>CM060352.1:31257394-33657394 GCA_030545235.1 Helianthus tuberosus | reverse complement strand
ATTTGATAAAAAGAGAATGACTCACATTGCAGATTTAACAGAGCTTATCCTACTGATTAGCCTTGATAACCTAGTTTAAATAATCAGGCACACAAACTAGGTTAGTAACTTAATACAGCATTTACGATAACTCACGAGATTAAAACCTTCAAAACGAATGACAAAGTGCGATACTTAAACATCCATCGATTTAACGACGAATGACAAAGCATAAACCCTAATGTGGGCAGCACTTAAACATCCATTGGATAGTTTAATCGATTGGACATTGAATCGTAGCAGCGATCGAGTTATTACCCTGAATTGTGGCAGCACTTCGTGATCAGTGTGTGTGTTTTTGTAGTGATTATACTATAACTCAGCGTACAATTCGAATTTGAACGTCGAACGAAAACTCAGTTGCATGAAACAGAAGCTACTATTTATACTTGAAAAATGCCCCCCTCGCGCCACGCGAAAGGTTCCCTTGCGCGCGTCGCGTGGCGCGAGAGACCCTAGTCTATCATAGGCTTGCTTTGTGTCCCAGTAGCTTAGCTGAGTTGGCCGTTTGATCAATTTCGCAATACACGTAAAACTGTGTGGATATTACCGAGTAGGGTTTACCCCCCCTGAGTTTTAGGGGCCCTGATCCTGATTCCGAGTGTTCTGAAAATTTTAGGGATTTTGCAGAATCACTTGGGTTTCTCAATTAGGGTTTCCTATTGGACAATTTAAATAAATAAATATAACTTTTGATGAGAGTTGTTACATTTTCCCAGTTCATGGCATAAGCCATGTCACTTCCTTTTGCTTGAAGAATTGTATTCCACCATTCTAAGGCTTCTTCCTTAAAGAGGTTGGACGCATACATCACCTTATCTTCTTCGGCACATTTGCTGATTTTAAGAACAGCTTCCGTCTTTTCCAACCAGCGCAGAGCAGCCGTGGCTCCTTCACTGCCTGCGAACTCAGTTGGTTTACAAGCTAGAAATTCTTTGTAGGTACACCCGATAGTCATCGCCTTCATTTTCTTGGGAAATGGGGTTTTGATAGTATCATCATTGCCACCATTGACACTATGGCTAAAGCTGTCGTATGCTTGCTACTCACAACTTTGGTGGGTTCTACGGGGGTTTTAACGGCATTAATTATTAAATGTATAGCATTAGCTATTCCTTGGGCTATTATATTTTCTATATCATTTTTATCCAAAGGATTTTCATTATTAGCATGAACTTCTGGATTATGTTATACTTCATTCGACATCAGAATTGCAAATATTTTCAATTATTAGTATCACAGAATAATTAAAACAAAACAATACTTTCAAGAATCATATGTGAATATATATTTATATATACATATATTTAAATCTACAAAAATAACACATAGGTTATTTTGTATTAATTTCCTAACTTTATTGTTTAAGTTTAGGTAACAAAGAACACCTAAATAGCTTAAACAAGTTGCTCTGATACCACCTTCTGTCACAGCCCCCGACCCCACCCTGGGAGCGGGTGCTGCGAGCCAGCCATATGGTATCGGTGTTTATTAATTACGCAGCGGAAAATTTTTCATCAGGATCGTAGTTAGGAAATAATTTCAGAGTTTGTAAAACACCAAACTTTTAATATTAAACAAATGGGATAAAACCCATATTCAATTCAAATGTTTTCATAGGGATAAATCCAATTAAATAAAACATAAATTTCTTCTTTTATTCAGGTATTTATAGCCACTTTATTTAAGCCTTCAGTGCTCCATAGCTGGCTTCTATTATATTTATAGCAAGTTACCTGAAACGTGTTTTGAAAACATTTTATCAGTAATAAATACTGGCGAGTTCATTCCATTTTTATAGAAATATATTGTTATACTTTACAGCATTAAGGGTTTTTATATTTGTTTATTTTTACCCAACTCAATCAGTATTTGTCACATGGTGGCAGTTCTGATGTGACAGTGGTCATATCAATCATTGGCTCATTTTCGTCCAATAGTGAAGTTCATCAAGTAATAAATATAAAATATATCTTATTATGATTCAATGGTATCGGTCACTAGGCGATTCCCGTGACGGTGGTCAAATCACTGTTGATCATTCTTTCAACTAGTGACTCTGGTCATATCACTGTTGATCATTCTTTCAACTCGTGACTCTGGTCATAACACTGTTGATCATTCTTTCAACTAGTGACTCTGGTCATAACACTGTTGATCATTCTCTCAACTAGTGTCTTTGGTCATGTCACTGTTGATCATTCTCTCAACTAGCGACTCTGGACTTAGTAGTGTCCCGTGACATTACTTTGTCAATTATATTTTATATGACACAAAACCACTTAGCCCAGAAAATGAAATATATCATTTTCTGTCAAACTAATAGCTATAACTTATCAAATACAATATATTAATTAAATAATTGTAATATTATTATTTAACATATTAACGTGACTAAGACTAAAAATATAATCTTAGTATAGTAGAATATATTATTTTTGACTATTTTATTATGGTATACATTTATGGACTAAACATTATTTTATAATGTAAATAGTAATTTAGGTTTATTAAATATATTTTCTTTAATATATATTTTAATAATGATTAATAAAGCTCTATTTTATATACACACCATTTAGATTTATTTCAATCATACATTAAATTTATTAATGATTTAATGTTAAAATAATATTAGTTACAGGCTATGGCTACTGGGGCACAATTTCCCCTGTGATTGTGGTCATGTTACTATTGGCTAACTTTTTGGCCAATAGTAACGAGAGTCAAGTAATGTATAAAACCTCCCATACCGGCAGTTATTACAGAATATAAAAATTTAATCACTGTAAGTATAACTAGTAAACATTTAGGATTTTGGAAAGCATTTTTAAATATAACTGTATCACAAAAAGGTGATAAAAAGAAGAATGACTCACAAACTGTGAGAAAAGAGAATTGACTCACCTTCTGGTATAAATCTTGGGTATAACTCCTGAGCTATTTAATAAATATATAATGCACTCGTGTTAAGTATAGTAACCCAATTCAACTTTATCCCTACATCACGAGACAGAACCCCAACGAACTTAGTCAGGCAGAGCCTTGACATGCGTTACTGGGCTCCAGATCAATTGGATATGGTATCAGTGATCAGGAGTTAAAACACTTAAAACGGGACAGGGCTTTATTATTATTACAGGTTTAATATTAAAAGAAAATTGAGTGGATAAATATACAGAGACATGGCGACATGGAGGAAGAAAGAAAAAGAAATTTTGTGCGAAAAGTGAAGGTTACTTTTAACCTATTTATAGTTTGTAAAGCTCTTTAGCTTATGAAGCAAGAAATTTAGTCATCTTGTTTTGAGCTATACAGTATCAACTTCAATTTAATGAAATTGCTTTTTCATCATATTTTTTTTATTATGTACGCGTAAACCTTCACATATATGTTAGTTTAAATTTTAATATTTATTTTATTTTTATAATTTAATTCAGCTGCTTCAATTATTTGGCGCGTATAACGTTTAAAATATGACATTTTATAAAATGATGAATATGTCATTAGAACGAGAATAATCTTATCAACATTTTGAACCAAGTTTCATTAAAAACGGAGTAGGTTCAAATATGTTGTATTTTTATTATTAAACGGTTTCTAGGCCCGTCTAGGTACTTTATATTTTTAACAGTCAACTTACCCGTAATCTACCTGTCTAATAATATAAGTTTTTATATACTTTTATTTTAATAGAAAGGTCACACATATACAAGCCAATTAATTAGTATAACATTCCAACCAACTATATATAAAATCGTTTTTCAAACTATTTGGGTCGAATAATTATATTAAAAATAAAACTATTTACTAGTGGTTAATAAATTTAAACAAACCTATAATTCTTATATGATAAAAATGGGAATGTTACATTTGTAATTCTTCAATTACTGCCGGTATGTTAGGGTTTTGTATACAAAATGTGGAACACGTTACCATTGGACAAAGAGTTAGCCAATGGGTAATATGACCCACCAGTCAGGATTGACAATACTAAATGAGTAATTGTGTAGATGTAAAAATTGTAATCGCTCTCAATACTGTGAATTGATAAAACTCTTCTTGATTAAACTGGGATTCACTCACCAGTATTTTCCACTGACAAAATGTTTTTTAACGCGTTTCAGGAAACAAAATGTGAAAGCCAACTAGAAGCCAGCTGGACAGCACTGAAGGCTTGGAAAAGTGGCTATAAAAGTTACCTAAATAAAAGAAGATGTTTTATTTCAATAAAATTAGATTTATCCCAATAAATCAGTTTGTAATGAAAACTTCGGTTTTATCCCAATATATTTATTTATATAAAATGTAGTGTTTTACTCTGATAAAATATTTCCTAACTATGATCCTAATGAAATTTCCGCTGCCAAAATGATAAAAACACCGATACCACCAAAACTGACTCTCGCGGCCGCCCGTTCCCGGGACAGATAGGGGGCGGGGGTTGCGACAGAAGGTGGTATCAGAGCTAAGCCACTGATTCAACCACAGAAGTGTTCTGTTGACACCAAAATATTATATGTTAGGAAATTACTCATTCAGTACTGTCAATCCTGACTGGTGGGTCATATTACACATTGGTTAACTCTTTGTCCAATGGTAATGTGTTCCACATTTTGTATACAAAACCCCAACATACCGGCAGTAATTGAAGAACTACAAAGACTCAATCACTGCTAATCACATTGTAAAATATTTAAGGTTTTGTAAAAACAGTTTACAAAAAGGAGATTACTCACATTGCTGTCTTATGGTTTCCTTTAAGGTTTCCTGGGGATTATCTATTAAATACACAAATGCAAACGCATTAGTATAATAACCCAATATTTACATTAGTAATACCCTCCCCGAGACGGCATTCCAACGACTACGTCGGGCAGAACCACGACAGCCGTTACGGAACCCTGGATCAATCGGGCAGCGTATCTAATATGTAATCGGGGTTATGATACTTATAACGGGGCAGAACTTCATTAATTCGGGGGTATTTTGCCCGAGTATAAAGTACACTACGTAGAAATTTGAGAGAGAATTGAAGGAAATGAGCGACGGAAACTGAAGACTGAGGGCCTTCTTACATAGTGCCTCTTCGACTTCTCTCGCGGCCTGCGTAGTAGACTGGGTAGGCCCTATCCTGGCCCAGTTGATATTCACCAAACTATACATGCTTTATTCCCCCATTTTATACCCATTTTACGTGTTTTTGGCCGTAAAACCGAGAATCAGATACTTAATCGGGTTTACTTTTGTTTACATTGTCACACCCCAACCGATGGCGGAATCATCGGGGCATGGCACTGAGCGAAACAGATTGTCCAGAAGTTTCCATAACAATTATCACTACTGTTCAATTTAAAATAACATGTCCCATACCATGTCTCAAACAGTAAACAAATTATTACAGATATAGTCTAGGCAAATCATTCCGTTCCGACAACTCAGATTTAAAATAGAGCAATTGTTTATCTGCTTTTAGAGACCCTTGATTCAATTACTACAGACAACTATTTTTTGGGCTCTAAAGCTTTTTTCTAGCTTCATTTTCCTACCAGATGTGCATCCTAAGCACCTGTCACATACGTTAAAATAAAGTCAATACATATAATGTAAAGGTGAGTATACAAGTTTGATAATAACATATAAAGTTCGAATTCATTTACGCATAACCAGCACGTACACATAGTGAAATGAAGCACGTTAGTTATCGACATAGATCCATCGATACCAATGACTGCGGGTTGACTGCCAAATGCAGTTCGCAATACATGATTACCACCGTAACCATGCAAGTAATTGTCCTTAACAACCCCCGCGAACGGGTGCTGAGTCCAAACTATAGTACTATCGTTGCTAAGGCAGGTAGACAACATTCCATGTGTAAACATAACAAACAAGCATTCATAAGCCACGTAATACATGCATTAACGGTTAGCGTTCAAATAGTATTAAGTAGTGTGTTTGATGTGATTTGAATAGTTGTAACGTATGTAACACCCAAAAGTGCATAAAGCAAAGAGGGATCGAGTATACTCACAGCGGTTGATGGATTGAAGGGAGCGCTTAGCGAGTAAAGTTAGCCTGAATGGATTGATAGCATAACGATAAGTGACGCGTAAAACGATACAAAGTGTGAATGGGTCGGATAGCAGTACGGTCGGTTGGTAATTCGATCGGACAGCTTGTCTGTGCGGATGACAATCCGTTCGGATGGTAATCCGGTCGGACGGTAATCCGGTCGGATGACTATTCGAGTGGATTGTTTCTTCCTATGAGGTGAATGTGTTTGTGTATGATGGCTTGTCCTTTGAAGTTTTCGTTGTAGCATTTTGAAAACATTGGAGTATCTCTATCCTTCAAGTCGGTCGATCGGATGGTCAGTCGTGCAGATAACAATCCGTTCGGATTGTCATCCGGTCGGACGGAAATCCGGTCGGACAGCGACCCTAGTGATAAGGCTACTTAGTGGGAAGTGTCACTCGGTCGAATGTCCATTCGACCGGGTGGCAACCCTATTAGTGAACATGTTGAAAATTGTTTAAGTCTTTAAAGTCCTAGTATCTCATGATCCGAAGAGTAATCCGATCGGATGGTAGTCCGGTCGGATGGCAATTCGTAAAATACTCAAACTTCAGATAGAGTTGATTAAGTTGTGGGACCCAAGGTGTGATCCGTTCGGACAGCAATCCGTTCGGGTGGCTTATCCGCTCGGACAGAAATCCGGTCGGACAACATTTCGTCCTGATTGTTCCGTTTGTCCTACTCTTGGTCGTTTTGATTGTTTGTCGTTTTATCGAGACGTTTTGACAATGTGTTAACCAACAGAACCCCATCTTAACCCAAGCGACCTGATCGACCAGGAATCACCCTAGTTCAACCAGTTAACCGGTTCAAGGCGGCTGTTCTGGTTTAACCCAACAAAGGTGGTCTCGTGAGTAGAACCCAGATCTTGAGCTAGCTCAACACTAAGAATGAGTGGAGGACTAGATCTAGATCCGTTTCTATCGGTTTCAAGCGTTTTGAGTGCAAAAGAGTTGAAAGAAAGTTAGAAACCATCTTTCAATCCTTTTTCACTGTGTTTATGTTTAGATCCAGTATAGATCTTTGTTGATTTGTGTGGAAATCGGTTAGATCTGAGTTGTTCTCGGTGGGTTGAAGCCAAAACATGAAGTTCTTCAAGAACTCATGATGACATCATCCTAGAACACCTCAAATCTAGCGATTTCATGGTTAAAAGTTAAGATTCAAAAGATAGAAAGGTGTAGGAGTGCGTGTAGGTCAAGAAAGTACAAGATTTAGGACGAGATCTTACTGGAATTGAGAGAAATCGAAGAAAAGGTGAGGAACACGAGCTGGGCGGACAAGAGTTTCCAAAAGTAGAAAGTTTGAGAGTGACATGGGTATTTATAGGATACTAAAAAAGAGAAAGGGTGGGTCGGTCGGATGGCATTCCGCTCGAATGACTATCCGGTCGGATGTCATCTCGGTCGGATGGCATCTCGACGCCATGGCCAAGTGGCAGCCCGGTCGGATGGCTATCCGGCTGGATGGCACTTGGTTCGTGCGTTTGACACGATGATTTTTACTGATTCGATTGCGAGCGTCGCGAATGCGATGTAGTTTCCTATTCAAATTACTTTTAATCCCAACCACTCATATCTCGCACTATCCCTTCTCCACTAATTATCATAGTTTGATTGTGATTCGAGTTCGATGTCGATTGAGTTCGATTGCCTTTCGAGTTCGATTGCGCTTCGATTGATTACCACACATAACATAAATGAACATGCACAAGTAACACATAAGGCACACACACACGTATAACAATAACTAATATGCGTAGTTCGAGTTGCGATTCGATTTGATTTGATTAGCATAGTTTGATTATCGTTTAGTTAACTTTATCGCATTGTTACTTCCTATAGTGCACAGTCGTAAGTCGATCGAATAGCGAAATCATACGTCGATTATTGTAATTATAGACACTTACTCCACATAATAGCAAAAATAAAAGAAATCTATTATTAGTCGGTTGCGCGAAATCGGTCGTTGACTTGACCTTGACTTTGACTTTGACTTTCCAAAAACACGGGGTGTTACATAAAGGCCTAAAACAGCGTGCCAAACAAGAAGATGATGAAAACGAGGATTTTCCGGGCGAAACGGCAAAGCTGCGAAGATTCTGTGAAGAAACTGACATGGGCGAGTTGCACGGCCGTGCCTCTCATGGCACCACCGTGTGGATCTGACATCAAGGCTTATCTCGGTGTTGCACAGCCAGTGCGATCAGGAGTTCATGGCATCCTCGGAGACGCACACCCGTGCGTCTGGTGGCACCCCGTGCAGATTCGATGGCTAGCCTCAGCCCGGCAATGCACTGCCGGTGCAGTTTCCCGTGCCTGCCTTATCTCGGAAAAGAACGATCGTGCATCCGATGGAACGACCGTGCAATATCGAAGACCAGACCAAGACTTGCTGATGTCACACGGTATGGTGAACAGTCCCATAAAGTGAACGGTCATGCACTTTAGTCGCACGAACGTGCGATTTGAAAAAGTTATAAAAAACAAAAGACAGCATTCTGTTCGACATTCTGGACTTTTGGGAGCTTCACAGGCGAATTATCAGGCTCCGGAGGCTCTTGCTTTCACCCGGATTCAAGCCCCATTGTGCCGTTTAGCTCCGTTACTATCCGGATACTCAATCTTGTGCTTGTTTATGTTTGATTCTTCAATCTTTCCATGTTTTTGTTCATGTTTCAAGCATTTAGATTGATGATTATGTATTATTGTAACCCTAAGGGCAAAAACACTAGTATCCCTTGCTTAATTACAACCATTAGTATGTTAATAATGTTTGTAATGACACTTTGAAGCATTTTCTATGTTAATCCTTGATGATTAGTTTGCAACCTTGTTTATTGATGTTGATTTCTTGATTATAGTTAATTATCTTGGATGATTAGTATGTGGTTAGTTGAGATATTTGAAAGAAGAAGCTTAATTAATCATGTATTAGTAGACTTTGAACTTGTTTAACTAGTTTAACTTGTTTAAATTGTTTGCACCATGATACTAGAAATGGTTAGTGGTTTAATAAGGGGTAATTATTGTTAATCAAGAAAGCTTTCCCTCACGTAAGGGCCTTAACGGGTTAAATGGTGTTGTTATGAATTTTTGATATGAATTGTTAGCTTAGTTAGTAGTTTAGGCCAAAATTGCTATCTTGGTGAATTTATGTGCAAGATTTGTAAAATGAACTTGGTTGTGATTTAATCTAGTTTATGCTTGTCTCGGTGGTTGCATTGTGTTTATCGGTGTCACTTTCCTTGATTAAGTGAGGTTAGAAAACTCTTAACGGATAACTAACTTATCTTTAGGGGATTTTCATAGACATTTGTCATTTGTACGTTAAAGAACAATTTTAGGTGGTTAAAGTGTTTTTATCGTTTTAGCTTTCCGAAGTATTGTCATGTTAGGATTCCCGAAAGGGATACTAATTGTCTTGAAAATGGAGAATTGACCAAATGTTTTAAGTGACAAAACCGACTTAGTTCATATACTTTGGTTTTGTATAAAGCAATGCTATATATTTATTTTCTTATTTGGAGTCTATTATGTTCTTATAAATATTTGTTTATGCTTATTTTAGTTTTTAGAAAATCACACAATTATCCTTTTACCGGTAATTTAATGACAAAGGTTTAGTATTATTTCTCCGCCCACATCCTTGGATCGACACTTGGTTCTTACCGATACTTTACTACATATATGACGGGGTACACTTGCCCTTTCGTGTGTGTTTTATTGTTGAAGTATAAATCATTTTTATAAATTTAAAACCGAATCGTGTGTTTGATTCATTGTAGAAACATGTATATACGCGCACACGTCAAGTTTTTGGCGTCGTTGCCGGGGATGTGGCGAGCTTTAGGAACGACCCGAGTCATTATTTTATCAGTGTACATATTTGTGAATATTTGTGAATATTTCCCTATTCATTTATTCGTTTATTTATTTGTTAATATTTCTTGCTTTTAATTTAATTTATTCGTTTTCAAGCTTATTTCAAACACTTGTAAACTTTTTATTTCATTTATTTGTTCGAATTCGGACTAATTATTCATTTATTCTTATTGTTTTCGGCTCCGAAAAATCATTTTTATTCTAGCCGATTTGATTATTTTATTAGTTATGATTTTTATAAAATTTTGGGCCCATTTTCGAATTTTTATAAAACTTTTCAGTCCAATTTATAAAAATTATGTTTTAATTCAGCCAAAAAAACCACATTATTATAATAATAAAATATTCATTGTGTCATTTTTTCGTTTGCATGTTGATGTCCTCAACCCCCGCTCCCGACGCTGTTGAGCCTTTAGACGAACCCGAGCGTGATCTGAGGAGACGTCTTCGCGAAAGATCCCGCGCGGTAGCGCTGCTACTCTCAGCTGGTGAGGACGAGCAGGTGGTACCCACTGAAGCCGAGGGCTCAGGGGATGGAGGAAACGCAATCATGGCGGACGACGAGCGACCACTGAATGAGTTGAATCAGCCCGGAGGAACAGGCTTGGAGCCGAGCATTATTCGACCTACTATAGATGCACCTACTTTTGAAATTAAATCTAGTATTATTAATATGGTGCAGAATTCGGTGCAGTTTGACGGGCGCGAGCATGAGGATCCCGGACGACATATCGCTGTTTTTCTCAAAGTATGTTCGACGTTCAAGATTAGGGATGTTTCGGAGGGCGCTGTTCGGTTGAGGTAGTTTCCATTCTCACTACGTGACAAAGCTAGAGCTTGGCTGATGTCACTTCCAGCTGGGTCCATCAGGACCTGGAATGAGCTGGCGGAGTTATTCATGCAGAAATACTTTCCACCTGAGAAAACAACCAAGTTACGAAACCGGATTGTGACCTTTCGCCAAGACGAAGGAGAGTCGTTGCACGTGGCCTGGGAGCAGTTTAAGGATTTGTTACTTGATGTTCCACATCATGGCTTCTCCAAAAGACAGTTGGTCTTGCGTTTTACCAAGGGCTTAATTACGACACGCAGGAGAGATTAGATGTGAATGCAGGAGGCGATCTAGGAACGAAAACGCCAAATGAAGCATATGCCATCATAGAAAAAGCTGCGTTGGCCATGTAGATGTTGAGAAATCAAAACCTTTGATTGAAGATCCACCGTCTTTGGAGTTGAAAGAACTCCCACCACATCTCGAGTATGCATTTCTGGATGAGGAGTGTCGCTTGCCGGTCATCATTTCAGCATCATTGGCGAAAGAGGAGAAGAAACAGCTTCTCGAGGTTCTTAGACTTCATAAGAAAGCCATAGTGTGGAAGATTATGGATATCAAAGGCATCAATCCTTCTTTTTGTACTCACAAGATTCTGATGGAAGACGAGTACAAGCCCTGTGCACAGCCTCAGAGGTGGTTGAATCCGAATATGCAAGGCGTGGTGAAGAAAGAAGTGATTAAGTTGTTGGATGCTGGGTTGATTTATCCTATATCTGACTCTGTGTGGGTGAGTCCAGTGCAAGTAGTACCCAAGAAATGTGGTATTACTGTAGTCCCAAATGATAGGAATGAGCTGATTCCTACTCGTACCGTCACTGGGTGGCGAGTTTGCATCGACTACCGCAAACTCAACGATGCTACTCGTAAGGATCACTTCCCGCTTCCATTCATCGACCAGATGTTGGAATGTATGTCGGTGAAGTCGTATTACTGTTTCCTGGACGGGTTTTCTGGATACTTTCAAATTCCTATTGCTCCTGAGGACCAGGAGAAGATTACCTTTACCTGCCCTTTCGGCACATTCGCCTACCGGTGTATGCCTTTTGGGTTGTGTAATGCACCGGCGACCTTCCAGAGATGCATGGTTGCAATTTTTAATGACATGATCGAGGATTCTATGGAGGTATTCATGGATGACTTTTCGGTATTTGGAGACTCCTTCGATCATTGTTTGGAAAATTTGAAGAAAATGTTGAAGAGGTGCGAAGAAACGAATCTTGTCCTAAACTGGGAAAAGTGCCACTTCATGGTAAGGGAAGGCATAGTTCTGGGACATAAGATTTCGCGTGCTGTTATGGAGGTCGATCCAGCTAAAGTTGACATAATTTCACGACTTCCGCCTCCCACCTCTGTGAGAGCAATACGGAGATTTCTTGGTCATGCGGGGTTTTACAGGCGATTCATCAAGGATTTTTCAAAAATCGCTAGGCCCATGACCCGTCTGTTAGAGAAAGATGCTCCGTTTATCTTTGGGGATGACTGTTTGAAGGCTTTTGACCTCCTCAAGCAAAAGTTGATTGAGGCCCCTATTTTAGTCGCGCCTGACCGGATATCATATTTTTGTATGCTCTCGCGGAGGGGGTCCATATCAACCTTGTCGCGTGAATGGCTGAATACTTCGTGCATAGTTCGGGCAGGACCGCTAGCAGTCAGATACATGGTGGTCAATACATTACCCAAATCACCTATGCCATGGGTATTATGACTGACGAAGTGGTTGAGGGTCTTACTTTGGTTACTGAAGGAACGTACGTGGATATTCGTTCTTTAAAAGCCATGGGAATTATCGCAGAGACCGACCAAGGGGATTGGTTGAAAGGGTTGGATAACGAGGTCTGGGACCCGTTACCTCCACTGCCAGCGGATGATGATGAGGTTATGCATGACGAGGAGCAGCATGAGGAGCCACCACACACACCACCACACTCCCCGCAGTTCCAGCATTGGCCTCCTGGCATCCCTTCATATCCTGAGTTTTATGGTCAATTCCAGTAGATGCAGATTAGCCAAGAGCAGCAGCGAGTCAATATAGAGCAGCTGAGAGCTAATCAAGAGCAGTTGAGAGCCAACCAGCAGGCGATGCGGGCGAACCAAGACTTCATTCGCCAAGAGGTGCATGCTGGGTTTTCGTACATATTTGGGGGTCTTCAGAACGCGTACCCCAACTACTTTGGCGAGCCCCCACAGTTCCCATTCGGAAACCCAGGTGATTATGGCGGGGCTGGCCCATCCGGCACAGGAGGAGGTGCCGATGACGAGTAGTGGTGGGAGTTTTGAGTTGGTGGTTATGGTATTTCAGTAGTATGTTTTTGGGTGTTCATTTTGGTTTTCATTTCAAACACCCGCGGTTATGTATTTTATTTTTCAGACATTATGGTTTATTTGCTTTGTCTATGTATGGATATTTAGTACTTCTTTTATTTATGTAGATTATGGTGTGTTTGCGTTTAGATTGTCTCTGCCTTCTGTTTTGTTTTGCTTTGCTTTGTGACATCCATACAGATCCTTGAAGCAAATCTTGGACCGAAAAGACATGGCAGAATTAGCTTTGGAGCCTTGTTTCATCTAAATCATCTTCAGGGGAGTGTTATTCTCTTTTTTCTCTATATTTCGGGTTTCGCATTGGGGACAATGCGAAGTTCAAGTGTGGGGAGGGGGTTTAACATTTTGACTTTGTTTGTCCTAAAAAAAATCAGTAAATTGTATATATTTTTAGTAAATAAACCGGTTAGTTGTGTCTTAGAAAGCTTTAGATATGATAAAAACCCGGCAAGCCAAATAAATTTTGAAAAAGATAACTAGAAAACGTGACAAACAAAGAATGACTTGCATGTTAATTTTCACACTTTTACCCATTCCTTCCGTTATGTAAGCATGTTTGAGCCTTAGATTCGTTATATGTTTGTTCATTTCGGAGTAGGAGTGAGCCGGATGTCACGTGTAGTTTAGAACTTGTCACTAGCATACTTTTTAAGACCATAAACGTGCAAAATTGTGTAGAAATGATAGAGGCACCTAGAAAACCCATTTGTTTGTAGCCTTTTCCTTTGTGTTGTGTTTCCCTAAACCATACATTACCCATTAGGATTAACCATGTTGAGCCTTTCCCGTATTTTTCCTTTGTTTACCCAACAAATTCACCCACTTAGCCAAATTTAGCCTTTTTATTTTTAAACCTTTTGTGTTAAAACTCGGTTAAAAATCGTTTAACTAAGCGTTTCTTGTAGTTAGTTGTTCATTGTACAAAGCTATTAGATTATATATTTAAAAAAATCAGAAAATAAAACACCCTAAAATAGGGTAAATTCGAGCAATTTTATGTGCTAAAATGATGAAATCTCGTTGATGAGCTCGATGATACAAAAGTCGCCTTTTTAAGGCATTAGTATATATAGTTTAGTTGTTTTACGCTTGTTAAACGCTACTACCGAGTTTTAACCATTTAGTCACTTTAAATTCCCATTCCATGCCCTTCACCCAAGCCTTTCGTTACAACCCATAAAGACCTCTTGATTTACACTTTTTCGCATGTTAGTTGGTGGAGATGAGATCCTGTGACAAGCTTATGATATTACACGTTTCATTGTCGAGGCATTGAGTGTTTACACATACACATTTTATGTATGTTTCACAAATAAAACCGAGTGTGGGTGAACATTGTGAGGTGTGTAAAGATTAGTGTGCTAAGTCAATTGGAAGTGAAATCACGGCTTTTTGGTTATCTATACACATATTTGCATGTGCTTGTTTGGTTTGAATCACTTGATGTTGCGTTTCGAAAAACCGGCTAACCGTTTGTAGATGTATTAGTAGATAGTTTGTAAATTCTCGTTCTTGTTAGAATCTAGCTTTTATTACATTTTAATTTTAGCTTGCTTGAGGACAAGCAAGGTTCAAGTGTGGGGAGGTTTGATACTCACCAAACATTTTCATAGGGAAAATCCCTATTTTATTGAAGAAATCATCTTCTTTTATTTAGGTAACTTTTATAGCCACTTTTTCCAAGCCTTCAGTGCTGTCCAGCTGTCTTCTAGTTGGCTTTCACATTTTGTTACCTGAAACGCGTTTAAAAACATTTTGTCAGTGGGAAATACTGGTGAGTGAATCCCATTTTAATCAAGAAGAGTTTTATCAATTTTCACAGTATTGAGAGCTATTACAATGTTTATTTCTACACAATTACTCATTCAGTACTGTCAATCCTGACTGGTGGGTCATATTACACATTGGCTAACTCTTTGTCCCATGGTAACGTGTTCCACATTTTGTATACGAAACCCCAACATACCGGCAGTAATTGAAGAACTACAAAGACTCAATCACTGCTAATCACATTGTAAAATATTTAAGGTTTTGTAAAAAC
The DNA here is from genome assembly GCA_030545235.1 of Helianthus tuberosus. NCBI lineage: Eukaryota > Viridiplantae > Streptophyta > Magnoliopsida > Asterales > Asteraceae > Helianthus > Helianthus tuberosus. Next base: position 33,642,195 of record CM060352.1, on the reverse strand, counting down.
AGTTTACAAAAAGGAGATTACTCACATTGCTGTCTTATGGTTTCCTTTAAGGTATCCTGAGGATTATCTATTAAATACACAAATGCACACGCGTTAGTATAATAACCCAATATTTACATTAGTAATACCCTCCCCGAGACGGCATTCCAACGACAACGTCGGGCAGAACCACGACAGCCGTTACGGAACCCTGGATCAATCGGGTAGCGTATCTAATACGTAATCGGGCTTATGATACTTACAACGGGGCAGAACTTCATTAATTAGGGGGTATTTTGCCCGAGTATAAAGTACACTACGCAGAAATTTGTGAGAGAATCGACGGAAATGAGCGACGGAAACTGAAGGCAGAGGGCCTTCTTACATAGTGCCTCTTCGACTTCTCTCGCGGCCCGCGTAGTAGACTGGGTAGGCCCTAGCCTGGCCCAGTTGATATTCACCAAACTATACATGCTTTATTCCCCCATTTTATCCCCATTTTACGCGGTTTTGGCCGTAAAACCGAGAATCAGATACTTAATCGGGTTTACTTTTGTTTACAGGCCGAAAACAGCGTGCCAAACAAGAAGATGATGAAACCGAGGATTTTCCGGGCGAAACGGCAAAGCTGCGAAGATTCTATGAAGAAACTGACCTGGGCGAGTTGCACGGTCATGCCTCTCATGGCACCACCGTGCGGATCCGACATCAAGGCTCATCTCGGTGTTGCACAGCCAGTGTGATCAGGAGTTCAAGGCATCCTCGGAGACGCACGCCCGTGCGTCAGGTGGCACCCCGTGCAGATTTGATGGCCAGCCTCAGCCTGGCAATGCACTACCGGTGCAGTTCCCCGTTCCTGCCTTATCTCGGAAAAGAACGACCGTGCATCCGATGGAACCCCCGTGCAATATCGAAGACCGGACCAAGACTTGCTGATGTCACACGGTATGGTGAACAGTCGCATAAAGTGAATGGTCGTGCACTTTAGTCGCACGACCGTGCGATCTGAAAAAGGTATAAAAAACAGAAGACAACATTCTGTTCGACATTCTAGACTTTTGGGAGCTTCACAGGCGAATTATCAGGCTCTGAAGGCTCTTGCTTTCACCCGGATTCAAGCCCCATTGTGTCGTTTAGCTCCGTTACTATCCGGATACTCAATCTTGTGCTTGTTTATGGTTTCATTCTTCAGTCTTTCCATGTTTTTGTTCATGTTTTAAGCATTTAGATTGATGATTATGTATTATTGTAAGCCTAAAGGCAAAAACACTAGTATCCCTTGCTTAATTACAACCATTAGTATGTTAATTATGTTTGTAATGACACTTTGAAGCATTTTCTATGTTAATCCTTGATGATTGGTTTGCAACCTTGTTTATTGATGTTGATTTCTTGATTATAGTTAATTATCTTGGATGATTAGTATGTGGTTAGTTGAGATATTTGAAAGAAGAAGCTTAATTAATCATGTATTAGTAGACTTTGAACTTGTTTAACTAGTTTAACTTGTTTAAATTGTTTGCCCCATTATACTAGAAATGGTTAGTGGTTTAATAAGGGGTAATTATTGTTAATCAAGAAAGCTTTCCCTCATGTAAGAGCCTTAACGGGTTAAATGGTGTTGTTATGAATTCTTGACATGAATTGTTAGCTTAGTTAGTAGTTTAGGCCAAAATTGCTATCTTGGTGAATTTATGTGCAAGATTTGTAAAATGAACTCGGTTGTGATTTAATCTAGTTTATGCTTGTCTCGGTGGTTGCATTGTGTTTATCGGTGTCACTTTCCTTGATTAAGGGAGGTTAGAAAACTCTTAAAGGATGACTAACTTATCTTTAGGGGATTTTCATAGACATTTGTCATTTGTGCGTTAAAGAACAATTTTAGGTGGTTAAAGTGTGTTTATCGTTTTAGCTTTACGAAGGATTGTCAAGTTAGGATTCCCGAAAGGGATACTAATTGTCTTGAAAATGGAGAATTGACCAAATGTTTTAAGTGACAAAACCGACTTAGTTCATATACTTTGGTTGTGTATAAAGCAAGGCTATATATTTATTTTCTTATTTGGAGTCTATTATGTTCTTATAAATATTTGTTTATGCTTATTTTAGTTTTTAGAAAATCACACAATTATCCTTTTACCGGTAATTTAATGACAAAGGTTTAGTATTATTTCTCCGCCCACATCCTTGGATCGACACTTGGTTCTTATCGATATTTTACTACATATATGACGGGGTACACTTGCCCTTTCGTGTGTGTTTTATTGTTGAAGTATAAATCATTTTTATAAATTTAAAACCGAATCGTGTGTTTGATTCATTGTAAAAACATGTATATACGCGCACACGTCACCAGTCATCGAACTAGCTTCGCCACGAGCCCGACACGTGGCGGCACCGGGTTAAGCCTGGTGGCCTATCTGTCGCGAAACGTGTAAGAGGTAGCCAAGGGCTACGCGCCCCGCGACAGCCACTTAAATTTTGTTTTTATTTTTATTTTATTAAATTAAAGGTATTCGTGGCCCGTTTTCGCATATGGGGTGTATTTTAGGACATATTGGGACATTTAAAATATATTAGGGGTGTCGAAAATATTTTGGAGGGTTGTTATATGGATGAACCCATATCAGTGATGGAGATAGTAATAATAATATAATAATAAATATATATATATATAATATGTGTGTATGAAAAAAAATTATATATATATATAATGATATTATATCTATTGTAGTATAGACCACTTTATGGTTAGTGATGCATATTAGTATTGTAATTTTAGATTCCAGTTCCAATTTGTATTAGATGCATAATATATAAGAAAGAGTAAGTCTCAATGCTCGACGCTTTTGATCAGTATATGTGTTGTGTGATTGTTTGACTTAAATACTATCTTGTGATATTAATAAGTGGCAAATGTTTAAAATTCAGATGGACAACGAAGTGAACCAGGAAAACCAGAGTAACAATAACCCGGATAACAATAACCCAAACAACAATAATAATGGCAACCAAGTGGATAACAGTGCCATCCAACACATAGTGGCACAAGGGATAATAGATGCGATGCCATATATTATCAAAACGGTTAAGGAAGCATATAATAAAATTAACCGTGATAGTAAACGACCCACTGAACCTGAACACAGCGTAAACAATGGACCCATACTTCAAGAGCCCATTCCCAAAAGAAGAAGAACCATGTCTTATGGTTGTTCTTATAAAGAATTCTGGTCTTGTAAATCAATGGAATTCTCGGGCAATGAAGGGGTCGTTGCAGCTCTACGCTGGATAGAAAAGACTGAGGCTGTCTTAAAAATAAGCACGTGTGCGGAAGAGGATAAGATAATGTTTGCTTCCAATCTGTTTAAGAACTCAGCCTTAGAATGGTGGAACACTATCCTCCAGTCTAGGGGAAGTGATAGGGTTTACAATATGGAATGGGAGGAATTTAAGAACATGGTGGAAAGGAAATTCTGCCCTCCCAATGAAAAAGAACAGATAGCAAATAAGTTTTTAAACCTTAGAATGACTGGAGTGAATAGTAAGGGTTATACCACGTTATTCTTTGAATATGCTAGAATAGTGCCAACCCTTGTGTTTTGGTCAAAAATTACCTAAGCAATTAAGTGATCAAATTAGTTAAGTGAGGTAGTGTGCTAAATTTATGTGTGAAAAATGTGTTAACCAAATTAGATATGAAAACAGTTGCAGGATACGGCTCGGGATATAGAGCTGTATCGATGATCAAACAATGAGCAAAAAAGTAAAGATTGACACGTGATGTACGAGGAAAGCCCTTGATCAATCTAGATCGCCGGCATAAAACCTCGGGAGCTGACAATCGCAGCTGCCTTGTTCTTATATTGCTTCAAATATCAGGATACAGTGCAGGATATGATGCGGATCGACTAGGTGTTACAATGTAATTTGAGTACAAGTGTTTGTGTGTAGTGATTGCTAGAAGCTAGAGAGCAAAGTGTACGAAAGAGAATGTGTGGAAAAAGTTGTTCTTGCCTATGATCCGATCGCTCCAATTTATAGTAACAAAAACTAACAAACTATCCTATTATTCCGGGATACTTTGGAATATTCCATTCTGAACGTTGGGGGACTCTTTCTACTTGTTTTCCACGTGCTTATTGACTACAAAACCGGGTCTTCAGCTCATATAACCGTTACAATGTCAACAACATTAACCAACGTCCGATATTCTCGCGGAATATGCCTTTCTGACCGTTACAAGACCCATTCTTCCACCATCAACGTCCATTTTTCAACCACCTTGAGCGAATCTTCAGGTAGATCAAGTCTTTTAACGTTGGTACCTTGCTACAAAAGAAAATCGTTAGTAACTGCCAGGATACTGCGTCAGGATGTTACCAATATCCTAGTCTGATATCCTGATCGATACTGCCCCAGGATGTTACCAATATCCTGGTCCGGTATCCTGATCATAAACAACTAACATTAAATCAAGATATATTGTCAGGATATGGGCTCAGCATTTCACCCATAACACCTTGCATCACCAGAACCAGTATTAATCTCCCGCTATATCTGGGGATTAATCAATGAGATAAGACATGTAGTTTAGGCAGCTAGACCTCAAACCATAGAAAAAGCTGTAGAACTAGCAAACACCTTGACTGATGAATTAGTGCGTACACGAGAAGAAGATCAGAGGAGAACCTTAGCTCAGAAACTTACCCAAGAATTTCATTCTGGAAATTCCAACCGTGGGAAAAATGTAGGTTCTACTTCTGCACCCAACTGCAAGTATTGCAAAAGGAAGCATTCTGGAAGATGCTCCATATACTGTAACTTTTGCAAAATATCTGGACACAAGGAGCAAGACTGCAGGAAAAAGCCTAACAACAGGATATGCTACAACTGTGGAGAACTAGGCCATATCAAGCCAAACTGTCCGAAACTAGCTCCAGCTACAAATAACAATACCACTAAAAATGCTAGAGCATTTGTTCTAACTGCAGAAGAAGCCAACATGATCCCGGACGTGATAGCAGGTACATTTTTAGTTAATGATGTTTTTGCTAAAGTATTATTTGACTCTGGTGTGAACCAAAGTTTTATTAATACTTGATTTTGCAAACTTCTTAATCAACCATTAACTAAACTCCCACAAGAATGTCTAGTAGAGACAGCAAGTGGAGAAACCATTAAGATTTCTGAAATCTTGCAGGGTGCAAGAATAGAATTCTTAAACCAAAAGTTTATTGCAAACCTTTACCCAATGAATTTGGCAGGATTTGATATTGTATTAGGAATGGATTGGTTAATAACCAATAAAGCCAGTATTTTATGTGATCAAAAGTCAATCCAAGTAAATTCACCAAAGGGTGAAAATATCACAATTAAAGGAGATAAGCCCTCTAGATCCACAAAATTCATCTCTGTGATGAAAACAACAAGTTATATAAGAAAAGGATCATTAGTGTATTTGATTTCCATAATCACTAACACTAAAGGAAAAGAATTAAAAGATATCCCTGTAGTATCATAATTTTCAGATGTATTTCCTGAAGAGTTACCAGGGCAACCTCCAGACAGAGAAGTTGAATTCAGAATCCACCTGTTACCAGGAACAGCACCAATTGCCAAAGCACCTTACCGTTTGGCACCCGCCGAAATGCAGGAACTAAAGAAATAGTTAGACGAATTGTTGGAGAAAGGATTCATACAGCCAAGTTAATCGCCATGGGGAGCCGATCTTATTCGTCAAAAAGAAGGACGGATCAATGCGTATTTGCATTGACTACCGTGAATTGAACAAAGTCATGATTAAAAATCGGTATCCATTACCGAGAATCGATTATCTGTTCGATCAATTGCAAGGCGCTCGATTTTTCTATAAAATCGATTTACGGTCAGGATATCATCAATTAAAGGTACAGGAAGAGGACATTCCTAAGACCTCATTTAGAACCAGGTATGGCCATTATGAATTTACTGTCATGCCATTTGGTTTAACCAATGCCCCAGCTGCATTCATGGACATGATGAACCGAATATGTAAGTCATATTTGGATAAATTCATAATTGTCTTTATAGATGATATTCTCATTTACTCTAAGAGTAAAGAGGAACATGCAAAGCATTTGCACGCACTTCTAAGTTTATTCAGAAAAGAAAAGCTTTATGCAAAGTTTTTAAAGTGCGAGTTTTGGTTAGAACAGGTACAGTTTCTTGGACATTTAGTTAATCATGAAGGAATTCATGTGGATCCCACCAAGATCGAGGCGATTACCAAATGGAAAACCCCTGAGTCACCAACCGAGTTTAGAAGTTTCTTAGGATTGGTCGGTTATTATAGAAGATTTATTCGAGATTTTTCTAGAATAGCCATTCCCTTACCTAAGCTAACCTGTAAATCTGTTAAGTTTGAATGGGGACCAAAACAAGAAGAAGCCTTTAGAATTCTCAAGCAAAGATTAACCAAAGCACCCATACTAGCATTACCAGAAGGAACTGAAGACTTTGTAGTCTATTGTGACGCTTCTAAGTTAGGTTATGGATGTGTGTTAATGCAACGTCAAAAGATTATAGCCTATGCCTCTAGAAAACTTAAGAATCATGAAGAAAATTATTCAACCCATGATCTAGAATTAGGTGCTATAATTTTTGCCCTTAAGATTTGGAGACATTACCTATACGGTAGTAAGTTTACCATTTTCACTGATCATAAGAGTTTAAGGTACGTCTTCAGGCAAAAAGAGTTGAATATGAGGCAAAGACGCTGGATGGAGATACTTTGTGATTACGATTGTAATATCCAGTACCATGCAGGAAAAGCAAATGTAGTAGTTGATGCTTTAAGTCGAAAGTATCATGAAAAGCCAAAAAGAGTACGTTCTCTTAAACTAAATCTGCAGATAGATTTAAATGAACAGATTAGAAAAGCACAAGAATCAGTAATTAAGGATGATAATGAGAAATTGAAAGGAATGATTAAGGATTTAGAACAAGGAACATATGGAATTTGGACATTTTACATAAGAAAAGAATGTGGATACCTAAATAAGGAAACCTACGCCACCATATATTAGAAGAGGCCCATAAGTCTAAGTATACGATGCATCCTGGAAATGATAAAATGTATCAAGATTTAAGAAAGAATTTCTGGTGGATAGGAATGAAGAAAGATATAGCATCTTATGTTTCTAAGGTTTATTGCAGCAGTTAGAAATGCCAGTTTGAAAATGGGAATTGATAACAATGGATTTTGTTACCAAACTACCCAAAACAAGAAAACGTAATAATACAATCTGGGTGATTGTAGATAGGCTAACTAAGTCAGCTCATTTCCTACCAATGAAGGAAACTTACAGTATGGAACAATTAGCTAAATTATATGTAAACGAAATAGTTTCATTACATGGAATTCCTTTATCAATTGTTTCTGATAGGGATAGCCGTTTTACCTCTCATTTTTGGACAAGTTTCCAAAGAGCCATGGGAACCAAGTTGAATCTAAGCACAGCTTATCATCCTCAAACGGATGGACAAAGTGAAAGGACAATTCAGACCATGGATGCTGAGAGCTTGTGTAATTGATTTCGGAGGTAATTGGGACGATCACTTAACATTAATAGAATTTTCTTACAATAACAGTTATCACACAAGTATCAATGTTGCACCATTCGAAGCACTTTATGGATGAAAGTGCCGAACCCCAGTCTGTTGTGCAGAAATTGGAGAAAAACAACTATCTGGACCTGAGATAGTACAAGAAACAACTGACAAAATCATTCAATTCAAGGAACGACTGAAAGCAACACGTGACCGATAAAAGAGTTATGCTGATAACAGATGAAAGCCGTTGGAATTTCAGGTAAGAGACAAAGTGTTATTGAAAGTCTCTCCTTGGAAAGGAGTGGTAAGATTCATCAAAAGAGTGAAGTTAAGCCCCAGGTATGTTGGACCTTTTGAGATTATTAGAAGAATAGGACCTGTAGCCTATCAGCTACAACTTCCATAGGAAATGGCAGGAATACATGATGTATTTCATGTATCTAATCTCAAGAAATTCTTAGCTGATGAATCACTGGTGGAACCTCTTAAGGACATAGAAGTAAATGAGCAACTTAAATTTGTAGAGCAGCATCTACAGATCGAAGATAGGAAAGTTAAGAACCTCAAACATAAGAGATTAGTTCTAGTCAAAGTGAAATGGGACTCCAAAAGAGGACCAGAATACACTTGTGAGCTTGAATCAGAAATGCATAGGAAATATCAGCACTTATTCCAGTAGACCTCGAGGACGAGTTCTAAAACAAGGTGGGGAGGATATAACAACCCTCCAAAATATTTCTCGACACCCCTAATATAAATAAAATGTCCCTATATGTCTTAAAATATACCCAGTATGAGAAAACCAAGCCCAAAATACCTTTAATTTTGCAAAAATAAAATAAAAACCAGAAAATAGGGCACTCACGGGCCGCGTAGCCCTTGGCTACCTACTACGCGGGGCGCGACAGCCAGTCACCAGGGCGACACCCTGAGCTGCCATGTGGCAGCAACGTGTTGGACCCGGATAAGCTAGGCCCTACCACCCCTATGCCGTGGGCCGTGTAAGAAGACCTTTGAGTCTTCGCGGGCCGCGAGGAACTACAAATCAGGCCCTATAAATAGCAACCCTCGGCAGTTCAGTCGAATTCGCTCACAACAATTTTCTCTCTCGAAATTTCTATAGTGTAGGCATAATTCTCGGGTATTATACCCCCTAAATAACGAAGTTCTGCCTCGTTGTAAGTATCATAACCCGGGTTACGTATTAGATATGATGCCCGATTGATCTAGGGTTCCGTAACGGCTGTCGTGGTTCTGCCTGACGTAGTCGTTGGAATGCCGTCTCGGGTGTAACAATCCTCAATAAACCGACACTCTCAAATATTTCCGACACCCTAATATATTTTAAAATGTCCCAATATGTCTTTAAATACACCTCGTATGTGAAAACCGAGCCCAAAATACATTAAATGGTATTTAAAATAATTAAAAACTGAAAATGTAGGTTAAGGCGAACCGTGTAGGACCCACCCCAACCTTACGCGGGCGGTATCAAGGCTAAAAACTGATTTCAGTGGAATTTTAAGTTAAGGCGGGCCGCGTAAGCTAACCTTAACACTTACGCGGGCCGCTTGAGATCAAGAACGCAGAGACACCCTAGGCCGACACGTGTCGACATCGTGGCGGACCTACCTGATGAGCCGGACAAGCTAGTCCATTGACTAGCTTTGACGCGGGCCGCGTAGACCTTCGTCTACTCTTACGCGGGCCGCGAGAGACCCAGGTTCAGAACCTATATAAGAAAGCAACGAGTTTTCGTTTTCCGTCGTCCATTTCTTTCTTTCTCAATCACAATTTCTGAATATAGGCTTTATAAAGCTAGTATTATACCCCCTAATTAGCGAGGTTCTGCTCCGTTGTAAGTATTATAACCCCAGTTTCGTAATAGATACGATGCCCGATTGATTTAGGGTTCCGTAACAACTGTCGTGGTTCTGCCTGACGTAGTTGTTGGAATACCATCTCGGGGAGGGTATCATTAATATTTTCAAAGGGTTATTATACTAACCTATGTACATTTGTGTAAATTATAGATTAATCCCAGGAAACCCTTACGCGAAGTCTAAGATAGCAATGTGAGTTTATCCTCTTTTTGTTAACCTTTTTGGAATGTTTTACAAAACCTTAAATGTTTTACAATGCGATTAAGCGGTGATTGAGTCTTTGTAGTTCTTCAATTACTGCCCGTATGTTGGGGTTTTGTATACAAAATTTACTACACTGTGAGTAGTAAGTCGGGACGACAATACGTTACCATTGGACAACGAGTTAGCCAATGTGTAATATGATCCACCAGTCAGGATTGACAGTACTGAATGAGTAATTGTGTAGAAATAAACAATGTGATCACTCTCAATACTGTTTTAATTGATAAAATGTTTCTTGATTAAACTGGGATTCCCTCACCAGTATTTCCCACTGACAAATGTTTTTAAAACGCGTTTCAGGTAACACATTGTGACAGCCAACTAGTAAAAAGCCAGCTGGAGAGCACTGAAGGCTTGGGAAAAATGACCAACTTATCTTTAGGGGATTTTCATAGACATTTGTCATTTGTGCGTTAAAGAACAATTTTAGGTGGTTAAAGTGTGTTTATCGTTTTAGCTTTACGAAGGATTGTCAAGTTAGGATTCCCGAAAGGGAGACTAATTGTCTTGAAAATGGAGAATTGACCAAATGTTTTAAGTGACAAAACCGACTTAGTTCATATACTTTGGTTGTGTATAAAGCAAGGCTATATATTTATTTTCTTATTTGGAGTCTATTATGTTCTTATAAATATTTGTTTATGCTTATTTTAGTTTTTAGAAAATCACACAATTATCCTTTTACCGGTAATTTAATGACAAAGGTTTAGTATTATTTCTCCGCCCACATCCTTGGATCAACACTTGGTTCTTATCGATATTTTACTACATATATGACGGGGTACACTTGCCCTTTCGTGTGTGTTTTATTGTTGAAGTATAAATCATTTTTATAAATTTAAAACCGAATCGTGTGTTTGATTCATTGTAAAAACATGTATATACGCGCACACGTCACCAGTCATCGAACTAGCTTCGCCACGAGCCCGACACGTGGCGGCACCGGGTTAAGCCTGGTGGCCTATCTGTCGCGGCCCGCATAAGAGGTAGCCAAGGGCTACGCGCCCCGCGACAGCCACTTAAATTTTGTTTTTATTTTATTAAATTAAAGGTATTCGTGGCCCGTTTTCGCATACAGGGTGTATTTTAGGACATATTGGGACATTTAAAATATATTAGGGGTGTCGAAAATATTTTGGAGGGTTGTTATATGGATGAACCCATATCAGTGATGGTGATAGTAATAATAATATAATAATAAATATATATATATATATATATATAATATGTGTGTATGAAAAAAAATTATATATATATATATATATATATATATATTGATATTATATCTATCGTAGTATAGACCACTTTATGGTTAGTGATGCATATTAGTATTGTAATTTTAGATTCCAGTTCCAATTTGTATTAGATGCATAATATATAAGAAAGAGTAAGTCTCAATGCTCGACGCTTTTGATCAATATGTGTGTTGTGTGATTGTTTGACTTAAATACTATCTTGTGATATTAATAAGTGGCAAATGTTTAAAATTCAGATGGACAACGAAGTGAACCAGGAAAACCAGAGTAACAATAACCCGGATAACAATAACCCAAACAACAATAATAATGGCAACCAAGTGGATAACAGTGCCATCCAACACATAGTGGCACAAGGGATAATAGATGCGATGCCATATATTATCAAAACGGTTAAGGAAGCATATAATAAAATTAACCGTGATAGTAAACGACCCACTGAACCTGAACACAGCGTAAACAATGGACCCATACTTCAAGAGCCCATTCCCAAAAGAAGAAGAACCATGTCTTATGGTTGTTCTTATAAAGAATTCTGGTCTTGTAAATCAATGGAATTCTCGGGCAATGAAGGGGTCGTTGCAGCTCTACGCTGGATAGAAAAGACTGAGGCTGTCTTAAAAATAAGCACGTGTGCGGAAGAGGATAAGATAATGTTTGCTTCCAATCTGTTTAAGAACTCAGCCTTAGAATGGTGGAACACTATCCTCCAGTCTAGGGGAAGTGATAGGGTTTACAATATGGAATGGGAGGAATTTAAGAACATGGTGGAAAGGAAATTCTGCCCTCACAATGAAAAAGAACAGATAGCAAATAAGGTTTTAAACCTTAGAATGACTGGAGTGAATAGTAAGGGTTATACCACGTTATTCTTTGAATATGCTAGAATAGTGCCAACCCTTGTGTTTTGGTCAAAAATTACCTAAGCAATTAAGTGATCAAATTAGTTAAGTGAGGTAGTGTGCTAAATTTATGTGTGAAAAATGTGTTAACCAAATTAGATATGAAAACAGTTGCAGGATACGGCTCGGGATATAGAGCTGTATCGATGATCAAACAATGAGCAAAAAAGTAAAGATTGACACGTGATGTACGAGGAAAGCCCTTGATCAATCTAGATCGCCGGCATAAAACCTCGGGAGCTGACAATCGCAGCTGCCTTGTTCTTCTATTGCTTCAAATATCAGGATACAGTGCAGGATATGATGCGGATCGACTAGGTGTTACAATGTAATTTGAGTACAAGTGTTTGTGTGTAGTGATTGCTAGAAGCTAGAGAGCAAAGTGTACGAAAGAGAATGTGTGGAAAAAGTTGTTCTTGCCTATGATCCGATCGCTCCAATTTATAGTAACAAAAACTAACAAACTATCCTATTATTCCGGGATACTTTGGAATATTCCATTCTGAACGTTGGGGGACTCTTTCTACTTGTTTTCCACGTGCTTATTGACTACAAAACCGGGTCTTCAGCTCATATAACCGTTACAATGTCAACAACATTAACCAACGTCCGATATTCTCGCGGAATATGCCTTTCTGACCGTTACAAGACCCATTCTTCCACCATCAACGTCCATTTTTCAACCACCTTGAGCGAATCTTCAGGTAGATCAAGTCTTTTAACGTTGGTACCTTGCTACAAAAGAAAATCGTTAGTAACTGCCAGGATACTGCGTCAGGATGTTACCAATATCCTAGTCTGATATCCTGATCGATACTGCCCCAGGATGTTACCAATATCCTGGTCCGGTATCCTGATCATAAACAACTAACATTAAATCAAGATATATTGTCAGGATATGGGCTCAGCATTTCACCCATAACAATTGTCCCCAAAAATATAACTGTTGGATATCCTAAATTCCAACAGATATATTTTTCAGTCATTCCAATACGTCCGGTAAGGATATCTGTTTTGAACATTCCTGCATATGTTTGGTTAGTCAGCACATAATATGATAAGATTGAAACTACTCCCTTTTTTGTAGACTCTGCTAAGGTCCCTGTTGTCTTCGATCTTTAGGAGCTTGACAGTTACCCCAAGTCTGTCTTGGTAAAAAAGGAACCATCTGTTGGCACCAGCTCTAAACCCTTCATTGTTGCTGCTGAATGACCTTGGCTTCATGGAATCCATCGAGCCCATGAACTCCTTCCTTAATAAGGTAAATATCTAAATCCGGTATCCCGTACACATATACTGAACCTGTATCCTGGTTAGTTTGTCTCTAATGATACCTGCATTTTCCTTTGTAGGGTCCGAATCATCTGGTCGTCCTGTACTTAGAACAATTTATATTTCCTGCACTTAAGACAATACGACGGCCAAAGGTGGATGGGTCCTGAGCTTCAGGATGAAGCCTTTGGTCATCAATCAGTATGGTTCATTTTGAACAATATAACAGTTGAAGGCGAATGGGTTCTCGTGTTTTTAGGACGAAGCCTTCAACTGTTTATGTAAATATGCTTTAAAAACTTAATTGTGTTCTTGGTGGATGGGTCTCTTTTTGAGATGAAACCAAGAATACAATTAATAATAAACTAGCCTTTTAGCCTTACATGTTGTTATGTGTTATACATTGCTTAGTCTGAATTCCAATGTTCCAAACTTAGTGCAATTATTACTTTTTATGAAAATCTCTTGATCAGTATACTCGCAAATATCCTATTAAGACTTCCGTCAAATAGGGTTTTCATATCTCAAACAATTCAGATAAAGTTTTCAGAGAAAGAGGACAGTTCATTTTTATTTTACAAAGTTGGTTTTGAGAACACTTATTTGACTAGAACACAGTTTCAGTTTTTAACCCAAGCATCATGTCCCAAATATTCCAATCAAATATCCTGAAATATATTTTGAAAATACATTTTGAGAATATATCCCGAGAATATATCCTAATCAGGATGCTTAAGCTTTGGTCAAACATAGTTTCAAAAACTCAAGTTATTTAAATATCGTTTACAAAGGAAAGATCATACCAGGAATAGAGTGTAACCCTATTCTCAAACTTCAATCCGTTTGCAACTTTTCCAACGAAGGTGTCCCCAGTCCAGGATACTTGGCGAATCATGCCCAAACTTGATCCTTTGAGTTCCTCACAATGCCTTAGTGGGATATAGTGTTGGCATATGTTTCCTTCTTACTCCAGCATAAATGTCCCCAGTAGGATATAGTATCAGCATACGTCATGTTCTATCACGGATGTCCCCTGTCTGTGCAGGACCAGTATGTTGTACCAGGATATGGTCCTTTAGCAATTCTTCAACCAGTTGTTTAAACTTAGCAATCTTTTTTTTTAAGTTTATGTAAACTTGTAAATGATTATGTTTTTTGAAAATATACTTTGGGATTATCCAAAAACTTTGTATTTTATCGGGACTAAACCCATTTTCCAAGCATTTAAGCCGGAGTATAAGAACCTCAAGACTTGAAAAGGTGAAAACCTTTAAGTCTTTGAGTTTTACTGGGGATTTCACCCACGTTTCGTGCGCTACAGGCGAGGGTGTGGAAACCCCAAAACTTAGAAAGGTGAAAACCTTTAATCCTGGGGAAAATCCCAAATTTTCATGCGCTACAGGCGGGAGTGTATAAACTCCAAGACTTAGAAAGGTGAAAACCTTTAAACCTTAGAGAGTATGAAAATACCCTTTCGTGAGAGAGGGTGATCAATCCTCATATACCTTTAGGATTCAGGATATAGCCAACAGTAACGAAATTGTCAGCCACTTTTACATGGACTGGTCCCGCCACCTTGAACTATTCCCGAATAACTTGCGCTCCAGGCGGGGTGTCTAAACCCAATTCGGAAGAAAGGTGAATACCTTTAAACCTGTGAAGGGATCAGGATCCCTTGTACGTGAGAGAGGGGGCCAATCCTCTAATCTTCCGAAGTATCTTGAGTGAACATCCTGGAGCTATATCCTGGAGCATATACTGCAAAACATCTTCAAACTAAGGTGGGTGTTAGCTTGGCTAACACCCCTCCGATGCTTAAGTTAGTATTGGGTTTCAATAAATTAAACCAAACATATTTAAAAAAGATAGAACTCATACCATCCGGAGTTAGAAATTAAATTCTAAACTCATTTGAAATAAAGCTTGAGGTGTATAGAATTCCCAGATCTCGGTAGCATATCCCCTTCCATATTCTTGAGTCTATATGCTCCTTTTCCTGCTTCTGACTCAACTTCATATGGTCATTCCCATTTTGGAGCTAGCTTGCCATCGGCAGGATTAGTGGTATTTTGAAAAGCCTTTCTTAACACCCAATCTCCAACCTTAAATCTTCTGGTCCTAATATTCTTGTTATATGCTCTGGATATTCTTTGTTGATATGTTGCCATCCTTAGACTTGCTGCATCTCTCTTTTCATCTATAGTATCCAAATCCTGACATAAGGCTTCAGGATTCTGTAGAATGGATCTTGCAGTAGGTATCGTCATTTCCGTTGGAATCATTGCTTCTGCTCCAAATACCAAGGAAAATGGGGTTTGGCCTGTTGCATTCTTTACCGTTGTCCTATCAGTCCACAAAACAAAAGGTAATTCTTCTGCCCATCTTCCTTTTTTGGCTCCAAGTCTCTTCTTTAAATTATTGACAATTATCTTGTTTGAGGATTCTGCTTGTCCATTCGCTTGAGGATGTACCGGAGTGGATGTGATCATTTTGATTCCCCAACTCTTGCAAAATTCAGTAGTCCTCTTACTTATGAACTGAGAACCATTGTCACAGATTATCTCAGCTGGTACTCCGAATCTGGTCAGGATATTCCTCTTTATGAAGGATACTACTTCTTGGTCTCTAACTTGAACAAATGCTTCGGCTTCAACCCACTTAGAGAAATAATACGTCATTGCTAGCATGAAGACTTTTCCTCCCGGAGCTTTCGGTAGCTTTCCCACTATATCCATACCCCACTTCATAAATGGCCAAGGGGAAACAATAGGATACAATGGTTCAGCAGGTTGATGCAGTATGTTACTATGTCTTCGACATGAGTCACATCTTCGAGCATATTCTGCGGCATCTTTTCTCATTGTTGGCCAATAATATCCTGTTCTTAATACTTTTGAGAATAACGACCTGCCCCCAGCATGGTTACCACAATCCCCTTCATGTATATCCTGAAGTACTTCCTTGGCTTCAGGATCCTCCAAGCACCTCAAATACGGTCATGCAAGAGATTTTTTGTATAAAATATTATCTATAATAGCGAATCGTGATACCTTCATCCTAAATGCCTTAGGATTTTCATTTCCAGGGATGTGTCCTTCTTTGAGATATTTCATGATTGGAGCCGTCCAGGATTTAGGATCCTCTTCGAGATGTTCTACTCCAGGATCCTGAATACCAGCTACCTCTTTATCCTGAGGATTCGTTGCAGGATATAGGACATGTAGTATTGGTATTTGGGTCCCTTCAGGTATCCTGATCGATGATCCCAGATTTGCTAAGGCATCTGCTTCAGCATTATCTTCCCTTGGTACCTGTTCAAGTATAAAAACATCAAAATATCCTGCTAATTTTTTGAGAATATCGAGATATTCGATTAATTTCTCTCCCTTAACTTCATAGGATCCATTAAAATGGTTAGTAATTAACAAAGAGTCCACATATACTTGCAAATTTTTTATACTCATGCTTTTAGCCAACTCTAATCCTGCAATTAAAGCCTCATACTCTGCTTCATTATAAGTAGAAGGAAATTCACATCTAATAGCCTGGGGTAATATGTCCCCCTGTGGCGATTTTAGTAGTATTCCCAAGCCTACTCCTCTTACATTAGATGCACCATCAGTATACAACGTCCAGGATCCTGAAGATTCTACTAACTGCTAAACTTCTAGGTCTGCCTCGTCCTGAATGTCACTACTGAAATCAGCCACAAAGTCAGCTAAAGCCTGAGACTTTATGGCATTTCTAGGTTCATATACTAAATCATAAGCACTTAACTTTACTGACCACTTGGCCATCCTGCCTGACATCTCTGGTTTCCTAAGCACATTTTTGACAGGATAATTAGTTTTAACATGTATCCTATGTGTCTCGAAATAATGTCTAAGCTTTGTCGATGCCATGACTAGAGCTAATATTAATTTTTCTAAATGAGAATACCTAGTTTCAGCATCTAACAAACTTTTACTAACATAATAAACAGGATATTGCTGACCTTCATGGTCTTTTATAAGAACGGCACTTACAGCATTCCCTGATACAGCAAGGTATAGGGATAGTGGTTCACCATTTTCAGGCTTCATCAATAAAGGTGCGGTTGAGAGATATCGTTTCAAATCCTGCAAGGCTGCTTCATGCTTCTCCCCCCATTCGAATCTTTTGTTCTTCTTCAGGATATCATAAAAATCTTTGCACTTCTCTGAGGATCTCGAGATAAACCTGTTTAAAGCTACTACTCGGCCTGTCAATCTTTGTACGTCCTTCATATTTGAGGGTGATTTTATATCCAGGATAGCTTTAATCTGCTCTGGGCTTGCTTCTATCCCCCTTTTTGTCACCATATATCCAAGAAACTTTCCTGCTCCCACTCCGAAATGGCATTTAGCAGGATTTAGCTTCATGTTGTATCGACCCAGGATATCAAATGCTCCCTTGATATCCTGGAGGTGATCCTCAGCCTTTTTAGATTTCACCACCATATCATCGATATATACCTCCAAGGTGTCCCCCAGTTTGTCTTTGAACATCATGTTTACCAATCTTTGGTATGTTGCACCTGCATTTTTCAAACCAAAAGGCATAGCTGTATACCAATAAATACCTGTTGGTGTCATGAAGGCAGTATCCTCCTGGTCAGAAGGCTCCATTTGGATCTGTTGAAATCCTGAGGATGCGTCCATGAAGGTCAGCATTTCATGCCCGGCAGTGGCATCTACCATTTCATCAATGTGGGGAAGAGGAAATGGGTCTTTAGGACAAGCTTTGTTCAAGTCTGTGTAGTCCACACAAACTCTTCATTTCCCATTTTTCTTCTGTACTACAACCACGTTTGCTAGCCACCTTGGGAACTTGACCTCTCTGATCATCCTGGACTTTAATAATCTTTCAACTTCCTCCTGGATAATCGTGTTTCGCTCAGGAGCAAACTTCCTTCTTTTTTGCTGCACAGGCTTGAATGATTTATCAATGCCAAGCTTGTGAGTGATAATATCTTTGGATATGTCTGTCATGTCCTCATGCTTCCATACAAACGTTGACATCCTGCATTTCAAAAAGTTAATTAATTGTTCTTCAATATCCTGAGGGATATTGGTCCCTACGAGCACCGAAATATCGGGATTATCCTGGTCCAGGATAATTTTCTTCACATCCTACTCCGGATCCTCCACGATATCCTGGGCCCGCGTCTTTAATTGCTATGCTGCACAAGGTTTGGTTGAGGATTTCATCGAGGATGAGTAGCATTCTTTCGCCTCTTGCTGATCACTATCAACTTTGACAACTCCCCAAGGGGTAGGTATCTTCCTGTCATCTTCCAGACGGATATATCTCAAAGCCCTGTTACGAGCTTCGTCGAGATTCCTGCAGGGATTCATTACAAGATCCTGATAAAACTGAGAATCCTTTTGTAATCCCATCTTAAAAGCTTGCACAGCTGTTGCAACATCAAGATGTGGGATATCCAAGGATTCTCGACTGAATTTGTTCACATAATCCCTCAAGGATTCCTGAGGCCCTTGAGTTATCCTGTAAAGATCACTGGTTAGTTTCTCAAAACTCCGACTACAAGAAAATTGACTGTTAAATAAATTAACCAAATGAGCAAACGAAGTAATTGAGTGAGGAGGAACGTTTAACAGCCATTTTAAGGCTGATCCTGTTAGAGTAGAACCAAATCCCTTGCACAAGCACGCTTCCTTGAGCTCTGGAGGGATAGGGTTAATCTCCATTCTTTCCCTATACCGAGCAATATGCTCCTCAGGATCCGTAGTCCCATCATAAAGCTTCATGTTGGGAGTTTGGAATCTCTTTGGGATCTCAGCATTACAGATAGGATACGCGAAACGAGATATCTTGTGGCTGTCTTGAGACACTTCCGGGATCGGCTGGACCACCCCAGGTACACTAGATATCATGTCCTTTAACTTCTGAAGTTCCCTGGTAAGTGCTGATGTTACACCTGTATCCTGCAAAGATCCACCACTGTTAGTAGCATGAGTATTATTATTATTAGACACGTTACCAGTTGGAGGATTTTGCCCATATCCTGAAGCATATCCTGAGCTCCTTATGGTTGACATCCTGACCAAGGAGGGTATTTCAGGAGTATGATTCTGAGGAAGACTGGGCACAATATTCCCCCTGTTATCATCAGTATACACAGCTGAGCTGAAGTTCAACGTTCTGGGATGTAATGGAGTGACAATTTCCTCAGCAGATCTGCTCGAGCCAGACTTCAGGAGTTGTATTTCCCTTAAAAGCATCTGGTTTGTTTCCTGTTGCTGCCTCATTTGTTCCTGCACACTTCCAAATAAGGTTAAAATTTCATTATTAGACGCTAAAACGGGAGCAGATCCCTGAACACTCCGAGTAGGGATAACATCTTGAGATTGTGTAGAGGCTGGCATCCTTGGAGGAGGTGGTGGAAGCACCGAACTGGTGGTAGCAGAAGTCATAGCAGACACAGTAGAGGAACTCATGTTTGATCTTGAGGCCATTATGGACAATGTGGCAACAAGTTTTGAAAATAGAAAACCGATTAGCGATTTGACAAAAAATTTTAGTAAAGAGAGCACCACTTGCCCCACGGTGGGCGCCAAATTGTTTTGGTCAAAAATTACCTAAGCAATTAAGTGATCAAATTAGTTAAGTGAGGTAGTGTGCTAAATTTATGTGTGAAAAATGTGTTAACCAAATTAGATATGAAAACAGTTGCAGGATACGGCTCGGGATATAGAGCTGTATCAATGATCAAACAATGAGCAAAAAAGTAAAGATTGACACGTGATGTACGAGGAAAGCCCTTGATCAATCTAGATCGCCGGCATAAAACCTCGGGAGCTGACAATCGCAGCTGCCTTGTTCTTCTATTGCTTCAAATATCAGGATACAGTGCAGGATATGATGCGGATCGACTAGGTGTTACAATGTAATTTGAGTACAAGTGATTGTGTGTAGTGATTGCTAGAAGCTTGAGAGCAAAGTGTACGAAAGAAAATGTGTGGAAAAAGTTGTTCTTGCCTATGATCCGATCGCTCCCATTTATAGTAACAAAAACTAACAAACTATCCTATTATTCCGGGATACTTTGGAATATTCCATTCTGAACGTTGGGGGACTCTTTCTACTTGTTTTCCACGTGCTTATTGACTACAAAACCGGGTCTTCAGCTCATATAACCGTTACAATGTCAACAACATTAACCAACGTCCGATATTCTCGCAGAATATGCCTTTCTGACCGTTACAAGACCCATTCTTCCACCATCAACGTCCATTTTTCAACCACCTTGAGCGAATCTTCAGGTAGATCAAGTCTTTTAACGTTGGTACCTTGCTACAAAAGAAAATCGTTAGTAACTGGCAGGATACTGCGTCAGGATGTTACCAATATCCTGGTCTGATAACCTGATCGATACTGCCCCAGGATGTTACCAATATCCTGGTCCGGTATCCTGATCATAAACAACTAACATTAAATCAAGATATATTGTCAGGATATGGGCTCAGCATTTCACCCATAACACCTTGCATCACCAGAACCAGTATTAATCTCCCGCTATATCTGGGGATTAATCAATGAGATAAGACATGTAGTTTAGGCAGCTGGACCTCAAACCATAGAAAAAGCTGTAGAACTAGCAAACACCTTGACTGATGAATTAGTGCGTACACGAGAAGAAGACCAGAGGAGAACCTTAGCTCAGAAACTTACCCAAGAATTTCATTCTGGAAATTCCAACCGTGGGAAAAATGTAGGTTCTACTTCTGCACCCTACTGCAAGTATTGCAAAAGGAAGCATTCTGGAAGATGCTCCATATACTGTAACTTTTGAAAAATATCTGGACACAAGGAGCAAGACTGCAGGAAAAAGCCTAACAACAGGATATGCTACAACTGTGGAGAACTAGGCCATATCAAGCCAAACTGTCCGAAACTAGCTCCAGCTACAAATAACAATACCACTAAAAATGCTAGAGCATTTGTTCTAACTGCAGAAGAAGCCAACATGATCCCGGACGTGATAGCAGGTACATTTTTAGTTAATGATGTTTTTGCTAAAGTATTATTTGACTCTGGTGTGAACCAAAGTTTTATTAATACTTGATTTTGCAAACTTCTTAATCAACCATTAACTAAACTCCCACAAGAATGTCTAGTAGAGACAGCAAGTGGAGAAACCATTAAGATTTCTGAAATCTTGCAGGGTGCAAGAATAGAATTCTTAAACCAAAAGTTTATTGCAAACCTTTACCCAATGAATTTGGCAGGATTTGATATTGTATTAGGAATGGATTGGTTAATAACCAATAAAGCCAGTATTTTATGTGATCAAAAGTCAATCCAAGTAAATTCACCAAAGGGTGAAAATATCACAATTAAAGGAGATAAGCCCTCTAGATCCACAAAATTCATCTCTGTGATGAAAACAACAAGTTATATAAGAAAAGGATCATTAGTGTATTTGATTTCCATAATCACTAACACTAAAGGAAAAGAATTAAAAGATATCCCTGTAGTATCATAATTTTCAGATGTATTTCCTGAAGAGTTACCAGGGCAACCTCCAGACAGAGAAGTTGAATTCAGAATCCACCTGTTACCAGGAACAGCACCAATTGCCAAAGCACCTTACCGTTTGGCACCCGCCGAAATGCAGGAACTAAAGAAATAGTTAGACGAATTGTTGGAGAAAGGATTTATACAGCCAAGTTAATCGCCATGGGGAGCCGATCTTATTCGTCAAAAAGAAGGACGGATCAATGCGTATTTGCATTGACTACCGTGAATTGAACAAAGTCATGATTCAAAATCGGTATCCATTACCGAGAATCGATTATCTGTTCGATCAATTGCAAGGCGCTCGATTTTTCTATAAAATCGATTTACGGTCAGGATATCATCAATTAAAGGTACAGGAAGAGGACATTCCAAAGACCTCATTTAGAACCAGGTATGGCCATTATGAATTTACTGTCATGCCATTTGGTTTAACCAATGCCCCAGCTGCATTCATGGACATGATGAACCGAATATGAGAGTCATATTTGGATAAATTCATAATTGTCTTTATAGATGATATTCTCATTTACTCTAAGAGTAAAGAGGAACATGCAAAGCATTTGCACGCACTTCTAAGTTTATTCAGAAAAGAAAAGCTTTATGCAAAGTTTTTAAAGTGCGAGTTTTGGTTAGAACAGGTACAGTTTCTTGGACATTTAGTTAATCATGAAGGAATTCATGTGGATCCCACCAAGATCGAGGCGATTACCAAATGGAAAACCCCTAAGTCACCAACCGAGTTTAGAAGTTTCTTAGGATTGGCCGGTTATTATAGAAGATTTATTCGAGATTTTTCTAGAATAGCCATTCCCTTACCTAAGCTAACCTGTAAATCTGTTAAGTTTGAATGGGGACCAAAACAAGAAGAAGCCTTTAGAATTCTTAAGCAAAGACTAACCAACGCACCCATACTAGCATTACCAGAAGGAACTGAAGACTTTGTAGTCTATTGTGACGCTTCTAAGTTAGGTTATGGATGTGTGTTAATGCAACGTCAAAAGATTATAGCCTATGCCTCTAGAAAACTTAAGAATCATGAAGAAAATTATTCAACCCATGATCTAGAATTAGGTGCTATAATTTTTGCCCTTAAGATTTGGAGACATTACCTATACGGTAGTAAGTTTACCATTTTCACTGATCATAAGAGTTTAAGGTACGTCTTCAGGCAAAAAGAGTTGAATATGAGGCAAAGACGCTGGATGGAGATACTTTGTGATTACGATTGTAATATCCAGTACCATACAGGAAAAGCAAATGTAGTAGTTGATGCTTTAAGTCGAAAGTATCATGAAAAGCCAAAAAGAGTACGTTCTCTTAAACTAAATCTGCAGATAGATTTAAATGAACAGATTAGAAAAGCACAAGAATCAGTAATTAAGGATGATAATGAGAAATTGAAAGGAATGATTAAGGATTTAGAACAAGGAACATATGGAATTTGGACATTTTACATAAGATAAGAATGTGGATACCTAAATAAGGAAACCTACGCCACCATATATTAGAAGAGGCCCATAAGTCTAAGTATACGATGCATCCTGGAAATGATAAAATGTATCAAGATTTAAGAAAGAATTTCTGGTGGATAGGAATGAAGAAAGATATAGCATCTTATGTTTCTAAGGTTTATTGCAGCAGTTAGAAATGCCAGTTTGAAAATGGGAATTGATAACAATGGATTTTGTTACCAAACTACCCAAAACAAGAAAACGTAATAATACAATCTGGGTGATTGTAGATAGGCTAACTAAGTCAGCTCATTTCCTACCAATGAAGGAAACTTACAGTATGGAACAATTAGCTAAATTATATGTAAACGAAATAGTTTCATTACATGGAATTCCTTTATCAATTGTTTCTGATAGGGATATCCGTTTTAACTCTCATTTTTGGACAAGTTTCCAAAGAGCCATGGGAACCAAGCTGAATCTAAGCACAGCTTATCATCCTCAAACGGATGGACAAAGTGAAAGGACAATTCAGACCATGGATGCTGAGAGCTTGTGTAATTGATTTCGGAGGTAATTGGGACGATCACTTAACATTAATAGAATTTTCTTACAATAACAGTTATCACACAAGTATCAATGTTGCACCATTCGAAGCACTTTATGGATGAAAGTGCCGAACCCCAGTCTGTTGTGCAGAAATTGGAGAAAAACAACTATCTGGACCTGAGATAGTACAAGAAACAACTGACAAAATCATTCAATTCAATGAACGACTGAAAGCAACACGTGGCCGATAAAAGAGTTATGCTGATAACAGATGAAAGCCGTTGGAATTTCAGGTAAGAGACAAAGTGTTATTGAAAGTCTCTCCTTGGAAAGGAGTGGTAAGATTCATCAAAAGAGTGAAGTTAAGCCCCAGGTATGTTGGACCTTTTGAGATTATTAGAAGAATAGGACCTGTAGCCTATCAGCTACAACTTCCATAGGAAATGGCAGGAATACATGATGTATTTCATGTATCTAATCTCAAGAAATTCTTAGCTGATGAATCACTGGTGGAACCTCTTAAGGACATAGAAGTAAATGAGCAACTTAAATTTGTAGAGCAGCATCTACAGATCGAAGATAGGAAAGTTAAGAACCTCAAACATAAGAGATTAGTTCTAGTCAAAGTGAAATGGGACTCCAAAAGAGGACCAGAATACACTTGTGAGCTTGAATCAGAAATGCATAGGAAATATCAGCACTTATTCCAGTAGACCTCGAGGACGAGTTCTAAAACAAGGTGGGGAGGATATAACAACCCTCCAAAATATTTCTCGACTCCCCTAATATAAATAAAATGTCCCTATATGTCTTAAAATATACCCAGTATGAGAAAACCAAGCCCAAAATACCTTTAATTTTGCAAAAATAAAATAAAAACCAGAAAATAGGGCGCTCGCGGGCCGCGTAGCCCTTGGCTACCTCCTACGCGGGGCGCGACAGCCAGTCACCAGGGCGACACCCTGAGCTGCCACGTGGCAGCAACGTGTTGGACCCGGATAAGCTAGGCCCTACCACCCCTATGCCGTGGGCCGTGTAAGAAGACCTTTGAGTCTTCGCGGGCCGCGAGGAACTACAAATCAGGCCCTATAAATAGCAACCCTCGGCAGTTCAGTCGAATTCGCTCACAACAATTTTCTCTCTCGAAATTTCTATAGTGTAGGCATAATTCTTGGGTATTATACCCCCTAAATAACGAAGTTCTGCCTCGTTGTAAGTATCATAACCCGGGTTACGTATTAGATATGATGCCCGATTGATCCAGGGTTCCGTAACGGCTGTCGTGGTTCTGCCTGACGTAGTCGTTGGAATGCCGTCTCGGGTGTAACAATCCTCAATAAACCGACACTCTCAAATATTTCCGACACCCTAATATATTTTAAAATGTCCCAATATGTCTTTAAATACACCTCGTATGTGAAAACCGAGCCCAAAATACATTAAATGGTATTTAAAATAATTAAAAACTGAAAATGTAGGTTAAGGCGAGCCGTGTAGGACCCACCCCAACCTTACGCGGGCGGTATCAAGGCTAAAAACTGATTTCAGTGGAATTTTAAGTTAAGGCGGGCCGCGTAAGCTAACCTTAACACTTACGCGGGCCGCTTGAGATCAAGAACGCAGAGACACCCTAGGCCGACACGTGTCGACATCGTGGCGGACCTACCTGATGAGCCGGACAAGCTAGTCCATTGACTAGCTTTGACGCGGGCCGCGTAGACCTTCGTCTACTCTTACGCGGGCCGCGAGAGACCCAGGTTCAGCACCTATATAAGAAAGCAACGAGTTTTCGTTTTCCGTCGTTCATTTCTTTCTTTCTCAATCACAATTTCTGAATATAGGCTTTATAAAGCTAGTATTATACCCCCTAATTAGCGAGGTTCTGCTCCGTTGTAAGTATTATAACCCCAGTTTCGTAATAGATACGCTGCCCGATTGATTTAGGGTTCCGTAACAACTGTCGTGGTTCTGCCTGACGTAGTTGTTGGAATACCGTCTCGGGGAGGGTATCAGTAATATTTTCAAAGGGTTATTATACTAACCTATGTACATTTGTGTAAATTATAGATTAATCCCAGGAAACCCTTACGCGAAGTCTAAGATAGCAATGTGAGTTTATCCTCTTTTTGTTAACCTTTTTGGAATGTTTTACAAAACCTTAAATGTTTTACAATGCGATTAAGCGGTGATTGAGTCTTTGTAGTTCTACAATTACTGCCGGTATGTTGGGGTTTTGTATACAAAATTTACTACACTGTGAGTAGTAAGTCGGGACGACAATACGTTACCATTGGACAACGAGTTAGCCAATGTGTAATATGACCCACCAGTCAGGATTGACAGTACTGAATGAGTAATTGTGTAGAAATAAACAATGTGATCACTCTCAATACTGTTTTAATTGATAAAATGTTTCTTGATTAAACTGGGATTCACTCACCAGTATTTC
Organism: Helianthus tuberosus; assembly: GCA_030545235.1. Lineage (NCBI taxonomy): Eukaryota > Viridiplantae > Streptophyta > Magnoliopsida > Asterales > Asteraceae > Helianthus > Helianthus tuberosus. The sequence continues at coordinate 33,616,035 of CM060352.1, read as the reverse complement.
CCACTGACAAATGTTTTTAAAACGCGTTTCAGGTAACACATTGTGACAGCCAACTAGTAAAAAGCCAGCTGGAGAGCACTGAAGGCTTGGGAAAAATGTGGCTATAAAAGTTACCTAAAAAACGATGTTTTAAATTCAATAAAATAGGGTTTATCCCTATAAACGTATTGTAATAAGAAACTTGGGTTTTACCCATGTGATTATTAATATCAAATGTGGTGGTTTTACTCTGATAAACATTTCCTAACTACGGTCCTAATGTAATTTCCGCTGCCAAATTAACCAACTGATACCACCAAAACTCTGAGTTTGCGTCCGCCCGTTCCCGGGACAGATAAGGGATAGGGGGTTGCGACAGAATGTGGTATCAGAGCCTAGCCACTGGTCTAAGCCAAAGAAGTGTTCTGCTGACACTTAAAATTTAAATTTTGTGTTAGGAAATAATTTATGTGATTATGTGTTTTGTGTTATTTGACTATCTGTTAGTTTACAGTATGAGTGATCAAGGACCCTCAGACATGTGTCGTCAGTTGTCTGATTCACCTAGGGGTGAAGGTACCTCTTCACAGCCTGCCCTTTCTGGGTATTCTGCTGATCAGGAAGAAGGAATGTTTGCCTTTAAAGCTCAGTCTGAAGAGCCATTCCCTCATAAAAAGAGAGGATGGTTCAGTAAGGAAGCATTTGCACGTAGGAAAAGAATGTGAAAGTTGCAACAGCATAGAGTTCTAGCGGCTGCTAAGCGAAAGACAGATGCCCATACACAGGATATGCTTAATAGAAGCCTAGCCAATTCCCATTTCCTAGCTACAACTGTTGCTGACCCAAGTCTGGAACAACTAGTAGCCCCTCAACCCTTACCTTTATTTCCCACTCAACCGATGGAGGTAGAAATGCCTGATTTTAACCCTGAGGAGATACCTAGGATACCAGCCCCTAATCCTCTAGATCCAAATTATGATCCATGGTTTGATGATCTTAGGGATTATGTGCCACGCTATCACTTAAATGAAGAAACCTTGCCGAATTTAGCAGCATATCCAGGTTTGGACCCTCTAGATCCCTATTTTGACAACGATGAATACATTAGGGAGATTTTGGAGAACCCATACCCTCAGGAGAATCCAGTACCTCAGTACCCAGAGCCAATACCAATACCTGCACCCCCAATGAGTGCAGAGAATTTGCAAGAACTCCGAAATTTTGGAGAGGAAATCATAGAAAGTAGCGAGAGGATGAGGTATGTAGCAGAGCAACTCGTATGGAAATACGATGAGCGCCAGATGGATTTCGGGGGAAATCCATATCCATGAAGGAGATGATAAAGTTGGTAATAATAATAAATCAAATATATGTGTAATAATAATAAATCTATCGTAGTATAGACCACTCTGTGGTTAACGAGGCATAGTAGTATTGTAATTTTTAATTTCTGTTTTAGTGTGTATTTGACGCCTACTATATCAAAAAGAGTAAAGTCGCAATGCACGACGTTTTTTACCAATATGTGTATTATGTGGTTGTTACTTAAACTATTTAATTATTCTATTAATGATTGGTAAATGTTTAAAATTCAGATGGCCGACGAAGGAAATCAAGGAAATTTGAATAATGATAACCAGAGTAACATTAACGTGGTTAATGAGAATCCAAGCATCAATAACAATGGAAACCAAGTGGATAATAGTGCCGTTCAACATATAGTGGCACAAGGAATCATAGATGCAATGCCATTTATTATTCAAACGATTCAAGAAGCGAATAATAAAAGTAAGCATAGCAGTAAGCGACCAATCGAACCCGAAAACTGTGTAAACAATGGACCCGTACTTCAAATGTCCATTCCCAAAAAGAGAAGAACCGTGTCTTACGGTTGTTCTTATAAAGAATTCTGGTCTTGTAAACCAATGGAATTCTCGGGCAACGAAGGGGCCATTGCAACCCTACGCTGGATAGAGAAGACTGAGGCAGTCTTAAGAATAAGCAAGTGTGCTGAAGAAGATAAGATATTGTTTGCTTCTAATCTGTTTAAGAATTCAGCACTAGAATGGTGGAACACTGTCCTCCAATCAAGAGGAAGTGATAGAACCTACAATATGGAATGGGAAGAATTTAAGAACAAGGTAGAAAGGAAATTCTGCCCACCCAATGAGAAAGAACAGATAGCAAACAAATTCCTAAACCTTAGAATGACTGGTGTGGATAGTAAGGGATACACTAAATTATTCTTTGAATATGCTAGAATAGTACCAACCCTTGCATCACCTGAACCGGTATTAATCTCCCGTTACATCCTGGGATTAATTGGAGAGATTAGACATGTAGTCAAGGCAGCTAGACCTCAAACCATAGAAGAAGCTGTAGAACTAGCAAATACCTTGACAGATGAATTAGTCCGTACCCGAGAAGAGGATCAAAGGAGGAACCTAACCCAGAAGCTCACACAAGAATTTCGTTCTGGAAATTTTAATCGTGGGAAAAATATAGGTTCTACCTCTACACCTTACTATAACAATTGCAAAAGAAAGCATTCAGGAAGATGCTCCATATACTGTAACTTTTGCAAAATATCGGGACACAAAGAAGAAGACTGCAGGAAGAAAGCTAACAACAGGATATCTTACAACTGCGGAGGACAAGGTCATATCAAGCCTAATTGCCCGAAATTAGCTCCAGCTACAAACAACAAGAATACTCAAAATGCTAGAGCATTTGTTCTGACTGCAGATGAAGCCAAGATGATTCCAGATGTCATAGTTGGTACGTTTTTAGTTAATGATGTCTTTGCTAAAGTATTATTTGACTCTGGTGCAAACCAAAGTTTTATTAATACATCATTTTGCAAATTTCTAAATCAGTCATTAACTAAACTAACACAAGAATGCTTAGTAGAGACAGCTAATGGAGAAACTATTAGGATTTCTGAAATCTTGCAGGGAGCAAGAATAGAAATTTTAAATCAGAAATTTATTGCAAACCTTTATCCCATGAATCTGGCAGGATTCGATGTTGTTTTAGGAATGGATTGGTTAATAGCCAATAAAGCCAGTATTTTATGTGATCAAAAGTCAATTCAAGTAAATTCACCAAAAGGTAAAACGATCACAATTAAAGGAGATAAACCATCTAGATCCACAAAATTCATCTCTATGATGAAAACTGCAAATTATATAAGAAAAGGTTCTATAGTGTATTTGATTTCCATAATCACTCACACTAAAGGAAAGGATTTAAAAGATATTCCAGTAGTATCTCAATTTTCAGATGTATTTCCAGAAGAATTGCCAGGGCAACCTCCAGATAGAGAAGTTGAATTCAGAATCCATTTAATACCAGGAACAACACCGATTGCCAAAGCACCTTACCGTTTGGCACCTGCATAAATGCAAGAATTGAAGAAACAATTAGATGAATTGCTAGAGAAAGGATTTATACAACCAAGTTCGTCGCCATGGGGAGCGCCGATAATGTTTGTTAAAAAGAAGGACGGATCAATGTGTATGTGCATTGACTACCGTGAATTAAACAAAGTCCCGATTAAGAACCGGTACCCATTACCAAGAATCGATGATCTGTTCGATCAACTGCAAGGAGCTTGATTTTTCTCTAAAATCGATTTAAGGTCAGGATATCATCAATTAAAGGTACAGGAAGAGGATATTCCTAAGACCGCATTCAGAACAAGGTATGGCCAATATGAATTTACTGTCATGCCATTTGGTTTAACCAATGCCCCAGCCGCATTTATGGACATGATGAACCGAATATGTAAGCCATATTTGGATAAATTTATAATTGTCTTCATAGATGATATTCTCATTTATTCTAAGAATAAAGAGGATCATGCAAAGCATTTGCACGCACTTTTAAGTTTATTAAGAAAGGAAAAGCTTTACGCTAAATTTTCCAAGTGCGAGTTTTGGTTAAAACAGGTACAGTTTCTCGGACACCTAGTCAACCATAAAGGAATTCATGTGGATCCCACAAAGATCGTGGCGATTACTAAATGGAAAACCCCTGAATCACCAACCGAGGTTAGAAGTTTCTTAGGATTGGCCGGTTATTATAGAAGATTTATTCAAGATTTTTCTAGAATAGCCATTCCTTTAACTAAGCTAACCTGTAAATCTGTTAAGTTTGAATGGGGATTAAAACAAGAAGAAGCCTTTAGAATCCTTAAGCAAAGATTAACCCATACACCCATACTAGCGTTACCAGAAGGAGCTGAAGACTTTGTAGTCTATTGTGACGCTTCTAAATTAGGTTATGGATGTGTATTAATGCAACGTCCAAAAGGTTATAGCTTACGCATCTAGACAACTTAAGAATCATGAAGAGAATTATTCAACCCATGATCTAGAATTAGGAGCTATAATTTTTGCTCTTAAAATTTGGAGACATTACCTTTATGGTGGTAAGTTTACCATATTCACCGATCATAAGAGTTTAAGGTATATTTTCAAGCAAAAGGAGTTGAATATGAGACAAAGATGCTGGATGGAGATGCTTAGTGATTATGATTGTGCTATCCAGTATCATGAAGGAAAAGCAAATGTAGTGGCAGATACTTTAAGCCGAAAGTATCATGAAAAGCCAAAAAGGGTATGTTCTCTTAAATTAAATCTGCAAATAGATTTAAATGATCAGATAAGAGAAGCACAAGAATCAGTAATCAAGGATGATACTGAAAAATTAAAAGGTATGCTAAAAGAATTAGAACAAGGAACAGATGGAATTTGGAGATTCCATAAAAAAAGAATGTGGATACCTAAATTAGGAAACCTACGTCATCGTATATTAGAAGAAGCCCATAAGTCCAAATATACGATGCATCCAGGAAATGATAAGATGTATCATGGTTTAAGAAAGAATTTCTGGTGGATAGGAATGAAAAAGGACATAGCAGCTTGATGTGCGTAAAATGCAACATATAAATTACATCAAATGAGGCATAAAACTAACCCTTTTTTAGTACTAATGTTGGAAAAAGTGTGCTTTTGTCTTCCTTTTGTATTTTCAGGATCAAATGAGCTTAAACGAACAAAAGGAACAAATATACAGCCAAAACCAACATAAATACAAAGAAAAGGAAGAAACATGGCATGCCCGACTCCTCGACAGCATCTCCCAAAGCAAAAACAAGAAGAAAGCTGAGCATGGGGTTGTGCCCAGCTGAGCATGGGGTTGTGCCCAGCTGAGCATGGGGTTGTGCCCAGCTAAGCACGGGGCGTGTCCAGCTGAACACGGGGCGTGTCCAGCGAACACGGGGCGTGCCCAAGTGTCAGCAGAAAAGACAAAGTGGTAGAAGCTTCTATTGCCCACCACGGGGCCGTGCTCAGCGGACACGGGGCCGTGGTCAACTATAAGATTCGCACAATCCAGGCAAATCTTACGGTATTGGATGGCGGGGGTCCAAACTCTTTGATCCCCTCATAAGTTAACTACTATTAATACTATAACCCGGCTATTTAGGACTGTATCCCTGCTGACTCAGACTACTTAGTCGAGGGTAACGTTGTCACGGCCCATGGCCCCGGTTTGACCTGGTCCAGAGCCGCGAGGCAGGAAATCCGATGGTATCTAATTTAGTAACAACGGAAGTCTTTTTAAACAGGATCGATTATTATTAAAACTGCTTGTTTTTATATAATATATGGATAAATCCCATAATTTACAATAAAGTGATTTCACTGGGAAATCTTTATTTCTTAAAACATGTTTCTTTATTTATTTACATTGAGCCACTTCCTTGAGCTTGTAGTGCTTTATGGCACTTTTCCTAGATCATAACAGATCACCTGAAACATGTTTGAAAAAGGTTTTGTCAGCGGGAAATACTGAGTGAATCATTCTATTTTGCAAAATGTTGCATAGTTATTAATTACAGCATAAGAGCGATTACAATGGCTTCTATCTTATTTTTATCTGGCGTTCTGTCACAATGGTGACAAGTCACAATGGTGACGATGGTCATACCACTATTAGATCAATGAACCTAAATAGTGATGATTATCCCTGTAGATCAATGAACCTAACAGTGAGTATCCCGAGTAGGTCAATGAACCTAACTGGGAGAAATTAGTAATGTGCACAATACCCCACTAACCAGTAATTCAAGATATCCACGACTTAGTCCCTGTAATTATAACCTTGAAAATAATTTGAGGTATTGTAAAATAGTTGATAAAAAAAGAATGACTCACATTGTAGATTTAACGAGCAGAGTATAAGCCTACTGATTAGCCTTGATTAACCTAATTTAAATAATAATGCACACACCAACAGGTTAGTAACTAATACAGCCGTTACGACAATTCACGAGATTAAACCCTCACAACGATTTACAAGTGCAATACTTAACAATTCAGCAGATTCACAACGAATGACAGAGTATAGTCCGATTTCGAACAGCACTCAAACATTCAAGTCAAAATCACGATGAATAACAAAGTATAAACTCAATTTGAGCGGCACTTAAACAATCGTTGGATAGTTATAATCGATCGGACGTTGAATCGTAATAGCGATCGAGTTATTACCCTGATTGCGGCGTCGATTAGTGAATCGTGTGTGTTAATTGTGATAAACAGAAGATATCTCGGAGCATAGAACGAATTTCTTCGTCGAACATACGCAGAATTTCAAGTGCCAAGGTCTGCTATTTATAGCCGAATTTTGCCACCCCTTACGGACCGTAACAAATATCCCTTACGGTCCGTAAGGGACACCTCCTCCTTATAGTGTTGCCACGCGTGGGACTAGGCCTGCTGAGTCGACGTTTCTTGAATTTTTTATTCTGATAACGAATTAAGAGGATAATCGTCAAGTAGGAAATGCCCCCCCCTGAGTTTTAGGGGCCCTGATCCTGATTCTGATGATTCTGAAAATTTTAGGGTTTGCGCAAAATTACTTGGTGTCTCAATTAGGGTTTCCTATTGGTCAAATTAATTTAATAATTATGACTTTTTGATGAGAGTTGTTACATTCTCCCCACCTTAATAAAAATCTCGTCCTCGAGATTTACTGGAATAAATTTGGACACCTTCGCTTCTTTTCTAATTCCAGTTCCCAAGTGTATTCAGATCCTCGTTTTGAATTCCACTTAACTTTAACTAGCACTAGTCGTTTGTGCTTGAGAAACTTCACTTTTCTGTCTTTTATCTGAAGAGGTTTCTCAACAAATTTTAGCTTTTCGTTTACCTCTATATCTTGGAGAGGTACTACCAAAGATATGTCTGATAGACATTTCTTGATGTTGGATACATGGAATACATCATGTACTCCAGCTAATTCTTCTGGTAGTTGTAACCGATAAGCAACTAGTCCTATACGTTGGATCACAGGAAATGGTCCTACGTATCTTGGACTTAGCTTTCCTTTATTTCCGAATCTAACAACTTGTTTCTAAGGAGATACTTTCAATAACTTTTTGTCTCCAACTCGAACTCCAACAGCTTTTATCTATTATCTGTATAATTCTTCTGGCGATCTCTAGTTGTCTTCAGCTTTTCCTTCGTGATACTGAATATCACAGTCGTAGTCACTTAGGATTTTTTTATCCATCTCCTTTGCCTCATATTTAATTCTTTTTGCTCAAATATATATCTTAAATTCTTATGATTCGTATAGAAAGTAAACTTACTTTCATACAGATAATGTCTCCAAATCTTAAGGGTAAAATTATAACTCCTAATTCTAAGTCATGAGTGGTATAGTTTTCTTCGTGCTTTTTTTTTTCAACTGTCTTGAAGCATACGCAATTACCTTTTTGCGTTGCATAAGCACACATACTAATCCTAGTTTTGAAGCATCACCATATACTTTAAAATCTTCTGTTCCTTCTGGTAAGGCTAGGATTTTGTTAATTTATGTTTTAATATCCTAAAGGCTTCTTCTTATTTAAGTCCCTATTCAAACTTAACTGTTTTACAGGTTAGCTTAGTTAATGGTATAGCTACCTTGGAAAAATTCTTAATAAACCGTCTATAATATCCGGCTAAACCTATAAAACTTCTAATTTCCATTGCTGATTGCGGAACCTTCCATTTGATAATTGCTGCTATCTTAGCAGGATCTATGTGAATACCTTCATGATTCACCATATGACCTAGAAATTGCACTTCTGGCAGCCAAAATTCACACTTCGAGAATTTGGCGTAAAGCTTTTCTTTTCTTAACAAAGTTAAGAGTGCATGCAAATGGTGACAATGTTCGTCTTGACTTTTTGAATAAATAAGTATATCATCTATGAAGACAATTACAAATTTATCCAAATACGGTTTACAGATCCTATTCATTATGTCCATGAATGCTGCAGGTGCATTCGTTAATTCGAAGGGCATGACTGTAAACTTGTAATGACCATACCTAGTCCTGAAAGCAGTTTTAGGTATATCTTCCTCTTGTACTTTCAATTGATGGTATCCGGAACGTAAGTCGATCTTAGAAAAATATCTAGATCCTTGGAATGGATCGAATAGATAATCAATTCTAGGTAATGAGTATCGATTCTTAATTGTAATCTTATTCAATTTTCTATAATCAATACACATTTTCATTGAACCATCCTTTTTCTTAACAAACAACACTAGTTCCCCCCTACGGGGATAAACTAGGTTGTATGAAACCTTACTTAATAATTCATCTAATTGCTTTTTCAGTTTTAATATTTCTGTAGGTGCTAATCGATAAGGTTCCTTGGCTTATCGGTAAAATTCCTGGAATTAGATGAATTCTAAATTTTATCTTCCTATCTGGTGGTAATCCAGGTAAATCTTCTGGGAATACATCTGGGTATTCTAAAACTACAGAAATTTCCTTAAATTCTTTATCTTTAGTATTGATGATTACTGAAATCATGTATACTATTCCTTGCTTTCGTTCATAATTAGCAACTTTCATTACTGATATGAACTTTAGGGTTTTACATAGCTTATCTCCTGTAATCATTATTACTTCTCTAGTGGTTGCACAAATTTCTATGGAATTCTTATCATAGATAATTCGAGCATAGTTGTTTACTAATCAATTCATTCCTAACATAACATCGAATTCAACCAATATGGTTGCATAAAATTTATGACTTAAAAGTTCTATTTCTATGTTTTGCAAAACCTTATTTATTTTAACTGAATTCCCATCTGCCGTTTCTATTGTAGAAATTTGCCTAATACTGGTTAAAGGTAAGTTAAAAGTTTGGCAGAATGAAGTATTTATAAAACTTTGGTTTGCACCAGAGTCAACTAATACTTTTCTTATGAACTAAGAACATACCGGCTATCACATCTGGAATGAGCTCTGCTTCCTTAGCAGTCAGTTGGAAGGCTTTTACATTCCTTTTTGCTCCTTCTGCTGGTTTAGCTTTATTGTCAGACGGTTTGTTCAGTTTTGGACAATCTGGCCTAAGATGTCCAGCTTCTCCACAGTTGTAGCAGATTGAAAATTTCTTCTTCCTGCAGTCTTCTTCTTGATGTCCCGGAATTTTGCAAAAATTGCAATATCCTTTGCATCTTCCAAAATGCTTCCTTTTGCAAAAATTGCAAAATGGACTAGTGGTAGATTGCCATTTCCTTTTCTCTTGAAATCGTTATGGTTACCAGGATGGAATTCTTGGGTAATCTTTTGGGCTACTTCCTTCCTTCTATTTTCTTCTCTTGTCCGTACTAGTTCGTCAGTCAGAGTATTGGCTAATTCCACCGCATCATCAATCGTGCGAGGTTTCGCAGCTTTGACGATATTACGGATTTCGGAAATTAATCCCCAAATATAACGAGAAATAAGTACCGGCTCTGGCGAAGCCAGGGTTGGTACTACTCTAGCATATTCGAAGAATATCGTAGTATACCCTCGACAATCTACATCTACCATCCGATGGGTTAGAAACTTATTTGTCATTTGTTCCTTTTCATACTCGGGACAGAATTTTCTTTCTACAAAGCTCTTAAATACTTCCCAGTTCATAGCATATGCCATCCTTCTTCCTTTTGCTTGTAACACCGTATTCCACCATTCTAGCGCCACTTCTTTAAAAAGATTTGATGCGTACATGACCTGATCATCCTGAGCACATTTACTTATGGCAATTACTGCCTCGGTTTTCTCTAACCAACGCAGTGTCGCAGTCGCTCCTTCATTACCTGCAAACTCAGTGGGTTTACAAGCAATAAATTCTTTGTAAGTGCAACCAAGTGTTGCAGTTTTCCTTTTCTTAGGGAGCGGAGCTTGCCGTGGTTCATTATCATGATTAACATGATTATTGCCTCCGTTTACGCTATTACTGAAGTTATCTTCAGAAATACGTTTACTAGGAACGATTTGTTGAGGTTCAATTGAATTTTTAACAGCAACAATGATTGCTGGAATAGCAGTGGCTATCCCTTGAGCAACGATATTTTCTATATCTTGCTTAGTCATAAATTGATCCTCCGGTTGTTGCTCAGATTGATTAACCTCATTAGCTGGTTCATTATTAGCGTTTTCCATCTAATAACTAATTTATAGATAAATAATTAGTATAAAAGAAATAATCCAATGTCACATTTAATTGCACATACTTACGTAAACGAATATAAAATTGTAACTTTCTAAAATTTCCTTATATTATGCTTCTATATACACCCGTTTTATTATTTATTTTACACATACTGATTTTACTATTACTATTACACAACCATAGTTTCATAATCCCTTATCCTTTGTCAGATGACATTCTAATAACGGCGTTCCTTCTCATCGTATTTCCAGGAGATCTGTCCCAAAATCTCTTGGATCCTATTCCCAGTATCTATTAATTCTTCGCCAAAGTGGCGGAGTTCAGTCATATTCTCGTTACTCATGGTTGGATTTGGTAAAGGTTCTGGTTTGAATTTAGGAAAAAGCTTATAGGGATGGCTTTGTAACAGTATTTCATTATTCAACCATTCGTCTATTTGCCAGTGGGTTGAAGGGTTTGGAGTAGCTGGTTCTAAGTTTATTGGTAGTTGTGTTTCAAGAGAATGAATAAAATCATTTTTATTAATAGGCTCAATAGTATCATCATTTGCCATTATAATATCTAGTTCTTCTTGAGATGGTAACCCCTCAATTTGCCTAGAGCTTTCCCCAATTTCCATTTTCTTAGGCTTGAGTTTCTCAAGAGGTAAAGCGTTGAATTCTATAGGTTCTTCTATGTCTGGTATATACCTATTAAAATTTCTGGAAACCTCTATTCTTACTGGATAGAGATTTAAATTCTGAAGGGCATCAGACAAATTACTCATGCTGTTTAGCAAAATACACACAATTACTAAATTAGAAATCATAACAAAATTTTATAGAAAAACTTAAATATTATTTCATGTTGGGTAACTACCCAAAATAACAGAAAATTAAAACACACTAAGGTTTACTTATTTATTTACCGGGTAAGATTTCTAGACTGTAGGTAATTTGATTGCTAAAACTTTGAGTCAAATTATTTTAAAGATTTGTATTTATTGCTACGGTGGATAGCATATAGAAATCTGCCCATACTGTACACAATTAGTCAGATAATAAACATGTTTTCACAGAATGGCAATTAAATTTCCTAGGTATCTCTCAATTACTTTAATAGGCTAAAATCAATAGTAAGCTTAAATCAGTGGCTCTGATACCACCTTTTCCTGTCACGGCCCATGGCCCCGGTTTGACCCGGTCTAGAGCCGCGAGGCAGGAAATCCGATGGTATCTAATTTAGTGACAGCGGAAGTCTTTTTAAACAGGATCGATTATTATTAAAACTGCTTGTTTTTATATAATATAGGGATAAATCCCATAATTTACAATAAAGTGATTTCACTGGGAAATCTTTATTTCTTAAAACATGTTTCTTTATTTATTTACATTAAGCCACTTCCTTGAGCTTGTAGTGCTTTATGGCACTTTTCCTAGATCATAACCGATCACCTGAAACATGTTTGAAAAAGGTTTTGTCAGCGGGAAATACTGAGTGAATCATTCTATTTTGCAAAATGTTGCATAGTTATTAATTACAGCATAAGAGCGATTACAATGGCTTCTATCTTATTTTTATCTGGCGTTCTGTCACAATGGTGACAAGTCACAATGGTGACGATGGTCATACCACTATTAGATCAATGAACCTAAATAGTGATGATTATCCCTGTAGATCAATGAACCTAACAGTGAGTATCCCGAGTAGGTCAATGAACCTAACTGGGAGAAATTAGTAATGTGCACAATACCCCACTAACCAGTAATTCAAGATATCCACGACTTAGTCCCTGTAATTATAACCTTGAAAATAATTTGAGGTATTGTAAAATAGTTGATAAAAAAAGAATGACTCACATTGTAGATTTAACGAGCAGAGTATAAGCCTACTGATTAGCCTTGATTAACCTAATTTAAATAATAATGCACACACCAACAGGTTAGTAACTAATACAGCCGTTACGACAATTCACGAGATTAAACCCTCACAACGATTTACAAGTGCAATACTTAACAATTCAGCAGATTCACAACGAATGACAGAGTATAGTCCGATTTCGAACAGCACTCAAACATTCAAGTCAAAATCACGATGAATAACAAAGTATAAACTCAATTTGAGCGGCACTTAAACAATCGTTGGATAGTTATAATCGATCGGACGTTGAATCGTAATAGCGATCGAGTTATTACCCTGATTGCGGCGTCGATTAGTGAATCGTGTGTGTTAATTGTGATAAACAGAAGATATCTCGGAGCATAGAACGAATTTCTTCGTCGAACATACGCAGAATTTCAAGTGCCAAGGTCTGCTATTTATAGCCGAATTTTGCCACCCCTTACGGACCGTAACAAATATCCCTTACGGTCCGTAAGGGACACCTCCTCCTTATAGTGTTGCCACGCGTGGGACTAGGCCTGCTGAGTCGACGTTTCTTGAATTTTTTATTCTGATAACGAATTAAGAGGATAATCGTCAAGTAGGAAATGCCCCCCCCTGAGTTTTAGGGGCCCTGATCCTGATTCTGATGATTCTGAAAATTTTAGGGTTTGCGCAGAATTACTTGGGTGTCTCAATTAGGGTTTCCTATTGGTCAAATTAATTTAATAATTATGACTTTTTGATGAGAGTTGTTACAAACGTCACCTCCAAAAGAGGGGCCTACCATAATTTGCATTAATAACTTAATTAATTATCTTCCAATAATCCACCCTTTTAGGATTGTATCCTTGCTGACTCAAACTACTGGGGTGAGGGTAACGGCACCTTCAAAAGAGGGGCCTACTACAATAACTAAGATAATCCCTTAAAATAGTGCAAAAGTGCGGAAATAATCAAAGGTTACACTAGATACGAGTCGGAACCAAGTGATTCATCTTGTCTATCTGTTTTTCTTTTTATTTTATTTTCAGCATTTTAGTTAGTTTTTATTTTTCTTAGTTTAAAACATTTTTCTAACTTTTTATTTTGATTAGACGTTGAGGATAAACCGGTACTAAAAGCTCTTGTGTCCTTGGACGACCTCGGTATCTTACCAACGCTATACTACGCTCACGATGGGTGCACTTGCCTAAATAAGTGTTAAAGGGGCTTAAAATATACACCTAATATATATAACACTTCACACGCATCACAGCTTATGTTTCTAAATGTTTAACATGTTCTCAAGTCAAAGCTGAACACCAGAAACCCTCAGGATTTCTACAACAGTTAGAAATGCCAGTGTGGAAATGGGAATTGATAACAATGGATTTTGTTACTAAATTACCCAAAAGAAAGAAAGGCAATGATACAATCTGGGTGATTGTAGATAGGCTAACCAAGTCAGCTCATTTTCTACCAATGAAGGAAACTTTCAGTATGGAACAGTTAGCTAAATTGTATGTAAATGAAATTGTTTCATTACATGGAATTCCTTTATCAATTGTTTCTGAGAGAGATAGCCGATTTACCTCTCATTTTTGCTCACGTTTCCAAAAAGCAATGGGAACCAAGTTAAATCTAAGCACGGCTTATCATCCTCAAACGGATGGACAAAGTGAAAGGACAATTCAGACAATGGAGGACATACTTAGAGCTTGTGTAATTGATTTCGGAGGTAATTGGGACAATCACTTACCTTTAATAGAATTTTCATATAATAACAGTTATCACACAAGTATCAATGCTGCACCATTCGAAGCACTTTATGGACGAAAGTGCCGAACCCCAGTCTGTTGGGCAGAAATTAGGGAAAAGCAACTATCTGGACCTGAGATAGTGCAAGAAACAACCGACATGATTATTCAAGTCAAAGAACGACTGAAAGCAGCACGTGATCGACAGAAGAGCTATGTTGAAAACCGACGCAAACCATTGGAATTTCAAGTAGCAGATAAAGTATTATTAAAGGTCTCTCCTTGGAAAGGAGTAGTAAGATTCATCAAACGGGGAAAGCTAAGTCCCAGGTATGTTGGACCTTTTGAGATTATTAGAAAAATAGGACATGTAGCCTATCAGCTACAACTGCCAGAAGAGATGGCAGGAATACATAATGTATTTCATGTATCTAATCTCAAGAAATGCTTAGCTGATGAATCGCTAATGATACCTCTTAAGGATATAGAGGTAAATGAACAACTCAAGTTTGTAGAAAGGCCTCTACAGATTGAAGACAGGAAAGTCAAGAATCTCAAACATAAGAGACTAGTTCTGGTCAAAGTGAAGTGGGAATCCAAAAGAGGACCTGAGTACACATGGGAGCTTGAATCAGAGATGCAAAGGAAATATCCGCACTTGTTCCAGTAGATCTCGAGGACGAGCTCTAAAACAAGGTGGGGAGGATGTAACAATCCTCAATAAACCGATACTCTTGAATATTTCCGACACCCTAATATACTTTAAAATGTCCCAATATGTCTTTAAATACACCTCGTATGTGAAAACCGAGCCCGAAATACATTAAATGGTATTTAAAATAATTAAAAACTAAAAATGTAAGTTAAGGCGAGCCGCGTAGGACCCACCCCAACCTTACGCGGGCGGTATCAAGGCTAAAAACTGATTTCGGTGGAATTTTAAGTTAAGGCGGGCTGCGTAAGCTAACCTTAACTGACCTACCTGATGAGCCGGACAAGCTAGTCCATTGACTAGCTTTGACGCGGGCCGCGTAGACCTTCGTCTACTCTTACGCGGGCCGCGAGAGACCCAGGTTCAGCACCTATATAAGAAAGCAACGGGTTTTCGTTTTCCGTCGTTCATTTCTTCCTTTCTCAATCACAATTTCTGAATATAGGCTTTATAAAGCTAGTATTATACCCCCTAATTAGCGAGGTTCTGCTCCGTTGTAAGTATTATAACCCCAGTTTCGTAATAGATACGCTGCCCGATTGATTTAGGGTTCCGTAACAACTGTCGTGGTTCTGCCCGACGTAGTTGTTGGAATACCGTCTCGGGGAGGGTATCATTAATATTTTCAAAGGGTTATTATACTAACCTATGTACATTTGTGTAAATTATAGATTAATCCCAGGAAACCCTTACGCGAAGTCTAAGATAGCAATGTGAGTTTATCCTCTTTTTGTTAACCTTTTTGGAATGTTTTACAAAACCTTAAATGTTTTACAATGCGATTAAGCGGTGATTGAGTCTTTGTAGTTCTTCAATTACTGCCGGTATGTTGGGGTTTTGAATACAAAATTTACTACATTGTGAGTAGTAAGTCGGGATGACAATGCGTTACCATTGGACAACGAGTTAGCCAACGTGTAATATGACCCACCAGTCAGGATTGACAGTACTGAATGAGTAATTGTGTAGAAATAAACAATGTGATCGCTCTCAATACTATTTTAATTGATAAAATGTTTCTTGATTAAACTGGGATTCACTCACCAGTATTTCCCACTGACAAATGTTTTTAAAACGCGTTTCAGGTAACACAATGTGACAGCCAATTAGTAAAAAGCCAGCTGGAGAGCACTGAAGGCTTGGGAAAAATGTGGCTATAAAAGTTACCTAAAAGACGATGTTTTAAATTCAATAAAATAGGGTTTATCCCTATAAACGTGTTGTAATAAGAAACTTGGGTTTTACCCATGTGATTATTAATATCAAATGTGGTGGTTTTACTCTGATAAACATTTCCTAACTACGGTCCTAATGTAATTTCCGCTGCCAAATTAACCAACTGATACCACCAAAACTCTGAGTTCGCGTCCGCCCGTTCCCGGGACAGATAAGGGATAGGGGGTTGTGACATCGGAGAGGGTATTACTAATGTAAATATTGGGTTATTATACTAACGCGTGTGCATTTGTTTAAATTATAGATAATCACCAGGAAACTCTAAAGGAAAACCTAAGACAGCAATGTGAGTAATCTCCTTTTTGTAAACCTTTTTACAAAACCTTAATTATTTTAATTTATAAATAGCAGTGATTGAGTCTTTGTAATTCTTCAATTACTGCCGGTATGTTGGGGTTTTGTATACAAAATGTGGAACACGTTACCATTGGACAAAGAGTTAGCCAATGGGTAATATGACCCACCAGTCAGGATTGGCAATACTGAATGAGTAATTATGTAGTTGTAAACATTGTAATCGCTCTCAATACTGTGAATTGATAAAACTCTTCTTGATTAAACTGGGATTCACTCACCAGTATTTCCCACTGACAAAATGTTTTTAACGCGTTTCAGGTAACAAAATGTGAAAGCCAACTAGAAGCCAGCTGGACAGCACTTAAGGCTTAGAAAAGTGGCTATAAAAGTTACCTAAATAAAAGAAGATGTTTTATTTCAATAAAATGGGATTTATCCCTATAAATCAGTTTGTAATGAAAACTTGGGTTTTATCCTAATATATTTATTTATATAAAATGTGGTGTTTTACTCTGATAAAATATTTCCTAACTACGGTCCTGATGAAATTTCCGCTGCCAAAATGATAAACACCGATACCACCAAAACTGACTCTCCCGGGACAAATAGGGGGCGGAGGTTGCGACACTAACCGAGAACCGCCACACCTCGAGCTTGAACGCCGACATGTCATGGTGGTGAAACCGTTTGTTTTATCAGACTCTTCAGGATATCAAAAGTTTTTATTGGATTGTAATTTAAGTTTAAAGGAAGGGTGTTTTCGTAATTTGAATGATGAACTCTAGCTATTGTAGCTGCTACAGTGAAATTGAGTGTGGTGATACTGTATGACATAAGTTGTAATTTAATATATAATAATAATAATAATTAGTATTTGGAACTTAATTGTTATTTTATACATAAATTCTAGGATAAATTACACTTTTCGTCCTTTATGTTTGTATTAGATTGCAATGGATGCACTTTAACTTCAATAATTACAGTCACAATCATTTATTTGTAAAACATATTACACCTTACGTCCTTTAGCACTAAACTAGTTAAAAAATTTAAGTTAAGTCTATTCACATGAGGGTAGTTTTGTACTTTTACCTTTTTACTTAGAAAAATACATTTTAAAAAAGAAAAAAAACAACAAAATATATTTATAAACCAAACACTCACACACTCTCATATCTCTCTCTCTCTCTCTAAAACACCTGTAACTTCATCTCTATACCACCACCATTTCTGCCACCAGCCACCACCTAAACGCCTCTCAACCATCACTCCGGCCAACACTCACCCACCCCCATCCTCTCTCTGCAGATCCCTACTACCACCGCTTCCATCCTTTTCAGATCTTCAACCACCATGTTTACTCTTTAACCACCATCATCTTTGTCACACCCCTTTCTGCGGCGGAAGCACGAGGTGTGATCATGAAAGGTTCTCATTGCATACGAAAGGTAAACATACTACATGCTCATAAAATAACTTCAAAATGCCAAACATTACATAACCGAAAACATGGTTTAAGTGTTTACATCACAAGACAACATTTTGTCTGATAAGTTTACAACTTTATTCAAAGATAAACAAAAGCGACATCCAAGAGCATGAGTAAAACCGCGCGCACATCCACTAGTTACCTGAAATACATATGAGTTTTGGAAAAACGTCAACATAATGTTGGTGTGAATTCATGCAATTTTTGTATTTCACGTTTGTATACTTTGTATGAAACATAATTTGTATCTTGTATAAATCAAGTCTTTTGTGTACACCACGTACTCATGTATAAATCAAGTATTCTTGTATAAATCATGTATTTCTGTATGTATCAAGTGTTAATGGGTTGCAAAGCCATTAACATGTGACACGACATAGGAAGTCACCAAACCATAGGCATTTTTCTAGTGGTCGATTCACAACTGAGACACAAAAACACTACTCGGTTCTAGTGGTCACCAAGAGTAGGGCTGCCCTGAAACCCATTAGATCTAACCTTTTGTTCTGTGGTCTTAGTATGTACACGATTAATGGTGCTTATGGTACCCTATTCGTGACACGATTTCTCGTATCATTCCTCAATTCTTGTATCCATCATACCATTTGTAAACATTGTAATATTTGTAACATGTATTTCACCCCCGAAGTTATAAAACTGAAAACAGTTAAGAGAAAAGGGGGAGCATGAACTCACAACTTTGCGTTCCTTGCATCGTAAATTTCACCGGATTTGCTTAATTAACGTCGTGACCTATACGTGTTTTCTTAACGTTAGTCACTAGACTTGTATCGTACAAGTACAAGTCACTGTCTTTTATGTATATGTTTTCTTGTGTTAAAAATAATTCATATTTTTAACTAAGTGTCTTACTTATATTATTTTCTCAAAAATAAATATAAGTTTCTTGTATTTTGCACTTTGCACCCAAGTTATGTATCTTGTATGTTGTATGTGTATTTTTGTTACAAAAATTATGGCAAGGTTTATATTCAAAAAGCATAGTTTAGAACACACTAGCAAACATTTGTCTAGAAAATATTTACTAAGTGTTAGGATTTTCAGAAAATTTCGCCATAGTCTCCTTTGTAAATGGAGGTGTCCATGCTAAGTAGCATATCATTTTCTTTAACATAACACGTTAGATCGTTCTCAAATAATCAACCCGACATTCTGACATGCAAGATACTACTTTTGTCGTTTCAGTTTTAATGTATAAAACTGGACTGTTTTCGGACATTTTAATAAAATGGTTATCTTATTCCAATAATTCCCATTTTTTTATAGAATGTCTTATATGAATCAAATATTATTGTGTAAAAATATCGGGGTCCAGTTCATTATCAGTATTTTATAGAAAATCATTTACCGAACTTCGATCAGATTTGTTACTTTCTGACCGCAGCCTACGGAATAATTCGTTTAAAATTCATCGTAAGTCCGAATTACGAAATTCCAGTGGGAGAATTACTACGAAAACAGTGGTCATCTACAGTACAATTTTTATGAGCTGATTCTACATGGGTTTCAAGTTATGACTAAAAACATATCACTCATTTACTGCAGTAAAAACTCAGCTTTAGCTGCTGTTACAAAACGGGTCTTTAAAAATAGTAAACGACCTCAAAAAAATATGATTCCAGTGCCATTTGCTTCGGTTTTTGAAAATACATAATTTAGACTTCAGAAAATCAGTTTTTCGAATTATAATGATCAGTTTACAGCCCGTTGAAGTTGGCTGAAAATTCAAATCAGCATGTTTCTTTATAGTTTAAGTGTTACTAAATCGTATCCACAAATGTCCGAACAACGGGTTTATCAAGAAACCAATGATCAAATATCAAGCATGATTTAACCAACCCTCATCCAACAAGATTCCATCTTCATATAATCTTTTATGTCCAAGTTTCATGTAAAGTTTCATATTCATTATCTTAGTGTTCTTGGTCTTGTGATTTAAACATGATCATCATACTACATATTTTAGCTAAGAAACAAGATGAAGCAAGGTGTAACAAGACTTACTACTAGCACAAGGCTAGGGTAGAATCTAGTGGAGAAGATGATGAGAAAAGATGATGAACAAGCAAGAACAAAGCCCTTTTGAAGCACCACAAGTTGCAAGCCTCTTGTATCCACCTTCTACACTTGAATGAAGCTCAAAGTTGGATGATTAAGGTGGGTTAGTGGTGGTGATGGAAGTGATCCGAGAGGGAGGGGGTTTGGGGTGAAGATGGGAGTGTGATGATGAGTAGTAATGGTTGAGATCTTGGGACCATGCTTTTATAGATATGATCACATATTTTGGCAAGATCTTTAAGCAAGAATCTAATAAACAAATGAAACATAATCTAGTAGAAGATTATGAGAGCATGGAGGATGATTTGTGGGTCCTCATGGGGACCGAATCGGTTAGGGGGGGGGGGGTTGGTTGCAAATATTTTGTAACTAGAGTGTAATAGTTAGTTAGTTTCCAAGTGTTGCTTACATAGGGTATTTAATTGATATGTAGCGGGTGTTAGGGTGTTCGGGGATCACGACTAGCCAAGAAATAAATAAACAATGTGTTTGGAAAAAATTTGGTGTCCCGGTAATGTCCGGTTGTTCGGTTAAATACCGATTCGTTAAGTGTTTAATTATTCCGTAAAGTGTCCTTTTGTAGCCCTTTCAATTCCCGACACTTAGGGAATTATTCTGGACGATAAGACGAAATTTCTGCATGATATTTATATGTTGAAAAGCTGGTTATAGCTGAATTTAATAAAATTCTGCACTTAAAGTGCGTTTCGGGTGCTTTTTAGTACGTATTTTAGTTTTCGGAACGTCTATATGTTAACCCTTGTATGTACTCTTGGGTTTTAATGCATTCTTGTCGTTGGACCTACACCTAGGCCTCAATTCTAATGTCTGACTGCTTTCTGCAGAATTGTCGACACAATGTGTCTTACCGGTGAGTTTACTAGTATTTCTGACGCAACGCTCTCGTTAATGCATAAAGCAATATTTTGTAGTAATAAACGTGCATGAATTCACGTGTATATAATGTAATCAATCAATGTTGACATTTAAGCACATAATTGCAGTCTTTAAATAGTAATTAGAATGTACGGAAATTACCGGTTTTGTGCCAGTTGTCACAGTCTCCCCCCGTTAAAAGAATTTCGTCCCGAAATTCAGGCTGAACCAACTCTCGCATGAGTCTTCTTAAACAGGTGGGGGTACTTTTATTTGAACTGGTCTTCACATTGCCACATGTACTCGGGCCCGTGCTTAGAGTTCCAACGTACTTTGACAAGTTTAACAGTGCTCCTTCTGGTCTTGTTGACTTTCCAGTCGGTAACCTCAACGGGTTGTTCTGTAAATCGGAGGGCGTCATCAATGTGTACTTCATTCGCAGGGATGATCACGTCTTCTTGTGTTGGACTCTTCTTGAGGTTGGATACATGAAACGTATCATGTACTCCGTTAAGTTCTTCCGGTAATTCCAACTTGTATGCTACGGTACCAATTCTTTCCAATATTTTGAATGGTCCGATGTATCGTGGATTCAGCTTTCCACGTTTTCCAAATCTTACTACGCCCTTCCAAGGTGAGACTTTCAACAGAACTTTGTCTCCCACCTCGAATTCTAATGGTTTTCGTCTTTGATCAGCGTAGCTATTTTGTCGATTTCGAGCCGCCTTAATGCGCTCTCGGATCTGCGTGATCTTGTCGGTTGTCTCTTGTACAAGTTCAGGACCAACCATGCATTTATCTCCAGCGTCTGCCCAACATAAGGGTGAATGGCACTTGCGGCCATACAGAGCTTTAAACGGTGCGGCTTTTATACTCGTATGATAACTGTTATTGTAGGAAAACTCAACTAAAGGTAGATGAGTATCCCAGCTGCCGCCTAGATCCATGACACGTGCGCGAAGCATATCTTCTAACGTTTGTATGGTTCGTTCGCTCTGGCCGTCTGTTTGAGGATGGAATGTCGTGCTTAGATCTAACTGCGATCCAAAGGATTCCTGAAAGGATTGCCAGATTCTTGAGACAAAGCGTCTATCTCTGTCTGAAATAATTGAGATAGGCACTCCATGACGTGCCACAATTTCTTTTAAGTATATCTCAGCAAGCTTTCCAGTGCTATCCTTTTCTCGGATTGGTAGGAAATGCGCAGATTTCGTCAATCGATCAACTATCACCCATATCATATCGTGCCCTCTCGGGGTCCTGGGTAATTTTGTTATAAAGTCCATAGAGATTTGCTCCCACTTCCACATGGGTATCTCTGGTTGTTGTAGTAGGCCGGACGGTTTCTGATATTCCGCCTTAACCTTGGCACAGGTTAAACATTTTCCAACATAAACAGCAACATCGCTCTTGGGTCTCGGCCACCAATAGTATTCTTTTAAGTCTTGATACATTTTTTCCGATCCTGGATGGATCGAGTATCTTGACTTGTGCGCTTCATCAAGAATGACTTCTCGTATGCCACCATAGAGCGAAACCCAAATGCGCTTCTTAAAGTACAAGGCTCCCTCTTCATTTGGTACCATATATTTCAACATACCCTGGAGGTATTCAGCTTTACGATTTTCCATCTTAAGGGCTTCTTGTTGGGCGTCACGAATACGTGCTGTGAGGTTTGTTCGAATCGTCATTTCCAATGCTCGAACCCTTAGGGTCTTAACCCTTTCTTTTCGGCTCAAGGCGTCCGCTACAACGTTCGCCTTTCCAGGATGGTACTTAATCTCACAGTCATAATCGTTCAGCAACTTGACCTAACGTCGTTGACGCATATTTAATTCCTTCTGATCAAATATGTGTTGTAGGCTTTTGTGATCTGTGAAGATTGTACATCGAGTACCATATAGATAATGTCGCCAAATCTTCAAGGCGAATACCACTGCTCCCAGCTCCAGGTCGTGAGTGGTATAGTTTCTTTCATGTACCTTCAATTGTCTTGAAGCGTAAGCGATGACTTTTTGGCGTTGCATGAGCACGCAACCCAAACCTTGTCATGAAGCGTCACAGTATACCACGAAGTCCTCAGTGCCTTCGGGTAATGATAGTATTGGTGCATCGCATAGCTTATTTTTAAGTAGCTGTTAGGGTGTTCGGGGATCACGACTAGCCAAGAAATAAAAAAAAATGTGTTTGGAAAAAATTTGGTGTCCCGGTAATGTCCGGTTGTTCGGTTAAATACCGTTTCGTTAAGTGTTTAATTATTCTGTAAAGTGTCCTTTTGTAGCCCTTTCAATTCCCGACACTTAGGGAATTATTCTGGACGATAAGACGAAACTTTTGCATGATATTTATATGTTGAAAAGCTGGTTATAGCTGAATTTAATAAAATTTTGCACTTAAAGTGCGTTTCGGGTGCTTTTTAGTGCGTATTTTAGTTTTCGGAACGTCTATATGTTAACCCTTGTATGTACTCTTGGGTTTTAATGCATTCTTGTCGTTGGACCTACACCTAGGCCTCAATTCTAATGTCTGACTGCTTTCTGCAGAATTGTCGACACAATGTGTCTTACCGGTGAGTTTACTAGTATTTCTGACGCAACGCTCTCGTTAATGCATAAAGCAATATTTTGTAGTAATAAACGTGCATGAATTCACTTGTATATAATGTAATCAATCAATGTTGACATTTAAGCACATAATTGTAGTCTTTAAATGGTAATTAGAATGTACGGAAATTACCGGTTTTGTGCCAGTTGTCACAATCTTCCACCAGTTCAACCAGTCTATGAACCAAAGAAAAAAATTTAAATCATTCAAATTTGTCATCTTACATAAATAACTTATTGGTTGAGTAATTTATAAAATGCACAATAAGAAAAAGAAAAAACAAACATATAGTAGGTATATGTTGAGAATAAAAATTGAAACCATCATGTTCCCTCCTTCAATTGAGATGCCTGCATAAATAAGTACTGCAGAAAATTTCATAGGCAACCTGAAATCCAAGTAAAAATAAGTTGTTTACAAATATGAAAATGAGGTTCCAAAATTAGTGCTGGATCTGAATCCAAACTACCCTTTAGAAGAGAAACATTACTCTCTACACCAAATGGCACCAAACGAAGTTCGCGACCCAGATCTAGGGTTTCCGGCGGCGGCAGTGGTCATAAGCGGCGGTAAAGATAGTGCCAGATTTGTTGGTTATTCCGGCGGCGGCGGTCACAGACATAGGTGGTATGGTGGCAGGTGGTGTGGGTGGGAGTTTGTGGTGGAAATGAAGAAGAAGAAGAAGAAGAAAAGGGTTTCCAGATTTAGAGAGAGAGAGAGGAGGCTGTGGATTTTTTGTTTTTTCTTTTGTTAATAAAGATAATTTTAAATAAGATAGTAAAGTTACTAAAATACCCTCGTGTGTCTTGCACATGACAGACTTAACTGAAAAAAATCTAACATCGTTAGTGAAAAGGACGTGACTTGTAAGGTTTTTAACAAAAAAAAGGACTGTCACTGTAATTATTGAAGTTAAATGGTATCCTTTGCAATCTAAAACAAACATAAAGGATGAAAAATGTAATTTACCCTAAATTCTAACTCAATCCCGGATACTCCATCCTGCCTTCTACCATTAGTTATCTATATATCAAACATGATTTCCTATGGTTCTCTGTCATTTGAAAAACATTACCATCGTTTAAACAAGGTTTGGTGATCCGAAATCATACCTAAAATCCTATGTATCATCCAAAAATAATTGAAATTCTAACGACAAAACGTAGAATCTTATTACAATCTATAGTTCCAAACAATACCTTCTCGTGAAATACATAGGGTAGAATGAGGATCAGTGATAACTAAAAGTAATATTATTACAAACACTATATGGGTTACAATATGTCGCAACCCCCGCCACCTATCTTTCCTGGGAACGGGCGGCCGCGAGATTCGGTGTTGGTGGTATCAGTGTTTATTAATTTGACAGCGGAAATTACATCAGGATCGTAGTTAGGAAATATTTTATCAGAGTAAAACACCATATTTTATATATATAAGTAAATTGGGATAAAACCCAACTTTTTATTACAAACTGATTTATAGGGATAAATCCTATTTTTATTGAAATAAAACACCTTCTTTATTTGGGTAACTTTTATAGCCACTTTTCCAAGCCTTCAGTGCTGTCCAACTGGCTTCTAGTTGGCTTTCACATTGTGTTACCTGAAACGCGTTTAAAAACATTTTGTCAGTGGAAAATACTGGTGAGTGAATCCCAGTTTTGTCACACCCCTTTCTGCGGCGGAAGCACGAGGTGTGATCATGAAAGGTTCTCATTGCATACGAAAGGTAAACATACTACATGCTCATAAAATAACTTCAAAATGCCAAACATTACATAACCGAAAACATGGTTTAAGTGTTTACATCACAAGACAGCATTTTGTCTGATAAGTTTACAACTTTATTCAAAGATAAACAAAAGTGACATCCAAGAGCATGAGTAAAACCGTGCGCGCATCCACTAGTTACCTGAAATACATGTGAGTTTTGGAAAAACGTCAACATAATGTTAGTGTGAATTCATGCAATTTTTGTATTTCACGTTTGTATACTTTGTATGCAAACATAATTTGTATCTTGTATAAATCAAGTCTTTTGTGTACACCACATACTCATGTATAAATCAAGTATTCTTGTATAAATCATGTATTTCTGTATAAGTCAAGTGTTTCTATATGTATCAAGTGTTAATGGGTTGCAAAGCCATTAACATGTGACACGACATAGGAAGTCACCAAACCATAGGCATTTTTCTAGTAGTCGATTCACGACTGAGACACAAAAACACTACTCGGTTCTAGTGGTCACTAAGAGTGGGGCTGCCCTGAAACCCATTAGATCTAGCATTTTGTTCTGCGGTCTTAGTATGTACAAGATTAATGGTGCTTATGGTACCCTATTCGTGACACGATTTCTCGTATCATTCCTCAATTCTTGTATCCATCATACCATTTGTAAACATTGTAATATTTCTAACATGTATTTCACCCCCGAAGTTATAAAACTGAAAAAAGTTAAAAGAAAAGGGGGAGCATGAACTCACAACTTTGCGTTCCTTGCGTCGTAAACTTCACTGGATTTGCTTAATTAACGTCGTGACCTATACGTGTTTTCTTAACGTTAGTCACTAGACTTGTGTTGTACAAGTACAAGTCACTGTCTTTTATGTATATGTTTTCTTGTGTTAAAAATAATTCATATTTTTAACTAAGTGTCTTACTTATATTATTTTCTCAAAAATACATATAAGTTTCTTTTATTTTGCACTTTGCACCCGAGTTATGTATCTTGTATGTTGTATGTGTTTTTTTGTTACAAAAATTATGGCGAGTTTATATTCGAAAAGCATAGTTTAGAACATACTAGCAAACATTTGTCTAGAAAATATTTACTAAGTGTTAGGATTTTCAGAAAATTTCGCCATAGTCTCCTTTGTAAACGGAGGTGTCCATGCTAAGTAGCATATCATTTTCTTTAACATATAACACGTTAGATCGTTCTCAAATAATCAACCCGACATTCTAACATGCAAGATACTACTTTTGTCGTTTCAGTTTTAATATATAAAACTGGACTGTTTTCGGACATTTTAATAAAATGGTTATCATATTCCAATAATTCCCAAATTTTTACAGAATGTCTTATACGAATCAAATATTATTGTGTAAAAATATCAGAGTCCAGTTCATTATCAGTATTTTATAGAAAAACATTTACCAAACTGCGATCAGATTTGTTACTTTCTGACCGCAGCCTACGAAATAATTCGTTTGAAGTTCATCGTAAGTCCGATTTATGAAATTCCAGGGGGAGAATTATTAGGACAACAGTGGTCATCTGCAGTACAATTTTCATGAGCTGATTTAATATGGGTTTCAAGTTATGACTAAAAACATATCACCCATTTACTGCAGTAAAAACTCAGCTTTAGCTGCTGTTACAAAACGGGTCTTTAAAAATAGTAAACCACCTCAAAAAAATATGATTACTGTGCCATTTGCTTCGTTTTTTGAAAATACATAATTTAGACTTCAGAAAATCAGTTTTTCAAATTATAATGATCAGTTTACAGCCCGTTGAAGTTGGCTGGAAATTCAATCAGCATGTTTCTTTATGTTTAAACGCCACTAAAAGGTACCCATACGATCACCATTCCATCTAATAATGATTTATATCATATCATAAGTCCTTTACAGCAGGTTGTTGCTTATTTAACTTAGATTTATCATGTATCATCATCTCTTAACTCATGCTTCTTTATGTAGAGATTTATGTTTAAATCTTTTATGTTCAAGTTTCTTGTTTAAATTCTTCTAGTGTTCATACATCATACTACAACTTGTAACTATAAAAACAAGATGATCAAGGGTGTATAAGTAACTTACAACTAGCACAAGGCTAGGGTAGAATCTAGTGAAGATGATGAGAAAAAGATGATGAAGAAGCAAGAAACAAGGCTCCCTTGAAGCTCCACAAGTAGCAAGCCTTCTTGTATCAACCTTTAAGCTTGAATGGGTCTTGAATAATGGAGGATGTTGGTGGTTTAAGGGTGGTGATGGTGGCGGTTTGGGGTGAGCCAAAAGAGAGAGAAGGAGAGTGAGTGAGAGAGTGTAAGATATGAGGAATGGTGGTGATCTTGGCTCCATAATTATATAGATCTTCCATCATATTTTGTCTAGATTGGCAAGCAAGATCCCAATATAAAAATGGGATTAAATCTAGGAGAAGATCATATAGTATGGAAGTGGTGATTTGTGGGAAGTGGTGATTTGTGGGTCCATGGGGACCGATTTCGGTTTTAGGGGGGTTGGATGTAACATTTTGCAACTAATAGGTAACCATAAGTTAGAATTCAAGTAACTAGTTTACATATGTTAGTTTGATGATTTTTAGTGGGTATTATGGTAAACGGGGATCACAACTAGTCAAAAATAATAAAACCATGTAATTGACAAAAATTTGGTGTCCCGGGAAACGTCCGGTTGTCCGGTTAGACATCGTTCCGTTAAAGTGTTTAACTAGTCCGCAGAATGTCTTTTATATATATTTTTGTAACGCTAATTATTCTCGCCACTTAGGGAAATATTCTGGACGATAAAACGTAAATTCTGCATGGTATTTATATGTTTAAAAGCTGGTTATAGCTGAATTTAATAAAATTCTGCACTTAAAGTGCGTTTCGGGTGCGTTTTAGTGCGTATTTTGGCTTTCGGAATGCATATATATAAACCCTTGTATGTATTCTTGGGTTTAAATGTATTTTTGTCATTGGACCTACACCTAGGCTCCATTTCTATTGTCTAACTGCTTTCTGCAGTTCTGTTGACATATTGTGTTTTACCTGTGAGTTTACTAGTATTTTTGACGCAACGCTCTAGTTAATGCATAAAGCAATATTTTGTAGTATTAAACGTGCATGAATTCACTTGTATAGTATGTAATCAGACAATGTTGACATTTAAGCACATAATTGCAGTCATTAAATAATAATTAAAGTGTACGGAAATTACCGGTTTGTGCCAGTTGTCACAAGTTTAATCAAGAAGAGGTTTATCATTTAAACAGTATTGAGAGCGATTACAATGTTTATATCTTCACAATTACTCATTCAGTACTGTCAATCCTGACTGGTGGGTCATATTACACATTGGCTAACTCTTTGTCCAATGGTAACGTGTCTCACATTTTGTATACAAAACCCCAACATACCGGCAGTAATTGAAGAATTACAAAGACTTAATCAATGCTTAATCACATTGTAAAACATTTAAGGTTTTGTAAAAGCAGTTTAAAAAAAAGATTACTCACATTGCCGTCTTAGGTTTTCTGTAAGGGTTTCCTGGTAATTATCTATAATTTACACAAATGCACACGTGTTAGTATAATAACCCAATATTTACATTAGTAATACCCTCCCCGAGACGGTATTCCAACGACTACGTTGGGCAGAACCACGACAGCCGTTACGGAACCCTGGATCAATCGGGCAGCGTATCTAATACGTAACCAGGGTTATGATACTTACAACGGAGCAGAACTTCGTTATTTAGGGGGGTATTATACCCGATTATAGTGCCTACTATTCAAAATTTCGAGTGAGAAGAAATGTGAGCGAATTCGAATGAACTACCAATGCCTCCTTTATATAGGGCTGATATTGAGGTTCCTCGCGGCCCGCGTAAGATTAGGTTGTGGCTTACGCGGCCCGCGTAGTAGGGGTGTAGTTGCTAGGGTTGCTGATTCATCGGTATAGGTCCGACACGATCATGACACGTGGCGGCTGAGGGGCTCACCCTGACTTCAAGCTGTCGCGCCCCGCGTAAGAGGCCCTAAGGGTTTACGCGGCCCGCGAGCGACACTTAAACTTGATTTTTATTTAATTTTAATTATATATTGTATTTTTGGGCTCGGTTTTCACATATGGGCTGTATTTTAGGACATATTGGGGTATTTTAATATATTTTAGAGAGTTGAAAATATTTTAAAGGGTTGTTATATCCTCCCCACCTTGTTTTAGAGCTCGTCCTCGAGATCCACTGGATTAAGTGCGGGTATTTCCTTTGCATTTCTGCTTCAAGCTCCCATGTGTACTCTGGTCCTCTTTTGGAGTCACATTTCACTTTGACCAGAACTAATCTCTTGTGTTTGAGGTTCTTAACTTTCATATCTTCAATCTGTACAGGCCTTTCTACAAACTTAAGTTGTTCATTTACCTGTATATCCTTAAGAGGTACCATCAATGATTCATCAGCTAAGCATTTCTTGAGATTAGATACATGAAATACATCATGTATTCCTGCCATTTCCTCTGGCAGTTGAAGTTGATAGGCTACAGGTCCTATTCTTCTAATAATTTCAAAAGGTCCAACATACCTGGGACTTAGCTTTCCCCTCTTGATGAATCTTACCACTCCTTTCCAAGGAGAGACTTGTAATAACACTTTGTCTCCAACCTGAAACTCCAATGGCTTACGTCTATTATCTGCATAACTCTTTTGTCTATCACATGATGCTTTCAGTCGTTCCTTGACTTGAATAATTTTGTCAGTTGTTTCTTGCACTATTTCTGGTCCAGATAGTTGCTTTTCCCCAATTTCTACCCAACAGACTGGGGTTCGGCACTTTCGTCCATAAAGTGCTTCGAATGGTGCAGCATTGATACTGGTGTGATAACTGTTATTATAAGAAAATTCTATTAATGGTAAGTAATCGTCCCAATTTCCTCCGAAATCTATTGCACAAGCTCTAAGCATATCCTCCATTGTCTGAATTGTCCTTTTGCTTTGTCCGTCCGTTTGAGGATGATAAGCTGTGCTTAGATTCAACTTGGTTCCCATGGCTTTTTGGAAACTTGTCCAAAAATGAGAGGTAAAACGGCTATCCCTATCAGAAACAATTGATAAAGGAATTCCATGCAATGAAACTATTTCATTTACATATAGCTTATCTAACTGTTCCACACTGAAAGTTTCCTTCATTGGTAGGAAATGAGCTGACTTAGTTAGCCTGTCTACAATCACCCAAATTGTATCGTTACCTTTTCTTGTTTTGGGTAATTTGGTAACAAAATCCATTGTTATCAATTCCCATTTCCACACTGGCATTTCTAACTGCTGCAATAAACCTGAGGGTTTCTGATGTTCAGCCTTGACTTGTGAACAGGTTAAACACTTAGAAACATAAGCTGCTATGTCTTTTTCATTCCTATCCACCAAAAATTCTTTCTTAAATCCTGATACATCTTATCACTTCCAGGATGCATCGTATACTTAGACTTATGGGCTTCTTCTAATATACGGTGGTGTAGGTTTCCTATTTTAGGTATCCACATTCTTTTCTTATGGAATCTCCAAATTCCATCTGTTCCTTGTTCTAATTCCTTAATCATTTCTTTTAACTTTTCAGTATCATCCTTGATTACTGATTCTTGTGCTTTTCTAATTTGCTCATTTAAATCTATTTGTAGATTTAATTTAAGAGAACGTACTCTTTTTGGTTTTTCATGATACTGGATATTGCAATCGTAATCACTAAGAATCTCCATCCAACGTCTTTGCCTCATATTCAATTCCTTTTGCCCGAAAACATACCTTAAACTCTTATGATCAGTGAAAATGGTAAACTTACTACCATAAAGGTAATGTCTCCAAATTTTAAGGGCAAAAATTATGGCTCCTAATTCTAGATCATGGGTTGAATAATTTTCTTCATGATTTTTAAGTTATCTAGATGCGTAAGCTATAACCTTTTGGCATTGCATTAATACACATCCATAACCTAACTTAGAAGTGTCACAATAGACTATAAAGTCTTCAGTTCCTTCTGGTAATGCTAGTATGGTGCATGGGTTAATCTTTGCTTAAGAATTCTAAAGGCTTCTTCCTGTTTTGGTCCACATTCAAACTTAACGGATTCACAGGTTAACTTAGTTAAGGGAATGACTATTCTAGAAAAATCTCGAATAAATCTTCTATAATAACCGGCCAATCCTAAGAAACTTCTAACCTCGGTTGGTGACTCAAGGGTTTTCCATTTAGTAATTGCCTCGATCTTGGTGGGATCTACATGAATTCCTTCATGATCGACTAAGTGTCCAATAAACTGTACCTGTTCTAACCAAAACTCATACTTCGAAAATTTAGCATAAAGCTTTTCCTTCCTTAATAAACTTAGAAGTGCGTGCAAATGCCTTGCATGTTCCTCTTTACTTTTAGAGTAAATGAGAATATCATCTATAAAAACAATTATGAATTTATCCAAATATGGCTTACATATTCGGTTCATCATGTCCATAAATGCAGCTGGGGCATTGGTTTAACCAAATGGCATGACAGTAAATTCATAATGGCCATACCTTATTCTAAACGCGGTCTTAGGAATGTCCTCTTCCTGTACCTTTAATTGATGATATCCTGACCTTAAATCCATTTTAGAGAAAAATCGAGCTCCTTGCAGTTGATCGAACAGATCATCGATCCTCGGTAATGGGTACCGGTTCTTAATCGTGACCTTGTTCAATTCACGGTAGTCAATGCACGTACGCATCGGTCTGTCTTTCTTTTTGACAAATAAAATTGGTGCTCCCCATGGTGATGAACTTGGTTGTATGAATCGTTTCTCTAACAATTCATCTAACTGTTTCTTCAGTTCCTGCATTTCTGCGGGTGCCAAACGGTAAGGTGCTTTGGCAATCGGTGCTGTCCCTGGCAGTAGGTGGATTCTGAATTCAACTTCCCTGTCTAGTGGTAGTCCTGATAATTTCTCTGGAAATACATCTGAAAACTGAGACACTACTGGAATGTCTCTTAGTTCTTTTCCTTTAGTGTTCGTGATTACAGAAATCAAATACACTAATGACCCTTTTCTTATATAACTTGTTGTTTTCATCACAGAGATGAATTTTGTGGATCTAGACGGCTTATCTCCTTTAATTGTGATATTTTCACCTTTTGGTGAATTTACTTGAATTGACTTTTGATCACATAAAATACTAGCTTTATTGGCTATTAACCAATCCATTCCTAAAATGACATCGAATCCTGCCAGATTCATTGGGTAAAGGTTTGCAATAAACTTTTGATTTAAGAATTCTATTCTTGCTCCCTGCAAGATTTCAGAAATCTTAATGGTTTCCCCGTTTGTTGTCTCTACTAGAAATTCTTGTGGGAGTTTAGTTAATGATTGATTTAGAAGTTTGCAAAAAGTAGTATTAATAAAACTTTGGTTTGCACCAGAGTCAAATAATACTTTAGCAAAAACATCATTAACTAAAAACGTACCGGCTATCACATCCGGAATCATCTTAGCTTCATCTGCAGTCAAAACAAATGCTCTGGCATTTTTAGTGTTCTTATTGTTCGTAGCTGGAGCTAGTTTCGGACAGTTTGGCTTGATGTGGCCTTGTTCTCCACAGTTGTAGCATATCATGTTGTTAAGTTTCTTCCTACAGTCTTCTTCCTTGTGTCCAGATATTTTGCAGAAATTGCAGTATATGGAGCATCTTCCAGAATGCTTCCTTTTGCAATACTTGCAATAAGGTGCAAAGGAAGAACCTACATTTTTCCCACGATTGAAATTTCCAGAGCGAAATTCTTGGGTAAGCCTTTGAGCTAGGTTTCTCTTCTGGTCTTCTTCTCGAGTATAGACTAATTCATCTGTCAAGGTATTTGCTAGTTCTACAGCTTCTTCTATAGTTTGAGGTCTAGCTGCCTTGACTACATGCCTAATTTCCCTGATTAATCCCCAGATGTAATGGGAGATTTATATTGGTTCAGGTGATGCAAGGGTTGGTACTATTCTAGCATATTCAAAGAATAACGTAGTGTACCCTTTGCTATCTACTCCAGTCATCCTAAGGTTTAGGAATTTATTTGCTATCTGTTCTTTCTTATTGGGAGGGCAGAATTTCCTTTCCACCATGTTCTTAAATTCCTCCCATTCCATATTGTAAACCCTATCACTTCCCCTAGACTGGAGGATCGTGTTCCACCATTCTAAGGCTGAGTTCTTAAACAGATTGGAAGCAAACATTATCTTATCTTCTTCCGCACACTTGCTTATTTTTAAGACTGCCTCAGTCTTTTCTATCCAGCATAGAGTTGCAATGGGTCCTTCATTGCCCGAGAATTCTATTGGTTTGCAGGACCAGAATTCCTTGTAAGACCAACCATAGGATATGGTTTTTTTTCTTTTGGGAATGGGCGCTTGAAGTATGGGTCCATTGTTTACGTTGTGTTCCGGTTCAGTTGGTCGCTTACTGCTATGTTTACTTTTATTATCCGCTTCCCTAACTGTTTGGATAATAAATGGCATTGCATCTATTATTTCTTGTGCTACTATGTGTTGGATAGTACTATTATCCACTTGGTTTCCATTGTTATTGTTGTTCGGATTCTCATTATTCGGGTTATTGTCGTTCTGGTTGTTATCATTCTGGTTTTCCTGGTTCACTTCGTTGTCCATCTGAATTTTAAACATTTACCACGTATTAATATCAAAAGATAATATTTAATATAACCAATCACACAACACGCATGTTGATAAAAAAACGTCGAGCATTGCGACTTACTCTTTTTTATATAATATATTATATATTAGATTATTATTATTATTATTACCACTTCCAGCATCACCATCACGGATATGGATTCATCCAGAAATCCATATTGCGCTCGTCGTACTTCCAGACGAGTCGCTCTCCGACCTGCCTCATCCTCTCACTACTTTCTAAAATTTCTTCTCCGAGAGTTCGGAGCTCTTGCACATTTTCTGCACTCATTGGGGGTGCAGGTGCTGGGACTGGGTTTGGGTATTGGGGTGCGGGTTCCTGGTACGGGTAAGGATTCTCTAAAATTTCCCTAATGAATACATCGTTATCATAGTAGGGATCTAGAGGGTCCAAACCTGGGTAGGCTGCTAGATTCGGCATGGGTTCATTTTCGGCTATTGGGTATCGTTGCACATAATCCCTATTGTCATCCCACCACGGGTCATAATCTGGGTCTAAGGGATTGGGTGCTGGTACCCTAGGTATCTCCTCCGGGTTGAAATCATGCATTTCGACTTGATTTTCAAGGTTGTTTTCTATTTCCATTGGCTGAGCGGGAAATAGAGGTAATGGTTGGGGTGCTATCAGTTGTTCCAGGTTAGGGTCGGCTGTTGTGGTTGCTAGGATATAGAAATTGGCTAAACCCCTATTAAGCATATCATGGGCATGGGCATCTGTCTCTCTTTTAGCGGCTGCTAGGGCTCTCTGTTGTTGCAACTTTTTCATTCGTTTCCTACGTTCATGTGCTCCCCTACTGAACCATCCTCTCTTTTTAGGAGGGAATGGCTCTTCAGGCTGAGCCTTAAACACGAATATTCCTTCTTCATTATCAGCAGAATACCCTGAGAGGGAAGGCTGTGAAGAGGCGCCTTCGCTTCTAGGCGAACCGGACAACTGACGGTACGCGTCGGATAGTCCTTGGTCGCTCATACTGTAAACTAACAAATAGTCAAATAACACACAATAATAAAATACAATTATGCACGTAGTTTCATAATTTATTTCCTAACGTATTGAATAATATTTTGGTGTCAGCAGAACACTTCTGTGGCTGAATCAGTGGATTAGCTCTGATACCACCTTCTATCGCAACCCCCGCCCCCTATCTGTCCCGGGAACGGGCAGCCGCGAGATTCGGTGTTGGTGGTATCGGTGTTTATTAATTTGGCAGCGGAAATTACATCAGGATCGTAGTTAGGAAATATTTTATCAGAGTAAAACATCATATTTTATATAAATAAGTAAATTGGGATAAAACCCAAGTTTTTATTACAAACTGATTTATAGGGATAAATCCCATTTTTATTGAAATAAAACGCCTTCTTTATTTGGGTAACTTTTATAGCCACTTTTCCAAGCCTTCAATGCTGTCCAGCTGGCTTCTAGTTGGCTATCACATTGTGTTACCTGAAACGCGTTTAAAAACATTTTGTCAGTGGAAAATACTGGTGAGTGAATCCCAGTTTAATCAAGAAGATGTTTATCATTTAAACAGTATTGAGAGCGATTACAATGTTTATATCTTCACAATTACTCATTCAGTACTGTCAATCCTGACTGGTGGGTCATATTACACATTGGCTAACTCTTTGTCCAATGGAAACGTGTCTCACATTTTGTATACAAAACCCCAACATACCGGCAGTAATTGAAGAATTACAAAGACTCAATTACTGCTTAATCACATTGTAAAATATTTAAGGTTTTGTAAAAACAGTTTAAAAAAAAAGATTACTCACAGTGCTGTCTTAGGTTTTCTATAGGGGTTTCCTGGTAATTATCTATAATTTACACAAATGCACACGTGTTAGTATAATAACCCAATGTTTACATTAGTAATACCCTCCCCAAGACGGTATTCCAACGACTACGTCGGGCAGAACTACGACGGCCGTTACGGAACCCTTGATCAATCGGGCAGCGTATCTAATACGTAACCGGGGTTATGATATTTACAACGGAGCAGAACTTCGTTATTTAGGGGGGTATTATACCCGATTATAGTGCCTACTATTCAGAATTTCGAGTGAGAAAAGAAATGTGAGCGAATTCGAATGAACTGCTGATGCCTCCTTTATATAGGGCTGATATTGAGGTTCCTCGCGGCCCGCGTAAGATTAGGCTGAGGCTTACGCGGCCCGCGTAGTAGGGGTGTAGCTGCTAGGGTTGCTGATTCGTCGGTATAGGTCCGACACGATCATGACACGTGGCGGCTCAGGGGCTCGCCCTGACTTCAAGCTGTCGCGCCCGCGTAAGAGGCTCTAAGGGTTTACGCGACCCACGAGCGACACTTAAACTTGATTTTTATTTAATTTTAATTATATATTGTATTTTTTGGCTCGGTTTTCACATATGGAGTGTATTTTAGGACATATTGGGGTATTTTAATATATTTTAGAGCGTCGAAAATATTTTGGAGGTTTGTTATACAATACGTAACATATTATATTATATTACATGCTATATATGCATTAACAGTACCTTAGTTCTATTAGTCAAGTTGATTGGCAGCTTTATTAATTTTTTATTAGCACGTTTTCAGTTAGACGGAATTAACATGTCGTTGTAGCTCACTAGGTCGCTTTGTGTTAAGCTAACTGGAGTTTGTGGGTTCAAACCCGACCTCTTGTGTTTTGTTGTCTATTTATTGGATATACAAACGACACTAATATGACAACCTTAAACTCGAGATCATAGCAACATGTATTCTTGAAGTTTAAGCATTTGGACAGGATGATACAGGGGTTGCAATATAATTCGAAACTTAAATTAATTTTTCTCAAAGTTACGGTTACAAAAATAACATGCAATTGCCATCGAAAACCATTCTAGTCTCTAGTTATGTTTATTAAAAATGGGGCCATGTCTGAGAAAATCAATTGGCACATTTAGTTTTTAGTTAAGATGTTTTATTATGACCTACATTACAACTTCTATAATTTAATACTCGATGAATAAATAACCTGGATAAAATTAATAATTTGCATGGTCCCAACTTGGACCCCAATCGATAAAATAATAAAATAAATTTTTTTTTTCGAAACCCAATGTAAATTTATTAGTTCCAACGAAACTATAAATTAATAATTACTAAAATATTTCAAAATTATAGGATTGTCTAGTATGAATCTATAGTCACTTGTTTTTTGTGAACTTCAAATCTATATTGAGCTCATCTTTAATTCTCCCTATTGCACTTAAGAGTTAACGCACTGTATTCTCGTATTGCAACAAAAAGTTTTGAAGAATTGTTGCCGCTTGCAATGCTTCTTTCCGAGTGACCGGTTCCAAAGGTACTGAATCGTCATCAACTTCGTCATCAACCGGATTTTGAATGGTACCTGCCTTAATATCTACAATGGTTTGAAACTCGTAACATTCATTATTTTCACCTGGATAATCCAACAACTCATTCACATCCATTTTGTGCCGATAATGCATTCCCGTAATCAAGTTCTCAAGCTCACAAATGTCTTCTCCAGAATTTACATCGTTTAAATCATTTGAGCCGGTTGCATTAGCCGAACGAATTTTACAGTGCCGAAAGCAATTTGCTATGGACTCTTGTTTCACTCTTTAAATTAATAAAATATCACAGTCCAAATATTATTAATTTATATAGGTTTTACTGTATTTGGAATTTGGTGTATAGTTAGGTGTTTACCCAAAGTCTGCTCACTATTAATTAAATGGATTCAAATTATTTAACAAGAGCATCTTCAATACTAAATTCACAAATCAAGACCCGTCATTTAGGAATGACGCATCGTTACAGATCTCTACTTTAAAAAAGTTACGTTTTTTTCCAACACTAAACCAATCTAGATCTCTATATCAACATCCGCCTAACACTCACACACACTCATTATTATTTTTTAATTATAAAATGGGTTTAATGGAAGGGGCCACTTTTTTGGACCTTGACATATCCGCTGGAGCGGACCTCTCCTCTCCCAGTGGTGGATTCAGGGGGTTCTTGGATTTCAGGAACCCTCTTGATTTGAAAAAAAACGGAAAAATTTAGCATAAACCTTGTATGATTTGAAAAAAAAATTAGTAAGATGAGAATCTAGCAAAAAGAACCTCCTGAAAAAAAATCATGGATCCGCCACTGTCCTCTCCAAACCCAATCCTCCAACGCGGCTCAAGTCCGCTTCGCGCATCCGTCCATTCCGGACTCCGTTCACTTTAAAGCGGTGAAGATGCTCTAATAAAAATAAGAAGCGGACCTCTTCTCTCCAAACCCAATCCTCCAAAGCTTAAGCTTTAAGGCTTAAACGAAAGATGACCCATTATTAAATTGATAAAGGAAACAACAGAAGACTCACAAGAAGACTTTAAAAAGATTTAATAGAAGCCTCATGGTAGATTGGTGAATAAACTTTGGGTTAGAATCAAATACAAACTCTTCTAAAAATAAAAAGTCGTAAGAAGGGTATCAAACGGATTCTGATTGACCTCATTCAAGCGACATTAAAACCGTCTCATCGAACTCTATGATATGAGACTTTAGGTTTTCGTTGTTGGGTGTTTAGCTTGTTGGTTTTAAATTTTTTGTTTAGATCATTGTGTCTTTTTACTCGTCATTGTGTCATTTCTATATTTGTGTTATTGTATCTTTTTTGCGACGCATTTTGTCTTTTTTCCGTGACATTGTGTTATATTTTTGGCATTGTATTATATTTTGCTCGACATTGTGTTATATTTTGCAATCCATTGTGTCTATAGAGGCTTAAATCAAGAATCAATCCACATTCAAAATTCCAATACTAGAGCTTAGTCAAATCTTCGGTTACAAGTTATTTTTGTAAATTGTTTTATTCTCCTTGATTTTAGCCTTGTAATTTTGTATATAATTCCTCCTGTATAATGAAAATATTCATTGGAGTTTGTTACAATCACATGGTATCAGCCTAGTTCTTGGCAGACCATTTTTTTCCTTTCGTTCCTCTGCTTCAATTTGTTCCCTCACACCTTCTTCAATGGCTGGCTCCACTACATCATCTTCCTCCGATCCCACCACCACACCTCTACACACTCTTCTTCACCTCATTACCATAAAATTATCTTCCACATGGAAAAATCAAGTTGAACCAGTGCTTTCGTATCTCAGCCTCCTTGGCCACATCGACGGCTCAGTCATCGCCACCAGAGGCCGTCACCGCTGATGACAAACCATGCCAAACCCTAAATTTCTGATCTGGAAAGAAGCTGACGAACAGGTGCTCCTGCTCCTTCATTCCACCCTAACCGAAGAAGCCTTGGCGCAAGCCATCGGCTACAGTTTTGCTCGCCATGTTTGGCAGGCTCTAGAACATACCTACAGCTAGGGTTGTAAACGAACCGAACGAACACGAATAAGGCCTTGTTCGTGTTCGTTCGTTAAGGAAATAAATGTGTTCACGAACGGTTCATGAACACTTACCGAACGAGATTTTATGTTCGTGTTCGTTCATTAAGGAAATGTGCGTGTTCGCGAACGGTTCACGAACACAATAAATTTGGCGAATGTGATGAAGGATAAAGGTGGATGACCTAGAAAGTAGCACTAGAACTTGAATTCTTATTGTGGAACGGATGTCGATCGTATTCGTCGATGTAAATAGTAAGAAATGAAAGGGAAATGGTGCATAAACAAGGTTAAATAAGGTTTTTTAGTTTAATTTTTAGGGTAATAAAATAAATATAAGTTTAATTATATAAAAAAAATATAGATAAAATATATGAAAGTACAAAAATCTTTCATTAAAAGACAAACATGCGAACATAAACGAATGTAAATGAATGAATGCTCACGAACACGTTCACGAACACCTTACTGAACGTTCACGAACACAATTGAACGAACGAGACCTTTGTTCATGTTCGTTCATTTAACTAATTGAACGAAATTCCTTGTTCGTGTTCGTTCGTTTTTTTAAACGAACGAACATAAACGAACTTCCCACCGAACGGTTCACGAACTGTTCGCTGAACGTTCGGTTCGTTTACAGCCCTACCTACAGCCATCAATCCGTAGAACGGATGCATACCCTTCGTGACTCTCTCCACAACTTCAAAAATGCACCTCTTCTGTCTCCGAATTTGGGCAAAAATTTAAAGCACTGTATGATCATCTGGCTGCCATAGGTTATCCAGTAACCGATGAAGATAAACGTCACTGGTTCCTTTGTGGTCTTGGCCCTTCGTTTGAGACGTTCTCTACGGCTCAACGCACCATCAAACCCTCTCCACCATTTTGTGATTTACTTGCTCAGGGAGAAAATCATGAGTTTTTCCTCCAAACCATTCATGTTCCTGCCACTCCTCAAGCCGCCTTTTCTGCCCAAACCAACCGCTCCACATTCAACAACCAATCGTCTTGTGATTTCTCTCAACAAAGGCGTTTTCGGGGGTCTTCTTCTACAAACTGTGGCCACCAAAATAACACAAGAAGACTACCTCACTGCCAACGATGCAGAACTGAAGGACATTATGCCAGCACCTGTCCAAACTAATCCAGCTATGCGCATAAAGCAACTCATGTTGATGCAAATCTTGCACAAGCCTCCAATGCTCAATGCAATATAGTTCACACACTAGATTGGACGGTTGATGAATGTCGTCCAGATTCGAGCAATAGTGTCACTTTTGGTAATGGTCAAACTTTACCGGTTACACAAATTGGTAATTCTAAAATTAATGATATACCATTACATAATGTGATTGTGGTCCCAAATATTACAAAAAATCTACTATCCATTAGTAGATTGACAAATGATTCACCCGTTGATGTGCTTTTTTCTAACAGATTCTTTCAAATTCAGGACCGAAAAACGGCAGCGGTCCTTGCTAGAGGCACGTGTGAAAACGGCTTCTATGTTCTCTCTCAAAGTCACAAGTCCTTAGTTGCTGCTCTTGCTACTCCTCACCTTATAGCTTCATTTGATAAATGGCATAGTCGTCTAGGCCATGTCTCTTTTAACACTATTTCTGTTTTGAATAAGCTTGGACTTGTTTTTGTTACTTCTTTATTACCCAAACCGGGTTTATGTTCATCTTGTCAGTTATCAAAAGCACATCGTTTACCTTTTATTGAAAATAATAAACGATCCTCACATGTATTGGATTTAATTCACTGTGACCTTTGTGGTCCCACCTATTCCATCTACAGATGGATACTTGTATTATGCCATCTTCGTAGATGATCACTCGCGTTTTACATGGTTTTACCCTCTATAGTTCAAATCAGATTTTTACAATATA
Organism: Helianthus tuberosus; assembly: GCA_030545235.1. Classification (NCBI taxonomy): domain Eukaryota; kingdom Viridiplantae; phylum Streptophyta; class Magnoliopsida; order Asterales; family Asteraceae; genus Helianthus; species Helianthus tuberosus. The sequence continues at coordinate 33,574,917 of CM060352.1, read as the reverse complement.
CTTGTCACTTTTCTAAACTTTGTACAAAACCAATTTATATGTAATGCCAAAGTTTTCCAAAGTGACGGCGGTACCGAGTTCACAAACCATCGAGCCCAAAATCTTTTCCAACAACGTAGCATTCAACATAGACTTTCATGTCCACATACGCCTCAACAAAATGGGCGAGTTGAACGTAAACACCGCCACATAACCAAAACCAGTTTAGCCATGATGTTCAATGCACATGCTCCGGCTAATCTTTGGCTTGATGCATTTACTTCTGCCACGTATATCATAAATTGCCTTCCCACACCCCTCCTTGAAAACAAATCTCCATTTGAGATTTTTTTTTTCAAACAAACACCATCCTATGCAATGTTTCGGATTTTCGGTTGTTGCGTTTTTCCTTGTCTACGAGACTATACCAACAAAAACTTCTACCATGAAGTGCTTCTTGTATATTCATTGATGTCTTGATACATACACACATCGGATATACATCACACGACATGCAAAATTTGATGAAGATACTTTTCCCTTCACCGATATTATTCCACCCATTGACGAAGAAAAACTTCTTTTATCAAATTTTGATGATAACATACCTCAACCAATCATAAAACAAATTCCCACCTCACCTACTGTCCAAAATTCATCCAATGTTCCTAAACCTTCTCAAAACACAATTCATACCACATGCACATTATGTCCATGTGATTCTGATCAAAACTCCACAACGACCTCACCAACTCATCCAGCCCAACAAAACTTCCACACACATTCGAAACACCCTACTAACCCAACCCAAACACATTTCCCAGCCTAATCCTCCTTACACCCAACCCAAACCACACCCCTGGCCCAAACCGATCCCTAGGCCCAAACCGATCCCCTAGCCCAAAACACACCCACTCCCCAACCAGCTTCCATCTCCTCAGCCACTTTACACCACTGGACCCAAACCATTCCAGTGTCCCACATCAGTCCTTAAGCCCAAATTAATTCCCATCCCATACCAATCACATCTGATCTTGCTATTCCACCACCTCTTCAAAATCAATCAACCTCCTTTCCCACTATATCAGTTCATCCCATGAACACGAGATCAAAATCAAGCATCCACAAACCGAAACACTTTGCAGATCTCACTGTTTTTTCTACAAGTCGTATCCATCATGCTCTAATTGCTACTACCATTCCCAAAGGTATAAAAACAGCCGCAAAAAAATCGGTCTGGGTTACAACCATGCGTGAAGAACTTCATGCCCTCAAAAACAACAACACATGGGAACTTGTCACTAGACCCACCCATTCCAATGTTGTAGGTTCAAAGTGGATTTATCGCATCACATATAAAGCAGATGGCTCTCTTGATCGCTACAAAGCACACTTAGTAGCACAAAGTTTTACACAAGTTCCCGGACTAGATTTTTCTCATACAGTCAGTCTCGTTGTTAAGGCTGCCACAATTTGAGTTGTTCTCAGTCTTGCCACCATTTACAATTGGCAGCTTCGACAACTTGATGTTAACAACGCCTTCTTAAACGGTCACCTAACCGAAACTGTTTACATGGAGCAACCACCAGGATTTCAAGATTCTAAATTCCCAAATCATGTGTGTCGGCTCAAACGTGCTTTGTATGGCCTTAAACAAGCCCCACGAGCGTGGTTTCAACTCTTAAGCACTTTTCTTAACTCTCTTAATTTTAAATGCAGTCGAGCTGACCCTTCCCTCTTTGTTTACCAAACCGACGGTATTAATTTACCTTCTTGTGTATGTCGATGATGTCATTATTACTGGCAACAATACTCAAATCATCGACGACTTTACTACTCGCCTACACAAATAATTCAAAATCAAAGATCTTGGTAAGTTAAATTATTTTCTTGGCCTTAAGGTTATTCAAAATTCCCCAGGCTTGTTTCTAAGCCAAGCCAAGTATGCCTATAATATTCTCTCGCAAGCATGTCTCCTTGAAGCAAACCGGTGGCGACTCCACTCACTACCAACGACACGTTCATTTCAACTGGTACACCATTTCATGATCATACCCTCTATCGTTCACTAGTAAGGGCTCTATAATACCTTACTATAACAAGGTCGGATCTTTCATATGCCATCAACCAAGCAAGTCAATATCTTCACAACCCAACCACCGCCCATTTTCAACTTGTTAAACGAATACTAAGGTATGTCAAGGGAACCTTATCTTGTGGTTTAATATTTGATCACCCCGTCAAAACTACCTTGGTAGGATACTCGGATGCTGATTGGGCACGATGTATTGAAATGAGACGTTCAACCTATGGATACTCAATTTACTTGGGAGGAAATCTAGTTTCTTGGAATGCAAAGAAGCAACCAACAGTCTCTCGTTCAAGCTGTGAATCCGAGTATAGAGTTATGGCAAACACCGCATTTGAAATAATACGGTTAACTCGTCTGTCACGTGAGCTTAATGCCCTCACACCAGATCGACCTACCCTATTATGTGATAACAAAAGTGCTATATTCTTAAGTCAAAACCCGGTCTCTCATAAACGTGCCAAACATATCGACATTGACTATCATTTCATTAGGGAATTGGTCTCCGCTGGTCAGCTAAGCACAAAATTTGTTCCTACCACGCTCCAGGTAGCCGACGTTTTCACCAAAGAGTCTTCCACGACCTCAATTCGAACGTTTCAGAGCTAAACTTCGTGTCGGGTCACTACCTTTGCGCTTGAAGGGGGTATAGAGGCTTAAATCAAGAATCAATCCACATTTAAAATTCAAAATTCATTGGAGTTTGTTACACTCACATTGTCTTTGTACACTTCTTGACTTTGTAAGATAATTTTACCCTAAAGTTTGATATGTGATATGTCCATAGAATGTTTATCAACTCTTTAACAATATTTTTAATAGGTGTATATGTAAGATTAAATATATTATGTTTTAATATTTAATCTAGTAGACATTATAATCATTTACATAATATAGATCAAAATATATAATAACCTATTAAATAATTAGTTGGTAATTGTTGATGGACCATATTACCCTTATTAACTAATTAGGTTTCCTCTTGGGTGCTTATATAACGAGACTTATGTAGAGGTTCTAAGGTTAGACACATAACCTAATAATCCTAACATCAAATTCGGACCTGTTCTCCATAACCGATACCCTTTTTCGGTTTCATCATCACCATCATCAATTTTCACCCTAAGGAGGAACCAGATCACACTGACAAACATGTCGAACTTGATGGCAACTTCTCTGACTGGATTCTCCACTGCACTGTCTACGGTAACAGGTATGTTTTCATGTTTTCCATTATGTTTAAACAGAACTGGTTCAACATGTGGTATCAGAGCATATGCTGATTAGTCAGTTCTGTTTTCGTATCCATCAATTCTGGGTTATAAATATGGAAAACGGAATTTTGATAACTTAATAAACCTACAGCCGGTTTCGAGCCATAAAGGACCACTCGAGATAACTGTTTCGAGGAAAAGAATCTGTTTTAAATGTCTCGAAATCAAAACGTGTTAACTTGTAACCGAAATCTGTTTAAAAGCCTTAAAAATTCAGGTTTCGGGTTCCAGAATTATGTTTTATTTTTTAGGGTTCATCACATGTTCTAAGAAAAACTCGAAAATTCCTTAAGTTTTGGAATGAAATATGGATTAGTGGGTGTTTTTACTGTTTTGATCTGAATTTTATCTCTTAAAATTTTTTAAAACTGTTAAAAGATAACCAGTTATAATTTTCGAAATCCTTGATAAGTTTAGATCAACAATAAAACAGGAAACACTATCCCACAATCCCTAAAATTTCGAGCTTTCAGTTATTTTTACATTAACAGCTGTTAACAGGAGTTTCGAGGTCCCTTTTAACGACCCGAGACCAAGATCTCGACTCGAGACCACAAGATCTCGACTCGAAATCATAAGTGTTCTCAAATCTTTACAACTCGAGACAACGATTTCGACTCGAGACCATAAGGTTTCGACTCGAGACCACTGAGGTTTCGACTAACGGCTTCGATCTTCACAACTCGAGACCGTGGTTGCTACTCGAGACCTCATCAAGAAGTCGAGATCTCATAAAACACATGAGTCGAGACCTCATAATGTTACAAGATGAGTCGAGATTTGACTCGACACTCTCTCGAGACCTCATAACTGAGTCGAGATCTCACTCGAAACCTCATTATTTTAGGTTGTTTAACGTGAACTAAAATTTAGCTCGGGGCTCCGCCCCAATCCGCGCTAACAGGTGGTTTGCTAATAAATAATTGGTTTTTGTAAATACTTAGCTAATTAATCAGAATCAGATAATGTTTTACAAAACCAAAATAACTTATCTTGAATGAGCTTCTGATGTATCATTTCTGGCCAAAGCTGATTTGATACATCTATTTATCGTTCAAGTATAACGAAAGCTATGTTGAGTGTGCATTACAAACGTGAATGTCTCAATATCTGGCCAAAGCTGATTTAATTCATTCATGTATAACATACTTAACAAGTGCATAAATAAAGTGATTGTTTCATTTGTGGCCAAAGCTGATTTGTCACAACCACTTTGCACACATGCTTAAATGATTACACTTCTGGCCAAAGCTGATTTGTCTTCGTTTAAGTAGAATTTTAACTGAGTCTATTATTTTGATGTTAGTAATAGACAATATCACAACTTCATAATTAAAATGGACATTATTTATGCTTGCCTAAGTATTACGTGCCCTTAGATCACATTAGAACTTCTTTCTTAGTATCATAATTCGCTCATCTTATTTCCACTATCAGCGCCCAATTGCGGGATTCCACGTTTGACTGGTGACAACTTTGCTGCATGGAAGGATGCTCTCATGCTTACACTTGGATTGCTGGACTTTGACTATGCTCTAAGAGAGAATAAGCCAGCGGACCTTACTCCACAAAGTACTGCTACTGAGCAGTTGACTCATGAAAAGTGGACTAGGTGTAACCGCATGTCTCTAATGTTCATGAAGCAATCCATAAGCAATGCAATCAGAAGAGCCATTCCTGATTCTGAAGATGCTAAAACCTACTTGGCTTCCGTGGAGGCACAATTCAAGGGGACGTCTAAAGCACACGCTAGTACCCTTATTCTCAAGCTGGTGACAACTAAGTATGATGGGAGGAGCGGCATTCGCGAGCACATCATGATGATGAATGACATGGCCAATAAGCTGAAGGGGCTGGAAATGGAAATCAGTGATGGTTTCCTCGTTCATTTCATCATTACTTCGCTTCCTTCGTCCTTTGAAGCATTCAAGATCAATTACAACACTCAGAAGGACAAATGGATGATGAGTGAACTGGTCGATATGTGCGTACAGGAGGAAGAGCGTATGAGGATGGATCGCACTACTGATGTTGCTAACTTCACCACCTCCAACTCTAAGAAAAGGAAGAACAATCATCAGATGAAGGATGCTTCAAAAGTCCAAAGGCCCAATCCTAATATAAGTGCACCTTTGATGCGCGTGAAGTGTCGTATATTTTAGGTGTATATTTTAAGCCCTTTTTAACACTTATTTTTGCCAAGTTTTAAATTTATAAAACACGATATTTCACTAACACTAAACACACATATGGGCAAGTGCACCCATCGTTGAGTGTAGTATAGCGTTGGTAAGATACCGAGGTCGTCCAAGGACACAAGAGCTTTTAGTACCGGTTTATCCTCAACGTCTAACCAAAATAAAAGTTTAGAAAAATGTTTTAAACTAAGAAAAATAAAACTAACTAAAATGCTGAAAATAAAATAAAAACAGATAGACAAGATGAATCACTTGGTTCCGACTCGTATCTAGTATAACCTTTGATTATTTCCGCACTTTTGCACATAATTAAGAGATTATCTTAGTTATTGTAGTAGGCCCCTCTTTTGAAGGTGACGTTACCCTCACCCCAGTAGTTTGAGTCAGCAGGGATACAATCCTAAAGGGGTGGATTATTGGAAGATAATGAATTAAGTTATTAATGCAGTATTGTGGTAGGCCCCGCTTTTGGCGGTGACGTTACCCTCGGCTAAGTAGTCTGAGTCAGCAGGGATACAGTCCTAAGTAGCCGGGTTATAGTATTAATAGTAGTTAGCTTATGAGGGGATCAAAGAGTTTGGACCCCCGCCATCCAATACCGTGAAGTATTGAAGGAGATCCTACTAAATTTGACCCAGGTCCATTGCAGGACCTCTAAACGCTGAACAATGGCAAGACCTTTACCAAACCGTTCCCTTAACCCCCTACCAGGTAGCCAACATACCTCCATATAGACCGTTGAGATATGAATGGTGAAAATCCTTTATTTTATATAGACAGTAAAATAATGCCAAGACACCACGGACAAACGATAAGGAAAGATCACCTTCAACATAAGTAACTAGTTATTAAAGTCATTAATACAAAACCAAATAAAAAGTGCAAAAGATTAGAAATAAAAAGTATTATACTAGACACTTTGTCTTCACCAAGTGATGTAAGAGACTTAGGCAAACATGGCCTTGATTGTCAAGAACTCTTACGATCAATCTTGGATCCCGAGATGACTCACACACTCTACGATGGACAATGGATGATGGTGGTGGATGATGGTGTTGTGATGGTGGTGGGTGGTGGATGAAGTGTAAGAGAGGTGGTGTGCCAAGGGATGAGATGAAATGAATCCAAGCACTCCTATTTATAGGCTGAACAGAGAGCTGGACACGGCCCCGTGTCCGCTGGACACGGCCCCGTGTCCGTCTGACACTCTCTCTCCTCATTAATTGTAATTCGCAATTACAATAAATGCGCCTGCTGTACTTTCGACACGCCCCCGTGTCCGCTGGGCACGGCCCCGTGGTGGGCAATAGAAGCTTCTATAGGTTTGTCTTTTCTGCTGCTTCTTGGGCACGGCCCCGTGCTGGCTGAGCACGGGGCGTGTTCAGCCTTCTGTTTTCTCTATTTTGCTTTGGAGGGTGCCGTTGAGGGTTCGGGCAGTCCACTAATGTTCCTTTTCTTGTATTTATGTTGGATTTAGCTGTCTTTTTGTTTCTTTTGCGTTTTTGAGCTCATTTAATCCTGAAAATACAAAAGGAAGACAAAAACACTCTTTTTCCAATATTAGTACTAAAAAAGGGTTAGTTTTATGCCTCATTTGATGTAATTTATATGTTGCATTTTACACACATCAAATACCCCCCACACTTGAACTTTTGCTTGTCCTCAAGCAAAACTCTTTAATATGTGGCTTACACTCCCAAATGGAATAGGTAGAAGAGAAGGTTTTGGGCTTGTCGTAGAGTGTCGGGATTTCCAAGATTTTTGTGGGTTTTATTTTTATTTATTTACACTCCTATTCGTAATGATTTATTTAGAACTGTTCATAAAAGAAATTACTTATTTGGGCATAACATGCCTTTTTAAAATTCTATTTATATACAAGTTCACATACCTCGCGGGGAATTCACTCACACTCGGCCGAAGGTGTATTTTTAATGAATCACTCGAGAGCGGCATGGAACTTATTCCTACCATAGGCTTGCCAAGAAATCAATCCTCCTCCTTTTTAACTTTTATACCATTGTAGATATCAAGAGGACTTTGTGGGTTAAGGGTTGGCTAGGGTTAAAGGTATGTGGTTGGGTTAGTGGTTAGTAGAAAAAGGGCTAAAAGCGTAACAAGTGTCGGTTTTCGCATTTTTATTTTGATGAAGCTTTTATTCAAACAAAGTTATTTTTGATTACTTTGTTTGTTTATTTTTTTTTTTTTTTTTTTTTTTGCTTCATCATCATCACAAAAATATATATATATATATATATATATATATATATTCTCGAAGAACCGAACTTGTTACTAAAATAAAGGGTTAAAAATGAAAAAGGGTTTTGGTGGTTGAAAGGGTTTTTGTTTGGGTGATGAAACGAAAAGGTTTAGGCTCAAAAGGGCTAACTAGGGGGATTTTTGGGTAGGTGGTAAAAGAAAAAGAAAAATAATGGTGTGGAAATGAAAAAGGTTAGTCCTAATGCCTCCATCATTTACTTACTCGGGTTTAAGTTGATAAGGACCGGGAATGTATTGTTATGGCAAGTTCTAGAGTCGTAAGAACCAAGTGGCTATTCACACAAGAAACGAAAAATGAGCATTTAGTCAAATGATATGTAATTGTGTGCTCAATAAAGGCTCAAAACTCACTTTTGTGGGAATGGGTTTTTATGTGATCAAGTATATATAATCAAATTTTAAATAAGTTTGTCATGCCTTTTCATAATTTTCTTATGTTGGTTCTTTTTATCACTACGCTATCGGTTGTAAATTTGTAAAAATATAACCTTTTTGAGAACTTGAATTTCCCGAGTTAAACCTAGACAAGTAAAAAAATGAAATTTTTTGAAAAAATTTGGGGTGATTAGCGGTTCCAATAGAGTTTTGTGTAAGGCTTGTATTTAGGACTTGCAAAATTCAAGGTTTTAGCATCCCCCCACACTTAAATTACACATTGTCCTCAATGTGTCCCAAAAATAAATTTTTAGGTTGATTAGATGTGTAAAATAGTGTTTAAAAAGCAAAAATTTGTGTTACTGGGCACTGAACACGGCCCGTGTTGAATGGGCACGACCCCGTGTTCAGGTGCCAGTAACAAGAACTTACAGAAGGTGGACACGGCCCCGTGTCCACTGAACACGGCCACATGTCTGACAAAATTCTGCCGAACAGAAGCTAAACAGCAGGTCAGGGAGGTGAGCACGGGGGCGTGTTGGCTGGACACGTCCCCGTGTGGACAGTCTGAAAGCCTGAAGAACAGGTTTCTTCCTCCGGTTTTTCCATTCTAGCCCTATAAGTGTTGAGGCTTAACACCCTAAGCCTTGGTTTGTACCTGTTTCATCACTTAATACCACACCAAGCAACACAAACATCCTACATTACCACAGTTAATTGTTCCAAGCATAAAGTAAGAAAAGTAAAATGCAGAAAATAGTTAGGAAAAGTAAATTGTCTAACACTTGGCACGCAGGCCATCAATTGTTCAAGATTGCAAAGGGTTAACCTGGGGAGTCATCAATCAACCGCTTCCCCCCATGCTCCTCCCGCCTACTCCATGGCATCATCATCATCATCATCATCGTCATCCCCTCCACGGCGTGCAATGTGGTCTCGTATGTATCCGACATCGTCTTGTATCTCGGATAGGTTTCTCTCGATAGCTCCGACCCGGTGGTAGGTGTTGCTCGCTGACGTGATTGTCGTGGGTCACGCAAATTTAATCCCCAAACAACTATAGATAGTGGTAAGAGGGTATCGAACTCAGGGAGTATGTGGAAAATGTGTCGATTGTATAGCTTTGTACTTAAATTAATATTAAACTAAATTGCAGAAATTAAATCTCAAGAATTTGGATTGTTGTTTGAGAAAACTAATTTAAACTAAAAATGTAGGTTTTAAAACAGATTAGGAGAGAACAATGACCATCCTAGGTTCCAGTTTCTTTAAACGATTGTGTGCAATTCCAACTAGAAAGAGTTACATAGACATAACTCGTGTATGTATAATCGAAGTGATAAAAGGGAACAAAGTACTCGGATTATATAAACGCGAGGTTGTTTCCCGATGACCAATTAATCAATAACCAACCCTAACCCTTCCCGTGATATCTCGATTGCCAACGGCACCAAGAACGTACGATTGAGACTAGAAATTGCAATATCAATTAACAAGTTACAAACAATTAAACATACACCATGACATTCAAGCAACGCAAGTTATCATTCTAGAAATTCGGAAATAAACACACAAAAGTTCAAGAAACATTCACCTAAGATGATCACCGAAGAGTTTAGCCGGACATGGCTCGGTGAATCATCATCATAATCAAACCAATGTTCATACGAATCGAAAATACAAACCGGATGATAAGAATTGTTCACAAACCAAGCAAGTAGCCAAAATTCGCCCCCAAGATGATCCAAAACCGTCCAATGATGAAGTGTATCGAAAAGACACCCAAAAACCAACTTAAATGTGGCAGTTTCATATTTTCTCGCAGCCGTCACCGTAAATTACGGCTCCACCGTAATTTACGGTGGACATAATATTATTACGGTGCAACTCTTCTGATTTACGGTGAGAAAGTGTTCCCATTCAAGCCCACCGTAAATTACGGTGTCACCGTAATTTACGATGACAATCTCTTTGCCGTCAAAGCCCATGTGCATATGTCGGCCCATGCAGCCTCTTTCCTTCCAGCTTGTGCCGCCCCCTTGTCTGCCAATGAGACTAGTCCAAACACACATGTGTGTGTCATATATATGCCGCCCAGTTCCATCTTCACATAATAAAGATGTTGGAGGTGATTGACTTCCTTCATAAATTGTCGCCTAACATGTCTTTTTTTTCTTCTTCACATGTGCCGCCCAATTATTGAGATGATGATGATTGTTATTGTGGCGGCCCAATTAGAGAAATCCAATTCAAGATGGCGGCCCAATGGATGTAGTTGTCCACTATTGAGATGATGATCATTATTAATGTTGTTGCTTGTTGACCGCCTGCTTCTTCACATGTGCCGCCCCTTTAATCCACTTAAATGCGGCCCAATCACAAGTCTATGTGCAGCCCACAACTCCAAGAAAATATGTATGCTGCCATGTATCAAGTCCAAATCGTCCCACGTGTGATATTTATGATGATGGATCATGTGAATGTGATGATGTTGATTTAATTATGTTGTTGACTGATGTCTGCTTTTTATGATGATATATCTCGATATATGGATGATAATAATGAGAAGTCACATGATAGACTTTTTGTCTTGATGGCTGCCTTCATAAAACCCATGTAATGTAAGTGTGCCTCTAAAAAGTCAATTCCCAATTCATGTGACTTCAGGAATGCACAGCAACTTATGGTCAAATATGCTGGACTATATTTTGCTGAATATTACTTTCATTTAATTATCATGAAGGCATATTTTATGCACTTAAGTACCTGCAAAACCAAACAACTCGTAGTTACTAAGTTCAAGCAAATAATCAAGTAAAGCATGGAATTTTAATCTTTTTAAACCACTTAAGGGTTGTCCTACGGACCACCCGTCACTCGCCATGTTATAGGTGTTCCGAGTACACATGAGGTTTTCCTGCAACAAATCATGCAAACTTTGAAAATTAGGAAAACTGCCTCCCGAGGAGGATGATTGGCCCGGATCACCGTGGTGTGGGTATTGGTACTGATGATGTTGCGGAGCTGGGAGGACAAGTGCTTCTTGCGGGTTCCATGCATGACCTTGCATCCTTTGAAAGGTTACCGTCCCGTCTTCTGCCTCATAAACCAGGTTCATCGAGCGGCATATGTGAATATCCACCGTACCCGACCATGGGCTCTTCTCAAATGACCTCGGAATGTGGGCGAAGTGCTTGAAGAGACGGTACACCCATCCCCCGAAGAAAATAGGAGTTGGTGCACTAGCAAGGCGGTTGTGATGCATGTTTCGGAGCATGAGGAACGGAACATCGAGCGGCCTGCGGTTGTGAATGCAATGGAGGACAAGCAAATCTCTTAACCCAACGACGCCACCACTGTCATGCCTTTGGCTAAGAGAGTAGCCGAGGAGCCTATGAATGTATCTGTAAAGCGGATCCCTCAGCTTGGTACTCTTAGTGCTGCTCGGATTGTAGAACCCTTCCCCAATCTGAGCCCACATGGCTTGGCGCTCGTTGTCTTCGATCTCTCTCAATCCCCCTGTATTTTCTTCGTTTCCCGCATCCTCCTCCGCATACAACCCTATAATCGATCCGAATTGTGCCATGGAGATCGAATACCTCCTTCCGCCACACCTGAATGACACCCCGTCATTATCGAACGGGTCGCACCTTGAAGTGAATGCAAAGGTGCTGTAGAATTCCAAGGTGCATTCATGGACGGAACGGAGTCGGGTTGTTAGCGCGACTCTGAGTGGTCCCGTGACAATGTTGTTGAAACGGTCAATTTGATTCACCATAGTTAGTAGTTCTGTGCACGCCTGCCTCGGGTATTCCTCCGGCCTTGTTTGAAGAAGCTCGTATCGAGCTCTTGCATCTAGCTCATTGGCGTTGAATCTAGTGAACTTCCTGGCCATCTGCAAGAATACACCAAAAGTTAGCATGAAACAGAAGTATTTTCGGACAAAACTGCAAACAGCGGGCTGGACACGACCCCGTGCCCAGCGGACACGGCCCCGTGTCCAGGGGTCTGTTACTCAAAAATCCCATTTTTCAGCCCGGTTTCGAAAACTTGAAAATTTTTGAACCAATAGGTGCGGTTTCCCCCGAAAATGAAACCCTAAGTGCCGTTTTTCCCAAAATAACCCGTTTACCCTATCAATTTTATCTATTTCGGTTCAAGAACAAGGGTTTGGGGTTTTTGTAAGAAATCGGGTGAATCTATGAACAATACAAGTGTATTTACTTCCCTTAACACTAATCTAACTAAATGCAAACAGATTTAGGCAAAAATTTTAGGTTCGATCCGGATAAACATCAAGAACCCTAGATTTTTCCCAAATTTGTGGTGTATTAACTACATGCAAGTAACTAATCTAACTACTAAGAGTGATAGAATCATACCTTGACGTTGTTAGATCGGTAAGAGACGTTTGAATTTCGCGAAAAATCGCCTGGAACCAGAGCTTTTGTGGGGAAACGGGGCGTGTGGAATGAAGAAACTGTTTTGAAAAAAAGGGTTTTATCCCGTCTGCAGCGCGAACACGGCCCCGTGTCCATCGGACACGGCCTCGTGCCGAGCTTTTTTTTTTTTTTTCGTGCGCGTGTGAGTGCCCCTTTTTTTCCATAAGCTATGGTTTAGAAAACTTACCGCTTTATTTTGCCGCCTCAATCGTTCGTAACTTACCAGGCATGATGTTTTCATTCTTCCATGGTTTGAAGCAAGATCTCTTCTTCCTCATCCTCAATAAATCCTTGATAGAGTTTCAGCCGTTGGCCATTGACTTTAAATGGTGACCCATTTCGAGGTTTAATTTCTACTGCACCGTGTGGAAAAATATGGGTGACGGAAAAAGGTCCTGACCACCTAGACTTTAATTTACCAGGAAACAATCGAAGTCGTGAATTAAACAAAAGAACTAAATCTCCTACCCGAAATTCATTAGGTTTAATATGTTTGTCATGCCAATTTTTCATTCTTTCCTTATAAATCTCAGAGTTTGAGTATGCATAATTCCTAAGCTCGTCTAATTCATTTATTTGACAAAATCGATTTTTACCAGCAAATTCTAGATCTAAGTTTACATTTTTGATTGCCCAGTAGGCTTTGTGTGCAATTTCTACTGGCAAGTGACAACTCTTTCCATAGACTAGCTTATATGGGGTTGTACCTATCGTTGTTTTATAAGCAGTTCGAAAAGCCCATAAAGCATCATCCAATTTATCAGCCCATTCCTTTCTATTTAACCCTACGGTTTTTTCGAGTATTCGTTTTAACCCTCTATTGGTCACTTCGGCTTGTCCGTTTGTTTGAGGGTGATAAGCTGTCGAAACCCGGTGATAGACCCCATATCTTGTTAAAAAAAAATTCAAGTTGATGATTACAAAAATGGGTACCTCTATCACTTATTAAAGCTTTAGGTGTGCCAAAATGAGAGAATAATTTTTTCAGAAATCTTACCACTACTCTTCCATCATTTGTTGGAAGTGCTTCGGCCTCGGCCCATTTAGACAGGTAATCTACTGCCACAAGTATGTATTTGTTTCCTTTTGATGGTGGGAAAGGTCCCATAAAGTCGAGTCCCCACACATCAAAAATTTCACAAACGAGAATGCCATTTTGTGGCATTTCGTTTTTGGAAGAAATATTACCTGTTCTTTGGCAAGCATCACATGTCTTTACAAGATTTTGAGCATCTTTGTAAATGGTTGGCCAATAAAATCCTGAATCGAATACCTTTCGTGCGGTACTGGCAGCACCATGATGTCCTCCGTATGGACCTTCGTGACAATGGCGGAGAATTCTTCGTGCTTCACTACCATGTACGCATCGTCTGACGAGTTGGTCGGCACACATTTTGAAAAGATAAGGATCTTCCCAAAAAAAGTGTTTCACATTGGCAAAGAATTTTTTTCTTTGATGATGTGGCCACCCTTTTGCGACTATTCCGCTAGCTAGGTAGTTAGCAAAGTCGGCGTACCATGGCTCTTCCTTAAATTCCACCATTTCCAGGGATTCAGTTGGAAATTTTTCGTTGATTTGCTCGTCCCTGGTTGCCTCCAAAGCTGGGTCTTCTAGGCGCGAAAGATGATCTGCTGCGGTATTTTCTGCTCCTCTTTTGTCTTTGATTTCAATGTCGAATTCTTGGAGGAGTAGAATCCACCTAATCAAACGTGGTTTTGCGTCTTGCTTCTTAAAGAGATATCGAATGGCTGCATGGTCTGTATAGACTATAGTTTTAGAAAGAACAAGATAAGAACGAAATTTATCAAAGGCAAATACCACAGCTAGTAACTCTTTTTCAGTTGTTGTGTAATTTTCTTGTGCATCGTTAAGTGTTTTACTAGCATAATATATTGGGTGGAAATGCTTTTCTTTTCTCTGTCCCAAGACAGCTCCAACTGCAAAGTCACTAGCATCGCACATGATTTCGAAAGGAAACTTCCAATCAGGTGCTATCATGATAGGTGCATTGACTAGCATTTCCTTTAGGGTTAGAAATGCTTGATTGCAATCCTTGTCAAAGATGAAAGGAGCATCTTTTTCAAGTAATTTTGTTAGAGGCCTTGAGATTTTTGAAAAGTCTTTGATAAACCGCCTATAAAATCCGGCATGCCCTAGGAAACTTCTAATAGCTCTCACGGAGGATGGAGGAGGTAATCTAGAAATGGTATCTATTTTGGCCCGATCTACCTCCATCCCTTCACTTGAGATTTTGTGACCGAGTACTATTCCCTCCGTTACCATGAAGTGGCATTTTTCCCAATTAAGGGCGAGGTTAGTTTCCTCACATCGGGATAGCATTCGTTCAAGGTTATCGAGGCATTGGTCGTATGAATCCCCAAAGATAGAAAAGTCGTCCATGAAGACTTCCATTGTCTTTTCTATCATGTCATGGAAAATGGCTACCATGCAACGTTGGAATGTTGCGGGGGCATTACATAGACCGAACGGCATGCGTCGATAAGCAAAAGTTCCATAGGGACATGTGAAAGTTGTCTTTTCTTGGTCTTCGGGTGCTATCGGGATTTGAAAGTAACCTGAAAAACCATCCAAGAAACAGTAAAATTTATGACCGGATAATCTTTCTAACATTTGATCAATGAAGGGTAAAGGAAAATGATCCTTTCTTGTTGCTTCATTTAACCGTCTATAATCTATACATACTCTCCATCCTGTGACGGTTCTTGTTGGTATTAATTCATTCTTTTCGTTAGTAATTACCGTCATACCTCCTTTCTTTGGAACTACTTGGACGGGACTTACCCAAGGACTATCGGAAATAGGATAGATAAGTCCGGCGTCAAGTAATTTGATGACTTCATTTTTAACCACTTCTTGAACATTTGGATTTACTCGACGTTGTGGTTGTATGACAGATTTGTAGTCATCATTCATCAAAATTTTGTGTGTGCACATAGAAGGACTAATTCCTTTTATGTCAACAAGTTTCCAAGCTATTGCATTTTTGTGTTTTTTCAAAAGACTAATTAGTTTTTCTTTTTCTAGGTTATCTAATTTAGACGAAATAATTACAGGTAACTTACCATCTTTGTCTAGAAAAGCATATTCCAAACCTTTTGGAAGTTCTTTGAGCTCAAGTGGTGGGTCTTTAGGAGACTCCTTATTTGGTTGCTCGTTTCGATCAAGAACTTTAAAAGTTTGTTCTATGGCGACCTCTTCTTCAACAAAGTGGTCAATATCTTCACTTGTATCGGGTGGTTCATCTTCATCTTCAATTAGGGGGTCATTATTGCCGAATGGATATTTCATTGATCGTTCGAGATCGACACTTCTTTTGAATGCCCCTAATTGAAGAGGTAAATTGTTGAACTTCCGGTTTTTCAAAGCTTCGTGAGTTTTTACAAATGGTCGTCCCAACATTAGAGGAGCGTCATCGAGGATGACAAAGTCGGTTGGGATTACCATTTGATTTGTTTGAACCAAGACATCTTCAACTATACCGATTGATTTTATTACTTTCTGATTGGATAGAAAAATGGGTATTTGAAGTGGAGAAAAATCACTAATACTTAATTTTTCGAAAATGTAGTTAGGCATTATGTTAACACAAAGATCTTTATCGATTGTGACATTACTAATAAACGAATTTTGAAAGAAACATGGAACCGGTGTGATGTTAATTTCAAATGGGTCTTCTTTTATTAGTGAAGTTTGATCATTAGTTAACTTAACACTTACCGTTTCGTCAATTTTAGTGTTAGTGTTTAGCTCTTTTAAAAACTTAGCATGAGTGGGTACTAAACAATGATTTTCGAAAGAAGGTGTCAAGAGATTAATTTTTTCAAAATTAGACTCTTCTTGGATTTTAACGTTATTGGACTCACCTTTTTCGTTGCTTAGCTCATGTGTCGGTTTTTCACTTATTTGTTCTTCCATTTTTTCATTTTTAGTTATATCTTCTTTTTTTAATTCTTCTCTTGCGCGGGACTCCTCTTCCCTTGCGCGAGCTTCTTTTATACAACGATCGATAACTCTAATGTGTTCTAATATCCTATCGGTCACTTCGGTTATAGAAAAAGAATCATTATTTTCTAAGCTTGAATCCGGTTGTTCGACCCTTTGTTCCTCATAATACCCATATGAAGTTGATGGTTCACACCATTGTTCTTCATTGTAAGCATATGATGGATAAGGTTCATAATTTTGTTCTTCATAATACTCATATGAGGTGGGTTGTTCACGCCAAGGTTCCTCATAATAAGCATATGAAGGTGGTTACTCATATCTTGGTTCCTCAAAGTATGAGTAAGAAGGCTCATACTTTGGTTCATCAAAATACGAGTATGAGGGAGGAGGTTCATACCTTTGGTCTTCATAGGATGTGTATGAAGTTGATGGCTCGTACCTGGGCTCCTCATAGTAAGTGTATGAATTGGATGGTTGATACGAGTGATTATTTTGAATCGAACGTGTATTACGACAATTTGTGCAATAATTACTCCTATAATCATCCTCATCATAGGTGTAGTTGTAACCTCCTGAGTATTGATCCATAAGAATCACTCAGCAGACCACAACTGAGTCTCGGGACCAGAAAATGAAACAAAGATTGAAACAGAAGGCTGGACACGGCCCCGTGTCTGGTGAACACGGCCCCGTGTACAGGATCTGTATCTGGGTGTTTAAATTAAAGTTACTGGTCACGTTGAGCATGGGGACGTGTTCAGCGAGCACGGCCCCGTGTTCAGACTCTGTATCTGGGTATCTAACTAAAAATATGCAGCACGGGGGCGTGTTCAATGAGCACGGCCCCGTGTTCAGACTACTGTAAATGCAAACTAAACTAAAATGCAGAAAAATGTGCGCGCGTTTTAAAAAGGTTTTGAAAAACTGATTAGGCCGTCGATTTTAAATTTTCTCAAAATCTTTGTGTCCCCGGCAACGGCGCCAAAAACTTGATGCGCGTGAAGTGTCGTATATTTTAGGTGTATATTTTAAGCCCTTTTTAACACTTATTTTTGCCAAGTTTTAAATTTATAAAACACGATATTTCACTAACACTAAACACACATATGGGCAAGTGCACCCATCGTTGAGTGTAGTATAGCGTTGGTAAGATACCGAGGTCGTCCAAGGACACAAGAGCTTTTAGAACCGGTTTATCCTCAACGTCTAACCAAAATAAAAGTTTAGAAAAATGTTTTAAACTAAGAAAAATAAAACTAACTAAAATGCTGAAAATAAAATAAAAATAAAAACAGATAGACAAGATGAATCACTTGGTTCCGACTCGTATCTAGTATAACCTTTGATTATTTCCGCACTTTTGCACATAATTAAGAGATTATCTTAGTTATTGTAGTAGGCCCCTCTTTTGAAGGTGACGTTACCCTCACCCCAGTAGTTTGAGTCAGCAGGGATACAATCCTAAAGAGGTGGGTTATTGGAAGATAATGAATTAAGTTATTAATGCAGTATTGTGGTAGGCCCCGCTTTTGGCGGTGACGTTACCCTCGGCTAAGTAGTCTGAGTCAGCAGGGATACAGTCCTAAGTAGCCGGGTTATAGTATTAATAGTAGTTAGCTTATGAGGGGATCAAAGAGTTTGGACCCCCGCCATCCAATACCGTGAAGTATTGAAGGAGATCCTACTAAATTTGACCCAGGTCCATTGCAGGACCTCTAAACGCTGAACAATGGCAAGACCTTTACCAAACCGTTCCCTTAACCCCCTACCAGGTAGCCAACATACCTCCATATAGACCGTGGAGATATGAATGGTGAAAATCATTTATTTTATATAGACAGTAAAATAATGCCAAGACACCACGGACAAACGATAAGGAAAGATCACCTTCAACATAAGTAACTAGTTATTAAAGTCATTAATACAAAACCAAATAAAAAGTGCAAAAGATTAGAAATAAAAAGTATTATACTAGACACTTTGTCTTCACCAAGTGATGTAAGAGACTTAGGCAAACATGGCCTTGATTGTCAAGAACTCTTACGATCAATCTTGGATCCCGAGACGACTCACACACTCTACGATGGACAATGGATGATGGTGGTGGATGATGGTGTTGTGATGGTGGTGGGTGGTGGATGAAGTGTGAGAGAGGTGGTGTGCCAAGGGATGAGATGAAATGAATCCAAGCACTCCTATTTATAGGCTGAACAGAGAGCTGGACACGGCCCCGTGTCCGTCTGACACTCTCTCTCCTCATTAATTGTAATTCGCAATTACAATAAATGTGCCTGCTGTACTTTCGAAACGCCCCCGTGTCCGCTGGGCACGGCCCCGTGGTGGGCAATAGAAGCTTCTATAGGTTTGTCTTTTCTGCTGCTTCTTGGGCACGGCCCCGTGCTGGCTGAGCACGGGGCGTGTTCAGCCTTCTGTTTTCTCTATTTTGCTTTGGAAGGTGCCGTTGAGGGTTCGGGCAGTCCACTAATGTTCCTTTTCTTGTATTTATGTTGGATTTAGCTGTCTTTTTGCTTCTTTTGCGTTTTTGAGCTCATTTAATCCTGAAAATACAAAAGGAAGACAAAAACACTCTTTTTCCAATATTAGTACTAAAAAGGGTTAGTTTTATGCCTCATTTGATGTAATTTATATGTTGCATTTTACACACATCAACCTTCTAGCTCTAAGAATTCCTTAGGCAGAATCCACTGCAAGTTCTGTAAAAAGGCAGGACATATGCAGAAGGAATGCCCTGACTTTAAGGAGTGGCTGGCTAAGAAAGGTAATGATTATTTTATGATACTTGAGTTCTATAATTTAAATGTTCCTGCTAATTCTTGGTGGTTTGATTCTGGTTCTATGGTTCATGTTACCAATTCAACTCAGGGGTTCCTTACAATCCGGAAGCTGGAAAGAAACCAAAGAACGCTTAAGGTTGGGGATGATCGAGAATTAGAAGTGAAGGCCATTGGAACATTACAATTATTTATGAAAACTGGTTTATGTATTAAACTTTATGATACCTTATATGTTCCTGAGGTAACTCGGAACCTTGTATCAGGACCAAAGTTAGACATAGACGGTTTTATTGTTTCCCATGGTCATCACAAACTCTCTATCCTCTATGATTCTGTTCTTTATGGTACTGGTATTCTAGATGGTGGTCTCTATAGATTAGAACTAGATATTAATTTTTCCAAATCTTTGTTGTCATATAACATTAATGAATCACTCACAAAGATGAAAGAGAAACGAGACTTAGAGACTTCATCCATGTTGTGGCATCAACGTTTAGGCCACATCTCAAGAGAACGATTAAATTGTCTCGTAAAGGATAAAGTCTTACCTCCTCTTGATTTCTCTGATTTTGGAACATGTGTCAAATGTCTTAAAGGTAAAATGACATTAGCGAATAAGAAAGGTGCCACTAGGAGCTCTAATTTATTAGAACTCATTCATACTGACATTAGTGGTCCCTACCAAATCGCTAGCATAACAGGACATACTTCATTTATCATTTTCATTGATGATTATTCTCGTTACATGTACTTGTATCTAATTAAGGAAAAGTCTGAATCTCTTACAACTTTTAAAGATTACAAGGCTGAAGTTGAAAAACAATTAGATTGTCAGATTAAAGTTGTGAGATCAGATAGAGGCGGTGAATATTATGGAAGACATATTGATGTGGGTCAAGCTCCCGGTCCATTTTATGAGTTTGTAAGGGCCAGGGGATTGTGAACCAATACACCATGCCTGGTACACCTCAGCAGAACGGTGTCGCTGAACGTAGAAACCGTACCCTTATGAACATGGTGCGCAGTATGTTAGCCAACACTAATTTACCATTATTCCTCTGGACTAAAGCGTTAAAAGCAGCTGTTCATATACTCAATAGAGTTCCTTCTAAGTCTGTCCCTAAAACTCCTTATGAACTTTGGACAGGAAGGAAACCGAGTCTTACATATATGAAAGTATGGGGCTGCATTGCTGAAGCAAAACTTTACAATCCTTTCCTAAGGAAACTTGACCCTAAAACAGTTACCTATTTCTTTATCGGGTATCCTGATAATTCAAAGGGTTATCGTTTCTATTGTCCTTCTCATGTCACCCGTATTGTTGAAACCAAGCGTGCTGCGTTCCTGGAGGATTTCAAGGTCAGTGGGAGCAGTACCAACCCTTACGAAGAATTGCAAGAAGTACAAGACGCGAAGGAGAGACTCGTCGGTTACCATTACTCTGATTACTCCTCTTGTACCCAATGCAACTAGTGTACCCGAAGCTACTGCACCAACTCCAAATTTATCTCCACAATCAGAACCCATTATACCTCATGACGAAGGCACATCAAACGCTCAAAACCAAGACAACACTGAACCCGATAATCAACTCAGGAGGTCATCTAGGCAAATAAGGCCTACTAATTGGGATGATTATGTTACCTACCTGACTGAAATGGATCCTGGAAAGCTCAATGATCCTATATCTTACAATGAAGCCATTAGCAGTGATCAGTCTTCTGAATGGAATAAAGCAATGATTGATGAGATTGAATCCATGAAGAAAAATGACGTTTGGGATTTGGTAGAATTACCCAAAGGTGTCAAACCCGTAGGATGTAAATGGGTGTTCAAAACAAAACTGGATCCGAATGGGAACGTTGAACGCTACAAAGCGAGATTGGTTGCAAAGGGCTACACTCAGAAAGAGGGAATTGATTATCAAGAGACGTTTTCACCTGTCTCTCGTAAAGATTCATTAAGGATCGTCATGGCCCTAGTAGTTCATTTTGATTTAGAGTTGCATCAGATGGACGTTAAAACCGCTTTCCTTAACGGAGACTTAGACGAAGATGTTTACATGAAACAACCTGAAGGCTTTAAACCTGAAGGTCAGGAGCATCTAGTCTGTAAGTTGAAGAAATCCATATACGGGTTAAAACAAGCATCACGTCAGTGGTACCTCAAGTTTGATGAAGTCATGAAGAAACAAGGTTTTATGAAGAATCAAGTGGATCAATGCACCTACCTCAAGATGAGTGGGAGCAACTTTACTATACTTGTCCTTTACGTAGATGATATTCTATTGGCAAGTAATAGTTTAGACATGTTGCATGAGTCGAAGCGGTTACTCTCGCATAACTTCGACATGAAGGATCTCGGAGATGCTTCTTACGTCATTGGTATCGAAATTCACCGAGATAGACATAAAGGGATCTTAGGATTGTCTCAAAAGGCTTACATAGATCGTGTCCTTACACCTTATAACATGCAACAGTGCAAACCCTCCGTCGCTCCAGTAGTTAAGGGAGATGTTTTCGGTTCATTCAGTGTCTGACAACAGAGGTTGAGAAGGAGCAAATGAGCCAGATACCTTACGCGTCAGTAGTCAGGAGCCTGATGTATGCTCAAGTCTGTACTCGCCCAGATATCGCTTATATTGCTGGAGTGCTAGGCCGTTGTCAGACTAATCCTGGCCTAGATCACTGGAAAGCAGCTAAGTAAGTACTTCGATATCTGCAAGGGACGAAAGACTATAAACTGACTTATAGAAGAAGTGATCATTTAGAAGTGGTAGGCTATTCTGATTCTGACTTTGTCAAATGAAAAGATGACAAGAAATCCACTTCGGGCTATATCTTTATGTTAGCAGGCGGACCTATCTCATGGAAGAGTCATAAACAACAGTTGACCACAACTTCCACAATGATGGCAGAGTACATTGTTGTTTCTAACGCAACCTGTCATGGAATGTTGCTTAGGAATCTAATCACTGGACTCAAAATCGTTAATTCCATTTCTAGACCATTGAAGCTTTACTGTGATAATTCAGCTACCGTTAGTTTCTCAAATAGTAACAGTTCGACTGGAGCTGGTTTATATCTCGATACAAAATATTTGTTCGTACGTGAACGAGTTGAGGAAAATAATCTTTGTATTGAGTACATTAGTACTAAAGATATGCTTGCGGATCCGATGACTAAAGGTCTCCCTCCTAAGGTTTACGAAGAACATGTTCGGAATATGGGATTTAGTAAAGACCTTTTTTAGCATATTGTACTAGCTTATGTTTTATAATTAATGAAATTTTCTCAGTTTGATTTTGTATGTCTCTTAGAATATGTTCAACTGTTATAATGGCATATAGACAAATAAAGTTACAAATCAAACAAAGGGCTTATGCGTATTTTGATCATAACGATTAGGTTTTGAATTAAGGCTATTGTATGACTAATGGGGGTTCTGAGTCATTATTCAACGGTTGTATTTCTCTGCTATAGTTCTTGTTTAAGGCTAAAATGAGTGTTAACTCCTGATCAGGCTTATCTAATACTCATGGTAAATGATTACTCGGCTAAGTAGGAGAATGTAAGATTAAATATATTATGTTTTAATATTTAATCTAGTAGCTATTATAATCATTTACATAATATAGATCAAAATATATAATAACCTATTAAACAATTAGTTGGTAATTGTTGATGGACCATATTACCCTTATTAACTAATTAGGTTTCCTCTTGGGTGCTTATATAAGGAGACTTATGTAGAGGTTCTAAGGTTAGACACATAACCTAATAATCCTAACATCAAAATCGGCCCTCTTCTCCATAACCGATACCCTTTTCGGTTTCATCATCACCATCATTAGTTTGCACCCTAAGGAGGAATCAGATCACACTGACAAACATGTCGAACTCGATGGCATCTTCTCTGACTGGATTCTCCACTGCATTGTCTGCGGTAACATGTATGTTTTCATGTTTTCAATTATGTTTAAACAGAACTGGTTCAACAGTATAATTTTTACATTATCCAAAATAGTTACTTACAGCAATATCTTTTAACTTATAAAATATATCTAATCCCTAAATTTAGTAACGTAAGATGATTGAACATCTAAAGAATATTCCATCTCAATCGGGTAGAGAGAAATGAGATTATAAATTTACATTATCTAGAATTAGTTCCTCCTACTTTTATTTTTTCCAAAGAATAGATATTACACTTCATCCATATGGTTGCATTTACGTGACTAGCATTTATTTGATAATATTCTTGAGTCAATGTCACGATTTAACATCACAACCAATCTATCTCTTTCTATATAATATATGCTAATTATATATTTGACTAATCTTATCAAATTGTAATACTCTGTCATATTTTACATTGGTACATACCATCTTTGTCAATTTAGTTATGAATGATAGAAGATGTGGTATCCACTTAACTACTAGTCATTTTAAGTTATGAATGACATTGAAATTGTTTGATAGATCACTTTAAATATGTGGTATCCATAACATGTAATATTGATATTTTATTAGCATTATCAACAGGTATGGGGTTTTAATTTTATTTCACGACTCAAATGAAATTTAAATTATGGGTACCACTTCAATAAAAAATAATAATTAGCACAACTCTTCATTTCCAGGTTTGTCCATAACAATAATAAGATAAATATTTTATAGGGTTACCAAAATACTTGTAGTCTAGCAATAGTGTGGTTCAAAGTTTAAGCCTTTACACTGAATAATTGAACAAATGTGTAGATTTAGTGGAGTTAAAAGAGTTTAAGCCTTTAGAGTGGTAGGATTAGACGATACCTGAGTTAGCTGTTCTAAACAAAGTTAGTGGGGTTAAAAGAGTTTCATATGTGTTTTTATGTGTGTGTTTGCTAGCATTGAGCTGGCGGGCAAGTATACATGCATAGGGAAGGGTTATTTGGAAACCGATTTAGTTGAGAAAACCGTGGAAACCTTATGTTACACTATCTAAAACTAAAACAACGTACTTTTTTTATAAAAGTTTTATGAAACATAATATATATACTTCCAAATGTTTTTAGCCAAAGAATAAAAAGAGTTAACTTTCGTTTTGCTCCCTATGTTTTGGTCATTTTAACGGTTTTGCTCCAATAGTTTAAAAATAGCCATTTTCCTCCCTGATCTTTCGAGTTTGTCGCTGGTTTGCTCCCTGGCTCTAACTCAGTTAAAACGTTCAATTAAAAGTATGGGTATTTCGGTAGTTTACTCTCTGGCTCTAACTCAATTAAAACGTTTAGTTAAAAGTCGCGGTAGTCATGGTCGGCAGGTGGTAGTTGCAGGTGGTGGTGGATGGTTGTGGATGGTGGTGGCCAGTAGAAAGAGTGGTTGGAAAGATGGGGGATCAGAAAAGAATTACTTATATACATGTAAATAAACAAGTTATAGGTTTATTTAGGTGAAAAGACTTACATGCTCTTGCTTTTATCTATAAAATTACCAAAATACCCTTCTAGTTAATGGATTTTTTGGATGGAGTTAGAGACGGGAAGCAAAATGACGATAAGTTAGAAAAATCAGGGAGGAAAACGGCTATTTTTAAACTATTGGGGCAAAACTGTTAAAATGACCAAATCACAAGGAGCAAAATGAAAGTTAAGTCTAATAAAAAAATAGCTCGAAGGGATTTAAAAATAGATAAAATTCCTATGTAACAGGTGTGCAACATCATCTTTATAACAACAGTGTTTTGTTAACATATAAACTTTTTTTATTTATTTACAAAATATCCACTTGATGCTTTTTTGATTTTTTTTCTCAAAAGAGTAAAAAAAACATGTATATTACATGCCCCAACACATTTATAAAAATATTATTATGTAGTTTTAGATAGTGTAACACAAGTGTTTAGTGAGAGTTTCAAAATTTCCTTAACTTAAGTCTTCATTCTAGTTTTCCCTTGCATGCATATATGTATTAATTTGTATGTGTATACATATTTCTCATGAAATGTATTCTTTTAGCTTTATATAAAACAAAGTGTCTATTAAATTCTAATAAATTGTCTTCTAATATACTCAAAAATATACATAATTTTATATAAATATTCCTACACTTTTGAATAGTTTTAGGTATTTTTTTTTATTATATTCTACTTTTAACTGGATCATATTTGAGTTTTGATGACTTTTAGTTAAAACAAGCTAAAATGAATGAGATTTGGATTTTAGTGAACACCTTGTTAATTTGTTGATAAATAAAATGCTAATAAATCTGATTGTTTTGTTAATAGTTGATAATCGTCACACATAAGATAAAATAAAATATTTATTTAGAGTAGGCGAATTGGAAGTAAATAATCCCACCTAACTCAATTTGGCCGATAATAATCTTAAGTCAGTTATTGGCCGATAATAATCCGAACTGGTCAATTTTTTTTGTAAAATAGTCTGCCGTTAAAATAACTTAATTAACGGAGTTAAGTTTTCTTCCGAATTACAAACTGATGTTTTAGGGCTTTTGATCAGAATGAGGATACGAGTCGATTTATGTAAAACTTACCTCGAATTATTATCGGCCAATAACTAACTTGGGATTACTATCGGCTATATTGAGTTAGATGTGATTATTTATTTCCAATTTGCCTTTAGAGTAAAATAGCCAGATGTTCCCTGTGATTTTGAAAAGTAACACACTTAGTCCCCAATTTTTGGAAATTACATTATGTTCCCTATGGTTTATCACTTTGTTACTCGGATAGTCCCTGAGTCAAACGAATGTTAGTTCTAGACGTTAAATGGTGTCACGTGCTGTACATGTGAAGGCATTTCCGTCCATTAATGTCAAAAGCCTCCCTGCACCTCCTTTGTAATGCCAACTGAAACATTTTCTGCAAACCTAACATACATCGAACACAATCTAAATCTTATCTCTGTTCATTTCCTTCTGCAAGAAACATCAAACACAATCTGGATCTTATCTCTGTTCATCTCCTTCTGCAAGAATGATGGTGTTGTGCAATTGTAGACAAGAAGCAACGACCCTGACATCCTAACCGATTTCAACCACGTGTAAGACACATGTTTTTAACCTATTAATAAATAAATAAATAAAAGAAATAAAGTAAACAATTAAAACTTATATAATACACAAGTTTCTAACTTAATATAATAAATAAATAAAACAAAGAAAAATATTATAAAAAGTATATAATAAATTAAAGTTCATTTAAAAAAACATATATTGATGACTGTGTGTGTTAATTGGTTACATTATTTGTATTCAAACCGTGTAATACACATATTTATTCAATCTTGCAATGTACGAGTTTTTAAAGATGTAATTTTTTTATAACTTAGTATATAAAACTATATTTATTTAGCACGTATATATTTAAAATACAAGTTCCTTCCAATATGGTTTATGTCGACTCTTTGACTTGATTATGCTTAAGTTCTATCCTAAATAGTTTATGTTGACTCTTTGACTTGGTTATCTCTAATATTCGCCTCTATGATCTTTTCAACTTATGATTAAAAAAATATTACTTTCACCATTTAACCATTCTCAGTTATATTGCTAACCCGTACAAGATTTATAACCAATCAATCATTATCAAATAATTATTTAAAGTTAATCATAGTTTAGGTTGGTTGTTAACAATTCGTTACGCGCATTTTTATTGACAAACGTTTACTGTTAAACATGATAGGCAGTAGAGAGAAAGAAGGAAGATTGATTGTATTTCTGTTGTATATTTCATTACACTCATTCTTGGTTTAAATAGCAAATACAATGAAGGTACAAGTAAAAAATAAATACAAACTCTTGGAATGTTAGGCTGTCCACTAAAAACTGTTTTATGGAAGAGCTTGCTGTCATGTTTGGTGAGTGCAGATCCAGGAGATGATGACACTAGTCTGATCCTTTATTTTATATTTTAACATTCCCCCTCAAGTTGCGTGGTGGGATTTCCAATGCTCAACTTGCCGAGACAGTGATTGAAGATCTTTTCACTAACCGCCTTTGTTAGAATATCTGCGAGTTGGTTTTCTGAGCTGACGAACGGAAGTTCAATTATTCCTCCCTCAAGTTTTTCTTTAATGAAATGTCGATCGACCTCAACGTGCTTCGTGCGATCATGCTGAACTGGATTTTCCGATATTTGAATTGCTGCTTTATTATCACATAACACTTTGCTAGACCGATTTGGAGAGTATCCAATTTCGGTCAAGAGTTTACGTACCCACAGCACCTCTGCTAGACCACGTGCTATCCCTCTAAATTCTGCCTCAGCGCTTGATAGAGCTACCACCTTCTGTTTTTTGCTTCTCCATGTTACCAGATTTCCGCCAACCAAAGTGAAGTACCCGGATGTTGATCTCCTATTTCCTTTATCTCCTGCCCAGTCTGCATCTGTATATATATGAGTTTCAAGATGCCCATTCTTTTTGAATAAAGCTCCATGACCAGGTGTTCCTTTGAGATATCTGATAATTCTCCATACGGCTTCCATATGATTAATCTGAGGTTGATGCATGAATTGACTTACCACTCCAACCGCATATGCAATGTCGGGTCTGGTATGTGCAAGGTAGATTAGCTTTCCTACTAACCGCTGATACTCTCCCTTGTCAGCTAGCTTATCTTCTTCCTCCATACAAAGCTTCTGATTTACCATCATCGGAGTATTTGCTGGTTTGCAGTCGATCATCCCTGTTTCTGCCAACAAATCAAGGATATATTTCTTTTGATGTATGAAAATCCCTTGCTTTGACCTCATAACTTCAATTCCAAGGAAATACTTGAGTTTCCCTAGATCCTTCATCTCAAATTCTTTAAACAGATTTCTTTTTAACTTTGTCATCTCTTCTTCATCATCACCTGTGATTATCATATCATCAACATAGATAATTAGACAGGTTACGAGTCCATTTCTTCGTTTTAGAAACAGAGTGTGGTCTGAATTGCTCTGCCTGAAGCCATAGCTCCTCATAGCTATAGTAAATCTTCCAAACCATGCTCGAGGGGATTGCTTTAATCCGTATAAGGATTTCTTCAAACGACACACTTCTCTGGTATTGGAATCTTTATGGAGTCTGGGAGGGATCTCCATATAGACTTCTTCCTTGAGCTCTCCATGCAAGAAGGCGTTTTTTACGTCAAATTGAAGAAGAGGCCATTCTTTGTTTGCAGCTATTGAGAATAGAACCCTTATTGTATCGATTTTGGCCACCGGTGAAAAAGTTTCAGAATAATCAATTCCGTATGTTTGAGTGTACCCTTTAGCCACTAGTCGAGCTTTGTATCTTTCAATAGTTCCGTCTGGCTTATATTTTATGGTAAAAACCCACCGACATCCTACTGGTTTTTTTCCAGACGGAAGAGTACATCTTTCCCACGTATCATTGTTGTTTAGAGCGTTCATTTCAGCTTCCATTTCTTCCCTCCATTCTTTCGATCCAAGGGCTTGTTCAACTGTAGTTGGAATTTCTTCAGAACATAGAGATGTGGCGAATGCTTTGGCTTCTGGAGATAGATTTCCAGCTGCCACATTTGCCATTGGATACCGAGAACTCCGAGCTTCCTTCTCAGGGGAGTACCTTTTTGGAGGAACACCTCTGTTGGATCTCGGGGGAAGAACATATCTTGCGGGTGGTTCAACTTGAGTTGCTTCCTGTTCTGACTCAATAGTTTGACCATGCTCAAGTTCTTCATGATTAGCATAAACATCGGATGAATTTTCAGATGAATTACCACAGTCTCGAGTTTGAGAAGTACTTACCTCGGACGCCAGGTTGGTTGGATCATTGTTTGTGGTACTTTCTTCGGGGCTAGTGGATTGGGACACGATTTGAGCTTCCTGATTAATCATCTTTTCTGTGGGTGACATCCATTGTATCCAACTCAATGTGTCATTATTTGTTGTTTCCCCCTGACCATTGTGTTGGATAGTGTAGAAGTATTCGGTTTCAAGAAAGTCGCAATTCATTGTGGTATGCATTCGTTTGGTTTTGGGATTATAGCATCGATACCCATGTTGATTAACCCCGTAGCCAACAAACACACATTTCTCGGCACAAGCGTCTAGTTTAGAACGTTCTGTTTTTGGTAGGTGAACAAAAACAGAACACCCAAAAATACGCGGTTCAAGGGTAAGGTTTGATGGAGGTTTATGGAATTGTGTGAGGGTTTGGAGAGGGGTATTGAAATCAAGAGCTTTTGTTGGAAGGCGATTCATAAGGTAGTTTGCTGTGACAAGGGCCTCGGGCCAAAATGATTTTGGGACTTGAGATTCTATCATAATTGCCCGAGTTATTTCTAACAGAAAACGATTTTTCCGTTCAGACACCCCATTTTGCTCGGGAGTATGGGCACATGATGTCTGATGGAGTATTCCCTTATCTTGGCAAAATTGTTTCATTGAAGTATTAACAAACTCCCCCCCCCCCCCCCATTATCAGACCGAAGGATTTGTATGTTGCTCTTAAATTGGGTTTTTATCATTGCACAAAACCATGTGAATTTTGAAAACACTTCGGATTTATTTTTTAATAGATAAATCCAAGTCATACGGGTGCAGTCATCAATGAATGATACAAAATATCGAAGGTTTTGTCCCCCCACAACCTTTGCCGGACCCCACACATCCGAATGAATTAATGAGAAAGGAGAATCAACCTTAGTATCGTTTGATTTGAAAGTGTGTCGATGGCTTTTAGCAAGGAAACAGGTTTCACAATTCAGGACGTTATTTATTGGAAATAATTTTGGAAATAAACGATGCAAATAACCATTGGATGAATGACCTAATCGCCGATGCCATAACCATGCTTCCCTATCTGCCGATCCATGAGCTAACATCACCGTGCCTTGTCGAGTTACTTCATCCACATAGTATAGCCCCTGTCGTTCAGTACCACGCCCAATGATCTTCCCAGTCCTGATGTCCTGTAAGATACAGAAATTAGGATGCATTAGCACAACACAGTTTAGTTCTTTTGTAACATGGCTGATTGATAGTAGCTTGTGAGACAATGATGGAACATAGAGGCAATTTGATAGCTTCATATTTTTTGAGATTTGAATTGCCCCTCCCCCTTTTACGTGAAGCACTTCCCCGTTTGCAGTGTGAATTTCGGTTTTTTTTGGTTTTGACATTGAGCACATATCAGATTTATCATACGTCATTGTATCAGTAGCACCACAATCAAATATCCACGCGTCCGTTTCTTGTTTAATTTTAGCTGCCATGTTAACTTTCCCGGTATTTTTGGTGTTTTCAAATACTTGTGATTTATTCAATTCATCAAGTATTTGATAACTAAAAAAACGAGGGTTTAAAGGTATATTATTTGAAGTGTTGGACTTGTGAGTATAAGAATTAGAAAAAGGAGGGTTTGAAAGTGTAACTTCAAACCCTATATTTGTTTTCCCTTTTTCTTCTTCCTTCATCGCCGCATAATACCTCCTGTTACCTGTTTTTGAGTTCTGATGATTACCGGAGCCGACCGAGGTGCCTGTTGTCGTCGGTGCTTGTTGCGAAGTTGAGCAGGTGGTGTTTGTTTTTACAAGACAACATTTTCCTCTGTTTTGATGATTACCGGTTCCGTGTGGATTATTGTCGATGACGGTTTCTGGGTGTTCGCTACTGCCGCCGCCGCTGCTGGTGGTCTCTGGACTACCCACGGCTGCCGCTGCTTTACCTCCTTTCCCCTTTTTGTGGCCATCGGCCCACCATTCCGGGTAACCGACAATCTTGAAGCATTGATCTTTTGTATGTTTTATCATACCACAGTGCTCGCATTTAAGGTGACTTTTATCAACCCGGGATGATGACGGAGTATATCTCTGGTCTGACCGGTAACCCTTCGTTGCAAGCCCTAACCCAATCGGGTCTCCGGTGGGGTTTGTCTCAGCCACCCCGTTGTTGCCATGTGATATGTTTCCAAAAATGTTTTGATGTGCGGTTTCGTTTCGGACAGCCGCATAGGCAGCTTCGGCGGACGGTAGAGGATTCCACCGGAGTATCTCCCGTTTAAGGGTATCATACTTTCTGTCAAGGGCATTAAGAAATTGGAAGAGTTTTTTTTCTAACCTGATTTGGTTGTATGCTGTGATGTCGGCTGAGCAAGTCATCGGGTTTGGATCTTGTCTTTCAATTTCTCCCCAAATACCCTGCATTCCAATCCAGAAATCTTCCAGTGGTAACCCGTTTTGTTTGAACTCGTTTGCCTTAACGTGGAGATCGAACGTTTGGAGTTTGTCTTTTCCACTGCTATAGGTTACAGTGAGTGCATCCCATAGTGTTTTCGAAGTTGGAAACTCTGTGAGGTTGCTAGCAAGGTTCGGTTCAATGTTTTGAATCAACCAGGAAAAGACAACTAAGTCATCTTGTTCCCATTGATCGTTCATCGGTTCTGGTGGGTTCTGTGTAAGGTGATTTAGTAAAGCTTTCGATTTCCCCCCTATGGCAACTCGTATCATTCGAGCCCATAGCGGGTAGTTTTGGCTTGTGAGGTTTAGATTGATTTTGAGGTTGTCGGTTGGATTTGGTTTCGGGTTCTGGGTTGTATTTGGGACTCCATTTTTCAGGAGATTAGCAATTTGAAGAGCTAAGTTGTTGTTGTCCTCTTCTGCCATTGTAGATGATGAGCACAGCTAGGTTTATGAATCATGAACCATGCTCTGATACCATGTTAAACATGATAGGCAGTAGAGAGAAAGAAGGAAGATTGATTGTATTTCTGTTGTATATTTCATTACACTCATTCTTGGTTTAAATAGCAAATACAATGAAGGTACAAGTAAAAAATAAATACAAACTCTTGGAATGTTAGGCTGTCCACTAAAAACTGTTTTATGGAAGAGCTTGCTGTCATGTTTGGTGAGTGCAGATCCAGGAGATGATGACACTAGTCTGATCCTTTATTTTATATTTTAACATTTACCTTGTCAATGGTAGATAATGATTAGTCATCTTGATTGATAAAGCCTAACCCGCGATAGTCGGTGAGTATTTCAGTTGGTCAATCACGATCTAGAAGTGCCAATTTTTTGTTTTTATTATTTTTGTATAATAATCTACTACCTAGTCAATATACATATAGACAGACACCAAAAAATATTGAAAAAATTACAAGTTTTGTCCTTTATCTTTATACCATTTTTCAGGCGGTGTCCTTTTTAACGAATGTTGACAGGCGGTGTCCTTTACTAGGTATTTTGTTGCAAGTTTAGTCCTTTACACCCAACCCTGTTAATTGTTGACACGCGGTGTCCTTTACTAGGTATTTTGTTGCAAGTTTAGTCCTTTATCTAGGTATTTTGTTGCAAATTTAGTCCTTTACACCTAACAATTAACAGGTTTTTTAACTGGGTTGGGTGTAAAGGACTAAACTTGCAACAAAATACCTAGTAAAGGACACCGCCTGTTAACATTCGTTAAAAAGGACACTGCCTAAAAAGTGGTATAAAGATAAAGGACAAAACTTGTAATTTTCTAAAAATATTATGTAAGACATTTCATATAAAAATTAACGGATATTGGATTTTAATAATTTTAACTTTCACTAATTGGCATTCCTAAACTAACTGAACACTAACCCTGAAGGGGTATGGTCCCAAAAAGCCGCGCAGACCTTCATTCAGGTCGCGCGCAGGACAATACTCCATATTCATCAAGTTGCTTACTGCCAACCTCGCGCGGGATACGTCATCATGTATTGATCTCGCGCGAGGTCTCAACAAGAGAAAACACCACATTCAATACTTAGCATTCTGAATAAGAGCCTTCAACCACCTATACCCTGTGCGGGCTAAGTTACGTGTTCAGCAAGGGTCGCGCAGGGCTATGGCGCAGGGCCACTTCAGAAGGCACACAAGGTTCAAGTGGCAGAAGAAAATGGACAATCCGCGTCCTCCAGGCTCTGCTCAATCGTGCTCCACGATCGTCTGACGTGCAGGAGACAGAGAGTACTTAAGGACGCCTACGTGGCACCAATCACAGGGCAGAGACACCTGCCCCACGATCTCCACTTACCTGCTGATGGCAGAAGGACGGCCAGGCCGACAACTGTGACACGTGGCTCCAATCACGGTGCGCCAGCACCGGAGAGCTTCTAGAAGCCACTAACGGTCGACACCAATGAGACAAGGAGCATATCCTCTATGTTGTCGCCTTCCGGCCCAAGGCCCATCAGCCCACATCCTCTTACACCTCTCCGGCTATAAATAGAGACCTCAGTTCACAGGTTAAACATTTTATTCCCTCTGCTCCCACTCTTAACACATAATTATCTTCTCAAAGCAGTTACTTATTCTCACGCCGGAGTCTGGTTAAGAGGGAAACCTCCATATTCCCCTCTTAACGAGCTAACGGTGTTCTGTTTTGCAGGATTAGCAGATCATTAAGTAGCTCAGAAAGTCATAAGAAGATTAACCCTTTATGGCAGAAACATAAATCAAACTAATCAACCCCTAAAATTAGTTCTGTGTTTCTTCAAACCCAGATTGTTTTTTTTTTGCTGACGTGGCACTTATGTGGTGACGTGACATTTTTTATGACGTGACAGCTGATGTGGCACTGGTTTGGTAACGTGGTAGTTGATGTCAGCAAACCGGGTTAATTTAGGAGTGTTGTAGGAATATAAGTTGAAAGTTGGAAATTGTGTGATATAAATCGAAAGTTATGAGTGTTAGCAGCCAATTAATGATAATTAAAGTTATTTAAATCCAATAGCCCCAAAATTAAAACTTAACTAAGTGAATGAAGATTTTTTTTAGAAAGAAAATTATGAATGGTCCATTCGTGATTGGGTGTCACTATGTCTTGCACGACTCACTCCATTGAAATATTGAAATAATTCATGAAAAGATAGACAGAATTGAATAAACATTGATCACCACTTTGCTTTAAATTATTTTTCATATTTTCAATAAATTTTAATAAATTATTTTTTTATATAATTTACTTGAATCAACCAAATTAAAATTTTTAGATTTGAATGAATTCACTCTTAAAAAGGTAAAATTTGAATAATCAGAATTAGCTAAAGCCGATTCCATAACCATAAGTAACCCTAATGATAGGCAAATTAGCAAGTTGATGTAAAAATGTTCATAAATTATAAAAGTATTGTCGTTTTCAATAATAAAACAAACGAATAAATAACCTTGTTGGTAGATGATAGAATTTGTTAAGATGGTTGTTAAAAATCCAAATTAATACGCATAGATTTAATTGACGTTGAACCATAAATATTTATATATACTTTTCATCTCACCTTCACATAATAAAATAATTTAAATACCAAAAAAAAAGTTATATTATTTCCTAGTATATTATCTATATTTCAAAGCCTAATTTGAGTATATCTTGTATACGTCAATATAAAAAGATTTTTTCGAATTTTATGCATTATCAATTTAACAATAAAAACCTATATAAATACTACATTAGCTATTCTCATTAGAAGTCATACCCTCAAGATTGAAAGATGATATTCATGTTCCAATGGCTTCTTCTCTTCTTGGTCACGTTAACCCCGACAATCATAGGTGCACCCAACAAGACTCCACCACTCAGTCCGGTCAACCCGTCGCTAAGAGGCCACACTGATGTTTTCGCGACAAGTTCTAATGACTTTGAAACTTTTTTCTACAACCAAACACTCGACCACTTCAACTTCAAGCCGGAAAGTTATGCCACTTTTCCACAACGGTATATTATCAACTCTAAATGGTGGGGTGGCGCGAGTAAGAATGCACCAATCTTGGTTTATCTTGGTGCCGAAGGACCCATAGACGATGATGTGACCATCCTTGGGTTCCTCACTGAAAACGCCCCGCGTTTTAAGGCTCTTGTGGTCTTTTTAGAGGTATGGTTTATTAATGTTAAGTTCTAGTATAGTCATGTAACAATATAAAGACTCTTTTTGTCTCTTTAGAAGTAGGTGCTATGCTATGTTATTAATGTTTCTTATTATAACCTAGTGTTAATGTATGTAACTTTTTTTTAAATGTTATCTCACTAGCATCGTTTTTATGGAGAATCAAATCCGTTTGGGTTAAAAGGAGGATCGCAATCGATAGAGGCAATGGAAGAATCGGTGAAAAACAAGACTATTCGTGGGTATTTCAACTCGGCCCAAGCATTGGCGGATTACGCCGAGTTATTGCTTCATATCAAAAATAAGTTACATGCACATAATTCTCCTATTATTGTTATCGGAGGGTCCTATGGTGGAAGTAAGTCAAATAAGCATAAAAACTTATATATCAAACGTTATTTTTTAAAAAGCGTTATAATGTTATAAATTATGGCTTGTAAAATCATTTGTTTTAGTGCTCGCATCATGGTTTCGTCTCAAGTATCCACATATCGCACTTGGTGCTCTTGCTTCATCGGCTCCTATTCTTTACTTCGACGATTTAACCCCTCAAGATGGATATTATTCAATTGTTACCAAACATTTCGAGGTGAAAATACAAGTTGATACATATTTTTTGAAAATAAACCATCTTAAACCGATCTAATTGTTTATAAATGTAGGAAGCGAGTGAAAATTGTTACACGACTATAAAGCAATCATGGAACGAGATCGATAGGGTTGCTTCAATGCCAAATGGTCTTGCTATTCTCTCCCAAAAGTTCAAAACTTGCTCGTAAGTAATCATACTTTTATTCATTTATATATAGTTTAATTTAATATACATACACACACATATATAACATATTTGTTTTTTTTTATTTGTTAAGTCCTTTAAATAATGCTATGGAGCTCAAGAACTACTTAGACTCCACGTATGCAAGTGCAGCTCAATATAATGCCCCACCAAGGTATCCAACAACCCGAATTTGTCAAGGCATCGATGCCGCAAGCAATGCCACTGATATACTTGATCGCGTATTTGCTGGTGTTGTTGCATATCAGCCTAATAGACCTTGCTACAACGTGACACCACGCGTTACTCAAACTTCCATTGGATGGCAATGGCAAGTAAGTAATTTCCTACATTGGATCAAATAGTAATCTATTTAGAATATTTATAACAATGCATGCATTAAACTATAAAATTTCGAAATTGGTTATTTTATAAAAAAAAATTACAAACTTGATCCATATGTTTAAATATGTATATAGGTTTGTAGTGAGATGGTTATTCCCATAGGCATAACAAGTAATGTGAGCATGTTCCCTAACTCGCCTTATGACGCAAAAGAATTCGACGATGATTGTGACAAAATGTTTGGTGTTATGCCACGCCCTCATTGGGCTACAACATATTATGGCGGTCAGGTAACCATTAGTTTTTCCTTTTGTTGTTTGTATCTATCGCGCGCTTTATATAACTTCATGTCCATTATATGTATGTACTATATTGTAGGACATAAGGATGATACTTAGCAAGTTTGGAAGTAACATCATCTTTTCTAATGGTTTAAGAGATCCATATAGCATTGGAGGGTATGCAAATTAAACTTATGTTTTTTTCTAAATATTATATATATATATATAATATATGTGTGTATTCACAATAATATGGTATGGGTACATTGTGACATGCCACAAAGTCATAAACCCTAGCATGCCAAAAAAGGTCACATGCTTTCAAGTATATATCATTGTGATAATATCTTCTATTTTACGTTTATGCAGAGTGTTAGAAGATATTTCAGAGAACATACTTGCCGTGAAAACAACTAACGGTATGTTTCGATAAGATTAATAGTATGATGATGACTTGTGCTTTAAGCTACCTTTTCGATTCGGCTTTATGAGTGTTTTTTTCTTTGCAGGGTCACATTGCTTGGACATATTAAAGTCGGTGGAGACTGATCCCGAATGGTTGGTTAAGCAGCGAAAAGACGAAGTGAAAATCATCAGTAGATGGTTTAGAAAATACTACCAAAATCTTCGTTTATTGAAACAATGAACTACATCAAATTAATATAGCATTTTATGTTTGAGACTACTCAAAACAAACAAGCTGACTTATATGAATATATACTATTGAAGGACAACTTATCAAATTTGAGATTATATGGGCTTTTTTTATTTTATTTTTTATTTTTCTTTTTATGAAATGTTGATTTTCAAGTCGTGTGAAATTATCGTGAGGAAAGTTATTTTTGGTAAAATCGTTATTTTACTTCAATGATTGTTACATGCTAGCTAATAATTGTTTTTGGGGTATTATATAGTAACAAAACAATTTAAAATAAATAAATTTTATTATTTTTAAAAATTCAATAATTCTTAAACATCGTGTTTTTGTGGTGGACTTTGGTTGAAAGGCCACAATTGCCACATTTCCTAGTGGGTTGACTGGTTGAGATAAGAGCAAGGGCCAAGAACATGTGGCTTTTCCCTTTTACTGTTCGTCTGTTCATGTAATTACGATTTATATTTTATTACTAGGTTGTTTCCCGTGCGTTGCGGCGTAACGTTGTCGTGGGACTTCAATCGGTATCGTTTAGATTCGTTATAGTACTGGTACGATACATGCACTCGGTATAGAAATCAACACATGTTTAACATCAATAGAAAACGGAAAAAAACGAACACTGGTACCGACAACGTTGTTGTCCAAATGGTATCGATCAGTTCAGATCGTCACGGTATGGGTAATGATATTCGTTATCATCGCATACATAGTTGTATAAATGAAATTATCAAAACTGGAAATCATAAAAATGAATACAGGTACATGTAACAATGTTATTCGGTAGGATACGTCAGTTTATCAAATGTAAAAACACTAAAAATAAGTACTGGTACCAATGCCAATGTTGTCTGTTCGATTTCTGTTCGATTGACTACGTTTGCGGCACAAAATTCATTACCGAACATAAACCATACAAATGAGTACAACTACAGGTACCGATGTTGTTCAGGACGATATAATAATAATGTCAGTTTATCGAAAGCAAAAACAATACAAATAAATACTGGTTCAAAAGCAAAAACAATATAAATAAATACTGATACCGATACATATATTATTCGGTCGATTTCAGTTATTTTATACAATAGCGGTACAAATAAATGTAAATAATATGTGTAATAGTATCTATTGTAGTATTAAAAAATAAAGAGTAAACTGTCATTTTGGTCCCTGTGGTTTGCGCAATTTTGCCATTTTAGTTCAAATCTCAAACTTTTTAAATCTGGGTCCCTGTGGTTTCACTTTTAATGCCATTTTAGTCCAAATCTAAAAAACTTCCTTATTTGACTGTTGCAACCCTTTTATTTTGTCTTTTTGTACAGGGGTATTTTTGTCCAATAATTTTCATTTAAATCACTTTTATTATTGTTATTAGTATATATAACATATATACACAGATCTAGCACCACTAATAAGCTCCCCCTCCTTCACTGCCATAAGCCAACATCAGCCACCATCTAATCACCTCCACCAACCACCACTAGCACCACCTGCTACCACCACATCCCCTGGATTCCTCTCCACCACCATCATCCCCCTTCCCGTCTTCCCCGACGAATGGTCGGCAGTAACAACTCCGGCGACCAACCTGAAACATCACCACCACCCCATCTTCAATCATTGTTAACCTCCCATCAACCACAACCACACCACTCAGCGGCATTTCCTCCGTGCCACTGCCGTAGTTCTATAAATCTTCTTCCACCGTTGAAAACCGTCGTTAGTGAAATAGTCTCTCACAACCTCCTTATCGCCGCCTCCAACCTCCTCCGCCTGTAACTGCCGGCGTTTCTCCGGATCTGAAAGTGAAATTGCGGCGGTTAGTTAGTGACCAAACCCAGATGCTAGTGTTCTTATCCGTGGTTGAAATTGAGTGCTAACGAGATAGCCAAAGCAGCTAACCCATGTGAAAACCAACTTGGGTGGGTGGGAATTGCTGAAAAAGATTGAAAAAATGAATATTTTTTGAGATTACAGCAAAGGGGTTTGGGGTTTGGGAGAGTGAGGGTGTTCGACGATCTGGTGGGATTTTTTTGTTGTTGTTGGATGTGGATTTAAGATTGAAAAGAGAAGATAAAGATCTTGGATCTAAAATGGTTTCCACTTTCAGCATGGAGAAAAGGGGGGAGGAGGTGGCGGTGGTGTGAGAGAGAGAAGGGAGAGACAGAGGGGTGCTTTAGAGAGAGAAAGTGAAGAGTTTTGAGGGGTGTTTTAGAGAGAGAGGAATTAAATGTATTTAATTTAGTTTTTTTAATTAAGAATATGTTAAATGAAAATTATTGGACAAAATTACCCCTGCACAAAAGACAAAATAGGAGGGTTGCAACAGTCAAAAAAGGGAGTTTTTGAATTTTGGATTAAAATGGCAATAAAAGTGAAACCATAGGGACCCAGATTTAAAAAGTTTGAGATTTGCACTAAAATGGCAAAAGTGCCCAAACCACAGGGACCAAAATGGCAGTTTACTCAAAAATAAAAATATGAGGAAAAAAAACTATATATTATTATAAAAGTAAAGTTACGATTCATACTTACTTTTCAATTATATATATACTAGTGATACGATGTCGGTTTATAAAAAAAACAAATATAAATAAATACATGTACCGATACATATATTAGTCGGTCGGTTTTGATTCTTTTTGATAGGATAGGGGTACAATTAAATGTAAATAATAATATGTGTAATAAAATCTATTGTAGTATTAAAAAAATAAAAAAATACATGAAGAAAAAAATTATAAATTATTATAATAATAAAATTACTATTCATACTTACTTTCCAATTATATATATTAAATAAATTATTAAATAACACTTTATTTTTTTTTACAAGATTAAGTTATTTATAGCAAGAGTAAATGGAAATATATCTTTATAAAAACTATAAAAGTTATTTTATTTCTAATGGGACATTTCTGGAAAATAAAATAAAGTTATAGCTA
Organism: Helianthus tuberosus; assembly: GCA_030545235.1. Classification (NCBI taxonomy): domain Eukaryota; kingdom Viridiplantae; phylum Streptophyta; class Magnoliopsida; order Asterales; family Asteraceae; genus Helianthus; species Helianthus tuberosus. The sequence continues at coordinate 33,534,652 of CM060352.1, read as the reverse complement.
TTTTTCTTATCATAAGTGAGTACTATGTTTTTCTTAGAGTGAATTACAAATTTTATCCTTTATCTTTATAGTGAATTTCAGACGGTGTCCTTTATCTTTCAAATTAACGAGTCTTGTACTTAATGTTTTAAAATCTTGCATGTTATGTCCTTTAATCCTAACCCAGTTAGATTTTTCTATTAAATCTGGTCATGTGACTTGCACATGAGGGTATTATTGTGATTTCACTTATCAGAGACTAGTTGTGTAAATAAATTAAATACCTGACTATTAAAAAAAATAAAAAATTTGGCATTTCTCTCACCTCTCTCCCTCTCTCATTTACCTACAACATCCACCGTTTCCCTTATCATTTCCCGGAGCCCCTTCTCCCTCAACTCCAGCCATGGCGGCCACAACAATCTTCTCTCCACCATTTCACGACCACAACAATCTTCTCTTCACCGTTTCACAACCCTAATTCACCCCCCTCCCTCACACACACACACAACCACCAAATTCCTCCATAAACTCAACACCAATGGTGGCAACCGTTGAAGGTCAAGACAGAGTGTTAGCAACCGCTCAATAGATCGTCAAAAGCCTCAACATAAACAACCAAGCAACCGAAGACATGCTCCTCATTCTCTCCAGTTTCAATAACCGCTTGTCTAACATCTCTGATCTCACCGATCACCGTTTCGAAACGACCGAACAGGTAATCCCCCGGCACGATTCTGTAGGTCTAGGTGAAACTTCGTCTGGGTATTTAGAAGCTGTTGATACAATTATCAAATTGACTGAAAACCAAAATATTCAGTTAGCTATGTTAAAGCTAGAGGATGAGTTTTATCATGTTTTGATTCGTAATACTGTTCCGTTAGATGTAGATCGGCTGTACGGATCGATCGGTAAGGGTTCGGTTCGTTTACGGCTAATGAGATTTAAATTGAGGATGATTATGAGAGTAGTTATAGGAAATTGAAAGATACGAGTGTTGGGGAGAAGAGGAAGATTAAAGGGAAGGTTGCGATTCAGAGAATGGTTGTTGAGCCCACTCCTGATCAGAAACAGGTTTTTCTGTTATACAAATCAGTATTTGAATATGATGATCGAAGGTTTACAAATCAGTATTTGAATATGATGATCGAAGGTTTACTGAATTAGGCATATATTTTGATTTTAATTTATTTACATAGTCCCTGATAAGTGGAATGACAATAATACCTTCATGTGCAAGTCACATGACCAGTTTTAACAGAAAAAACTAACTGGATTAGGGCTAAAGGACATAACATGCAAGATTTTAAAACATTAAGTACAAGACTCGTCAATTTGAAAGATAAAGGACACCGCCTAAAATTTACTATAAAGATAAAGGACAAAATTTGAAATTCACTCTTTTTTCTTATCATAAACTCATAAAGCGAGTATGGTTGATTGTAGTATTACAACCCTTAAAAAGAAGTAACTCGGAAATAAGTTTAATTTACAAAATAGTGAGGGAAAATTACAATTACAATTACAATTACAAAATAATAACATTTGTTAGAGCATTCACATCAATCCCACCATATTTTTACCCTAAATTACACTAAAAAACACTACATTTTCTCTCTCTTTTTTAATTAAATAATATTTTTATACCTTTATCATTATTTTTTTCCCTCTCCTCCACTCACAACCACTTTCAAAATATATTAAAAATTATAGGGGGTGAACAGTGTCCCCCCAAATATACAGATGAACAATAACATTTTCTCTCTCCTCCACTCACAACCACTTTTTATACTCTTTATATTTTAAAAACATCACACCCAAAATTTGATACCATGAATGGGAATGCTCTTAGTTGTGTTAATAAAACTTATCTAGTAGTGGTCTATATGTCAACATCAAACACGTCAGTGTCAAGTGGACGGGTTGTAATAAAATTATAACCGGGTAAATGTTTTGTAAACGGGTTAAGCTTAAAACTTATATATATGTTAGTTTTAAACCGGTTAACAAAAACTCATATATATTAGTTTTAAACCGGTTAACAATTTCATTTACAGTTTAAACCGAATACTCCTATATATTAACGATTATTCAGGTTAATCTGCTTATAAACTGGATCTTTTTAGACTAACGCAAAACCTGTGTTTTCACGTGTTTCGAGCACATGTTTGGAACTTTAGCCCCTAGTTTGACATTGTAAATTAAAACGCGTCTTTCTATTTCCATGGAGCGGGACCTTTCTTTTCTATCCATTACAAAAAAAAAAAGCAACAAAAGATGCCAAACACTTGTTGTCAATCAAAACGCGTCTTTCTACACGATGTTGTCAATCAAAACACTTGTTTTAATCGCATTGTAGTGACGACAACCTAGTTGCTCTTATAATAGACGATAATTTAGTTGCTCTTATAATAGAAACTAGGTGGACACCCGCCCGACGGGCGCGAGTAGATCGTAAACATTGAATGTAAGCCTACGTTTATATGTAAAATTTGATGTGAAATTATTTAATGAATTCACGTTCGCATTATACTTAAGAATACATTAATAACGTTTATATGTAAACCTAACTGAAGTACGAAAAAGCCCCTACGGATTCTGTCATTCCTAACTTGTCGACTAATTAAGTTTAGACACAAGAGAAATATAACGAACCCACAAAACATGTTTACTAAGACAAATTAATTTGTTTGAGGTATCTAAAACTCTGTTTGACTAAAGTCAACCACTATTTGTAAAGGGTAATCTCTGTTTCGCCAAATCACTGTTTCTCAAGACTCTGTTTGTAACCAAACAGAGGTTTCAAACATAAATTCAAAATTTTTACATCAACAGCCAATCTAAATAACAAATAAATAACAAAATGTTAAATCGTTTTAAAACAATAAACCGAAATCTAAATACAATCGAGCAAACATTTTTCTATATTTTTTGCAACATCAATTAAATATGAATTCATAGAAGCCAATTTCCTTCATTATCCATCCACTGCACCTGAAACAAATATTTATACGTAGTTAAAAATCATTTGCAATCAAAATCATCATGATAAAATGTTACAATTCAGTGAAACTTGAAGCTTTCTTTGCATCAACTTCCTTCTTACGTTTCTTGGGCCGAAAGGCAAGACTATTATGGTTATAATGTGCTGGGAGAACAATGAGAAATAAAATGAACACAAAGGATTTTTGTAAATGAAGTCTATATGACAACATACTGTTTACATATTTAAAACATAAATGTTCCTAATAGAGGTGCAATGAAGGATACAATTAGACCATCAAATTCACCAATATATACATTACAATTGCTTATGGTCATGTACCTACTTGTTGGACATGTACATGGCTTGTGTAGCCTAAACAGCAGCTCCTGTACAAATTTTTAATCATGATTACGCTACAGTTCATTCTTCAACATTAAACACAAGTTATTATTCACGAAAGCTTGTTAAATTTTGCCATATAATCATCCACATAAATTAAATTTTAGTTGGGCATTTCTAGAGACAAATGGGTCAAAAGAAACCTGGTGGTGCAAAGGGAGCTTGGTCATTGATCTATTATCAATTCACTTAACCTATTTAGATAAAGAGGTGTATATTATTCACCTGCGCTCTGCACATGAAAAAAAATCATCAGTCCTTAAAGATTACATAACTTGCAGCAAAATTAAGAAAATAACATCATATTTTAACATGATTACGCTACAGTTCATTCTGGCTTGACTCTTGTAACGTTGTTTGACCACTGTTTGACCAAAGTCAAACCATTGTTTGCAAAAAAAAGTCTGCTTGACTATAGTCTGTTTGACCAAAGTCAAACAACTGTTTTGCAAAAATATGATTCTTAGTTATTCAAAAGTCTGTTTGACCAAAGTCCAAACACTGTTTGACCAAAGTCAAACTACTGTTTGCAAAAAAAGCAACCACTGTTTTCTCCCAAAACACTGTTTTAACACAACAGTGGTTTCAAACATCTGTTTTCATCTATCTGCTGGCCAAAGTCAACAGATGTATCAACCACTGTTTTATTTTCTAACATCTGTTCACAACAAAAAGAGGTTTCAAAACATAAAACAGACCTTTAACAAATACATGTTTCACAACAAACAGAGGTTTATGTATGGTGTTTGAATTAAAACCAGATAAAAAGGACTCTTCATATGAAACTTAATAGTTCTTCAACCATTTTAAAACCTTCTAACTGAATACGTATGGTGTTCGAATTTTAGATAAAGATTTGGTTACACAACGATATGAAAGTTTGTTTTGTTGAGTCTACATCGAAGAAAAAAACTTACAGTTGTAGCATACGGGGAATCCTTGGTTCCTTGGGTTTTGTGGGACCACTTTGACGCATTTTTTGCTTAAAATATTCTGATTCTGAGTATCTGAAAAATATAGAAACAAATAAGCAACTGATTACAAGATAGTTAAATACCATGCCTCAAAATGAATAACTATTACTTTCGCTTTCGCTCTTTTTTGGAGGCTCAACCCAATTATCATCGACAATCTTCTAAAAGTCAATTTTGTAAGTGGTATTTGTTAAACTTATGGTCTGGTCTGGTTTATACGGTTGGTTTTTGGTATAGATCGTAAACCAAACCGTTCGTTACGGTTTGAAAAATCTGAAAGACCGACCGCAAAACCAAACCGGAAACCAGTTTGGACTGTCTCACGGTTTTAAAGTAAGAGGAACACCTTCTTTCGCTATGATTGCTTTGCCAATATCATCCTTCATTTTCTGCTTTATAGTTTTCTCCTACAGATTCAAAAACAAAACACACCAAATCATTAAAAGCAAACTAATTCAAGCTATTCTTTTATATAAACAACTATTTATACCTTATCTTTTGCAACCGAAAGTTTATCCTTTGCTTCCTTTCTCTTTTCAGCAAACTTCACATTTTGATCAGCAATCCAATTTCTTAGTGATCTGTTGAATAACACCAAGTATACATTCACTATACAAGTAAGTTAATATAAATGTTAAATCATTAAAGGTGTACATAATTAAATAATTATCTTACTTAGTTCCAAGTATTTCATCACATTGAATAAGAATACCAGGATTCTCCTCGAAACACCCTTTCAATCTCCAGTACATATGCCCACTGTTGTCCCTGAAAACCGGCACTGCTCTCACAGCATCGGGCCTCGATTTATCTACATAATCACACATTTTAGATAAAGGGTCAACCTAACAGATTTGGTGTTGGTGATATGAAAGATTATAGGAAACAAAACTGTGAAAAATAAGGAAAGGTAATATGCGATAAAATGTTAATATTGAACATTAAAAGAACTTGTACCTTTATGACTTTGCGGTAGCCATTTGGCATTCCATGAGCCTTTGTAAAAACTTCCAACAAAGCTACATCAGAAATTGAGCTTAGTGCTTCCCCGCGGAAACCAAAGCTTTCTGGAACAGTGTTCATACCAGCCGGCATCTGAACTTTAGATGTTGCTTCAAGTAACAAAAATTACCAAAACCATATAACTAAATAAGCATCCTATAATAATCATCTAGTAACTAACTATTTTGAAATGGGTATGCAGAAAAAATCATAGAAATAGACATCAATGAAGTGAACATACATATTTGTTAATGGAAATTATACTATAATAAGAAAACAATATTCCAATTACCATATCTTTCTCCCAGCAACATCAGTCCATCCCGTCTAATACCACAACCTACAAAACTATCTTTTAGACAAAAAACCGAAAAACAGATATGGAAGTTCGGTCACATGTCACTCTAGTGACTCGAGACACCCCATTTCCATCGCTTTTACAACACGGTTGTACAAATGATGTGTCACAACCCCCGATCCCTAATCCCCGGGAACGGGCGGACGTGATCACAGATTTTGGTGGTATCAGTTTATTTAGTCTCGCAGCGGAATTTACATCAGGATCGTAGTTAGGAAATGATTATCAGAGTAAAACCACCATGCTTAATATTAATAAATACATGGGCAAAACCCAAGTTTCTTATTACAATACATTTATAGGGACAAACCCTATGTTATTTAATTTAAAACATTGTTTCTTAGATAACTTTTATAGCCACTTATTTTCCAAGCCGTCAGTGCTCTCGAGCTGGCTTTATCCCAGTTGGCTTTCACATTGTGTTACCTGAAACATGTTTTAAAAATATTTTGTCAGCGGAAAATACTGGTGAGTGAATCCCAGTTTAATCAAGAAACATTTTATCAATTAACACAGTATTGAGGGCGATCACATTGTTTATTTCTACCCAAATACTCAATCAGTACTGTCAATCCTTGACTTGTGGGTCATATTACGCATTGGCTAACTCGTTGTCCAATGGTAACGTACTGTCGTCCCGACTTATTACTCGCAAGTAATAATTTTGTATACAAAACCCCAAATACCGGCAGTAATGGAAGAACTACAAAGACTCACATACTGCTTAATCGCATTGTAAACCATTTAAGGTTTTGTAAAAACTATTAATAAAAAGGAGATTACTCACTTTGCTGTCTTAGGCTTTTCGTAAGGGTTTCCTGGGTATAATCTATAATTTACACAAATGTACATTGATTAGTACCATAACCCTTTTTAAATTATTAATAATACCCTCCCTGAGACGGCATTCCAACAACTACGTCGGGCAGAACCACGACAGTTGTTACGGAACCCTAAATCGATCGGGCAGCGTAACTATTATGAAACCGGGGTTATAATACTTACAACGGAGCAGAACTTCGCTAATTAGGGGTATAGTACCCAACTATAATGCCTCTACTACAGAATTTGAGATTGAGAAATGAAAAGTGAGCGACGGAAAACGAAGTCTGATGCGTTCTATTTATAGTTGTGTAATCTGGTCTCCACGCGGCCCGCTTCCGATAAGGCTAACCCTCAGGCGGCCCGCGTCCACCTATAGCTTTGACCAGTCAGCTAGTAGACTTGACACGATGTCGACACGTGTCGACCTCTGGTGCAATCGCGTGTTATGAGTCCGCGCGGCCCGCATTAGGATAAGCTTAAGTTCAAGCGGCCCGCATTAACTTAAAGAAGTCAGCGGAGTCAAAATCTGGTCCTAATTCGGCCCGCTTGATATGTTGGGGTGGGTCTAGGCGGCCCGCCTCAACTTATATTTCACAAATTATTTTATTTTTATACATTATAATATAATTTGGGCTCGGTTTTCGCATACGGGTTGTAATATAAGACATATTAAGACATTTTATAATATATCAGAGAGTCGGAAATATTATAAGGGTATTGATTTTACCGAGGGTTGTTACATTCTCCCCACCTTGTTTTAGAGCTCGTCCTCGAGTTCTACTGAAACAAGTGCGGATATTTCTTCTTCATTTCTGACTCGAGTTCCCATGTGTACTCAGGTCCTCTTTTTTATTCCCACTTCACTTTGACTAGAACTAGTCTTTTATGTTTGAGATTCTTGATTTTCCTGTCTTCAATTTGTAGAGGTCTTTCTACAAACTTGAGTTGTTCATTTACCTCTATATCCTTAAGAGGCACTATCAGTGATTCATCAGCTAAACACTTTTTAAGATTAGATACATGAAACACATCATGTATTCCTGCCATTTCCTCTGGCAGTTGTAGCTGATAGGCTACAGGTCCTATCCTTCTAATAATCTTAAAAGGTCCAACATATCTGGGACTTCGCTTTCCTCTTTTGAGGAATCTTACCACTCCTTTCCAAGGAGAGACTTTTAACAACACTTTATCTCCTACTTGAAATTCTAACGGCTTGCATCGGTTATCAGCATAACTCTTTTGTCGATCACGTGCAGCTTTCAGTCGTTCCTTAACTTGAATAATCTTGTCAGTTGTTTCTTGCACTATCTCAGGTCCAGATAATTGTTGTTCCCCAATTTCTGCCCCAACAGACTGGGGTTCGACACTTTCTTCCATAAAGTGCTTCAAATGGTGCAGCATTGATACTTGTGTGATAACTATTATTATAAGAAAATTCTATTAAAGGTAAGTGTTCATCCCAATTACCTCCAAAATCAATTACACAAGCTCTAAGCATATCTTCCATTGTCTGGATTGTTCTTTCACTTTGTCCATCTGTTTGTGGATGATAAGCCGTACTTAGCTTTAACTTGGTTCCCATTGCCTTTTGGAAACTTGACCAAAAACGAGATGTAAATCGACTATCTCTATCAGAAACAATTGATAAAGGAATGCCATGTAAAGAAACAATTTCATTTACATACAATTTAGATAATTGTTCCATACTAATTGTTTCCTTCATTGGTAAGAAATGAGCTGACTTGGTTAATCTATCTACAATCACCCAGATTGTATCATTTCCTTTCCTTGTTTTGGGTAATTTAGTAACAAAATCCATTGTTATTAATTCCCATTTCCATACCGGCATTTCCTATTGCTGTAACAAACCTGAGGGTTTCTGATGTTCAGCTTTAACTTGTGAACAAGTTAAACATTTAGAAACATAAGTTGCTATGTCCTTTTTCATTCCTATCCACCAGAAATTTTTCCTTAAATCCTGGTACATTTTATCACTTCCTGGATGCATCGTATACTTAGATTTATGGGCTTCTTCTAATATACGATTACGTAGATTTCCTAATTTAGGTATCCATATTCTCTTTTCATGGAATCTCCATATCCCATCTATTCCTTGTTTTAATTCTTTTAACATACCTTTTAATTTTTCAGAATCATTCTTGATTACTGATTCTTGTGCTTCTCTTATTTGATCATTTAAATCTACTTGCAGATTTAATTTAAGAGAACATACCTTTTTTGGCTTTTCATGAAACTTTCGGCTTAAAGCATCTGCCACTACATTTGCTTTTCCTTCATGATACTGGATATCACAATCATAGTCACTAAGAAATTCCATCCAACGTCTTTGTCTCATATTCAACTCTTTCTGCCCGAAAACATACCTTAAACTTTTATGATCAGTGAATATGGTAAACTTACTACCATACAGGTAATGTCTCCAAATCTTAAGAGCAAAAATTATAGCTCCTAATTCTAAATCATGGGTTGAATAATTTTCTTCATGATTCTTAAGTTGTCTAGATGCATAAGCTATAACTTTCTGACGTTGCATCAATACACATCCATAACCTAATTTAGAAGCATCACAATAGACTACAAAGTCTTCAGTTCCTTCTGGTAATGCTAATATAGGTGTATGGGTCAATCTTTGCTTAAGAATTCTAAAGGCTTCTTCTTGTTTTAATCCCCATTTAAACTTAACAGATTTACAAGTTAACTTAGTTAAAGGAATGGCTATTCTAGAAAAATCTTGAATAAATCTTCTATAGTAACCTGCCAATCCTAAGAAACTTCTAACCTCAGTTGGTGATTCAGGGGTTTTCCATTTGGTAATTGCCTCGATTTTTGTTGGATCTACATGAATTCCTTCATGATTGACTAAATGTGCAAGGAATTGTACCTGTTCTAACCAAAATTCGCACTTTGAAAACTTAGCATAAAGTTTTTCCTTTCTTAACAGACTTAAAAGTGCGTGCAAATGTCTTGCATGATCCTCTTTATTCTTAGAATAATTTAGAATATCATCTATGAATACAATTATGAATTTATCCAAATATGGCTTACATATTCGGTTCATCATGTCCATAAATGCAGCTGGGGCATTGGTTAAACCAAATGGCATGACAGTGAGTTCATAATGACCATACCTTGTCCTAAAAGCAGTTTTAGGAATATCCTCTTCCTGCACTTTTAATTGATGATATCCTGACCTTAAATCGATTTTTGAGAAAAATCGAGCTCCTTGTAGCTGATCAAACAAATCATCGATTCTCGGTAATGGGTACCGATTCTTAATTGTGACTTTGTTTAATTCACGGTAATCAATGCACATACGCATTGAGTCGTCCTTCTTTTTAACGAACAGTATTGGTGCTCCCCATGGCGATGAACTTGGCTGTATGAATCCTTTTTCCAATAATTCATCTAATTGTTTCTTCAATTCTTGCATTTCTGCAGGCGCCAAACGGTAAGGTGTTTTGGCAATCGGTGATGTTCCTGGTATTAAGTGAATTCTGAATTCAACTTCTCTGTCCGGAGGTAGTCCTGGTAATTCTTCTGGAAAAATATCTGAAAACTGAGATACTACTGGAATATCTTTTAGTTCTTTTTCTTTAGTGTTAGTGATTATAGAAATCAAATACACTACAGAACCTTTTCTTATACAACTTGCAGTTTTCATCACAGATATGAATTTTGTAGATCTAAAGAACTTATCTCCTTTAATTGTGATCATTTTACCTTTTGGTGAATTTACTTGGATTAACTTTTAATCACATAAAATACTAGCTTTATTGGCTATTAACCAATCCATTCCTAGAACAACATCAAATCCTACCAGATTCATGGGATACAGGTTTGCTATAAATTTCTGATTTAAAATTTTTATGCTTGCTCCCTGCAAGATTTCAGAAATTCTAACAGTTTCTCCGTTAGCTATCTCTACTACACATTCTTGTGGTAGTTTGGTTAATGACTGATTTAGAAATTTGCAAAACGATGTATTAATAAAACTTTGGTTTGCACCAGAGTCAAATAATACTTTAGCAAAGATATCATTAACTAAATACGTACCAGCTATAACATCCGGAATTAACTTGGCCTCATCTGCAGTCAGAACAAATGCTCTAGCATTTTTAGTATTCTTGTTGTCGGTGGCTGGAGCTAATTTTGGGCAGTTTGGCTTGATGTGACCTTGTTCTCCACAATTGTAGCATATCCTGTTGTTTTTCTTCCTGCAATCTTCTTCCTTGTGTCCAGATATTTTGCAAAAGTTACAGTACCCAGAGCATCTTCCTGAATGCTTTCTTTTACAATTCCTACAGTAAGATGCAGAGGTAGAACCTACATTTCTTCCACGGTTAGAATTTCCAGAACGAAATTCTTGAGTCAATTTCTGGGTTAGGTTTCTCCTTTGATCCTCTTCTCGGGTACGGACTAATTCGTCAGTCAAGGTATTGGCTAGTTCTACAGCTTCTTCTATGGTTTGAGGTCTAGCTGCCTTGACTACATGTCTTATTTCCCCAATTAATCCCCAAATATAACGGGAAATTAACACTGGTTCTGGTGAAGCAAGAGTTGGCACTATCCTAGCATATTCGAAAAATAGCTTTGTGTACCCTTTGCTATCTACACCAGTCATCCTAAGGTTTAGGAATTTGTTTGCTATCTGTTCTTTTTCATTGGGTGGGCAGAATTTCCTTTCTACCTTGTTTTTAAACTCTTCCCATTCCATATTATAGGTTCTATCACTTCCTTTTGTTTGGAGAATAGTATTCCACCATTCTAGTGCTGCATTCTTAAACAGATTAGAAGCAAACAGTATTCTATCTACTTCAGCACACTTACTAATCCTTAAGACTGCCTCAGTCTTCTCTATCCAGCGTAAAGTTGCAATGGCCCCTTCATTGCCCGAGAATTCCATTGGTTTACAAGACCAGAATTCTTTATAAGAACAACCATAAGGCATGGTTCTTCTTCTTTTAGGAATAGGCATTTGAAGTACAGGTCCATTGTTCACGCTGTTTTCTGGTTCAAGTGGTCGTTTACTGCTATGCCTACTTTTATTATCAGCATCCTTAACAGTTTGAAGTATAAATGGCATTGCGTCTATAATTCCCTGTGCTGCTATGTGTTGGATAGCACTATTGTCCACTTGATTTCCATTGTTATTGTTGTTTGGGTTCTCATTATTCAGATTATCGTCATTCTGAATATTATCATTCTGGATTTCTGGGTTATTATCCAAATTGACTTGATTTTCTTGGTCGGCCATCTGAATTTTAAACATTGATCCCATATTAATATCATAAATAATATATTAATATAATTAATCACATGACACGCAGTTTTGTCAAAAGCGTAGATCATTGCTACTTTTACTCTTTTCATATACTTATGTGTCTATTACACACTAGTACAGAAATAAAATTACAATACCAACAGAAATAAAATAATAATATGCATCCATACACACATATCTTATTTTATTTTACTATATTATTATTACTACTGCTTCCTCCATTCTAACATTCATGGATATGGATTTATCCAGAAATCCATATTGCGCTCATCGTATTTCCATACGAGACGCTCTCCCACCTGACGCATCCTCTCACTACTTTCTAAGATCTCCTCCCCGAAAGTCCTAAGTTCTTGCACGTTTTCTGCACTCATTGGGGGTGCAGGTTCCCGGACTAGGTTTGGAATCTGGGGTATATTTTCCTGATATGGGGGTGACAGTTCATGAAATTGGTAAGGATCCTCTAATATTTCCCTAATATATTCATTTTGGTAATAGGGATCTAAAGGGTCCATACCTGGGTAAGCTTCTATGTTCTGTATGGGTGGATAATCCTGGATAGGGTAACGTTGCACAAAGTCTCTATTGTCGTCCCACCAAGGGTCATAATTCGGGTCTAGGGGATTTGGTGCAGGTACCCGAGGGATTTCTTCTGGGTTAAAGTCGTGCATCTCTACTTGGTTTTCCTGGTTTTCTATTTCCATGGGTTGTTCTGGGTTTTGTGGTTGTGGGGCTACTAATTGTTCCAGACTTGGGTCAGCAGCAGTCGTAGCTAAAATATGGAAATTAGCTAGGCTTCTATTAAGTATTTCTTGAGTTTGGGCATCTGTCTCTCTCTCTTAATAGCTGCTAAAGCCCTTTGCTGTTGCAATTTCCTCATTCTTTTCCTACGAGCAAAAGCTTCTTTACTGAACCATCCTCGTTTCTTAGTAGGAAATGGTTCTTCAGATTTAGCTCTAAAGGCAAATATCCCGTCTTCCTGATCAGCAACATACCCCGAGAGGGCAGGCTGTGATGATGTACCTTCACTCTTAGGTGAATCAGCTAACTGACGATTCACGTCTGATGGCCCTTGATCACTCATACTGAAAACTAACAGATAGTCAAATAACACATAACACATAATTACAGTTATGCATATATTTCCTTATTTTATTTCCTAACATTAATTCAAAATTTTAAGTGTCAGCAGAACACTTCTTTGGCTCAGACCAGTGGCTAGGCTCTGATACCACCTTCTGTCACAATCCCCGATCCCTAATCCCCGGGAACGGGCGGACGTGATCACAGATTTTGGTGGTATCAGTTTATTTAGTCTCGCAGCGGAATTTACATCAGGATCGTAGTTAGGAAATGATTATCAGAGTAAAACCACCATGCTTAATATTAATAAATACATGGGCAAAACCCAAGTTTCTTATTACAATACATTTATAGGGACAAACCCTATGTTATTTAATTTAAAACATTGTTTCTTAGATAACTTTTATAGCCACTTATTTTCCAAGCCGTCAGTGCTCTCCAGCTGGCTTTATCCCAGTTGGCTTTCACATTGTGTTACCTGAAACATGTTTTAAAAATATTTTGTCAGCGGAAAATACTGGTGAGTGAATCCCAGTTTAATCAAGAAACATTTTATCAATTAACACAGTATTGAGGGCGATCACATTGTTTATTTCTACCCAAATACTCAATCAGTACTTTCAATCCTTGACTTGTGGGTCATATTACGCATTGGCTAACTCGTTGTCCAATGGTAACGTACTGTCGTCCCGACTTATTACTCGCAAGTAATAATTTTGTATACAAAACCCCAAATACCGGCAGTAATGGAAGAACTACAAAGACTCACATACTGCTTAATCGCATTGTAAACCATTTAAGGTTTTGTAAAAACTATTAATAAAAAGGAGATTACTCACTTTGCTGTCTTAGGCTTTTCGTAAGGGTTTCCTGGGTATAATCTATAATTTACACAAATGTACATTGATTAGTACCATAACCCTTTTTAAATTATTAATAATACCCTCCCCGAGACGGCATTCCAACAACTACGTCGGGCAGAACCACGACAGTTGTTACGGAACCCTAAATCGATCGGGCAGCGTAACTATTATGAAACCGGGGTTATAATACTTACAACGGAGCAGAACTTCGCTAATTAGGGGTATAGTACCCAACTATAATGCCTCTACTACAGAATTTGAGATTGAGAAATGAAAAGTGAGCGACGGAAAACGAAGTCTGATGCGTTCTATTTATAGTTGTGTAATCTGGTCTCCACGCGGCCCGCTTCCGATAAGGCTAACCCTCAGGCGGCCCGCGTCCACCTATAGCTTTGACCAGTCAGCTAGTAGACTTGACACGATGTCGACACGTGTCGACCTCTGGTGCAATCGCGTGTTATGAGTCCGCGCGGCCCGCATTAGGATAAGCTTAAGTTCAAGCGGCCCGCATTAACTTAAAGAAGTCAGCGGAGTCAAACTCTGGTCCTAATTCGGCCCGCTTGATATGTTGGGGTGGGTCTAGGCGGCCCGCCTCAACTTATATTTCACAAATTATTTTATTTTTATACATTATAATATAATTTGGGCTCGGTTTTCGCATACGGGTTGTAATATAAGACATATTAAGACATTTTATAATATATCAGAGAGTCGGAAATATTATAAGGGTATTGATTTTACCGAGGGTTGTTACATGATGGCTGCACAGAGAATAGACTAAAAGAAGGGTTATCTTGTAGTAAACGAATTAACTATTAGTTAGTTTGTTAACTCGAGGGTAATGAGAAACGGGAGTTTAGACATCTTCTTCTTCTGTATTGTTTCTTTTATTATGTTCTTATCACAGGATAGGTTTGAAAACGAATCGAATTGAACCGGTGGTTTGTGAAACCGGACAAAACTGAACCGAACCGGATAGAACACAGCCTTTAAACTGAACCGAACCGATCCTTTCCCCCTTAAATCACCAGTTTCAAACCGAACCAGAAACGTCTTGGACTGGACAAGAAAATAAGTAGATTTGTGGTTGGTAACTTTGTTGACGTGTCTAGCCTGTTTAATAAACATGTCATGTTTAGGCCGGGATGTTAATATGTATAGTCGAGTTGAGCATTTAATTAACAAACAGGTCCATCTCTTAATTTTTTAAAGCGAGAACTTAAGATATTTACAGGTTTAACCTGTAAGTGAGGTTGTTTATGACTCACTTGACCCTTTTACAATCAGTTTGATTGTTTTGGTCTTTCAAAAACAATATGAATCATTGCTTATCTACTTATTTATTTATTTCTAAATTTCTTTTGTCATAATAAGACGTGTATTTACCCATATAAAACGACTCATGATATTTAATAAGCAAGTTCTTGTTAAAGGATGTAATACCATTTGAGAGAATGCTCAACATAAAGATCAATAATCAATATAAGAAACAAACAATGATTGATATAAATTTACATACCTGTGTAGACAAGATTATTACACCTATCTATACTTTCTAAAAAAGAAGGGTTCTTTGCTTGGAGAATGCAGCCATTTTAGGTAGTAAAAGTGAACATTATGCCCGTAACGATGTCTTGGATCGATCTGCGTGAATTCAAGATGAATAATATAAGAAAAACCGGAATCTGCATAACGATTAAGTTGTAATATTAATTTATAATACTAATTTATCATTCTAATTTCACTTACTGCCTCAAGCCAATGCTGCAATGCAAGCTTTTGCGCTTTACAATTCTTTGATAGTCCCTTTCCAACCTGCAAAAATAAGAAAAAAAATCCATAAGTCATCTAATTAATAATTTATTATATTATTTGTTTGTGTTCTGTTGGTTTGAAACTTTGAATGTACCTTGGCGGCTCTTGTTCTTGCTATGGCCCAACGCGATATAGCGGATTCATGTTTATCAACTAACTCCATAGTCCCTTTCAAAGTTCTCATCAACATGATTTTATAATCTATACTCCATAGTCCACAAAGCATACATAATCATCAAATATCAATTCAATCTTAAAACCAGACCATGAACCTAAATCAATTGAATAGATCAATGAACAACATTAATTATCCGATTAACATATAAAACTACAACTAATTGCAAATTTCAAAGTTTCTCATCAACATGATTCTATACTCTACATTCCACAAAGTATACCTAATTAACAAACATCAATCCAATTTTAAAACAAATCATGCACATAAATCACCTGAACAGATCAATAATCTACATTCTACAAAGTTAATAAACTTGACTTTACAAACAAACTTGACTTTATATATACCTCGGCAAGGACATCGGTAATCAGTTGCTCGGCTTTAGCGATAGCTTCTGAAGTACATGTAAGCTCAACTGCTCTGGTGAGTGATTAAGGATCATAATCCATATCTTTGATAACCTTAATCGCAATGCTGTAACACCTCGAAAATTCACGTCCTATAATGTATTGACACGTGTCATAAGCTTGAACGTGTGAAATAATACTTTAGAGGGACTAAAGTTGACAAACATGAAAAGTATGTGAATATAAGGGTTAAAATTGTCAACAATGGATAAATATACTTTACAGTAACCCTACATGATGCTCATACCTTCAAACGAATAAATCATGGATCATACGAAGCTAAATATGAAAGAAAGTGAGAGATTACAAACTACAGGGGTTAAATGTGTCAACATGTTTAAAGTATACCTCTGAGTGACCTTTTAGCAAACTCGAAGCTTTGTAACGGTTAATTATGCTCACTAGAATGCACGATATAAATTTCATAAAGTTTCGTTATCGTATGAGAAAGTTATGATCAAATTCGTATACAAAGGGTTAAAGCGTCAACGTTGAAAATTATGACTTTTCGGGTAAACATGAAGTGACCAAGGACTTAACAAAGTGGGTATAAGTCTTGAAGCCCTTATAGGTAAATTTGGAGGGCTCAAAATGCAAGAAATAAAGGTTGGATGACCTTTCGAAGGGCCAAGAGACAAGATGCAACAACTAGAAAATGTTCAATCTGACAAGCAGTCCTCAAGCGGGCCGCGTAAGCCCAGGAAGACACTTACGCGGGCCGCGTTCGACGCCCAGATGCAGGAAGTTGGGACAGCAGCCTGTTTTTGCGCAATAACCGACTTAAATCAGATATTTTCACTCCATGGGCGACCCCTACATGCTTTTTAGACCTAGGGGACATCTGTGGATGATCCATGGCCATTGGTAGACTTGTGTGTCAATGATCTATGAGATCAAAAGCACTATAAAAGGCCCTCTTGTTGCAACCATTTGATCACACCTTCCATCAGCAATTGTGAAGACTTCTGGAGCTCCAAAGCAGACCCGAGTCATCCCTAGTCGTGCATAGGACTTCTGTAAGTATGCTTAACCTTTCCTAATTGAGTTTTTACTTAGTTTTAGCTTATAAGTCAAACCGTCGTAATTACCGTTTGACTTAGAAATTAATCATTAATGGTCCAGTGATTAGTCGAATTGAAGGTAGTTATAAGTTGGTAATTATGTGGGCAATAAACCCTTAAAAGGACTCCCTCTGATTACCACTCTAACTAGATCAAATGTCGGGTCAAAGTTGTTTAGAAAAAGTCAACAGAATGCTAATCTTCAAATTAACTCATAATTAACAATGTAAAAGGCATGTAACCTATTTTATCACTCATATAACTTGGTAATAAGTATAAGAACTGGTCTAAGCTTGTTTGATCCAACAATTTTCTGTTTAGACCCGGTTCGGAACCGAAAGTCGCAAAACTTTGACTTTTGCTTTGACTTCAGTTCTGACCCGTTTTAGCATGTTTTAGAAATGCCTTAGAGCTTTATTTGGACTAAGTTACATGCTAGTATAACCCTCTGTGATTATACACCATGGTTCATTAGTTATCCAATTAATATGCATGTTTCCGTTAAAATGCCTAATGTTGACCAATATGCCCTTTTGACCATAAAACGAGAATTTTGGATATGTGAAAGGACAATAAATTTTGTTACTGATTTATAAACATGTCCCTAAAATTTGACATCAGTTGGAGGTCTAGATTAGGAGTTATGCTCATTAGCGTAATTAGGACGCCTTTTTGTAATTAAACGGCGTCATTAGCATAAAGCCTATCTAAACCCAATTTTTGACACCAAAAATTTTACCCACTGATGTAATATAATATTTTGGTATTTTTAAAGATTTTTAATTATTTTTAACCTGCTCATAACCTAAGGTTATGGCATTAATTCGGTAAATACCGAATATACCCTTTTTGGCTATAAAATGAGTTCTACAAAGTATTTTGACGCCAATCCAGTGGCTACTGATTTTATTTAATAAATGAAGTATTTTGAACTTTATAACCTGCCCAGAAAACTCAGAATTTCGGTATAACCCGAAAATCGCTTAAAATGGCTTTTAAAGCGTATTAAACGCATAGTTTGGGTTTAAAACCATTTTTGTCATATAAGACTTATCACCAACTGATATGACCTGATAAATTAATTTATTTTACTGATGTATTCAGACCCGAATCTCAGAATTATAAATAATCTCTTTTATAATCTTTAAAATGACCAAAATACCCCTACGGGGCTTAAATTGAGATCAAACTCGTTTTGGGCATAATGGGAGATATCCTACTGATATCACAACATATTTAAAGCATATTGACTTAGGAAACCTGTATATGACTCTCATGGTTACCCGTTACGCTTCTTACGCGTTTGGTTCGGCTTATGTAACTACTTTGCATAAATTAGCCAAAACGGGTCAAACCTTATCGTTTTTATCTCAAAATCCAGAATGTGTTTAGATTACCCATATAAGACAAATCTCCAAACTTTTCGGGTCTAAATCACATTTTATTCCGGTCTTCGCTTAATCGTGCGTTTGAACCGTATCTTCCTTTAATACTAACCGGTCTAAGCTTAAGCTTAACTAAAGACCGTTAGGATTCTAATAGGTTATTATAAACCTTCGTTCCAGAATAGGAGCCCAGTAAAAGCTATCTGTACTTGCTGATTTGATACGGCTGGGATTGAATATTATATTTAGCTCAGGTAAATACTTTTAACTTATTTTCCCTTATACGGGCTTGGGGTACGGTATATAAAATACCGCTTGGTCGGGCATTCGACCTTAATCGATTGGTGGTTAAGTATTATCGAGATGACCCGTTTAAATATGTTTTGTTTGCTTAACGCCTTTGGGGGATTAATGACCATGTCCCGGATATCCTTGGCATCATTTTACGAAATGGCCACGACCTAAGCGCGGGGTGTAGGCGTACACTCGTCAGTGCATAAATAAATAATGTGGTGTGTCTATTGATCTTTAACCCGGCACGAACCGGGCTACTGAACGCATAAGGAACATGTAATTCTTTTACAAGTTTATATGTATAAATAATTATCCCAAGTTATAAAAGTTTGTGCTACGTGCATTCAAATCAATTTTATTAAACTTTTCAAAAATGAGTCGGTTGAATGTATTTACCAGTGTAAACTGACGTATTTTCCCAAAAAGGTTAAGTGCAGGTACTAAGCGAACTAGGCTGGCTTTCTCCTAGCGTCCACAATAAGTCTCGCAAGCTCGGACGTCAAAACTGTTGAACAATGTTTCCTATTTATTTTTGATCCACCTGTGGATTATTTTCAACTGTTTGTGATACTTGATATTACAATTTATTAAAGTTGAAATATATATATCTTTTGCTTCCGCTGTGCATTTAAATATTGTGTTGTTTGACTGTAATGTTACCAACCACGTCACGATACTCCTCACCGGGCCCACCGGTAATACGTGGAAATATCGGGGTGTGACAAATGCCGCCTACGAACTCAGCCTCTCCAAACTACAAAAAATCAACAAAAATATTCAGCATGTCGATTCACAAATAATTTAAACACAAATCATTAAAAAAAGCTGCAAAAATTCAAAGCCTATAACAGAATTGATTATCAAATAATAAATTAAAATGCCTATAACTCTTCCTTTAACCTAATTTTACTTCTATCTTACACAGATAGGGCATTATACTCTAATCTAAATACTTAATCTCATCTGACTACTGCAACATATATCTCATCTAACTACTGAACAAAGAGCGAGCAGGAGGTCTAGGTCAGATCTTTACCTTTGTTTGTGCTTAAATGAAAAACACAACCATCGTCGCTTTGATTCCTCGTTGTTTTTGTCGACGACGATGGAGAATCGCAATGCCGCCTACGAACTCAGCTTCTCCAAACTATAAAAAATCAACAAAAATATTCAGCACGTCGATTCACAAATAATTTAAACACAAATCATTAAAAAAACTGCAAAAATTCAAAGCCTATAACAGAATTGATTATCAAATAATAAATTAAAATGCCTATAACTCTTCCTTTAACCTAATTTAAAGTGAATAATACACAACACTGCATTCAACAACCCCTTTTGGCAGAGATAGGAAGCTCACCTTCCAAGGTCAGGCTGTTAATCTGTAGTGCTAGAGGGATTAAGGAAGCACACTTGTTTGTAGTCGATAACCGATATATCGCCGATTATAACTGCATAGCATCCAAATATTCAATTAACATATGACTTATGAACATGAACCGCCACCTGATCCATTTTTAGGTTGTTGGAATCTGTAACTGGCGCAATGTATATAACATATGACGATGTTTTCAGATATAGCAATTACATTAATGCCATAGTGACATGGTTTATAACAGATGAAGTCAAAATTCAAACTTCAAAGAGGTAAATGCCTTTTTAAAATATATGATTTGAATTTTCGCATCAGATGTGAAAAAAACGTGCGTCAGATGCAAAAAAACTCACCCCTAACTGATTGGAAACTAACCTTGCTAATAGAATTCCTCAAGAATGGGTCGTGTACTCTTTCTGGCACATGAACAGCATGTGTATTACTGAGATAAGAGAACGTAACAATATAATATGTGTGTTTAGACCATAAATATCTGAGCTGAAGTATCGATGAAAGTTAACAAACGAATTCGAAGTTATAAAGCAGATGGCACATATGATATGATAACAACGCACCAGAAAGACTTGAGTTTATGGAACACTCTTGTAATACAAAACCATCAAAGTGATGAAGAAATTACTTGTGATGACACATGTGTAATGAGCACCACATGCAACTTCTTGAGAATATGGTATTCCCCTATCTCAGATGGAGTTGAAAATGTACTTTCAGTTTAAGAGAGTATTCGTCATTTTACAAATTTCTTGCAAGTCTTTTGCCGAAATTGAGTAATTGACATAAATAAAACCAAATTGATACCTAGGTGGCCTCTATAACAGTTTTATAATCAAATGAAGCCAACTTCAAAGAGCTGATACTGAAAACCTTGATTAATCGAAGAGTTTAACATACCTTACTGAAAACCACTCTTCGCCACAGCAGCTGATGCCGCCATCCGCTTCTCCACCGCGGCCGCCATCGACTCATTCGCAAAAATCAAAGTTAACAACAAGTTAAACCAACCGATCTCTCGTAACTCATAAGATGACAAATCTAAATGAAGTTATTACAAAACCAAATTTCTTGCAAGTCTTTTGCTATTTTCCAAATTTCTTGCAAGTCTTTTGTCATTTTTTACAACTCTTGATGTTACAGAAGCTTTTAGTTTAAGAGAGTATTTGGCATTTTACAAATTTCTTGCAAATCTTTTGCCGGAATTGAGTAATTGACATAAATAAAACCAAATTGATACCTGGGTAGCCTCTATAACAGTTTTATAATCAAATGAAGCCAGCTTCAATATTGACCAATGTGTTTCCAATATTCGAAATAAGCAACATGTATCTATGTATGTATATATACCTGGTCTGGCGATCTGCTTACGAGTTGCAAGCACTGTGTCTTCATGTATCGGTTTATTGAAACATTTGAGGCATACACATGGCTCCATACAGTAGACACCAGCAGGAAAGCATTCACAATAACTGAAACCGGTATTTTATAAGTGAAGTGAACATCAGTATTATAGAACAACCATAACTGATCATGCATATAAATATTAAGTAACTGATCATGCATATAAGTATTAAGAAGTAACACACTGATCATGCGAGTTGCAAGCACTGTGTCCTCTATTTACATCTGAACCAATGGTGAATTCATCATGGATCATACTCAATATTTAACCAAAAAATAGTCAATATTTAAAAGTGTGCTTTTTTATTAAAAGTAGAGAATCACAAGTGTTCAAATAAGATACATGCACCTCCATTTTTCTCACCATTAACATGTACGCCATTTCAGTTAAATTGACTTTACAAAAGCCTTTGATAATTTGGTTATAACTGTAACTATCAAGTTTATATTAGCTTTTCATCCTCATCCAACATCAATTTGTTACAACAATAATTTACCAAAACATTTTAAGTAACCAAATCAAGAGGATACCTGTTTTTTTCTCATACTCGATTGCTCTTATCAAGTCTGTCAGCTTTACATAAACCATGATTAGAACATTATATACACTGATGCGCTGAAAGCAAGTTTCATGACACCTGTTAAATGTTTATATCAAAATCACCAAATATAACAACATATAAACTACCTTGATCATATCATGCAGTCAAATAATATTCGGATGATTAATATTCCTCAACCCTGGCTCCAGTGGTCCTTCAATTACAACAGACGTAGGCACTGCTTCAAGTTCTTCAAACTCACTACGCAACAAAAACAAAAATTTAAAAAGTTTTAGGAGATTATATAGGACAAGTCTGAGTGACAAATTAGAACTGAGAATCAGCTATTGACTCGCGTTATACTTATCTCTAACAGGACAAAAGCCTAATCGATATAATAACAATAGCTGTTATTTCTAATTCTAACAATAAGAAAAGGTACCTGCTTCCCTTGCAAATTTAACCTCAACAGTTTCTCAAACGCATCAATATAATCCTCCGCATTGATAATTATAAAAAAATATCGCCCTTCTTGCAGGTGTATTCATTCTGAGCCAATCTTCTTGGCAAAGTTTTCAATATTTATCTCTCCCGATAACCACCATTGACCTTTTTTCGCAGGGTCAAGAAGCTTGCTCCATTTCAATCAGCGGACTAAAATACTTTTTGCCCTCAACTGTGAAAAAAGAGGAATTTCTAACGATTTATAAGAAGATTATACCAACAAATCAATCGAGAATGATTATACCTGATAAAATCGAGATCTGAAATCCTTCCAAAACCACCGCCGGTATTCTTCTCCCTGAGAAATCCTCTAAGGTAATAATAATTCTTGTGTCTTGTTTGGTGTAGATCTGGATTTGATTTGAGTGATTGAGTGGCTTGTTGTCTCGATTGCAGTTGAATTCTGGTAAAGTTGTTGCTGTTGGCCCCGGAACTCATGATTTATCCGGTAATAAGATTCCGGTAGGTGTTAAGGAAGGAGATTTAGGGCTGGAGAAGTGTAGCGGAGAAGTTGTGTTTATGTTACTGAGCAGGTCAGCAAACCTCCATTTTCAACCTAAAAACCGATTCACCTGCCGTCGATTTCTCCGATTCACCTGGATTTGAGGGAGAGAAAGTGAATTTTGGAAGAGTCGGTGAAAGATCTGGATGAGAGAGAGATATTGAATTTTGAAAGTGGAGAACTGATTTAAAGAGAGAGAGAGAGGGATTTAAAGAATGGTTTGAATTTGAATTTTGAAAGTGGAGCCAAATTATGTTTCTCCAGTAATTTCGAAAATTACAAACTAAATACAATATCTAGTAATTTCGGAATTATGATGTCATCCAATCCAATGTGGCATATCTAGTTGGTTGACACATCAGCAAAATGAGGTCAGCACTTAGTCTCCTTTTATAGATTATATAGATTCTGATCTAGGCCAATGCTAAATGGGCCTATGTAAGGCCCAGTAGGCCATGAAACTAAGGCCCCGCTAGGTCTACAAATTTTCAATACTTTAGCGTTACATCCCTACATGGAACATGGCCAAGGCCCAAGAAAACCTCTCATGAAAATATAGATATATAAAGTTATGTTATTATGCTGTAATATTTTAATATTTATTAATATTTATATTTATATACTTAATAAATATATGAAATTCCATACTAATTGTTGGAAAATCAGGCCCTTGATCAAACACAAAATACGGTGTGAACGAGCTCGTTCGACTCTTTTTATTATAAACCAAAACACACCGAATTACAATAACCCTAACCATCTATTTATGCTAATCATGTTCTAATCCTAACCTAACTCAAACTCTATTATGACTCAAACATGAATTAAATAATTATTAAACGCTAACTAGATAAATATATCCCATTAAATAATATACTAGTACTTATCTAGACCCAATAACTAATAATAATAAATAAACCAAATTTTATCTTCAACTCCAATTAGAATTAACCCTTTGCTAATTCCAATTTCCATACTTGTAATCGTACTGGGGTAAGGTATGTTGGGTTTTAACTGAAAAGTTGATAATTTATTATAATAAAAAAAATCTTTTGATATTTTTTATGCAGATAATTCACATGTAAACTGTAATAACAACTCATTTTCACGAAATTATGTTTTGTGCAACCTAATTTATTTACATTACTAGGTGATTCCCCGCCCGCGTTGCGGGACGATGACTGAATAATTCTCAACCAATTAAAAAAACAATACTATAGTTTTGCTAGAAAGAAAAAGTAAAAAGTGTGTTAGACAGCTCTTTGACACAATTTTTAGCTGAGGGCAAAGTTATATTTTTTTTTTACTTGAGAGAAATTTCAAATATTTTTCTCGATGGTAAAATCCTAATTTTTAGCTAGGGGAAAACCATATTTATATTTTGCACTGGGGGCAAAAAATGTAATTTTGAATTGAAGGTGATATCGTAATTTTTAACCGAGTGGAAAACCGTAAATTTTAGCTGGGGGAAAAAAACATAATTTTATTTTAAACTGGGGGCAAAGACGTAATTTTAAACTGGGGGCAAAACCGCAATTTTAAAGTCGGTATAAAATAATAAACTGATGTAAAATCGTAATTTTGAGCCGGGGGGCAAAATTTTATTTTGAACTGGGGCGAAAACGTAATTTTGTCTGAGGGTAAAAGCGTAATTTTTTTACCGAGGCCGAAATCATATTTTCGGTTTAGCTGGGTTTAAAGTCATATTTTTATATTGAACTGGGGGAAATCATAATTTTGAATCGAGGATAAAATCGTAATTTTAAGGTAGGGGAAAACCATAATTTTATTTTTAGCTAGGGGCAAAAAAGTAATTGTAAAATGAGGATGAAATCGTAAATTTGAGCTGGGGGCAAAAGCATAATTTTATTTTGAACTGGGGGCGAAGACGTAATTTTAAACTGGGGGCAATACCATAATTTTCAAGCGGGTATAAAATAATAAGCTGTGGGTAAAATCGTAATTTTTGAACCAAGGGCAAAACCATAATTTTGACCTGCTGGCAAAAGAGTTATTATATTTTTAAGTTGGAGAAAAGCGTAATTTTAAACAGGGGGCGAAACCGTAATTTTAAAGTGGATATAAAATAATAAACTGGTTGGTCCAATAGGGGAATGTCGGCCGCTCATTTCGACCAATGGCAGGGAATAGTAAATTTAATATTTATTTCTTCTATTTTTAATATATATATAATTAATATAATTGTTAATGTTAATAATTAATTAATTAATTAATAATTAATGTATAGGATAACAAGTTATATGAAACTACGGTTAATACATTTATTATATACTAGTATTAAGCCCCTGCGTTGCACGATTGTTATAAAACTGTGTTAACTAGTAGCAATACTATACCATTGTCAGCGACCACCAACCCCGGAAAAGCTCGTAAAAACAAAATAAATAAAAACGGGGAAAAACTAACGTCGAGCGAAAAGCAGACGTAAAATCTTTGAATCACGCACGCTCATTGCTGAGAAATTAAACCGAAACGTAAAACATAGAAAAAAATAACTAAGTCCATACAGGATCCGCGTGTTGGACGAACTTGTCAAACGTAGAAAAATAGATGTGACGCGACGGACCAGTCAAACGGGTAAAAATATACGAAAAAATGCTGAACCCTACACGCACGTTGCGGTGCGTAACTCACAAAATTTTGAACGAAACGAAAAACTTGGGAAAGATGAAAAGTGTGGTGGACCAAAATTGAAAATAAAAAAGAGTTGGGATTAATTTGTAAAAGATGAAAAACTTTGGGTTAAAAGTAAAAAAACAAAAGGTCTAAATTGCAAAATTGAAGTTATTTATTAATTTTAGATAAAGATAAAGATAAAAATAAGTGATATCTATATATTGGTTATTAATTAATACTAGTTGATTTTCTGCCCGCGTGTTGCGGCGGAGACCCAATGTCTGCAAAACACGTATCAGGAGCCGATACCGAATACCAAAACATAACTAAAAATGACGTGGTAAGGATGGTCTCTCCGTCCTAAAAAAACGATTTTAAATAACCTAATATATAATAATAGGATCCACACGTTCTACACGTTGGAAATTCGGTTGTTTTCAATTTAGTTATTACGGTGCTAACACGTTAAAATATGGATGAGCTCGGTACCGGTAACGGCCCGAAAGTACCGATCCGGAAAATCATCGAAATTAGGTACCGGCACCGAAAACGCTCGGTACAATACGGTATGGTATTTGAAGGTAAAAATCAATAAATACAGGTATGGTGCTAGACCAGTGTCGAACTGAAAGTAACGATTCTGAAAACGCCAAAAGGTGGGTACCAAATTTGTACCGAAAATGATTTGGTATAGTAAATTTGGTACCGATACGATACCGGTTTGATTACAGGATTTAATACGATTTGCTCATCAATAATCTAAATATCCAAGTTAATTTTACATGCTACAATTCATTCATTACAGAAAAAAGACAAAATAGAAAGCAAAATAAGTTGTTGTGTATATAAAACCTCATTCAAACGAAATACAGTTTACTTACTGTGTGTATGAAAAGTAATCTAAACGGTGCAATTACTTGCATTGCTACGTTGCTACAGGATTTGATGAGCTCGGTACCAACCGGTACCGAAAATACCATTACCGAAATCCCCAAAAGTGTGTACCGGTACCGAATATACCTGGTAGGGTACGGTTCGATACTGGTACGGCACCGGTATTTGAGGGTAAAAATCGGTGAATACCGGTGCCGAACCGGTACCAAAAATACACCCGATTTGGTAAAAGCTGATACCGATACCGGTACCCGATACTATTTCTTCATTCCTTTGTGATGTTACTGTTCATTTACTTCTAAATTTAATATATAGGTAATTTGGTAAAAGCGGATACCGATAACGGTACCCGTGTTACACCCTAATTCGTAAAGGACAAAAGTCGCAGCGGAAATTCGTACCATAAAAATTTCGTTCGTTACAAACACCTGGACGCCCTTAAATTCATTTTTTAAGGTTAATACTTTTTCAATAAATACATTTATTATACTCATTTACAATAAGAAAACATAACTTAGCTTCACTCAATTACGTCCTCAACACTCCCGTACAATCTATCTTGTGACTCGATCTATGAACGCTCCTTTTTCACATAATAATCTGGCTCGAACAACCTGCACTCACCAAACACATACACAACATTAATATGTTATCAATATAAACGATACTTAGCCTTGGAATATTTACGTTCCATTATTCCTTTACATTAAACGTTCCTTCCGAATATCTCACTTCCGGTGAATCTTCGATATTGTACCTGAATTACCCTTAAGCCTCCATGTACACGAATAACAACATAGAAACTTAATCATATTGAATGACTTACATACATACCTAAACTTCATTCATAATATCTCCGTACATACATATGTACACACATACATGCCAACCTACATGCATACCTACCTATAAACACATCTACATTATTATATACATATCTACATATACACATACCTACACCATATTGTACGCCCATGACATTATACATCTATACATATATACATTCCTACTTTCAACATACCAAACTCATACACGCCTACTCACAATACAAACCTTCATATATCCGCGTATTCTTGCTCACCTACTTATCAACATACCCACGTAGGCGCATACATGCTTTCATTCGTTTCTACATACGTGTATAGTGATATACAAACATACATACATACCTATCTACATGTGCGCTTACCCTAATGGTCATAACACACAAGTTAAATTAGTCATACGCAACTTAAAACGCGTTTAAACGAGTTCCCGAGCCAAAACGGAGCAAACGAACAATTTTCGCTGAACAAGGGGGCCTCGCGTGACGCCAAGGGCCTTGGCGTCACGCCAAGCCCCTGTTTTCACAGAATTGTTACAGCTGGTTGCTGCATATTCCTAGCACGTTCGGATTTTACGGAAACGAGCATAACTTCCTCGTTTTTGGTCCGTTTTACCCGATTCTTTTTCCTACATGATCGTAATTTAATTCTCCATCACATGGAGTAAAAATCCAATATTTGGACTACCGAAATTTATAACTTTTAAGCCTTCGGCTTATTACCCTTTTTCCATATCTTGTCCCGTTCATGCATTTATCCACCTAACTTGTTTGTTTGACCATGAATTCTTATACACCTAATAATATCAATGACGTCTATCATAAAAGATTAAATTCTCGGATGTCTTGCATTCTTTAAACTCATTTTTACTCAAAAGCTCACATTGACCCGTTAAGGGTATTTTTCGTATTTCAATGCATTTGATTCTCAAAAACATACATTTCGCTTCCATACTTATCCTAATTATTCACTTGATCATTTATCTTATTTCTAAACATCTTTTGAAGGTCGTTCGCCAAATATACCCCCAAGGGCATTTTAGTCAACTTTAGCCCCGACATTTACGACGAAGGACCTCAACACATAATTAACCTCAAACATCATATTTAATCAGTTAAAACACTATATTACTTAACAAACTAAGAAGTGATTACAGAAATCACTTACCTTACGCGTCCATGTTCGTATCCGTTTCCTTGCCTCTTTTTGACCCGTTAGCCTCTCATGCTCGAGTCCGTCTCGACATGGTCCCTACACTTCCATGTCATCGAAACCACATTCTTGTTAGCATACCCATTTGTACATGTTAACAATCATACCAATCGCATAATCCACACTTAACTTCCCTTAGTCATTTCTAACAAGCATATTACATAAAAAGCAACTTCATATCCTTTCCAACTCATGTAATTCATCATGTAATCACACATAACGCATATTAACATAACATGTACCAAACGACTTCCTATAATCCTACCTTTATGACAACGAGTCAAATCATGTTTCTTATACTTGTTGACTTTCAAAAGTCAACTATTAACCATATGTAACTATCGACTTATCAACACATGCCCGTAACATCATAATCGACTATACGGACGACACTATATACATTTTATCATACACTTGATGTACGTACTACCTTTTAAGCATAACGTACAACTTATTCATGCATAAATCTTCTAAACTCATACATAACCCATCAAAACCTACTACTAACCATCATGGATCATTCCCAAATAAACATCAAACATATCATTATCATATTTCTCCTAATTCATCTAACAAGAATTCATCATACCCACATAATACATCAATCTTTCAACAAGACTCGGACATGGAAGATGATTCTAGTCATCATCTTC
The DNA here is from genome assembly GCA_030545235.1 of Helianthus tuberosus. Taxonomy (NCBI): domain Eukaryota; kingdom Viridiplantae; phylum Streptophyta; class Magnoliopsida; order Asterales; family Asteraceae; genus Helianthus; species Helianthus tuberosus. The sequence goes on along the minus strand of CM060352.1, from coordinate 33,505,182 downwards.
ACCCTAACTAACGGGTTTCACCTCAAATCATCAAATTAACACAAACCATACGTAACTCGTGTTCTATAAGATGATTCTAACCCTTATACATGATCAATTTCACATTAACTTACGGATTAGAACATAACCCACTTCACACATGATCATCAATCTTAGATTTAAGACATACCTTACGATCCCCTTGTGTTAGTTATCATTAATCCATGCTCGGTTATGGATTTGAGCTTCGATTCACCCTTCAATTTGAAGTTTTTGATGAACTAGGGTTTGGGGCTCTTGAGAGCCCCTGCTCGATCCATTTAGAACACACACGAAAGTGTGTGTGTGTGTGTGTGTGTGTGTGATCTTTTTCTTTTAATAACTCAACTTTTATTTATCCCACTTTAATCCCTCGTGTTTGCCAAATTAACCTGATTGGCATTACTTATCCCTTTTACTAGTTTTTACTATAAACTTTAACTAGGTAAAATAGCCTAATTATTTATGGTGGGATATATTATACAAGAACATTTTACAAATATAAACATTCGTATTTTTGGGGCGTTACAACCCGATACTATTTCTTCATTCCTTTGTGATGTTACTGTTCATTTACTTCTAAATTTAATATATAGGTAATTAATATTAAAAGATATTTATTAAACAAATATAAATAAAATTTATGAGATTGAAGAAGAGAATGACATGTGACATTATTTGAAGTCTTTTATTATAAGTTAGATTAGATAACTCATCAAATTTGAACTTGTTCTACTTTATATGGCATAACTATGAAAGTGTTTCATTTTAATAAATAAACTTAAAATAAACTTGTGAAATATGTTATACTTTGTTATTATCAATTGTTTGATATTTAAAAGATGCAATTTATAGATACATTAACTCAAGGTGTCCAACAATGTGTTGCATAAATAAATATATTTGTCAAAATAGCTATTATTACATATTATTATTATTATTATTATTATTTTTGTTTCCATTTTGTTATCATTGAAAAAGAAATGAGAAATTGGCCTGTACTAATCTCTACTAGACATCATTGGTCATTGGCAATCTCGCCTTTGAATATTCCCCCTGCCAGTCCAACCTTTCACGTATTTTTCCTCCACCGATCTCCCGTTAAAAAAACTTAACGGAGTTAAGTTTTTTTTCGAAATACAAACAGATGTTTTAGGGCTTTTGATCAGAACGGCGATACGAGTCGAATGACGTATAACTTACCCTGAAACGTTGCTCCAAACTACGAAAACGGTACTTCAATTCTAGTGTTTAAACTTCCAATTAACAAAAATCAAGTCGTTTGGAGCACCATTTCGGGGTAAGTTTTACGTCAATCGACTCGTATCGTCGTTCTGATCAAAAGCCCTAAAACATATGTTTGTAATTCGGAAAAAAACTTAACTTCGTTAAGTTTTTTTTTAACGGGGAACCGGTGGAGGAAAAATAGGTGAAAGGTTGGACTGGCAGGGGATATTCAAAGGTGGGACTGCCAATAGCCAATAACGTCTATTAAGGATTATTACAGGCCAATTTACCAAAAGAAATAATTGACGTGTCTTATCTTATGTAACACGTTTTTTTTGTACTACAAAAATTATTAGTAAGAATGACTTTTACCAAGGAGCTAGATACCTCGAGCCTTTGGTAATGGATGAGGGAATGTTGAATGTTCCTAAAGTTCTTGTCGTTCGTATTCACCTTGATCTCCTCAATAATTTTGGCAATGGATTACGGAATGTTCCTAAAGTTCTTGTCGTTCCTAGCTCGCCATAGTGACCAATAGGTGGATAGAAGCACCGCATACAAACCCTTCTAATGTATAGCACGTGCATGCGTTCTCATTGGGAAAACAAGGATTTCTTCTACATGATTGAAGGGGGGTATGTTCAGTTTACACCATACACCAACTTGAGAGCAACGAGAGCATAATGTAGCATTGGCCCTCACATCTCTCTTTGATACAGCTTCTAATGTGGGGATCTTGTTGATAATTGCCCTCCATTTATATATATATATATATATATATATATGGCAATTATAGGAAGAAAACTCATATTAGTTAAGAAAACTAAGAAGCTCAAATGAATAGATCTTCTTTTGCCACCTGTTTCACATTTTTGCAGACATGCTACATGTAACAACCAGAAATTGCCACGTGTTACGTAACAACTTTTACTTTTTCAGAAAAAGCTGAAAGTCTGCAAAAGCTGTTACACGTAACACGCAGCAGCCTTTGGTTGTTACACGTAACACAGTCTACAAAAAGATGTAACACGTGGCAAAAGGAGATCCATTCATTTGGGTTTCTTAGTTTTCTTAACTAATATGAGTTTTATTTCTATCCCTCCTCTATATATATATCCTTTATTGTTACCCATTATAGTAAGCGATGTACATACTATTCCTCTTGAAATAATTGATTTTCAAAATGCGAACGAAGAGATTGAACTATCACCTCCCAACCATATCCACTTGTCCAGATTGTGGTCGAATACTACCTATTTGAGGAGATCCAAACACAATGTTAGGCCATGTTTAGTCATAAAGCCCCTTGTGGGGCGTTATGCGACAAGTGGCGGATTGTGTAAGAGATGGGCTTTATATAACTTGAGTGTGTAGTGGGGTTATATATGTATGGGCTTTATATATATGTATCTATGTATGTATAAGTTTGTGAGAGGGGCAAAATTCATCACGCTGTGAAATGCGTCGTGCGACCTCCAACTTTCTCCCCATAGCGTCCGCCGTAGTGATGTTGGCGACGCTATGGAGGCGCCATACCCACTTTTGACATGATATGGCGCCTCACTACGGATACTCTTAAATTTCCTGATGTTCACCACCACTTAATGGCTCCCTCCTCCATTCCCATTTCCATGATATAACATCTTCGGATTTGTGTGATCGCTCCTCTATTTTCTCTCTTTTCACGTTCGTCTTTGAACTATCTATTTTTTTATTTTAATATTCGTATGTTATCTTATTGTATTTTCAATCGTTTTATTAGAATGTCAGCCTGTTTTGATAATAAAGAGTTATAACTAAAAACTATAAAGAAAAAGAGGAAAAGAAAAGGCGATGTGAATTGGCTACCATTATTTTTGCTTTCAACTTTTTTTCTTTTATAAAGCCAACCGTAAACCCACCATATAAACTCCACCACTTCTTAACACTTTGCCTTTCAAATTATTTTGGTTTTTGTTTTTCCAACAATAAGTTACTATTCGAATTCAGAATGACTATAAATGTATGTGTGACATACAATTCAAAGTTATTAGTTAGCATTAAGGGTGGAGGGTTTCGTCTCGTTTTCTCTAGATCTCTTTGTGTGACACATCAGCGTCACATTATTTTTTGTAGTTTTGTTCAAATTACACGTTGTTGTCCCATATTTACCCAAATCTAAATTATTTTAATTCTAATTAAAATTAATATTAAATATATAAAAAGATTTTATTAATTTAATTAAGTATAAAGACCTTAAAAATGAACATAAATAAAAATATAAACCACATTAAACTAAATATAAAAGGAATACTAGTGGATTGAATGTGGGAAGTGGTAATTTTTGGAGAAGAGAGAGTAGCAGATTGGAGAAAGGAATGAGTGAAATGGTAATTTTTGTGTGAAAATAAGTAAAATTGAGAAAGGTATTTATAGGATTTAAAGAATGATAACTTTTTTATTTAAATAAGGATCCTATGACCATTGTCCACTTCTTCCAAGTTTCCTCATAAATCGGTGTCATGTACTCAAGTCCCAGATTACCGGGTAAAAAAAAACATACCGGAGTCGGGGGCCGGTGTTTCAGACGAGGCTGGTCTTTACTGACCCCTTCCTGGCTCCCGCACCGAGCACCCTAAAATGTATGTTTAAAATTTGTGTGATGTGCATTAGTGCAAACAGTTAAAGTTAATTTGAATAAGGCAAATATTTTATTTTTATTATAAATTTACCATCAAACAATAAGGAAAAAGAAAAGAAAAATAGAACTTTTAGAAAGTAAAATACTTGGTGTGTGAAAAATAATTTTAATCGTCTATAAACATTTTGCTAACATGTTATAATGACACTTTTGAGATACTATTGTAGTAACTTACTCATTAAGTCTAGTAAAAGTAACCAAAACATAGAATAGAGGCTTAAATGAAATATAAAACCTAATTTCATTCAAAAAAACCTTAACTTTAAACCTCACTGCATTAAATAAAAAATATTAGTCTATTATAAAACTAATTATTAGAAATAGGAATTCTTAATCTAAATTTTGGTCAAAATAGCTTAACTGTAAGCCTAACGACATTAAATAAAAAATGTCAAACTAAAATAGAACTAATTATTAAAAAAAAAAAAAAATTGTCCCCAATGGGATATAGACATATACTAGTGGTTAAAACTTAAGAGGTGTGGTCTATTGAAAGTTTAAATCATGTAAGGTGCAAGTACGATTATATTTAACATAGAAAATTTAGAAATTATTCAAAATAAATTATTAAAAAACTTCATTTATGTTTTCTAGGAGTAAGGACCCGTTTGTTCATCATTCTTCCGGATTTTCACTAAATTCACTTACGAGGTCAGTCATTTGAGTTATCGCAGTACTAGATTTTTCTTTTTCTTGGAAGTTACCAACCAATCAAAAAGGCATTATTCATTCTCCACAATTGCTATCTTCCAAATATGCAATGATTGTACTTTAGGCATGATCGCAAGCCTCTAATCAACTCGTAAGCATGTTCTTGTTGCCTACCACTCAGGCACTCAATCCACTTTTGTACGAGTTCTAAAGATACGTTACAACAATAGTCATGGGTTTATGTAAAGGTATCAAAGTTACTCCTACACTAATGTCTAAAGAGATGGTGTGCTAGCATCCTTGTATGTTCCGTTAAAGATATAATAAAAGGCGTAGCTTGATAAATAGTGTTCTTTTTTTATCATTTAGTGTATTTTTACTTTAACCTCTGTAGTTTACTCGGTTTACTTTTTACACCCTAAACTTTAATAAAATTATCAAACAGCCCCTGAACTTCAATTAACTTTTCTTTCGACATTGTTTTTGAGTTTCTCTTTCGGTTGTTATATCGGCTCTTTTTTTTGTCATTTAGTGATCTTTCACCTCCTATAGTTTACCCAGTTTAGTTCTTACACCTTAAACTTTAATAAAATTATCAAACAACCCCTAAACTTCAATAAACTTTTCTTTCGACTTTATTATTATGTTTTTCTCTTTCGGTTGTTATACTGGGTGCCAGTATCGTATTGATACCGTAATGAACTGAACTGATGTCGACCAAACTCCCGCCGCAACGCGAGGATTATTTTACTAGTTGTTCCTAAAGGATGTTTGTAAATTGTAAGACAATGGTTGTGGCCTGTGGGTATATGTTGAGTATGGTGACACCTTAAGGGAATATTAGGAGACACCTTTTTAATTTTTGCGCAAAATATCAGTGTGTTACTTTAGTGTAACATCTAATATCATATGAATCATGATTGGCTATTAATCCCGATGGGCCGTACGTAGATTGGGCCGGTTTCATGTGTACGTAAAAGTGAAAATGGCGTTGGCATGGATAAGGGATTAAACAAAGATAAGTGTTTTTTTAGTTTGTTTTTGAATTCCTCCTATCGTGGCCTTTATTGTAATTTTGGTGTCTAGCGCCTTCCTAGTTTGAATAAAGGAAAAATGCCACAAAAATGTAAGGAAAAGATCAAATAGGAAGTTTATTTTGGCTAGGAAGGATAGGAAGCAATAATAGAAGGACACGTGGCAAAGAATAAAAATCATAAGAAGGGCATTTTAGTCCAACACAAATTAGTTTCTTATAACCCTAAATAAAAAAAAAAACTCATCAGAACCTTATAGTTCATCCCATGGTTGTAAAAGTCTCGCCTAGACTCCGAGTACTCCCCGAGTACTCGCTACAAGGTAGGCTGCCGAGGCATGAGTACTCTTCTCCCAGGCTAATTACACCCCGAGTAATCTCCGCCTAGGCTGAGTACTTCCCGAGTACTCCCGAATCCGACTAGGGAGCGCCTAGCGACTTTTGCAACCATGGTTCATCCCACCCCCACACCACCACCACCACCACCACCTCCGCCGCCGCCACCACTCCACCGCCCACCACAACCACAACCGTCACCGTCATCCTCCCCCACCACCACGACCATCTTCCGTTCTTCTTCAATTTTTTTCTTTATGCAATAATCGTTACGGATTTGGTACATAATTGAATATAAGCTCGATTTCAATATTCGGTTTCCGGCGAGTTAACTCGGCTGGAACAACAGAGTTTCGATCTCAGAAGGTTGAAGTCGTCCCTGCCGCCATCGGAGTTAATGCTGAAAGTCTTGGTGAGAATGAAGATATTGCGTTTTACGTTTTTCTTAGAAGTAAATTGATTTGTTTGTTCACATTGTACTCATACATTTTTGTAAAAACTGAATTACCTTCAATAACACAAACTACCTAATTTGAAGAATCAGCAGAAGCATGTGAATGTGATTGCGTTTTAGGAAAGATTGCGTTTTACGTTTTTTTTTTTTTCTTATTGGTATATATTGTTTCTAGTGGGTTTAATGGTGTTGAATTAAAAAGATTAAATGTTAACTTTTTGGGAAATGAATTTGTTTTGTTTCTGCTATGCTCATTGGTTTTCTAAATGCAGACAGATTATATTTAAGATTTTTGGATGAAGAAAAGTGATTATGATTACCTTCATACTTTAGGGTGAAACATCAGTTTCCAAACAATTTTGACCATTTTTTATTAGTTCATTGCGTTTTAAGTTGCTATACCAAACTCTGTTGAATCAAGTCATTGTGTTTTTTAATTTGTTTTATAAAAGACTCGGCTCATTGTGTTTTACTTCATTATGTTGGATAACACAATAAAAAATCTTTTTTTTTTGTTTACTCTATAGCGTTTTTTAATTTTATTTTAGAAAAACATTTTTTTTTTGTGTTTTCACTTCATTGCGTTTTAGAAATAAGACATTTTTATGTATTTTCTGGCCATTGCGTTTTAGAAAAACACATTTTTGAAGTGTTTTTAGTCCATTGCGTTTTAGGTAAAACACATTTTTATGTGTTTTCAGTCCATTGCATTTTAGAAATAACACTTTCTTTTGTGTTTTTAAGCTATTGCGTTTTAGAAAAACACATTTTGAAGTGTTGTTTGGTCCATTGCGTTTTAGAAAAACACATGTTTATGTGTTTTCAGTCCATTGCGTTTTAGAAAGAACATTTTTTTTGTGTTTTATGGCCATTGCGTTTTACAAATAAGACATTTCTTTGTGTTTTTTGTGCATTGCGTTTGAGAAAAATGTCATTTTTTAGGTTTTTTTTTTTCATTGCGTTTTACGTAACTGGGGATTTTCTATTGCGTTTTACGCAACTGGGTTTTTAATTTTTTTTAGGGGTGAGCAAAGGTCGGTTCGGTTCGGTTTTGAGCCGAAACCGTAACCGCTATAATCGGTTTTTACATTTCTAAAACCGATCGGTTTCGGTTATTTCGGTTCGGTTTTTTTCGGTTATTTTTCGGTTTCGGTTTCGGTTATTTCGGTTAAATAACCGTTTTTTTTTTCTTTCATTACTAGATGTGCAGTGTGCTATCATATGATTGTGTACTAATTAATAAATACTTGATTTAGAATTTAACTAGTTTTTACCAACTACACAAGACATCAGTAGATTATGTATATTATATCATCAACTAAAAACTAACATGCAAGTAACAACTAACAAGGATTTCCTTTATAAGCTACTGACCTACTGTTATAATAAACCATATTATCCATCACACTCAATTGTTTGTCTCATCAGATCAGTTATTGAACAATAATGTTAAGAAATATGAAAATAATGCATGATTAGGTATATTATTACTCATGTGTAAACACAAAATTGCTGCACCACACTCAAAGAAAGCATCAACAAGACAACAATATGTGATATATACAACTATTAGACCACCATTTCTTCTCGACTATTTTAGTACACAAGTGAAAGCATCAAGTCCACATAACAAAATAAAATACAACAAATTACTTACAGAGAAGGAGCGTTGATCGATCTGAGAGCAGCAGAAGTGTATTCGCCTGAGCAGAAGCAGGAGCGTCGTCGCCGTCGTCTGAGCGGGAGAGAAACGCCGTCGTCGTCTGAGCGGGAATGAGGAATGAAGGGTCGGTCGTCTGAGCGGGAGACTTCCAGGCGTATCAAGTACGTAACCTTGTTCCAGCCATCCAGGGTTTCAAAAACTTTTGAACTTCATTTGATTATTAGGCCTTGTGTGTTTTTATTAATGTTATGTATTGGGCTGGGCCTACTAGGATGGGTTAAAGACTATAACATATTAACAACTAGTGTGGGTTAAACTGTTAAAGGATTAAGGCTAATAAGTTAACAACTTAAACATAAAACATATGTATCGGGCCTTGTAACCTATCGGTTCGGTTCGGTTTTTTTCGGTTATTGGAAATGGATATCCAAAAACCGAACCGAAATTTTCGGTTATTAAAAATTCGAAAACCGAACCGTCGGTTTTTACTTCGGTTCGGTTTTTTCGGTTCGGTTTTGTCGGTTTTTTCGGTTACGGTTCGGTTATTTCGGTTTTCTGCTCACCCCTAAATTTTTTTTTGAAAATATAGCAATAGTATACTCGTTTTAAAGATAAAAAAAACGCTCGTTTTTTTGGTGCAATTTTTATAAAAAAATAATGTCGTATGAAAAAGTTATTAACGTTTAAAAAATGGGGGGGGGGGAATTGGAGGAGAGAGAAACTATTGGCTTGGATTGACTAGAATGCCCCTAAACAAACTCATGCGCCTCTTTTCTTCCCTTCAATTTCCATCATTTAATCTTAGCCCTTGATTAACTAAGGGTATGTTTGGCAAAAGTAGCTGGTGGCTGGTAGCTTGAAGCTGAAAGCTGGTAGCTGGTGGCTGGAAGCTGGTAGCTGTAATCGGTAGCTAGTAGCTGTAGCTTTTTAGATATATTTGGTGTTTGGTAGAATAGCTGGAGCTTTTAATAAAATGTATAAAATGACCAAAATTGACATAACTAAAAATTTAGAAAGTTGGTACATTAAAAAGTTCCTTATTTTTAGAGGTTAAAATAGTCATTTTTTCCCTAAAAGCTTGTAGCTCTTCTAAACGCTACTAGTAGTAGCGTTCAACCAAAAGCTTCAAGCTCCTAACCTAAAAGCTTAAAGCTCCTTCAACCAAACAAGACTTTTTACTGAGTAGGAGCTTTTTCTTAAAAGCTTAAAGCTAGAAGCTCCTAAAAGCTTCTAAAAGCTCCATGCCAAACATACCCTAAATGGATGGTCAAGATCACTTCCTAGCCTTCCTAGCCAAATAAACTTCCTATTATATCTCCACCCCAAAAATGTAATCAAGTTTGTCAACTGTTTCAAATAAATAACTCAAACTTTTTTTGTGTATCTAAATTAACTAAACTTTAGTTTCATGTTCTAATAATGTGTAATTACCAGGTCACCAGGTTATTATGTTTCTCTTATTTCTTTATTTTCTTTTTAATGCTTATGTTGTGGATGTTTTGTGGATTTTATAGAATCAAAAACATATTTTAAACTCTATCATCGATTATCAATAAAAACCTATCAAGCCTTCAATGACGAACGACATTCAATCAAAATTTATATTTCATCAAGAAATTCTCTCATTCATCTCGATCTCTCTCATTCTACATCACGTTCTTTTTAACTCTGATTCCGATATGTGATCTTTTGTGAAAAAGTCATGATTTTGGATCGCATGCGATGAAATAAGAACATAGTATCATTGAATCTTGAAATTGTGTTAGGCTAAAGATAGTGTTTTTATCCAATAGTCAAAATAGAAATTCCAGATCGATGATTGGGTTTAAAAAATATATTTTTGATATTATAAAATTCACAAAATATAAATAATATCCATCCATATCTATACTATATAATAAAAGAAACCTGATTTGGGACACATGTCATTCAATAAGGGGCATCAATAATTTATAGATAAATTTTAAATTAAAAAGATTTAAATATTATATTAGAATTTTATTTTGATTGAATCTAAAGTAGTGACTCATATAGATAACAAAAAAAGGTTATTAAATTTATTACAATGTAATGATATTTTATTCGTAAACTTATTTGTTCCTTTAGGTTGAAATAATAGCATCAAAAAATATAAATGTTTTATTCAAGTCAATTTATTTTTAACCATTGAAAACAAACTTTACAGTAAAACAATATTAAAACTTATTGTTGAATTTTTTTTATTTTTTTGTAATTAATAAAGTATAAATTAGCAATATTTGTGTGCATAGAGGTATGTACCTCATGCTTTGGGAGGTTTTCAAAAAAAAATGTTTCACTTCTAATCCAAAACTATTTATTTTTCGACTTAATGTATTTTTAGAAAAGTTAGATATATGTGTTTTAAAACAAGGTAAACTCTTAACATACATATTTTTTTCCTATTATAACTAAGATGTAGAGGTCTGTGAAAGGTATCTTCACATTCAGAATGTCATAACTTTTTTTTTTAAATTTAGATTTACTTAGTTTTCGTATAGTCTCTCATGTCTTTGTTTTTATTTTTTCACTTATATATATGTTTTATTGGTTCAATTGTACATGTAAAGTATTATACTATGCATAGTATTTTCTCAACTATAGTTAATTGGTTTTATTGATTCAATTATTTTCTATTCGTTTACATTACTTTTATCTGTCTAGAAGTTCCTTTTCAGACCTTTCAAATGGTATGGGACATATTACATTATCAATAGTTTTTATTGGTTTCCATACTAATTGTGATAAAAGTAATTATTTCTTAGAATTCATATTGGTTTATAGCTTTGAATACGAGCATATCTTATATTAATGTTAATGATAGCGAAAGTGAAGAAACTATATTTGGATGGTAGAAAATATAATATTATGCCAACATTAACCCGTCAGAATAATCTATTATCAGATAAAATCAAACACGTTACCTTTGAACAAGAAAATGTCACAATAAATATTAGTAGTGGTACAAAATTTTAAGTTCCTATCACAAATCCTAAAACAAATAACAGATCATATTATTATGAATGGCTATACAAACTTCAATATTTATTTCGTATTTGGTCTACATATTACTCTATATTATATATACTTAGATCATATTATGAACATATTTTTTTTATTTCACCTTATAATTATGATTCACCCTGTGTATTACACAGGGCAATAACCTAGTAAGCATTAAAAGAAAACAAAAAAAAAAGATAAAACAATGGTAACCTGGTGACCTGGTAATCGATATCTATATAATCTATAAAAGGAGATTAGCCGCTGATGTAAGTTTGCATACATGTCAACTAACTAGATATGCCACGTAGGTTCTGCTGATGTCATAAATAACAACTTTATTTAATATTAACAATACATAAATAAAATTTTCAAAATTCAAATCATAATTTGAATCCCTGGCTCTCTCAAATCCCTAAATCCCATTTCAAATTTCAAACCTACAGCCCTTTCCATTCCATTCTCTCTCTCTTTCTCTCAGATCTGGCGCCTCTCTCTTTCTCTCAGATCAAGAGCGTGCCGGCGAAGTTAAAGCCCATCGGATGATGAACCACCGGTGACTACAACGATCTCCGTCCGTCACTCTTCTTTTTCCGAGCTCACCCCTGCATGTTTCTTCAATCCTTCTTACGAGGTAACTTTATTCAAACCCTAACTCTTACATGAATCAGAGATTATACTCGAAATCGTGTTGTTGTACATTTTTATCCTAAATCGATTTATGTGTTGATCTGTTAGTCGATTTATGTCAGTTTTCTGTTTTAATTTGTGTTAACTTTGATTTTTTTTTTCATGACAACCTAAATCCTAAATCGATCTCAACACATCTAAGATCAGAAACCACTGCTAGCATTGAGATATCTGCATAAGCTTTGTCGCTGTCGTGATGTTCATTCAACTGTAAAGAATCTCCAAGCTTCATCAGGTACTATCTTTTATGTTTTCTTTTCATTAATCTGTGTTGTTTCGAGATTGATTGCATTCAGGAGATTTGTAGGCTGTTGATTTCTTTTTATTTTGTTGTGTTTCAAGATTTTGTTGATTTGGTTAATTGCACGAGTTTGTGTACTTATGTTGGGTGCCTACAGTTTCCACTTGGCGTGGAAGATGGCAAGTGAGAGATTCATCTTGGGTACTCCACGTCTCCACTTGCAATACATATTGAATACTCCACTTGCAATCTATATTGCAGCCATCACGGTGTAATCATCTAGCTCTGATAGTAAATCAGTTCTGAGCCTAAACTTAATTGGCTTTTACTGTTCAATTCTTTCATTAATGGGCTCTATGGGATTGAGATTTGAAATTGGTGTTATGATTATTGGGGCATGGGTATCATGAAAGTGACTGTCATTATTTGACTAGAAAAATTTTGGATAGTCAGTTGATGAGTAATTGCACTTTCTTTTTGTGTAATTATCGCATCTACTGATTATTTCCCAATGGTGATTGTATAATTACAGCCATTTGTTATTTCACAAGAAAGTTTTGTGGTGGCAGCTGGCTTAAAGACAGACCATGAAGCCAGTAAGTTTTAATCGTATTTCTTTTGATTAGACTGTATATATTTTGTAGACAAAAAGCAGAGAGTCTATTTAATTTCGTTGCAGTTGGTAGGGAACTGGCGCAGATGCTGCTTGTTGCTGGAGTTGATGCTACTATCCAAGACACCCAGCATGGGCGGATAGCTTTGCATACTGATGCAATGACCAATGATTTTGCGTTGGTTAAGGTACGCTAGATGGCAGTCCCAACCTGTTTTATAATAAATTGGTTGATTTAGGTTATGAGTTGTCTTTAAACTGGTCAAACAGACCAGATAAGAAAAAATAAGCTAAGAAAGAAATGGATCGAAGTCTCCCAACTTGTAATATATAAACATACAACCTCTTAAATAAATAAAACTGTTTGAACAGATCATTCTTGATGCTGGAGTTGATGTGAATATAAGAAATGTGCAAAACACAATACCTCTACATGTGGCATTGGCAAGAGGATCAAAATCATGTGTTGGAATGTGCAGGAACAAATTGTAATATACAGGTATCCATCTCTCTCTATTAAAGCTGAAATTAGTGGCAGTGCTTATATAAAATAATACTAACTCACGTGTAATTTTTGGTTTAAATGTTTTATTCACGATTGTGGCAGGTTGTGTTTATGTGAAGTATGAGACAAAAGAGTGTGGGGGCTTCAAGTACATTTTTTCGTGTATTGGGTTTTTACATGTAATATAGTGTTGAATGATTAATTTTGTTTGTTTATTGTAGTTATTTTTCATTATATCATTGTGCTTTTTTGTTTTAGGCATGCCTTAGCTTCCTATGTTGTTGTTTAGCCGACGTTTCAGACTCAGATGACTGGGATAAAGGTACTTAATGCTTTCTTTGGAATGTGAGTTCTTCACTTTTACTTTGATTATGTTATGTTAATTATTCTTTCTTATTGTAATAGATTTGTTCGCAAAAGGGTTCGAGTCCATTTAACTAGGCTCGTGCTGAAGTGTGGTTGTTGCAGGTCTAAAAGGAATGGGCCCCTCGGGTTATTTTAATTATTAATTGATGTTTACAAAAATGAACCACCATAACCACACAAACCCGCTTCCATTAGATCTAACTGTAGATTTAATCTAAGGGCACGAACCCGCTTTTGCTTTTCATGATACTTACGACTTAAGGCATCTGCAACTACATTGGCCTTTCCTTCGTGATATTGAATATCACAGTCGTAGTCACTTAAGATTTCCATCCACCTTCGTTGCCTCATGTTTAATTCTATTTGCCCAAATATGTATCTTAAGCTCTTATGATCTGTATAGACAGTAAACTTACTTCCATACAAATAATGTCTCTAAATTTTAAGGGCAAAAATTATGGCTCCTAATTCTAAGTCATGTGTCGTATAATTTTCTTCGTGCTTTTTCAATTGCCTTGAAGCATACGCAATTACCTTCTTGCGTTGCATTAGCACACATCCTAATCCTAACTTAGAAGCATCACAATAAACTTCAAAATCTTCAGTTCCTTCTGGTAAGGCAAGAATTGGGGCGTTTGTTAACTTTTGCTTCAAAATCCTAAAGGCCTCTTCTTGCCTAGGTCCCCATTCAAACTTAACTGCTTTACATGTTAGCTTAGTTAATGGCACAGCTATCTTGGAAAAATCCTTAATGAATCGTCTATAGTAACCAGTTAACCCTAAAAAGCTTCGAACTTCCATAGCTGATTGCGGGACCTTCTACTTGGTGATTGCTTCTATTTTAGCAAGATCTACGTGAATACCTTCGTGATTCACCATGTGTCCTAAAAATTGCACCTCCTGTAGCCAAAATTCACACTTCGAGAATTTGGCATAAAGTTTCTCTTTTCTTAACCAAGTTAAGAGTGCATGTAGGTGCTCACAATGCTCATCCTGACTTTTGGAATAAATAATTATATCGTCGATGAAGACAATTACAAATTTATCCAAGTATGGTTTACAGATCCTATTCATCATGTCCATAAATGCTGCTGGAGCATTTGTCAGTCCGAAGGGCATGACTGTAAACTCATAGTGACCATACCTAGTTCTGAAAGCAGTTTTAGGTATGTCTTCTTCTTGTACCTTCAATTGATGATATCCGGAGCGCAAGTCGATCTTAGAAAAATATCTAGCTCCTTGGAGTTGATAAAAAAGATCATCGATCTTAGGTAATGGGTATCGATTCTTAATTGTAACCTTATTCAATTCCCTATAATCAATACACATTCGCATCGAACCATCCTTTTTCTTTACGAACAACACTGTTGCTCCCCACGGGGATGAACTAGGTTGTATAAATACTTTACTTAGTAATTCATCTAACTGCTCTTTCAATTCTAGCATTTCGGTGGGTGCTAACCGATAAGGTGCCTTGGCTATCGGTGTAGTTCCAGGAATTAGATGAATCCTAAATTCTACTTCCCTATTTGGTGGTAATCCCGGTAGTTCTTCGGGGAATACATCTGGGTATTCTGCTACTACAGGAATTTCTGTAAGTTCCTTATTTTTAGTGTTAATGATAGCTAAGATCATATACACTATTTCTTGTTTTCTTAAATAACTGGCCAACTTAATTACGAAAATAAATTTCAGTGGCTTTTGTGGCTTATCTCCTGTAATCACCACTAATTCTCCTGTGGGTGTATGGATTTCTATGGTATTTTTATCACAGAGAATTCGAGCATGGTTGGCTACTAACCAATCCATCCCTAACACAATATCGAATCCGGCTAAATTCATAGGTAACAGGTTTGCAGAAAATTTATGGCCTAAGAGTTCTATTTTTCCTTCTCGCAAAACCTTATCTATTTTAACAGAATTCCCATCTGCCATTTCGACTGTAAAAATCTGCCGAAGGTTGGTTAGGGGTAAATTAAGAGCTTGGCAGAATGAAGTATTTATAAAACTTTGGTTTGCACCAGAGTCAAATAATACTGTTGCATAAACGTCGTGAACTAGGAACGTACCAGCTATCACATCAGGGATTAGTTCTGCTTCCTGAGTAGTCAACTGGAAGGCTCTTACGTTTCTCTTGGTAGTTCCTTCTGCAGGTTTGGCTTTGTTATCAACTGGTTTGACCAATTTTGGGCAGTCTGGCCTAAAATGCCCAGCTTCTCCACAGTTGTAGCAGACTGTTGCTTTCTTCTTCCTGCAATCTTCCTCTTTATGTCCCAGAATTTTGCAGATTTGCAATACCCTTTGCATCTTCCAAAATGTTTTCTTTTACAGGTATTGCAAAATGGAACAGTGGAAGATTGCCCAGTTCCCTTTTTCTTGAAATTACTACGGTTACCCATACGGAATCCTTGGGTAATCTTTTGGGCCACTTCCTTTTTCCGGTTTTCCTCTCTTGTGCGTACCAGACCGTCAGTTAAAGTGTTGGCTAATTCCACAGCATCGTCAATAGTGCGAGGTCTCGCAGCTTTAACGATATCACGGATTTCGCCAATTAAACCCCAGATATAGCGGGAAATAAGAACCGGCTCTGGCGAAGCCAGGGTTGGTACTACTCTAGCGTACTCGAAGAATGTCGAAGTATACCCTCGACAGTCTACCTCCACTATCCGGTGGTTCAAGAATTTATTTGCCATTTGTTTCTTTTCATACTCGGGACAGAATTTTCTTTCCACCAGTCGCTTAAATTCTTCCCAGCTCATGGCATAGGGCACATCGCTTCCCTTGGCTTGAAGTACCGTATTCCACCATTCTAGCGCCCCTTCTTTAAAAAGATGCGACGCGTACATGACCTTGTCTTCCTCGGCACATTTACTTATTTTAATCACTGCCTCGGTTTTCTCTAACCAACGCAGTGCAGCAGTCGCCCCTTTGTTGCCTGCAAATTCAACCGGTTTACAGGCAAGAAACTCCTTGTAAGTGCAACCAGGCGTTGCAGCTTTCATTTTCTTAAGGAGTGGGGCTTGCCTCCCATCGTTGTCGTTATTAGTATGGTTGCCGCCTCTGTTTACACTATTACTAAAATTGTCGCCGTGTGTATGTTTGCTAGGAATAATTTGTTGAGGTTCAATTGGATTTTGGGCAGCAGCAAGGATTGCTGGAATAGCATTGGCTATTCCCTGAGCAATGATATTCTCGATATCTTGCCTATTCAGAAATTGATGTTCATGGTTTTGTTCAGATTGATTAACTTCGTTAACGGGTTCATTACCAGCGTGTTCCATCTGGTAATTAATATATATAAGTGATTAGTAGAAAATAATTAATAATCAAACATAACAAAACAATTGCACATAATCACATTAGTGTGTATAGCCAAAATTGTTGATTTCTCGACTTCCTCCATTTTTTATATATTATAATATGCTTCCGTACACACCTGTTATCTTACAAAAGTTTTATTTTTAGGTTATTTCACATAATTATATTTTGATTGTTATATTATTATTAAACACATGCTTCCTCCACCACATATTATCCCATCAGCTGGCATTTTCAGTAACGACGTTCCCTCTCGTCGTACTTCCAGGAGATCTGTTCTCCCACCTCCCGGATTCGATACCCTGCGTCCACCAACTCCTCGCCAAAACGGCGGAGTTCAGCCAAGTTCTCATTGCTCATCGGTGGGTTTGGTGCAGGCTCTGGGTCAAACTGAGGGATAAAGGTATAAGGGTTGTTTAAGAGGTTCTGGAACTGCCAGTCATTGGTCCACCATTCTTCCATTTCTCCTAAAGGTCGGGTATTGACAAGGGGATCTGGGATGGTCGGTTCCAAATTTATTGGGAGTTGAGTTTTAGTAGGATAAGTAAAAAGGTTTTCATTGACAGGCTTAAGGATATCACAGTCTGCCAGCATGCGATCCAACTCTTCCCACATTGGTATTTCCTCGGCTTGCTTGGAGCTTTCCCCGATCTCTATTTCTTTTCCTTTATCCATGGGATCTTCCGTCTTAGCAACTTTCTTAATTACTGGTTTCTTCCTGCGTACCCGCCTCCAGCCCACGAATCTTCTTTTCTTCTTTGGCTTTGGTTTCTCCGGAGGTTGGGCTTGAAATTCCATAGGTTCCTCGATGTCGGCACAATAACTGGTAAAATCTCTGGAGACTTCCACATTCACAGAATAGAGATTGAGATTCTGAAGAGCTTCAGATAACTCATTCATGCTGTTAGTATCCATGAAGAAACACACAACTTTGTAAGTTAAATTTTCCCAGACCAATATTTAATACAACCATTCAAGTATCATTTTTCACACAGAAAAATGGCAAACATTGCGACTTTTATATATATTTGTTACAAAGTACAACTGAAATTTAAAATATACTAGGGTTGTTCATTCATAATTTATTTTAATTTATTTTGGAATATTATGTTTAACATGCCTTTTATTTTATCTTCTATTACTAAGTTGTTCATCTTAGTAGGCAAAGTTCCTAGCTTATGGATAATATGGGTGCTAATACTGGGTCAGGATGTTGGCAATTTAACTTAATTAAAAGTTAACATTTGCTGCTGTAGTGGCTAACATATAGAGATTTGCCCATTGTTCATCTAATTCATTTTCCTCCGGTGGATTATCGCCTATTTCCTGAGTTTCCTTATTACCAATCACTTCTTTTGGTTGTGTCTTCTTTATTTTCTCTTGACTTTTTCTAATAATCCAACTTCTTTTCTTAATGGTAAGTGGTTTCTCAAACTGTGCCTTACGAACAAATATTCCTTCCTCAGTATCTGCTGAGTATCTTGAGGAATTTGACTGGGATGAAGTTTCCTAATCTTTTGGTGAACTATCTAATTGACGATAGATGTCCGAAATTCTTTGCTTACCCATACTATAACTAACAAGTAGTCAGTTTAAAAAAACACAAAATCATAGGATGGTAATCAGAAAAATTAAGTATTTCTAAATACTTAATTGGCTTAAATCAGTGGCTCTGATACCACCTTTTTCTGTCACGGCCCCCGTCCCGGTTTTACCCGATCCAGGAGCCGCGGGACAGAAAAACCGTGGTATTTATTAATTGAGTTGACAGCGGAAGATTTGACAGGATCTTTAAAACTTGAAATGCCCGATTATTTTATTTCATAAATCGGGATAAACCCCGTAATTTACAAGAGAGGAATTTCACAAGGAAATTCCCTGATTTACAAAACATGTTTATTTGTTTAACTAAGCCACTACTTCAAGCTTTGTTAGTGCTTCGTAGCACTTTTCCTTGGTTCACAGTAGTCACCTGAAACATGTTTTAAAAATATTTTATCAGCGGGGAAATACTGGCGAGTCACTCAAATTTGATAAAACGACACATAGTTATAAATTACAGCATAAGAGCGATTACAATGGCTTTTATCTTATTTTTATCTGGCGCCGTGTCACCTCTTGGTGACGATGGTCATACCACTATTGGGTCCTTTCACCCAAGTAGTGATGATTATCACTGTTAGGATTTATTAGCCTAACCGTGAGAAATTAGTAATGTGCACAATACCCCACTAGCCAGTGATTCAAGATAACCACGACTTAATCCCTGTAATTATAACCTTTGAAAATAATTGGAGTATTGTAAAACACTTTTGATAAAAGAGAATGACTCACATTGCAGATTTAAACGGGCAGAGTTTTAGCATACTGATAAGTCTGATAACCTAATTTAAACAACATGCACACGAACTAGGTTAGTAACTAATACAACATTTAGGATAACTCACGAGATTAAGACCCTCACAACGAATGACAAAGTGCAATACTTAAACATCCATCGAATTTACGACGAATGACAAAGTATGACACTAATGTGGGCAGCACTTAAACATCCATTGAATAGTTTCAATCGATCAGACATTGAATCGTAATAGCGATCGAGTTAATACCCTGTATCGTAGCAGTGCCTCGCTATTATAAATATGATTTTTGAGCAGTAGAACTTTGTTTTGATTAAAACTTTCGACACCAGTGAACTGCTCATGACCCAAGCTATTTATAGCTAAAATATGGGGTTTACGCGGCCCGCGTAAGCCCCCTCTTGATTCTTACGCGGCCCGCGAGGGCTTCCTAATCGTAGACTAGGGCTAGCGTGTCACCGGTAGGGCCGCCACGTGGCCTGTTTGCTGCTCCAGAGTTTTGGTGAACTGTCGCGGTCCGCGTAAGCCTAGGCTTACTCTTACGCGACCCGCGTGAGAACCAAAAATCTGTTTTTTTTTTTTTTTTTTTGTTATGGATTTGGGTTTTAGGGGTCCGGGTTTCCACTTATGGGTCGTTTTGGGACATTTTTGAAGGTCCTTACAGTTTTGATAATGTGTGTGGGGTTGTTCAGGTTCATCAATCCATCCCCGCCAGTCCAACACAATTCACACCCCAAATTTAACGGTTGTCTATCATCTCCTAATGTATTACCTTCAATGATTTTGTAGGAAACTTTAAACTTGAAGCTTAATAGAACAGATGTTGAGAACCCATGGTTCGTTTTTGGTATATCATATGCGGGAGCTCTTAGCACGTGGTTTTGTCTTAAATTCCCTCATTTAACATGTGGAAGTCTTGCAAGTTCTGGTGTAGTTAACGCGATTCTCGACTTCTATCAATATGATCAACAGGTTAATACCACTTTTTTTTTCGATTTAGTATTTTATATTTGTTTCACATTTTTTTATTACTTTACTTGTGGCAGATTGGTGAGTCTACATAATGTTTACAAGAAGTTACTCAAGTTGCCAAAAATCGGTTTGCGTCAATTGGTGAAGCTTTGAGAAACGAATTTGATGCTAAAGCAGTCGATGGATGGTTGCCTAGACGATCCGATACATTTGAGAAATTATAAAAGGTATCCTTATGTATCTGGTGTCTAATTAAGCTATTGTAATGTGCTAGGATGTTTTTACTTGATAAGCATAAACCATTTCTTGACGTTGACTTTATAAACCATTGTATTTGACTCTTTCTTGGAACAAGTTGGTAGCCAGTTTTGGGCAGAAAAGTTGGTAGCCAGTTTTGGGTTTGGAGCTGATTTGGATGGTATGGGTCAAGATCATATAGTGGAAGATTCGGTTTAGCAAGGTATCGCTTTTGGTTGGAGTGTAAAGGTTGTTTCGGCTGTTGTTAGTTTTGGTCTGGTTGGGCAGGATGGTTTGAGAATTACTTCTTTGGATCGACAATTTGATGCTATAGGATGGGCGGATAAGGTTCCAAGTTCTAAAGTGCAGTATGGAGTTTCTTTAAGTGTTAAACAGCCTCCGGTTAAGGCTGGGAATGGTTGGGGTAAGCTTTCTTCGTGTGGGATCGAGTGTAAAGGTTGATATTATTATGTGTTGCAGGCGTATGTTAGAACACTCTCGTGGTGAAGTCAGAAACTGCCTTCTAGCTGAGACTAGGGCCAATGTATTCCCAATAGCCAAAGATCCTGTCTTTAGATCAATTGGTAACGATTTGGTTCGTAACACAACGTTACATGTTCAATCTATTTGACCTCTTTCTTTATATACTTATATATTTTCTAGCTATTTCTACCCATTTGACCCGTCAGATATAAATAAAATAATTTGAGCTGAACAAATTAAAAATAAACAGTCGAGATTGCGATCTATATGTGAATTTGTAATCAAACTCTTGCATTGGTTTTTCTAATATAAGGTTTGCACCGGTGTAGCTGCTGAAGCAGTCGATGGATGGTTACCTAGACGAGCCGATACATTTGAGAAATTAGAAAAGGTATCCTTATGTCTCTGGTGTCTAATTAAGCCATTGGCATGTGCTAGGATGTTTTTATTTGATAAGCATAAACCATTTCTTGACGTCAAGGTTTAAAAAAACGGAAATGAGTTTCGAGGCGTTTTCGCTTTGCCTCACGAGGCGTAAGCCTCGAGGTGAACCGAGGCGTAAGCCTGGGCGGAATTAAAAAATAAATATAAATATTATATATCTTACAAAAATAGTAATACTAACTAAATTCATCATCAAATTCATCAAAATAATCAAAAAGCACACATAAAAAGACATAAATTGCTTGAAATTGACACAAAAACATCAAAAACAAATATCTAAAACCCCTGAGGCGCAACCTTTTTAGCGCCTCATCCCCTCCGAGGCGCACAAACAGTATAAACCCCCTGAGGCGCGCCTCAGAATCGTTTTTTTGGCCGTTTCGCCTCAAGGCGCACGCCTATACCCTTTTTTAAAACCGTGCTTGACGTTGACTTTATAAACCATTGTATTTGACTCTTTCTTGGAACAACCACGATTTCGCAAAATTGAAGCATTAAGCCCCATTGGGCCGTTGTAAACCGCGTTTTTTGCAGACAAATCATGGTTTGTAAAACTGCAAAAAAACAACAATACATATTGGAACAAAATTCTACCTTGGACAATAATATAAAAATACGTTTTTCAAAAATGTTGATTTGTACATGTTTCTTAAATGACCGGAATGCCTAAATGTTATATGAGGATAGCAACTTACCATGCTTAGATGCTTCTTTAATTCAACAGTAGGTGGTTGCAGATGTGGAACGAACAACCGGTTCTAGCTGCAGACGACGGAGCCGGAGTCAGAGTCACTGTTGTTAATGCGATGGCTTCTTCTGGGTTGCATTTGACGTTAGAGAGTGCTTCCGATGATGCTGATGGTGGAAAGAAATTGGCAACAAGCGTGCTTGATAATGGCAAAGATGAAGGCGCAAACAATTTAAATGATATATTATAATCTGTTATAAAGTATTTCATTTCGATCGTTATTAAACCTACCCGTTTGTTCACACGGGTCTTGCTACTAGTTACACATTATTAGAACATCATACTAAAGTTTAGTGATTTTTAACTGACAAAAAAAGTTTTGGTGACTTAATTGGAACACTTGACAAACTTTATTACATTTCTATAAAGTTGCCCCTTTGAATAAATGCATTTTGTTGGTCGTTAAAAAAAAAGTTTGTTTTTGAATTTTTAATATTAGTATATCCTTAGGATATGGTTCAGTCTGTTTATTTTTTAGTTTGAGTTGGAGTCAAAATAGCTGCCGTGTATATTTTTTCTGAGTTGGTATTAATAAGAAAAAGTTGCCGTGTATATTTTTTCCTCGGATATCTCCGTTTACATCCGGTTACAATTTACAACGCTCTAAACGCATTTATGTGATATCTAGTCGAGTATCTTCATAGTTCATAAAACTATATTCATAAACGTACAAAAAAAAATACATCATATTTCAGGGCCGACCCGAAAGGTGCGGGATGAGCGACGGCTCAGGGCACAAACCCATCGAGGGCCAAGTTTTTTTTTTTGTTAGTTTTACATTGTAAAGTTAGAATATATACGTAATGAATCGGGAAAATGTCATTGCGAAGCACTTGGTTTGGTGGTTTGAAAGTCACTTTAATAACTTTAATAATAAGAAGACGCGAGTTCGAATCCCGGCGTCCTCAGTTTTGTTTTTCTTTTTAATGCAAATGACATTAATTGCCTAATTTTGTCAAGTTACATTAAATGATTGGTGTTGATTCAAATGACATTAATTCATTTTCATATATTTAAATTGTTTTTCTTTTTAATGCAAATGACATTAATTGCCTAATTTTGTCAAGTTACATTAAATGATTGGTGTTGATTCAAATGACATTAATTCATTTTCATATATTTAAATTTTTTATATACGTATATTCTTTTTAAAATTTTATATTTAATGGCCCGTATTTTGTGTTTGCACAGGGCCTAAAGATTTTCGAACATTTGCGGAGACGGCCCTATTTTAACCTGCTTTTACGTTGAGGCGCATATTTGACAAATTCAATAGTTGGGTCAGATTGTAGCATATCGTGATTTATCACAATAGTTGAGTGTACTATATTTGACAAATGCTTTAGGATCCACTATGTTTTTGTAGAAACCAATGAACATGGTTGACACATAAGAAACCAATGAACATGATTGACACACATTGAGATGCATGGTTGTAAAATAAGTTATGAAGTCAATATTATATATTATTGTACCATATAGAAAAAATAAATAAACTTTACTAAAAAAAACTATATATAGTATCAATGTCCTTATTGTACATGATAAGGTTTTATTGTATGATTTCGCAAAAAAAAAGGCAAAATAATCCAAAAGGGTAATAATGGGATTTTTGTTTGGGTGACAAACACATTTATTTACTTAGTGAGGTTGATTGATTGTACTCTCTTATGGGCCATAGCTATGCCCCAACATTGTCTCGCCATTACAAACTTTATGCATCAAGAATTGTCACTCATATCCATTAATTCTCTTTATTTATAAAGAAAAAGTGTTGAAGTCTAATTTATCTTAACATAAAAGTTAATTAATTTATTTGAAATTTGGTATATAACTAAAAAATGTTCTCAAATTGGCAACTGGCAAGCAAAGTGAGCGGCACAACACCCTCTGCCTTAAGATTTCATAATCCTTGTTTTCTTTTACTTTATTAATGTGATAATATTTGTTGATAAGACCGGTGGGTATGGGGAGGATAGTCTCTTTGGAGACTACCCGCCACGTAAGCGCCACGTAATCACGGGAGGAGGATAGTCTCTTTGGGGACTACCTAAGGGTGTGGAACTAGCCAAGACTACCCCACCATTAATAATATATTAATATATATATATAAAGGATGTGAGAGAAGTCAGATGGGGGGCCCACCACCTTGCCCCGTCTCCACCGTCTGAATTCCGACGGATTTACCGTGCCGGGCCCCAAAGGGGCGGTGTGTGACGAGCCTTGAAGGGGGGGACGGGCCTTTAACGCACCCCATACCCATTGGTCTAACAATTAATATTTGAGATTTTTTTGTTCTCAACGTTATTTAACTAATAATGAATTGTCATGTTGGTGATCTCACAAAAGAGCACTATTCATAGTGTCACAATCAAAGCTTATAGGTGTTTTAGGACACATGAATTCTTATTATTAGGGTTCATACCTTAAAAGATATATAATTCCAAAATACACATTGATTGGATTGCTATATTTACTCTCAAATGCTACAAAAATTTACCTGAAAAGTGTTTGCAAAATTGTGGCGGATTTTCAAAATACGAACCACAAACATAAAGTCAGTATGCAATTTTGTAAACATAATTTCATGATAATTCAATTACTTAGTGAATAATGCAATTTTGTAAGCATCATTTCATGATAATTCAATTATTTATTGAATAAAAGTTAAGTAATGTTTGATTTGTTGGAAACTACTGGTAATATCAAATACAAACAAGATCAATCTGTGGGAACCCCACGACTCTTTGTTTTTATGTTAACTCAAAAAAAAAAAAAAAAAAAAAATCCCTCTGCTGGTGTTTACATTGAATTACTTATAAATAAAGTCAACTATTTTGACTCCAACTCAAACTAAAAAATAAACCGACTGAACCATATCCTAAGGATATACTAATATTAAAAATTCAAAAACAAACTTTTTTTTTGAACGACCAACAAAATGCATTGGTAACTTTATAGAAATGTAATAAAGTTTGTCAAATGTTCCAATTAAGTCACCAAAACTTTTTTTGTCAGTTAAAAATCACTAAACTTTAGTATGATGTTCTAATAATGTGCAATTACCAGGTCACCAGGTTATCATTATTTTATCTTTTTTTTTCTTTTAATGCTTATATGGATGGATATTATTTATATTTTGTGAATTTTATAATATCAAAAATATATTTTTTAAACCCAATCATCGATCTGGAATTTCTATTTTGACTATTGGATAAAAACACTATCTTTAGCCTAACACAATTTCAAGATTCAATGATACTCTGTTCTTATTTCATCGCCTGCGATCCAAAATCATGACTTTTTCACAAAAGATCACATATCGGAATCAGAGTTAAAAAGAACGTGATGCAGAATGAGAGAGATCGAGATGGATGAGAGAATTTCTTGATGAAATATAAATTTTGATTGAATGTCGTTCGTCATTGAAGGCTTGATAGGTTTTTATTGATAATCGATGATAGAGTTTAAAATATGTTTTTGATTCTATAAAATCCACAAAACATCCACAACATAAGCATTAAAAAGAAAATAAAGAAATAAGAGAAACATAATAACCTGGTGACCTGGTAATTACACATTATTAGAACATGAAACAAAAGTTTAGTTACTTTAGATACACAAAAAAAGTTTGAGTTATTTATTTGAAACAGTTGACAAACTTGATTACATTTTTGTGGCATTTTCCCTACCTTATAATTTAAACTTATACAGATGTTAAGTATAGAATAAAACGTGGAAAGTACACTAAAGTACGTTAAGAAAAGTTTAATAATGAAGTGCATTTATGAAATATAAACATGATAGAAAGAGATGTGTATTACACTCTTCATAATGTACCCCTTGAAGTTATGTGATTTGACATATCCACCACCTCATTTTTGGAAGTGCCACACTTTAAAGCCCGTCTGCGTGACTATCTTTTCTTATTCTAAAATGAAAAACAAATTGCATCAACTATTCAAGTGATTATACACATAAAAAAGCATTTCAAAAATAAAAAATATTTTAGGTATTTAGCCATCAATTACTCATGCTCCAAATAAGCCCGTGAAAATAGTTTTATAAAGTCGGTACGAAACTATCCTTTTTTCTATTACATCTAAAAGGTTATTTTAAGCAAAGTTATCGCAAATATATGAAATGGGTTTACTTATGTTAAATTTAACTAAATTTCCTTATTTACTAATAAGCCAACGTTTTTTAGTGGTCTAGTCTATACTTAAAAAAAAAAGCCAAAAATAACCAAGTTTTCCTAACAATCGTTTTAGGTCACTTTATTTTAATCAGTTATGAATATACTTATAACAATGAAGCAAGTTTTAGGTGATGTTTGTTTTTTTAAGAGGTAAAATTTCTGAAGTCTGCGGACCACATCTGCAGACATCTGTAGAAGAAGTGATTGGGCCAAGTCTGCACCAAGAAGAGCTCGCACAGACGTTTTTTAATGAAACGTCTTCAGAAAAAACAAACGGTCTGTAGATAGCAATGTCTGGGCGACAAAAGAGCCTGCGCAAATCGTTTTTTAGAAAAACAAACGCCACTTTAGTTAAATGGTATGAGTATTTAAATCATTTATACCATATAAAAATCCATTTATATCTTGAATAAAAACCAATGATAAAGCGTCGAATCACGAAAAATGTAGCAACTTAGTTAATACATTAAGAAAAGTTTGTTTCTATCCATGTCCCGTTTGAGATACACAAACAAATACATTTTGAGGCAAGCTCATAGAAGGAAACTAGTCTATTCTATCGTCTTGGTTGTTTGTTGGTGCATTTGACGAGCGAGGAACAACTCGGTTTTTGCTAATGCGCCGGGCAAGATTGAGAACATTCTTAGAGAATTCAAGTCTTTTAGCTTTTTATGAATTAAAAATAGGCCCGAGTGCGTGGCTTTAGATTGGATCAAATGAAAAACTTTTTGCTTAGAATTTTTCCCTTTAGTCGTTGTTGCATGCTCTCTCTACGAAAGCCATAATATTTCAGAAAAGTAAGGTCGTGAACAGCCAACTATCGCATTGTCGTTTTCTTCCTGAAAAAGAGAGGTCGTAACTCTCTCTCTACGAAAGCTAGGATCTTTCAGGAAAGCTAAGTCATGAACAGCCAACCATCGCACTGTCGTTTTCTCCATGAAAAAGAGAGGTAGTAACTCTTTTTCCCTCTCTCTCTACGAAAGACAAGATCTTTCAGAAAAGCTAGGCCGTGAACAGTCAACCATTGTACTGTCGTTTTCTCCGTGGAAAAGAAAGGTCGTAACTCTCTCTCTACGAAAGTCAGGATCTTACAGAAAAGCTAGGCCAAGAATAGTTAACCATCGCACTGTCGTTTTCTCCGTGAAAAGAGGGATCGTAACTCTCTCTCCCTCTGCTACCGGCTTGCTAGCATGGCTTATAGGTTTTTTTAAGAGTTAACTGCCATTTTCGTCCCTGTGGTTTGGTCACTTTGGCCATTTCAGTCAATTTTTCAAAAATGCGCCATTTTCGTCCCCCACGTTCTGGAAAGGTGCCATTTCAGTCCAAAAATCATAACCCAGTTAAGTCAGTTAGTAAATAAGGATTGATTGTGTAAATTTGTAACATAAAGGACCATTTAAGTAAATATTAAACACCACCACCACTAGCCCTGCCACCACCACCACTCCGCTGCCACCACCACCGCCACCACAGCCCTGCCACCACCGCCACCACAGCCGGTTCATCATCATATCAGACGAGAGAGGGAGAAAGTCGGAGAGAGAGAGAGATAACGAGGCGGGAGAGAGAACCGGCGACGGTGGGGCTGCCTTCCCCAGATGATGACGATGATGATGTTGATGGTGGTGGTTCCGGCGGCGGCGGTGGTGACCATGCTACTGTTCATCGTCTTCCCCAAAACGGTCAACAGAAGTCAAACGGCCTAATTCTCGATCAATACCGGATAATATTCAAATTAAACTTGCAGAAACATTGTACAAGTATAAACATACCGATTGGGTGATTAAAACCGATCCGGTATCGCGTGCAACGGCGTGGCGACAGTCTCCGGCGACGGGTATTCCGACGAGACTTGCAGACGATGAACAGAGGGTATTTTCGAAGGGGTAAAGGATTTTGAAGGGTGTGAGAGTTTCGTATGGGTTCAGGGACTCTAAATAACACAACAATTTGACACTTAATCGACAAACTTCTGTGGATTAATTCCACTTTGAATTTTTTATAAAAACTCCGATTTCACGTGGTGTCGGGCATGCTTATTGAACAATTACAAAGCGTGGGGAGTTGTTTACGATCTGTGAGAGTGGTGGTGGTGGCAGGGCTGTGGTGGCAGGGCTGTGGTGGTGGTGGCAGGGCTGTGGTGGCGGTGGCGGTGTAACACCCTAGTTACTAATTAACGATTTTGTATGTAATTACCAACAACTTGATGTGTAGTTAAGACAACACATATTATAAAAATACGGGTTTATTAAAACTTTTACAAATTATAATTTATTCTACATAACGTGATCGAAATTCGTTGTTTAAAATTTACAATGTGGCAAAGTGCGGAAGCATGTAACTGTATCGTGTTCGGTTCTTCGTTGAGCTTGATCGTCTTCCGGCATCCAAGGTGTACCTACATTTCATAAACATGAAATGCTTTAGTCATACAGGGCTTAAAACGTGTCTAAACGAGTCCGAGAAACAATTGATAACAAAAACAAAAATTTCAACATGGCCTCCACCGTAACTTACGGTGGCACCGTAAGTTACGGTGGCCTCTGAATGTTAATTCCCCCCACCGTAAAACAGGGGGAATCTACCATAGCCTTTTCATCTCCACCGTAACTTACGGTGGCACCGTAAGTTACGGTGGCCTCTGTGCAGCCCAGTATCCTTTTTGCCGTAATTGGCACGAAATCTTTCGTATCTTTCAAACCGCTTATCCGTTTGACCTACCGTTTCTTCCTACATGATTGTAATTTAATTCTCCATCATATGGAGTTAAAATCCGATATCCGGCTTGATAAAATTTAAGACTTTTAAGTCTTCGGCTTATTACTCTTTTACCAAAATTTGACCCGTTCGTGATTTTATCAAACATACAAGTTTGTTTGACCCTTAATTCTCATAAATCTATTAAATTCAATGATGTCTAACATATTAGGTTCCAATTATAGAATTATATATCTTCTTTAACCCATTTTCACCATATGCTTAATTTGACCCGTTTGAGGTATTTAAGCATATTTTAAGCACCAATTGCTTTCATTCATTTCCAAATACATATGTCCACATTTCTTATCAAAGGATTTTCCACCACAACTATATTTGTGGTGGATTCAATGTGGTGACTTATATATATCAAAATTTACCCTTCAAATCGTTATTTTACGGCAAAGACTCAAATAGAGCCATTTGACTAACGTTTTACATCCTTCAACTTCTATACTCATCCTAAGTAATTTTCTAATTGTAAAACTCGTTTCCAAACAACCTTTAAGGGTTGTTTGTTCAATTTAGCCTACAAGGGCGTTTTGGTCAACATTAGTCCTTCATTTACAACGAATGACTTTTAGTTACTTGTTTAACCCAAACTCCGATCTTTTAACTATGATTTTATTTGAAAGGGCACAAGGCCTTTCAAATATAATGACCATCGTCCGTAACATTTGGTTTACCTATTAGGGTAATCAAAAACTTATTCTAGACTTCGTTTAACTCTCATTAGTCTTACATTTAAATGAGAGTTATCTTATTATGCGTACCTGGATCGGATCATTACATTGACCCATTTAAGTACCTCGCCTCGATATCTACTAAGTAATAGCGATGTAAATATCCACTCGATATTTATTTCTGAAATCAAACAACTCATCAAACCATTAGTCGATATTGTCAGAAAGTGATATTTTCACCTTTTGACCCGTTGGTCTAAATGACCGATGATATTGGCGAGATAAAGCTTATTGCCATCTCGTCTACACGACTCGTTCCAATTTACACCGCACGGTCGTTTTAACTATAATTCACCTCTTAACGCTTTTTGGCCTATTAAGGCATACGAAATATGTATCTTTCAAAAACCGATAATTATTGTCAACAAGTGTCCAAATTTCAATTTTTACCCTTATTGGTTATCTTGTTCCGTACGACTACACGCCGGAAACACCATATCTCAATTTCCCATTTGTCTTGTTCGAAATCAAAACAACAAAAGGACATTCTAAACTATATGACTAGTGTAAGCTATACTTACCTTGCATCCATGCCACGCTTTTCTTTCCGTACGCGCTCCGTTTGACCTGCTTCATCCACAAGCTTCCACCTAGCTTGTTAGGCGTCAAACTATCATCATATTTCATAAGATGGTTAATTTAGTCATTGTTAATCATAACTATTCCATCTTACTTATTTTTCTATCAAATTTATCATTCGATCTTACTAATGGTTGGTTTGACTACTAAAAGCCAAACGCCCCTTAGCATATAAATGCACATTCAAGCTATATCTATCAATTAGTAGCTAACATGATCTTATACACTTAGTTACATGAACATGGCTACCAAATTTCATCACAACATTCAAAAATCCATTTCAATCATGTATGAACAAGTTCCCAAATCACTAAATTTGTTTGAGTGCCTTGGTTCTATTATTCAATATGATGATTTTAAACATAAACTTATCATCATCCTTACTATTATATCAAAACCTACTTCCTAGTTTACTTGTTAATCACATACAAGTGATATTACTTCAAGTTCTTCATAATTTCATCATATCTAACAAAACCCACTTCAACCATATATGAACAAGTACCCAAATTCATGGTTAAATCGAACACCTTCTATTTGTTTTCATGCATGTTGATTCTAAGCATGGTTATATCATCAAATCCTTCAATTCATAGCATGTTATGTATGATTTTCACTTAGGGTTTCGTTCCTAATCAAGTATACATCTCTAATCTAGCCATAGCTTCTCTAATCCATGCCTAATTCACGATTAGGATGTTTATCCAATTTTTACAACTTCACGAATCATCAAGATTTTACATACCTTACGATCCTCTTGTTCGGGTGATCATTAATTCATGCTCGGTTGTGAATTTGGGCTTCATTTGATCCTTCAATTTGATGGATTTGTTGAAAGTTAGGGTTTGGCTCCATGGGAGCTCCCCTGAGATCGATCCAGAGCACACACTTGTGTGTGTGTGTTTTGTTTAGTTATTAATAAATAACCTTTCAAGTTATACAACTTTAACCCCCTCGTGTTTGATTCGTTATTAAGTAGATCACAACCTACTTATTTCTAATATCAATATTCTCATTTATTAACTAGGTTAGACATTCCTAGTTAACTTAGTGGGTTCGGGGGAAATTATGACTAAGTTTATTTTAGGTCCCGTTAACCCGGGCCTTTTATCCATTTTATTTCCTTAAAAGCTTTTGTTCACTTTTTATTTAATATTAGGATTAATTATTTAAATCCTAATATTTACCGGGTAAATTTTGCCACTAACGGTACTTTACCCGTCTTTCAGTATTAACGGAGTTTGATTATCAAACCCGTTTTCGGGGTGTTACAGTGGTGGTGGTGGCAGCGGAGTGGTGGTGGTGGCATGGCTGTGGTGGCGGTGGTGGTGGTGGTGGCAGCGGAGTGGTGGTGGTGGCAGGGCTGTGGTGGCGGTGGTGGTGGCAGCGGAGTGGTGGTGGTGGCAGGGCTAGTGGTGATGGTGTTTAATATTTACTTAAATGGTCCTTTATGTTACAAATTTACACAATCAGTCCTTATTTACTAACTGACTTAACTGGGTTATGATTTTTGGACTGAAATGACACCTTTCCAGAACGTGGGGGACGAAAATGGCGCATTTTTGTAAAATGGACTGAAATGACCAAAGTGACCAAACCACAGGGACGAAAATGGCAGTTAACTCTATATTTTATAATTATATAAATATTTATACATTTTACTTAAATGGTCCTTTTATTAACAAATTTACACAATCAGTCCTTATTTACAAACCGACTTAACTGGGTTATGATTTTTGGACTGAAATGGCACCTTTCCAGAACGTCGGGGAGGAAAATGGCGCATTTTTTAAAAATGGACTGAAATGGCCAAAGTGACCAAACCACAGGGACGGAAATGGCAGTTAACTCGTTTTTTTAATGAAAGTTAACCGTTTGAAAAATTGAGAAAAGTTGGTGACTCATGGAAGTTAAAATTCTCCCACGAGGGACTGAAGTTGTAAAGGTTACAAACCAAAAGGACATTACGGTAACTTATCAAAATCCAATTGCATCTTCTAATCTTCGTACTTTATATTCCAATGCAATCCATTTTTATAAAATATTCTCAGAATCCTTCTTCTCCGCCCCAAATTCTTCCAACAAATAATCAAATCCCATCTTGCTTCCATTCCCATTTAATCCCTCCAATCTTTCACAACCACCATAACTATATAAACAATCAAGTTTCATTGTTGCACACCAACTGTTCGACAAAAGTCCTGAGAGAGAAAACAAGTAATGCAGGCTCATTTTCTTGCCGGAAAACCGGTGATCTTGACCATATCTGTCACTGTAATCACCGTACTCTTGCAGACAGCCTTTGTTCTTTGTGGGTTTCCTACAACTCTCACGTTGGAGAGAGCTTTCCCAACGAATCATCATGTTGAATTGAGTGAACTCAAAGATAGAGATAGCTTACGTCACCCTAGAATCTTGCAGCAGGCTTCTGTTGCCAGTGTTGTTGATTTCCCTGTTCAAGGCACTTATGATCCTTATCGTGTTGGGTATTTTCTTGATTTTATTTCATCTTTGTTCATTAGTGTTTCCAATTGTTTTAAATTAATAAAATTGTTTGATGCTGCTTTGTGTTGAAGCTCTGTGTGTGTGTGTGTGTATTCTTATTTTTTATTTTTGAATAATCATTAGGTTCTCCAATTGAAAAACTAAAAGGGAAAGATTCTTGCTTTGTTTTCTTTAGTTTTTGGGATTTTTTGTACATCAAAATCTTTTTTTTGGTTGTTAGTATTTAATGGGAATTGTTTTCTTTAATATTACTATTTGTATTTGTACTTTTGTAGCCTTGACGCCCTGCTTGCGGTATGCGCATATAATGTATATATATGGCCATCGGGGGGGGGGGGGGGGGGGGGGGGGGGCAAAAGTGAAAGTTCCCTAATTTTAACGTTATTTTACTAATTTCGTGAAAATAACGTTAAAAGGTGAGGACGGTTTATCATGCATCTTGTGGTGGCGTTGATAGCTGAAAGACAAAAGGGTACATGCACTAATCGGTCTTTGTCCCGATTGCTGAGTGTTATGTGCCTTATGTCCAAGGCTTGATGCAAAACTACTATCGAGCTGGGGTCTCACTGGAAGCAGCCTCTCTATTCCTACGGGGTAGAGGTAAGGTTGTCTACATCTTACCCTTCTCAGACCCTACCTTTGCTTTGCTGTTGGTGGGATTTACTGAGTATGATGATGATGATGACTTTTGTAGGCTTTATTTCTTGATTTTATATTATCTTTTATCATTAGTTTCTCCAGTTCTTTGAAATTAATAAAATTGTTTGAAGTTGCTTTGTGTTGAAGCTGTGTTTTTTTAAATCATTAGGTTCTTTAATTGAAAATATAAAAGGAAAATATTCAAAGATTCTTGCTTTGTTTTCTTTATTTTTTTGGGATTTTTGTACAAAAAAAAAATCTTTTCTTTTTTGTTTTTATTATTTAATGGGAATTGTTTTCTTTAACTTTACTATTTGTATTTGTACTTTTGTAGGCTTTATTTTACAAGAGTTCAATTAGGTTCACCTCCAAAGGAATATTTTGTACAAATTGATACTGGAAGTGATGTGTTGTGGGTCAGTTGCAATTCATGCAAAGGTTGCCCTAGATCTAGTGGACTACAGGTACTATTGTAACCATTTTGGTTCATTTCATGAAAGCCAATATGCTTAATTTGCCTGAAAGAGTCGTATAGCTCAAGTTTGATACATTAAAGTTCTTAAACTTGTTTAAAATAATTAAGACTAAAGTACACGGATAGAACCTGTGGTTTTCCTAAGTTTTGGATAATGGTCCTTGTGGTCTGCACCTTGTAACACATTTAGTCCTCAGCTAACAAAGCTAGAGGTGTCAGGAGGTCCAAGTTAGGGACTAAATGCGTTATAAAGTGCAAACCACAGGGTCCATCCATGTACCTTTGACAAAAGTTGGGACTAAATGCGTTATAAAGTGTAAACCACCAGGACCATCCGTGTACTTTTGGAAAGCAAGGGACAAAATCCAAAATTTTGGAAACCACAGGGACTATCCGTGTAGTTAACTCATAATTAATTAAATAAGTACTTGTGATTTTTTTTTTTCTAAATAACTTTTTTTTTTCCTTAAACGGTCCAGATTAATTGATGAAGTGGCGTTTGAAGTGTTCAAAATTTGTTGATTTTTTTTAAACATACAAGATGATATGCATTTGTATTTAAAACGGTTAAAATTAATTGAAGTGATGTCCCACATCGCCAAAAGAGTCTACATGACATCCATGTTAACAAAAGGTTGTCTGCATAACCTCCACATAGGTATTGATTAGGTTACTATTCATCGGTGCTCTACGCTTTAAAAAATACAAGCACGTGTATTTTTAAACAAGTTCATGACTCTAATATACCAAAATTGGGTTGGGAACTTTTTTTCGTAATATTAGAAAGTACGATGGAATTTAATGTTACTAACCCTTTTATTACTACTATAATTCATGGTTGTAAAAGTCGCGCCTAGCCTCCGATTAATCGCTAGTCCAGGGTTCACCAAGTAATTTTCATTTAATCGGCCAATTAATCGCTAGGCGGTCAACAATGGTCAAATCTAGTCCTAATCGGCCAAAATTCGGTGGCAGTGTAGTGATTCCGGCTGACTAGCGCCTAGCGATTCTTAGAACACTGCTATAATTCAATCATTATAGTTAAATAAAAACCACTTTTTAACTAATACTGTTGTTATCTGTAATCAACAGCTTCCAATTCAGTTCTATGACCCTTCAAGTTCATCAACAGCTTCTTTGATCTATTGCTCAGACCAACGATGTTCGTTAGGAACCCAAGCTTCCGATTCCAACTGTTCTGGTCAAAATAATCAGTGCAGTTACACATTCCAGTACGGAGACGGTAGTGGAACATCAGGTTTTTACGTATCCGATCAAATCCATTTGGATACAATTTCCGGAGATTCAACATTATCTAACGCTTCAGCATCTATCGTATTCGGGTGAGTTAATAACAATTTTGCCATCATCATTAACAGTTAACCCCTTTTAGATTTCATGTAATTAGAGTTAATTTTGTTTTTCGTCCCTGTTGTTTGTTGAAAATAGCTATTACAGTCCATTAGTTTGAAAATTGCCAAAACAGTGCCAGTACTTCACTTTTGTAACAATTGCAGTCCACCTCTGTTAACCGCATCTAATTTACCATTAAGTTTTGGTGAAAAGACTAAATACCCCTTTGTTAAAAAAACAAACAATTGTTTTTTATAAATTAAACCAATCTCTTTACTTTATAAAAAAAAATGTTTGCTTTTTATAGTTTTTTAACATAAGGGTATTTTAGTCTATTCATCAAAACTTAATGGTAAATTAGATGGGTTAACGAAGCTGGACTGTAATTGTTACTAAAGTGAAAGTACCGAACTGTTTTGGCAATTTTTAAGGCAATTTTTAAGGCAATTTTTAAACTAATGGACTGTAATGGTTATTTTCAACAAACCATAGGGATGAAAAACATAATTAACTCTTTCATGTGATTATGTAAAACCTTGTTGTCTTGTGAAATAGATGTAGCATGAGTCAAACTGGAGATTTGACCAAATCCGATAGAGCCGTTGACGGGATCTTTGGGTTCGGTCAGCAGGGCTTATCGGTAATTGCGCAACTTTCTTCACAAGGGGTAGCACCGGATGCGTTTTCTCATTGTCTTGTTGGAAATGGTGCGGGTGGTGGTATTTTGGTTCTTGGTCAAATAATGGAGCCGAGCATGGTGTATACTCCGCTTATCCCGTCACAGTAAGTTCTCTTTTAGTCTTGAAATGGCCATTATGCCCCTCATGTAGGCGTACCCCTTAATGGCATTTAAATAATTAGCTTAAATAACCAAAAGAGGTAATTACGTTTTTCGTCCCTGTGGTTTGTTGAAAATAACTATTACAGTTCACTAGTTTAAAAATTGCCAAAACAAACAATTACAATCCACCTCCATTAACCCCATCTAATTTACTGTTATGTTATTGGTGAAAAGACTAAAATACTCCTATGTTAAAAATACTACAAAAAACAAACAATTGTTTTATAAATTAAACCAATCTCTTTACTTTATAAAAATTGTTTGTTTTTTTATAGTTTTTTTTTAACTTAGGGGTATTTTAGTCTTTTCGTCAAAAACCTAACTGTAAATTAGATGGGGTTAACGGAAGTGGACTGTAATTGTTACAAAAGTGAAAGTACCGGTACTGTTTTGGCAATATTTAAACTAATGGACTATAATGCGTTATGGTTATTTTCAACAAACCACATGGACGAAAAACGTAATTAACTCTAACCAAAATCTTTAACAAACTTCTTGCTCTTTTTCCACATTTTGATTTTCATTACATTAATAACGTGATTGTTTTTAAAGATCTGAATGGAACCCATGTTTAAAGTTGTGATCTTTGACCTTTATTAGTCAAACTTTTTATGGGTTCACTACGATTTTACTATTACACCCTTCATGGACATGTTTACACGATGTTGTAGGCCACATTACAACATAAATCTGCTGAGCATTTCGGTCAATGGACACACACTATCCATTGACCCATCAATGTTTGCCACATCAACCAGCCGAGGAGGAACCATAATCGATTCCGGAACTACCCTTGCTTACCTCACAGAAGAGGCGTTTGATCCTTTTGTTGATGCGGTAACTTCTAAAGGACAAAACTGTCGAATTCTTTATCACTTTCAAATCTCGAGAATTATGGGAAATCACTTGTGTTGATGCAGATTACGCAGTCTGTATCACAATCTGTTCGGCCTCTTATATCAAAGGGGAATCAGTGTTATCTAGTTACCTCAAGGTTTTCTTCATATCCCACAATTTCCTTGGTGTTTGTTTATGTTTTCAATTAAAATAATATTGAAATTATAATTTTGTTTCAGCACACCTGAGATATTTCCTACAGTAAGCTTGAACTTTGCTGGTGGGGCTTCAATGGTTTTACAACCCCAGGACTATCTTCTACAGCAGAACTCTGTCGTAAGTTCACAACACTATTTGCAACTAATAACTGAATGTTTGACTTGACGTGTAATTTTAATTATAACTAGTGGGTTACCACCTGAGCTCCGCAGCAGGTTCGAAACGTAGATAAAATAAGCAAATCACGAGAGTTAAAGTTGTTTGATGTTTAGTTAAGGGACTAAACATGTCATTGTTATAGTTGAGGGGCTAAACATGTCATAATTAAAGTTGAGGGACTAAAGTTGTTTATTATTAAAGTTGAGGGGCTAAAGTTGTTTTAGTTAGGGCTAAACATGTCACTATTAAAGTTGAGGGGCTAAAGTTGTTTATTATTAAAGTTGAGGGGCTAAAGTTGTTTATTATTAAAGTTGAGGGGCTAAATTTGTTTATTATTAAAGTTGAGAGGCTAAAGTTGTTTGATGTAGTTAGGGGCTAAACATATCATTATTAAACTTGAGGGGCTAAAGTTGTTTTAGTTAAGGGGCTAAACATGTCACTATTAAAGTTGAGGGGCTAAACATGTCATTGTTAAATTTGAGTGGCTAAAGTTGTTTATTATTAAAGTTGAGAGGCTAAAGTTGTTTGACGTGGTTAAGGGGCTAAACATGTCATTATTAAAGTTGAGTGGTTAAACATGTCATTAAAGGTGAGGGCTAAAGTTGTTTATTATTAAGTTGAGGAGCTAAAGTTGTTTATTATTAAAGTTGAGGAGCTTAAGTTTTATTAGTTAAGGGGCTAAACATGTCATTAACAAATTTGAGGGGTTAAAGTTGGCTAATGCCAAAGTTGAAGGGCCAAAGTTGGCTGATGTGACAAAATAGCATATTTATTGTATATATTATTATTACTAATCAAATTCATTATTTTAATTATGTCAAAAGTAGATTTTTGATCATTTTTGCACTGTTGTTGTAGGGTGGAGCTGCAGTTTGGTGCATGGGCTTTCAGAAAATAAGAGGTCAAGGAATTACCATTCTAGGAGGTATAAGCCTGTCATTTTTCTACAATTTTAATTAAACTTTTTAACTTTTATATCATGATTTTTTGTTATGAGCAATGCAGATCTTGTTTTAAAGGACAGGATTGTTGTTTATGATCTGGGTGGTCAACGGATTGGCTGGGCGAATTACGATTGTAAGTTATCTTCAATATTTATAAACATAACACAAATAAGTAAAATTCACAGAACTTTCCTAATAATCATTCCAATTCTCATGGGTCAGAGAGATCAAGTAATAAAAAAACATGCATGTCAAAGTTTGTAGAGTAAATTGCGCACTTTTCATCTTTGAGGTACATACCAACTTGCAAGTTGTGTCCTTAAACTAAGGTCGTTACAAAAAACAACATTTATTTGAAAAGTTATAACACGTTACGTCTTTTTGAGTCTTTGACTACAGTCTACACAGGTGTTAGATTTTCTGTTTACTTGTTTTAAATGGCATTTACCCTTTACAAATAAAGTACATAATGTGTAATTTTCAGAATTCTTTTCTTTTCATTTTTTTCTTTTTGTGTTTTCTTTCTTTACTTCTTTTCTTTTATTTCTTTCTTTTTTTTTATTATATTTATCCCTTTTATTTTATACTTTTTTTATTTAAATTAATTAATCAAGTTATTTCTTTTACAAAAATATTTTTTTTTTTTTGTTTTTTTAGTTAAGTTATATTTTTCTCATTTGTTTTTATTATCTTTAAAAGAAATTAATTAATATTATATATGTGTAAAGGAGCCGAGTTCGAGCTCGCATAAGCTTGATCTCGGCTCATTTAACTTAGGAGTCAATCTCGGTTCGTAAGTAGATAAATGATTAATTAGTTAAAAGGAAAAGGATGTTAATGTGATACAACTTTTCAAATAAAGGATTTTTTATTTATTGACCTTAGTTTTTTTCATTGTAATGATGTTAGCTACTTAGCAAAAAGAAGATGAAACTTTTATCATAATTCAACTACACATCAATTCATTTGACTCCCTGTTTCTTAATTTTTTAGGTACAAAATCTGTAAATGTATCGATTACCTCAAGTGGCGGCCGAAGCGAATATGTGAACGCGGGTCAAATCAGTGGTAGCGCGTCTTTGCAAAATACGCGTTGTAGTCTGATACTAGTCATCTTTGTGGCCTTATGGTTACAGTTATCTGTGGTGATTGTTGTTTTTTCCTAGCAAAAACTGAATTTCTAATGTTTAGAGTTGATTTTTTTGTATGTATATTTATTATGTAAAACCAAATAGGCTTAACTGCAATTGAGATTCATACATGTATACGGATGTGTACGTTGCAAATGTATGTATACAAATTAACTTCGTGAATTGTTTGACTATACCAATAACTGTAAAAGGTTTTAATTTGCTGTTATATTTTGTGACGGTTATATAGGAGTTGATTTATAGTTTGTACAGTACTCAGAAAATAAGTGTGGTGAACTGTTTGTGTGATACTGTTTAATGGGAGAATCTTTATACTAATAAATAAAAATAAATGTACACTTGGCTCCTCCTTCTCGGATTGTATGCCACGTGGACCCCTTATTTTATTTAGGTTTTGGAGGGAAACGATTTTCTTAGAATTAAACATTACTAGGAAACATATGACAATCTTAGCTTTTCTGCAATCATAAATCGGACTTTCCATCTTTCTTAGAATTTTATGTTTTTAAGTTTAGGTTCTATGTTTTTTTTTTTTTTAAATTTAGACCAAGTATTTATTAAAAGTTATGTATTTGGGTTTCTGTTTTCGATTCTACTCAAAATTTTTGGATCACGTATGATTACTATCATGATTATTATTTAGAAATTGTAATGCCCACACTTTTCTTTGCTATATGAAAGGTTTATTATTATTATTACTTTGTTTTGTTAATACGTCCAATGATTTTCATGTATCCGTGTTCACTCTTAACTATGGATTTCCTATTATTGGAACAACATTATTTTAAAAAGTTGCTCAATCTCTCGACGCATCATTTTGAACCATGTAATCTACTATCAAGTAAAATATTTAACCCAGCTACTTACAATCCTAAGACCACCCGTAGTGGGGCGGTATTTTTTAAAAAAATTGAAAAAAAAAGCCCCAAAACGCCCCCCACCCCATTACACCCGGCGTTGTCCAGTGTTTTTATTTTTTTAAATTTGTTGTTGGCGTTATAATTAAAAAGCTGAATTGGTTTGTGGAATTGTTGACCCACCAATCACTTACCAACATGTCTCTGACAACTTTTGAAAATGGTTGTATTTCGTGTGCTTTTTTTTTTCATTAAAAATAATATGGGCGTTATTGGAATAATGTCCCACTACACCATTTTTGCAATAATGTCCTATGCTGACTATGATAACACGTGTCGAATAATGCCCCATGGTGGGGGCATTATTTTGTTCCACCACTACATATGGTCTAATTCCTAAACACACTCATACTCTACAAACTTTCATAAATTTTAACATTGTATTTATAACTTTAATACTTAACATATATTTACAAAACACATTAGTTTAATCCGTGTATCACACGGGTAACTAACCTAGTTTCATATATATATATATATATATATATATCTAAAACTTTTATAAATACCATATACATACGCAAATAAACTTTAAAATATATATATATACTAGGTTAGAACCCCGTGTAATACACGGGTTGAATAAATGTAATTGTATACACCAAATAATAAAAAAATATATCTTTAAAAACATCGTTTATTACACAGGTTGAATAAATGTAATTTTATATACCAATGATAAAATAATATATCTTTAAAAATTTTGTTTAATACATGGGTTGAATAAATATAATTTTATGTATTAAACAATAAAAAGGTTATATCTTTACGAGCCCCGTGTATTGTACGGGTTGAGTAAATTTAATTTTATATACCATATAATAAAAAAAGTTATATTTTTAAAAACTCAGTGTATTACACGAGTTGCATAAATGTAATTTTGTATAGTAAATAATAAAAAGATTATATCTTTAAAAAAACCTTGTTTATTACACGGGTTGAACGAATCTAATAAAAAATTATATCTTTAAAAAAAACTAACGGATAT
Organism: Helianthus tuberosus; assembly: GCA_030545235.1. Lineage (NCBI taxonomy): Eukaryota > Viridiplantae > Streptophyta > Magnoliopsida > Asterales > Asteraceae > Helianthus > Helianthus tuberosus. The sequence continues at coordinate 33,463,817 of CM060352.1, read as the reverse complement.
ACTCGATATATGATGGATGGGGTGATTGCGGTGATGGTTCTTATAAATGTCACGTAAACATAGTGAATACCGTATTTAAGTTGAGAGTTGAACACGAAAATAAAAGTATAAAACCAATAAACATTGATTAATATTTTTGTTTACCCCTTAGACCACCCCTAGTGGGCTTTTTTTTGGGCGTTTCCCCCCTAAAAACCACCCCACAACGCCCATCTTCCACCCCCGGGGGTGTTTTTTTTTTTTAAATTCTTTTGGCGTGCTTTTTTCCACGCCTTGCTTCATTGGTTTTGGTCAATCACCCTTGATCTTCTTTGTTTGTCCAACAAGATTTTTTGATGGTTTTTTTTTTTTTAAATTTATTACACCTCTTTTAACATAATGTCTCACATACCCACTACACCCATTTTAGAAAACGCCCCATAATGCCCCATTGTTGGCTGGGCTGCCACATGGCGCAAAACACCCAAGGGTAGGGGCATTACCACTACACATGGTCTTATAAACATTTTTGAAATAGGTTCCTCCTTTAACTACTTTAGTTTAATAAAATAAATACATCATTTACATTATATTAATTTATATTTAGTGTACGTCTTTTGTTAATTTCATGATAAATACGTATTTTGTTAATTTCAGGATAAATAATTTTGAAATCTAATAAATATTTCAAAATATTATATTATCTCCTATACGAATTGTTTAAATTTATATTAATTTAATTTTGTAATTATCTTTTAATTTATATTAATTATTTATAATTAGGTAGTAGAGAGAGGAAAAAACTAAAAAATAGATAGCTCCAATGAATGACATATGTCCATTCATTGGTTTCTTTTATCTTTATAAATATTTAAAACGCTAATATATTTTTTGAGATTTTAATAATTAATATATGATTATAATAATTAATATATTATTATCAGTTATCTTTGTCTTTATCATTAAAATCTCTTCTATAAATTTTAAATTTTTAAGACCGCCTCATAAAACGTCATTTGTCCCTAACATGGTTTCTTTTATTATATGTATAGATATAGGACAAAGATCTGTTAGGAACCACACTTTATTACGAGAACCGTGAGAACCAATGTAAACACAACCAAAAATACCTAAAAATAGCTAAAAAACACACACAAATTTTTTTTAATATTTTTTATAAAAAAAAATCGCTACTTTTAGTAGCCAATAAAGAAAAAAAAAATTTTAAAATTATATTTTTTTTTGCTACTAAAAGTAGCGATTTTAACTTAAAATATATATTAAAAAAATTAGATTTTTTTTTAGGTTTTTTGGGGGTTTAGTTTTTAGCATTTTAGCTTGTGGGGGGGGGGGTTAGGTTTTTGGGGGGGTCGGGGTGGGGTTAGTTTTTTTTTAGGTTTTTTAGCTATTTTAGTTTGTGTTCACATTGGTTCTCGCAAATCTCGCAATAAAGATGGTTCTCGCATGAACCTTACCCTATATATATATATAGGGAGGAGTTTGTAACAACCCTCAGTAAATCCGATACCCTTATAATTTTTATGACACCTAATATATGTTAAAATGTCTCAATCTGTCTTTAAATATACCTCGTATGTGAAAACCGAGCCCGAATTACGATATAGCATTAGAAATAAAATATAAAGTCTGAATATTGAGCTGAGGCGGGCCGCGTAGACCCACCCCAACATCTCACGCGGGCCGTATCAAGACTGGAGTTGACTCTGCTGATTTCTTAAGTTAAAGCGGGCCGCGTAAGAGTCTTTGATAGTCGACGCGGGCCGCGAGAAACCTATACACGCAAAGACATCCGTTGCTGACACGTGGTGAAGCTAGTTGATGACCCAGCTAAGCTACGCAGTTGACCAAAGTCAACGCGGGCCGCGTAAACTCCTGTCTACCCTTACACGGGCCGCGTGGAGACCAGATTTCACAACTATAAATAGGATCGATGGCCTTCAGCTACAAATCGTTCATTCTTTCTTTCTTTCTCGAAAATCTGAAGAAAAATAATAATAATCTTCGGGCATAATACCCCCTAATTAGCGAGGTTCTGCTTCGTTGTAAGTATTATAACCCCGGTTACGTATTAGATACGCTGCCCGATTGATTTAGGATTCCGTAACAACTGTCGTGGTTCTGCCCGACGTAGTTGTTGGAATGCCGTCTTGGGGAGGGTATCATTAATATTTTCAAAGGGTTATGATACTAACCAATATATATTTGTATAAATTATAGATTATATCCAGGAAACCCTTACGCGAAGTCTAAAATAGCAATGTGAGTAATCTCCTTTTTGTGTCAACTATTTTTATAAAACCTCAATTGTTTTATATTATATTACCAGTATGTGAGTCGTGTAATTCTTCAATTACTGCCGGTATTATGGGGTTTTGTATACAAAATTTATTACTTGCGAGTAGTAAGTCGGAATGACAGTACGTTACCATTGGACGACGAGTAGCCAATGTGTAATATGACCCACAAGTCAAGGATTGACAGTACTGAATGAGTAATTGTGTAGATATAAACATTGTAATCGCTCTCAATACTGCGAATGATAAAACCTGTTTTGATTAAACTGGGATTCACTCACCAGTATTTCCCGCTGACAAAATATTTTTAAAACATGTTTCAGGTAACACAATGTGAAAGCCAACTGGGAAAAAGCCAGCTCGAGAGCACTGACGGCTTGGAAATTATGTGGCTATAAAAGTTACCTAATAAACGATGTTTTTAAATTAAATAAAATAGGGTTTGTCCCTATAATTGTACGATGTTTTAAACTCAATAAAAGAGGATTTAACCCTATGTTGTAATCAGAAACTTGGGTTTTTACCCATGTGATTATTAAAATAAAATAAGGTGGTTTTACTCTGATAAAAATATTTCCTAACTACGGTCCTGATGTAATTTCCGCTGCCAAATTAATAAACTGATACCACCACAACAAATGTTCGCGGCCGCCCATTCCCGGGACAGATAAAGGGGTGGGGGTTGTGACAGAGTTCATGCGAGAACCACCCTTATTGCGAGAACCGCGAGAACCAATGTGAACACAACCTAAAATAGCTAAAAAAACCTAACCCCCCCCCCCCCCCCCCCAAAAAAAAAAAAACCTAACCCCCCCCCCCAAAAAAAAAAAAAAAAAAAAAAAAACCTAAACCCCCCTCCCCCACCCCCCAAAAACCTAAACCCCCCCCCCCCCCCCCACCCCCAAGCTAAAATGCTAAAAACTAAACCCCCAAAAAACCTAAAAAAATCTAAAAAAAATAAAAAAAAATCTAAATTTTTTTTTTAATATTTTTTTATGCTCAAATCGCTACTTTTAGTGGCCAAAATTGTTTTTTTTTTTTTTGCTTCGAAAAGTAGCGATTTTTTTATAAAAAATATTTAAAAAAAATTTGTGTGATTTTTAGCTATTTTTAGGCATTTTTTGTTGTGTTCACATTGGTTATCGCGGTTCTCGCAATAAGAGGTGGTTCTCACATGATCTTCTCCCTATATATATACATACATACACACACCCTTATGATAGTTTTACAGTATGTGGTTGTTTCTAGTTTACAATAGTGTTATCCTAAAAAGCGTAGGAAACAATGAGAATGCAACACGTGGTGCATTAGATATTTACGGACAAGGGTATTTGAGTAAGTTTACTATTTCACCTCATTAACTTTAGCTTCTCTCGTTGATATTAAACGTGTGACTTTTTTATACAACATTATTTTCAAATATATATATATATATATACACCATAAAATCGAGCATATTTTTCTCATTAATATGAATACCCTATTGATATCATTTTTTATAACTTCGTTTTAAAATGTATAATCACATCTTGCGTATAACTGTGTTGTTATACATTAACACGTTGTTGATGTACAACATCACAGTTATATGAGTTGTTATCTGGATCTGGGTACATATCCACACCGTATTAATGTATAACAACACAGTTATATGCACAATTATCTAGACATGGGCATAAACCAACACATGTTAATATATAACATAATTATTTGAACGGTATGATTATACTTTTTTTTATTTCAAAAACTATATCAACAGGGTACTCATATTAAAGAGAAAAACTTATTTGATTTTATGAAGTAACTAAAAAATATTAATATAATATAAAAAAGTTGGACGTTTAAAAAATGAGAGGAACTTGAAAAAATCTTACAATGGTAGAAGAATATACCAATTTACACATCCACCCCTTCTAGATCTTTACTCACTTTGAAGAATTTACTAAACTGCCTATTAAATTAATCTTAGCTATTAAATTGTGTGATCGAGGATCAATGTCGTTTCCTACGTCTGGATGAGCTGGTTATACAATGAAATATACCATTTTTAAGCGATTTACATAATCAATAAATGATAAGCAAATTAAATAAAACTAGAATTAAGCACCCATGTGTTATGCCGGGGGCTTAAAACTATGCCAAATAACATCAATACCACACCGCTGGTCACAACCACCAATACTGAAGTTGCGGCGTGTTAATGCGAAGAAATAAGACTGAAACATATAAAAAATAACTATGTCGATTTAGGACCCACGCGTTGCGACAAACTTGTTAAATGGTAAAAATAGACGTAAAAACGTTGAACCACACACGCACGTTGTGCCGTGTCAACTCGCAAAATAATGTAGAAAAGAATAACTAAGTCGATGTAGGATCCGCCCGTTGCGGCGAACTTGACAAAGGGGGAAAATAGACACATTGCGACATACCTGTCAAATGTGAAAAAATAGACCAAAAACGTTGAACCACACACGCACGTTGCGACGTATTAACTCGCAAATTTTAGAACGAAACGTAAAATGAAAAACTTGCAAAAGATAAAAAGTATGAGGGGGCCAAAGTTGTAAATAAAAAAGTGTTTGGTTAAATTACAAAATATGAAAAAATTTGGGTTAATAGTAAACAAATTAAGAGGGTTAAAATAAAAAAGATGAAACCTTTGGGTTGAAAGTGAAAAATCACAACAAATTTTTGAAAAACACCCCATGCTTTAGTTACAACAACACCATGCAACAATATGTTGCTAATTTATATTAAGGAAATATATGAAATTAAAACAAGTGAGGAAAAGAAACCATCCACTGTCTCTGGGATGATTTCAGAGTCTAAGATTATGCGTAATGGGTCGTTAAAACCTCCATTCACGCCATGTAACGTCTGTGTACACCACCTCCCTAGGCGTGATTTGCATTAAAAATCCTTCCCGGTGTAGCTTAAATCACAAGCCAGTTTCATCAAAACCCATACTAATAGCCGTACACACTATCTCTCTATCTCTACTATTGCCTTTTTTTTTAAATAATAACCATTACACCTTTTTTTGGTTAAAAAAAGACCATATTCACGTGGTAAAAACCGTTCAAAGGAATTTGAACCACAACGTGTCGTCTAAACCCATATAAAACATTAGAAACCAATACGTGTCGTCTAAACCCATATAAAACATTAGAAACCAAGTAGAATGTGAATGTTAGAGCATTTACATCCCGTTCTGTATTTTTATGTGAGTGAGTTCTGTCTATTATAAAAAGTGGTTGTGAGTGGATGAGACAAAAAATGTTACCATTTATCTATAAATTTTTGGTGACGTTGTTCACCCTTGTTAATTTTTAATATTTTTTTAAAGTAGTTGTGAGTGGAGTAGAGAGAAAGTAATGATAAGGTAGTTTTTGGTATGTAAGAATGAGAGGTGTAATTGAATGAACTATTGCGAGGGAATAAAAAAGTGTGTTTGGTTTGTCAACGTAATGGAATCACCCATTACATAAGTCATTCCATTCCCTCAAATTCATTCCATCCACTCCCCCTGGTTTTTTTTTCCATTCCATTCCCTCTATCAGCCTACGTCACAAACACCGCCCGTCACCTCCACCATTTGCCACCACCACCACCTGTCGTCGTCACCACCCACCACTGTGAAATTAGGAATGGCAATGGGCCGGGCTTAGGTCGGGTATTGGTAATCCCAGGCCCGTGCCCGGTTGTAATTCTTTGTCCCATACCCGGCCCGTTACCCGTCGGGTATTTTTCGGGTAATTACCCGTCGGGTATCGGGCAAACCCGTGGGTATCGGGTATACCCGTTAATTTCTTAAAAATACCCGTTGGGACAAATGTGCAATTTTTACTTTGATGTTTATATAATTTACTATTTTAATGACTATAACAAATGAAAATATGATTAGTAATTTACATATCATATTCAGACCACATATACTAAACTAAATTAAAACGATTACTTAATTAAGTAAGTAAATTGTATCAGAACCACCAAATTGCATAAAACATTCACATAATAAAGTGTGATAGCTTCCATATCCAATACACATGCTCAAAAATAAGTTATATGTTCACTATACATATCCACATATGACTATAGAGAAAGTAATAAGCACATGTATTAAGTTTATATATATGGAAATCTATAATATCATACTTTCAGGTATTATTCGGGTAAATGGGCCGGGTATCGGGCGGGTATCACTAAATCCCATACCCGTACCCATACCCGAATTTTTTCTATTTTTAAGCATGTACCCGGCCCATACCCATTGGGCTTCGGGTATACCCGGCCCGTATTTTTCGGGTTTCAGGTATACCCGTCGGGCTTGGGCTTTTTTGCCATCCCTAACCACCAACCTCCGCCGACCACCACCACCACCGTCCTCCGCCGCCCGCCGCCACCGCCAGCGCCATCGACTACCATTGCTGCCACCCGCCATCGTAAACCACCGCCACCCCCAACCACTACTGCCACCCTCCGCCGACCACCACCACCATCCTCTGCTGCTACCGTCAACCACTACCACCCACTATCGTCGCCACAACCATCGACCACCACCACCGCCGCCGCCACCTACCACCGCAGACCACCGCCAACCCCAACCATCGCCGCCGCCACCGCTAACAACCTTCACCCACCGACCACCGCCACCCACCACCGCCACCCATCGCTGCAACTGCCACTAGCCGCCACCGATCACCGCCACCACCCATCGCCGATTTAATGCGTTCCTCTTTTCTTACCTACCAAACAACACAATGTAATGATTTATTCCTTACCTGCATGGTAACCAAACAAGACTATAGAATGTAATGATCCATTTCATTCCTTCGTCCATTCCATTACCTCGTCCATTCCATTCCCTCATTTATTCCATTACGCCATACCAAATAGACCCTAAGAGTTTAAAAATGTATTATCTAATTGAGAAAGAAATAGAAAATATAGTGATTTTTAATGTAATTATAAAAACAATTAATTTTTAATAGTGAGTAGATGTGAATAGAGGATAGAGAAAAATAATGATAAAAGTATAAAATGTATTATTTAATTGAAAAGAGGTAGTAAATGTTGTATTTTTAATGTAAGTATAGAAATGAATATAGGGGATACATTCACTTTCCTTCCACTATTTCTACCATATAATTACACTAAAAAACACTATATCTCTTTCATTTTACTTAAATAATACTTTTTATACGTTTATCATTATCTTTTCTTTCTCCTCAATTCACAACCACTTTCAAAATCTATACATACAAGTCTTAAAGCTATGTGTTTCTTCCCTTGGATTATTTCTAAAATCAAAAATCTTCCCTTTGACTATTAGTATAGGTACCGTATAACCCTTATAGTTTACTTTTAGTTTTAATAAACATTATATTTTATAAAATTATTTAGAATAAATTACTTTTTAAAAGTTTTTTTTTACATTTAATGGGCTACTTGTGTTATTAGAGCGTTCACAATCAAATCTCTTACTCCATCATTATAATTACACTAAAAAACACTACATTTTTTCTCTTCTTTTCAATTATATAATATATTTTTAGAGTAAACTGCAATTTTACCCCATGGGGTTTAAGCCAATTGGCACTCTGACCCCCTCCATGGAAATAATTACAATTTTACCCTCCAACGTTGTAGTTCTGTCGCATAATTACCCCCTGTTATCAGTCAACGTTTGTTTGACTGTTAATAATGTGTGAAAAGTCGTTTTTGCCCCTATCTTATTAATTATATAAAAAAATCAAGAATCAATATAAATCATTCCTAGATTCAAGTTCATCATCAGTTCATTCTTCATTCCAATGTAAATCATTCCCAGATTCATACTCTCAAAACAAACAAACAACTCAGATCCACTAGCAAGTGAAAAACAAATTGAAAAGCTATTACCAGTAGAAATTCAATATCTCAGGAACAATATTTACTTCATCATCAGTTCATCATCAAGTTCCCAGATTCATCATCAAGTTCAGTTCAGTTCATCATCAAGTTCATCAGTTCAGTTCATCATTATCAGTTCCCCCAACACCATCAACTCCACCACCAACTCCTACCCCCTTCTGACCACCGCCACTATCAACTTTACCACCACCGCCTTCTCCTCTTCTGACCACCGCCACCATCAACTCAGCCACCACCTCCTTCCCCTTTTCTCACCACCGCCACCATCAACTTAGCCACCACCTCATTGTAGAGATAGACAAACAGAGTGAGATGGTTCCTATTCCAGATCTGGGTTATTAGATGATGTAGAAGTTGGAGTGCCGGCCTAATTTGCAACAACGATTGTTGTATAGGGTTGTCCGGTCACCGCACTAGCGATCAACAACCCCAATTCAAGTGGTGGCTAGGGTTTCAATGTTGATTACAGTGGGTTAAAGGGAGTGGCGATTGGATCTACCAAGAAGGTTTTGGTTCAAAGTGTTTTGATTACTGTGTAAACGGTTCAAAAGGTTGTGAAACCGATGATTCGTATTGTGGGTGTATGAATCTGGAAATTAGACTTTGAAGGTCGAGAAGATTCCATCTGGTAATTGTGGTTTTTTAGTCTCATTCAAAGTTAAAAAAGGGGAAAAGGAAATAATAATAATAAGAGTTAAATGCCATTTTAGTCCCTGTGGTTTGGGCCATTTTGCCAGTTTAGTCCAAAGGTTTCATTTTTAACCTGTGGGTCCAAAAAGGTTTCACAGTTGCCATTTTAGTCCACTGGGTTAACTTCATCCATTTTTTCTGTTAACGAGAATGCCAATTCGGTCATTTTATATGTAATTCTGTTAAGTAAAAGGACAATTCAGCCATATAAAATGATCGAATTGGCCTTCTCGTTAACAGAAAAAATGGATGAAGTTAACCCAGTGGACTAAAATGGCAACTGTGAAACCTTTTTGGACCCACAGGTTAAAAATGAAACCTTTGGACTAAACTGGCAAAATGACCCAAACCACAGGGACTAAAATGGCATTTAACTCTAATAATAATACTAATAATAATAATAATAATAATAATAATAATAATAAATATGGGGTAAGATTACCAAAATACCCTTACCTATAACAGTCAAACAACTGTTGATTGTTAATAGGGGGTAATTATGCGACAGAACAACAACGTTGGGGGGTAAAATTGCAATTATTTCCATGGAGGGGTCAGAGTGTCAATTGGCTTAAACCCCAGGGGGTAAAATTGCAGTTTACTCATATTTTTATCATTACCTTTTCTCTCTACTCTACTCACAACCACTTTCAAAAAATAATAAAAAAATATAGAGGTGAATAGTATCTCCTCCAAATTTATTGATGAACGATAACTTTTTCTTCTTTTTCTCTTTCATTCACTCACAACAATTTATAATCACTCTGTCTCTCACAAATAGAGAGGTTACACTTAAATACATATAGAGGGTCCATTATGAATGCTCTTAGTCAAGTAGTTTTATTATTTCGTTAATTTTTTTGAACATTTTAAGAAAAATGTTTATAAAAAACGAAAGGTTTATAAACAAGTTAAAAATGATGGATTAAAAAAATGAACGATTTTAATAAATAAAAAGTTTAAAAATTAACGAGTTTTGAACAAATGAATGGTTTTAAACAAATGAAAAATTTAAATAAATGATATATTAAAAAAGATGAATGGTTTAAAAAGAAGTTTGAAAAACGACCAATCATAAAAAAAATATTTATAAAAAGGCGCCTTTAGAAAAAACGTATTAACTTATATATTTAAAATGAGCTTTATTAAATAATAATCATAAATAACAATAAAAAGTTAAAAAATAAAAAATAAACATATTTTTAAATATATACAAATAAAAAAAGAGTAAATTACAAGTTTTGTCCTTTATTTTTGTCCCAAATTTCAGGCGTTGTCCTTTATCTTCAAAATTGATGACTTTTGTACTTAATGTTTGAAAATGTTACATGTTATGTCCTTTATGGCAAACCCATTTATAATTTTCAGTTAAATTAAGTCACGTGTAGGGCACATGGGGTAGCATTGTCTTTTCACATCCTAATTTATAAATGATTTTTAGAAAAACAAATAAAACATCCTCAACACACCCACACGTACTCTCTCTCTTTCCAACCACCTGCCGCCACCACCTCCCACCCTCACCTGCCGCCGACCACTCACTATCTCAACCATTGCCTGAACAAACAAAAAATACAAAGCTCCAAACTATCCACCCCTACGGAATCATCTGAACAAAAAAAAACCCAAATCTCTTCTTCTCTCTCAAACCGAGTATATGAAAAGTAGTAACAACAAATTGAATGAAAAGTCAAAAATAGTCACAAAAACTGATCAAAATTGAAGTGTTGCAGAAAACGGTGCGATGACCTGGGGCTGAACACGACCAAGTCGAATACTGCTCGATGATGTCAGACTCCGCTCCACAGCAACTGGCGAGGAGGCACTGTCGTCGCCTTGTCTTGATCCCCTCCACCCCTTCATTATTTTACTCTAATCGGAACACATACGACGCATACAGTTACTGATAACAGATTCCAGTTCTTAACCCTCGATTTGTGGTCTTCTTCGTCTCCGAGGGTTTCAATAATAAATTGGATCCACGAGCGTGAGGTACAGACAGACAGACAACCCTCAACTTCTTAAGCTTTACCCACGTGCTCTTTCTTTACCGAAACGATGTCGTTTGTTTCCCCCATTACATACATACATCTACGCGTATACAGCAATTAAGGAAGGAGTTGACACTTATTAACCACGGATGTATAATCAAACATCTCAAAAGTCAAAATCAGTCAACAATTCACAAAAACTTATCAAAAGTGAATCACACAATTAGTGGAAGTGAAAGAGGAGATCTGATCGGAGATCGGAACTTGTCAACGGTGACAATGGCGGTGGAAGTGGAAGTGGAGGTGGAGGAGATGATGTCGTCGGAGCGGAGAGGTGAGTCGACGCGGAGAGGAGAGTGGAACTCGTCGAGTTGAGAGTCGGTTCGGAGATTGAACGGTGGCTCGTGGCGGAGCTGTGGTGGTGGTGGTGGGGAAAGTCTCTCCTTCTCTCTTCTCTCTCTCTCAAAACTTTTGATGAACCCTAATGTGAAGTGATGATGAACCCTAATGTGCAAAAGGTGTAACTGGGTTTTAAATAAGGGGGAAAGACATATGGGAGGTGTAATGACATTTCTACCCTCATGTGTCCTGCACATGACTTAATTTAACTGAAAATTATAACTGGGTTTATCATAAAGGACATAACGTGCAACATTTTCAAACATTAAGTACAAAAGTCATCAATTTTGAAGGTAAAGGACAGCGCTTGAAATTTGGGACAAACATAAAGGACAAAACTTGTAATTTACTCTAAAAAACTCATTTTATAGATAATGAAGAATTAGAGTGGTTTGCTTTTTGTTTATTTGGATAAGAGTAAATTACAAAAATCGTCCTTTATGTATGCTATTTATTGCAAATCATGTCCTTTATCTTTAATAAGTATAAAAAACGTACTTAATGTTTGCAAACCCTTACAAGTTATGTCCTTTAGTCATAACACAATTAGTTTTCATGGTTAAATTTGACTACGTCAACCCCACATAAGGGTATTTTAGTCATTTTATCCTAAATATTAAAATAAATAATCATAAAACCAATAAATAAATCAATTTTAGAATTATATATGTGTATATAGTTATAAATATATACAGATAATGTCTTCTCACTCTCTCTCTTTCTAGCTATCCTATCCCCACCACCACAACCCACCTGCCACCGCCACCACCACTTCACCTGCAAGTTTACTCTGCTCCAAACAAGTTTTCCGGCGAGTTTCAAACCAGTTTTCCGGCAATCAAATCATAAACAACCCACACTTCTCTCTGTTCTACACAACCACCACCCGACCACCGCCACTCGACCACCACCATCACCACCCGGGCAACGCCACTCTCAGATCTGTGAGATCTTGTCAACCTGCAAGAAACGAAAACCCTAATTTACTCCAATCTGAGGTACGTTCTTTGTAATCGCAAATCAGAGGCAAATATAATAATAACTTGTTAGAGAGTTTTGAAACTAAACTTAGGGGTTATTGATGTCGATGAAACAGAAGAACTTAAGGTTTGGGGATAAAAGAAATTGAGACCACTTGTGAACAGATTAAGTATGTAATGAGTGTTAAGACATTGAGAAGTGGTATATGTTGGTGATGATGATTAAATGTGTGTTGTCTTGATATGGGTGAGGAAGGGTTTGATGGTGGCAGGTCTTGAGATGGGCGGTGTTGTTGGCTGTAGTTGGGTGATGGTGGCGGTGGATGGGTGGGTGGTGGTAGGGTACTTTTATATATAGAGAGTTGAGACCGAGTGAGGAAACAAATGTCGTTTCTGTTGAAGATGTACATCATATGCGCATTGTTGTCGGATGCCGTTGGTACCGGCGGTGATGGACTGATCTCGGAGCCTCCGAACTGCATTGCTGAATTGTAAGTGGTTGATTGGCAACACAATTAATTAAAGCAAGACTGCGTTGATTCTACAAAATCCTTGCGACGGTATGAAAGTTTAGAGAGAGAGAGAGGAGATTGTAGAGAGAGATTGAAAGAGAGCAGGTAGAGTGAGAGAGTGAAAGTGGTTGTGGCGGTGGCGATGACAGTGGCAGGTGAGTTGTGGTGGTGGTGGGGGTAGGTGTGAGAAAGAGAGAGAGAGAAGGAAAAGGGGTTAATAATGTCATATTTACATATATAATTCTAAAATTGTTTTATTTATTGGTTTTATGATTTTTTATTTTAATATTTAGGATAAAATGACTAAAATACCCTTATGTGGGGTTGACTTAGTCAAATTTAACCATGAAAACTAATTGTGTTATGACTAAAGGACATAACTTGTAAGAGTTTGCAAACATTAAGTACGTTTTTTGTACTTATTAAAGATAAAGGACATGGTTTGCAATAAATAGCATACATAAAGGACGATTTTTGTAATTTACTCTTTGGATAATTACTTAAATAGTCCCTTAAATATTAAAAGAAACTTTATAATTTGCATAAACAACCTTTGAGGCATAAAAATACTAAAACACCCTTACACTTAACAGAAAATAGTAACAAATGCAACCTCAGATAAAATATGTCAAAAAACATCTTTTTGGGCCGAAAGGGTTAAACTAACAAAACTTTAGAGGTCAAAGTAGCAATTTACTCATTTATTTAACTATTATTAGTAGTAGTAGCAACACAAGAGTGTTCAACGTATTTACATTTAATTTTGTTTTGTTTAACGGTACCACCACAACGCACTACACTTTTTTACATTAGATTTCAAGTATTGTCAACGTCTTTGCTATAACGCGTGATAATGTTTGTAATTTTATGTTTTGGTATAAATTTGCGGTTCAACAATTTTATGTCTATTTCTTATTCGGTACAGGTGTCGTAGCAACATGGGGGTCTTAACTACTAGTTTGATTCACTATGGAAACCTTAAGATGTGTATATGATTATTAGAAAATTTTTAGGGATATGTAAAAAATCCGTTATTTAAGATTTTGGTCGATTAAAGAAAATTTAACAAAAGGAATGATTTGTTTGTTATTACAACGCATATACTTAAATAATTAAGATGTTCCCAAAAGTTGATGGTTTATTGGTGACCTTTTCCTGTTTCGGACCAGACATGAGACAAGAAGACCAAAAACCGGTTTATAAGGAAGATACAGAGCAATACTCCCAAAAGTCAACCTTCCCTTTCAAGTTCAAAATGGCACATGCTCAACAGCAGGTCAAACAACTTGGATTTCATGTTCAAAATGACACATGCTCAAAAGCAGGTCATACAAGTCAACTCCAACGTCGTTGGCAAAAGCAAGAAAAGCACTACGCTATGATGCTATGCTTTGCTCTGTCGTTATTTACACATCTACATGCCAAAATGCAAGCCCGTCCACGCCCAAAGATAACCAAAAACCAAAAAGTCAACCATCATACCATACCCATGAGTTTACAACTTCAAAACACCTCCACCACTTCAGCAATAAAACATCACACTCTTGACACTCTCGTGAATGACCGGGAGTGGCTTCACTTCCGCAACCCTCTCTCTTGTTGCACGCCCCCCACGTGAATCGCTGTCAGATAGGTCTGCACCCTCCATGTAAGAACGGGCTCGGAAGGCAGCCAAATGAGCGTAGTATGCAGGAGGAACTACAAAACACAGGTTTGTGTTATAATGGTACAAAACTTTTATAACTTATGCGATGAAAACAAAAACAGAGAGCATACCGATAGAGACGGATCGAGTACACCTCGCATACCTGAGGTTAAGTTGAAAAGATAAACCGGGTTAAATTAACAAAGAAACATATAAAATAAAACTAAAATATTATTAGGTTGGTTGGTAGTTGAAATACGTGTAGCAGAGAGAATTGGTGAGCATCTGCAAACCATCTGCGGTAAACTTGTTCTCATCATACAGCACATGATAATGTGTTGGGCGACTCGTCCCCTGCAAAAAAAAAATCAAATTAGATACAACTTAGCATTTTAATTATAAAACTTAAATCAGGCTTCGCCACCATTAAATATACAGATTTTAACGATAGAAAACAAATGACATTCATGTGTAAGTGAATTAAAAAGCAGTTCACCTGAATGCCAGCATGGCTACAGAGATAGAAATCAAATTCAGTCGGGTGGCAAATCTTTGTATCGACAACAGTCCCTAATAGATTCAATCCAATTAAAAAGAATTCGAATAAACTACCAACCAGAAATTGTAGAAATTAAAAAAAAAAAACACTAGAAATTACAAACCAGGGAGAATATTGCCACTCTTGTCAGTAGAATTCCTATCACCATGCTTATCAGGGAAGAAGCGAGTATGATGCCTCTTTTGCACAACGATAAATGTAACAGGTGGCAAATAGTTCGGCTCCAGTGAAACACATGCCTGTAGAAACACCCGCCATGTTTTCAAGACCATGAATTATATAATAATTTAAGAACAACGTGATAAGAAACACAAAAAACCTACCTTACGAATATGATCCATTTCATTTAGTAAAACCTCATTGAATTGCCCCTCACTTACTCCATCTCTGCAAATTAATTAAAAAATTAACGATTGACGAGTAAGTTTAAGGAGAAACAAAAGAATTGAGCTGCCATACCTGTAAAAAATTATACGGTGAGGTTTGTGTCCAGTCGACCTCTTAAAAGATATCAGAAGCTCCCTGAAACGGAAGTTAGATGTAAAGTTAGAAAATAAAAAGCTGTATAAGATCCAAACAGAACACTCTTTCATAAAAGCAGTTAGACCTTACCTAATCAAACCTCCATGGGTTTCACCCTTCTTGGTGTACAGATCTTGAATAATCTCCTGTCTATGTGGTTGTGCAGATACCAATGCTTTGTACTTGGTAACTTGAGGCCAGTCCATAGACGCAACCACCTATAAGTAAAAACAAAAATCTAACTTCTAAAAACATTCTTAAAAACCGGAATGAGGTTTATATATTTAGCCCATAGCAACTTACCGCAGCAATGGAAGGAGCTGAATCCTCTCCTGGTGAAGGATGGGTGACATCAGCTCCAAAGATTATGGTCGGACGATCAGTTACGTAAGGGAGTCTACCATTGAGGGACGCAGACAAGACACTGTTCCTTCCCCCTACCTGATAAGAGTTCAAAAAAATTAAAAAATATTTGTTGGCAAACAGAAAAGATAACATTGTTAAAAGCAAATTAAATACCTTCACGTTTATCTTCATGGCAACATTTTCAAAGTACTGCTTGCTAAGCTTCATTACGTGAGTAGGCTTACAGCACTGAGATACAATACCAAGCTCTGTTTCACACACTCGTTTAATTCTTCCTGAGAAAGAAGTTAGGGAAAACATTTTATCAGTATTATTGAAAAATCGTGAATTTGGGTTATAGAGTAGAAACCTCTAATAAAACTGAATTACCGTAGGTTCCTTTAGCTTCAGGAAGAATCACAAACAGCAATTGCAGTTGGCTGTCCGGTGCAACTTTTTTTAGTTGTGCACCACACTGAGACTTGATATCAGCTAAAGCTTTCTCGATATTGTGGGGCGCAGTAGATACCATTCGAATTAAAGGTTGGGGGTTGAAAACCTTCAAAAAAAATTATAATAGTTTAAATAATGATATTTGTATTGGCATGGTGACTTAAAAAATAGAGATACATACGATTCCCTTGTTCTGACACATCTGAACAAGTTCATTACAAAAACGCATGACTGCATCTTCGCGTTGCCTTGAGAAGTTGGCAATCGCCCAATAATTTACAGTGCCTCCGTTTATCATTTTCTACAAAAGATGAAAAGTCAGAAACAGATTATTAATCTATTCCTATTCTAATGAATGAAAGAAAATGAATTGCAATTCACCAAGTCAATCATATTCCATGTACCAACTAGTGGTTTTACTTCAGAAGAACCATGATATTGGAGCTGAAAAACACAAGTATATCAAAATCAATGCAAATATAATATAATATAAAATCCACTACCGGAATAAAAAAGGTACAAGTGTGAAATTACAGGTGGTGGTGGAAGAACGCGTGCATCAATAGAAGTGAGTTGTTCTCTCACTCGCATACCAAAATCTTTGTTGACAAGTTCATCCTCGTTGTATTTGTTACTACGCATAGTCTAAATAACTCCAACCAACAAATAAAATAAGTATTTTGAACTGAAATAATAAAACTAGAAGAAAAAAGAATCATATGTGAAAAACATACCTTCATAATACTTTCCTCACGGTCCCTTGGGCGTTGACATGTGGCCCTTAGCAAGTTAGTAACTTGCTTTTCATTGAGCTTCAGTCCATATCTTTGACCACCAGCAAGCCAGCAAATCTATAGTTACACAAACTAAAGTCAGCAATGATTATATACACTTGGTTGCTATACCAGTAATTAAAAATATAAAACCATTTAAAAACTGAAGTAATCAGGTTTAAGAAACATGACAAGACACTACAGGTTTCATCCAACATTTAAATAATATTGGCAAACCTCTGTTGGCAAATATGTGGGCTTAGCATCCGTGCCTGCTTGAATTGCGGGAAGCAAAGGATAACGAAGATGAACATTGTATTTGTTGCGAAAGTACTGGACAACAGAGATTACTGCTCCGGTTTCATCAGGAAAACTAAAAGAACATAATATATACTAGTCAAAAATATCATATAAATTGACAAAAAAAAAACAAAAAAAAAAAGTAACCTATTACTTGATAAATTAATAACACTAATATTTCAACTCACGTTAGCTGGTTAATTGGTTGGATAGTTAGTCCTTGAACCTTGTATCGCCTCATGTAATTTTCGCGATGGACCTCCACCCTAACACCTCTAAGAGCTCTTTTCACCTGAAATTTTCAATTACCATACAATCAAACTATGAATCTATTCTAGCTGTCTAAAATTTATAATAAAAAAACAGTATGTAAAAACGTAATATATAGTAACATAGAAAACCCTAGTAAACAACTCAATGAAAGTAAATACCTTGATACGTTCTTGGTCTGTTAGTGGTGATCTAGCTAAATCTTTGTTAAGAAATTCTCCAATAAAATCAGAGACCAACCTTGGTTCATAGAAAGCCCTAGCCGACATATCTGCAGAATAGAAAATTCCAAATAGATCAGTTAAAACTTCTATTATGTTCCCAACAACACAAGCAAAGTTAGTAAAATTATCAGAAATACAAAAGTAGAAACATACCAATATTAAGTGATAAACCCATTTGGGTTGGTCTGAGACTTTGATAAAACCCCTTCCAATACTCGATGCCATCACCAAGCACACCTTGGCCAAATTCAGCGCTGAACAACGACCGCCCAACTACTTCACGCCTGCAATTGATACGATATGTTTATAATCACACTGAAAAGGTATAATTAACTATAAAATGAAACAAAAGCACATTAAACAATGATCACCCAACTACTTCAATATTGCAATTCATATAAAAAGGTAGAACTATAACATGAAACAGAAGCACATTAAACAATGATAGCCCAAGTACTTCACATTTACCATCCATGCAACACGCTTAATATCACACAAAGAAGAATAGCTAAACCATAAAATGAAACAAAAGTACATTGGGAAACAATCATCAAACTACTTCACGACTGCACATTTCAATTCATATGAAATGATTAAAATCACATTAAAAAGTATAATTAACTATACAAATAGAACAAAAGCAGATCAAACAATGAAATGAAACGGAAAAAAATGTGTTACCCTAATGACGCTGATTCCCTTAAAACCACATCAAGAGCTTGAATTGTTTCTTGAGGACTATCATGCTGCCTGCCACTCAAGAACTGCTTCAGATAGTGAAGATCTTTTTTTGCAGCAAACTTAATTGTAACCCTGAAGTCACGTTCCCGCCTTGAATACACACCAACAACCACATCAAACAATGTTTTTGAAACAATATATATATATATATATATATATGCATGAATATTAGATTATACCCATCCTGCTCAGTGATTTTAACAGCAAACTCTTTCGACTCAAAGGGCAACGGACCCGCAGCAAACGCACTCTTCTTTCCATCATAAGCTAATAGCAAATTTCCCAGGTGGGAAGCCCGGTACAGAGAGCTAAGAAATTTCATGATCTCTTTGCATTTGGTCTTTGATGTAACCTCAGGAGAAATTGACACCTAAAACCAAACTTGAAATAACATTAGCACAAGCACATTATCAATGCATTATCACCTCACAAGCAATTTAGCATTATAAACAGAACACATCAAATAACATAACAAAAATGTAATTTCCAAAACTGAAATAACATTAGCACAGAGTATCATTATCAATGCATTATCACCTCATAAGCAATTATTAGGCATTATAAACACAACACAACACAGCAAATAAAATTACAAAAATGTAATTTAATCAACAAAATTTTACATTAATTTTTACATAAATGTAATTTCAACAAAAATTTTACATTAATGTAATTTCCAAACCTGAAATAACATTAGCACAAAGTAAATCTTTATCAATACATTATCACCTCATAAGCAATCAAACAGTACAAACAAAACACAGCAAATAAAATTACAAAAAAAAAAATTAATAATAATAACTTCCACAAAATTTACAAAAACGTTGTGACCGTGACATTTATCTACTAAAAAGCCTGAAGCAGTCAAAAAAGCAAAGCATGAAAACTCCTAGAAACCCTAGCCGGAATAAAGCAAAAAAAAAAAGAAATAAAAAGTAACAAAAATGACAGAATGCAGAATCGATTTACACAGATAGAAATAAACAAATCAGATCTCCAGTTAGAATTCAGAGTCTGATGTTAACCTTTATGAGAAAAAAAACGCCTACAACACACAATAATACATACAGATTTCTCCACGGATGCATAAAATTGAAACACATGAACACTGATTCCATAAGCACACTCACAGAAACAACAATAACAAAAAAAGCTTCACAAAAAGTAAAACGAAATCGAAAACCTTACATCATACTGATGAGGATCCTTTTGACCTAGATCCACAAGAAAGTGATTCGCCTTAATCACACATTTCCGTCCGATCGTTCCAAAACCGTTCCTCAACGGTGCACTTATCTTCTTCTTCGACGACGACGGCGGCACCAACGGTGCGTCAGCCACCTGTTGCTGTGCCGGAGGCGTCTGAACCGGACGCTGTTGCATTGCCGGTTGTTGCGCGCCTGAACCTGTAGCGGTAACCCTAGGACCGGCCGGAGCCTGTGACGGCGGCGCTGAGGGTGAACTTATTGACAGAGTCTCAACCCTAGGTAACGACGGTGAGACTGACGGAACAGGAACAGACGGACCGGCATTTCCTCGGCCAGACGGTTGTTGAGGAGATGGAACCGATGTTGATGGTTGAACTCCGCCGCGGCCGCGGCCTGATGGAGGATTGCCGCGGCCTGGTGAAGGACCGCCGCGGCCTGGTGAAGGACCACCGCGGCCTGGTGGAGGACCGCCGCGTCCACGGCCTCTTCCGGACATCGGGAAAATAACTGACTGGCGGATGCGGTTTTAGAGAGAGAGAGAGAGTGAAGAAAGGAATTGTTTGAGGCGTGGAGTGGGGGAGTGGGAGAACGTTTGTTGGGTGTATTTATATAATGGCAAGGAGAGGGAGGGTAAAAGGGTAAATTGGATTTACTGGGAAGACGCAAGCGTCAAATCTTGCTGAGCAAGCCGTCTGGTTGACCTGTTTTGACTATTTTGCCCATATCTTTTTTATCTAGAGAGAAGTTAGATATTTGAATTTGGATGAATAACCATATTGGTGAAAGTTTTTAAAAATATTAAAGTTAGTGAAAGTTTTTAAAAATATTAAAGAGTTGTTTGTCAACTTCTAAATACTAAAGTGCTCAATCGGTAAGAGATCATAAATGGTGTTCAAAATCTGATATTCGAAATTTTCAGATATCAGATTTCACTATCCAAATCCTTTTTCGGATATCTGATCGGATAGTGAATCGGATCGCCGAATATTCAAATCTTTTATTTAATTTTTATTTTTTTATTATTTTTTATATTCGGAACCGGATATTTCGGATAGTTTTCGATACCCGAATTTAAGTTTCCGGATATTTCGAATGTTTTTCGGATATTTTCAGATAGTTCGGATATTTTTCGGATATCGGAAAAAAAATTAAATTTTTGGATATCCGAAAATATTTAAAATCACTATCCGAATCCGAAAATTCGGATATCCAAATGTTCGGATATGATATTTCAGATTCGAATATCGGATGTTTCGGTCGGATTTTCGGATACGGTAGTTTTGAAAACCTCTAGTCTAAACCATTAAGTGTTGAACCAGTAGAGATCTGAACCATTAAGAGTTAGTATAATACTTAACCGTTCAGATGCAAATGTTTTGACTAATTCAGATTAGAGGTCTTAAGCATTCAGACTCAATATAGTGCTTAACCATTCTGAGGCAAATGCCTGAACCATTCAGACATCTGCTCGTGAAACAAACAGTCTAAACCATTAAATGTTGAAACAGTAAGAGGTCTGAATCATTAAAAGTCTTATTAAGAGCTAAACAAACAGCACCTAAGCCTGATTGACTTATTTGCCCGTATCTTTATGTAGACCAGCGCGGAGCTTGAACGGAAATTTGGTGAAGGCAGAACTCTAAAAATTCAAATCGGTAGGGACTGAACTCTGAAAAATCTAATATTTTTACATTTAAAAGAACAAATTTTTAGAAATTTTCGATAAAATTAACATTATACACGAAAAATTGATGAAGGTTGAGGCACCTCCGAGCCTCCATTATCCTCCGACCCCTGATGTAGGCTATAGAGAGTTAGATATTTGGATAAATCACCAAATTTTTCAAAAAAACTTGTGAAAACTTAGCCGTTAATGAAAGTTAACTTCCTCGTTTAACACGGTTAGGATTTAGCCTATATTTTTTGCTGAAACAATTAGCAAAGTGTCGGCTATCCTTACGATTTTAGATGTCTGCAAAATGATATTTTTGAAAAATTTGTGAGTGTTTTGATAATTTTATGTTGATTGTGTTTGGTTTTTATCAAAGGTAATTTAATTTTTGAAAAAAAAAGTGGAAAATTAGTAAATTTAAATATATATGAAACATATTTTAAAAGGTTAAGAGTAAATTGCTAAAATAGTCCCTAACGTTTGTTCACATTTGCTAGATCCATCCAAAAAAAGATTTTTTCTCATATGAACCACTAAGGTTTCAAAAAAGTTGCTAAATCCATCCAAACTTCAGGGACGATTTTAGCAAATTTAATAAAACAAACTTTTTTTGGATGGATTTAGCAAATGTGAACAAACGTCAAGGACGATTTTAGCAATTTACTCTATTTTTTTATTTTCATCTTTTTATTATATCTCTTAATTAACATAAAATATATTTATTTTTTTATTTCATTTTTTATTAAATTTCTTATTTAACATAAAATCTACTAGTTTTTTTTTTTTGAATGGGGAATTTCTACAACAGGCGATAGATTCGCACCTGCTTTTGCAGGCCCTCCACCCCACTCTGGCCAAGACTATGTTGTCTTAACCGGGCTCACGCTTGGCATTAGAGTTTGGCTTGGCGCTCCCCGACAAAATTTCCAGCCTACTGCCATATGTGAGTAGTTGCACCCTCCACAAGAGCCGAAAACTTTCTGGAGTAAATGCACTGTAATAGAAAACTCGGGTGTGCTCTGCGGGTTTCGAACCTGTGACCAGGCCTTCACCCACTTCATAATAAAGATTAATCATTTATATTTTACAATTATGAATACGGTTTTATATTTATAATCATCTAACCATCTAACCAAGTCTTTTTAAAATGTAAACATTTTACTCATTACTAATCCTTTAATAAAGTTAATTATACGACAAAATCTTTTCAACGGTTTAATTTGTTACCTGTTTAGCAAGAACGTGTATTTTATTTTATAAATGAACAAAAAAATATTGGGTGAAGGCCTGGTCACAGGTTCGAAACCCACGGAGTACACCCGAGTTTTCTATTACAGTGCATTTACTCCAGAGAGTTTTCGGCTCTTGTGGATGGTGCAACTACTCGCATATGGCAGTAGGCTGGAAATTTTGTCGGGGAGCGCCAAACCAAACTCTGATGCCAAGCGTGAGCCCGGTTAAGACAACATAGTCTTGGCCAGAGGGGGGTGGAGGGCCTGCAAAAGCAGGTGCTAATCTATCGCCTGTTGTAGAAATTCGCCGTTAAAAAAAAATAAGTAGATTTTATGTTAAATAAGAAATTTAATAAAAAGATGAAAATAAAAAAATAAATAGATTTTATGTTAATTGAGAGATATAATAAAAAGATGAAAATAAAAAAAATAGAGTAAATTGCTAAAATCGTCCCTGACGTTTGTTCACATTTGCTAAATCCATCCAAAAAAAGTTTGTTTTATTAAATTGCTAAAATCGTCCCTGAAGTTTGGATGGATTTAGCAACTTTTTTGAAACCTCAGTGGTTCATATGAGAAAAAAGCTTTTTTTGGATGGATCTAGCAAATGTGAACAAACGTTAGGGACTATTTTAGCAATTTACTCAAAGGTTAATTAAAGATAAATAAAGAGGCTTATTTGTTTTTACCTGGTAAACATTTAGTAAAAAAAACAAAAGAAAAAAATAAGAGGTTCAAAATGACTTTGCGTGAATACGTTACAGATATGATGATCTTGAATACGTTATAATGTTATATCATATTCATATGATATGATCATATCTAATTCATATCATTTAAAACAATATTAAATGTCAATTACTGTGGCCGTTAATTTTATCTTGTTTTCACTTAGGCCACACGGGGCGGATACGTTATTTACCGTGATACAATAGTATCACGCGTGGAACACCGCCGCCTCCACTTACATAACGAGTGATAGGGTATAACTCGTTATATATATAACGCGTTGAAGATATTGGGTGATGAATGTGTATCTTGTACATTGTGCATTAATACTTGTACATTGTAATCCCATCACTAGTGATACCACCCCCACTACATTTCTATCACTAGTGATAGAATATTGGGTGATGACATGGCATTATTTGATTGGATAGTGAGAGTGATAGAATCCTACGTTGTTATAATAAATGTTTGTAAAGTTAGCAGTTAATTAAGGAGGCACTGATAATTTTACTAGCCTACTACGTCAATAACCATTTTTTAAATTATGCGGGGACACTCTAGATGTATACAAGAGGAAGGGACACTGAAAGTTAATATACGTACCTACTAATCAAATCACGTCTTGTCAAAAAACTTAAAAATTACCTATTAGACCATGTGTAGTGGTTTAGCTCAATAATGTCACCACCATGGGGCGTTTTGCGACACGTGGCAGTCCAGTCAGCATGGGGCGTTATTACAAAAGTGGCGTAGTGGGAATAATGCCCAATAACGCCCCTTCCAATCATTAAAAAAACAAAAAAAGCAAACTAGTTTCTCATTGGCCAGTCAAACCCAGTCAAACCCACTTGCAGCGTTATTAAAAAAACGCTGGGCCAAATTTTTTTTTGTCAAAAAACGCCACATCACGCCGGGTGTAATGGGTGGGGGGTGGTTTCCGGCGGTATTAGGGGGCAAACACGCCCCAGTACGGTAGGTCTTAGACTAGAAGGTAGGGGTGAGCATGGTGCGGTTTGGTGCGGTTTTAGCATAAAACCGCAACTCATACCGCGAGGTGCGGTTTTTATTTTTTTAAAACCACATGTTGCGGTTTTTTTGCGGTACGGTTTTTGCGGTTTTTTTGCGGTTGCGGTTCGGTTTCGGTGCGGTTTCGGTTTTAATAGTTGAATACATCTAAAAAAACTCTCAGCAATACTTGAATACATCAAAAAAAAACTCTCGGTTTTAATACTGGAATACATCTAATACTTGATGGTAATTAGAATATAATTTTTGCAAGAGCAATGTGAAGAGCATATGTATGGGCTAGAGGACATCAATCAAAACAAGAGTTTGTACTAGAAACATGTCTAGAATAATAGTTGCTATGTGAAACGGTGAAAGCTTAATCACATAGTCGTATCCAAACAAGAGTTTGTACTAGAAACATCAATCAAAACAAGAGTTTGTACTAGAAACATCAATCATTCTTGTTTCCAACTTTCAATCTTTCCAACTTTCAATGTTTCCAACTATCATTTGCCATTAGTATTTCCTAGATAGAAAAAAAAAACAAAAAATATATGTTAGTAGGTATTTGAAATATAAACTCACACATGTAAAGAAAACCTTACCAATTTTTAAACCCGCCATCCTCTTATTAAATTCATCTATGTCTTTATTCTTCATAGAACATCCGAGCTCAAGATCAACCCTTGTACACCTTATCCAATCTTGTGCACAAATCAAAGCTTCCGCAGTTTCGGTGTTAAGTGAACTTCTATACTTGTCGATAACTCTACCACTCGTACTAAACGCCGATTCTGATGCAACTGTCGAGATCGGCATTGCCAAAACATGTCTAGCTATTTTGGATAGTATAGGAAATTTGGTTGAATTTGCTTTCCACCATCCCAAAAAGATTGTCGGCTGGATGTTAAATTAAGGAAATGAAGGGAAAGGTACGTAGGTTTCTTTTTTATCAAAAGGTTATTGGGTTGAAAGTTGGGCTGTTTGGAGTGCTAATTTAATGGGCTTGTAACTAGTAGGTTAACATCATTTTTTTTTTTAGAGGGAGCAGACGATAGTTAACTTAACAAAGTCAAGTCTGTACTTTTTTTTTAACAAACACAGATTATATAATATATAGGGAATTTTATATTTAAATCTTTAAGTATATTATATATAATATATATATATATATATAATAATTTTGCGGTGCGGTTTCGGTTTTTTGGTGCGGTTTTTAAAGCTAAAACCGAACCGCACCATACCTTTGCGGTTTCGGTTTTTGCGGTTTCGGTTTTTGCGGTTTTTGTGTCGGTTGCGGTTTTGCGGTTTCGGTTTTTACGGTTTTTGGTGCGGTTTCGGTTTTCGGTTCGGTTTTTGCTCACCCCTACTAGAAGGTATGGGGGTTGGCCCTGCCCCGGCGAGCCCCGGCGCCGCACCCCCCACACCGCCCCCCATTGCTCCGTCCCGTCCTCTCCGTCGGCCCAAGGACGCTCGCGACGGGCTTCCGTTGACAACGGCTATATTTAAAAAAAAAAGATTTTTTTTACTTTAAAGATAAAAAACGCTCGATTTTATGGTATATTTTTTTTTAAAAAATAAATGATGTATAAAAAAGTTACGGACGTTTAAAAATTGGGGGGGGGGGGGAAACATGTGACTTGCATGTGTATATTTGCTTTCCTCTTGTAGACAAAATTACCCTTTCTATTTAATTCCTCCTAGTACACTTGTCACTCTCTGGTGGCTTCTTACCCTTCTTATTTTTAAATACTTTGTATTATAACTCAACCCATATATATATATATATATAGCAATGTAAACATATGTAACAATATATAAATAATATGAACACTTTTATACCAAGGAGTACCCGCAATGGAACAAGGTCACCGACATGCAAACACGAAATAAAAACACAAACCATAGGGGGTTTAGGTATACATTCGGTTAGTAATTAACCGATTGAGACACTGGGGCTCAATGAACACGTGCTAGTTACACGAACTAACGAAACACAGGTATAGGCCGAGTAGCGGCGACGGCGGTGACGGAAGGGTCTTATGAGAGTTCTTTTATGCAAGTTGTCTAACCCCTAATCCAACCTTATGCATCCATATATATAGAGTATGGAGATGTATACATGCTTGCCAAGTGGCGGAAACGCATGCACAAGTTGGACAAGTGGCGAGAAGTTCATGCATGTGTGACAAGTGGCGATGCAAGGGTGCATGCGCGACAGTGGCTAGGAGTTCATGCATGTGCGACAAGTGGCGTAGGATGGGTGCATGTGCGACAAGTGGTGAGATGAGTATACCCTTCTCACCCGGTCCATGTACCCGTTTCTCAGTTAATACCCACAAAAGTTTATTAGTTAAGATAAACAATTATATTATTAATAACGATTATTAATAATATAAACCTGTTCATGATCATAAATATAATTATGATCCGTTTCGCATATCGTTCGTAATTACCGGTTAAACCTGTTAAGTGGATTTTAGTTCGTTGCCCACGGTGTAACTCTTACGGGTCAAGATCCGGTCGATATCGTTAATTTATCAAACCGAACATAAATATCCAACAAATAATAATTATTTTCTTGCCATTGTTATAATATATGTTTTTTTTTTAATAAATAAATAAAACTATTGAGGATGTGACCATGTTAGGCTCACTTAAAGCGTCTATTGTGTAACATGAGCATCTAAACATCTTCTTCAATCTTCACCAACCTTTAACATACATCAGTCTAGTCTATTAAAAGGACATTGGTCAATGAAAATGCATGGCAATTTCGGCAAGTTAAAACCATCATAATAGGTACTTCCGTCAATTCCTTCTTCATGAAGTATTTCCAAATTTATTTTATTTTTATTGACAAATTCATATAAAACAATATGAAAATAAATATATTCATGTATAGCAATTGAGTCAATTGACAATAAGTTTATGATCATTATCTTTTCAATAAGGTGTATGTTGATGATACACAAGTTCGCTACAAACGTTATGTGTTATGAATGTTTTAAAAATGTTATATTCATCTTAAAAAAACTATGGATTGTTTGTTTCAGCTCTTAATGAGCTCTTAATGGTTCAGACCTCTTATTGTTCAACACTTAATGGTTTAGGCTGTTTGTTTCGCAACAGATGTCTAAATGGTTCAGATATTTGTCTCTGAATGGTTAAACATTATACTAAGGGCATGTTTGGGTAAGCTTTTTGAAAACAACTTATTGACTTATTGACTTTTTGGAAAAGTCAGTATGAAGTGACTTTTTGAAAAGTCATTTTTCCCCTCACATACAACCTCATTGCCAAACATCATTTGGAGTTTATGACTTTTCAAAAAGCCAATAAGTCAATAAGTTGTTTCAAAAAGCTTAGCCAAACATGCCCTAAGTCTGAATGATTAAGACCTCTTATCTGAATTAGTCAAACAATTGCTTCTGAATAATTAAGCATTATACTGGCTCGTTATGATTTTGACCTCTTACTGAATTAACACTTACCTATTTAAAAGTTGTCAAACAGCACCTATGTTTGCTAAATATCATGAATAATATTACTATGGAGACGTTAACAAATCCAGACATTTGATAATATGTTAAGAGACAAGTTAATTGAAAATCCTATTCCTTGTACACACTAACATGTAAAGTAACCTCAAACTTAAAAGACGAATATTTGAATGACCGAACTACTTTGGAATCATCAGAATTATGAGATGGGTTATTTACTTTATTCAATTCTTTTGACGTAAGTAAATTAGTTTTCAATTAAAATATAGGTTATAATTTAATATTAAAGGACAGAGAATATATATATGTAAAGAAAGTAAGAAACAACTTATTAAAGGACAGAGAATATATATGTAAAGAAAGTAAGAAACAACTTGGAAGGAACCACTAAAATCCCCTTTTATTTTGTTTTAGACTTTTATCATTATAATCGTTCTTTTTTTTCGATTATATATTTTCACAATAATTTTTCTACATAAGTTGTATAGTGACAAAAGATATTACACTATTTTCACAATAATATTTATACATAAGTTGTATAGTGACAAAAGATATTACACATGGACTAAGGGTAGAGGAGATGGAGCTCATCTCCGGACAAAATAAATAGTGACAGATGCAAAAAAAAAAAAAAAAAAAAAAATCCTAGTAGGTTCCTATATAAGTTTTCACTAAAAATTATATAAATTCTATCTTGTTTAAACAAGATAGAACACTCAACAACAACACACATCGAAACCATCAGTTAATCTATTTTATTAGACAATTGATTGTTAGTTAATATGTTCGGTTTATTCAGTTAGTTTGTCAGTTTTCAGTTCGGTTAATTTCAATTTATAACCAAAACCAAAGTTAGCCTTAAATTTTTGCCTAACTGATTTTCGCTTAATTCGATCTTTGGTTAATTTTGGTTCGATTTAATCGGTATTTAGATCGATATCAATTAACGATTCGATTATTGCTCAACCTTACGTAGAAGGACGAAAGTTCAAATTGTACGTGATGTATGTAATTCATCCTATAAAATTTAGAATTTGATGTTAAGGAATAATATCTTTTTATCTTGTGTGTTTATACTTGGAAAAAAGGTACCAAACGTACAATTCAGCTAGGTGGGAACTCATAATAACAAGTCGTTTTCATGTTAAATTTCATGGAAATGCATACGCTACCTAGGGAGTGGGGTAATGGATGATAAGTATGCTAAATTTCATGGAAATGCATATGCTACCTAGTGGGGTAATGGGTGTTAAGTATAGGGTCGACTTGAGAGTAAACGAGATGAATTTGGTTTAAGAATAAATTACTTTTTGAGTCTTTATATTTTAATTGTTTTAACTAATTGAGTCCAAAATAAAAAAAGATTAACTTTCTGAGTCCCTAACCGCTCATTTTATAACGTTTTAAGTCCAATTTTGTTCATTTTGTAATGTTTTGAGTCTAATTTTGTTAAAAAAAAAAAATTGGACTCAAAAGGTTAAAAGATTCGACTCAATAGGACTCAAAAGGTTATAAGAAAAACGTCCATCGACTCAGGGCGTTAAACATTTTGATTTTGGACTCATATGGTTAAAACCACTAAAACACAAGGACTCAAAAAGTAATTTACTCTTGATTTAACTAGAGGTGATCTCAATAATTAAAATTCCCGGCTTGTAAAATTTGTGAATCTTAGACTAAAGGGAGTGGGACATCCTTTTGAGAGGGCGCCTTGCGACACGTGGCGCTACGTCAGATTAGAGGATTTTGAGCAAAAAAGGGGGAGTGGGGCAACTTTGCTGGGTAGGGCGTCTTGCGACACGTGGCACCCATTTAAAAATATAAAGTGTTATATATATAGGTGATTTGGTTAAAAAAAAAAAAAACAATAATTGGTCATAGTAGGGGGGAATTCTTGATTTGTGTGAGGAGTTGGCGACGAGAAGAGGACGCCCCATGGGACGCCGATGGGGGGCGGTGTGCGAGGCGGCTTGGGGCGGCTTGGGTAGGGGAGACGCCCCACTCCCTTCAGTCTTATCAAGCTTAAGTAGTTTTAGATTTCTTACATGTGTTTATACGTGTATTTACCCAATGAGTAATCACTATACTACATATTTAAGTCGAGAAATATTAACATCAGTTAGTGTTATGGATATTAAAAAATTGTTGAAACCGTATATGGTTCTGTTTGCAGGTTGGAACCAACCGAATTTTTATTTTTATTTTTTTTAGTATATATAATTTTAATAAAAAATGTATAGATATAGAAAAAAAAGTACTAATAAAAAAATGCATAGATATAGAAAAAAAAGTATTAATACTAAAAAAAAGGTACCAAAAAGGAATCGGTATAGAAATATCTTTTCTTATAGTGATATGGTATCACCGGTATTATAATAATCTTAACTTAAAGCGTGTATTGGATATGATCAGTTTAGCAACAAAGATCTTGAATCAAAGCTAAAAAGGCAATAAATTAAAAGAAATAAAACTTGAAAATAATAGTTTATTAACAAAACTTTTAATATTAATCTATACTATATTGTAATGCACAGGAAATGAGCATTTTAAGATACAAAAAAAAATTAAAAAATTTTCCCTCTTAATTTATAAATACACCTCTAAAATGAGGGTAAATTAGTCTTTTAAACAATAATTATATTTTAGTCCCACATCTTATTATACTTAAATTCCTGAGTTTTAACATAATTATAGGTAAGTAGTTACATTTTTCTCCTTTCCACAACAAACTTATAATTCTTTTACGTATTCATATCATATCTTATAACCTATAATATTTAAAAAATGTCTAAAAGTACCATGACGACCTACTCGTTTTTGTCGACGTTTCGATAGTTGTCTCGGTCAGTATTGATGTGTGGATTAAAAGTTACAAGTAGATGATGCCTTAATGTACAAGTGATTAAAGCCCAACACACTTAGGTGGTGTTTGTTTTTTGGCCAAAAGCTCTTCTGAGCACTTATGTCTGCGTCGCGCAGACGCGCGCAGATATAAGGGTCCTGCAGCTTGTTTGTTTTTTTGAAGATCTGTATAGCTTTTACCTCTGCATCACCTCTTCCCCAAGCAGATCCTTCCCCATGTCTTCAAACCTCTGCCAACCTCTTCTCCCTCTCTCCCTCTTCAAAACATCCATCTGCTCCAAAACCCTAGCTCCACCTCCACCTCCGACACCACCTCCACCTCCGCCACTACCTCCACCTGCCGACACCATCTCCACCTCCGACACCACCTCCACCTCCACCTGCCAACATCACCTCCACCTCCAACACCACCTCCACCTGCCACCACATCTCCGCCACCACCTCCACCACCACATCTCAGCCACCACCTCCACCACCACCATCGTCAAAACCCACCACCACCAAACCCATCAATTAAAACAAAACCCAGATCGGTGAGAGAGAGAGACCGTAGAGAGAGAGAGACCGGTGAGAGAGAGAGACCGGTGAGAGAGAGAGATCGGTGAGAGAGAGAGACCGTACAAAGAGAGATCGGTGAGAGAGAGAGATCAGTGAGAGAGAGAGAGAGATCGGTGAGAGAGAGACCGTAGAGAGAAAGATCGGTGAGAGAGAGAGAGAGACCGTAGAGAGAGAGGCGATGGTGTGATGGCGGAGGTGGTGCAGTGGTGGTGGTGCTATGGGCGGTGGTGGTGACAGATTGTAGAGAGAGAAAGAGTGTTTGTAGAGAGAGAGTTCAAGGCAGAGAGAGAGAACTGTTGTGTGTGTGAAGTGGTTTTTGTAGAAAAAAAACAAACCCTCTTCTCCTTACAGACTGCAGACATTTGGTCCACCTCTTCTCCTGCAGATGCCTGCAGATGTGGTCCGCAGACTGCAGACCTTTTACCTCTGAAAAAACAAACAGCACCTTAGTCATTATCCCATAATGTTTAATAGCTACGGAATGTAAAGTAATTAAATACCGTCAATTTAATCATCTCATCTAAATTACACTTTAATCCCCTAGCTTTAACAAAATTATAAATAATTAGTTAGTAGTTACACTTTATCCCATCATAAAAAAACTATCTCGCCCAACGATTTTTAGACGGTTATAACTTTTTGGTACGTTAATATTTTTTTTTTAAATTACTCCATATAAACGAGTATTTTTTTCTCTTTAATTTGAGTATAATATTAATATAGTTTTTTAATTAAAAAATTGATATGTTACATGATTAAAAGTGCCTAAGGGTGAGTAATAAAACCGAACCGAAAACAACCAAAAACTGATTTACCGAACCCGAATTAACCAAAAACGGTTATCGATTTTTTGTACCCTCATTTAACCAAAATTAATTGAATGGGATTCATATTTTCATATATTTCTAGCTTTTATACCTTCAATTCATGTATTTCATATTTATACCCTCATTTTATGTATTTATACATCCATTTCATGTACCTATACATCAATTTCATGTATTTATACTTAAATTTCATGTATTTCTAATCAAAAGTTGTAGCTCAAGTTTGGTTTTGGTTATTAACCAAAATTAAATGAATGAAACAAAAAACCGTCAATCTAACAAAATAAACCAAACCGATTAACTGAAAACAGATTGGTTAATAAAATAGACTAATTGATGACCTCGATTTCGGTTAAGGATAGTAATCTAACCAACCGAACAATGCACACCGTGGCAATGTCTGTGTTTCCCGCCGCATAGCTCACTATTATTGGTTATTAACCAAAACTGGTTATCGGTGAGCAATAACTAAATCGTTAATCTAAACCAAACCAAAAATAGACGAAACAAAATTGAAATCAACCCAAAAAAAACTAAATTAACTGAAAAGAATTAACAAAAAAACCGTTTATCAATTTTTTGTATTCTCGTTTAACCAAAATTAGTTGAACTGAACCGAGTCATTCATATTTTCATATTCTAGCTTTTATACCTTTGGTTCATATATTTCATATTTTATATCTCCATTTCATATATATACAATTTCATTTCATGTATTTATACCTTAGTTTCATATATTTCTAAGCAAAAGTTTTAGTCAAAGTTTGATTTTTGCTATTAACTGAAATTAAATGAACCTAACAAAAAACCGTCAATCTAATCGAATAGACCTAAGTGATTAACCGAAAACCGATTGATTAATAAACTAGACTAACCGATAACTTTGGTTTCGGCTTCGGTCGAGGATAATAACCGAACCGACTAAACTATGCACAACACAATGAAATGGATTACCTGACTATTTCGTTTTTTATGTATATATATCACAATAATGCTACAATAAATATTATATGAAAAAAACTACCAAAAACAAGTATCACAATGCGATGTGTGCTCCCACCGCATCACGCATCCTATAGTTCAATCATATATGTATAAACTAGGTTATCACCCGGGATTGCTTCCCGGACTCGAGAAAATTACTTGTATTAAAAACTACTTATGATTAATACATACTTAAATGTATAAATGAAAGGAATACAAAGAAAAACGATACAACTCAAAAGGAAACACGTCAAATGGGTTGATCGGGTCAAAAGTTATCCAACTTCTTTTCGAAGGTTTAAAACCACCTGAATTACTTTTGTTACTAAAACTATATCACTAAGTTTAGCAATCAATATACTTTTACAATCTTATCTATTCATCATATATTTAAAAACAATAAAAATGAACATGTATTCTTGATAGGTCACCCAACTCGACCGATTTGTATTCGTACTAAAAATTACCCATTTAATACATTACGCAACCAACCAGGCCCATTCAACTACCCACTTGCTAGATAACACGTTATACTAATCGGCCCATTTTGAGTAAAGGTTTACCTGCAGGACCCGTTTTAACATGAAGAAAATCACATTCTCTAAAATTTGATAAGACCATGTATCTTGATTTCACTTCATTGTTACACGAATCATAAAGTTATCACTTCTAAAAGTTGCTTTTCATTAAGAAATAGTCAGCAGCTTCCATTGCAATGTTTGTTCCAGCCCCTATTGCCATGCCAACGTCTGTTCCATCCAAGGTTGGGGAGTCGTTGATGCCGTCACAAACCATAGCAACTATGCTTCTATATTTTTTGTAATTAGCGGATGACGTCAACTTTCCCAGCTGGCAAAATCTATACCTTACGTCTTGAATGCCAGCCTACAAGCAAAATGCGATTTCAACACGTTATGTTTACATGTTGATTTGGTTAAGCTTAATCTCCAATAGGTTAAATGGGTCAAATTGTGTTTACATAGTCAATATGAAGAGCAAACAAACCTCTTGTGCAACAGCTCTAGCAAGAAGCGAATTGTCTTCGGTAACCATGATAGATCGGACGCCCATAATTCTCGGGAGAAATATGAGTGTGTTCCATTCTAAAAACACCCTATTAGACAAAAAAAATTAAGACAAATATTTATATTAAGATGATTTAATGATAATATGAAACATGAGTAATAGAAACACAGAGGGTTATATGAATCACAACCTTTCCTATGAACAACTTCTGGAGATATTCTATGCTATCCCATGCAAATGGGTCATCTAGGGCCAACTCGACGTGCGTACATAATAAGGAAGAAAAATTGAACCATCATTCAGTAAATTACAACAGCAACAATCAGGAATAGACTTGACACTCCGCATAACCCTTCTTCTATAGAACCTCTAGAGCAATATAATCAGGAACGCCAACTGCTAAATAAGCCTAAATGCCCCCAATTTAGAATTTAAATAGAGAAATGATAAACTATCTACCAATTCTGATATGAAAAACAATAACAATAAGAAGAATTGTTACTTACAAGTGTCCTCCTATTTGGAGCAGCAAAATTCCACTCACATGATCGTCTTAAGATTGTTCATGATCTAATGAGCATGAGGTTATAATGTGGAATGATTAATATGTGATCCATTCTACAAATAGAAAGTTCCAAATCAAAAAAGACATGCCTAACAAAAAGAAATCAAGCAGATACTTTATTTGTGTGCTCGTATATCTTAAAAAAAAACGGATACGCTCATCTTGAGGTTGACCCGTTAAGTATAGACCCAAATCAAATCATTTATAAATCAAACGGATAACCCTATTCTCATAAGACATTATGAGAAAGACAACTCGAAATATAATATTCAAACTTATGACCCGTATGGGATCTAAACAACTCAAAAAGGGTTGCGAATTTCCATAATCATACATGCAAAATCTATGCAATATAGGTGTTTTAGATAATATATTTGAAAATAAAAATGAATAGATAATGCATTAAAAGTAAAAAACTCACCGTCTTTTATATGAAAAGTCTCTTGCAAATACTCTTTGCCGAGCAAAATAGTATCCTGCATATCATATGATGGTAAAAAATAGTTGTGATTTAGATTATAGTCAAACATATACATACGGCAAAGAAAAAAAAAGCGGATGAACTATGTTAATTCTGCAGACGTATTATATTAGTGAATGGACTCGGATTCTGCACAAATACTTTCAGCAGAAATAGTGTTCAAATCTGCTCAAAACATATCTGCGGATAAATCTATAACCTGCAGCGAAAGTAATATTCTGCGGATAAATTTGAGGATAATTCTCCGTATAAAAAACGAACTGAAATATGTATCAAATCAATTTCTGCAAATGAGATAAATCTGTTTTCGCGCGGATAAAAATTCTGTGCTCAAATTATGCAATGAACAAAACTAAAACTGCAGCAAATTAAACAAATTTTGCCGCTGATTTTCAGCGATCAATCTGCGGCTGTTTTTAGTGATTCTGCAGTGGCTGTTATAAGATTCTGCAGTGAAACGTTACTGCAGATAATCTTTCGATTCTGCGACTTATGAACTCATCTGCAAATCAAATGTTGGTCCAAGATCGTACAAACAATATGAATCTTAGATCTGAATGCTATTAAATCAGCGCAAATCCAACAAAAAACAGACCAGATTTTCAGTCTCGGTTGAACTGATTTAAAAACTAATATGTGAGTTTTTTTAAGCAATAAAACCGAGTGGACTCTCTTACACTCCACTAATTCACGTGCAACGTTATAAATTTCAAGAAAGGTCACAAACACAGGCAATCTCTTATCAGAAATTTATATAGACATGCTAATGAACACAAAAGAAAACACAATACAATACTTGCCTTGGTCTATATAACGTTACTGTCTGGTTCCGATAGAAGTTACTATTGCGAAGAGGAGCAACTGCAGCCTTTCTAGCAGCTCCAGTCGCCAAAGGGAATTGATTCCCTTGAAAATTAGCTCTCCTTTGACTAAGAATACCCTAAGAAAATGGTACTGGGTACTGGTGCGGAAACGGTACCAAACTGATACCGGTACCGAATGTAACAGCCCGTGTTACTGAAGTCAAAGTCAAAGGAAGAAAAGATTGCTAAGTACGATTTGTCACTCCTTGCCTAACTACGGGTTTGACCACCTTGACTTATAACCAGTTTTGAATTTAAATTGCTTTAGTTGTATTATGTGGAGTACACGTTAATCAATCGCTACTTAATCGCATATTAATCGCTAATCGACTTAACGCTAATCGCATCGCAATCGCATTCGCAACCCGAATTATAGGTTATGGATATTGTTTTATGTGTGTGTGCTTACTATGTGTTACTTGTGCGTGTTATGTTTATATTGAGGTGTTTAATCGCAATCGCAATTCTATCGCATCACAATCAAATCGCAAATGCTAAACGCAAGTTATTTATAGTGATTGTATGTTAGATGTAGTAGCTAGGTTATTGGGGTAACTAATGAGTAATACTATCGCATCGCTCACTCGAATCGCATCGCAACGCTCAACACACGAAACGAAACGCGAAAACTCAAATCGCCGAGCCACTTCGATCGAATGACCAATCAATCGAATGGCCATCCGATCGGATGGCCATTCGATCCATGGTCTGCACTTCCTTTCCTCTTTTGGAAACCCTATAAATACCCCCAGTCACATCATTTGTGATGGGACAGCTCCCTCACTCGACCAGCAACGTTCCAGACCTTCTTTCTATCGATTTCTCGCGATTCTTGTAAGTTTCCAACACAAATCTTGTACTTCTATGATCTACACACATTTCTTCATCTTTTTCACATTTGAATCTTAACTTTTAACCGTGAAATCAGTGGATTTGAGGTGTTCTAGGGTGATGTCATCATGGAGTTCTTATGAACTTCAAGTTTTGGCCTCATTCCACCAAGAACAACTTAGATCTAAGAGATTTCCACATGAATAAACAAAGATCTTGCATATATCTGAACACTTTCAAGGATAAAAGGATTGAAAGATACTTATCCAACTTTCTTTCAACTCTTTTACACTCAATGCACTCAAAACCGATAGAATCGGAGCTTGTTCTGGTCTTTTACTCATTCTTAGTGAAGTGTTGGTTCAAGATCTGATTTCTAACTAAGGGACAACTGATTCTGGGTTAAACATAAACAAACGTCATGAACCAGTAAACTGATCGGACTAGGGTGATCCCTGTACGATCGGATAACTTGGGTCATGATGGGGTTTCTGTTGTTTAGCACGTTGTCATACCGTCTCGATCAAACCGTAAAAACTTTCCGAACTTAACAAATCTTCAAGTTGCAAAGGATGAGATCACGGGACGGATCGCCGTCCGATCGGATTGCACTTGAGGTTCAGCACTTAAACAATTTCCAACATGTTCAATGCATAGTCAATTCCAACGGATTGCCACCCGATCGGTAGATTATCCGATTGGATGTTGATCCTACTATGAACTTGTTCTCTGAGAAATACCTCGCCGAACGGATCGCCTCCCGATCGAACCGCCGTTCGATCGAACGACCTGAAAGGTAGAGATATTTCTCTCTTTTCAAAATGCTACAACGAAAACTTCAAAGCCATCATACACAAACACATCCATCCCAAACGAGGTGTCAATCCGACCGAATGGCCATCCGAACAGATTGACATCCGATCGAATGGCCATCCGTTCGGATTGCCATCTGGCCGGATGACCACTCGACGCTGTTTCCCCATGCATCGTTTTACGTGACGCTTATCGCTTATGCTATCATTCTGATTAGGCTAATCTCACTCTAGCCCTCCCTTCAATCTATTAACTTCCATCGCTGTGAGTATACTCGATCCCTTTTTGCTTTAAGCACTTTTGGGTGTTACATGCATTACTTATTCTAAATCACATCGACACACAACGCAAATACTATTTATACGCTGACCATTACTGCATGTTATACGTGACTCGATGAATGCCTGTTTGTTATGTTTACACATTGATTGCTGTCTACCTGCCTTAGCAACGATAGTACTATAGTTTGGACTCAGCACCTGTTCACTCAGGGGTTGTTAAGGACAATACTTCACGTGTTCGCAGTGGTGAACATGTGATGCACACTCGCTACTCGCAGTCAAATCGCAGTCATTGGTATTGATAGGATCTTTGTCGATAACTTACATGCTTCACATTATACGTTGTATATGCTGGTTATGCGTATACGCTTTCGAACTTTATTACTGTTATCAAACTTGTATGCTCACCTTTACACTATGTGTATTGACCTCTATTTTAATGTATGTGACAGGTGTTTGAATGCTTAGGATGTTGTGCTCTTGCTTTTGTGGAATCAACTAGGAGAGTCTAGAAACAAACAATCAATTTATATTTTGAGTTGTCGAAACAATGATTTGCCTAGAGATAACTATGTCTGTAATAATTATTTTACTTGATGAGTTATGGTATGGGATATAATGTTAATTATCCGGTAATTTAGTTGTTATGGATTTCTCCTGGACAATCTGTTTCACTCAGTGTCGCGCCCCGATGTTTCCGTCATCGGTTGGGGTGTGACAGATTGGTATCAGAGCCATAACTATTTGGAATTAGGCAAGACTCGACCTAGTCTGGGTCGATGTCTTAGAAATGACCTAGTCTATAGTCTAAGTACCAACAAACCGACTTGTGCATGCCCGGTATGGGTTTTGTACGAGCTTACTCGCTATTTCTCGCTCGAACTCGCTGTACACTACACTGAACATTGCATACTACAGTTCCGCGCAAGACCAGTCTTTCCTAAGGCTGTATACGCACACAAACGAATGATCTGGTTAAGATTAGGTGTGAAAACCGCAAACTCTCAACCGGATCACTCGTTCGATTCGCTATTTTTATTATAAACACGAGAATTTGTGTTGAATTAGGAGTGAAATCCATACTTCGACGCAAATTTTCCCTCTACTTCATCAAAAGAGGAAAGATAGTCGTTAAGTTAGGGGTGAAACCCGAATCTTGATGACTTATTCCGCTCTTTACTGTGGTTTTACAAAACTCTCACCAAAGTCTCGACGGACTCCAACGATTTGAGTCACGCTATAACTGGAAGGATGGGTGCCAATCGCCCGGATTGAGGTAAGAGCACAATCCGGAAGGCAAAAGTGTGTACACAAGGTCCTTGCGAATAGTCGAATCACTTTGGGTAGTCGATGTCTATCGAGCCGCAGAAAATCTATTCTCAATTTTATGTGTTTCGATTCTGGATTTCGGTGCCGCTAACCCTGTGAATTATCGATTTTATGAGAAGTTATGTGTTTTTTTTGTTTGTGTTTTGAGATAAACAGTACGGTGGTACTGATGGTTTCGATTTCACGTTTCTCGCTTCAAAACACGTGCAATTCACACCACGCCAACAAATCACTAGTGTTATTCGCAATCGCTGCTCACTAATCGCAATCATTATACTTAATCGCTATGTGAAGGATAGGTGAATACGTGCAAAATATATGCTTAGGTTAGCTTACGTGCTTATGTGGTTATGTGATTCTGTGGTATGTGCCTACGTGAATTTGTAAATGATTGTGTTCCTGAGCTTTATGGTAAATCGCTAGACTATACTCGGATTAATCAAAATTAAGTTTGAGTCCTATGGCGATGTCTGTTGCAGACAATGTCGTCATCTGGATCACTTCACTCCCGCGCTGCTAGACGCAAGCAAGCTGACAAGCGACTCGCCTCTGTCGTCGCTAGTCAAATTGTTAAAGTAAACCCGCAAATTGTCAGCGAGTTGAATGAGAACGCTAGCAAGTCCTCGGAAGAATCCAGGACAGAATCTCCTAAAGCTACTTTTAGCTTCAAGCAGTTCAAAGCTTGCGGACCAAAAGAATTTACCGGCGAAGATGGGCCTATGGCCATGTTTCAATGGTTTGATTCGATCGAAGTCACCCTGCGCCAGAGTGGCTGTCCAGAAGACCTCCGCACTGTCAATGCTACCGACGTCTTCCAATCCCGCGCTCTTGATTGGTGGACAGCCGAGAGGAACAAACGAGGAAACGACGCAGCTTTCGGATTATATTGGGACGAGTTGAAGAACATCATGATGCAAGAGTTGTGTCCTCCCCATGAACTCCAAAAGCTCGAGGATGAATTCTGGCACATTAAGCAGGATGGTGGAGATAACACTGGTTTAACTGCTCGCTTCAAGCAGTTGAGTATCATCTGCCCTGGTCAGGTTACTACCCCTGAAAT
This sequence comes from Helianthus tuberosus, assembly GCA_030545235.1. Taxonomy (NCBI): domain Eukaryota; kingdom Viridiplantae; phylum Streptophyta; class Magnoliopsida; order Asterales; family Asteraceae; genus Helianthus; species Helianthus tuberosus. Next base: position 33,423,371 of record CM060352.1, on the reverse strand, counting down.
CACCATCAAGAAGTATATACGTGCTCTTCCGGATTGCGTTGCTGATTTCGTTCACGCTGCAAAGATGACAACTATTGAGGAAACCTTCTTACTCGCTGCTGAGATAAACGACAAGCGGGTCAAGGCTGGTTACTTCTATAAAGCTGCAAAGAGTCTACATCAAGTCACAACTGCTACACCCGCTGAGACTACTGCCGCACCGCGGTCTTCAAAGCTCTCACGCCGCAAAAGGAAGAACAACAGCAGTTCCAGCAACAAGAACTGTGTAGTTACTGTCGCACCACTTCAAGCTGTACCAACCCAACCGCAACCTCAACACCGCCAAGTAGCGGCACCTGTGGCCAATGCACAACCAACGAAGTGTGCATACACTGGACCACACCCGCTCTGCCCCACTTGTACCTATCATCACCCGGTTGGTATCGCATGCCGGTTCTGCGTTCACTGCAACATGTACGGCCACTTCACCACAGACTTTAGTACTGGTTCTTGAGAAGCCCCAACCCCAGCTCCAAGTCAAGGTCAAGCTCCTGCACCACAAGCTCTACTCCCTGCTCCTCAAGGCCATCAAGCAGCTCCTGCACCCGCAGCTAACGCTCGAGCTTGCTTTGCGTGTGGTGATCCCAACCACTTTGCAAACATGTGCCCCAACAGGGTAGTAAAACAAGAGCCCCAACAGCAGCGACAACAACAACAACAGCAGCAGCAGCAGCCAGCTCAACAAGCAGCCCGCGGGCGCGTCTTCAACATCAGCGCCCGCCAGGCTCAGGCAGACAACAAAGTGGTTAATGGTACGTTCCTAGTAAATGGTATATATGCTTCGTGTTTATTTGATACTGAAGCTGATAACTGTTTTGTATCGTTCGAATTCAAAAGGCTCCTAAATCGTAAGCGCGTTAACCTCCCATCAACCTTCGACGTATAAGTTGCCACTGGAAGAACCGTCACCATCAGTTCTGTTATGCGTGACTGTACTCTCGATCTCAACGGTCACGTTTTCCCGATTAATCTCATCGCGATGCAACTCAGTAGCTTTGATGTTATAGTAGGCATGGATTTCCTTCGGGAGAATCATGCTGAAATTGTTTGCTTCGATAAGATGATTCATTTTTCTCTCGTGAATGGTGATCAATTGTGTGTCTACGGTGAAGTCGCTTCGAAGAGATTACAACTCATGTCATGTGTCCAAGCTAGCAAGTATCTCCGCAAGGAATACCAAGCTTTCTTGGCACACATCGTAGTAGCGGAGAAGGAAAAGAAAGGAAAAACGTTGGATGAAGTATCTGTTGTTCGAGATTTCCCTACCGTATTTCCTGATGATTTACCCGGATTACCTCCCACTCGTGATATCGACTTTCGAATCGAACTTATTCCTGGAGCAAATCCTGTTGCTAGAGCGCCTTATCGCCTAGCCCCTTCTGAAATGCGCGAACTCTCGAGCCAGCTCCAGGAACTACTTGATAAAGGCTTCATTCGCCCTAGCACCTCTCCTTGGGGCGCACCAGTCCTTTTCGTCAAAAAAAGGATGGATCGTTTCGGATGTGCATCGACTACAGGGAATTGAATAAGCTTACCATCAAGAATCGATATCCCTTACCCCGAATCTACGATTTGTTTGATCAATTACAAGGTGCTAAGTGATTCTCGAAGATCGATCTATGCTCAGGCTATCATCAACTGCGAATTCAGGAGGAAGACATACCCAAAACCGCTTTTCAAACCCGATACGGTCACTACGAGTTTGTTGTCATGCCTTTTGGTTTGACCAATGATCCCGCAGTTTTTATAGATATAATGAATCGCGTGTGCAAACCCTTCCTTGACCGCTTCGTCATCATGTTCATCGATGATATCCTGATCTATTCCAAGTCAAAAGCCGAACACTCGCAACATCTACGTTTGGTTCTTGAGTTACTCCAGGGAAACCGTCTCTATGCCAAGTTCTCCAAGTGCGAATTTTGGCTGGAGGAGGTCTAATTCTTGGGTCACATTGTCAATAGTCAAGGTATTCATGTCGACGCTGCGAAGATTGAGGCAGTCAAGAGCTGGGTTACACCTAAGAATCCGTCTGAAGTCCGCTCTTTCCTTGGACTAGCAGGTTATTATCGTCGATTTATCGAAGGATTCTCTACGATCGCTGTACCGCTTACCTCGCTTACACATAAGGACAAACCTTTTGTTTGGGGAACTAAACAAGAGGATGCCTTCCAAACCCTCAAGGCAATGCTTTGCAATGCTCCCGTGCTCTCACTTCCCGACGGAAATGACGACTTCGTAGTCTACTGCGATGCCTCTAAACTTGGTCTTGGTTGTGTTCTCATGCAACGAGATAAGGTTATCGCGTACGCTTCTCGACAGCTCAAGATCCACGAGAAGAACTATACCACACACGACCTCGACCTTGGCGCAATCATTTTTGCGTTAAAGATTTGGCGACACTACCTATACGGTACCAAGTGTACAATCTTCACCGATCATAGGAGCCTACAACACATCTTTGACCAGAAAGAACTGAATATGCGTCAACGCCGGTTAGGGCTGTTCACGAGCTGAGCCGAACCGAGCGGACCTTTGCTCGTGCTTGGCTCGTTTACAAACCGAACCGAGCGGAGCGGCTCATTTAAAACCGAGCCACAAATCAAGCGAGCATTTTCCGAGCAGTAAATATTTCGAGCGAGCGGCGAGCAAAGTTCGAGCGATTTGGACAACCGTGTCGCCCGATTTAAATTTGCTGAGAGATATACTGACAATGTAGGGTCTCAAGTTTTTATGTCTTAATAAACAAGCACATTCCATGGCATAATATTTTTATTATGAATAACAATGTTATGGCCGACGAGGCGATAATCATATTGCACGAACAATGACGTTGAGAGCAAGAGACGATTGACTTAGGGTCACGACATGAAACATTGAGGCAATGAGCAGACTGCCGTTGATCTATTTAGGGTTTAACTTTTAGATTTGATATTAATTTTATTATTGGCGCGATTGGGTTAGTACGTATAGATATAGTTCTAAATTTGTATATAGTTGACCAAAATCTAATAGAGTAGTATATATAAAACTATAAATTTAATTTATATTTAAGTATATATGTATGTGTATATAAATATAGGTGTATGTATATATGTATATTTATATATTTATATTTGTGTATATACATGTTTATATATGTGTGTGTGTATGTATATATATACTAACTAAAAATAATAATTCGAGCCGAACCGAGCCGAGCAGACCTTTGCTCATGCTTGGCTCGTTTACAAACCGAACCGAGTAGAGCGGCTCGTTTACAACCGAGCATCAAATCGAACGAGCATTTTCCGAGCAATTTCCGAACGAGCGTCGAGCGAGCGACGAGCGCCGAGCGGTTTGAACGGCCCTAACGCCGGTGGGTAGAACTACTCAACGATTACGACTGTGAGATCCGTTACCATCCAGGCAAGGCAAACGTTGTCGCTGATGCTCTCAGTCGACGAAGCTATTTGTATATCATTCGTAACGTTCAAGCCCAGCTTAATCTCAAAACTCTCATCCGCGACGCGCAGCATGCTTGTTTTACCGAACGAACCTTGAAGAAGGAAAGAATTATTAATGACGGTGCTCAACTCGAGAATAAATCGAATGGTATCTTTCATTATCTAGACTGAATTTTGATTCCCAAACGCACCAATTTACGACAACTTCTGATGGACGAAGCCCACAAATCCCGATATTCTATTCATCCCGGTGCTGACAAGATATACCAAGACATGCGCTACAAGTACTGGTGGCCGGGTATGAAAAAGGACATCGCTCTCTATGTTTCAAAGTGTCTGACTTGTTCGAAAGTCAAGGCTGAACATCAAAGACCCTCTGTCTTGCTCGTACAACCCGAGATCCCTATGTGGAAATGGGAGAGCATAGCTATGGACTTCGTAACAAAACTTCCGCGCACGCCATCACGTCACGACAGTATCTGGGTTGTCGTTGACCGTTTGACCAAATCCGCTCACTTTCTACCGATATGGGAAGACTATAAGGTAGAACGATTAGCACGAATCTACACCGACGAGGTTATCTGTCGACACGGGACGCCTCGTGATATCGTCTCTGACCGCGACGGTCGGTTTACCTCGCGCCTATAGGAAACGTTTCAATCAGCTCTCGGTACTACGCTTAATCTAAGTACCGCTTTCCATCCCCAAACCGACGGTCAGACTGAGAGAATGATTCGTACCCTTGAAGACATGCTTCTGTGTCATAGATTTTGGTGGTAATTGGGACACACACTTACCTTTAGTCGAATTCTCATACAATAACAGTTATCACTCTAGCATTCAAATGGCACCATTTGAGGCATTATACGGAAGGAAATGTCGATCGCCTATTGTATGGCACGAGATAAGAGATGCACAAATTACCGGTCCCGAGCTATTACAAGAAACGACAGACAAAATCCTCCAAATTCGAGACAATCTACTGAAAGCTCGGAGTCGTCAGAAAAGTTACGCCGATAGACGCCGCAAGCCCCTTGAATTTGATGTTGGCGATCACGTACTCCTAAAGGTTGCACCTTGGAAGGGGGTGATCAGATTCGGCAAGAAAGGCAAGCTCGCGCCTCGATATGTCGGACCCTTCAAAATTCTGGAAAGAATTGGCAAAGTGGCCTACAGACTCAAACTACCGGAGGAACTGATTAACGTCCACCCGACTTTCCACGTTTCGAACCTCAGAAAGTGCCTAGCCGAACAGGAATTACATGTCCCTCTCGAGGATTTACAAGTGGACGAAACATTACACTTCGTGGAAAAGCCTGTCGAGATCATGGGCCGAGAAACCAAGGTACTCAGACGCTCACGCATTCCCATTATGAAGGTTCGCTGGGAAGGCAAACGCGGTGCCGAGTTTACTTGGGAACTCGAACATGACATGAAGGAAAGTACCTACAACTGTTTGTTACGACTACTTCTTAAATTTCAGGACGAAATTTCCTTAAGTAGGGGAGACTGTAACAACCCGTGTTACTAAAGTCAAAGTCAAAGTCAAAGGAAGAAAAGATTGCTAACTACGATCTGTCACTCCTTGCCTAACTACGGGTTTGACAAACTTGACTTATAACCAGTTTTGTATTTAAATTGCTTTAGTTGTATTATGTGGAGTACATGTTAATCAATCGCTACTTAATCGCATATTAATTGCTAATCGACTTAACACTAATCGCATCACAATCGCATTCGAAACCCGAATTATAGGTTATGGATATTGTTTTACGTGTGTGTGCTTACTATGTGTTACTTGTGCGTGTTATGTTTAGATTGAGGTGTTTAATCGCAATCGCAATTCTGTCGCATCGCAATTAAATCGCAAACTGTCGCAACCCCCGCCCCTATCTGTCCCAGGAACGGGCGGCCGCGAGACCAGTTGTGGTGGTATCATTTTTGTTTGTCATTTATCAATTATTTTGGCAACGGAAATTTTCTCAGGACCGTAGTTAGGAAATGTTTATCAGAGTAAAACCACCATATTTAATAAACACATGGGTAAAACCCAAGTTTCTTATTACAACATGTTTATAGGGATAAACCCTATTTTATTGAATTTAAAACATCGTCTTTTAGGTAACTTTTATAGCCACATTTTTTTCCAAGCCGTCAGTGCTCTCCAGTTGGCTTTCTTCTAATTGGCTTTTACATTTTTGTTACCTGAAACGCGTTTTAGAAACATTTGTCAGTGGGAAATACTGGTGAGTGAATCCCAGTTTAATCAAGAAGCATTTTATCCTTTAACAGTATTGAGAGCAATCACATTGTTTATTTCTACACAATTACTCATTCAGTATTGTCAATCCTGACTGATGGGTCATATTACACATTGGCTAACTCGTCGTCCAATGGTAACATGTTCCACATTTTGTATACAAAACCCCAACATACTGGCAGTAATTGAAGAACTACAAAGACTCAATCACTGCTTAATTTTATTGTAAAACATTTAAGGTTTTGTAAACAATTTACAAAAAGGAGATTACTCACATTGATGTCTTAGGTTTTCTGTAAGGGTTTCCTGGTGATAATCTATAATTTACACAAATGTACATATGTTAGTATAATAACCCATTATTTACGTTGTAATACCCTCCCCGAGACGGCATTCCAACGACTACGTCGGGCAGAACCTCGACAGCCGTTACGGAACCCTGGATCAATCGGGCAGCGTATCTAATACGTAACTGGGGTTATAATACTTACATTGGGGTAGAACTTCGTTAATTAGGGGGTATTATACTTGAAAATTATGCCTATTACTTCAGAAATTCGTAAGAAAGAAAAGATTTTGAACGAGCAGACTGAAGGCCCGATGCCCTCTATTTATAGGGTTGATTTCCAAGTCTCTCGCGGCCCGCGTAAGATTAGAGTAAGGTCTATGCGGCCCGCGTAGTAGGGGGGTCTAGGCGTAGGTGATCCGGGTCATACGTATAGGTTCAACACGCGTTTGACACGTGTCAACACCGGGGCTCGCTAGATCTTGTAGCTCTCGCGGCCCGCCTAAGCTCAAGAGGTGGCTTACCCGCCTCGCGTAAACCTCATTCTTCTTGTTTTTTTAATTATTTTTAATGATATTTCATATTTTGGGCTCGGTTTTCACATACAGGGTGTATTTTAAGACATATGGGGGTATTTTAAAATATATTAGGGCATCGAAAAAATATTCAGGAGGGTTGTTATATCCTCCCCACCTTGTTTTAGAGCTCGTCCTCGAGGTCTACTGGAACAGGTGTGGGTATTTTCTTTGCATTTCTGATTCAAGCTCCCATGTGTATTCTGGTCCTCTTTTGGAGTCCCACTTTACTTTGACTAGAACTAGTCTCTTGTTTTTGAGGTTCTTAACTTTCCTGTCTTCAATCTGTAGAGGCTTCTCTACAAACTTTAACTATTCATTTACCTCTATGTCCTTAAGAGGTACTATTAGCAATTCATCAGCTAAGCATTTCTTGAGATTAGATACATGAAACACATCATGTATTCCTGCCATTTCTTCTGGAAGTTGTAGCTGATAGGCTACAGGTCCTATTCTTCTAATAATCTCTAAAGGTCCAACGTACCTGGGGCTTAGCTTTCCCCTTTTGATGAATCTTACTACTCCTTTCCAGGGAGAGACTTTCAATAACACCTTATCTCCAACTTGAAATTCCAACGGCTTTCGTCTGTTATCAGCATAACTCTTTTGTCTATCACGTGCTGCTTTCAGTCGTTCCTTGACTTGAATGATCTTGTCGGTTGTTTCTTGTACTATCTCAGGTCCAGATAGTTGCTTTTCTCCAATTTCTGCCCAACAGACTGGCGTTCGGCACTTTCGTCCATAAAGTGCTTCGAATGGTGCAACATTGATACTTGTGTGATAACTGTTATTATAAGAAAATTCTATCAATGGTAAATGATCGTCCCAATTTCCTCCGAAATCAATTACACAAGCTCTAAGCATATCCTCCATTGTCTGAATTGTCCTTTCGCTTTGTCCGTCCGTTTGTGGATGATAAGCGGTGCTTAGATTCAGCTTGGTTCCCATGGCTTTTTGGAAACTTGTCCAAAAATGTGAGGTAAAACGACTATCTCTGTCAGAAAAAATTGATAGAGGAATTCCATGTAATGAAACTATTTCATTTACATATAATTTAGCTAATTGTTCCATACTGAAAGTTTCTTTTATTGGTAGGAAATGAGCTGACTTGGTTAGCCTGTCTACAATCACCCAGATTGTATCATTACCTTTTCTTGTTTTGGGTAATTTAGTAACAAAATCCATTGTTATTAATTCCCATTTCCATACAGGCATTTCTAACTGTTGCAATAAACCTGAGGGTTTCTGATGTTCAACTTTGACTTGTGAACAAGTTAAACACTTTGCAACATATGCTGCTATATCCTTTTTCATTCATATCCACCAGAAATTCTTTCTTAAATCCTGATACATCTTATCACTTCCAGGATGCATTGTATACTTAGACTTATGGGCTTCTTCTAATATACGGTGGCGTAGGTTTCCTAATTTAGGTATCCACATTCTTTTCTTATGGAATCTCCAAATTCCATTCATTTTAACTTTTCAGTATCATCCTTGATTACTAATTCTTGTGCTTTCCTAATTTGATCATTTAAATCTACTTGCAGATTTAATTTAAGAGAACGTACTCTTTTTGGCTTTTCGTGATACTTTCGACTTAAAGCATCAGCTACTACGTTTGCTTTTCCTGCATGATACTGGATATCGCAATCAAAATCACTAAGTATCTCCATCCAACGTCTTTGCCTCATGTTCAATTCCTTTTGCCCAAAAACATAACTTAAACTCTTATGGTCGGTAAATATGGTAAACTTACTACCGTAAAGGTAATATCTCCAAATTTTACGAGCAAAAATATAGCTCCTAACTCTAGATCATGGGTTGAATAATTCTCTTCATGATTCTTAAGTTGTCTAGAGGCGTAAGCTATAACCTTTTGACGTTGCATTAATACACATCCTTAACCTAACTTAGAAGCATCACAATAGATTACAAAATCTTCAGTTCCTTTTGGTAACGCTAGTATGGGTGCATGGGTTAATCTTTGCTTAAGAATTCTAATGGCTTCTTCTTGTTTTGATCCCCATTCAAACTTAACGGATTTACAAGTTAACTTAGTTAAGGGAATGGCTATTCTAGAAAAATCTTGAATAAACCTTCTATAATAACCGGCCAATCCTAAGAAACTTCTAACCTCAGTTGGTGACTCAGGGGTTTTCCACTTGGTAATCGCCTCGATCTTGGTGGGATCCACATGAATTCCTTCATGATTAACTAAATATCCTAGAAATTGTACCTGTTCTATCCAAAACTCACACTTCGAAAACTTAGCATAAAGCTTTTCTTTTCTCAATAAACTTAGAAGTGCGTGCAGATGGGCTGCATGTTCCTCTTTGCTTTTGGAATAAATAAGAATATCATCTATAAAGACAATATGAATTTATCCAAATATGGCTTACATATTTGGTTCATCATGTCCATGAATGCAGCTGTCGCATTGGTTAAACCAAATGGCATGACAGTAAATTCATAATGGCCATACCTTGTTCTAAAAGCGGTCTTAGGAATGTCCTCTTCCTGTACCTTTAATTGATGATATCCTGACCTTAAATCTATTTTAGAGAAAAATCGTGCTCCTTGCAATTGATCAAACAGATCATCTATTCTTGGTATGGATACGGATTCTTAATCGTGACCTTGTTTAATTCACGGTAATCAATGCACATACGCATTGATCCATCCTTTTTAACGAATAAAATCGGTGCTCCCCATGGTGATGAACTTGGTTGTATGAATCCTTTCTCCAACAATTCATCTAATTGTTTCTTCAATTCCTGCATTTCTGCGGGTGCCAAATGCTAAGGTGCTTTGGCAATTGGTGCAGTCCCTGGTATCAAATGGATTCTGAATTCAACTTCCCTATCTAGATGTTGTCCTGGTAGCTCTTCTGGAAACACATCTGAAAACTGGGATACTACTGGAATGTCCTTTAATTGTTTCTTTTAGTGTTAGTGATTATAGAAATCAAATACACTAATGATCCCTTCCTTATATAACTTGCAGTTTTCATCACAGATATGAATTTTGTGGGTTTAGAGAACTTATTTTCTTTAATTGTGATCTTTTCACCCCTTGGTGAATTTACTTGAATTGGCTTTTGATCACATAAAATACTGGCTTTATTGGCTATTAACCAATCCATTCCTAATACAACATCAAATCCTGCCAGGGGTAAAGGTTTGCAATAAATTTCTGATTTAGAATTTCTATTCTTGCTCCCTGCAAGATTTCAGAAATCTTGTGGGAGTTTAGTTAATGATTGATTAAGAAGTTTGCAAAACGAAGTATTAATAAAACTTTGGTTCGCACCAGAGTTAAATAATACTTTAGCAAAAACATCATTAACTAAAAACGTACCAGTGATCACATTCGGGATCATCTTTGCTTTTTCTGCAGTCAGAACAAATGCTCTAGCATTTTTAGTATTCTTGGCGTTTGCGGCTGGAGCTAACTTTGGACAGTTAGGCTTGATGTGGCCTTGTTCTCCGCAGTTGTAGCATATCTTGTTGCTAATCTTTTTCCTGCAGTCTTCCTCCTTGGGTCCAGATATTTTGCAAAAGTTACAGTATATGGAGCATCTTCCTGAATGCTTCCTTTTGCAATACCTACAGTAGGGTGCAGAAGTAGAACCTACATTTCTCCCACGGTTTTTTTTTTTTTAAACTTAGTTAATATATTTATATATAAGGCCAAACAAATTACACCAAGATAGCCGGTAAGCGGGCAACAAGCTGCGCCGCTACCCCCTTTTGAATAGCGAAACCTAACCTAGTAAAAACGAAACCCCGATCTCTAGGAGACGAAATGTTGCTGTGAACAACCCGTTGGACCCGTTCAAGAAATCTGATGGCTTCTGGGGCTAGCGAGCCAAGGGTATCAAAGGCAAAAGGGATAAAGGAATGTTGATTATCCTCGCAGGCTTTGGCATGTTTGTCCATTTTCTTTGCTGCCGCCCTTGCAATCGCCTGACCAGGGACAAAACCTGTATCCCGAAAACCTACAAGGGGGGAAACCCCGGTAAGATCAACACAAGCGTGTTTACCTGCATCCCACCCGAAAACTAAAACGTCCGCGGGGCGCAATGTGGATCTTCCTTCCCTCGGATTTGTCAAAAAGTTTACGGGGGCTTCTTTCTTCACCGAGATCCCCGCCCGTTTGAGGATGTCCCCCAAGACATCCCGCACCCAGTCGTGCCTATACTTAAAACCTGGCAGTTATTTACTGTGCAGAGCATGCTCCCCAAATTGGTCTAAGCAAGCTTTCCGGCAAATCGGGCATTGCTCATCATCAGGGAACAAAGGAATCATGAGCCGATATTTTAAGATAGCACGATATTCAACGGCTGACATCTTTTGGCCTAAGCCCTCGATGGGGATGACCGATAGAAAATCTTGGGCGTGGGGGCCCCGCAAGCATTCTAGGACGGCGTTCTGACGAGGGGTCGTACAGAAATCTGATCCAATATTCTGAGCGATACGACAAAACAGAGCACTCGCCAAAGTCTTCTGGGTCTTCGGTGGGGCGGTGTCCCTGTTAGCGAAACCGCCAATATCCAAATCCGGGAGGTGTCTATGCAACTCCCCCAGAGCCATGTCATAATCCCCATCCATTCCAACAACCCCACTCTCACGCAAGATGTGATCTTGCAGCCCCCACGATTGAGCTCGCGAGGCAACAAAACCGTAAATGGAGACATCCATGGCCGATAGAAGCCCCAGCCCCCCCAACTTACTGGGCAGAGAAGCAATCCGCCACTGAAAATCCCCAAAAAACGGACCCCCACACACTGTGCATTTCCAGAACGGAATTCTTGTCACACCCCGATATTTCCACGTATTACCGGTGGTCCCGGTGGGGAGTATCGTGACGTAGTTGATATCATCATAGTCAAACAACACAATTTAAATGCACAGCGGAAGCAAAGATAGATTTTATTTCAACCGAATAAATTGTAATATCCAAGTATCACAAAATCATTGAAAACAATCCACAGGCGGATCAAATAAAAAGGAAACATAGTTCATCAAACTTAAAATGCATCCAAGCTTGCGAGACTCTTATTGATGCTAAGGAGAGGCCAGCCTATTTCGAGTAGTACCTGCACTTAGCCTTTTTGGGAAAAATACGTCAGTTTACACTGGTAAATACAATTAACTGACTCATTTTGAAAATGTTTTTAGAAAACTGATTTGAATGCACGTGGCACAAAACTTTTTATAACTTGGGATAATTATTTATATATAAACTTGTAAAAGAATTACATGTTCGATATACGTTCAGTAGCCCGGATTGACGCCAGGTTAAAGATTAATAGACACACCACATGATATAGTCCCGCGGCGAGTTATTCTCGTAACCGGTGGTTATACCTTATTATTTATATATGCACTGTCGGGTGTACGCCTACACCCCGTGCTTAGGTCGTGGCCATTTCGTAAAATGATGCCAAGGATATCCGGGACATGGCCATTAACCCCCCAAAGGATTTAAGCAAATAAAACAATTTAAACGGGACATTTCAATAAATTAATCTTCATACAATTAAAAATTCAATGCCCGGCCAAGCGGTATTCTATATACCGTACCCCAAGCCCGTATAGGGAAAATAAGTTAAAAGTATTTACCTGAGCTAAATATAAATTTGATCCCAGCCGTATATCAATTCAGCAAGTACAGATAGCTTTTACTAGGCTCCTAAGTCTGGAACGAAGGTTTTTAATAACCTATTAGAATCCTAACGGGTCTTAATTAAGCCTAAACTTAGACCGGTTAGTTTTAAAAGAAGATACGGTTTAAAACGCATGATTAAGCGAGAACCGGATCAGAACGTGGTTTAGACCCGAAAATCTTGTATACTTGTGTAATAAGGGTAAACTAAACACATTCCGGATTTTGAGATAAAAATGATGAGGTTTGACCTGTTTCGGCTAATTTATGCAAACTAGTTACATAAGTCGATCCGAACGCGAAAAGTGCGTAACGGGTAACCACATGAGTCATGAACAGGTTTCCTAAGTTAATATGCCTTTAATATGTTGTGATATCATTAGGATACCTTCCATTATGCCCAAAACGAATTTAAAACCAATTTATGCCCCGTAGGGGTATTTTGGTCATTTTAAAGGTTATAAAAGAGATTAAATATAAATCTGAGTTTTAGGTCTGATATAATCAGTAAAAATACTTAATTTAATAAGTTATATCAGTAGGGTATTACATATATGTGAAATTTATTAATTATAACCAAACTATGCACCGAAGGGGCGTTTTGGTAATTTCACTTAAGCTTTAAAGGTCAAAATTAGAATTCTGAGTTAAAAACTTTTGCCTACTGTTTAGTTATGAAAATTTACTTAAAACATCAGTAGGTATCAAACCTTATATGTAAAAATAGTTTTAACTTATACTATGCGTTAAAAACGCGTAAAAAGGCGACTTTAAGCGATTTCCGGGTTTTATAAGAAAAGCTGATATTTTTCTTATTCCAGAATGTTCAAAATATTTTATTTATCATATAGGATCAGTAGAAAAAGATTTGGTGTCAAAAGGATTTGTAAAACTCATTTTATAGGCCAAAATGGCAAAACCGACAATTACCGAATTAAGTTTAGAACCCTATGTTATGCTCAGCCTAAAAATAAATAAAAATATTCAAAAATCCCAAAATATTATTTTATATCAGTAGGTAAAAAGTTTGGTATCAAAAATTGGGTTTTGATAGGATATACGCTAATTATGCCGTTTAATTAATAAAAAGCTTTTCATTTACGCTAATGAGCATAACTCCTAATCTAGACCTCAAACTGATGTCAAATTTTAGGGACAAGTTTATAAATCAGTAATTAAGGTTTCTATCCTCTCATATTTTCAAAAATTTCGTTTTAAGGTTAAAAGGGCATAATAGTCAACATTTAGGCATTTAACGGAAACATGCATATGAATCGGATAACTAAGTAACCAAGTTGTATAACCTCAGAGGGTTACACTAACCTATAACCTGGTCCTAAAGGAATCCTAAGGCATATCTAAACTAAGCTAAATCGGGTCAGAACTGAAAGTCAAAGCAAAAGTCAACTTTTGCGACTTTCGGTTCCGAACCGAGCATATACTTAGAATTGTCGGGTTGAACATGCTTAGACATGTTCAACTAATATTTACCAAGTTATTAAAGTGAGAAAACTGATTTTATGGCTTTCATATAAATAGTTATGAATTTTATTTAAAACTAACCCGTTTGACTTTATTTGACCCGACAATTTAACTAAGTAAACGTGGTAATTAGGAGGTGCCCTTTTGAGGGTTTAACACCTACCTAATTACGGTCACTGAGCCATGTTTTATGTGAACAATGGCTTAACCGTTCAAAAGTCAAAGCGTTTATCGAAACGCTTGACCGTTTGACTATGAACGCTAAACAATTTAAACTAAGCACGAAGGAACACTTACAAAGGATCCAAGCAAGGAGGTTTTGATCCTAAATTCTCAGGTATGAAGAGCAAGGTCTCCAACTTAGAGAATTCAGAAATCAAGTGTGGGTTTGGCAAGAATGAAGTGGGGTATTTATAGGTTTTTGAGAACCGTTAAGATCGTTCCTCGATAACCGAGCCTTGATCTGGACCATACACTTCATACCCACTGATTTCTAATACTATGGGTGCGTAAAAGGCCCTTTTTGGCACGTCTAAGGCTCGTTAGGCCATTTTCAAGGCTCTACAATGATGCCTAAATATGAGGGACATGTAACATGCTAAAAAACATGCCGGATGTCGGTTCGTTTGGCCGTATGGTCACGTTGTTCGTCTAATTACGACGAAACACGAACGGACGCGAAAAATGATCCAAGGGATTTGGGGTTGGTGATCGGATTATCGTGCTCCGGTCAAAGATAAAATTTATAAGCCCTATTTACCCTTAACAAATAGCTAGTGGTGGCAAGGGGTCGAACCATGAAGAGTATGTGGTTTGCGAGTGGATTCGATTGAATTATATAAAGGTGTCACAATTATGAAGCTTGCTATGGTATTTTTGTATTTTTGTTTTGTTGAAAGATGTGAATTTAAACTAATGGAATTGATTTAATTGATTAACAACTAACAATTAACGATTGTAAATAGACTTGATTACTAAACAATAATTAGAAAAAGGGTTCACACCCGGTTTCGGTAATTGCCAACCTAGGGTTTCTACAAGTTTTTAGATCCAACTCAATTGCATACGATTAGCGGATTTAGTGTACCGTGACTTAGGTGCCAATAACTATCAACGTTTCGAAAAAACAGACAAGAATGCACTTTGTAATCAACACAAGTAAAACCTAACCACGATAATGCACAATTATATATAACCATTTCGTAAAGTCATAACTTTTAACCTCGTTCGACAATTTACGAATTCGCAACAAATGTAACACTATTATCAATGGTTTCAAAAATCAAACACAATTTGTCACAAAGTTGAAGCAATAAACAATTCGAAACCCTAAGTTAAACAACTACCTACGCCGGGGTGAAACCGATATGATTAGCCGCTCATGGTTGAAGAAGCTTGATCACCGGATGATTGGAACTTGATGGAGATCATCTTGAAGCTTGAAGGATGGAGGAATGGTGGATGATTAGGGTTTTGGTGAATGATGATGATGGTGGAAGGATTAGGGTTTGTGGATGATTGATTTGTGAGATGGTGATGGTCTTCGATTCTTGATGATTCGGATTGTGTTGTGAGTAGTGATGGAATGGTGATCAATGATGGGTGAATAATGGCTCCAAGATCAAAGTTCAAACTCTAAACAAAGTGTAACTCCCGACTTCAATGGCCAAAAACCAATAAGAAACGTTTCTAGCACCCAAAAATCAGAAATTCGCGTTCGAAGAAATTACCACCCGTCGCCGACGGGTTCCCAAAAGCTGAGATGTGGCCGACGGGTTAAATAGCTGGATACGAGCACTTTTGGCCTACGGGGTTTTCCTGAGCCCGTCGGGGACGGCCTATACCCGTCGCCGACGGCTTGTCCAACTCTACTTCTCCAATTTTTGCTTCTTGCACTCCCGGTTGATCCGTAACGCGTCTCGGTGCTCCGGTTTTCGACCCGGTGACTCGTAAAGCTCCCGAAAAGTTCCTTAAACTCCATCAAACCTGCAAAACACATCTTTGATTAAAAGTAGGTTATCCGAAATTAAAACTTATGTAAAAACATTAAGTTATACACCAACGAACACCGGTTTTCAACCACGTATCACATCCCCACACTTGTCTTTTGCTTGCCCTCAAGCAAATCTGTTTTTCACTTTCACATGGGTCGAACAACGAACACACTTCCCATTCCCGAGACAAAGGATAAGGTCTATTGTCATACAAAAGTTCAAACCTTTTACAATTTTCACATATTTACCGGTCAAGTGAATAATCACATATAATAATGGTTATCTAAGATTAACCCGCCCGTAAAACTAACAAGTCATACATATCCCTCACAATGTTCTCTCCACTCGGCTTAAAAATTGGCTAATATGTATAATGTATTAGCACTTCAACAATTAATCGCTCAACACCGATTAGAACACGCCGCATAGGCTTGCAACCCAATCATTCTCCACCACCTATCACGAATACTAAGCACAAGTCATAAGGTCTTTGTAAGGATTGTAACGGGGCTAGGCTAAGGGTAGGAAATGGGATATTTTAAAGTGGCTAAGGTGATGAAAATTCGATTTTTATTACAACGCAACTATTCTAAGCTCAAGTAAACTATAAACATCAACTATAAGGTAATGATTTTCACCTTTTATTCAACAACAAGAAACACATATTTTTGTTCTTTTCTCAATGATTTTCTATTCTTTTCGTATATTTTCTGTTTTTTTTTTTTTTTTGCAAACAATCAAAGACAACTATACAACTACGACTCCTATAATCGAATTTCCATCACACGGGTTTGAAAGAAAAAGGTTAAAGGTTATTGGCTAAAGGGGTGATCAAACGAAGGAATTAGGCTCAAAATTGGCTACTAGGGGATAATTTTTGGGTAAGGATATAAAAACGGTGTAAAAGGAAAAGGTTTACCTAATGCCTTAATCATTCTCGTGCTTGTATTCGGGCTATGGTCTCAAACGTATCAAAAGTTGCAAGTTCTACAATATGCGACTAATGGTCCACTCAAATAAAGAAACATGTAAATGTAAATCCATGATATAAAAATGGCTCAAAACCTCACGTATAAGGGTATGATATGTGATATGTATCAAATGCTAGTTCCTTAGGCGAATTATTCCCAAATAACCACCCGCTAAATACCCGTTATGCTTATTAATTTGAACTTGACCATGACAAAAGACCACATGGGTTGTGCCATCCCTCGTTGACTTAGTTACTTGTGCTTTTAAGATCGCTTTTGAAACAAGAATTTTTGAAAAAAATTTGAAATTTTCCCCCATCCCCACACTTGAGGTAAACATTGTCCTCAATGTGTAGTATTTAAATGAACGGGTCAAAATCGAAAACTTTTACTACTCCCCCATCCCCACACTTGAGGTAAACATTGTCCTCAATGTGTAAGAACTAGAGTTTTAAAACGCACAAGGGATGTGACACGGCTAACCTTCCCAAAATTTCACCCCGGAAAGATAAAATACAAAATACAATCCACTTATTACTAAACTAAGAATCAAGGTAAAAAGGAAACGCATGCACCTGATTTTTGTCGCTTGATGCCCATATCTTTTTCTTGCTCTTCATAAAAACGGTTGTCTCTCGAACATCATGTACCTACAAATTCTAACCCTTGTGTAGAAGCATGCTTCTTACAACCATTGAAATTTGTTAGGTGGTTAGTTCTACCATTTTTATAAAAGTGTTACCAAATCATGCGTTAAATTACCTTGATTTTTGTGGAAAAATAAGTTACAACAATAACAAGCCTAACTCACTTTCGTAGGAATCACGGTTGCATTTAGCTTATGCAACAAGCCCTTTTAAACCCCCCAATAGCTTGGGAGGACGAGAGGTCTCGTGAGGGTTATATAGGGAACACACCCACAACGTTCATTTAACTAGGCAAAAATAAAAAATAACAAAAAGAAATAAAGAAACTAAAGTATACAACAACAACACAAAACATACCTTGCCTTCACCGCTGATATCTCTTGTTGGGATCAACTGGCGGATTTGGCTGGTATGGATAACCAGTGAGGGCTTCAAACATCTCCCTGTAGTTATCAAGTGGGCTCGGCTCTCCTTGAGGTGGTGGCTGATAGGGTATCGGAATGAAGCTGGAGCCTACGACTTCGGGCCAGTGAGGATATGGGTCGGATGGGCCTCGTGGGACGGGGAGATTGGGGTAGTCGGTCCACCCCGAGTGCTCGACATAAGGGAGGCCGGCCTCATAGTCTCTTCGATGTCTCTCCTGATCATGGAGGATTTTGGCATTATTAATAGCCGTTTCCTGTGAGACAAATAAGGCACTCCAACGGTTGTCCTCCAACGTGTTTCGCTCGTGCCACGCTTTTTCCTCCCTTTCTTCCCATGCCCGTCTTCGGGCCATATCTTCTTCTTGCAATTGTAACAAGCGTTCCATGTGAGATCTTTGAAGCGCTTGTTGCAATTGTTGTTCTTCCATATGTTTCTCCATCCGCTCACGATAGGATGCTTGGGAGGCCCACTGTTCTTGCGAGTAGGTCCCGTGCATCTCTTCCCAGTTCTCTCTCCTCCTATTATATTCTCGGCTCTCGCCTATACATGCCGAGATGTTATCATAACACGCTTGTTGCCCGCGGTTAAAATTTCTGAACGACGGCCCTTGTCTTTGTTTCACGAAACCTGCCACATCTGCATTAATCTCCCTGTGTAGCCTCATGTACCTCTGTTTTGGTCCCCGTGGACCAGAAGGCTCATCCTCGTCTTCTTCATCAATCATCTCTTCATCTCCCCCAGCTCCTTGTTGTGCATCTGGATCAACAAAGTCATATCGGTGACCCAATTTGTCGGTCACCACATACTTGTTTCCCGACAGATTCACATCTATTTTCCAATTTTTCCTCATTGTTGCTATGTTGAATTCTTCCAGAGGTTTGGATACCCAAAGTGATTCCGAAGGCAAACAATTCTATTGGACAATCATAGCACTGATGAGGCGTGCATATGGAATAAAACACCTTTGAGATGCCTCCCGGGGATCCATGTATTCATCATGACTATATGTCTCCATGACAAAGTAGGGGTCCCGTACAACAAAGAATGGACAACCCTGCAATCGCTTGCTCTCACTCCTCCTCGATCACCGAATCTCACCATCACATTCTCTAGGGAAATTCCTTGAAGAATTTTCCCCTCGATTGTTATTTGAGTTCTTTTAGCCTCTCCCCCATCACTGTATGGTAAAATAACCACTGTCATCTGCTCCGGATCACCATCGTTCTTATGATTATCCAAAAATTGTTGCATGGTTGGATAGTCATATGCTTGCACCCCCAAAGAATCAAAGCGCGCGATGCAATTAATCATTTCGAAGGACATCATCATTGCCCCTCGGCTTGTCTTACCAACCAATTTCCACTGAGCGGGAGGACCATCCTTATTCATGAACCTCAACGTTGACAACCATTCGCACACCTCCGCCAAATACACCCGCGAAGTGTTGTCTTCACACCAATCGAGCACTCTCTCCTATCCTTGATGCTCGAACATTTGCACAATCCCGATTTGCCTAAACTCTTCCACATTCACAACCCTTTCACATATAATCCTTTCCGGTACCGAAGTGTTCACACCATTGACCATCTTCCACTTCCAAAGTTTAGCCTCCATCTTCCTATCTTGATACGCTGATAAAGGTTTGTTCTGTAGGTCCGGCTAGGGGAGGATCTAGTCGCCTAAACCTTGTATACGAACCACTCCGGTTGTGCGGAATCCAACCGGAATAGCAAACCGAGACAGAACACGCAAATAATCAACACACAAGACTCAACGATTAACACCTCTGTATTAATGCTATGAAAATTCTGTTACAAATCAACGTTTACAGATGTATTCTATAAACTCTCTCTCGTGTGTGTGTGTGCTCTGTTCTGGTGTCTCAGTGTTCTCTCCTTTTGTCGAAACAGAACAAATGAACTCTATTTATACTAACAGACACACATACATATGACGAAACATAAAACAGGCGACGAAACAGAATCATGGTCGACGAAACACATCTGTTTCGTCGACTTCTGGGCTGATTCGCCGATGTGGTCTTAGGCCCAGTCAGTTTAAGGCCCAATCCCTGATTCGTCATCTTCTTTTAGCCCAAGGACTGTGATGTTGAGTCCAGTCCTTGTCTTGTCTCTTTTGTTGGCTTGACGTCTTGTACATGACGGAGGAAAGTCGTGTCAACACGGGCCGAACTGAGTCGCGTCCACAGTATCATGTATCAACAAACTCCCCCTTGGACGCTACTCGTGAGGTTCGCTTCTCATATCTTCTATGTCGGAGGATCTTCAAAGTCTTCACGTCTTCAAAGCAGAAAGTGTATCAACAAACTCCCCGTTTCATGTAGGAAGTGTGTTGACAAACTCCCCCTTAACATAAGCTCTCCTTTGAGGTATGCTCGTGAAATACTTGTTCGTTATGAAGTAAGATCCTTGTGGTATTGATGATGGTCAGCGGCAACTC
Organism: Helianthus tuberosus; assembly: GCA_030545235.1. Lineage (NCBI taxonomy): Eukaryota > Viridiplantae > Streptophyta > Magnoliopsida > Asterales > Asteraceae > Helianthus > Helianthus tuberosus. The sequence goes on along the minus strand of CM060352.1, from coordinate 33,403,118 downwards.
GATCATCTTCATCACTTGAGCGCCTTCACGTCGTGTCTTCATTCCGAGGCTTGTCATCGACCATGTTCTCCTTGCCTTTAGAATCTGCACATGCAAGAAATCTAAACGCGTAATGAGAACAACTGCTTGGAATATAGTAAACATAAACAAACGACACACGTGTGACCATTGTTTAATCAAACACCGTCCGACAGTTTGAAAGTTTAATGTATTTTATCAATTTCAATTTTAACTTTCAACACTTTGCAAATTTCGACCGTTTATGAAGATTTAGTCGTTTCGGTTTTCGTTCAGGTTTCAGGTAACGAAGACTCGAGATCCAACATCGTACGATCGAAAATAAAACAGAAATAAAATCTTTTTGGCTTTTATAAAGTTTATATTAAAACACTCCTAAAATCTTTTTGGTATTTTTAATATTTCAAATGTAAAGACAGAAAGCAGTAAATAAATATATACAGACATTCTTTTTGCGAGTTTCGAGGGTAAGAGAATCATATCAGTGTATGGTCATGTCAAAACGCTCTTGTTGTTCTATTAGTTAACATTAAGATAAGCATCCTATAACAATTATCGGTATTGTTGTCCACATAAGCTCAACTTATCAGATGTAATCATGGCGAGGGGATACGTTAAGGTATGATTTATACTTACCGACCGGTGTTCATCCACATCACGACACATTCCCGTATCAAGGTATGCACGAGGGTTCATCTTACCGGTGAGTATACCGATTATCATCTGTTTGACCGTATATGATGTGAGATCCTCACTTATTTTGATTTGAAAACAAGCCCTATGTGATAGAATCACTTATTGATGAGGAACTTGATTTTCATATGCATGAGGGCACAGGAGCAAGTTCGTGAACAGGTCAGTACTTTCGTACAGCAGAGAGACGAACTTGACTCCCGGATAAATGTGATATAATATCACTTATTTGTTTGGACATGTGATTGTTTATCACTTATTGAGGTCGAATGCAATATGTACACGTATGTATGGTATCATGGAAGATCTTAGACTTCGTCTTTTATAGAAACAACCATGATACACAGATGATAAGCAGCATAAAGACCGAATATCTCAGAACCTCGGCAATCTCTCAAACGAAATTTCGGTACCAAGACCATATGCCAATGAATGGTTCCCACCCAGTCTTCAGTCGATTTAAGTTTATATCACCCTGCACACTTTAAAATGATTGTGAGCCTACCGATACATCTTATATAGAGCTGCTTAACATTTTTCATTTTAGGTTTAAAGAGGCTTAGACAGACCACCGATGTACTATCATTTTCTCTTTTGCTCGCCAGGAAACTCATTTTTGTTTTTCTATTGTTTTTGTGTTTTTGAAATTTTTTTTTTTAATGTTTTTGGATTTTTCAAATTTTGGATTTACTCCCCCTAAAATCAATAAACTAAGACAAATTAAAACACAAAGGTATTTACAAAGATGATTTTCCGATGTTGGTTTACTCTTGCTTGACCTTAATGCCGTTTACCAATAATAAAAAGTCAAATCTTGATTTGTCAAATGCTTTGGTAAAAAGGTCGGCACGTTGGTCATCGGTGTGGATATAAGCAACATCGATTAGCCTTTTCTCAAAGCAATCACGTATGAAGTGATACTTAATGTCGATGTGCTTAGTCTTTGAATGCTGCACAGGATTTTTAGTGATCTGTAATGCAGCAGAATTATCAACGTAAATAGGAGTAATTAGGAATTCAAAACCGTAGTCACGCATTTGCTGTTGTATCCACGGGACTTGGGAGCAACAACTTGAGGCAGCAATGTATTCAGCTTCGCATGTTGATGTAGCGACGCACGTCTGCTTCTTGCACTGCCATGTGACTAGGCGATTTCCCAAAAACTGACATCCAGCCGTTGTGGATTTGCCGTCGATTTTGCATCCGCCAAAATCAGAATCACTGAAAGCGATCAAGTCAAAGTTATTATCCCTAGGGTACCATAGACCGGTGTCAGGGTAACCCTTCAAATAACGAAAAATCCTTTTTACAGCAGCAAGATGTGAGGCCTTCGGGTTCACTTGATATCTGGCAAGCAGGCACGTTGGGTACATTATATCTGGTCTTGATGCTGTGAGATACATAAGAGATCCTATCATCGCGCGGTAGTATGAGGGGCTAACATCTTGACCCTTCAAGTCTGGAGTAATTCCGTGATTTTGCGGCAATGGGGTACCGATGGGCGTTGCATCAGACATCTGGAACCGGCTCAAGATGTCACCAACATATTTAGTCTGATGGATGAATATCCCAGACTCTGTTTGTTGTACTTGTAGGCCCAAAAGGAAGGTCATTTCCCCCATAGCACTCATCTCGAATTTATCCTGCATAACACGCTCGAAATCCCTACACAAAACATCATTAGTAGAACCAAAAATAATATCATCAACGTATACCTGTACCAGTAGAAGATCTCCATCTTGTTCTTTAATGAAAAGAGTGCAGTCGATAAGACCTCTGCGAAAACCGTTCTCCAGCAGATAATTAGATAAGGTTGCGTACCAAGCTCGCGGTGCTTGATGTAGACCATATAGAGCTTTGTTGAGCAACCAAACCCGATCGGGATGGATAGGATCTTCAAAACCTGGAGGCTGTTCGACGTACACCTCTTCTTCCACCACACCATGTAAGAATGCACTTTTCACGTCCATCTGGTATACCTTGAAACCTTTGAATGAGGCATAAGCCAGAAAAATCCGAATTGCTTCTAGACGTGCAACAGGTGCATACACTTCGTTGTAGTCGATTCCTTCAATCTGACGAAAACCTTGAACGACTAGTCTTGCTTTGTTTCGAATAACGATACCACGGTCATCCTTTTTGCATTTAAACACCCAACGGGTACCAATCTTCTTGTAACCAGCAGGTTTCTCTACGAGTTTCCAGACACCAAGCTTCTGGAATTGTTGCAGTTCTTCCTGCATCGCTTCAACCCATGAATTGTCTTTCAAAGCTTCTTTCCAAGTTCTTGGCTCTTCCTGTGAGACATAACACGCGAAAGACCAATCATTTTGTTGACCAGATTCTCGGATAGTTGCATACAAGCCTGCATTGTTGTTGTTCCGCAACATGTTTCTTGTTTGAACGCCACTTTGAACATTTCCGATGATGTTTTGTTGAGGATGGGTATTGTGAATCCTTGTTTCTGGATTATCTTGAACTGGAATATTTGTACCCAGATTGTTGAGATTGAGATCAACAATCAATTCAAGGCCCGGAATTGACGAAGAGGATGATGCAGAAGTTTCAGCTGTTCTAGGGACATCCACTGGAGGAGTACCCTCTGAAATACCATGAACTGCTGTTGGAGCTTCTTGATCTGCATCTAGAAATTCATCATCCTCTGAAGATTCGTTCAATTCGGTAGCATCGTGAAAATCCTCATTGTCGAGAGCATTATTGTTCACTGAAGATGGTTCTTGATTGACAATAATGGGACGAACCAACGGTGAATCTGTTGCATTGTCACTCTCGAAAAACATCCTTGCTGCAGCATTTTCTTCAACTGCTTCAACATTGATCGAATTGAAAAAGTCATCGTACTCGAACATCCAAGGCTGACCAGGATTTCTAACCGGTAAAGTGTGCCTTTGTACTCTGACTTCAGACCATTCCTCGACCCTTTTAGTCTCTAGATTCCAGACTCTTAAGTTTGGGGTGGAATACCCAAGAAAGTATCCTTCAATGGCTCTTGCCCCAAACTTTCCATTAGGATCGATTATCGTGCACGGAGCTCCAAACGGTTCAAGATAGGACAAGTCTGGTTTCTGTTTGTTGATAAGCTCAAAGCAGGTCTTGTTGTGCCTTTTGACTGTAAGGACTCGGTTCAACGTATAGCATGCAGAAGACACAGCTTCAGTCCAGAATGGAATGGGTAGCTGCGATTCTACCAACATAGTCCTAGCAGTCTCGATCAATGTGCGGTTCTTACGTTCAGCGACGCCATTTTGTTGAGGAGTATAAGCTGCACTAAATTCGTGAAGAATACCTTTTGAAGTGCAAAACTCCGCCATGGCATGATTTTTGAATTCAGTACCATTGTCGCTACGTATCCGCCTAACCTTCAACTTATATAGATTCTCAATCTGAATGATTAAGTTTTTGATAATACCGAAGGTTTCACTCTTATGTGCCATGAACGCCACCCAAGAAAATCTTGAATAATCATCAGTAATCACGAGGCAATATTGATCATTCCTAATGCTTTTGTGCTTGACAGGACCGAACAAATCCATGTGCAAACGTTCAAGAGGAACAGCCACCGTGTTGACTTTCTTTGTAGGGTGTCGCTTCTTCGTTTGTTTTCCTTTCTGGCACGAGACACAGATGTCTTGAAGATGAAAATTTTTAAGAGGAACACCATTCACCAACTCGTTTGACACCAAATGATTCATTTTGCGTAAGTGAATGTGACCCATTCGTCTGTGCCAAGAGATTGAGTCTTTTTCTGTGGCTTTGGAAACGAAACAAGTTGCTTGTGCAGACGTTGTGATAGCTTGGCTCATATCAAGGACATACAGATCATTTATCCTTGGAGCCGACAAGAGAATCCATTCTTTTGGAATTTTGAAGCCGGGTTTCAGCACATAACATCCATTTGCATCAAAGTGTACTGAGAACTGCTTATCACAAATTTGAGAAACACTAAGAAGATTGTGATCAAGTTGTTGTACGAAGTTGATCTTGTCAAAACTAACAACCCCGTTGGAAATCATTCCTTCACCCGTAATATATCCGCCCTTATCTCCAGCAAAAGCAACATAACCTCCTCTAATAGATTTGACGTCGTAGAGAAGCTTCATGTCGCCTGTCATGTGCCTGGATGCCCCACTATCAACAATCCAATGACTACTGATAGTTCCTCCTGGAACACCCTGCACATGAACTCACACCATTAGTTGGAGATGGGGACCCAAGCCATTGTGGTCTTGGGTCTTCCATTTTCATCAATGACAATAACTTCTATTCTTTGATGATTTGAAAATTGTGATGGTCCCCCTGAATTTTTAACCGTTTTTGGTTTCCATGTCTGTTTTGGTTTACCAGTGTCATTGTTTAACATTTTAACTTCGTGATTGTTTGAAGTTTTTGAAAATTTTGAATTTTCTGGCTTAACGGAAACAGATTGTTTGTTAACCACATCGGTTTTAATTGCCTTTTCAATTTTCTTGACCTGTTGGCGTTTATGTTTCTTTTCCCTTTCTTTTACAAGGCGGGGATCTTGTTTTACAGAAACAGATCGTTTGCGGTCAGTTTTGTCACGGGGATCATCTTCTTTGGCTTTTAATTTATGAAGATACGGGCAATTTCGAATGATATGCCCAATTGTACCACATTCAAAACATGATCTTCGTTCAACAAACCCCGAAGAAACATGTGATTGCCTTGCCGATGATGAACTTTGTGATCCCGAGGTACTAGGTTTTGAACAACTTGGTTCATTCCTTTTCATCACAGTTGCTTTTTGGACAAAATCTAAATTAGATTGATTTTCAAACTTTGCAATTTTGTCCGTTCCCTTAGATTTCACAAAGTTCACATTCTTCTTTTTCTTCTGATTCGGCTTCCTTTGACTTTGAGTCGGTGTTTTACCTCTTGGTTTGGCATGATTTTGCTGTTTTTGCACTGTTGGTAATTTTTGATTGCCAAATTGTTTTCGAACTTCGGCCTTTGGGATAGGAGGGCACTGTGTGACTGTAACACGTGATCCTGTCTTTCCCAAAAACTTACTTGTTGAATTTTCAAAGACTTTACTGATTAATGATTGATTAACATTCTTAATAGGAAAATCTTTGTCTGAATAAACTTTATCATCACCAACAAGAGTGTACAGCAAATCCACACTCTCCGACTCTTTTGCAGATGTTGACTCGGTTGGAACAGTCTTAGCGGGTTTTGCGGGAGGATCACATAGAATATGATTCTCAAGAGGTATGTCCTCTTCTTTGATTACCGCATCAGACTTTTCCGAATCAGTATCATCGGATTCATCATCAGAAGAATCAGTATCCTCAATCACAACTGTAGGATCCTGATTCTGTTCAGCAGAGGACACACATGTATCTGCTGACACATCTGAATCTGATGATACTTCTTTCTTGTATCTGAGACCTGTTGCACATTCTGCTGCAAATTCCTTAACATCTAGAGGAACAGATGGTTCAAAATGAGTTCTATACTCCTCATCGGGCAGTGCATCATAATTGTGTCTGACAGGTGGTGGACATTGCTTATATCCAATACATGTGACATCCTTTTTCTCTTTCTGAACATCAATGATGTGATCCAACACATAGCTAGAGCTCAAATAGCTATCTAACTTGAGTCGGATCGCCTCACTTTCGGTTTTAACACAAGCCATTTCCTTTTGCATTACCTCAAGGCGAGTTATATACAAATTAATGTCAGTTTGTTTTCTGGAAACCATTTTTGTTAACTCGATTTTATCTTTCTTTAATTTTTCAATCATCGATTTAAAATCCTTTTCATGGTTTTCATAAAACATGTTGGCTTCAGTGCACTTTGAAAGATCAACAGTTAATTTCTGATTATGAATGAATGTCACATCATATTTCTCTTGCAAAGCCTCGTGTTTGCCTTGCAATTCACACCACTTATCATTCAATGACACATGTTTGTCTTGCAAGTCAAACAAACTAGCTTGTACAGCATCATGTTTGCCTTGCAACTCAGACATATTTGCCTCTAAATCAGCACATTTACCATTTAAACTATCACAGTTATCACAGCTAACAGAAGTGGGTTCATCGACACATACCTGACTTGATGAACTGTCGACATTAGCCATAAAGGCTGAATGGAGAGAAGACGAAGAATAAGCAGCTTGATCCACCAAAATAGATCTTCTTTGAATTCCTGCTGCAGCTTCATCCAATAGCTCATCAATAACTGCATCGACTGACGCACTTGATGTGTCATCTTCCCGATCATTCCCTGAACCCGAGGACTCTTCATCTGAACTTCCAGTGTAACCGGATCTGTCTTCATCTTCAGAAGATTCATCACCATTGGTGGAAGATTCTCCACCACTGGCGTGTTTAAGATCCTTGACAATTTCAGCAAAGCAAGCTGTTCCATCTGGAGCATCATTTCCCAACTGGATCGACCAATCACAACCTTCATCTACTTGAACCACAAGTGCCTGGTTGGCATTTGATGGTCCTGCTTGGCTTTGGTTGTTGACAGGTACCAACGTACGAACATTGTTCCTGTTCTGGTTCTGCTGGTTGCCTTGACCTCTGAAAGGATTCTGATTTCCATGTTGAGATGGCCTCGTACATTCACGCTTGAAATGACCAGGTTCACCACAATTGAAGCATTTAACAGCCTGCTTATCAAACCCATACTTGGTGTCTTTCTTGCCTTCCAAGCTGGTTCTGCCAGTTCTTTCCATGAAATCCTTTGCTCGTCTAACAGCACTGGCAAGGGCCCACTTGATGTCCATCATCTCCATCTCCTCTTTATCTATCTGCTGATAGTCTTCTTGTGTCAGATTAATGTTACCAATCTGACCTTCAACTAATCCACAGTATGCGCTCACCAAAGTGTTTAGCAGCTCCATGTGTTCCTTGGCTACTTCCACACTGACTTTAGAAAAGCTTGAGGTGTCGAGCCGTACTGTATTTGGCTTTGATTGCTGACTAGCAGATGATGTGCTTCCATAACATGCTTGCTGTTGAGGAGGAAGTGGATTCCCATACATATCAGTTGTTCTGATAGGCTGTTGTGGTGCTGGTTGAGAAGCTGATTCAAACGGATTTCCGTACATATCTGTAGTTCTGATAAGTCGTTGGCTCTGCTGTTGTGGTACTTGTTGAGGAACAGGTTCAAGCGGATTTCCATACATGTCTGTTTTTGGAAGGACTGGAACTTGAACAGTATTGCCATACATGTCAGTGGTAGACACAAACGCTGTTTGAATTGGAGCATGTGAAGAAGGTTTTGTAGAAGTGCTAGAAGTTCCATAATACATCTCAGGATTTTGTGGCACTGGAACTCTTTTCGCTTTAAGAGTTTCTTCCTGATTCTTGTTTTCCAAGATTTGAACAAAGTCATTGAAGCTTGTTGTAGCTAACGTGCCATTGCACTTCAAGATTTCCAAGAAAGTATTCCATTGGGGTGGTAACGCATCAGCAAACTTTTTCACAATCTCTGCTGAAGGTGTAACAACATCAAAATTTGACAATTCAGACAGCAAATGATTAAATCGACTTGTCAAATCTCCTAAAGATTCATTCTCCATACAAGAAAAACCATCGAACTCTTTCTTTAGCAAGTCTTTTCTCAATTGACGTGTTGCTTCATTTCCCACGCCCCTTATCTTCAATGCGTCCCACAACCTCTTTGTTGTCTTGTAATTGATAAATTGATGATAAATGTCTTTACTTAACGCCTGAGTAAGAATGGCATACGCTTTCTTCTCTAAGTCATAGACCTTCTTCTGATCTTCCGTAAGATCAGCAAATGTAGCAGCAGATGAAGCGGCAACCTCTATTGTTTGATCAAAATCTGTGATGAAACGCAACCACAGTTCTGTATTTTGACCAAGGACGTATGTATGAAATCTACCAAACCATCCCGGATATTCACTTAAGTGCATCAACTTTGGAGGCCTATTCAAACTTCCCGTTTCACTTTCGCTTAGCAAAATGCTTTGAACACTTGGAGCTTGATTTGATACGAATGCCCATTGACCGGTAGATGTAGCATTAGCTTGCAAAGATGCCGGTGCGGGAGACGGAGTTCCATAGTACATTTCTCTAAATAAATCCTCACTGCTTCTATACTTGTTTTCTGTATTTGACGGAGTACCCCAGGCCGGATTCATTTTTGATCAAAAATAATAAAACCTGAAATTCACACCTCAAACAAACTGTCAAAGCACAAATACAAACCTTCTGTTAAAAACTGACAGGTGTTTTGACGAAACTGGCTTATGATTTTGTTCGACGAAACAAGATGATCGACGAAATAAGTCTAAATTTGATATGCGACGAGACTGATTTAGACTATATAAGTGTTGACGAAACAGCCCACTTATGATTTGGGCTGCCAAGTCGATGTGGTCTTAGGCCCAGTCAGTTTAAGGCCCAATCCCTGATTCGTCATCTTCTTTTAGCCCAAGGACTGTGATGTTGAGTCCAGTCCTTGTCTTGTCTCTTTTGTTGGCTTGACGTCTTGTACATGACGGAGGAAAGTCGTGTCAACACGGGCCGAACTGAGTCGCGTCCACAGTATCATGTATCAACATGTTCTTCTCATCATCCCATACTTGAGCGCTTTTACTATCCCTGAATTTCTCCCATGCCCAATCCTGCCTATAGAGTCTTGCATCACCCCCTTCTACGGATCTTAGTTGCTCCCACTTCTTCGGTATTAAACCGGAAGAAGATCCCACTCCCGATGATGAGCCTTGCCCTGTAGTCTTTTGCTTCTTTCTACCTCCAGCCATAACTACAAACACAAAACAACAAAGCATCAATATACGCCCCAACCTTCAATAAGTTCTCAAACTTTGAACATGATGTGTAATGTTGAAGTTTTAATTAACAAGTAGATGCAAAATCTCCTTTTTAAACTTCCAAAGTCGCTCACTTTATCATATACCTATCAATTTTACTTGTTAACTCGTAATTTCTTGTAAGTTCAACAAAGTTCAACATCACTTTCATGTTCAATCATGTAAATAACTAGTGTAATCACTTCATTATGGTTAAAACATGCTCAAATTCCATCCAAAACAACTAATCTTACTCAAAATCATGCTAAAACAACATACATTGTCTAAACAACCTACTCTTAAACTAACAAATTTAAAATTTCGGAAGGAAAACAACTAATCATATGATAATCATGCATAAGTTTGAGTAAAATCCATACCTTTAGTGTTGTCAACAAGAAGAACTAAGAAAAAGATGTAAAGCAAGTAAATTGATGAACACTCTTTCAAAAACCCAAAACTTCACGCCCATAAATCTTGCAAACGAGCAAGAATTGATGAAAACCGTGATGAGGGTTTTGTTCCTCTCGAAAAATCACGCAAGATGGACCCAAAAATCAGGTGATTTGGTGAAGATTTGATGAAGTTATGAAAGCTTGAAGGTTTTAGGGTTCTTGCTAGAGTAATGGAGAAGATGAAGAAGATGGAGTGAAAGGTTGAGATGAAAGAGAGAGTTATAATGTTTTAACTTAAAAAGATCTGATGGTAGGGCATATGGTTCGAATTTGGGATTTAGGAATGAGTTTAAATGAGAGACTTTGGTATTTGGTTCGCATTATATACACAAAAAACGAATCAGTCGCGCAGAGCAAATGACAACCCGTCGCCGACGGGCCTGACCCCGTCGCCGACGGGTACGGCAAAATAGTCCGGGTGGAGACGGGCTAGTTGTCTGGATACGGGTTGTTGGTGCCGACGGGCATTTCTAGAAGCCGTCCGGGACGGGTTCACCCCCGTCGCCGACGGGTACCCCATTTTCGATTTTTTTTTTTTGAAAAATAGGAAGATTTTTATGAACTTTTTGTAACAAACAAAATTCCTAAAAATTATTAAAAATCTTTTTGTAAATTTTTATAAGTTAAAATTTAACAACGCAAAAACCGTTAACGACCCTACCACCCCCTGAAAAATCGTGTATTGTCCTCAATGCACATAACAAAGTCTAAAAATATACCTTACACCTTCAAGACTCGTTTGGGATATCCGGACTTCACACAATCAAACAGGATTAGTATGAAACGAAAACGATTATATCCAAAACACACAAACAATTAAAAATTATACATAACTCTACAAAAACGTTACCGGTCCTTTTCATTCGACCTCATAAACCGGTATGCTTACCACGAAGCTCACCGATTCCTTATTTTCATCCACCTTTTCGTTACCATTGAGAAACGGTTTTTGCCGATGACCATTTACCGTTTGCCGTGACCCATCATTCGGGTCCTCGATTGTAACATCACCCAATTGTCCGACCCGGGTGATCACATAGGGTCCCATCCATTTGCTCCGGAGCTTTTCGGGAAAGAACTTGAGCTTCGAATTGTAAAGCTACACCTTTTGCCCAACCTCGAACTGTTTCTTTCTCAACTTGGCATCATGCGCCTTCTTCATCCCATCCTTGTACTTGGACGCACATTCATATGCCATTTCCCGTAGCTCCTCCAACTCGCATAGCTTGAGCTTTCGTTCCTTACCTGCATCATCATATTGCACATTAACCTCTTTAATAGCCCATAATGATTTATGCACAAGTTCAACCAGTAAATGACAATTTTTACCGTAAACCAACCGGTAAGGTGTAGTGCCAATGGGTGTCTTATGTGCCGTACGGTAGGCCCATAAAGCATCGTTCAACTTAATTGACCAATCCTTACGGTCCGCCCATACGGTCTTTTGCAACATCTCTTCGATTTGCCTATTTGACACCTCGACTTGCCCGCTTGTTTGCGGGTGATAGGGAGTAGCAATTCTGTGGTCAACACCAAACCGTTTTAAGAGTTTCCCAAACCGAAATTTTTTAAAATAAGATCCTCCATCACTTATGATGACACGAGGAATCCCAAACCTTGAAAAAATATTGGTTTGAACAAAATTACAAACCACGGAATGGTCGTTTGTCTTGGTGGCTATTGCTTCGACCCACTTTGACACATAGTCAACGGCCACCAAGATATACAAATTGCCATAAGAATTGGGGAATGGGCCCATGAAATCAATGCCCTATACATTGAAAACATCGACTACGAGGATTGGTTGCATGGGCATCTCATCCCTTTTTGAAATACCCCCTAGTTTTTGGCACTCTATACAATTCTTTGAAAACTCATTTGCATCTTTAAAAATAGTTGGCCAATAAAGACCACTATTCAACACTTTATGACCCGTTTTGTGACCACTAAAATGGCCTCCACACGCAAACGAGTGTAGATGCTGCAACACGCTTGGAATTTCCTCATCGTCTATGCATCTTCTAATCACTTGATCCGCATACTCTTTCCACAAGTGCGGTTCTTCCAACTGATAATACTTGATTTAAGACATGAAATGTTGCCTCTTCCGTCTATCCCAATGTGCCGGTAAATCACCTGTAACAAGATAATTCACAATGTTAGCATACCACGGTAACTTATCCAATTTCATAATATGCTCATCGGGAAACGACTCGTTGATCTCTAATGCTTTAGGATCTTCTTCAACCATCAACCGGGACAAGTGGTCCGCTACCACATTCTCGATACCCTTTTTGTCCCGTATCTCCAAATCAAACTCTTGGAGCAACAATACCCATCGGATCAATCTCGGTTTAGCATCTTTCTTCTCCATGAGGTACCTAACTACAGTGTGATCAGAATAAATAATCACTTTACTACCCCATATATATGACCGAAATTTATCCAATGCATATACCACCGCGAGTAGCTCTTTTTCGGTGGTGGTGTAATTCAATTGTGCATCTGAAAGAGTCTTACTCGCGTAATATATGGCAACGGGTTTCTTGTCAACCCGTTGTCCCAACACGGCCCCCACCGCATAATCACTTGCATCGCACATAATTTCAAAGGGTAAAGACCAATTTGGCGATTGCAAGATTGGGGCCTCAACTAACTTTTCTTTTAATTTGTTAAAAGCGTTTTGATAATTTTCATTAAAATCAAACGGTTGGTCTTTTAACAACAAGTTACACAAAGGCTTGGTTATATCACTAAAACCCTTAATAAACCGTCGATAAAAACCCGCATGACCTAGAAATGACCTAACACCTTTAACACTTGTGGGATACGGCAAAGTGGATATAACTTGTACCTTTGCACGATCGACCTCTATCCCACTACTCGACACTACGTGTCCCAACACGATTCCCTCTTGAACCATAAAATGGCTCTTTTCCCAACTTAGGACCAAACTAGTTTCGACACACCTTTTTAGTACTTTATTCAATTGGTCCAAACAAGCCTCGAATGACGACCCAAAAATTGAGAAATCATCCATGAAGATTTCCAAAGACTTCCCCACCATATCTGAAAAGATACTCATCATACACTTTGGAAGGTGGCGGGGGCGTTACATAGTCTAAACGGCATTCGCCTAAATGCGAAGGTGCCGTAGGGACAAGTAAACGTGGTCTTTGATTGATCTTCTGGATGGATGGCAATTTGGTTATAACCAAAATAGCCATCTAAAAAGCAATAAAATTGTTGCCCCGACAGTTTCTCAACAATTTGGTCAATAAACGGTAAAGGAAAATGATCTTTGGAAGTTGCGGTATTCAACTTCCTATAATCAATACAAATTCGCCACCCGGTTACCGGCCGAGTGGCTACCTCTTCACCTGCGTCATTTTTGACGACTTGTATACCCGCTTTCTTTGGAACCGTCTACGTTGGGCTCACCCATTGGCTATCCGAGATCGGATAAATAATACCCGCATCAAGCCATTTCAGCACCTCCTTTTTCACCACCTCCCACATATTCGGATTCAATCTCCGTTGTGCATCTCGAACGGGAGTCACATTTTCTTCCGTGATGATTTTGTGCATCACCACCGAGGGACTAATACCCTTCAAATCAGCAATGGTCCATCCAATCGCCGCCCGATTGCTGACCAAAACACTCATCAATTTTTCTTCTTGCTCCTCGGTTAAGTTTGATGCGATGATAACCGGGAGTGTATTGCCTTCACCAACATAAGCATACTTGAGATGCTTCGGCAATGCCTTCAACTCAACCTCTGGAGGCTCTACTAATGACGGCTTCAATTTAGTGTCAATGCTCTCCGGTAAACTCTCAACTTGGTGTGTCCATGTCGGTTTTCCCTCTCTAACCGCAAGCACCTCCAAACTTTTCACTTCCTCGTTTATGCTCTTTTCCATCTCCACCTGTGACTTGTCAAACATATAACAATCCTCCATTGTGTTTTCCCCATCCACGACTGTGTCGCAAAGAGGTATACACGTGTGAACAATGTCCGCCATATAGCATTCATCATCAGCTGGAAGGTTCATAAGTCCGAAAAAAACATGCAACCTCAACCTTCGGTTTCCAAATGTCATGTCAACCGTTCCTGTTTTGCAAACAATTTGAGAATTTGCGGTTGCTAAGAACGGTCGACCCAAAATCACCGTAGGTTGCTTGGTTGGGTCCTTGGCCATATAATCAAGTACTAAAAAGTCCACCGGATAGTAAAAATCCTCGATTTTTACTATCACATCTGAAACAATTCCACGAGGTAGTTTGGGTTTCAAATCGGCTAACACCACGGTGGTGTTTGACGACTGAAGTGGACCAAACTCATATTGGTTATACAAACTACCCGGTAGAATGCTCATACTAGCACCAAGATCTAGAAGTGCCCTATTGATTTTAAAGTCGCCTACTTGAGTTGAAATGATAGGCGCACCCGGATCTTGGAGCTTAGGTGGAAGTGCACCCGAAAGAATCGAACTCACATTCTCGGTTAAGTCTAGTTTTTTAGGAAATTTATGAGTTCGTTTTTGGGTACACAATTCTTTCAAGTACTTAGCATAAGACGGTACTTGTTTGATTGCATCCAAAAGAGGTAAATTAATTTTTACTTGTTTGAAAATTTCCAACAACTCTTCTTGTTGTGGACCTCTTTTGTTTACAACCTTCTTCAAAGGTCCCTTCAATGCTTCGGGATAAAGGGGCGGTATTAGCCTCCACACCCTTTTCCTTAGCCTTAGGGATGGGTATGGTCAGAACGGAAGTGTTATTATTCTTTTTTAAATCATTTTTGTTTTGACCCGTTTGACCATCCTCATTTTCATCCTCACTAGCATCTTCCACCACCCCTTCAACAAACTGGGGTGGTGGTGTTTTGACACCATTATCAACAACTCGCCCACTACGTAAATTAAGTTTATTAATTGGTACCTCACGTGTGTTCCTTGAGCTTGACCCTTGATACCTAGGGTTCACCATGGTGTCACTTGGAAGCTTTCCCATGCTTCCCCTCATTTGAGCCATCTCCTCCGCGAGTTGGCCCACTTGCTTTGCCAATGCCTCATGTGCTTTGTCCCGAATCTCGTTTATCTTCTTTATCTCCTTAATGTCATTGTGAGATTCTTTTTACATATTTAACAAAGCATCCATTTTGGCACTCAAGTCATCACCACCGGTTTGATTGTTCGACCCGCTTCCATTACCGCCTTGATTGTTGTAATTCCTTTGGTACCCACCTTGGTAATTGTTGTCTCGACTTTGGTACCCTTGATTGTAATTACGTTGGTAACCCCCTTGGTTACCACCTTGGCGATTTTGATACGATGACCCGCTTTGGTTACCCGGTTGGAAATTCGGGTTCATTTGATTCGCGGCTTTCCCATATCGGAAGTTGGGATGGTTTCTCAATCCGGGATGATAAGTGTTTGAATTCATATCATTATTTTTTCTATCCCCGAACACTTGATTGACTTCCTCAGTGTACTCACCCGGCCCCGTTGGACATTGATCGGTCCTATGGCCAATATCCCCACAATCCTCGCACACCGCGAATTGGACCGCATTCACCTCTTTCTTTTTCATACTAGCCATTTCCCGTTCTAAAGTGGAAATCCGATCCTTAGAATCAAGATCGGTTAGTGATCGGGAAATGGGATGTTTCTTGGCTCTATCGACCGATTCCTTTTCCTTTGACCGTTTGCTCATCCGCTCAAGAAATTCCCAATCGTCATCTTCATGATTGCTCAAAAGAGTCCCGTTGCTCATCGACTCGAGGCGATTCCATGTCGCGTCATCCAAACCACGTACAAAGCACTTCACCAATTCCCACTTTTCTATTTGGTGATGTGGGCATCTGCGCATCAATTCTTTGAATCGAGTGAACGCTTCATGTAACGGTTCACTCGATAGTTGCCAAAACGACCTTATTTCATCCCTAGCGTCGTCGGTCTTCACCATCAAATAGTATTCGTCTAAAAAGACTTGTTGCATCTCACCCCATGTCCGGATGCTATTCTCCGGAAGTGTGAGAAACCATTGCATTGCCTTGTCTTTCAACGAAAATTGGAACAAGCGAAGTTTGACCTCCTCTAATGCGAAGTTGTGCCCCCCGATAGTGTTACAAATGGACAAAAACTCCGCCAAGTGCGTGTACGGCTCATCATTAGACCTCCCATTGAAATGGGGAAGTATATTAATGTAATGAGGTTTACAATCAAACATTCTCCTTTCGCACACTATCTGAGAGTCATTATCGGTAACTACCGGTCGAAAACGGTCATTCACTCCCTGTGGAGGTTGTTGACGACATTGTGGACCGTTAACCTCTTGATCGACCGACCTTCGGTTGTCCCTTCGATCACCCCTTCTATCCCCACATTGATTCCTACCTTGATTACCTATTTGATTTCCTCCTCCCATAAAACGAGGAATCCGATTAGGGTTGACATTGTTGTTATTGTTGTAAAACCCATCATCTTGGTTTCTTTGGTTGTTGTTTCGTGGTTGGTGGTTATTTTCGTAACCATCATTCCTCCTATTCCCATACTCGTAGACATCATTCCCCACATAGTTGGCGTTTTGATAGCCAAACTCCTCATCTTCAAATCTTCGTGCATTGTAAATATTACCCTGATTCACATATCCCCAATCTTCGTCATCGTTAGCCCGATCATCATAATATCCTCCATCATCCGAATTTTACGTATGCACGCTCACATGTTTCGGCGATTGATAACCGGGAACACTATACGGTTCGTCATCGGGGATGGCGTTCCTCAAATCGTCTATGTTGAAGAAAGGGTCTTTGTTCGCGGGATTGCCACGATCTCGATTACCTCGACGGTTGGAATTGACATTCCGGTCATCGAGATTGATGGGTAAAGAAGTTTGTCGATGAAGGTTTTGTTATTGGGGTGTTCTTTGGGTGTTGTTGGGATTTTGGTTTTGAAAAGGTGGTGTGGGTGGCCCATTATTGTTGTTACCACCCGGTCGCTCTTGAGGCATAGGTTGAACGTTTTGGGCAGGATTGAAGTTGCTTCGGTATTGGAATTGGTTTGGGTTTTGATTTTGGTTGAGGTTTTGGTTGGAGTTTTGGTTCGCCATTGAATCGGTTTCAATGATCGGTGTGAATTGTGGTGTTTGGTTGGTTTGATTAGAAGCAAAAGTTGCTTCTAACCGGCTTGCTAGGTTTCTTCTCGCTACTCTTTCGATTTCCGGTTCGTAGACTAACGGTGAAGTCCTCCCAGAGTTCCGCGTATGCATGCACTACCTGTAACCTGCACAAGTAACACACCCGCGTAACAAGGAAAAAGACAAAGTACGAAAAGAAACTAAACAAATTAAACAGATAATCACGCAAATTCAAACAATAATCCAAACACAAAGCGCACGCACTGGCAACGGCGCCAAAATTTGACCGGATTGTCGCGCTCCGGTCAAAGATAAAATTTATAAGCCCTATTTACCCTTAACAAATAGCTGGTGGTGGCAAGGGGTCGAACCACGAAGAGTATGTGGTTTGCGAGTGGATTCGATTGAATTATAAAAAGGTGTCACAATTATGAAGCTTGCTATCGTATTTTTGTATTTTTGTTTTGTTGAAAGATGTGAATTTAAACTAATGGAATTGATTTAATTGATTAACAAATAACAATTAACGATTGCAAATAGACTTGATTACTAAACAATAATTAGAAAAAGGGTTCACACTCGGTTTCGGTAATTGCCAACCTAGGGTTTCTACAAGTTTTTAGATCCAACTCAATTGCATACGATTAGCGGATTTAGTGTACCGTGACTTAGGTGCCAATAACTATCAACGTTTCGAAAAAGGGACAAGAATGCACTTTGTAATCAACACAAGTAAAACCTATCCACGATAATGCACAATTACATATAACCATTTCGTAAAGTCATAACTTTTAACCTCGTTCGACAATTTACGAATTCGCAACAAATGTAACACTATTATCAGTGGTTTCAAAATCCATCAAACCTGCAAAACACATTTTTGATTAAAAGTAGGTTATCCGAAATTAAAACTTATGTAAAAACATTAAGTTACACACCAACGAACACCGGTTTTCAACCACGTATCAGCTGGTATCCTAGGTATCTCCTCAGGGTTGAAATCATGCATTTCTACTTGATTTTCAAGGTTTTATTCTATCTCCATCGGCTGAGTAGGGAATAAAGGTAAGGGTTGTGGGGCTATTAGTTGTTCCAGATTTGGGTCGGCAGCAGTTGTTGCTAGGATATGGAAATTAGCTAAGCTTCTATTAAGCATATCCTTTGTATGGGCATCTGACTCTCGCTTAGCGGCTGCTAGGACTCTCTGCTGTTGCAACTTTCGCATTCTTTTTCTACGCTCAAATGCTCCCTTACTGAACCATCCTCTCTTTTTCTGAGGGAATGGCTCATCAGACTGAGCCTTAAAGACAAACATCCCTTCCTCATTATCAGTGGCATACCCAGAGAGGGCAGGCTGTGAAGAAGTACCTTCACTCCTAGGTGAATTAGACAATTGACGATATACGTCTAAGGGTTCTTGATCACTCATACTGAAAACTAACAAATAGTCAAATAACACACAACAATAAAATACAGATATGCACGTATTTCCATAATTAATTTCCTAACAATTTTGAATAATATTTCGGTGTCAGCAGAACACTTCTGTGGCTGAATCAGTGGCTTAGCTCTGATACTACCTTCTGTCGCAACCCTCGCCCCCTATCTGTCCCTGGAACGGGCGGCCGCGAGACCAGTTGTGGTGGTATCATTTTTGTTTGTCATTTATCAATTATTTTGGCAGCGGAAATTTCATCAGGACCGTAGTTAGGAAATGTTTATCAGAGTAAAACCACCATATTTAATAAATACATGGGTAAAACCCAAGTTTCTTATTACAACATTTTTATAGGGATAAACCTTATTTTATTGAATTTAAAACATCGTCTTTTAGGTAACTTTTATAGCCACATTTTTTTCTAAGCCGTCAGTGCTCTCCAGCTGGATTTCTTCTAATTGGATTTTACATTTTGTTACCTGAAAAAGCGTTTTAAAAACATTTGTCAGTGGGAAATACTGGTGAGTGAATCCCAGTTTAATCAAGAAGCATTTTATCCTTTAACAGTATTGAGAGCAATCACATTGTTTATTTCTACACAATTACTCATCCAGTATTGTCAATCCTAACTTGTGGGTCATATTACACATTGGCTAGCTCGTCGTCCAATGGTAACGTGTTTCACATTTTGTATACAATACCCCAACATACCGGTAGTAATTGAAGAACTACAAAGACTCAATCACTGCTTAATTTCATTGTAAAACATTTAAGGTTTTGTAAACAATTTACAAAAAGGAGATTACTCACATTGATGTCTTAGGTTTTCTGTAATGGTTTCCTGGTGATAATCTATAATTTACACAAATGTACATATGTTAGTATAATAACCCATTATTTACATTAGTAATACCCTCCCCGAGACGGCATTCCAACGACTACGTCGGGCAGAACCTCGACAACCGTTACGGAACCCTAGATCAATTGGGCAGCGTATCTAATACGTAACCGGGGTTATAATACTTACATTGGGGCAGAACTTCATTAATTAGGGGGTATTATACTTTAAAATTATGCCTATTACTTCAGAAATTCGTAAGAAAGAAAAGATATTGAACGAGCAGACTGAAGGCCCGATGCCCTCTGTTTATAGGGCTGATTTTCAAGTCTCTCGCAGCCCGCGTAAGATTAGAGTAAGGTCTACGCGGCCCACGTAGTAGGGGGGTCTATGCGTAGGTGATCCGGGTCATATGTATAGGTTCAACACGCATTTGACACGTGTCAACACCGGGGCTCGCCTGATCTTGTAGCTGTCGCGGCCCGCGTAAGCTCAAGAGGTGGCTTACGCGCCCCGCGTAAACCTCATTTTTCTTGTTTTTTTAATTATTTTTTAATGATATTTCATATTTTGGGCTCGGTTTTCACATACGGGGTGTATTTTAAGACATATGGGGGTATTTTAAAATATATTAGGGCGTCGAAAAAATATTCAGGAGGGTTGTTATACAAACGCTAAACGCAAGTTATTTATAGTCATTGTATGTTAGATATAGTAGCTAGGTTATTGGGGTAACTAATGAGTAATACTATCGCATCGCTCACTCGAATCGCATCGCAACACTCAACACACGAAACGAAACGCGAAAACTCAAATCGCCGAGCCACTTCGATCGAACGACCATTCGATCGAACGACCATCCGATCAGATAGTCATCCGATCCGTGGTCTGCATTTCCTTTCCTCTTTTGGAAACCCTATAAATACCCCCCCCCAGTCACATCATTTGTAATGTGTCTGCTCCCTCACTCGACCAGCAGCGTTCCAGACCTTCTTTCTCTCGATTTCTCGCGATTCTTGTAAGTTTCCAACACAAATCTTGTACTTCTATGATCTACACGCATTTCTTCATCTTTTTAACCTTTGAATCTTAACTTTTAACCATGAAATCAGTGGAATTGAGGTGTTCTAGGGTGATGTCATCATGGAGTTCTTATGAACTTCAAGTTTTGGCCTCATTCCACCAAGAACAACTTAGATCTAAGAGATCTCCACATGAATAAACAAAGATCTTGCATAGATCTGAACACTTTCAAGGATAAAAGGATTGAAAGATACTTATCCAACATTCTTTCAACTCTTTTACACTCAATGCACTCAAAACTGATAGAATCAGAGCTTGTTATGTTCTTTTACTCATTCTTAGTGAAGTGTTGGTTCAAGATCTGATTTCTAACTAAGGGACAACTGATTCCGGGTTAAACATAAACAACCGTCACAAACCAGTAAACTGATCAGACTAGGGTGATCCCTGTACGATCGGATAACTTGGGTCATGATGGGGTTTCTGTTGTTTAGCATGTTGTCATACCGTCTCGATTAAACCGCAAAACTTTCCAAACTTAACAAATCTTCAAGTTGCAAAGGATCAGATCGCGGGATGGATCGCCATCCGATCGGATTGCCATCCGATCGAACCGCAATCCGATCGGATTGCACTTGAGGTTCAACACTTAAACAATTTCCAACATGTTCAATGCATAGTCAATTCCAACGGATTGCCACTCGATTGGTAGATTACCCGATTGGATGTTGATCCTGCTGTGAACTTGTTCTCTAAGAAATACCTCGCCGAACAGATCGCCTCCCGATTGAACCGGCGTTCGATCGAACGACCTGAAAGGTAGAGATACTTCTCTGTTTTCAAAATGCTACAACGAAAACTTCAAAGCCATCATACACAAACACATCCATTCCAAACGAGGTGTCAATCCGAACGAATGGCCATCCGAACGGATTGACATCCGATCGAATGGCCATCCGTTCGGATTGCCATCCGACCGGATGACCACTCGACGCTGTTTCCCCATGCATCGTTTTACGTGATGCTTATTGCTTATGCTATCATTCTGATCAGGCTAATCTCACTCTAGCGCTCCCTTCAATCCATTAACTTCCATCGCTATGAGTATACTCGATCCCTTTTTGCTTTAAGCACTTTTGGGTGTTACATACGTTACTTATTCTAAATCACATCGACACACAACGCAAATACTATTTATACGCTGACCATTACTGCATGTTATACGTGACTCGATGAATGCCTGTTTGTTATGTTTACACATTTATTGTTGTCTACCTGCCCTAGCAACGATAGTACTATAGTTTGGACTCAGCACATGTTCACTCAAGGGTTGTTAAGGACAATACTTCACGTGTTCACAGTGGTGAACATGTGATGCGCACTCGCTACTCGCAGTCAAATCGCAGTCATTGGTATTGATAGGATCTTTGTCGATAACTTACATGCTTCACATTATACGTTGTACATGCTGGTTATGCGTATACGCTTTCGAACTCTATTACTATTATCAAACTTGTATGCTCACCTTTACACTATGTGTATTGACCTCTATTTTAACGTATGTGACAGGTGTTTGAATGCTTAGGATGCCGTGCTCTTGCTTTTGTGGAATCAAGTAGGAGAGTCTAGAAACAAACAATCAATTTATATTTTGAGTTGTCGAAACAATGATTTACCTAGAGATAACTATGTCTGTAATAATTATTTTACTTGTTGAGTTATGGTATGGGACATAATGATAATTATCCGGTAATTTAGTTGTCATGAATTTCTCCAGGACAATCTGTTTCGCTCAGTGTCGCGCCCCGATGTTTCCATCATCGGCTGGGGTGTGACACCGAATTTCCCGAATTGAAATATTTCTGGTACCTATTCGGTACCGACATTTGCCATGTTCAGTTTCGGTCTGGTAAGGCACCAGTTTGGCACCGGTTTTACCTTCAAATACTGGTACCGGTACCCATTTCTTGAGATTTTCGGTACCCGTTGGTACCTAGCACATCCCTAGACTACATTATTTACCAAAGGTTAAAGCACTATATAATGTCCTAACCAGTTGCAATAAGACTGTTGTATATAATAAAAGAAAACTACGGAAAACTTAATAGGCAATGCTATTTACTTAAAACTTTGGAACCCAAATCAATAATAAGCAAACTTGTGATTAGTGACTGTTGATGTGATTAAGGACTTATTATTAATTTAAATAGCCTCTTGAATGTAATTAAGGTCTTAGTATTATATAACAATCCTCCTAAAATATTTCCGACACTCCTAAAATATTTAGAACATACCTATACGTCCTAAAATATACCCCGGATACGTAAATTTAAATACTTTTAATTTCATAAAAAATAAATAAAAAAATATAAGGTCGCTCGAGGGCCGCGACCATAATGGTTGTGTGCTTCGCGGGGCGCGACAGCTCAAGACTAGGGCGCACCCGGTACCGCCACGTGGCAATAATGTGTTGGGTCTAGTGGTTGAGTCAGCCATGCTAGGGCCTACCCTAGTTAGCCTCGTGGGCCGCGAAGCCCTTTGTTGATTCTTTCGCAGGGCGCGCCGAAGTGTCGATCAGACACTATAAATAGAAGGCATCGGCCTTCAGTCCCAAATAGTTCATATCTCGACTTTCTCTCTCAATTCTGAAATATTAAAAGTTGTATCGGGTATTATACCCCTTAATTAGCAAAGCTCTGCCTCGTTGTAAGTATTTTAACCCCCAGTTACGTATTAGACACGTTGCCCGATTGATCTAGTGCTCCGTAATGGCTGTCGAGGCTCTGCCCGACATAGTCGTTGGAATTCTGTCTCGGGGAGGGTATAACTAATGTAAATTGGGTTATTATACTAACGCGTGTGCATTGTTTAATTAATAGATTATAACCAGGAAATCACAAAGGAAAAACCTAAAATAGCAATGTGAGTTTATCCTCTTTTTGTAAACCTTTTTGTGAGTAATCCTCTTTTTGTAAACTGTTTTCACAAAACCTTAATTGTTTTAAAATATAATTAGCAGTGATTGAGTCTTTGTAATTCTTCAATTACTGCCGGTATGTTGGGGTTTTGTATACAAAATGTGGAACACGTTACTATTGGACAACGAGATAGCCAATGAGTACTATGACCCACCAGTCAGGATTGACAGTACCGAATGAGTAATTGTGTAGATATAAACACTGTAATCGCTCTCAATACTGTGAAATGATAAAACCTGTTTTGATTAAACTGGGATTCACTCACCAGTATTCCCACTGACAAAATGTTTTTAAACGCGTTTCAGGTAACAAAATGTGAAAGCCAAATAGAAGCCAACTGGACAGCACTGAAGGCTTGGAAAATGTGGCTATAAAAGTTACCTAAATAAAGAAGATGTTTTATTTAAATAAAATAGGGTTTATCCCTATAAACATGTTTGTAATGAAAGCTTGGGTTTTACCCATGTGTTTATTATTATAAAATGTGGTACTTTACTCTGATAAAATATTTCCTAACTACGATCCTGATGTAAATTACGCTGCCAAAATGATAAATACCGATACCACTAAATCTGAGCTCGCGTCCGCCCATTCCCAGGAGATAGGGGCCGGGGGTTGCGATAGAAGAAGTGGTATCAGAGCAATAGCCACTGATTTGAGCCACATAAGTGTTCTGCTGACAATAAAATTGTCAATTCTGTTAGGAAATAATTTATGTGACTATGTGCATATCTGTATATTATTGTTTTGTGTTATTTGACAATCTGTTAGTTTACAGTATGAGTGATCAAGGACCATCGGATGCCTATCGTCAATTGTCTAGTTCTCATATAGATGAAGGAACTTCTTCCCAGCCTACCCCCTCGGGGTATTCCGCTGACACAGAGGAAGGGATCTTTATATTCAAAGCGCAATCCGAGGAGCCATTCCCTACCAAAAAGAGAGGATGGTTCAGTCATGGAGCTCACGAGCGTAGGAAAAGAATGAGAAAGATGCAACAACAGCGAGCTTTAGCAGCTGCGAATAGGGAGATGAACACCCAAACTCAAGATATACTCCATACCACAGCCGCAGACCCGAACTTAGAACAACTCATATCACCACAGCCACTACCGTTGTTCCCAACACAACCCATGGAAATAGAAAAAAAACCCAGAAGACCAGATTCCCTTACCTGCTTTCGACCCAACTGAAATCCCTAGAATATCAGCACCTCATCCTCCAAACTATGACCCATGGTTTGACGACCATAGTGATTACACAGAACTCCATCCACAAGAGGAAACCATGCAAAACCCAGTAGCACCCTATCCAAACCTTGACCCTCTAGATCCATACTGGGATAATGACCAATATATCAGGGAAATCTTAGAAAACCCATACCCGTACGAAGAACCGATGCCACAGTACCCTGACCCGATACCAGAACCCGCACCACCTATGAGCACTGAGAATGTGCAAGAACTTCGCACCTTTGGTGAGGAGTTATTAGATGAAAGTGAAAAGATAAGACAAATAGGGGAGAGACTCGTTTGGAAGTATGACGGGCGTAACCTGCAATATTGGATGAACACCTATCAGTAGTAATAATATATATATATATATATGAGTGTGACTTGAAAAAAAAAGAAAAAATATATATATATCCACTAAGATAGATAATCTAATAACTACTGATGCATACTAGTATTGTATTCTAATTTCCAATTGTGATTTGTAATAGATGCATATCTATAAAATAGAGTAAATGTCGCAATGCACAACGATTTTGATCAATGTGTTGTTGTGTGATTATTAGCATTAAATATTGCTCCGGGATATTAATACTTGGTAATTATTTGTAAATCCAGATGGCCAACACATCAAATTAGGAAAACCAGAATAATGATAATCAGATAAATAACAGTGCCATTCAACACATAGTAACCCAAGGAATTAGAGATGCTATGCCAGCTATCATCCAAAACGTTAAGGAAGCGGAAAATAATAAAAGTAACAGTGGAAGTAAGCGATCACATACTGAACCCAGTCACAGCGTGAACAATGGACCATTACTTCAAGTGCCCATTCCAAAAAGAAGAAGAACCATGTATTATGGTTGTTCTTACAAAGAATTCTGGTCTTGTGAACCAATAGAATTCTTGGGCAATGAAGGAGCCATTGTAGCTCTACGCTGGATAGAAAAGGCTGAAGCAGCCTTAAAAATAAGCAAGTGTGCAGAGGAAGACAAAATCATGTTTGCTTCCAATCTGTTTAAGAATGCTGCTCTAGAATGGTGGAACACTATTCTCCAGTCTAGGGGAAGTGACAAAGTCTATAATATGGAATGGACTGAGTTTAAGAATAAGGTTGAAAGAAAATTCTGTCCACCCAATGAAAAAGAACAGATTGCTAATAAGTTCTTAAACCTTAGAATGACTGGAGTAGACTGTAAGGGTTACACTACTGTATTCTTCGAATATGCTAGAATAGTGCCAACCCTAGCTTCATCAGAACCAGTATTAATCTCCCGTTACATCTGGGGATTAATCAGTGAAATTAGACATGTAGTCAAGGCAGCTAGATCACCAACCATAGAAGAAGTTGTAGAACTAGCAACTACATTGACAGATGAACTAGTATATACGCAAGAAGAAAACCAGAGAAAGAACCTAGCTCAAAAGCTTACCCAAGAATTTCGCTATGGAAATTCCAACCGTGGGAAAAATGTAGATTTTACTTCGTACTGCAAGTATTGCAAAAGAAAGCATTCTGGAAGATGCTCTATATACTGCAATTTCTGCAAAATATCTGGACACAAGGAAGAAGACTGCAGGAAGAAACTTAATAATAAGATATGCTACAATTGTGGAGAAAATGGACATATCAAGCCGAACTGTCCGAAATTAGCTCTAGCCATGAACAACAAGACTACTAAGAATGCTAGGGCATTCATTCTGACAGCTGAAGAAGCAAAGATGATTCCGGATGTGATTGCCGGTACGCTCTTAGTTAATGATGTTTTTGCTAAAGTATTATTTGACTCTGGTGCGAACCAAAGTTTTATTAATACTTCATTTTGCAAAATTCTCAACCAACCATTAACTAAACTCCAACAAGAGTGTCTAGTAGAGACATCAAATGGAAAAACCATTAAGATTTTTGAAATCTTGCAGGGAGCAAGAATAGAAATTTTAAACCATAAGTTTATTGCTAACCTTTACCCAATGAATCTGGCTGGATTTGATATTGTGTTAGGAATGGATTGGTTAGTAGCCAACAAATCCAGTATTCTATGTGATCAAAAGTCAATTCAAATAAGTTCACCAAAGGGTGAAAAGATCACAATTAAAGGAAATAAGCCATTCAGATCCACGAAATTCATTTCTGTGATGAAAACTACAAGTTGTGCAAGGAGGGGATCACTAGTATATATGATTTCCATAATCATTAACACTAAAGGAAAAGAATTGAAAGATATTCCCGTAGTATCTCAATTCTCAGATGTATTTCCAGAAGAATTACCAGGACTACCGCCGGACAGGGAAGTTGAATTTAGAATTCATCTGCTACCAGGAACCGCACCGATTGCCAAAGCACCTTACCGTTTGGTGCCAGCGGAAATGCAAGAGCTGAAGAAACAGTTGGACGAACTTTTGGAGAAAGGATTCGTACAGCCAAGTTCATCACCGTGGGGAGCACCAATCTTGTTTGTAAAAAAGAAAGACGGATCAATGTGTATGTGCATTGATTATCGAGAGTTGAATAAGGTCACGATTAAAAATCGGTACCCATTACCGAGAATCGATGATCTGTTTGATCAACCGCAAGGAGCTCGATTTTTCTCAAAGATCGACTTACGCTCAGGATATCATCAATTAAGGTATAGGAAGAGGACATTCCTAAGACCGCTTTTAGAACAAGGTATGACCATTATGAATTTACTGTCACGCCATTTGGTCTAACCAATGCCCCAGCCGCATTTACGGACATGATGAACCGAATATGTAAGCCATATTTGGATAAATTCATAATTGTCTTTATAGATGTTATTCTAATTTACTCTAAGAGTAAAGAGGAACATACAGCGCATCTGTATACACTTTTAAATTTGTTGAGAAAAGAAAAGCTTTACGCTAAATTTTTGAAATGCGAATTTTGGTTAGAAGAAGTGCAATTTCTTGGACATTTAGTTAATCATGAAGGGACTCATGCGAATTCCACAAAGATTGAGGCGATTACTAAATGGAAAGTCCCTGAATCACCAACGGAGGTTAGAAGTTTTCTAGGGCTAGCCGGTTATTATAGACGGTTTATTCGAGATTTTTCTAGAATAGCCATTCCCTTAACCAAGTTAACCTGTAAATCTGTTAAGTTTGAATGGGGACCAAAACAAAAGGAATCCTTTAGATTTCTTAAGCAAAGATTAACCAATGCACCCATACTAGCATTACCAGAAGGAACCGAAGACTTTGAAGTCTATTGTGACGCTTCTAAGTTAGGTTATGGATGTGTGTTGATGCAACGTCAAAAGGTTATAGCCTATGCGTCTAGACAACTTAAGAATCATGAAGAAAATTACTCAACCCATGATTTAGAGTTAGGAGCCATAATTTTTGCCCTTAAGATTTGGAGACACTATTTATATGGAAATAAATTTGTTGTCTTCACTGATCATAAGAGTTTAAGGTACATTTTTGGGCAAAAAGAATTAAATATGAGACAAAGACGCTGGATAGAATTTCTTAGTGATTATGATTGCAATATCCAGTATCATGCAGGAAAGGCTAATGTAGTAGCTGATGCTTTAAGTCGAAAGCATCATGAAAAGCCAAAAAGAGTACGTTCTCTTAAATTAAATCTGTAGATAGATTTAAACGAGCAAATTAGAGCTGCACAAGAATCAGTAATCAAGGACGATACTGAAAAATTGAAAGGAATGATTAAGGACTAGAACAAGGTACAGATGGAATATGGAGATTCCATAAGAAAAGAATTTGGATACCCAAACTAGGAAACCTACGCCACCGAATATTAGAAGAAGCCCATAAGTCTAAGTATACGATGCATCCTGGAAGTGATATGATGTATCAAGATTTAAGAAAGAATTTTTGGTGGATAGGAATGAAAAAGGATATAGCAGCTTATGTTTCCAAGTGTCTAACCTGTTCACAGGTCAAAGCTGAGCATTAGAAACCCTCAGGCTTGTTACAACAGTTAGAAATGCCTGTTTGGAAATGGAAATTGATAACAA
Source organism: Helianthus tuberosus (assembly GCA_030545235.1). Lineage (NCBI taxonomy): Eukaryota > Viridiplantae > Streptophyta > Magnoliopsida > Asterales > Asteraceae > Helianthus > Helianthus tuberosus. The sequence continues at coordinate 33,374,462 of CM060352.1, read as the reverse complement.
TGGACTTTGTTACCAAATTACCCAAGACACGAAAAGGTAATGATACAATTTGGGTAATTGTAGATAGGTTAACCAAGTCTGCTCATTTCTTACCAATGAAGGAAACCTTCAGTATGGAACAGTTAGCCAAGTTATATGTTAATGAAATAGTTTCATTACATAGAATTCCTTTATCAATTGTTTCTGATAGAGATAGCCGTTTTACTTCTCATTTTTGGACTAGTTTCCAAAAAGCAATGGGAACCAAGCTAAATCTAAGCACCGCTTATCATCCTCAAATGGACAGACAAAGCGAAAGGACAATTCAGATAATGGAAGATATGCTTAGAGCTTGTGTAATTGATTTCGGAGGAAATTGGGATGATCATCTACTATTAATAGAATTTTCTTATAATAACAGCTATCATACAAGTATCAATGTTGCACCATTCGAAGCACTTTATAGACGAAAGTGCCGAACTCCAGTCTGTTGGGCAGAGATTGGAGAAAAGAAACTATCTGGACCAGAGATAGTACAAGAAACAACAGACAAGATTATTCAAGTCAAGAAACGACTAAAAACAGCATGCGATCGACAAAAGAGTTATGCTGATAACAGGCGAAAGCCATTGGAGTTTCAAGTAGGAGATAAGGTTTTATTTAAAAAAAAAAGGATATGTGCAGGGTATCCCTAACCCCGGGAGCGTGCTCCCCAGCTTGCAACCCGGCAATGCGCCCTGGCGGTAAATCATCCTCTAAATCAACTTGCTCGGGATCGAACCCAAGACCTTCCACGTATGGGAGGCCACAAGAGACCTCAACGAGGTGGCCGGTGGCCAACTGGGCTAGCCAGTTGGTTATAAGGTTTTATTTAAAGTATCTCCTTGGAAAGGAGTAGTCAGATTCATCAAGAGCGGAAAGCTAAGTCCCAGGTACGTTGGACCTTTTGAGATTATTAGAAGAATAGGACTTGTAGCTTACCAGCTACAACTGGCAGAGGAAATGGCAGGAATACATGATGTATTTCATGTAAGTCATCTCAAAAAGTGCTTAGCCGATGAATCATTAGTGGTACCTCTTAAGGACATAGAGGTAAATGAGAAGCTTAAGCTTGTAGAAAAGCCACTACAGATTGAAGACAGAAAAGTCAAGAATCTCAAACATAAGAGATTAATTATAGTCAAAGTAAAATAGGATTCCAAGAGAGGACCAGAATACACTTGGGAGCTTGAATCAGAGATGCAAAGGAAATATCCACACCTGTTCCAGTAGACCTCGAGGACGAGTTCTAAAACAAGGTGGGGAGGATATAACAACCCTCCTAAAATATTTCCGACACTCCGAAAATATTTAGAACATTCCTATACGTTCTAAAATATACCCCGTATACGTAAATTGGCCCTAAATACCTTTAATTTCATAAAAATTAAACAAAAACAAAAATCTAAGGTCGCTCGCGGGCCACGATCATAATGGTTGTGTGTTTCGCGGGGCGCGACAGCTCAAGACCAGGGCGCACCCGGTGCCGCCACGTGGCAATAACGTGTTGGGTCTAGTGGTTGAGTCAGCCAAGCTAGAGCCTACCCTAGTTGGCCTCGCGGGCCGTGAATCCCTTTGTTGATTCTTTCGCGGGGCGCGACGAAGTGTCGATCAGACACTATAAATAGAAGGCATCGGCCTTCAGTCCCAAATCGTTCATATCTCGACTCTCTCTCCCAATTCTGAAATATTAGAAAGTTGTATCAGGTATTAAACCCCTTAATTAGCGAAGCTCTGCCTCGTTGTAAGTATTTTAACCCCCGGTTACATATTAGATACGCTGTCCGATTGATCTAGTGCTTCGTAACGGCTGTCGAGGCTCTGCCCGACGTAGTCGTTAGAGTTCTGTCTCGGAGAGGGTATAACTAATGTAAATTGGGTTATTATACTAACACGGGTGCATTGTTTAATTAATAGATTATAACCAGGAAATCACAAAGGAAAAACCTAAAATAGCAATGTGAGTTTATCCTCTTTTTGTAAACCTTTTTGTGAGTAATCCTCTTTTTGTAAACTGTTTTCACAAAACCTTAATTGTTTTATTTAAATAGCAGTGATTGAGTCTTTGTAATTCTTCAATTACTGCCCGTATGTTGGGGTTTTGTATACAAAATGTGGAACACGTTACTATTGAACAACGAGATAGCCAATGAGTAATATGACCCACCAGTCAGTATTGACAATACTGAATGAGTAATTGTGTAGATATAAACACTGTAATCGCTTTCAATACTGTGAAATGATAAAACATGTTTTGATTAAACTGGGATTCACTCACCAGTATTTCCCACTGACAAAAAGGTTTTAAACGCGTTTCAGGTAACAAAATGTGAACGCCAAATAGAAGCCAGCTGGATAGCACTGAAGGCTTGGAAAATGTGGCTATAAAAGTTACCTAAATAAAGAAGATTTTTATTTAAATAAAATAGGGTTTATCCCTATAAACATGTTTGTAATGAAAACTTGGGTTTTACCCATGTGTTTATTATTATAAAAATGTGGTATTTTACTCTGATAAAATATTTTCTAACTACGGTCCTGAAGTAAATTTCGCTGCAAAAATGATAAATACCGATACCACTAAATCTGAGCTCGCGTCCGCCCGTTCCCAGGAGATAGGGGCCGGGGGTTGCGACATATTACATTAAATATAAGCAAACTATTTTGAATATAATGATTTAACAGGTTTAATAAGCAAAATGACTTGTTCCTTTTTTAGATAGTGATACCCATTTAACCCATTAAAAGTAATTAAAAAAATCCAAAGTCACCCCATATAAGAGTAAATGGATAACGTCTAACCTTTTGACCAATTACACGAATCTGGCAAACCCCGCACTGTAATGTGAGATTGGCGGTATCCATGTTGCTCCTTTGTCTAAAAATACTTCAAAAATTAACTAATATCTTCTTCACGGAATATTAATAACTAAATGCATTGACCTTTTATTATGAACTGCACATTTCTTGTACCTTTGTTGATCATTTACAGGATGTAGAGCAAGTGGTTCATAAAGTTGATCAAATTCTTCAGGAGCACCCAACAGTGAATATCTATGATAACATGTGCATCATATGAAACATAATTACATAAACTGACCCAAAATTAATAAAAGATATAACTGGAATTTAAAAAAGGGTACTTGAAGAACCTTTAAGGTCATGTCTTCCTTTTTCTTAAGCTGATGAATATGAGTTATCTTATTACTGTATGAAATAATCCCAATTCCATAACCCTAATCAAAACTAATATCAAAAGGTTAATTAAAACATTCGAAACAAACATCAAAACAGAAAATAATAAACCAAAAAAGCGAAGTAAAAAGCCAAAAAAAAACTACAAAATTTAAACTACTAACCCTAATTTTACATCCGTCAATTCCTGAAAAAGTGGATTTGAATGGAAAGGGTTTAGATGAAACATGGAGAGAAAGACATTAGAAGTGGCGATTTCTTATGTATGACTTTACTTAATGAAGCTACAATAGAAACAAATAAAATACAAAATCAATTAGGCATAACGAATACAGGGCGTTAATGAAGCTACATGAAAGCCAACACAGTCAAATTAGAACAAATCACATAGCTTCACAAATTTGAACCTAGGTTGCAGTTTATTCACAACTAAAACTATAGATATGTTTGACTTTACTTAATACTTATAGCGCTAATAACCTTAAGAATTATACCATTAATCCAGTACTATATTGATACAGTCATTCACCAAAAACTCAGTTCTTAACTGATTATCACCACCTCTGTAAGCATCAAATTTGATCCTTCCAAATTTTGTTACTATGCTATTAACAGAATGAAGCTACATTTTAACAAATTTGGCCCTAAGTTTCAGTTTTATTTACACCTAAAGACACTAATAATCCTAAGACTGTGGCAATAAATGTAGATAATTGTGGCAACAAATAAGCCTTAAATGAATAACTACAAACAAATGAAATTGTTCAAAGACCTTACTTTAATTCAACAACAACAGAACTTATTCAATTGGTCTTCAAAAGAGTACCTACTTTCCTCTAACCACAACATTTATAATTAGCAATAAACAAACAAAAATGCTAAAAAAATTCAGATGAACTCCAAACCAGAAAGAATAACTCTAACTCACATGATCATCACGGGAAATGTCGATTGCCTTGCGAAAATAAGCCGCACAACCATCATAGACAGTTGAAAGCAAAGGCTAGCAACATCACCCCTCCAAAAGGCACAACAAAAAAAAACCCAAAAACTTAAACAACAAAATGAGAACACACACATACAAAGAATATAAACAAAAATCATAAGACAATAGTAACAAAGATGTATGAAGATACCTTAGGTGAAACCAACAACGTCGATCTCGTAACAAAAAGAAGCAATAACAAAATCCATAGTTGTTGACCAATCACATACCTACCAAACAAACGAACAATAAACACGGTTCACTAAGAAAAATAACCAAGAACAAAATAAAATGAAGCCCTAAATGATCTTGTTTTCATTCTCCCCTTCATGTCGCCAACCTTGCAAAAAGCATAACAACAGATTCAATGATTGAATAACAAAATTGAGAGAAGCAAACCCTAGATATGAGAAAACACACCATAAATCATTATTAGACAGCAAACAAATCGATCTTTTCAAATGTGGAAGCATGAAACAAATCGTATTTACATGAAGATGAAGAAAGCATCAAAACATTGTCGTCCTTATGAATCTCATCTGAATATGTAAGATAGTTGATGAAATCGAAAAAAAAATCAAAGATTTATTAGATTAACAATACGAAACAAAGAGGAAATGGCACAATAACATACCTAAGGATGATGAATCTCTGAAAAACGAAGAAGCAGATTTAGGAAATGGTATGTAGGGTTTGTGAAAAATGAGGTTATGAGACATCGTGGTCTGGTAAAGATGATATATAGGATCAGTTTTTTTAATATTGGGTGACCTGAATCAAATCCGGATCCAGCGTCCAAAAACATGTAGGTTATGTAATATTGCTTCCCTCCCAAAATCACCCTCCACCTCCACCACAACATGCCATGTGGCCCAAATCCATCTCATTTATTATATTATATAGATATAGATTACCATCCAAAGTATGCAGAAACAATGCATTTATGCAAAATCAACATCCATACTCTGCATTTATCAGGAAATTTATGCAAAAACTGCATAATTAGCATCGAAAATCTGCATTTTTCAGCACATTTATGTAGAATCTGCATTTATCAACAGTTTTATGCAGAATCAACATCCAAAATCTGCATTTTTCAGCACATTTATGTAGAATCAGCATTTATCAACAGTTTTATGTAGAATCAACATCCAAAATATGCATTTTTAGCACATTTATGCAGAATCAGCATTTATCAACAATTTTATGAAGAATCAACATCCAAAATCTGCATTTTCCAGCACATTTATGCAGAATCAGCATTCATAATATGCATTTTTCAGCACATTTATGCAGAATCAGCATTTATCAACAGTTTTATGCAGAATCAACATCCAAAATCTGCATTTTTCAGCACATTTATGCAGAATCAGCATTCATAATATGCATTTTTCAGCACATTTATGCAGAATCAGCATTTATCAACAGTTTTATGCAGAATCAACATCCAAATCTGCATTTTTCAGCACATTTATGCATAATCAGCATTCATAATATGCATTTTTAGCACATTTATGTAGAATCAGCATTTATCAACAGTTTTATGCAGAATCAACATCTAAAATCTGCATTTTTCAGCACATTTATGCAGAATCAGCATTCATAATATGCATTTTTCAGCACATTTATTTAGAATCAGCATTTATCAACAGTTTTATGCAGAATCAACATCCAAAATCTGCATTTTTCAGCACATTTATGCAAAATCAACATTCATAATATGCATTTTTCAGCACATTTATGCAGAATCAGCATTTATCAACAGTTTTATGCAGAATCAACATCCAAAATCTGCATTTTTCAGCACATTTATGCAGATCAGCATTCATAATATGCATTTTTAGCACATTTATGCAGAATCAGCATTTATCAACAGTTTTATGCAGAATCAACATCCAAAATCTGCATTTTTCAGCACATTTATGCAGAATCAACATTCATAATATACATTTTTAGCACATTTATGTAGAATCAGCATTTATAATATACATTTTTAGCACATTTGCAATGTTGAACAACACGAATCACAAATAGAACAATGAGATTTCGAATACATGATAATGAATTTGATAAAATTAGGGTTAGAGATACGCGTACCTTGATTTTCAGACACGAAGAAGCTACGCTTGAAGAATTAGGGTTACCATGAAGAAGAAGCATGTTGCTCCAATTGGGTATCAAATGCTGATAGTTGATTAATTTTCGAAATCTAAGAAAAAAATAGTCAGAAAACCTAAGAAAATCAAGAATGGTAGTTGATTAATTTTTGAAATCTAACCTTTATGATGATATTAACCATCAGATCCACACAGAGATGGAGGAGCAATGAAGGAGCAGATACAATGAAGAAAACCCTAATCGCGATGTGTGGAAGAGGAGTACAGGAGAAGAAGGAGAAGATTTGGGTTTTTTAGGAGAGAGAATAAAGGGGATGGAAGTTTGGGCGGAAAAAGGAAAAAATTTAGCCCTAATCTACTGACACGTGGCCCAAATAACTTTCATTTATTATATATAATAGATAATAGATATAAAATTGGTTTAAAACATATTGAAATTATTTTTTTGTCATGCATACCATTTAGTCCAAATATAATGTGATGTATACATATCATGGAAGCTATCATTTGCATTTATTGTTGTAAGAAAATTAATTATACTATATATAAAAGGATCAAATTCATAAATGTTTTAATAAGGCTATACGGTACGGGGTTCGTCCCCGCCGCGTCCCGGTACGGCGCCGCCCCCTCTCTATTTCATGCCCTCCGTCGCCGGTCCTTCTTCGTCGCCAACGTCGGGGTCTCGACGTTTAGGACGGTTCTCTCCCTCTCTTACACACCAATAAACCCCCAAATCCAAAATCAAACCCTTATCCAAAATCAAACACACTTCGCGAAATCGCCGTCGCGGAAGATTCTGGCGAGAAACCACCGTCGCACACCTCCAGCACCGAGATCGGCGGCCACCTGTTTGACTTCGTGTTCGCGTCACAAGACTCCTCAACTTCGTCACTACTCTGGGCCGTCACGTTGCTCGATTCGCATTCGGAGGTTTTATCTAGGGTTAGAGAAGAAGTCGTCGGAATCTGGTCGCTGGAGGGTGGTGGGTGGTGGGTTTTTGTCTGAAGCAGGAAAACACAGTTCTTGCAGGTTTTGATTCTTCCTTTCTGTTCAATTTGTTGAATTAAGTGGTGGGTTTTTGTCTGAAGCAGAGAAGCAAGTTAATTTGTGTTGTTGTTTGGTAATTGAAAGTGAATGTGTGATCGGATGAACTGCATTTGTGGGTGTTGATTAAGAACCAAAATTGGGGCTTTTTGTGATGGCTGATCAGATGCAAAGCATCAATCTTGTTGTTGATTTGTGGGGTATGATAAATTAAAAAAAAATTAAGATGGTGGGGTAGGATCATTCCCCGATTTCCAGTGTTTTACCATGACGGATCATCCTCTAAGGGACTATGATGTGACGCCTATGTGGCGGATCATCCTTCAAGGGAGGACCATCACCATACCGCATAGCCTAAACATGTCTTCTACAAAAAAAAAAAAAAAAAAAAGAAGCTAATTATACTATATATAAAAGGATCAAATTCACAAATGTTTTTATTAAACATGTCTTCTTACAACAATAACAACAAAAAAACCCCTCACTTTTGTAAACTAACTAGTAATATTACCCGCGCTACGCTGCGGGGTTTCGGTCGATATCTATTTTGGTTTAGTATATCAACCGAAAGAAATATGCTTAAAAGAATATCGACACATGTTTTACATCGACCGAAAACCCTAAAAATAAATTTAAATTGGACAGCGGGACCAACTGATTTTAAATTAATTGTAAATGGAAATGAAAATGTTATCTTAAATATAGCTTTAATGAAAAGGAACCTAAAACTAAAACACTAAACATAAAGAAAATTAAAAAAAATAATAATAAAGTCCAGAAAAAAATCAAGAAAGAAACAAAAAAAACCAATAGGATAAAAGCACCATCCACATAACTTGCTAATTGTAATTTGCGTTAAAGCGTAGACCAACTGAAAACATACATAAAAATAAGCATGAAATCGAATTATATTTGACACATATTTCGGAAGAAAATTTATGTCAAATCGTAAACCAACTTAAATTTATACCCACGCGTGCATAAAAATAAGCATGTAAGAAAATAGTTACGGAGGTTGGAATTGTTAACACTAAATGTTAAAGGGGTAAAAGTATAAAGAAAAATAATAAAGATAAAAGAAGAAAAAGTTAAAAAGAAAAAAAAAACTAGGGTAAAAGTATAAAGAAAAATAATAAAGATAAAAGAAGAAAAAGTTAAAAAGCAAAAAAAAAAAGAAAAAAAAAACTAAACTACTGTGCATGTGCTTTGAAATTGTAGGATATATAAAATAATGTGATTCATACCAAAGGGTTTACTTAAAATACAACATATATCTTACACTTTCATAGAAAAATAAATAAACACACGATGATTTTAAGTATGCAAAACAAAAAGTATAATTCTAAGCGTACTTCAAATATTTTGATAGAAACTTAAATAAAATTAAAAGGGTTAAAAAATCATATAAATTTGGAAAATAGTTTATATACAAAAACAAGTTTAAAAAATTTGGTGAATCTGTATGATTTCTTCCGCTTGGATCTTAGGTTCGTTTCACACTATGTCATTATCACATATATTTATGTAACCTTTTAATTTTTTATTATATATTTACTCATAAATAATTACTTTTATGTCCTTCGTATAAACAAAAAAGTTCGTTGTCAATATATAATATAAATAATAGACAATAGAAATATTAAATCAGAATAAGTAACACCACCTTTTTATTCCATATGTTATGCTTTTCTTTTAAGTTGGTTAAAGGTATGTTATTTACAAGAATACCCCACTGACTATAGGTGTCATCTTATGAGTGGCTGATGCGTGGATATATTTACAATTTTGAGCTTAAAGATATAATAATAATAGTTTATACTTGAAACTTTAATGTAAAATGTAATAAACTAATAATGTTAATTTTCTCGCTTAACATTTTTATTGAATTAAGTGTACTCGTAAAATATATCTCATAAATTAAAAGAACTAAAAACATACAACATGAAATGATGATAACCATATCGTGTCTAGATTCTCAACCAAGGTTTCTTCAAGTGGAAGAGATTGATGTGTACCTAGCTAGCTTTGCATGTTATATTTTATGGATAATATTTTATATTATTTTCCTATTTTCAAGTCATGTTATTAATATATTTACTGCATTTGAGTTGGTCAAATAAAAGGATGATGGGTAGTTACCATGTTCCTCATACATTGGGCATGTTAGAAGGAGCCGGGGGGCGCTTGATCCTTCGTACTTTTCGCTCAGTAGTGTAATATATGTTGTTTTCGTATAGAAATTTTTGGGTATATACGTTTTCGACCCCTTGGTTCTATAGAAATGTTTTGGTATATACGTTTTCGACCCCCTGTCGAAAATCTCAAGTTGCGCCATTGCTCACATATTTTAAGTAGATGTTAAAATGGATATGAATGAAAAATGTCTTCATAAAACTATCTCAATCTCCTTTCCAACCAAGACAAAAGGTACAATCATTTCAGTTCAACACAATATGAAATTATGGACACGTATTTAGGAATATGTCGCCTTAGATATACGCTCTAATGATTTTAATTATGTAACACCCCAAAACCCGAATTATTAAATTCGCAGGTATGACACCATGTTTACTTAAATGAAATACAATAACTAGGTTATTAAACTTAGTTAAAAACCTAACAAGATAAGTAAATGAATGAAATTTAGTGGAAATTATGATGGTGTCATAAACTTAAGGGACTAAGGTTGCCAAAGTGGAAACTTAAAATTAAATAAAAGAATAAAAAAAATAAAAATTTAACACAATGATAACCCCTCCGAGGGGCACGTCATATAAAAATATTGTAATTTTTGCAAGCTCGTAAGTACAGTAAACGGACGTCACAAAACAGCCTATTTTCAGTTAATTAAGCTATACATGTTAGTGAATGATTGATTAATGAAAGTAATGTGACTAAGTGGTTATATGTTTATCGGATTGGAAGTGTGTATGATTGACAGTTGACTTTTTAGAAAGTCAACAATGTATGAATAATAAAGTTAGACTTCCTAACACTATTGTGAGAATAAGGAGATCATGTGAATATTTGTTAGATTATTATATGACGTACATGACGGTAAGTTGAATTGGTTATGTTATGAATGATGTGATAATGGATCTATGCCATATTATGTTAGCAGTTGCCTACTAGTAATGGTCTATGGCATTACGAATTGTAAATTGTATGTATTGTTATGTAATCATTGGTAATTATGCATGTATGAATGTATTTAATTTAATGTATGGTGGAAGTCTACTATAACACGCGTATGTGGTATATAGAACCATGTGTAGAATTTCTCGATGTATGAATAAAGTAATTGATAATATGAGTTATAACGTTTGCTAATAATGACATCTAAACGTGGACATGAAAGGATAGGTACATGCCATTTTGGGCGCGAACTCGGGAGGCAACGAGACGAACATATGGAATACGTATCAACTACTTACGGGTCAAGGTAAATGCTTCTTGCACTTAATAGTTGTATGCAGGAACATAGGTTTATTGTTTGCAGGTTCTTGTACTTGTATACGTAGAACATCTTGTGGTTTAATGTGGAACTTATATGAGAATATTAAAGTATGAAATGTTAAATTGGAGGTATTCATAGGAGAATACCATGGACAAGGGAATCATAACCCACGAGTATGGTAAGTATCTATATCATAGATTTGAAACTATTTAATTGGTAAGATAAATTCAAGTCATGGGTACATGACTTGCCTGGTGATTATTATGTTTTTTTTTAACTAAGGGTAGAATTTTAGATGTGTTGATAATGGTTAATCTAATAAAGGGTTGTTGACTTATTAAAAGTCAAATTAGTACGTGGCTTGCAAACCACAATCTTAATAAATGGGATGCTTTGGATTAAATAAGTACATATGCACATGATTCCAAGTTGTGTACAAATATCATAACCATGATGTTTATTTAGTAATTGGATTAGATTACAGTGGTAACTGGTTAAACTATTGTCTTGAATTATTTAACTTGTGGTAAGTAAGTAGATTTGGGTCACTTGATCCACATGAATGAAAAAGATTTGGATTTTGGCTAAGTAAAGTATTAATGAAATATTTGGATCTGTTAGAAATAAATATTAATGGTCTAATAGTTGAATGGGATTTTTATCACAGGTGGCTTAATTGTGAATTATAGTGGAGGTTGATTCACAAGTTGGAAGCGATAGTTGACTATGAAATTAATGGAGTCGAGTTCGTTGGAAGTTTGTGAAAAATATAGATCAGAATTCACCTATTTGAGTTATCTAATATATATTAAATATAGAACTCATAACGTGCATGTTGGGTTTCAGGTATAATGAGAACTAGAGGTTCGCGGACTGATGAATGGAACAAGGTTTGGCGACAAATCCGAGATCGGGTCAGCAATGTCAGTTCGTCCATCCGTCAGGTTATATCGCCGACTTAGACGGGTCATCATGTTTTACTTGCCTTTTCAGGCATTCGGTAGTTTTAAACCGTGTAAGCTTCATGAGTCAGACATAGTGTCTTGTTTTGTGTATGTTCAAGTTTAGAATTGTAAAATGGATTGTAAACAGGTTTTGTTACCGTAACAGTTATCCGTATTACGAACGGGTCATGCCGAAATTTTATAAAAATTGGCATGAAATATGTAAGTGTTTAAATGATGGTAACTATCAAATGAAAGTCAAGACACTATAATTGTTTCTAGAAATTGAAGCTAAAAAAATGGGCCTACATTCCGCATAGTAAGAATGTTTAGAAAATTTATGGGCGTTACAAATTCAAATAAGAAACGTTGGCATACATGTTATTAAGCCATCTAAATTTATATTTTGAGCTCGATTTATTTCTCTTTTTTTAATTAGCAAAAAACTCAGGTTGTTCTTAGAAAAAATCGATTTTAAATTACTAAATTTTCATATTTCTCATTTTTAATAGGGTCATGCTAGCTGCACACGCCCAAAATTATTTTCACACCCCAAAGCGCCGCGCTATGGCCAAAGCGCGGCGCTTCGATCGACAAAACGTACTTCGATTGACGTTTGAAACATTCGATACTGTTTGACAGACATAAAGCTGATTATGATGTTTTGTCGTTAACCCTAAGCGCCGCGCTTTGGCCATAGCGCGGCGCTTCGACCCAAATTTTCACTTTTAAAAAGCAAACTACTGATTGAGGTTCTGCTCCAAAGCTCCAAAGCTTGGTCTTCTTCTTCTTCACGTTGTTTACAAACATACGTGGGTATTCGAGTGTTTTGTTGTTTGTTGTTTACAAAAAACGATGTCGTGGTTAAACAACTATATTTTCGGTCAATATTCTGACGAGACAGTTGTTCCTGATTCTTACGAGGGGACCGCTATTTCTGACTCGTATGAGAAACCGGTCTCGTCCAACTTGAGGGAGGCAGAGGTTGTATCTGGCATTCATTATCGTGATAACACGGTGACGCTGGATTTGAATACCCCTGTGGAGGACCCTTACGCACAACAAGGTTATTCGAATTTCGGTTACGGTGGCGAGTACAGCTTTGTACAGCAGGAGTGTGGTCCAAACGACAGTTACGGTTGTCAACAGAGCTTACAAGGTTATTCGAATTTCGGTTACGGTGGCGAGCACAACTTTGAACATCAAGTATATTCGGACCTCGGTGACGATGGTGAGCCGGGGGATGTGTCTGTTGACGAGGAAGGCTGTTACCCGGTTACGTTTTCGTTTGATACGACGCAGACCTTTTCGTCACGTAAAGAGTTGGTGCGTTGGGTACAAGACACGGCAAAAGACAACGGTTACCTCATTGTGACTAAGAGGTCGAATAAAAGAGGAGAGAATTACAAGATTTGGTTTCAATGTACTTTTGGTGGGGAGCATAAGAGTATAGCTACACAGAAGAAAACGGGTAGCAAGAAAATAGGCTGCCCGTTCGAGATGATCGGGTTTTCGGAATCATCCGGAAGTGTTTGGAGGATCGAGGTGACGAAGGCGAAGCATAACCACACTCCTATTGAAAACTTAGAGGGTCACGCGTATGCGAGAAGGCTTTCTTCGGAGGATACAAAACTGGTTAAGGAGCTGGCAGAGCAAGACATTCCCAACCAAAGTATCTGGCGAACGCTGACAAAAAACAATCCGGCTAGAAAGCTTATTCCGAAAGATATACACAACGCTGTTCAGAAGATCAACGCCGAAAAAAATGTCGGTAAGTCTCCGATGCAAAAACTTGAAAGCATTCTTCTCGAAAAAAATTACACTTATTACATGCGCACGAATGAGATATCAAACGAAGTTGAAGATGTCTTCTTTGTTCACGAAAGATCATTCAATATGTGGTGTGCCTTCCCGCATGTGCTAATTATTGACGCCACCTACAAAACGAACATGTACAACCTGCCATTTGTTCAGGTCGTAGGCATGACGTCGACAAACAAATCGTTTACGGCTGCTTGTGCGGTAATTTCCGCTGAGAAGTCAGAGAACTACCTATGGGTGTTGCAGAGGATCAAGTCTATGCTGGTAGGATGTATGGAACCGCGCGTGATTTTAACAGACAGGGATTTTGCGCTGATGAACGCGTGTGAACAAGTTTTTCCAAAAGCGCATAAGTATCTTTGTCGGTTCCATATTCAACAAAATATTAATAAGAACAGCAAGAAGAAATTCTCTGACAAGGATTGGAAAGAATTCGTACGTAGTTTTTGGTTATTGTGCGAGTCTACGACCGAGGAAATATACAGGTATAACTTGGAAAACCTTGAAGCACAGCTGAAAGAAGATGACCGCGAACGTAGGTATTTCTTACATAATTATGTTCAAATTTTATATAATAACAAAAACTGACTATTTACGTTTTTTTTAATTTTAGAGGTTTTTTATTATATGAAGAAATCCTGGTTGGATCCGTACCGTGAAAAGTTTGTATCATGCTGGATTAACAAAACTATCAACTTTCACCAAACTACGACCAACAGGGTTGAGGGCATGCATGCAACACTAAAAAGTCACTTTCCAAGTCATCACAACACACTGGATAAACTTGTACTGTATGTTGATCATGTTGTTGATAGACAATACACCGAGATTAGTACAAGCTTTGAAACAAGCCTCCGAAAAGTGATGACGCACCACAAGAAGCAGCCCATGCTTGCATATATTCTCAGAAAGGTTTCAATATATGCGATTGAGCTTTTGAGTAGGGAACTAAAACGTAAGGAAGACGGGTTGAGAGCCTACGGTGCAAGCTGTGGTTGCCAACTTTTTACCAGCTGTGGTTTGCCATGCCTCCCCCAAACCCACTCTGGACAGCACACAGAACAGAGCGCGCAGCAGCCTGGCATACATTATACAGGGATCAAATCAACACGTACGAAATGCTTACGTATCGTGCCCCTGACCTTAATGTAACCCCACATGTTCACGATGTAGGTTAAATGTGTTTAATAATAATCACGTTTGTGTTTGTTCATTATATGCGTTACATCACGTTAAAAACCGAATGTCACCGACACGACCCAATCAGATTCAATACGCACTTGTACGACCCAAAATGACCATAGACATCATAATACTACAATTAATGAAAAAATACGTCATGTTCATGTGCGGTAGGCGGCTGATACACATAACACCTCTCACAGGAGTACTTGTGCTTTCAAACCAAAATGATACGATATAACGGAATAAGACATCACACGTAACCGATTTGATCCGGAACTTGCAGTATAGTCCATATATAATAAAAAATGATGTATAATGGAAAAAATGTAAAATTTAGACTATTATCGACGCGTTTGTGAATTAAAAACAATTTTAAAAAATTTAAAAAAGGCCCAAAGCGCCCCGCTATGTCCAAAGCGGAGCGCTTTGCCCTTAAATAAGAACAGAAGCGCCCCGCTTTGGCCATAGCGGGGCGCTTCGGTCCATCGTTATACCTGAAGCGAGGCAGCTTCTCCCCCATTTCAACACAAAACACAAAACACACACAAAAGGTGCGATTACACACACTGATCTCCGGATATCTTCGTTTTCAATCTTCCGACCGCTAAAAGGTAAGATCGAACACCCTTAATCGTTTTGGTTAAATGTAGATGTTTGATATTGTTTTGATTGGGCCGGATTTGATCCATTGCTGGATCTGTTCTTCAAAATGAAGAACCAAAACGCCGCGCCAAGGCCAAAGCGCGGCGCTTTGGTTCAAGTTTATTTTATTTTTTTATTATTTGTTTAATAATATTTGTTTAATATAAATTGTTTATTATTATTATTTGTTTATTATTTAAATTATATTTAATATTATTTGTTTATTATTTTATATTTAATATTATTTGT
The DNA here is from genome assembly GCA_030545235.1 of Helianthus tuberosus. Lineage (NCBI taxonomy): Eukaryota > Viridiplantae > Streptophyta > Magnoliopsida > Asterales > Asteraceae > Helianthus > Helianthus tuberosus. The sequence continues at coordinate 33,358,802 of CM060352.1, read as the reverse complement.
TTATTATTTAAATTGTTTAAATAATATTATTTGTTTATTATTTTATATTTAATATTATCTTATCAACGTGCAGGGATGGATTCCTCCGATGACGAGATTGAGCATATGGAGGCTGAGGGAGATGAGGGAGAGCAGGAAGAGCCGACATGTCCGTACCTGCAGTTTCCGCCGGGGTCACGGGCGAGGGGGAGATGCGCGAGGTTGCGCGCCATCCCCATTGGGGAGCATGTAGGGATAGACTGGGGCCTGTTGGAGACCGTGGGAGAGGCCGCGCGGGCGCGTGACATAGTTGGACTAGATACTCCTTGGTCGCGCCTATTTGAGTTAGCGATGGAGGACTCGTACCCTGAGCTTACGTGGGAGTTTCTTTCCACGTTTACATACGCGCCGCATCCGGCGGATTACGTGGAGGACCCGGATTTTCCAGTCTACGAGGTTACATTCCGTCTTGCCGGTCAGGAGTTTCGGATGAGTGTGCGGCAGTTTGTTGTCCATACAGGTTTGTTTAAATAATATTATTTATTATTTTATATTTAATATCATTTGTTTATTTAATGTTATTTGTTTATTTAATGTTATTTGTTTATTTAATGTTATTTGTTTATTTAATATTATTTGTTTATACAGGTTTGTACACAGAGGCCGAGCTTGATACTGATTTATATACGCAGGCGGTTACGATGATGGACAGGCAGACGCTTATCAGTTTCTGGAGGTCCATTTCCAGGGTTCCCTTTGGGAGATCCTGGCAAAAGGCCACCACCATTAGAGACCCCTTGTTCCGATACCTGCAGCATGTTATCGCGGCAACTATCGTGCCGCGGGGTGCCAGCAGGGAGAAGGTCAACCTCAGTGACCTTTTCTTTCTATACTGCCTACTGCGCCGCCAGCCCTGCGATCTAGCAGCCTGCCTGGCAGATTACTTTGCCACAGCATACCACCGGCAGCTCCGCGGGTGGGTGCACACTGGCTCATTCATCACCGCCATCGCACGCTCGCTCGGGATCGTGCCCGAGGGAGATCCGGTGCTGTCCGATCCGGTCCCGTCTACCAGGTTGGGCCGCGCGTCAGTTTCTAGCATGCAGATCACCCGTCGCTTTGATGTTGGTCTGAGGTTTAGGGGCGGAAACGGGCTGATTTGGCAGCCGGAGCCGGTGCCGGAGGTCATCCCGGTTGTTATTGAGGTGAGGCCTGGAGTGTTGGCCCCTCCTGGTGTTCAGGCGGCCGCTCGGCAGGCTCAGCTACAGGCTCTGGGACTCGATGAGTTCCCGGGCCAGGCTGAGGCTGAGGCTGAGGCTGAGGCTCAGGCTGAGGCTCAGGCTCAGCCTGAGGCTGAGCCTCAGGCTCAGCCTGTATTAGAGGATCCGGCTCAGGAGGAGCATATCGAGGAGATCCCGGTACCACCAGTTCAGCCAGTTCCTGAGCCGCCACAGTACCCGCAGCACGTTTACGCTGACCTGCCTCCGGTAGCGCGTGAGGTGGCTCGGGACTTCGACCGGCGCCTCAGACGCCAGGCCGCACGCCAGGACTGGATCATCGAGACGCTCGTTTCTCTACGAGAGTGCGCTGGGTTGCCTCCACTTCCCCTCCCACCGTCCCCACCGCACGAGGATTAGTATCTTAGTTTGTTTGTATAGTGTTTTGTTATGTATTATGCAGTCAGTTGTACCTTTTTGTTTTGTATGTACAAACTGATATATATATATATATTGCAGTTAATCTTCTATTTACATCACGTTGGTTTTGGATTGTTTACGTTTAATTCTTATGGTTTTCTGTACAATTTATTTAACGTGTTCGTTTAATTTAACAAAATAAACTAGGTTAACAGTTTATAAAGACGCACTTATATTATATACGTTCTATAAAAATAATGACGTAAAAAACGTAATTATAAAACAACGTATTATAAAACTCAAATACAATTTTTTCCTCCAAAAAACACTACCAAACTAACCCACATCCCACCTATTTAAAAAAAAAAAACAACACAAATTCCAGCCAACGCTTTTTGTCTTTTTGCACACTCAAAGCGCCCCGCCTTGGCCATAGCGGGGCGCTTTGAGTGTGCAAAAAGACAAAGGCCGTGTGCGAATAGACCAAGCCTTTTTAATAACATTTTTTCATATTTTCTCATTTTAATTATATTAATACGGGCCAGTAAATTAACAAAACGTTATCCAAAGAGCCTTTTATGACAAAGGCCCAATAGTAGTTTTGGGCTAAAAAAACGTACAGCCTGAACCTAGTAAGTAGTGGTGCACAAAAACCGGAACCCGGACCCGAAAAAAAACCCGGAACCGGGCATTATAAAACCCGAGTTTTTTATACCCGAACCTGAACCCGACCCTACCCTACCCATAGGGTAGGGACAGGGTATTCATATCTGATCTAAAACCCGAACCAGGAACCGGGTTTTTTTATACCTGGTTTATATCCGGGTTTTATAAATACCCGGAACCGGGTTTTATAAATACCCGGTTATATAGTGACAAAAGGGGGTCTGCACTTTTGGATGTGACATGCCTTGCAAACAATAAATTTATCTTTTCATTGTTTGTGATACTTGATGTTATTGTAGTACAAGACTTTTCGTTGTTTTTCTGACATGACTTGCCAAAAGCAAATGCATAGTAATTAATTTGCATTATGAAGCAGATTCTTTGTTGACATGCCATGCATCATTATAATTAATATGCACAAGCATCAGTATAAATAATATGCACAACAACTAGTAGTTAGTATATATAAATTACAACGGTAATATTATTGTTTAGAGTCACTTTAGGGTCATTTTGTGCAGAATTGAGGATAGCATTGGGTATAAATATTGGTTCTATGTTTGGGTTAGTCATACAACTCAATTTTACATTGAAAATCAACAAAACTCTGCTCTAAAAATGGCTTCGCAAAGAGTTGCGTCTTCCGTTGCATGGGTTCTACGGCTACCAAAGCAAGCGTCATGGAGGTTATTCCTACAACTCGAAACCAAGAAGTTTGGGTTCATTTCGAGTTATGTAAAATGGCGTTTGGACCAAACAAAGCTCGATGCGTTCATTGTGGAGCTATGTTGAAGTCCGATTCGAACACGGTGTTGAAAAAACACTTGTCAACGTATTGCAAAGTTTTGAGAAATGATCCGAACCAAGTTCACCACCATTTTCAACCGACGGGCAAATTTGGCATTATGACGTTGAGTCGGTTCGCGAAGGATTCGGAAATTTCGTGATTCAAGAAGGTTTGTCATTTCAATTTTTCGACAACCAAAGATTGACCCGTCTCATCCAAAGAGTTCTACAATCACGTTATAACCAAGTAAGTCGCACTACTCTTCGACGTGATTGTCTAAAAGCGTGGAAAAAGCAAAACAACAATTGTTTTCGACTTTTCAAAGTTTAGAAACCGGTGTGAATTTGACGTGCAATGTTTGGTCGGCACCTCATGGGTTACCCGAATCGTACCTTTGTGTTACCGCGCATTGGATAGATCCCTATACGTGGCAAATGCAAAAGCGTACGATTGCTTTTGAGTTATTTCCTTATCCACATACCGCAAACAATTTGTTTCAACTTTTAAAAGAAGTAATCGATAGTTATAATTTTGGTAACATGTTTGCTATCTCTTTTGATAATGCATCCAACAACACCGCCGCGGTCACATAACTAAAGTTAAGATATAAACTGACTTACGACGGTGTTTTTTTTCATAGCCGTTGTGTGGCACATGTTATCAATTTAGTTGTGCAAGACGGTTTAAATGAAATTGTGGATTTGAGAAAAAAAATTTAAACAAATGCTACAAGATATTTTTGCGACTAGCAAGGGAATATATATGCGATATAGAAAATATTGTAAAGAATCGGGTGTTAAAAGTTTGGGTGCGAATTGGGACGTAGCGACTCGATGGAACTCGACTTGTAGCATGTTTGAAAGCGCTATAAAACAAAAAGGATTGTTTGATTGCTTTTCATGATTTGCTTGGAGACAAAATGGAGGTTGAATCATTCCGGCCGTCTAGTGGGGCTATTATGAAACTTTAACCGATGTGCTTGGGGTTTTTAAAAGTGCAACAACGTTTTTATCGGGAGTTTATTATCCCACAAGTTGCAAAGTTCTTAACCAACTTTTCATAATGGCAACAAAGCTTCAAGATTTGGAATATAAAGGTCTGATTTTTGTTAAAATGATGAAGCCAATGAAAGAAAAGTTTAGAAAGTATTTATGAAGTTTTGTCTCCTGTTATTACTTGTTCGGCCGCTCTAAACACATACGTAAACAAAGGAAATAAAAAAGTCATTCTTCAAAAGTCATAATATCGAATTTCAAATTTAAAAACGTTATTAAATTTCAATAGGCTAAACCATCCACTAAAACATATAAAGAAGCATTTAATACCCGGTCGGGTTTTTTTAATACCCGGCGTGGGTTTTTTCCCAACCCGATGCATACCCGAACCTGGAAATAGGGTATTATAATACCCGGGTTTTATAAAACCCGAACCAGTTTTTCAAAAAACCCGATTTGTGCATCACTACTAGTAAGCTTATATTAGCAATAGCAACAAGTATCAAAAATCATAGAATGTGTTGATTACTGCAAAAAAGGTAGCGTCATATGAGTTACACTATGAAACCACATACGAATTAGTACTAGTTCAAAGCAAACTTTTCTGGAAATAATAAAAAAAAAAATAGTATCAAGTATTTATTGATGTGTGCTTTCTTTATTTGAACAGCATAGGCCCGGACATTCAGGATCACCTTGGCAAATGAATCACTTTTCCGCCTGGAGACCAGAACGTGGTGACCATACATAATATTTCTCAAACAATGTTTAAACACGCGTTTTTATGACTCAATTAATATAATCGATAACCATACATAATAGATTAATAGTTTACATTGTTGTAAAAAAACTGAAAAAAACAGCTCAAAATGTTAAACCCGTCAAACCAAACCAAACCAAACCAAACCAAACCAGCATGGCTGGTTCAGTCACCGCCACAAAAGAAGCCAAACTGGTTTAAACTCGGCAAAACCAAAAAAGAAATAAAAACTAACACTGATTTCAAACGTAATCAAAATCTTCTTGTTGATGCTCAAGAACAATTGTGGCAAGGGCAAGTCTATAAGCGGTTGATCTTAGATTTCTTGTTAGAACATATATTTCCTTCTTCCTTCGCTTCAAAGGCACAGAACTCCACTGCTCGTGTCTAAGATGCGCAAGAAAGACCGCATCACAGAGACCCCCCGCTGATGGTTTCTTGCTGCAAGTCAACAAAAGTCAACTTCAGTCATAATAAGCGTCAATTAAAGGGCAACCATCTTCAACATCTAGTGTTTCTAAAAAAAAAGATGTAATCAATTATGTTAAAAAGTATATATTGTTCATGTAGTTGATGGGACGTAATTTCATGTAAAAAACTGCATAAACACTTGTAGTACAAGTCAAACTGGTATCGTATAGAGCGACCTTTTGTAGTTGATATATTTAAAAAAGAGTAAAATGCCATTTCTGTCATTGAGGTTTGGTCACTTTTGTCCAAAGGTTTGTTTTTCCGCAGTTGGATCCAAAAGGTTTGAAATCTTGCCATTTTCAACCAGCCCGTTAACTCCATCCATTTTCTCCGTTAAGGCAGGGGTATTTTTGTCTGCTTTGTTAACTTAAAAGACAATTCAGTCTTTTTCACTTTATGCAATTTAAAATCAAAGCCGAAAAAACTGGGGTTGATTGGAATTAGTAGGAGAGAGACGAAAACACCCCTAACTTAAAGGAGAAAAATAGATGGAGTTAAAGAGCCGGATGAAAATGCCAAGATTTCAAACCTTTTGGATCCAAATGCGGAAAAACAAACCTTTGGACGAAAGTCGCAAAACTGGCCAAACCTCCGGGACGAAAATGGCATTTTACTCTTAAAAAAAAGCAAACATACTGATCAAATCATGCAAACGACTATTTTTCTCTTAGTAATTTGTCGATAAATGGATGTAAATCAACGACATAAGTTTGACCCAAAAAGTCAAATGCATACACAAAGGGATGACATAATTGTACTAACCTTCCTTGAACAAATCCGGAAGTGATGAAACCGATTGGCCACCTATTAGACTCAACGGCTGCAGGATCCTCGGGCACTCGAAATTCCCATTTACCAGAATCTTGTTTCGCAAAGTATGTTGCCACTGATGACGGAGGTACTTGAAGTTCACCCTTGTTGTTTGAACTACATCAGTTCACCAATTATCATCTAGTTAGGGGCAAAAGAGACTACACTATGATGTGTACTCTAATAGTCTAATACAGAGTTTAAAACAATCACCAGGGGTGTGAACTTTTGATACGAACCTAACTCAATATTTAGCTAAACGGATCATGTTCGGGTTAACCCGGCACGTTCACAGGTTGACCTATTTAACCCATTTACTAATTAGTTTTCATTATTTAAAAGTTTAGGGATGAATTGGCTTTGTTTAAACATGACTGCTTAGAAAAATAAAAATAATTTGTAAATTTAAAATCCTAAACTGAAAAAAAAAAAAGAAAAATATTTTTGGGTTGATTGGTTGTGTATACATATGTCATGTTCGGGTTCATATTTCTGGGTAAATTTAAAATTCTAAACAATTAATTTGTCAGAATTTGAAGTATTTTAATAAAATACAAGAATTAAAAACACTAACAAACTATCGAACATAAACGAAACACGTTACCGAACGTTCACGAACATAAATGAATGAACACGGCCTCTGTTCATGTTCGTTCATTTAACTAAACGAACGAAACTTCATGTTCGTGTTCGTTCATTTATTAAATGAACGAACACAAACGAACTTCCCGACGAAAACGGTTCACGAACTGTTAGCTGAACGTTCAGTTCGTTTGCAGCCCTAAATATCAGCACTAACAATCACCCAAAGTGGATTTAAAATAAAATCCCATAATTCATTCTAAACATATAATCAATAAATTAGATTTATCAATATTATATTATGCTTTTCGTAACGATGATGACAACCTGATGAACAGTGGCAAATAAGAAGGCATAAGATAAAAGTCGAAAATTTACCCTGAAATCCAAAGCTTTATATCAGCTAAACGGGGTGCACAAACAACAGCTCCATCCTCGATAGCACCTTCATTAAAAGCACGGAGCGTAACTCTAACAAAACACACCTTTCGACATCGATTTCCCAGAAAACTATCCATATTTAGGTCATGATCGAGTACTTTCTCATCCTTTATGATTTTAGATAAGCACGTGTTCTTATCACAAAAATGTAGGAAAAGAGGCAAACGATCACCGTTTATAGTATTCAAGAAACCAGACAACGTTCTTGATGACCTCGCTACAACAATATGATCGTTTGGTAATGCCGGTTCAGCAACTGCATCTGATTCGTTAGAACAGGTTTGAGTGGTTTTTGATTTAGCGGGATTCATTTTGAAAGCGAAACGAACGCAGTTCCATGGAGGTGGAACGGGAACGCTAAACGTTTTTACGAAAGCAGGACGGAGAGCGGCTTCTTTATCCATGGCGGCCACTTCGGTTTCGGTTAAAGAAGCGTAAGAATCACATTCCGGAAACTCAGATGGAAAATTTGGTATTCGAGCCTGCAAATGTAGAAGTTTTAAGAAATGTGGACTTCTTAAAATTAGAAGTACTTACTAGAGGTGGTGATTTTGACATGTTTATTGGTAAATGGGTCAACTCGGGCTATACTTTGAATTTAACGGGTCAAGTCGGGTTGTACTTTGTAGTTAACAAGTCAGCGTGTAGGGTTGCAAACGAACACGGACAAGGTCTTGTTCGTTCATTAAGGAGATAAATGTGTTCACGACGAACTGTTCATGAACACGAACCGGACGTGACTTTCTGTTCGTGTTCGTTCGTTCGTTAAGTTTAGGTAATGAAGACAAATAAACGCAAACAAACACAAATGAATGTTCATGAACACAAACGAACACAAGCGTTCATGAACAGAAACGAACATATATTGAAAACTGAATAAAATCGACAGCATTTGTCACAACAATTACGTAGATCCACCTAAAATATACTAACCTAATATTTATTAATTTTTAAATAAAATGAGATAGCCTAGGATTTACTAAATATTATACTAGTGGTAATTTTAAAGTATTTAAATAAATATGAAAATTAGCATGCCTAATAAATTATCGAACATGTCAACGAACGTTCGGGAACATTAATGAACGAACGGGGCCTTTGTTAATGTCTGTTCATTTAATTAAACGAACGGAATTTTCTTGTTCGTGTTCGTTCCTTTATTAAACAAACAAACTTCCCGCCGAAGGTTTACGAACCGTTCGCTGAACGTTTGGTTCGTTTGCAACCCTATCAGCGCAGGTTATACTTCATATTTGACGGGTCAAATGCGTAAAAGAATTTCAAAAACAAACTAGAAGATAAAACCGAGAGTGAATGGCATCCAAAATGTTTTCAAAACATATATTAAAATTGTAATAAAAACTAACTAAAGACTTGCTTTCAACAACTCAAGACAATAAAATAAGTAAGACTTTGTGGGTAGGCCTGGCCCATTGTAACATGTCCTTCGAAACTAATTAACTGATTACCATCACCAGACCAGTTTGGACTTATTACCCAACCCTGTGACCCGTAAGTTGTGCCCCCTCTATTGTGTAGAAGCAAATGCATGTAACTTACTTCACAAGCAACCCAAGACCTCTCTCTCAAACCAATGGCCCGGGCACCAATTGAGACAAGCGGAACCCAAAATGCTTTAACCCAGCTCAAAGGAAGTATAATAGTCCACCTGAAAAAATATCAAACAATGCAGCAGTCAGTACTTTGGATTCAAAAAAAGATTATTCTTGAACTTCAAATAAATAAACAACAAAAGAGTGATTGTACGTCAATGGAACTCAATCTAAAAGATAATCATTTCGACCAGACATCACATTGATTCCATTTTAACCAATTTAAGTCAAAAAAGGCACCTGTACTGTTTGACCCGTTGATCAACCTGCCCGCCTGCCCAACCCATTTTACCAACTCTATTTTTAAAATGGAGTAAAATGCCAATTTCCTCCCTGAGGTTTGGCCACTTTTGAGACTTCCATCCAAAGTTTTGTTTTTCCGCATCTAGGTCCAAAAGGTTTGAAATCTTGCCAATTTCATCCGACTCGTTAACTCCATCCATTTTTCTCCATTAAATGAGGGGCATTTCCGTCTTTTTAGACATTTTTTTTTAAAATAAAAACACTCAAAGAAATAAAAATCTACCTCTGTTGACTTTCTCCCCGCCCAAACCCTTTAATCATCATAAAAAGGGTCTAAAAGGACGAAAATACCCGTGACTTAACGTTAAAAAATGAATGGAGTTAACGGGTCGGTTTATAATGGCAAGATTTTAAACCTTTTGGACCCAGATGCAGAAAAACAAACCTTTGGACGAAAGTCGCAAAAGTGGCCGAACCTCAGGGATGAAAATGGCATTTTACTCTTTTAATATGCCATGCATCAATAAAGTAGCCTTGTGAATCTTCTGTTAAATTCATAGACCTTGTAACTGAATCCATTAGCTTATTCCTTCTGATAAGAATAATGGGGCAAACTCTCGAAGAATGTATTCCGGTTGAAGCGTCAATGTCAGCCGAATTTTTGTCAGGAAGACAGAAAGACAGAAGACGCTGATGGTGTTTTTCCATACAAAGAACACTTTCTTCTACTGGACAGCACAACCCTTTTTCAGCATCCCACAAATCAGTGTAACCTGAGTCGAACTCCGTGTTTTCGTTGGTCAAAGCACGGGGATCATTAACTGTAAAAGAACTTATTCCAGAACAAGGGGTGTGTTCTTCAACAGCTCCCATTAATGAACACTTCCTCAAACAAGAAGATTTCTCAGACATGTTCTCAGACATGCTGCATGATCATCAACAACATTAACTATCATATTTAAATAACAAACACAAAATTAAATAAATAAACTGCATCAAAACGTTGGATGACTTGCCTGCTAACCGGATGCAGTATCTTTTGAAGAAGCTGAGATGCTTTTGAACCCATCACTTCCAATGTTCCAAATTGCCCCTCGAGCGAAATACATCGAACAGAAGCAAAATCCTCATTAACCTGAGATACTAATACATGATTATGACATCAACATTCAAAAAACAGATGGGAAATTTTGACTCATTTACTTATGTGTGTTGATTCATATTATATTTTTCTAAAGGGTCAAACAGGTAAAATTAAAAAATAATAAAAAAAGAATAGTTCAAAAGGGTATGGATTCTCTAAATACAAGTTATTCAAAATTCAGATTAGTATTGAAATAAAGTAAAATGCCATTTTCCTCCCTGAGGTTTGGCCAATTTTGTGACTTTTGTCCAAAGGTTCGTGTTCTTTGCATTTGGATCCAAAAGGTTTGAAATCTTGCCATTTTCATCCGCCTCGTTAACTCCATCAATTTTTCTCCATTAAGTCAGGGGTATTTTCGTACATAAAGTGAAAAAGACCGAATTGCCCTTTAAGTGAATACTTGTACATTATGCTAAATGCTTGTACATAAAATGAAAAAAGACCAAATTTCCCTTTAAGTTAACAAAAAAGACGGAAATATCCCTAACTTATCGGGAAAAAAAATGGATGGAGTTAACGAGCCAGGACAACCCACCAACTCGACACAATTTGATGCATAAGAAAGTCAACCAATTTGATATGCTGCCTCTATCAAAATATATTGGAACTTTATGCAAGGTCGAGATGTAAAGTTAATAAACTAGGTTTATACATACTGGAAATTTATACAATTTATACACAAGATAAATGATTAAAAAAAGATTAATAACTAGTTCCAAATATCAAAAAGAATAAATGAAGAACTCAAATTCTACCTTACCCTGACTTTCACAAGCACTTTTCAAAGCATTGTAACCTTCAGTTAATGCAGCAGCATGTATCCATATCCATAACTGCCTTAACTCATTGGTTCGATCACATTCTGACTCAGCATCCGTTGGCTGCTGAATAGGTCTCCACATATAAATAACCGGTGCAATTGTACGTGAATCAATTGCTCCAGCATGACGAAGCTGCGAAAGTGAATACATAAATTACCAAAAAGATTGCAAAACAATCGACAGATAGATTAATCTTGTATGAATATGCGTGTATACAGACAACCACCTACCATTGAAGAAGCATATATACCACCAGAAAGTACATCTTCAGCATCCGATGAAGGAAAAGGTGACATTACGCTGCTTAAAATCGACAATATTGAATCCTGAAAGCAAACAAAATAGCCATCAACGGTACTGGTATAAAAATATACATATAGCTATATGGAGCTTCACACCCAAGAAACAGAAATAAGAAAAAAAAAGAGTAAAATGCCATTTTCGTCTCTGATGTTTGGTTTGGCCAGTTTTGTGACTTTCGTCCAAAGGTTTGTTTTTCCGCATCAAGATCCAAAAGGTTTGAAATCTTGCCATTTTCATCCGGCCTGTTAACTCCATCCATTTTTCTCTGTTAAGTCAAAGGTATTTCAGTCTTTTTTGCTAACTTAAAGGGAAATTTGGTCTTTTTCACTTTATGTACAAGCATTTAGCATAACGTACAAGTATCCAAAACCCTTTAACGTAACAAAAAAAGACGAAAATACCCTTGACTTAACAGGAAAAAAATAGATGGAGTTAACGAGCCGGATGAAAATGGCAAGATTTCACATCTTTTGGATCCAGATGTGGAAAAAACCTTTGGACAAAAGTTGAAAAAACTGGCCAAACCTCGGGTATGAAAATGGCATTTTACTAAAAAAAACTATAACCTGTGAACCCTGCAGTTGAACAGCACTATAATAGCTAGCATCATGAATAATAGTTCCATTTTCTAACCATTTTAAGAGTGCTCTTGAGCCTTTCCCTCTGCATTAAACAGACCATAAGTTGTTAATACCCTGCAAGACTTGTATTATTAGAATATTATACTTTGTGTACTTATATTGAAGTATTCAATTATTTCAACACACTAACTACTTTTTATAAAAGTCACATTTATTGGGCAAATAGTGTTCGGGTCAACCTAAACTGATGCACTTCAACACGTACATAATATTACCGTTTACATGATATAATTAACATTTGTATCACAATTCACATGTGCACGTTTGGCTATATAAATTAGTCATTACCTGCCATGCAAACCGAGAGGAAGGTGGAAACCCCAACGCTTAATCATCGTAAACCGTTTCGCATGCCAAACGTGAGTTCGAAGCCTCTTTGTCCCATCACCAGATACGCAAAACCCGCTTTCAAGATTCTTGTTAAGCTCCTTTTTGCGCCTAATGTGACGAGGGGGAGCCTTGTTAACACTTTTTTCTAAACTTCCATCGCTTTTTGATTGGTTCAAAATTCCAACTTTTTGCTTCTTTCTAAATCGAGTTTTAGAAGCCCGATTGTCGAAACCAGTAGTTCTTCTCCTCTTGTTTCGCTGAGATCTAAAATCGTTGTTCAACCGACTAGCAATTGTTGAGTAGAGGGAATCGAGTTCAGGAGCTCGTGATTCCGTAAATTTCTGCACGAGTAGCTCACCTGGCGGTATGGCATGGCTTTTGAGCTGTTTGCTTCCATCAGTAGTCATTGTCAGAAGACAGTAACCTACAGTAGTTATTTAAACAATCTTGAGTTACAATAGTTGACAGTTAAGAATGATGAAATCTTATTTCCTGTTTAAGTTTGCTTCTTGAAAATGAAGCGTTTCTTCAAACATAGTACTTTTCAAGAAGCACATAACAAAATCCTAGGATCGCCGATTGATATATGCAAATCGATAAACCACATAAACACTGAGTTCTATTTTTTGTTTCCGATAAGATGATAGTGTATTCGTTAATGTTCTCAATACTAATGTCATTGCTGTTTCGATATGATGACATGAACAAACTCCAATAGAATTTAGTAACAAATTCACCACTACTGTTATTCAATAATGAACGATAATCAATAACCGAATGAACACGAGCCAAAACATAGTCATCACTTCTACTTAGGGTATGTTTGGCATGGAGCTTTTAAGAGCTTTTAGGAGCTTATAGCTTTAAGCTTTTAAGAAAAAACTCCTACTCAATAAAAAGCCTTGTTTGGTTGAAGGAGCTTGAAGCTTTTGGTTGAAAGCTACTAGTAGTAGCGTTTAGAAGGAGCTACAAGCTTTTAGGGAAAGTGACTAATTTAACCTCTAAAAATAATAAACTTTTTAATGCACAAGCTTTTTAAATTTTTAGTTATGTCCATTTTGGTCATTTTATACGTTTTATTAAAAGTTCCAGCTACTCTGCCAAACACCAAATATATCTAAAAAGTTACAGCTACTAGCTACCAGCTACAGCTACCAGCTTCCAGCCACCAGCTACTTTTACCAAACATACCCTAGGAGCGTTCAACCAAAAGCTTCAAGCTCATAACCTAAAAGTTTCAAGCTCCTTCAACCAAACAAAACTTTCTATTGAGTAAGAGCTTTTTCTTAAAAGCTTAAAGCTAGAAGGTTCTAAAAGCTCCATGCCAAACATACCCTTAGAGGTGGCAAAATGGATGGGTTGGCTTGGATTGGTTGTTGGGTCAGGATGGGTTTGGGTTAGAATGAATTTGGGTTAAGTTGGGTAAAAGAAAGAAAAAGGTCAGGATGGGTTTGGGTCAGGATGAGTTCGGGTCAAGATGGGTTTGGGTCAGGATGGGTTGAAAATAAATCAATAATAATAAAAACTAAAAAAAATTATAAAAAATGAAAAAAAATTATAAAAAAATAAAAATTAAAAAAAATTAAAAAAAAATTAAAAAAAATTATAAAAATAAAAAATTATAAAAAAATAAAAAAACGATCTGCACTTTTCCTGCATAGCTTGATCGGACACATCTAGCATTCCGAGCTATATTCCGAGTTAAAGATGGTACCTATGATGGTACGTACATATGAAGTATGCTGGTAACCTGGCAAAAATGCTTGGTTGGGTTTAGTCATTGGGCTAACTGAGTGACTTTATGTGTCTTTTCAACTTTGTTTAGTTTACAATATGTGAATGTCACCTTCATGCCAACCCTACTCTTATGCCACCATATAAAAATGCAACCATGCTGTTATGCCAATCCTATAAAAATGCAAAGGGTTACTTGCAGCAGGGGCGGACCTACCTCTTTGGTAGGGGTAACCCCCGCTACCCCTTAGTCGGAAAAAAATTGGAAAAATTAGTGTAAATTTTGAAAAATTTGACGTTTTTTCGATTTCGTTACGGCTTATTTATAACACGTTACCCCTTGGTCGGAATCCTAGATCCGCCACTGACTTGCAGTCCAACTCCAAGTTACCAACAACCTAAACAGTCCTACTATCATAACAGCAGTTGTTTGAGAAAGTATCATAGATTGTTAGTAAAGTACATTCATCAACATATGTCAAAGATTTAGACTTAAATTAAACCAAGCACCTACACAGAAAAATATACAATATAACAACGTCAAGAACAAACTATGTTGAATCTGAGTTAACGATGCTGAATCTAAGTTAACAAAAATTAACTATGCTGAATCTGAGTTAACAAAAATTAACTACAAATATACAAATAATTATCTATCGACAAGAACAAAAATTAACTACAAATATACAAATAATTATCTATCGACAAGAACAAAAATTAACTATGCTGAATCTGAGTTAACAAAAATTAACTACAAATAATTATCTATCGACAAGAACAAAAATTAACTATGCTGAATCTGAGTTAACTATGCTGAATCTCAGTTAACAAAAATTAACTATGTTGAATCTGAGTTAACAAAAATTAACTACAAATATACAAATAATTATCTAATCGACAAGAACAAAAATTAACTATGCTGAATCTTAGTTAACTCACTGTGTGATGAATGAATTGATACTGAATCGACGAAGAAGATGAATTGTAGCAGGAAGACCAGTGCGTCACTGCGTGAATTGCAAAGACCTATGGAGAAGAAGATAACCCATCCTGACCCATTGGAAAAAAACCATTAAACCCAAAATAACCCATTGTGTTTAAATAATAGCCCAAATGAACCCATAATCAGCTCCTTGGGTTAAAATTGCCGGGGCCTACTTCTACTGTTATTAAAAACATCAAACAGAGCCAAAACTTTGTTCAATTTTGAAGAAAAAACTTGTAATCAGTTTGAATGAATGCAACCTAGGCAAAGGCAAAACAATATAACAGAGGATGATTGTATCTATCGAAGTTGTAAGCATTTTTATGTAATTCGAAGATAATTTACAGGTTTATTCGTTATAAACTGATGTTGCGCCAATCTCTAACACGAAAAGTTATACGATCAATAAACAGATCTAGGTTAAAGCATAAGTTAACCATAATCAGAAAGCAGTAAGATAATCACCTGCACGAAATCCACTAGCTGGAATAATCTAGGGCTTCAAATCACCATGAATAAGCTATTCTGATTTTGTAAAACCCTCCGCTAGGGTTTATAACCATAATCAAAATTTAAAATTAAGAGTTAATTACTGTTTTCGTCCCTGAGGTTTGTCAAAAATAACGGTTTCAGTCCATTAGTTTAAAAATTGCGATTTCAGTCCATTAGTTTCATTTTCGTAACCATTTCAGTCCACTAACTTAACTCCATCCATTTATTTTGTTAACTTTGAGTTAACTAACTAATTCAGGGACGGTTTGCGTCAGTTTTAGAAACACAAGGACTTAAGTGTAAACTCTAAAACATTAAAACAAAAAAAAATAGTAAATTCCAAAAAATCAAAAAAATTCCAAAAAACCAAACAAATTCCAAAAAATAATAAAAATTCTAAAAAATCATAAAAATTCTAAAAAATTCTAAAAAAATCCAAAAAATCTGTTTCGGCGCGAACTGTTTCGAACCCGAACCGTTTCGAGCTGAACCGTTTCGACGCGAACCGTTTCGACCCGTACCGTTTCGACCCGTACCGTTTCGACCCGAACCGTTTCGAGCTGAACCGTCTGTACCGTTTCGACCCGAACCGTTTCGAGCTGAACCGTTTCGACGCGAACCGTTTCGACGCGAACCGTTTCGACCCGTACCGTTTTAAGCCGAACCGTTTCGACCCGTACCGTTTCGAAGCCGAACCGTTTCAAGCCGAACCGTTTCGACCCGAACCGTTTCGAAGCCGAACCGTTTCAAGCCGTACCGTTTCGAACCGAACCGTGCCGTTTCGAAACGAACCGTTTCGAGCTGAACCGTTTCGAACCGAACCGTTTCGAGTTGTACCGTTTCGACGCGAACCGTGTCGTATCGAACCGAAACGGTTCGCGTCGAAACGGTTCGGGTCCAAAGGGTTCGGTTCGAAACGGTTCGCATCGAAACGGTACGGTTCGAAACGGTACAGCTTGAAACGGTTCGGTTCGAAACGGTTAAGCTCGAAACGGTTCGGTTCGATACGGCACGGTTCGCGTCGAAACGGTTCAGCTCGAAAGGGTTCGGTTCGAAACGGCACGGTTCGGTTCGAAACGGTACGGCTTGAAACGGTTCGGCTTCGAAACGGTACGGGTCGAAACGGTTCGGTTCGAAACGGTTCAGCTCGAAACGGTTCGGCTTCGAAACGGTACGGGTCGAAACGGTTCGGCTCGAAACGATACGGGTCGAAACGGTTCGCGTCGAAACGGTTCAGCTCGAAACGGTTCGGGTCGAAATGGTACGGACGGTTCAGCTCGAAACGGTTCGGGTCGAAACGGTACGGGTCGAAACGGTTCGGGTCGAAACGGTTCGCGTCGAAACGGTTAAGCTCGAAACGGTTCGGGTTCGAAACAGTTCGCGCCGAAACGGATTTTTTGGATTTTTTCGAATTTTTATGATTTTTTAGAATTTTTATTATTTTTTGGAATTTGTTTGGTTTTTTGGAATTTTTTTGATATTTTGGAATTTACTATTTCTTTTGTTTTAATGTTTTAGAGTTTACACTTAAGTCCCTGTGTTTCTAAAACTGACGCAAACCATCCCTGAATTAGTTAGTTAACTCAAAGTTAACAAAATAAATGGATGGAGTTAAGTTAGTGGACTGAAATGGTTACGAAAATGAAACTAATGGACTGAAATCGCAATTTTTAAACTAATGGACTGAAACCGTTATTTTTGACAAACCTCAGGGACGAAAACAGAAATTAACTCTAAAATTAATTAAATTAAATTATTTTAGAAAGAGTAAATTGCCATTTTAGTCCTCGAGGTTTGTCTAAATTTACCATTTTAGTCCAAATAGTTTTTTTTCTCCTCTCGGTCCCTGACTTTTCCCTTTTGTTGTCATTTTGATCACATACACTAATTCCGTCCAAAAACCTCATTTTTAAGCAGAGGTATTTTGGGGATTAACTTTATAAATCATTTCACTTGTCATTTTGATCTAGGTAGGGGCGCAAGATTTAACAGTGTGTTCCCGAGTTAAAAATCCCTCCCCATCCCTCCCCTCCCCTCCATGTCTTTCCAAATTGGAAAGACTATTTTCAGGCAAAAAAAAACCCCATTTTCCCTCCCCTCCCCCTATTAAGTGGATCTCTGGAACACAGCCTAAGGGACTGGGAGGGGCGCCCGACCCCCCGAACTTTTCGGTCAGTAGTGTTATATATGTACGTTTCGTATAGGATTTTGTAGGTATATACGTTCCCCCCCCCCCCCCCCCCGTTTTATAAAAAAAAGAGTAAACTGCAATTTTACACCCTGAGGTTAAGGGTCATTGGCATGTCTACCCCCCTAAGGAAATAATTGCAAATTACCCCCCCCCCCCACTGTTAACTCTTATGTCGCATGTTTACCCCCCGGCCTAACATTCCGTTAGTCTTTAGCGTTTTCTGTTAATGGTCAAAGGGCAAATACGTAAATTCGCGTTCCTGTTGACCTGCAACCTCATAAAACCCCATTTTCATCACTTTGAAACCCTGAGGTTAACCTAACTCAAAATTGAAGAACACCGCAGTCTCGTTCAAGCATCCTTCAACAATTACAGCTGATTAGAAGTTGTGTTACGAGCATGGATCTTCGATTGTGGAAGTTACGAGCTGAAGATCAGTATTTAGAACCGGCTGAAATGTACCGTAAGTGACATGCAAGCTCACAGCGTTTGAATCAGGTAAAATTTTAACATACTTCTGTGTTAATTTGTTTTTGTTGTTTGATTACAGGTGAAACCCAATCTGAATTTAGCATAAAATTTCACCATGGAGGTAATTTTGTAGAAAACCCAAATAGGAAATACGTTGGTGGGAAGATGAACTACATTGATCATGTAGATTTTAGAGTGTTGAATACTGATGTTTTAGAGGCGATGGTTAAGAAATTAGGATACAATGATGGGTTGCTTTTCTGCATTCATTACAAGAAACCGTATTGTTCCTTGGATTTTGGTCTTAGGACTTTAAAATGTGATGTTGACTTAGAGCCTATCTTTGATCATGTGCGTCAAGGAGTCCACATGATAGACATGTATGTTGAACACCGGAGGTCAACAATATTGGAAAATACAAGTGAAGGTCCTATAGGGGCTAATAAAGCAATTGTTCCAGCATCATTTACAAAATATACTCAGAATGATAGTATGAATGAATATAAGGAAGAGAGTGACGGAAGTGATCCTGATTATGAGTATGTTGAGGAAGATAATTTGGTTTATGAAATAGAGGTGGATATGCAGAGGTTCAGGGCTAATGTTGACTTTACTAGGGAAGAACTGGATGGTTCAAGTGATGGGGATCATGATGATGATAGAAGCGAAGAAGGTCATCAGCCTGTTGATCTGGAGGTTTTTGAAAGTGGGTCTGATGACAATTCAAGCCTTAGAGATAAGGTTGCTAGGAAGATAAGGAGGAGAAACAAGAGTGCTTTAAAAGGTCCAAATGATTTGCCATTCTATGTTGGTCAGCTTATTGATGACAAGAAAACGATGAATCAGATGGTGAAAAGTTATGCTCTTAAGGCTAGGAGGGATGTGTTTATTCTAAAAAATTAATTGTTAAGGTATAGGGTAGTATGTTTTGGAAGCAATCCACCACTACTTGGTCATGTAAAAAAAGGGAGAAGAGGGGCAAAATAGTAAATGCACCAAAGTAGGGCAAAAATACAAGCACCTTAAAAGGCATATCAAGCCCACCTGTCCTTGGGCAGTTCACATCTCAAGAAACACGGACAAGGATAAGTGGTGTGTGAAGACCATTCATAATCAACACAATTGTTTGACAACAAGGGTCGTTTCTTTGTATACAATGAGTTCGATTGCCAGAGAGATTCAACCTATGATTGAAAGCAATCCAGACATGCCAATTCATGCAATCCAAAGTCAACTGCTTCGGAAGCATCAACTTGAAATATCACTCCATAAGGTCTTCAGAGCCAAGAGGATAGCAACTACGAAGATTTATGGTGATTACCAAGAACAGTATGCTTTGCTAAGGTCATATTGTGATGAACTTCTAAAAGTCAACCCAGGTAGTACAATTAAAATTGATGTGGAGCCATGTGGGAACTCAGCTAGTCCTACAAGGCAGTTTCGAAGGGTTTATTTTTGTTTCGCCTCTATGATGAGAGGATTTAAGATGATTGGAAGACCATTGCTGGGTGTGGATGGTTGTTTCATGAAAGGTCCATATCCTGGACAGATCTTGAGTGCTGTTGGTATTGATGGAAATAATAGCATATATCCAGTTTGTTATGCCCTTGTTGAGGCAGAAACAACACAAACCTGGAAATGGTTTTTGCAACTGTTGAGAGATGACCTAGGGTGTACGACTGACTCTTGTTTCACCTTCATTAGTGGCAGACAAAAGGTAATAAGTTCTTATGATTAATAAATTGCAAAAAACTTTGGTAGCAAAATATTATGATTATTCAGCAAATTGAATTGCATTTTGTATCACAGGGTCTGATTCCTGCTATGCTAGCTGTTTTTCCTAATGGTGAGCACAGATTTTGTTTGAGGCACATCCATGAGAACATGAAATCCAAGTGGCGTGGAGATCTTTACAAGAATTTGCTTTGGTCAGCCGGAAGGAAGACATCCATTCCATACTTTAACAAAGCTATGGAAGAAATTAAGACAACAGAACGAGCTATGTATGACTGGCTGAATGAGATCCCATACACCGCTTGGTCAAGAGCATATTTTTCTGGAAGAGCTAAATGTGATATGTTGCTGAACAACATTTGTGAGGTTTTTAACCGACAAATCGTAGGAGCAAGGGACAAGCCGATTATCACATGCCTAGAATTCATTCGGGAGTACATGACGAAGAGGATAGTCAATGTCAACAAATTGCAAGCAAAGTGTACGGGGCCACTGACACCTCATGCAACTGAGGTGTTCGATGAGATCAAGAAACAGGCTGCTGAAATGTCTATTCTCATGGTTGATTCAGACAAGTATCAAGTAACAGGTCCGAGATCACAGTGTGTTGTGAATGTCAAACATAAAACTTGTGCATGCAGGAAGTGGGATTTGACAGGGATGCCTTGCAAACATGCAGTTGCAGCCATATGGGATATGTCAAGGAATAACAATGATGCTGGCATACCAGAAGAGTGGGTGGATGATGTGTATTGGTTGTCAACATGGAAGAAAGTCTATCAAAATGTGATAGAGCCAATCAACAGGCCAGAGATGTGGACTCCTTCAGAGTGTCCAACAACACTCATCCCACCAAAGCATTATACACAAGTTGGAAGGCCTAAGAAGAAAAGAAATAAGGCATTTGGTGAAAAAGAGCTTGAGCAGGAGTTCGACAAAGGAGGTAAAATGACCAGAAAGGGAAGTAGCATCAAGTGTGGTAAATGTGGGAACATGGGTCACAATGTCAGGAGCTGCAAAGGACAAGGTGGTGAACAATCAACTGCTTCACAGGAATCACACACTGCCACTCAAGGTGCACCAGTTTACAATCTTGATGAGTGATGGATGGTTTGTAAGTTTAGAGTATGTTTGTTTGTTTGTCAAGTTTCTTCAAGACAATGTTTGGTTTGTAACTTTAGACTATGTTTATTTGTTTGATTGTTCAAGACAATGTTAGGTTTGTCAAGACAATGTTTGGTTTGTACCTTTATGTTTGGTTTACAAATGTTTGTTCAATGTCATGGCTGCTTTGGTTTATTATGGTAGAGTATGGCTGCTTTAGTATTTTGATTTACAATGTCATGCATGCTTTGGTTTATTATGGTAGAGTATGGCTGCTTTAGTAAAAAAAATGTGTTCAAACAGATTTTTGGGGGAAGGTCATTCGATTACAAACCAACATTTAGTACAAATAAGATGTCCAAAATACAAACATACAACCGAACAAATCTAGCCTATTTCCAGTGACAATCATCCAAACAAGACCAATCCGAATTAGAACCCAAATCATCGTCTTCATCCCAATATGTGTAATCCCATGCATGTTCCAGCACTTCAGGGTCATAATCCTTTGTCGGATCTCTGAATATCTTTTCATAATCAGTTTGTTGCTCCATGTAAGGTCTGAGTATCTCAGACTCTTGATCTTTAAAGTATACATAACTGTCTGGTTCTTCGGCTGCAACAACGTCTTCATCCTTAGCAATATCTTTCTCATTCTCAACTTAAACATTCTCTTTGTCAGCCATACCTACAGAATTACATCCAGGCTACCAAAACAAACATATAAGAACTTGAAAAGTAGCATTGCATAAACTTCAAAAGTCATAACCCAAATACGGTTACACTCAAAATACACAACCAGATCCAATTTCTCGACATTAACCTACTTAAGCAAAAAAAATACAACAATGAAGACCCAAGTAATCACAAAGTACATCTTCTGTTTCAACACATCCCCATTCTTGTACCGAGCCAACTGTTCTTTGCACTTAGCCAACTCATCCTTATCTTTAATGCTTTGAATTAAAGCAGGCATTACCTCTCGACAAATCGGACATCCCTGTTCTTCACCAACATCAGCCCATCTGAGGAAGCCACATCCTCCAACCTGTTATCGGACATCATAAGCAACATAAGAATGAAACTTGAGTTTCAATAACCATTAAACAGAAGAAACTTACACATCTAAGATACAATCGACCAGGATTAGCTTTGGAATGTGACTCTTTGAACACTGTTTTCGAACCACAAGGACATATGATGTTTGAAGCTTCACTTTTTCTCATGGTCTCCTTGGATCGCAGCACAGAGGAAGAAGATGAAGACATGTTCAGCGATTTTGGGGGTGGATTGAAGAAGACAGTGAGAGAAAGCGATTTACACAGACAAATTAGGGCTAGAACCTCTTAAATGAGGAAGAGGAATACGTTGGGGGGTAATTTTGGACATTTCATCACTCTCTAACGGGAAGACTAACGGAATGTTGGGCCGGGGGGTAAACATGCGACATAAGAGTTAACAGTGGGGGGGGGGGGGGTAATTTGCAATTATTTCCTTAGGGGGTAGACATGCCAATGACCCCTAACCTTAGGGTGTAAAATTGCAGTTTACTCAAAAAAAATTTAAATATATACGTTTTCGACCCCCCGGTTTTAATTTTTTTTATTTATATAGCCTAAATAAAATATTTAATTATCCCAAATACTATAGCCCAAATCTTTATATTTGGTAGAATACTAGAATGCATATTATATAACCCAAATCAAATCATTATATAACCCAACTTAAAAGCCCACCCTATCCAAAAAAAAAAAAAACAAAATTCGTTTACCTTGGGACATCGACCAGAAGAACAGAAGCCACAAGCCAGAACTGCAGAAGAGGGGAAAATGCAGATTCCAGAACTATTCGACTTCAGCTTCTTGTTCGAGAACAGAAGCCAAAACACGACTCGTGGCTGTGGTCTTGTACTCTTGTTCAACGTCTTCAATCTTCATAAGGTTAAAGGTATGTGTTTTTTATCTTTAGGTTTATTTTAGGTCTGCAATTTATGTGATTTAGGTTGAAATTAGGGGTGAAATTGTTCCGAATTTTTGCCCTAAACTTGTTGAATTTTTATGTAACCATGTCTAATTTTATTTGTTTAATCTTATTGTGATTTGATTTAGATATAAATTAGAGTTTGAAATTTAGGGTAATTTGTTAACTTGTTTTTTTATCAGATTATGCTATGGGGAAGAAAAGAATTTTTTTAGAATGAATAAAATGTTTTGGTGTTTTTGTCCGTTTGTTTGTTAAACAATGTTTACGTTTTAATGTTTGAGAACGTTTTTTTATTTGAGATTAATGTTTGACCCGACCCGACCCGAATCACCGACGGCCGACCCACACCTTGAAACTACGCGATAGAAAATTTTTTTAGGTCCGTTACCTTCCGACCCCCCGAACTTTTTTTTTTCAAGCTTCGCCACTGGATCTAGGGATGAGCAAATGGTACCCGGTACCGGTACCGAATTTACTGAACCGATACATTTTCGGTACCGATTCGGTACCGACTTTTGACATTTTCGGTACCGGTATTTACCGATTTTTACCCTCAAATACCAGTATCGAACCTTACCGTACCGGGTATATTCGGTACTGGTACCCACTTTTGGGGATTTTCGATACCGGTACTTTCGGTATCTGTCGGTACCGAGCTCATCCCTATTTTGATCCATTCCGTACATGGGTAAAGAAATTAAAAAGAAAGAAATGTACGGGACGAGAGTCGAACCCGGTTCCTTCTAATTTCACAGCCACGAACAGACTACTTGGGCTGTATCAAGTTTAGTGATATAACCCAGCTTGAAAAGTATATAACATCATGTGAAGACTCAAAAAAAAATGCGGAGGACCGGGTTTCGTACCGGTGACTTCACACAAAATAAGCTTCAACCCGCCACTCAATCACCACTCGGCCACAGCCCTATTTGGTGATGGAAGTGAACCTAATATATATTTAACACCGCGTTTGAAGCGAGCTGAATTGAATCTTCCTTGCTCCTTCGCTGGATTGAATCTTCGCCGAATCAATGATCTTCATAACGATTCCTTTCTCTTTTGAAAATGGGTGGAGGTATTCTCCATATGCAGACCCGGCTCTTGGGCCGGCCAAGCTGGGCAGGCGCCCAAGGCCCAAAAATATTAGGGGCCCAGTAGAGTTTAGAGGCTTATTATGTTACTTATAAAAAAGGCCCAAATACAGGAGAGTGAGGCCCAAATGCTGAACTTTGAGATGTGATTAAGGGCCCAAAGTCTGATGTGTTTGGGGCCTGTGCGCTCAAAAAAAAAAAAAGAAATTAAAATTAAACTTAATGCCTGTGTGCTCAAAAAAAAAGAAAATAAAATTAAACCTAATGCATCGTATAAATCAGATCCTTTCCCCTACGTTGTTCAGTATGCTCCTCACACAAATACACACACATATGAAGGCGATTACGTATTTGGATTGTATTTGAAGTCGATTTGAAGCATACAACAGGTAATTCTTGAACCCCAGTTCAATAATTTCGAATTTTGTATGTATTTCATCCATAAATTAGGTTAAAATTGTAGAATTTTGAGGGTTTGGGTGAAAAACTTGGGATTCTTCTGAAATTTGAATGGATGTTGGTATTTTGGCTCTAATTGGTTGATTAGGGATGTTCTTGTATGTCTAATTTTGATGTTTATTGAGATTTAAGAACCCTAGAAGAAGAGGTAGGGGAGTTTTAGGGTTCTAAGGAGGAGATTGCTAGTTGTGTAGTTAATAGCAGTGTTTGAACTTGTTGTTTAACTGCTCATGAAATATTTAACTAGTTTTTTACTTCATATGAGGCAGTTTTATGGTATATAGAATATAGATTAGTGGTTGATGAGCTTAAACTTTGCTGATGTTATGTTCGGCTTTAAGTCCCACGATCGACAATAACGTAAGTAGTAGTTTATTACATTGTTGTTAAGAAGCGAAAGGACTTTTGGTTTAATTGTGTGTGTAAAATTATGAACTCCTCAAAACGTAGAGGATTTAAGTCCCGTGATCGATAATAACTCGTGAGCCTACAACGAGCCGTTAACAGCCGTTAAACAGCTACCAGTCTCGTGATAGAGGATAACCTCTGCGTTTGCAGCCGTTAAATCGCTGCGAGCCAGTACGCATCCGTTATACGGCCATAAACGTAGCCATTTAACGGCTGCGAACAGGCCGTAAATGCAGCAGATAACCGGATGCAAACGCAACAGTTAACCGCTACGTTTACAACCTCTTCGCAGCCGTTATACGGTCGTAAACGCAGCCGTATAACGGCTGCGAACGGGCCGTAAACGCAGTGGTTTAACGGCTGCAAACGCAGCTGTTAACCGTTGCGTTCACGGCCCGTTCGCAGCCGTTATATTATAGAAAGGGGCCCAATTTTTTTGTCTCGCCCGAGGCCCAAAAGTTTTTTATTATTCTCGGAGACGACCATATGCATATGTTTCTTTAATTACCCAGATGTAACATATGCTCTAACATATGCGCTAATACTAGTTGTTGGTTCAGATTCTACATGTACACTTCACAATAAAGTATCAACAAAAAGATAACTGAAATAAAGTACATACATGAAACCATAAAACTAACTGAAAACAATTAACCCACTACTTCTTTACTGGAAATAAGGAAACACACATGCAAGACCCACTACTCTATAGTACCAAAATAAGGAAACAAACAAAGGCATGACATAAAGTGTAACATTCAGTCTTTCGCACCACCAATAGAAGATCCACTACTAAGTAAAGACATTCAGGTGTTATTGTTAAAGAAAGAGATATTTGCGGGATCAGTTTCACATCATTTCCCGATTTAGAGCCTATCAACCAGCTGTCCGTTTGCTGTCTTTTTTCCATATTTCTAGCATTACCTTGATTACAAGGTTTTTCCCTTGTATTTATATTGTTTGTTCCTCCTTGTATCGATATACAAAAACAAGAAATACAATACTTCCTTGAACCCTTTTATGCTCTGATTATCATGGTATCAGAGCAGTGTATTTGGTCTTAGGACCTACCTGCTCATCACTTACCCAATCAGTCCTTCACAACCAAAAGAGGGAACATCATGTCTGACGAAAACAACCAGAGCAATGATCTTGCTCTGCAAATCACAAACCTTCTCAAAACCAGCCTAAACAACCAAAACACTTCCCAAAAACAGAACCTATCAGATAGCCTGAAGATCAGTATCAACCTCAACAGCAAGAATTATGCCTTGTGGGCCAGAATGATTCGTGTTGCCATCGGTGGCAAATCAAAAGCCCTTCTCAATCATTTGTCCGATAAACCACCTGATAAACTCGATGCAAAGTATGAACAATGGGAACAAGATGATCTTGTAGTGTTCTCATGGTTGATACAAAACATCGAGCCCTCCCTTGCGAGCAACCTAACCGAATATCCCACAGCGTAAACACTGTGGGATGCTTTGGTGGTTACTTACAGTAGCGGGAAGGATAAGTTACAGACCTTTGACTTACACGTCAAAGCAAACGAACTCAAACAGAATGGCTCACCGCTAGAAGATTTTTGGATTACTATACAGGGTATCTGGGGAGAGATTGAAAGACGGGATCCTAACCCGATGACCTGTGCCGATGACATAGCAACCTACAATCGCCTCAGATCTGAACAGAAACTCTTTCAGTTCCTCAATGCTCTTGATCGGAGATATGACCACATTAAGAGAGAGGTGCTCAGGTGGGACCCGCTGCCTTCACCGGAAGGCGCCTACGCAGCAGTCAGAAAAGAAATGGCGCACCAAGGGATACTTGGGTCAGCCATTGAAGGATCCGGCCAAGATGGCGTGGCGGCGGGATTAGCCGCCAACGGGGTACACACACCAGAGGGACTAGGGTTTCTGTCCAAGGGCAGATCTGACCAATCGAAGAACAACAGTAGACCACCACGGGTAGACAAATCCAAACTGAAATGCGACCACTGTGGTATGGCTAAACACACTAAGGAACAATGCTTCCGGTTGGTTGGTTACCCGGAGTGGTGGGCTGATGGGCACAGGAAAGGGAAGATCGGGGCTGAACAAGGGGGGAAGGCAGCAGCTGCCGTGGGCAACCAGGAAGCCGCTGGCTCCGGCAGCGACAAATCACTCGAAAATAGGACTGGGGGTTTTGTGGCTATGGCGGCTGGTTATGAAGAAGATGACCACGTGACAGGTACAGGGTTTGGGAGCCTCTTCTCAAACCCTTTAAATGGGCAATCTTTTAATACCTATAAAACACATGTGGCACAAGCTAATTATAAAGATGAAAAACCTTGGATCTTTGACTGTGGGGCCACAGATACTATGACTTTTGAGAAATCAGATTTCATCTCTCAGTCAAAACCAAAAAGAACTATTGTTCAAACGGCTGATGGGAACGTGATTAATGTTACAGGAGGAGGGACAATCGAAATATCACCAACCCTTAAACTTTCAAATTGTCTTTATGTGCCATCATTATCACATAAACTACTATCAATTAGCCATGTAACAAAAGAGTTGAATTGTACGGTCTTGATGCATCCCACCTTTTGTATCTTGCAGGATATCAGGACGGGAGCGATCATTGGGCGTGGCACTGAACGCCATGGATTGTACTACGTGGATGAAGTAGAGCAAAATGGTACTGCAATGTTAGCTCATGGAACAACTAGTCGAGAAGCTTGGCTATGGCATAGGCGATTGGGGCACCCCTCTGCTGGTTATTTACATCTTTTATTTCCTCGGTTATTTTCTTCGAATACTAAAATAAATTGTGAAACTTGTTTGCTTGCCAAAAGTCACCGTGCAACATTTAAACCCAATAACACAAAGGTTGACTCTCCTTTTTCATTAATCCATTCGGATGTTTGGGGCCCATCCCCAATTACTGGGGGGCAAGGCTTTAAATATTTCCTTTTGTTTGTTGATGATTGCACACGAATGACATGGATTTATTTTCTAAAACATAAATCCGAAGTATTCGAAAATTTCAATATGTTTCATGCTATGGTCAAAACACAATTTAAACAAGACATTCAAGTTTTACGATCTGACAACGGCACAGAGTTTGTTAACAATTCAATGAAACTTTTTTGTCAAAACCGGGGAATAATTCATCAAACTTCTTGCACACATACCCCCGAACAAAATGGTGTCGTTGAGCGTAAAAACCGTATTCTTCTTGAAATAACCCGGGCCCTCTTGCTCGAATCCCACGTTCCCAAATCTTATTGGCCCGAAGCCGTAGCTACCGCTACTTACCTCATCAATCGACTCCCAACAAACGCCCTAAAGCACAAAACCCCCTTACAAACCCTATCTGAATTTACCAAACTCCCACCAGAGCTTACTCTTGAACCACATGTCTTTGGGTGTTCCGTCTTTGTCCATATACCCAAAACAAATCGCACTAAACTTGATCCATGTGCGGAAAAATGTGTCTTTGTTGGTTATGGAATCCATAAGAAAGGTTATCGATGTTACAACCCTCAAACACGTCACATGTTTACTACAATGAACTGTGATTTTCTCGAGACCTCTTTCTACTACACCCAACGTAGTGGTCAGGGGGAGAATGAGCATGACTCACTCAGTTGGTTGGTACCGTCATCTGAAGAGGCCCACCATAGTACCCAAGCAGAACCATCATCCACACAATCCATGGCACCAGGTGTTCCCGAACATGATCCTTCCAACCTGACATCCGAGGTGAGTATTTCTCAAGATGATTTATCTAATGGTGACTTGTCTAATAATGATAATGTTGAGGAAGAAGCAAGACAAGAACCAGATGGAGAAATTAACCAAGGAAGTGTGCCTATACAAGAAGAAAATACAAGTGAAACAACAAGTGCAAATGAAACAACTCAAGAACGGTATGTCCTGCCACCAAGGGCGAACAAAGGGGTTCCTCCCAAACGATACTCTCCAGATAAGGAGACTCGAGGTTCGAGATATCCAATGGGGAATGTTGCTGAGGGGAACTTATCCAAAGAAGCTAAGGCATTCACCTCATCTCTATACTCTGAGGAAATTCCAAGCTCCGTAAAACAAGCTCTCGAATCAAGCAACAGGAAGAATGCAATGGAAACTGAGATGGATGCTCTAAAAAGGAACAACACATGGGAGATTTGCACCATTCCACCGGGGAAGAAGCCTGTAGGATGTCGGTGGGTGTTCTCAGTAAAACGTAAACCGGATGGCACGATTGAAAGATACAAGGCGCGATTAGTTGCGAAAGGGTACACTCAGACATATGGGATAGATTACTCAGAGACGTTCTCTCCAGTAGCAAAAATTGACACTATTCGGGTCCTTTTCTCAATCGCCGCAAATAAGGATTTGCCACTTCACCAATTTGACGTGAAAAACGCTTTTCTTCATGGGGAACTAAAGGAGGAAGTGTACATGGAAGGACCTCCTGGATTCACAGAAGATCTTCGACCGGGAGAAGTGTGTCGATTAAAAAGGTCTCTATATGGTTTGAAGCAATCTCCACGAGCATGGTTTGGCAGGTTTACCCTAGCTATGAAAGGGTATGGTTTCAAACAAAGCAACTCCGACCATACCCTCTTCCTAAAGAAAAGAGGGAAACTTGTTACGTGCCTGATTATCTATGTAGATGATATGATCATCACGGGAGATGATGAAGAAGAAATGATGAAGCTAAAAGAGAGGTTATTCACCGAATTTGAGATGAAAGACTTGGGAAGGCTTAAGTACTTTCTTGGGATTGAAGTACTAAGGTCAAAACAAGGAATATTTATCTGCCAAAAGAAGTACATTCTCGACTTATTGGCTGAAGTAGGAATGGTTGACTGTAAGCCTGCCGATACCCCTATGATCGTTAATCATAAACTTCAAATGGTAGAAGGAGCAGAGCTTGCAAATAAAGAAAGATATCAGCGGATGGTGGGTAAACTAATATACCTCTCGCATACTCGTCCAGATATTGCCTATGCTGTTGGGGTCGTAAGTCAATTCATGCATCAACCCCAGGTCACTCACATGGAAGCAGTTCTAAGGATAATCAGATATCTTAAAGGCACAACCGGATACGGAATTCTGTTTAGACCAAACACGAATCTAGATATTCAAGCTTATACGGATGCAGATTGGGCAGGTGACCAAGGGAACCGTAGATCAACATCAGGCTACTTTACGTTAGTTGGCGGAAACCTGGTAACGTGGAGAAGCAAAAAACAAAAAGTTGTTGCCCTTTCAAGTGCAGAAGCTGAATTCAGAGGCATAGCGAGAGGTCTAGCAGAAGTATTGTGGATAAAGAAACTCCTGACTGAGATTGGTTTTTCTCCAAAAGAAACAAGCAAGATCATGTGCGACAATAAAGCGGCAATCAAAATCTCAGAAAATCCGGTACAACATGATCGAACAAAACATGTGGAAGTTGATAGGCACTTCATTAAGGAAAAACTAGAAGCAAAAATTGTTGAGATGCCATTTGTTCGATCAGAAGACCAGCTTGCAGACATTTTAACGAAAGCCACGAATGGAAGAATCTTCAACGACTGCTTAACCAAGTTAAATATTGGAAATCCCACTATTTAACTTGAGGGGGAGTGTTAAAGAAAGAGATATTTGCGGGATCAGTTTCACATCATTTCCCGATTTAGAGCCTATCAACCAGCTGTCCGTTTGCTGTCTTTTTTCCATATTTCTAGCATTACCTTGATTACAAGGTTTTTCCCTTGTATTTATATTGTTTGTTCCTCCTTGTATCGATATACAAAAACAAGAAATACAATACTTCCTTGAACCCTTTTATGCTCTGATTATCAGTTATGCACAGATTCAATTCAGTGAAGTTGTATAAAGACATTTTGTGTAATCTTCCAAAACATGACATAAGCGAGCTGGCATTCAGTAAAGACATTCAGTGTAATCTTCCTTTCATTCGCGTTTTAAGCGACCTTCCTTTCTCCTTCGATGAATTGAACCTGTGCACAACAACCCCACCTTAAATTAAAAAAAAAAACAATTTTATAAAGTTGTATAAAGGTGTTATGGTTCGTATAAACATGATACAGCCCAAGTGGGTTACAAGGAATCGTTATGAAGATCATTGATTCAGCGAAGGAGAAAGGAAGATCCAATTCAGCTCGCTTCAAACAAGGTGTTAAATAAACATTAGGTTCACTTCCATCACCAAATAGGGGTGTGGCCCAGTGTTATTTAGTGGCACGTTGAAACTTATTTTGTGTGAGGTCTCCGGTTCAGAACCCGGTCCTCCCCATTTTATTTATTTTGAGTCTTCACATGATGTTATATACTTTTCAAGCCCAACTCGTCCGTTCGTGGTTGTGAAATTAGAGGGAACCGGGTTCAACTCTCGTCCTCTACATTTGTTTCCTTTTAATTTATGTACCCATGTTACAGAATGGATCAAAATGGCAAGTGAAAATATTTATAAAGTTAATTCCCAAAATACCCCTGGTAAAAAATGGGGGTTTTTGGACGAAGTTAGTGTATGTGATCAAAATGGCAACAAAAGGGAAAAGTCAGGGACCTAGAGGAGAAAACAACTATTTTGACTAAAATGGTAAATTTGGACAAACCTCAATGACTAAAAAGGCAATTTGCTATTATAGAAAAGAAAAAGAAAATGTGTTAAAGGGTGTTTACGACTTTATACGTGTTTCGAAGATTTTTTTTGTAACCGTAAATTTGAATAACTCACGGATCACTGAAGTGTCATTGTGCCTCTACACTAGCGAAACCACCTGGTCATATCTATTTGCACTAGACTATGATTCCTATTAGGGATGAGCATTTGGTACCGGGTACCGGTCCCGTATCGGTACCGAATTTCCCGTACCGATTTTTTTCGGTACCGGTACCCACTTTTTGTCATTTTCGGTATCGGTACCGGTAAAATACCGAATTTTACATTCGAATATCGGTACCGTACCATACCGAATATTTAGGTACCGATATCGGTACCCAGTTTTGGCGAATTTCGGTATCGGTATTTTCGGTACCGGTACGATACGGTACCGATACTACGCTCATAGCTAATGTCTATGCACTAATTCAGAAGAAAACCCCAATAAATTACTCGCTAGTTTCGAGTTTTGGGTTATTTCGGTCTCTTAAGTCTTTTTAGA
Organism: Helianthus tuberosus; assembly: GCA_030545235.1. Lineage (NCBI taxonomy): Eukaryota > Viridiplantae > Streptophyta > Magnoliopsida > Asterales > Asteraceae > Helianthus > Helianthus tuberosus. The sequence goes on along the minus strand of CM060352.1, from coordinate 33,326,768 downwards.
AGAAATAAAAGCAAAAGCAAGGATTAAAAAATTGAAGAGATAATAAGATTAATATTTGAAATATAAAATTAAAGTAAGTCATGTCCTGAATTTCATTTCCCTGTATTTCTTTTTGAGTAAATTGTTAACATCGTCAATGAGGTTTGTACATGTTTGCCAATTTCATGTAAAACAACTTTTTGTATCATATTACCCTTCATCTTTTAGATTTTTTGTCATTTTTATCCAAATGTTTAACTTAAGTTTTTTTTTGGAAGATTTATGGATGAAAATGACAAGAAATCTCAAACCTCATGGACAATTTTGACAAAAAAGTTAGACGTTCGGATGAAAATGACAAATTAGCCCAAAAGTGAAGGGCAATATGGTACAAAAAAATTGTTTTGGATGATATTGGCAAACATGCCTAAACCTCATGGACGATTTTGACAATTTACTTTTTTTCCATTACTTTTTTCTCCTTAAGGGGCGTTTGGCTCGCGGAATGTTTTGCAATTGGAATTCGAATTTGTATAGGAATTAGAATTTAAAGGAAATTGGATTTAGAATTTAAACATTCCAATTGAAATTGGAAATTGTTGGAATTGGAATCCAAATTCCATTTTTGTGGTGTTTGGATGTCAAATGAATTGATTATCCATCACCCGGTACGGGTCGAAACAATACTGGTGGAAACAGTACGGGTGGAAACGATACGGGTCGGAATGGTTCGCATCGAAAAGGTTCTCGTCTAAACAGTTCAGGTCGAAATGATTTGTGTTGAAACAATTCGGGTATAAACGGTACGGGCGGAATGGTTCGGATCGAAAAGGTACAAGTTGAATGGTTTGGGTCGAAACGATTCTCGTTGAAACGGTACGGGTCGAATGGTTCACGTTGAACGGTTCGGGTCAAAACGAATCTCGTCGAAACGGTTCGGGTTAGGGGTATGCAATAACCAAACCGTTAACTGAAACCGAACCGAAAACCGACAAAACCGAACCGAAATTAACCGAAACCGAATTAACCGAAAGTCGGTTAACGGATATTTTTTTTTACCATCGGTTAACCGAAATTAACCGAACTGAATAATTTATTTCTTTATATATTTCTAGCTTTTATACCTCTATTTCATGTATTTCATGTTTTATACTTTCATTTCATGTAATAATACCTCTATTTCATTTATTTATGCCTTCATTTCATTTATTTATACCACCATTTTATGTATTTAAACATCTATTCATGCATTTATACCTCTATTTCTTGTATTTATACATCTGTTTCATTTATTTATACCTCCATTACATGTATTTTTAAGCAAAAAAAATTAGCCCTTGTTTGAATTGGTTATTAATCGAAAATTAACCGAACCGAACCGAAAACTGACAAATTAACCGAATTAACTGAACCGATTAACCGATGACTTCGGTTACGGTTACGGATAATGCTAATAACCGAACCGAACCGTGCACACCCCTATTCGGGTAGAAACGGTCCGGGTCGAAACAGTTCGGGTCGAAGCGGTACGGGTCTAAACGGTTCGGATCGAAATGGTACGGGTTGAAACGGTGCGGGTCGAAACCGTTCAGGACCAAACGGTACAGGTCGAAACAGTTCGATTCGAAATGGTATAGGTCAAAATGGTTCAGGTCTAAACGATCGAAGATTCAAATGAATTTACTTTAATTCCTTCACATATAGAATGGATTTTGAATTCCTTTAGTTGAAGGAATTCATGTCAAATTCCAATTCAATTGACTTCAGCGGTTTCACTAATAAGGACATCGCCCCCCTAAAGCCCAACATGCATTTGCGAGTGCTATTTTTAGTAAAATTATCCACGACATCGAAGCACAGTTTGACTTAACCGTTAGACAAAAAGCCATTTTGAGTGTTTATCAGCACCACATGCACAAGATTTTCTTCTTGTTATACCTATAGATGGGTTAGGCCAGCATATGTCGCCGGTGGAGTACCGTACTATCCTTAGGTATCGCCTCATGATTCCTTTTTTTCTGTTGATGAGTTATAATCTGTTTGTCATAACACGTTCTTGGATTCTTTTGGTGAGCATGCAGTTCATTGTAGAGAGCTCCCAGGGTTCTAATATCGGCATGATTTGGTTAGAGGTGTCTTTTTTGACATATTTAGGTGTGTTGGTGTTTCTGTTAAGAAAGAGTCACCCGTTAATTTCTTAATTGACCCGTTAGAAGGGAGATCTATCCTTCGACCAGCCGACAGGGTAGTGCTTTCACGGTGGGTAAGGCTGCTTCAGGTAAAGTGACCAAACACGAGCAATTTGGTTGTTGGATTATGATCCAAAGATGAAATTAAGTGTAGATGTGTGCTTGATTTCATTAGACATAAAGAGACTATGAAATATTTGGGGTATGATTACTTGTAGGTGATTAACAAGTAGATTATGAAGTGGGTTTTGATTATATGATGATATACTAGTGTTTAGAATCATCATACATGATAGTAATAGGAAGATACTTGAATAATCTATGGGTTCGAGTACAAGTTCATACTTGCCATGGAATAGGTTTTGTGTGATATGATAGAATGAATGTTATATTCATGTTAAATGATGTTTGAAATCATCATATGTTTATGAATGTTTGAAGTATTTGACTAAGTTTGATGTTTGGGTAGATTCCATTTATGTGATGCAATGAGTTGTTTTATAGTGATGAAACAATTCCAAGTTCTTGTATGAGATTGATAGATTAGCATGCGATGATTGAAATCATGGTAAATTGATGTTAACAATTGTATGGACTCACTAAAGAAATTTAGTTAAAACGGTGGCCTAGAAATAACGCCTACCGGGAATTGATGGAACGCCTAAATGAGTTTGTTAAACCTAATTGTGTATTTCTATTGTTAAAAGGCAGTTGACTTTTAAAAGTCAAATTGACCTATAATAAGATCGAATAATAATTTCGATATAAAACCCATAAGGTGGAATAGTCGTGATTAATAATGATTAATCTAATCATCTTGCGAATTATAAATGATAGTTTGACGTTTGACATGCTAAGTGGAAGCTTGAGAAAGAAGCGGGTCAAACAGATCAAGTACGAGGGAAAAACATAATTTGGATGCAAGGTAAGTAAAGCTTACACCTTTCTTGTAGAACACCTACTTGTTGTATTTGTTATGAACAGGGTAAATCGGTAATTTAAATGTGATGTTCCGACGCGAAATGATACGGCCGGGATAAGTGAAAATGGCAAAAGGGGCAAAATGGTAATTCGATCATGTGATGACCGAATAAACAAGGAGTTTTGGAAAAAAATACCTTATGGTGTAAACCATAATGGGTAACAGGAGCGAAGAGTTTAAAAACACAATGGGTAACAAAAATTCTAAGGTTGTGGTGGTGGTGGTGGTGGTAGTGGTGGTGGGGTTGTGGTGACTGTGGTGGTTGTGGTGGTGGTGAGGCTATGAAGAAGTTACATGGTGTTGCGGGTGTGTGTTTAAAAACATATAGTTTTTTTATTTTGGTCCAAAACTTGAACCTAGTTACACAAATAGTCCCTTTAATAAAACCTTTAAATAAAATAAAAATGAAATGACCATTTTGCCCCTGAGGAAAAGGACAAAATAGCAGGATTCTATAAGATAAATACGACCTGATTTCACTTTTGGACCAAAATGGCATTGAAACTAAAACCACATGGACCCAGATGCAAAAAGTTTGAGTTTTGGACTAAAGTGGCAAAAGTGACAAAACCTCAGGGACCAAAATGACGGTTTACTCTTTTCTTATAGTTTTTTTAATCAGATTTTTTAAATAATAAATACAAATTTTAAAAAAAATTACACCTCACCATGACACGTATGATAAAACCGCCACATCATCTTGCCACGTCAGACAAAAAAGTCACGCCAGCCAAAAAAACCTAACTCAGTTAGAGTCTATTTAACTGAGGAGTGATATCGCAACCCAAATATTAAGTTGAAGGTGTCGGGCGTCAAATTGTTAGTTGGGGGTGGTAACGGGCAATAACCAATAGTTTGGGGTGATAAAATCCAATAACCCTAAAAATGTTATAAAATGGCAACACACTTTATCAAACGTTTCATATTGGTCATAATGTACAATGAGTGTAAGACTGTTAGTATCTCTCTATATATACATAGATATATAGAAAGAGATTGATGCGTGCGAAGTGTTATATATATTAGGTGTATATTTTAAGCCCCTTTAACACTTATTTTAGCCAAGTTTTAAATTTATAAAACACGATATTTTACTAACACTAAACACACATATGGGCAAGTGCACCCATCGTGAGCGTAGTATAGTGTTGGCAAGATACCGAGGTCGTCCAAGGACACAAGAGCTTTTAATACCGGTTTATCCTCAACGTCTAATCAAGATAAAAAGTTTAGAAAAATGTTTTAAACTAAGAAAAATAAAAACTAACTAAAATGCTGAAAATAAAAATAAAAGAAAAACAGATAGACAAGATGAATCACTTGGTTCCGACTCGTATCTAGTATAACCTTTGATTATTTCCGCACTTTTGCACATAATTAAGAGATTATCTTAGTTATTGTAGTAGGCCCCTCTTTTGAAGGTGACGTTACCCTCACCCCAGTAGTTTGAGTCAGCAAGGATACAATCCTAAAAGGGTGGATTATTGGAAGATAATTAATTAAGTTATTAATGCAATATTATGGTAGGCCCCGCTTTTGGCGGTGACGTTACCCTTCGCTAAGTAGTCTGAGTCAGCAGGGATACAGTCCTAAATAGCCGGGTTATAGTATTAATAGTAGTTAACTTATGAGGGGATCAAAGAGTTTGGACCCTCACCATCCAATACCGTGAAGCATTGAAGGAGGTCCTACTAAATTTGACCCAGGTCCATTGCAGGACCTCTAAACGCTGAACAATGGCAAGACCTTTACCAAACCGTTCCCTTAACCCCCGACCAGGTAGCCAACATACCTCCATATAGACCGTAGAGATATGTATGGTGAAAATCTTTTATTTTATATAGACAGTAAAATAATGCCAAGACACCACGGACAAACGATAAGGAAAGATCACCTTCAACACAAGCAACTAGTTATTAAAGTCATTAATACAAAACCAAATAAAAAGTGCAAAAGATTAGAAATAAAAAGTATTATACTAGACACTTTGTCTTCACCAAGTGATGTAAGAGACTTAGGCAAACATGGCCTTGATTTTCAAGAACTCTTACGATCAATCTTGGATCCCGAGACGACTCACACACTCTACGATGGACAATGGATGATGGTGGTGGATGATGGTGTTATGGTGGTGGTGGGTGGTGGGTGAAGTGTGAGAGAGGTGGTGTGCCAAGGGATGAGTTGAAATGAAACCAAGCACTCCTATTTATAGGCTGAACAGAAGGCTGGGCACGGCCCCGTGTCCGCTGGACACGGCCCCGTGCCTGTCTGACACTCTCTCTCTTCATTAATTGTAATTCGCAATTACAATTAATGCGCCTGCTGTACTTTCGCCACGCCCCCGTGTTCACTGGGCACGACCCGTGGTGGGCAATAGAAGCTTCTATAGGTTTGTCTTTTCTGCTGCTTCTTGGGCACGGCCCCGTGCTGGCTGAGCACGGGGGGTGTTCAGTCTTCTGTCTTCTCTATTTTCCTTGGGAAGATGCCGTTGAGGGGTCGGGCAGTCCACTTATGTTCCTTTTCTTGTATTTATGTTAGATTTAGCTGTTTTTTGCTTCTTTTGTGAATTTGAGCTCATTTAATCCTGAAAATACAAAAGGAAGACAAAAACACTATTTTTTCCAACATTAGTACTTAAAAAGGGTTAGTTTTATGCCTCATTTGATGTAGTTTATATGTTGCATTTTACACACATCAAATACCCCCACACTTGAACTTTTGCTTGTCCTCAAGCAAAACTCTTTAATATGTGGCTTACACTCCCAAATGGAATAGGTAGAAGAGAAGCTTTTGGGCTTATCGTAGAGTGTCGGGAATCCAAGATCTTTTTGGGTTTTATTTTTATTTATTTACAATCCTATTCGTCATGATTTATTTAAAACTTTTCATAAGAGAAATTATTTATTTGGGCATAACATGCCTTTTTAAAATTCCATTTATATACAAGTTCACATACCTCACGGGAGAAATCACTCACACTCGGCCGAATGTGTATTTTTAGTGAATCACTCGAGAGCGGCATGGAACTTATTCCTACCATGAGCTTGCCAAGCAATCAATCCTCCTCCTTTTTAACTTATATACCTTTGTAAATATCAAGAGGACTTTGTGGGTTAAGGGTTAGGCTTGGGTTAGAGGTAGGTGGTTGGGTTAGTGGTTAGTAGAAAAAGGGTGAAAAAGCGTAACAAGTGTCGGTTTTCGTAGGACTTTCTATTTTCGTAACTTTTATTTTGATGAAGCTATTATTCAAACAAAGTTATTTTTGACGAACTTGTTTGTTTATTTTCTTTTGCTTCATCATCAACACATTTTTTTTGAATGACCATACGAAAAACCGAACTTGTTACTAAAACAAAGGGTTAAAAATGAAAAAGGTTTTGGTGGGTAAAAGGGGTGTTTGGTTTGGGTTATGAAATGAAAAGGTTTAGGCTCAAAGGGGCTAACTAGGGGGATTTTGGGTAGGTGGTAAAATAAAGAAAAATAAATGGTGTAGAAGAAAAAAGGTTAGTCCTAATGCCTCCATCATTTACTTACTCGGGTTTAAGTTGATAAGGACCGGGAATGTATCGTCATGGCAAGTTCTAGAGTCGTAAGAACCAAGCGGCTATTCACACAAGAAACGAAAAATGAGCATTTAGTCTAAAGATGTAAATTTGTATGCTCAATAAAGGCTCAAAACTCACTTTTGTGGGAATGGGTTTTTATGTGATCAAGTATATATAATCAAATTTTAACTAAGTTTGCTATGCCTTTTCATAATTTTCTTATGTTGGTTCTTTTTATCACGACGCTATCGGTTGTAAATTCGTAAAAATATAACCTTTTTGAGAACTTGAATTTCCCGAGTTAAACCTAGACAAGTAAAAAAAATGAAATTTTTGAAAAAATTTTGGGGTGATTAGCGGTTCCAATAGAGTTTTGTGTAAGGCTTGTATTTAGGACTTGCAAAATTTCAAGGTTTTAGCATTCCCCCCACACTTAAATTACACATTGTCCTCAATGTGTCCCAAAAATAAATTTTTAGGTTGATTAGATGTGTAAAATAGTGTTTAAAAGCAAAGATTTATGTTACTGGCAGTCTGGACACGGCCCCGTGGGGACCGGACACGGCCCGTGTTCAGGTGCCAGTAATGAAAATTAAAGAAAAGAAACAGAAGCCTGGACACGGGGGCGTGTCTGGTGAACACGGCCCGTGTCCAGTTACCTGAACTGGGCATTTTTCTGCAGGGGGTTCAGCACGGGGCCGTGTTGGTTGGACACGGCCCGTGTTGAACCTTCTGTAATGGAGAAAATTGTCGGGTTGCCTTGTTCTTGTGCATGAAGTCATTTTTCTCGTTCCCCTTTTCATCCCTTACCACCATGAGTGTGTTTTATTCATTATGAACCATCCAAACGTTAAAAACCATCATTTCATTGCATCATAGAGAGACCTTACATAGTCCTAATTTAAGATAAAATAAAAACTTAACTAAATAGGTCAGGAGGTACACGAGGTTATCATAAAGAGTTCTACTATTCTAAGAAAATTTCGAGAATAGTTTCCCGATATAGTAGGACTTATAGCCGAAGGATTTCTTCCCTAAACGTTGTTTAAAGCCATTCTTCGATTTCCCTAGGAAGGAAGAATGCGGCTTCATTTTCCTCAGTAACTGGTGGCTGAGGGGGAACATTCACCGGGACTCCTTGCACCACTCTTCGCGGAGGCTCTTGGTGCGTGGCGTACCATTCGGCCGGAATGACAACTTCGGGCACCACGTTCCACGCCCTTTGGGTTATTATAGGTACCAAAGGCGGGGAGGCGAGAAGGTTTAACCTCTGGTGCAAGAGGTTTACTTCTCGGAGACAGCCCTCTAGCCCCACTGTAAGATGGTTGATACGGTCGACCAATGCTTCCTCCACTCCCGTCATTTCGTCAATAGCCTCCCTTAGGGCGTAAACATAGTTTACAAGAGAGTCTTCTGCTGTTGAAGATCTCCTCCCTTGTCGGTTACTTCTTGAAGATGATCCGCTTGTTCTGCTTGCCATTTTCTGTGAAAGAAACCGAAGAAAGCTAAATTTTTACAAAACAGTGCCTCGGACACGGCCCGTGTTCGCTGAGCACGGCCCCGTGTCCATTTGTCTGCAGGATTTTAGGCTAAGGAATCTTGGAGTTTTAAATTATTTTCATGATTTTATCTGGGTTTTAAACTTAGATAATTTAAAATAAAGTTATACAACTAACTTTAAACAAGAATCCTTAGCAAATAATCTTACAAACTTCACATAGAGGGTTGGAATCATGAGATTTCCAAGCTTCCATGGAGGAAATGTTGAAAATTTTTTGAAATAAGAGGAAATGAATAAAAGTGGAAGGGACAAGATGGTCCTTGGGAACCTTCTTTTAGCACTTACCTAGGATGGTATGAGTGAAGATCCCAGGAATCTCTGTCTATTGAAGTGGTAAAAAATGAGCAGGAATCAGGCTGCATTTAAAGAAAACGACAGCGCACTGGACACGGCCCCGTGTTGACTGGACACGGCCCCGTGTGCAGAGGAAATCCTGACACATTTTGTCCGTATTCTGACAAAATCAGCAGAGAATCTTTTAGGTGAGCACGGGGGCGTGTTGACCTGGACACGGCCCCGTGTCTAGAGGCTGTCTTATGGAGTTTTGTTACTTCTAAGGATCTTGTCGATATCGGGTGGTTCCTTACTGGTTGGAACAACCCCAAAGTGCCTAATATACCTTAATTGTCCTAGACTAAGGCGAGAACGCAAGAGGTTGTCGGTGAGGGTAATTCCTATTTTTATTCTAGGTGGACAAGTCCAACCCTTTCCCGGGCTCTCGTTAAAGAAGGTGTATGCCGAATTGCTCAGGTCTATGTATGCACCGAACGAAGTCGATGGAGAGTCCTTCATGGCACAATCGGCACAGGGACGACTATCGTCCAAGTCTTTGCTAGGTATGAAGGTGTTTTTGGGAGCAACGAGGTTGTTGGAATGCGGTTCCAACATTTCTTCATGGTCATCTTCTTGGGGCGGATCAATAAAGTCCTTCCTAAGCTCTTTTGACCAATTTAGAATTAGCTCTTCTAGTTGAAATAACTCGTCAAGGAGCATTTCTCCTAGAATATCTGGCTGGGCGCATTCGAGGGAGAAATAGTGCTTATTTTTACTTTCGCCCCTCTTAAGGTTATAAGGAATTGGTGGGTCTATGTAGTGGGGCCTATAATTTAGAAAGTAACATTTTAATTCTTTATGTTCGCCGCCACATAATTGACACCACGTACCATAAGAGTGCCGAAAATAAAAACAATTACTATCACTCATGTTTATGTCAGAAATTACCAACCGCCGGGATCTAACGGTTCTGTTTTCAGTAACTGAAACTTGGGCACGGGGGCGTGTTGAGTGGGCACGGCCCCGTGTTCAGCTTACTGTCTGACTTAAAACAGGATTACCAGTTCCAATGATTTAGCACGGGGGCGTGTTCAGCGGGCACGGCCCGTGCTGAGCTCTGCAGAAGCTGAAAAACTAAGAAAATCCTAAAAAAAATTAAAAAGAAAAAATGATTAGGCCGTTGATTCCTAACTTTCTTAAAATCCTTGTGTCCCCGGCAACGGCGCCAAAAACTTGATGCGTGCGAAGTGTTATATATATTAGGTGTATATTTTAAGCCCCTTTAACACTTATTTTAGCCAAGTTTTAAATTTATAAAACACGATATTTTACTAACACTAAACACACATATGGGCAAGTGCACCCATCGTGAGTGTAGTATAGTGTTGGCAAGATACCGAGGTCGTCCAAGGACACAAGAGCTTTTAATACCGGTTTATCCTCAACGTCTAATCAAGATAAAAAGTTTAGAAAATGTTTTAAACTAAAAAAAATAAAAACTAACTAAAATGTTGAAAATAAAAATAAAAGAAAAACAGATAGACAAGATGAATCACTTGGTTCCGACTCGTATCTAGTATAACCTTTGATTATTTCCGCACTTTTGCACATAATTAAGAGATTATCTTAGTTATTGTAGTAGGCCCCTCTTTTGAAGGTGACGTTACCCTCACCCCAGTAGTTTGAGTCAGCAAGGATACAATCCTAAAAGGGTGGATTATTGGAAGATAATTAATTAAGTTATTAATGCAATATTATGGTAGGCCACGCTTTTGGCGGTGACGTTACCCTTCGCTAAGTAGTCTGAGTCAGCAGGGATACAGTCCTAAATAGCCGGGTTATAGTATTAATAGTAGTTAACTTATGAGGGGATCAAAGAGTTTGGACCCCCGCCATCCAATACCGTGAAGCATTGAAGGAGGTCCTACTAAATTTGACCCAGGTCCATTGCAGGACCTCTAAACGCTGAACAATGGCAAGACCTTTACCAAACCGTTCCCTTAACCCCCGACCAGGTAGCCAACATACCTCCATATAGACCGTGGAGATATGAATGGTGAAAATCTTTTATTTTATATAGACAGTAAAATAATGCCAAGACACCACGGACAAACGATAAGGAAAGATCACCTTCAACATAAGCAACTAGTTATTAAAGTCATTAATACAAAACCAAATAAAAAGTGCAAAAGATTAGAAATAAAAAGTATTATACTAGACACTTTGTCTTCACCAAGTGATGTAAGAGACTTAGGCAAACATGGCCTTGATTGTCAAGAACTCTTACGATCAATCTTGGATCCCGAGACGACTCACACACTCTACGATGGACAATGGATGATGGTGGTGGATGATGGTGTTATGGTGGTGGTGGGTGAAGTGTGAGAGAGGTGGTGTGCCAAGGGATGAGTTGAAATGAAACCAAACACTCCTATTTATAGGCTGAACAGAAGGCTGGGCACGGCCCCGTGTCCGCTGGACACGGCCCCGTGCCTGTCTGACACTCTCTCTCTTCATTAATTGTAATTCACAATTACAATTAATGTGCCTGCTGTACTTTCGTCACGCCCCCGTGTTCACTGGGCACGGCCCGTGGTGGGCAATAGAAGCTTCTATAGGTTTTTCTTTTCTGCTGCTTCTTGGGCACGGCCCCGTGCTGGCTGAGCACGGGGCGTGTTCAGTCTTCTGTCTTCTCTATTTTGCTTGGGAAGATGCCGTTGAGGGGTCGGGCAGTCCACTTATGTTCCTTTTCTTGTATTTATGTTAGATTTAGCTGTCTTTTTGCTTCTTTTGTGAATTTGAGCTCATTTAATCCTGAAAATACAAAAGGAAGACAAAAACACTCTTTTTCCAACATTAGTACTTAAAAGGGGTTAGTTTTATGCCTCATTTGATGTAATTTATATGTTGCATTTTACACACATCAAGATAGAATGAAAATGATGTGTAAATAAGATTTTAGGATGTAAGAATAGAATGAGCAAAAAAAAAATAAATTACTAATTTGCAACATTACAACGACATGCTTTTTATCATTCAACTTATGTTGTTTACATAGTTTAAAAATATTTTTATTTCTATAATCTAATGATTGTGACATGTTACTATTTATAATGTGATATATGAATAAAAAATGTTTTTCTATATTTTGCATTAAGCCATCAAAAGTATCTATCTATACATTATAAAGCATTTCCTCAATGAATTTTTAAAACTTAAGAGGTACAAGTTGAAATGCTTAGTATACAACACACAATGTATATATTAATTAGGTTTGGGGGTAATTTTGTCTTTTTTACATCATAAGTTAATGAGGTTTATAGGTTAATTAGTAGTGGACTCATGTCATTTAAAACCTACTATTAAGTATAAGTTAATGAGGTTTATAGGTTAATTAGTATGTGGACTCATGTCATTAAAAACCTGCTATTAAATATACCTTTCAAGAAAAACTTAAAAGCAAATTGGATAGAGGTCGTCGACATGTTCAATAAAAGGCTCAATTACTGGAAGGCGAAAACCTTATCTTTTGCAGGTAGGGTAATTCTTATAAAATCAGTCATCGGTAGCTTGCCGAACTATTTTCTTTCTCTCTATAAGTGTCCGATGGGTGTCATAATGGTATTGGAGGGAATCCGGAGAAAATTCTTATGAGTCGGATGTAATGTTAGTAACAAAATAAGATGAGTCAAATGGGAAAAAGTGGTGGCTTCAAAGGACTTTGGCGGCCTCGGTATCGGGAATATTAGAGATATGAACTTGGCTCTCTTGGTGAAGCGGTGGTGAAGATATAGAATGGAGCCGGAAAGTTTATGGGTAAAAGTTATAAAATCAATACATTCTAGCCAAAGAAAGGTGGAATCGATTCCGTTTAAAAAATCTTTGTCGGGTGTATGGAAAAACATTGGCGAAATAGAAAAAGATTTTTTGAAAAGTAACATCAATATAACCACAAGTTTGAAAAGCAAAGTGGGAATGGGAGACAAAACACTATTTTGGGTCCTTGGTTGGGAAATGACCCGTTGAAGGTACAATTTCTGAACTTATACCAATTATATTCGAAGAAAAAAGCAAAGGTAATGGAGAGCTATAAAATAATAAACGAGGGAGATTTTGGGATTTGGCATGGTTAAGGGCACCATCTAGCAACGAGGGAAAAGAAGAAATGGACAATCTTAAGGATCGGTTGCAACATCAAACAATATCACAAATCGGAGACGTTTGGGTTTGGAAAAATTTCGAACATGAAGATTTTAGAGTAAAAAATGTGAAGCTCTCGTTAAGTCAAAGTTTAGATTTAAACTCTCCACCGATATTCAAATGGAATAAATGGGCAACAAGCAAAAGTGCGGCTTTCGTTTGGCGGGCGATAGACGAGAAAATTCCTTCTGCAGTGGCACTAAGAAGTAAGGGCATGAATCTATCCGATGTTATTTGCAAAACAAGTGGGGCGGCGGACGAAAATGCAGGCCACATACTTCTTAGTTGTAATTTTGCCAAGAGAATTTGGGAGTCGGTAACAAAATGGACAAAAATTCCGATGGTAAATACAGGTGGGAGGCTAGCGGAGATGTTGCTGGAATTACTTGAAGTACAACGAACTCAAAAAATAAGGAAAGTGATACATGCAATTGCAATCCAAACGATGTGGATCTTGTGTAAAACAAGAAATGATCGGGTTTTCACAGGTAGACAAGGTGTGGTCCAAACGGTTATAGAAGACATAAAGGAAACCTCATTCCAAATGGTGAAGCAAAGATCGAAATACGGCGCGATAACAAGACGGGAATGGTGGAATTTCAATGAAGCATGTAATATTGGATTGGTTTTTTGTTTTTGTTGTTTCTGTTCATTTTTGTGCATTCCAGCTTCTGGCTGGCAGTTTTTTTTTGTTTTGTTTGCATGTTTGTGTAACACCCTTGCTATTATTTTACGTTTTTGTATAATTTACGAAAACTAAACATGTAATTATGATTACATATAAAATGAAAATACCAGTTAATTAATACTTTACTAAATTTTAAAAACGTTACATCATGATTGGTAATATGATATACGGGTTTACTAAAACTTTTATAGTATACAAATAGTACAACATAATGTAATTGAGTTCGTCGTTTAAAAGTTACGACGTAACGTCGTGCGGAAGCTTTAATCTCATGTGTTCGGTTCTACATTGAGCTTGATCTTCATCCGGTACTCCTGATATTCACCTATGATCAAAACCAACTTAAAAGCTAGTTTTGATATCTTAAATAATAGTATAATCAAGTTCCAGCATCGAACAATAAAAAACAAAATAAATTTCGAAATTAAGTCTGTCGCGCCACACGACAGACTCCTCTTTATCTTTCGCGTGCCGCGAGCGCCCTCGCGTGTCGCGCCAGGATTACTGCTCCCTGTCGCGTGCCGCGGGGGAGATGATTTTCCAGCAGTTTTGTTGCTGAAACCTGCAATTTTCCAGCTATGATTTTAATCGTAAAACGATCTTTAAAGTGTCATAACTTTTTATCTACTTATCCGTTTTACCTGATTCTTTTTCCTATACGCTCAAAATTTGATTCTCCATCGCATGGAGTTTAAATCCGACATTCAAACTACTAAAATTCTGGATTTTTAAGCATTCGGCTTATTATTCAAAATCAACATTTTGACCCGTTTGTACTTAAAACCACCAAACTTGTTTCTAGTTAATCATAAATCATATACCAAAGTATTTAACTCAAAATCTTTATTTCGGATTCATGACTTTTGTGAATTACGCGGCCAATATCTAAGTTATGCGCGTAATCCGTTTTGACCCGTTTAGAGGATTTTTGTTCATCTAAGCATCAAATCCGCTCTTCTCTTTTCACACCTCGCGTTTCCAAATTTAAATACCTACTTATTTTCCACCACAACAATTTTTGTGGTGGGTTTAACTTATGAAAACCCGAAATCCCAAATTTACCCGTCGTTTAGCCGCTTTACGCTAATGACCCCTTTTTAGGCATTTGACTTACAAAAGAATTTGCCTATAATTCTTATACGTATCTAAGGGTTACATATTCACAACACAAGTTCCTAAACAACCTCTAAGGGTCGTTTACCCGGTTTACCCATTAAGGGATTTTTGGGTAATTTTAATCCCTCATTTAACAACAAAGGACTTTCGCTAATTATTTGACCAGAATATCACTTTCAACTATAGATCTATTTATGCGTACCTGGCTCGGGTCACTATATCGACCCGTAAAAAAATACATTTCACTATTAATCATTAGTTAATAGTAGCACGAGCCTTATGTTAATTCCTGTGAACACAAAACTCAACAAGCGATTATCAGATGTTATTGTTAAATGGTGTTAACAACACCATTTGACCCGTTTAGTCTAAATGACCATCTATTCATATGAGTTGGTAGTTAATTACCATTTCACCCCTTAAACCTATCCCGGTTTTTCCTTCGAACTTGTTTTACTTGAAAACTTTTTTTTGTTTATTTTTCTTATTGTTGGTTTGACCCATTATGGCATACACCATATGGTGACCATTAAAATTTCATTTCCCATCCGTTCACCCGTGTCCGGATTACTTATTTTACCACTTTTACCTTTCACGGTTTTCATCATAACGTAATATTTTAAAATTTCTTATTTGTCCATCATCCCATGATAATTTTCCATTCTACCCTTTTTACCAAAAAATTATGGTTTCTTACCATTTTTTCCTTATTCCGACTCGCGCTAATTCATGTCGGAACATCATATTCCAATCACTTAATAAAATTCATATTCAATACTTGCAAATAAGTATTTTGAAAATAATATAAAGGGGCGTAAGCTTTACTTACTTTGCATCCGGTTATGCACTTTTCCGCGTACTCAATCCGTTTGACCCGCTTCTTTCCCAAGCCTCCACATAGCTCGTTAAGCGTCAAACTATCGTCATCATTTACAAGGTGGTTAGATTAGTCATTAACAATCACGATTATTCCACCTTACTTATTTTCTATCAAATTTATCATTCAATCTTATTAATGGTCAGTTTAATTTTCAAAAGTCAACTGTTCCTTTTTAATGTACAAAATACACAATTGAGTTCAACGAACTCACTTAAGCATTTATTCGACCATTCAGTAGTCGCTATTTTTAGGTAACTAATTTAACTACATTCATCAACATAGTTTACATACATCATCTAATCATCTAATTATATAAAACTCGTTCTTTCATTACACAAATTCTACGGGTTCCATCTATAGGTGAAACCCGTTTCATCATGTCATTAGGTATTCATTCGGTTACCTATCCAAATCAAATTCTATATTCAACTAATTGATATCATGGTTTCAAACATTCATATTCATGAAAAATTTACCATTTTCATTACAACATTCCAAAAACCCGTCTCAATTATGTATGATCAAGTACTCAAACTTGGAAATTGTTTAAGTATCTCGCATCAACTATCGAATATGATGATTTCTAGCATAAACATATCATCATCTTCCTTATTTAGTCAAAACCCACTTAGCACATACAAGAGTAATCATCAAATCCTTAGTTTTATCACTAATTCTTCTAGTTTTCAACTAGGGTTTTGCTTCTAAGCCCGAATTCAACACAATATCACCCATACATTCAACATCCATTTTCGAATTTTGATTATGAGTGTTCATCATAGATTTCAAAACATCACCAAATTACAAAATTTGACATACCTTACGATCCTCTTGACTTGGTGATCGTTTATACGTGTCCATGCACCTGATTCGGGCTAGATTTAACCTTCAATTCGATGCTTTTGTTGAAATTAGGGTTAGACCCCTTTTGTTTCTCCCCTGGTCGATCGAACTAGAACAAACACTTTTGTGTGTGTTTTAATTTTTATTTTATAAATGTTTTAATTAAAACATTTTCCTATTTACCCACCTTTAGTCCCTCATGTTTTGGTTTATCATTAAGTAGGCCACAACCTACTTATTTCTAGTAACATTCCCTCTTATTAACTAGGTTAATTATTCCTAGTTAACTTGATGGGTTCGGGAAGTCATAACCCGTTTTGTTTTAACTCCCGTTAATTCGGGCCTTTTACATACTTTGTTTTCTCAAAGTATTTATCCTCCTGTTAATTAATATCAAGTTTATTTATTTAAATACTGATATTTACCGGGTTAATTTTTACCACTAACGGTATTTTACCCGCCATTACTATTAACATGGTTTGATTACCAAACTCGTTTTTGGGGTGTTACAAGTCTACCCCGCTTAAAGAGGTTTCGTCCCCGAAACCTTATTTACGTAATTCATTAGTTTAATCAAACGAACTAAGTTTCGTTTTTCATGGCACCCATTTCTTTCGGTCAAAAGTTCTTATTTATATTGACGCGTACCTCTTTCATGCGTAAGGCCTCGTGGGCCGTTACTTTCAGCTTGTATCCATTTTTTTTATTGATTACTTATCTTGGCGGTTAGACTTATTAGTCACCGGTTACCTTATATCCCATCGCTCCGGTATATCCACTTTGCCTTCTCGAGGCTTTCAAACTTTTATTATTCCCGTGCTCTAGCTCACGCTACAATGCGATACGTTTTATATTATCCTTCCGTTGTTATTTTACGTGGGGAATCATAACCAGTCCTCTAACTTTACACTATTGACCCGTAGGCTCCTTCACTTACCCTTGTGTCACACCCCGATATTTCCACGTATTACCGGTGGGCCCGGTGGGGAGTATCGTGACGTAGTTGATATCATCATAGTCAAACAACACAATTTTAAATGCACAGCGGAAGCAAAAGATAGATTTATTTCAACCGAATAAAATTGTAATATTAAGTATCATAATGTAGTTGAAACGGATCCACAGGCGGATCAAATAAGCAGAAAACGTAGTTCAACAGACTAAAAATGCATCCAAGCTTGCGAGACTCTTAATGATGCTAAGTAGAGGCCAACCTATTACGCGTAGTACCTGCACTTAACCTTTTTGGGAAAATACGTCAGTTTACACTGGTAAATACAATTAACTGACTCATTTTGAAAAGGTTTAGAAAATTGATTTGAATGCACAAGGCACAAAACATTTTATAACTTGGGATAATTATTTATATATAAACTTGTAAAAGAATTACATGTTTCTTTTGCGTTCAGTAGCCCGGGTTGACACCGGGTTAGAGCTTAATAGACACACCACATGATATAGTCCCGCGGCGGGTTATTCCCGAAACCGGCGGTTATACCTTATTATTTATATATGCACTAACGGGTGTACGCCTACACCCGCGTGCTTAGGTCGTGGCCATTTCGTAAAATGATGCCAAGGATATCCGGGACATGTTCATTAACCCCCCAAAGTCTTTAAGCAAACAAAACAATTTAAACGGGACATTTCAATAAATTAATCTTCATACAATTAAAAATTCAATGCCCGACCAAGTGGTATTTTATATACCGTACCCCAAGCCCGTATAGGGAAAATAAGTTAAAAGTATTTACCTTTGCAAGTATTAATCACAAATAGCAAGTGCGTGTAGCTTTTACCGGGTCTCCTATTCTGGAACAAAGGTTTTTAATAACCTATTAGATTTCCTAACGGGTCTTTAATTAAGCCTAAACTTAGACCGGATAGTTTTAAAGGAAGATACGGTTCAAACGCACGATTAAGCGAAGACAGTAATGGAATGTGATTTAGACCCGACAAGTTTGAAGACTTGTATAATATGGGCAAACTAAACACATTCTGGATTTTGAGACAAAAATGATAAGGTTTGACCCGTTTCGGTCAATTTATGCAAACTAGTTACATAAACCGAACCGATCGCGAAAAATGCATAACGGGTAACCATAAGAGTCATATACAGGTTTCCTAAGTTAATATGCCCTAAATATGTTGTGACATCAGTATGATATCTTCTATTATTCCCGAAATGGATTTAAACTCAAACTATGCCCCGTAGGGGCATTTTGGTCATTTTAAAGGCTATAAAAGAGTTTAAATAATAATCTGAGTTACAGGTTTGATATAATAAATAAAAATACTTAATTTAATAAGTTATAACAGTAGGGTATTTCATATATGTAAAATTTATCATTTAAAACCAAACTATGCACCTTAGGGGCATTTTGGTAATTTCACACAGGCTTAAAAGGTCAAAATTGGAAATCTGAGTTTAAAACTTTTGCTTAGTGTTAATATATAAAAATTTACTGAAAATATCAGTAGGCATCAAACCTTATATGTTTAAAATAGTTTTAATACATACTATGCGTTAAAAACGCTTGAAAAGGCGATTTTGAGCTATTTCTGGGTTTTTAAAGGAAAGCTGATATTTTTATTATTCCAGAAGGCTCAAAATGTTTTATTTATCATATTAGATCAATAGAAAAAGGTTTGGTATCAAAATAATTTGTAAAACTCATTTTATAGCCCAAAAGGGCAAAACCGGCAATTACCGAATCATGCATAGAACTCTATGTTATGCTCAGCCTAAAATTAAATAAAAATCTTCAAAAATCCCAAAATATTATATTACATCAGTGGGTAAAAAGTTTGGTATAAAAAATCGGGTTTAGATAGGCTATATGCTAATTACGCCGTTTATTTAATAAAAAGTCTTCTAATTACGCTAATGAGCATAACTCCTAATCTAGACCTCAAACTGATGTCAAATTTTAGGGACAAGTTTATAAATCAGTAACTAAGGTTTCTATTCTTTTACATTTTCAAAAATCACATTTTAAGATCATATGGGCATAATAGTCAACATTTAAGCATTTAACGGAAACATGCATATGAATCGGATAACTAATGAACCAAGTTGTATAATCTCAGAGAGTTATACTTATATGAAACCAGGTCCAAATAAAGCTCTAAGGCAATTCTAAACCATGCTACATTGGGTCAGAACTGAAAGTCAAAGCAAAAGTCAAATTTTGCGGCTTTCGGTTCCGAACCAAGCCTAAACTGAAAATTGTCGGGTTAAACATGTTTAGACATGTTCTTACATTAATTACCAAGTTATATTAATGATAAAACAGGTTGCATGGCTCCTACATTGCTAATTATGCATTAATTTGAAAATAAGCTTTCTGTTGACTTTTTAAGATTACCTTTGACCCGACAATTGACCTAGTTAGAGTGGGAATCAGAGGGTGCCCTATTAAGGATTTATTACCCACATAATTTACCAACTCATAGGTACTTTCAATTCGAAATTTGACTGGACAAATTATAATTAATTACGAAGTCAAACTCTAATTATGACGGTTTGACTTTAAGCTAATTAACTAAACTAAACTGAATCAAAGAGAGTTAAGGACACTTACAAGGGTCCTATGCACGACTAAAGATCACTAGGAAGTATGCTTGAGCTCCAGGAACCTCCAGAAGTGAAGTTGTGAAGCTTTGCAAATGAATGAACAAAGTTGCAACTAAAGGGCTCCTTATATATGAGTTTTGATGCCATTAGATCATGCCAAATAGGTCTATAAATGTTACAATATGGTCCCATCTGTCCCTATTGCATGAAATACCAGTGGGGGAGTCCCTGATATAAGAAAACAAGGTTTTAAGGCGGTGCAACGGGCTGGACACACACCTGCAGGTGTTTTCTGTCGCTGGCATGCCCACGCGGTCCGCGTAGACCCATAGACCACTCTTACGCGGGCCGCCTGGCCTTCCAGAACCAGCCAAACAAGTTTTGTTATTTGCACTTTAGGTCCTTGGTCCTTCCAAACGTGGTTTCAACTTCCAAATTTGCATTTTAAGCCCTCTAACTTGATTTTTAAGGACTCCAAGACATAAACAAACTTTTTTAAGTCCTTGGTTAACTTTATGATCACCCGAAAAGTAATAAATTTCAACGTTGACGCTTTTAACCCCTCGTATACGAATATCGTCATAACTTTCTCATACTTTATCGAAACTTTGTGAAATTTTTACCACTTATTATAGTGAGCATAATTAACCATTACAAAGCTTCTGGTTCGCTAAAAGGTCACTCAGAGGTATACTTTAAACATGTTGACACTTTTAACCCCTGTAGTTTGTAATCTCTCACTTTCTTCCACAATTAGCTTCGTATGATCCATGATTCATTCGTTTAATGGTATAAACATCGTGTAGGGTTCCAGTAAAGTATATTTATCTATTGTTGACACTTTGAACCCTTATATTCACATACTTTCTTTGTTTGTCAACTTTAGTCCCTCTAAAGAAATCTTTTACACGTTTAAAGCTTATGACACGTGTCGATACATTATTGGACATATATTTTTCGAGGTGTTACACCTTGTAGGTTATTTTATTAGATCTTTACCTTTTTAAGGTGAGACCCTAGAGTTTATATATATATATATATAGGTAAAGTGTAGGATACAAATCTCCAAATCCTACATTACGTACGCGACAGTAATGGCCCTACACGTGTCCTGATTCGTTTTTATTTGATAAAGGTAAATCAGACAATGAATTCAATCATGCGAGGGCAGATTCGTCTCTTCATTCAATCAGCGAGAAGTTCGTTACACTAATATCCCGGTAATTATCCTTCGAATCAGTTTCAAATTTTTCATAATTCTCAATTGCAGTTTTCGTTCTTCTGTGTTAGGGTTTCATTCAATTGTTTTTTTCGATGGATCCATAGACCAGCGCTGGACGAACAGATGTTGATTTTGAAGAAACTCGACCGATCGGTGATCATGCTCAATTATCTGCATATCAGAGAGTTTCAATCGAGGATGTTTTAAATCTGCAACCTGGAAATCCAAATCCAAATCCAAATGCAAGTACAAGTGTTGTAAACGAAGAGGCGAATGGTAATTATGTTAATGCTGATCTTTAAATTGTTCGTATAGTTGTTTTTGTTTAATCGTAGTAATGTTGTAGCTGTTTTTGAAGTTTGATTGTTGAGTGTATTTTGATTTAAAAGCAACATTTATAAGTTCGCATGTTATGAGTTTTTCAATTTGCATGTGATGTTTATTCTGTTATGGATTTTCGCATGTTTTGATGTAATAAATCGCATGTGTAAAACATATTCACCAGAATCATCATTTCGCATGTTATGGCTCATACAAATCGCACATGTTGTTTTTGGTAGGATGAAATTAGGCATTTCTTAATATATCGCATGTAAGGACTATGATAATTCGCATGTGTTTTTGTTTTTTTATTTGATTTATATAGATGAAAGGATTTACACTCCGGAGGTTAAAGCATCAGCTACACCAGTTGTTGGAATGCAATTTACCTCTATTGAACAAGCATATGCGTTTTACAAATCATATGCTAAGTTAGGTGGCTTTTCTACTCGGAAGGGTGGTGAAGTACACAGTGGTGGTATAACCAAAACGAAGTACTTTGTTTGTTCTAAAGAGGGTCATAAGGCAGCGTGTATTGAAGATCGTTATTCGAAGTAAAAAAAGCCATACAAATCAAGGAACCGGGGGACCATTAGAACTGGATGCAAAGCTCATCTTATGATTTGCACGGTGGATGGTAGATTATATACAGTAAAGAGATTTGTTGATGGCGCCATAATCATAAGTTTGTATGTCCACATGATATTCATATGCTGCCATCTTACAGACAATTGTCAGATGTACAGGAGGAGATGGTATGGGAACTAGGCACTTTAAACCTTGGTCCTGTCAAAGCTTTCCATATAATGAGGAAACGTTATGGTGGTTTCGAGAACGTTGGTGCCACGGTTGATGATTGCAAAAAATTTAGGAATCGAATTAACAGCTATATAGGAGAATATGACGCTGACATGGTGATTAATAGGATGACCGAAAAAAACAGTATTTAGCTGATTATTCGTTTGAATATTCTGTTGATGATGACAAACAGTTAACTGGTTTGTTCTGGGCTGATGGGTTATGCAAGCTGAACTTTATGGAGTTTGGCGATGTGATATCGTTCGATGCAACTTTCAAGACAAACAGGTAATTGTTTCAAGACAAATATGTTTTTTTATTTATTTTCGCATGTTATATGATTTCATAAACTTGCAATATCGCAAATGTAGACATTGAAGAGTTGGTGTTGAATATATCGCAAGTTTTACTGTATATTATCGCATGTGTTTGTTCAGGTACAAGATGGTGTTTGTTTCGTTCACTGGCATTGACAACCACTGTCGAAATGTAACCCCTGGAGCTGGTTTGTTGTCATCTGAGAGCATTGAATCCTACAAATGGCTTCTGAATTCATTCGTAAAGTCATTTGGGCGGCAGCCAAAGGTTGTAGTTACGGACCAAGATCCTGCTATGAAACAGGCTATTGAGGAGGCTTTTTTCTACCAGCAGACACCGATTGTGCATGTGGCACATAATGAAAAAAGTCGCAGATAAGGTATAGCATGCTATATTGTCTTTCGCTAGCGTTTTTTTATAATATAGATTTTGTTATAGGCTGACATTAAAAGCATTTGTCGGTATAGATTGGACACGAGTTGTGCAATAACGATGAGTTTAAAAGGAGGATGTGCGACATTGTATGGACTGATTCAATTGAGCCTGAAGAATTTGAGAGGCAGTGGAAGTTGGTGATGATTGAGTTCAGTCTCACTGAAAACAAATGGATTGATGATATGTTTTCGATAGGGCTGTAAACGAACCAAAGGTTCGGCGAACAGTTCGTGAACTGTTCGGCGGGAAGTTCGTTTGTGTTCATTTGTTTATTAAACAAACGAACACGAACAAGAAATTTTGTTCGTTTAGTTAAATGAACAAACATGAACAGAGGTCATGTTCGTTCGTTTATGTTCGTGAACGTTCGGTAACGTGTTTGATAGTTAATTAGTGTTTTTAGTTTTTATATGTATTTAAATACTTCAAAATTCCGACAATTTAAATATCTAATAAGTGTCAGTGTATTATATATTTTGTTCATGAAAAATTGTTTGTGTTCGTTTGTTTCCATTTGTGTTCATGAATATTAGTTTGTGCTCATTTGTGTTCGTCAATGTTTGTTTTTGTTCGTTGCCTAAAATTAACAAACAAACACAAACGAACACGAACAAGTTTATTTCCTTAACAAACGAACACAAACAATAAATCTCGTTCGATAAGTGTTCGTGAACGGTTCGCGAACACATATATTTCTTAACAAACGAACACGAACAAGGTCCAGTTCGTGTTCGTTCGGTTCGTTTGCAGCCCTAGTTTTCGATGAGAAACATGTGGATTCCGGCTTTTTATCGGCATGAGCCCATGTCTGGTATCATGCGAACAACTTCGAGATCAGAGAGCGAGAATAATTTTTTAAGCCAGGTGTCAAATTCATAACTCACTCTTGTAGAGTTTATGAATCATTTTGACGGTGTAATGGACGTGCAATGGTTCAATCATAGAAAGAATGATCATATTTCAAGATATACTGAGCCTGCTGATTGGAGTGAAACTACTTTGGAAAAAGATGCTGCTAAGATATACACCAGGTCTATATTCTTTGATCAGCAAATAGAGATTCATGGAACAATTTCCGAATGTCTGCCGATGGACACCAAAGTCGAGGGTCCACAGACCAAGATACTGATGAAAGACTTTAAAGCCCATGGAGATGGTTTATTAGAGGTATTATAGCATATATTTTTCAAACATGCGATTTTGAAAACCTATTTGCGAATTTCATTTCAGTACAAGATTTTTCAATATGCGATTTTGATGCATGTGTGCGATTTTAAATTTTATACATTTGAATGATTTTTAGACATGCGAAATTGTTAATTTACACATGCGAATTTAGTTTTTAATATATATTTTTTCTTTTGGTTTTCTTAGGTGTGGTTCAAGAATCTTGAAAATGATGTAACTGCACAGTGTAGCTGTTTGCGTTTTGAGCAATATGGCCTGCTATGTAAACACATTTATTTTCTTTTTAAGATGTTTGGTGTTAAAGAAATACCAAACAAATATGTTATGAAGAGATGGACAAAGGATGTGGTGCCGAATGAATTAAATGTGAAGTACAATTTAAGGGTGGGTGACAAGGATGTGCAACACAAGGCTAAACGTATTGCTCGTGAAATCATCCACACAGGGGAGTATTTGGTTAGCAATTTGATTTCCGACCTTGATCAACTTGTTTTAGTGAGGGGTCAAATGATGCAGCTTAAAGTGAGAGTTGATCAGAGTCGTATAACCAAGCAACTTGATCCAAAATTTGACCGATTTTCCAAGTTGATTGGTTATCAACAACAAGTAACTAATGCTCCTCCTACTGTCTGTGTGCCGGCTGGTATAAGAAACTAAGGTCGTGGCTCGCATAAAAGGATTAAATCCAAGAAGGAACAAATGATCAGTCGCAAAGTAAAAAGGTCTAGGACATGTAGTGTATGCAATGTAAAAGGTCATGATATTCGGACTTGCGAGATACTGAAAGGCAAACAAGTAGGCAAATAGCAAAAGAAGAAGATGAAGGGTGTCCAGATTGAAAAAGATCCGAGATACAATGACAACGAGGTCGAAGACGATGAAGAGGAAGATGAGTTTGAAGATTACAGTAGTGATGATGGATCTGAAGAAGAAGATCAGTGGGAGGAGGTTTCAGAAGATGATGAGGAAGATTAATTTTTTTGAAATGTAAATGCGATTTTATACGAAACACATGCGATTTTATATTCATCTGTTTATATCATTTTTTCATGCGATTTTAGTATATAAATATGCGATTTTATATGCAACAGATTATAATTAGTATTACATGCGATTTCACTTTTTACTCATGCGATTTTTGAGTTATCTTGCTTTTTTGTGTCAAAGATGTCTAAATCATTCATACGATTTTATATTATAATTAAGCATAAGATGTGTTCAAAACATGTACCCAAAATATAACATAGTTGTTATTGTCTAACACAGCTACAACCATAAAACAATTAAACAGAGAATTTAGTTACTTGAAGCAAAGATTTTGTCACGTTCAGCAGAGCTGAACTCCATCTTCTCCTTCACAGTGTTTAGAGCATCTTTCAGGAAAGAGAAGGCTAAGTCATCAGCTCGAGATTCCTACTTTATGTGATTCAAAGCTGCGTCTCTGAAGCTTAATGGTGGTTCTTCAAGTAGTCTCTCCCACATCTCTTGATTTTTCTTGATCTCTTCAAGAATTTTCCCATGCACATCAAGAATCAAATGAGGAGGTGACATCGGTGTTTATTTATGTCAACGTGCGAGTTGACAATAGCTCTTTTATTGCAATGTTTTTTATTTTTTCTGAATCTTCAGATGCCATTTTTTGTGTGTGTTTTTGTGTTCTATGTCTTAATATGGAAGGTAGTTACTTGGGCATTTTATATTAAAATAGTAAATTTATTATGTAGGTAGGGTGGTAAGTTCAGTAGTATTTATTGTAAAATTGATCATTACATGTCAAATTACAGTCACATCGGTAATAAATTAAGTTTTTTTATATAAAATAGTTAATTTTTATTTATTTTAGTTATTAATTCGTAATTTTTTTTTTTGCATTTTTTAGGACAAAATCAACAAAATTAGCAGCATTTTATTCAAAATTGCATTTGATTCTAAAGCGAATTCGCAAACTTTAAGAAATCGAAAAAATAATTATCTTTTTTTGAAATCGCATGTGTAAATGTATGAATTCGCAAACTATAAGAAAACACAAAGATTATTAACTTTGTTTTTGAAATCGCATATGTAAAATCTTGAATTCGCACATTATAATACATCTTAATCATATTACCTTTTTTTATAATCGCATATAATGTTATATGATTTCGCAAACTTTACAAAACACACAACCTTTCCTTTTTGTCTGAAATGTTTTCGCACGTTTGATATGTTTTTCGCATGTTTTGCATGATATTCATCATACATCATCTTCTTCGATAGACGGTCTATCTATTATTTTCACTTTTGAACTTCCAAATTCAGCAGAAGTTCAATTCGCAGAAGCAGTTGGTGAATAAGAATCGATTGATTTTTTGATTACTTGTTGGATTTTCGAATACGATTTTGAATAAGAATCTTACGGTATGATTTTGAGGTTTTGTTTGCTGATTATCAGGGGTTTTTGATTTCGTAATGGACGATTTTAACCTTGGCGGTTTCATATATATATATTTTATTTTGATTAATTTAATAGTTAAGCACGGGGTTTAATTGAGATGATCGGACGGTTGTGGTTATAGCGTACGTAATGTACGATTAGGCATATTGTATGATAACCGGCCTCTCTCTCTCTCTCTCTATATATATATATATTTGTATTTGTGTCAGAGGGTCATTTTAGTCCCGTAGACCTTAACACCTCTTATAGCCCCGAAGGTTGTGACGACCTCGTAAGTTCGTCTTTTACTCATGTCGTTCTAAAATATACTTTTGGTATCGACGTACCCTTTTTAGGTTTAGAATTCATTCATTTTCATTCCTTGAGTTCTATGGATCTTTACCGTAGTCTAAGGCTACATTTGTTTTATTTCGGACTAACCTTCTGACTTTATGACTCCTTACATCATTTACTCATCGGTTTGTTCTTACACTTACCGTTTCTCGGTCCATACTTATACTTCTTTACAACCCATTACCCGGTGTTGGTGCATACGTCTGTCAACTTCGTCTTGTATCGAGTCTTGCATTGTTCATGGCACGAAGTTTGAGAAAAATGACAAAAGAGCTAATTCCGCTTGAAACAAGTAATTCCGCTTGAAGATGTCATCTGGTAATTCCAAGCGGAATTAGTCATGTTAATTCCGTTTGAGTGTCTAATTCCGTTTGAGATGTTAATTTCGCTTGTATAGTGATTCCGCTTGAGTCATGTTCAAGCGGAATTAGAAAATCTATATATAGGTGATAGGCCGGTTCATTTGGAACGGAATTAGAGAAGAGTGTTTCCGACGGCGAAGCTCTGTCGAAGTGTCTACAAATCTGTAATTGCTCAGAATCACAAAAGACAGTTATTAGTGTATATCTTGCTGAATCACACACGATATGTCTGTTTCCGCCGTTCATATTGTGTAGAACACCTCTGATCGACTCATTTCGGGTTCGTACACGATCCTTCATGTGGTATCAGAGCTCAGGAGGAGGAGTTCTGCAGATTTCAGCTTGATTTCATCTTATTTTTCTAATCTCTACACCTTCTTTTCTCAATTGAACAAGTTTTAATGGTTAAAATGGGCTGAATTTTTCACAACATAAGCGAAATATTGCTTTAACAAACCCTTGAGAAAATCAGATCAAAATTCAAAGTAAAAGTGACAAAAATGGGCCAAACAGTTAATTCCGTTTGAACGAGTAACCTAATTCCGCTTGAAAATTTGAAACGGAATCAGTGATTCCGCTTGAAAACCTATTTCCGTTTGGTGATTCCGCTTGAAAGTTTCAAGCGAAATTCGTTATTTCGTTTCAAGTTCGTGATTCCGTTTGAGGGTATTCCGTTTGAAACTCTTAATTCCGCTTGAAGTTGTTGTGCAGGTAATTTCGCTTGGAATAATTCCGTTTGAAGCCTTAATTTCGCTTGAAATTGTCTGGTTTGAGAAATTTGTTACTGAATCATGAGTGAAGAATTTTACAATGCATTTGCAACATCCCCAACTACTCCGGCTACCATTGCTCAAAACATGAACTTGGAAAATGAGACTCGAACTACACAAAAACCCCCGAAGCTAATGAGCATTGAGGAGTATTACGGTTGGAAAGATCGGTTTGAGAACTGGGTTCAAGCTAATCATTTGAGATCTTGGGAGTGTATTGTGAAAAAATATGTACTACCACGTACTGATTTACAAGTTGAGAAAACAATCTCTGAATTCACTGATAAAGAACGAGACATGTACAAAGCTGAAAAGATGATGATTAGTCTACTTCAGCAAGCTATTAAAGAAGACATTTTTGTATTGCTGCAACAAGACAAAACTTCAAAATCAATTTGGGATGCTCTTAAAATCAAATTTGAGGGAAGTGAGAAGATGATCAAAGGTAAAAAGGCATTGCTTCAGAAAGAATTTGATCTATTCACAAGTCTGCCAGGGGAAGATACAAAGAGATTGATTGAAAGATATTGCCACTTAGTGCGTTCTATGTCATTGTTAAGCATAACCAAAGAACGAGAGGAATGGGTTGACAAATTAGCTGATGCTTTACCTCAAAAAGAATGGGGTACATTTTTGATGATCTTAAAGAACACCGGAGAATATGATGGTTTGACAATTTCTCAGTTCATCGAGAAGATTGAAGGTCAAGATCTTGAACAACAAAAGATTGCGAGGATGAATAATCTGAGTGGTCAACAAGATGTGAAAATGTATTACAAAGGCAGTGTTCAAGAGGTTGAAATGAGTCCGAAAATTCAAACTGCTTTTAGTGCTGGAAACTCATATGGAAATGTTGATCAAAATCCAAACAGTAGCAGTGGATTCTCTTCATATCCGAATGTTAATCCAAAGAGTTCAACTTCAAGATTTCATTCTCAAAGATCAAAAGGTGGAAATGGTTGTGTGATACAGTGCAACATTGCATTGAATCTTCCAAATGGTCAAAGTTTTTCTGAAGAAATTGCAAAAGATCACATGGCGTTACTTGCAACTGTGCTACAATCCTATGAAGGTTTGGTTGTAGGAAGGATCGGAAATCCTATGCTGACGAAAAAGGATTACGATCAGATAGACGCTGAAGAGTTGGAGCTAATGGACATCAAATGGTGTCTAGCTAGTGTTTTAAGAAGAGAAGAAAAGTTTAAAATGATTACTGGAAGAAATGATTTTTTGGATGCACATGTGTCTACTTTGGGTTTTGATAAATCTAAAGTTACCTGTTTTCGATGCAGGGAGAAAGGTCATTTCAAAAGAGAATGCAAAAATCAGGAAGCGAATGGAGCAAAGAATCCATTTGGAAAAGATGATTACTATCGGAAAGCCATATATCAACAAGTTGCTCATCAACCGCATCAACAAAAAGAAACACAAACTGCTCATGGGAAAATGATCGAAGATGCAAACAAGAAAGCATATTATGGTATCATTGATCAAGACGATGAGAAAATGGCTAATGTGTTATTTTTGCAATTAATTTTTATGACCAAGTTTTAAAAGTGGAACTCGCTAACTACACACAACGACAAGTGAACCGGACGTGAAAGTAGTATAACTAGCAAGACCGAGTATCGAACCGTGGACTCTAGACTGGCACTGATAATAATTAACCCTAATCACAATTCTAGTCCTAAATTGATTTTTAGAATTTGGTTTTTAATTTAGAATTAATTAAATAATATTTTAACTAAATTTACTAGCTAACGAACCAAACGAACACGAAGGCAACTAAAAACAGTGAACTTAACCAGGAGAGATGAACAAACCACTTAGGTAGGAATTACTAATGACACGTGAAGACAACAATTTGACAAATGACTTAGGTTTCGGTTTCTAACTGACTACTCTCTTGTGAAAGAGAATAAATCCTATAGTAATTAGGTAGCAAGGAAAGTGACCCACTAACTCAAGAACCTAAAAACCGACCAATAAAACAACCAAAACGTGTAATGGAGTGCTATAAGGAAACAAGCCTAATTAAAGGTCCTAAATCCCACAAATATTAAATTGCAAAGGATTACCCTTAACCAACCCTCTAAATGTGAAGCAAGCTATAAGATAATACACCAAAATCCTAGGACTGACTGACGCACGAATAAGCAGACGAACCCCAAGTTATCGGGTGCTCAAAACTACCAAACAATGCACAGAATTACCTAGCAACTTCTAATTATCTTTCGAATCAAAGAAGATGGGTGCACACTAATGTCTAGCTGATTTTAAATTGATTTTATGTTATGACTTGTTACCAAGTTCAAACAATTAGATTGAGAATCGTGAATAAACAACCTAAAAGCGAGTTTTAATGCAACTAGTGGTGACTTATTCCTACCAAAAGCATTAAACTTGTAACGCCCCGCGTTTTCATACTTTCTATATTTAGAAACCATCGTTTGTAAAACTATTTTGGGAAACTTCGTAAACTTGTAATCGTTCTTTCATTAAAAACGATGTAAAATCCGAGACTTGGATCATTAATGAAACTCGTATTTGGTTACAAATATGTTATACACACTGCATATATGCTCGTATGTTCGAATTGGTGAATCAATTGGTGTTTAATCATTTTTCTTGGAAACTATGCGCTAAACTTGTAATTAATCTAAACATATGCATAAAACGTGTTTTGAACGAGAACGGCACTTGATTTTGATACTCATACGCTTAATTATACTTGGGTTATACTCCTCATACTTGGATTTATCTTAAACTATGTTTTTGTGGCACTTATAGTCCTTAAAAGACCTAAAAACACTAAAATGATAACTTCAGGGGCTAAAATGCAATTTTTGAAACTTATACCCGGATCAGAAGTGGCGGGCGGCCCGCTTTAACTTGCCTGATGTGACAACTGGCACAAACCGGTAATGTCCGTACACTATAATTATTGCTTAATGACTGCAATTATGAGTCTAGTTGTCAGCAATGTCTGAACACATGATTAAACAAGTGAATTCATGCATGTTGTATACTACAAAATATTGCTTTATGCATAAACAAGAGCGTTGCGTCAAAAATAATAGTAAACTCACCGGTAAGACACACTGTGTCGACTGAACTGCAGAAAGCAGTCAGACAGTAAAATTGGAGCCTAGGTGTAGGTCCGACATCAAGAATGCATTAAAACCCAAGAGTACATACAAGGGTTAATATATATGCATTACGAAAGCAAAAATAAGCACGAAAAAGCACCCGAAACGCACTTTAAGTGCAGAATTTATACAATTCAGTAATAAATCAGCATTTAGACATATAAATATTATGCAGAAATGTCGTTTTATTATCCAGAATATTTCCCTAAGTGTTGGGAATTAAAAGAGTACAAGAAAGATACTTAAACGACACTAAAAGGTGCAATTTAGCACTTTAACGAATCGGTATGTAACCGAACAACCGGAGATTACCCGGAACATAAAAATAATGTCAATGACATTGTTTATACTTTTCTGAGCTAGTTAGGGTCCCCGAATGCCCTAACACCCTTTATATTACACTACACATTAGTAACCGGGTAAGACACTTAACTTAACTAACTAATTCCTAATCATCTAGTTGGATTTGAACTAGCTTACCCCCCCCCTCCTAACCGTCCCCAAACATGGGGGACACACTTGTCCTTGCAAGATTGCCAAAATCTAGTTTGTCTAATATCTAAATAACACAATATCCTTTGGGTAATTAACCTATGGTTTGTCTATAAGATGCAAGAGTTACACACATGAACTTTCACTAAACACACCACACCACAAAACTCTCTCTCTTTCTCTCCAAGAGCTCACGGCCAAACATCCCTAAATCCATAAATTTTTCGAGCTTCCTTCATCATTTTCCAACATCACACAAGTGTTAAGGGTCGCATATTAGGAACCTTGGTGCAATCGGAAGGCGAAGGACCTCTCTACCTTGCTTTTATCCACCTCTTTTGCGCTTAGATTCTTCCCTAGCCTCGAGCTAGAGGTATAATGCTTAAAACTTATATTTGAGCTTATCTAAAGTGGTTAAAAGGATTTGTGTTGGTTAAATCTCGTTAAAATGCAAAAAGATGCACAAAAGTCTACTAAAAGCATGAAAAATGGTGGTTAATAGCACATAAGTTGTGTAAAAGTTGTAGTATTTGAAATATATGGTTATCTAGACCCGATCTATGATTGTGGTAGCTCGGATCACCATTTAACCCGGTTTGGTAAGATCGTTGATCTTAACATAAGCTCGTTTTTAGTTAACACAAGGGTTAAAGGGTGAAACTCTACCACACATGAGACATGGACTTGTGTAAAAGTATTTTTGTTGTGTAAAAGCAATTTAACTTGTGAAATAGTGTTTAAAACTAGTAGATCTACGTATCTACAAGCGGTATTTTCAAAGGACCAAGTGTCCAAGAAATCACATGTTCTAAACCGGGTCTTACACAAACAAAAGTGGTTTTTGTGAACAAACAAGTGTATGGATACTTGTGTAACAAAGGTTTTAACAAAGAAATAATTTTCGTAAAAACCGACTAGAAGTTGTAAAACTTCATATTCTTTAAAAATAAAGTTTTTAAGAAATTAAACTTATTTTTAAAGATAACAAGACTTACTAAATGTGCTAGTAAGTTACTACACATTTTTGTAAATATTCAAGTTCATGAAATTAGTGATTATTGTTGATAAGTATGGTTGATAATTGTTGTTGATGATTATTGATGATTGATGATGATTTAAAAGAAAATAAACACACGTTTTGAAAACGTGGGAAACCTCTATTTTTAGGGGAAACTCTGTCAAAATTTTTATAAATTTTGACACTTAGAAAAATATAAGTTTTTGAGAAACTTATTCCCTAAAAATGTATTTAAAAGTATTACCAAGGTTTCCCTAATTTTTGGTGATAAGAAATGGTGATTTCTTGAAGGATAAAAATGGATATTATGTATATATATTTTTGGAGAGAAAAATATATATTATTTTATCACCAATTTTTGTGCTAAGTGTATATAGTATGTGTCATACGTGCTAGTGTATTAAGACTTAAAAATACACTAATTACTCATGAGGAGTAGAAATATAAAAATACACATACAACATACAAGATACATAATTCGGGTGCAAAGTGCAAAACACAAAAGACTTATATTTATTTTTGGAGAAAATAATATAAGTAAGATACGTAGTTAAAAATATAAGAATATTTTTTAACACAAGAAAATATACAAGAGAGTGACTGAACTTGTGCGACGCAAGTCTAGTGACTAACGTTAAGAAAACGCGTATAGGTTACGACGTTAATTAAGCAAATCCGGTGGAGTTTACGACGCTAGGAACGCAAAGTTGTGAGTTCATGCTCCCCCTTTTCTCTTTAACTGTTTTCAGTTTTTATAACTTCGGGGGTGAAATACATGTACAAAAGTACAATATTTATAAATGGTATGATATAAATACAAGAAGTACACTTGGTGAGAACGAGAACCAAGTGTGACGAAATATAAAATACAAGAAGTACACTTGGTGAGAACGAGAACCAAGTGTGACGAAATATAAGAGTGTGAGAAGCGCATTTGGTGAGACAAGAACCAAGTATAAGGCGCAATGAGAAACGATAACAAGAAACGCGCTTGGTGAGAACGAGAACCAAGTAGGAGGCGTTATGAGAAATAGTGTCACGAATAGGGTACAGAAGCACCATTAATCAACAATATACCTAGACCGCAGAACAAAAGGTTAGATCTAACAGGTGCCTGGCAGCCTCACACTCGGTCGGGGCGAGAATCGAGTGGTGCTTTTGTGTCTCAGAATATACCAATTAAATGCCTTAGGTTTGGTGACTTCCTATGACGTGTCACAGGTTAATGGCTTTGCAACCCATTAACAATCTGATAAGTACAGAAATACTGTATTTACATAAAATTCATACCATACAAAAAGTAATAAATAACTTGAAGTACGTGGGGTACTCAAGAGAAGTGATAAATAACTTGAAGTACGTGGGGTACTCAAGAGATAAATAACTTGAAGTACGTGGGGTACTCAAGAGAATGAGAATTAAACCTGAGTACGTGGGGTACTCAAGAAGAAATTGAATTATACAGATGTACGTGGTGTACACATGAAACTGGATTTACATATGAAAACTTGATTTACTCACAAACTATGTTTTCATACAAAGTATACAAACATGAAATACAAAGTTGCATGAATTCACACCAACATTATGTTGACGTTTTTCCAAAAACTCACATGTATTTCAGGTAACTAGGATGGATGTGCGCGTGGTCTAGCTTATGCTCGTGGATGTCGCTTGTGTTTAATTTTGAATAAAGTTGTAAACTTTTAAGACAATGTTTTATGCGACTTAGCGATGTAAACGCTAACGTATGTTTTCAAATTATGGTATTTGAATGTTATTTTACGAGCATGTAGCATGTTTACTCTTCGTATGCAATGAGAACCTTTCATGATCACACCTCGTGCTTCCGCCGCAGAAAGGGGTGTGACACCTGATGTCTCAGGCGGGCCGCATGGCCTCTATGTTCACAGAAAATGAACTCAGCTGCTGATCTACGCGATTTTGGCACAAAATCCCAACATCCAACACTCCCCAATCACCATTTAGCCACATCTAATCACCTCCAATCAACTCCAACCTCTTCCACTATAAATAAACACCCTCTCCAAGCATTTTGACACTTTCACAACTCTCTACAACTCACAAATTCACTCTCAAATCAGTTGCAAATATGCATTTTCGGGCAGATTCATACACTTGCACTAAAGTGAGCATAACTTGCTCATTTCTTAACCAAATTACTTGATTCTTCTTCCTACTTGCTTGGATAATCATGGGGTTCGATTCCTTGACTTCTCCATGGAGAAATCAGACCTGGAATTGCCCTGAAATGGTCCACAAACTTTCTGTTTTGTTACATGTTCTTCAAAAGCTTGTTTAAACTCATCCAACTTGTGTCTAACACATCTCATACCTATGTCCCAATGCTTACAACCTCTCTTATGGTTGGTTAAGCTTAAAAACAAGGTTGAGACACTATAAATCAGAGGTTAAAACCTCAAATACTTTATGTTTTGTTAGGGTATTTGACCCACAAATCATGTCAAGCTTAGATCTTGATGAATGAGTGATTATGGAACAACTTGGGCTGTCCTACATACAATCCTCACATGATTTGATGATTTCTCTTTAGTTAGGTTGTTTATGTTATTGTTCTAATCCTAGTTCGTGACCCTCCTTGGTTGTTTTTACATCAAGTGAAGTGGTGAACATTCAAGGGGTTCCTAAATGGAAGCATGTTCTTCCTACCCCATACATGACATCTATGATAACTCGAGGTGCCTAAATGAAGATCCTAAACTTCTACCTCCTACTTGAATTATTGGACTAAATAATATGTAATACTTAACCTAGATATATATACACTCATTCGAACCTTTGATGTTGAACTTGTGTTTATATGTTAAAGTAGTCGAACATCATATAAGACCTAAACCTTGTTGTGATTCTTATGGGTGTTCAACTCATGAAAACATTATCATAACCCTTGTGGTTACCAAGTGTCATACAAGTGTTAGGTGTTGAAGATGATTATTTTCACATGTTATTCTCATATCTTATTTTTATGTTGTTTTAAATACCGAATCTTGTCTCTATGCATACTTGAACTTTAACCCTTACACATTCAATCTTTTAACCTCATCAACTCGTCAATAATTGGATAATTGGAAAGCATATGCCAACTTTGTGAGTATACTCGTATTCCCCTCTTTACTTTTACCACTTTTGGGGTGTAACATGTTTACTTATCAAAACTTACACATGAACATTTTGCTTAAACACATGAACATTCTTATTAACATGCTTGTATACGTGATGGCTTGATACTTTAAACTTGGATGAATCTTATGTGTTGAACTTATCATTAACTTGTACGAGCCAAACCGTGACATATGTAGCGCTATAGGATTAACGACCCGCCGCCCGTAACTTATGGTTATGTCATGAGCATATTGCGTTTTCTTGGTTTGATATGTTAGACACATACCATGTTTTTATGTTTATCTTGAATCACATGCTTGCTATGAGGAATTGTTCAAAACTTATCTTTTGTTATGTACGTACCAAACTTGTATACTCGCCTTTGCTTTTGCATTGAACTTTATTTTAAACATGTTACAGGTTGAGGATGATGATGCCATGAAATGAAGTAGCGTTGATACCTAGATACACATATAGACGTCTAGATTAACTATGTTGTATAAATGTCATATTTGTTGTCGTATTGTTCTTTTGTATTAGACATGTTGTATTTCAAATTTCATGTATTGTAACATTTATTTATGAAAGAAATCAATTTATCTTTAATTCTATTGTCACGTTTTAGCGTTATGTGTGATGAGCAATCTTTCTTCGTCTCACTCCGATGTTTCCGCCAACGGTTGGGGTGTGACAAAACTCATCAATCAAATCAATAAATTCAGCAAAACAAAAATATACACAATCAATTCTAGCAACAACTTATAACCAATTTACTCCAAAACGTTGTCAAAATCATATAGTCAAAATAAACGTCAAACACGCGTCAAAAGATCATCCAAACCTAAGTGGCTTTAAACGTTTAGCTACTCATATTTATTAAAAACATGACAAACTCAATTCTAAAAATTAAATAAGACATGGTTCAATGCAAAAGATTAGAAAAATTAAATATAAATTCGAACCCGCAATGCTACGAACGCGAACCGATACTTTCTTTCCTTCCCTCTTGCGTCAAACTAACAACTGTTCTCCTTTTCTTTTATTTTTCTTCGTGCGTCCAATTGCCAATCTTGTTCTTTTTTTCTTTTTAAGATTCCCCCCTTTTGATGTGCGACTGATTGATATATATATATTGAAGTTCTTTGCCTTTTTTTTTCATTTATTGCGTCCCCACTCTCCCGTCTGATGTCTTGCATCTCTCCTGAAGTCCAAATGCCTCCTAATATGTGAACGCTTTAATGCCTCCAATTATAATATGTGAACAGCCAAAAATTTCAACCCTGTCCAATATTAAAACCATGTGTGGACCATCGGCCATTATTGGCTCACCAAATTATTTAGTTGCAATGCATTTTCATTTTAATTTTCCTCTTAGTTAATGTCCAATCAATTAAATTATGATATAAACGATACACACATGAAAATATGAGATCCTTTGGTTTTAATTTTTTTTTTCACTTAATTCAATTATTTTAACTCGATTCTACTTGAAATCATCACACTTTTAATATGAACATCGAACGAGTATAATTTAACAAAATAACTCTAAAGTTACTCAAAAGTGTAGGAAATATTTATATAAAAATATGTATATTTAAGATCATATCAAATATCCCCACACTTAAACTTTTGCTTGTCCCTAAGCAAAATCCCAAGCACCATGTCCAACTTAAACACTTAACAATAACGCAAGTCTCAACAAATTATAACGCGAACTACGAAATCATCAAACACAGCGGTTTCGCAAGACTTACAACGTTCAAAAGGTTGACGAATCACAATATTTAAATGTAAACGGGCCTACCTAATCAAGCTTTTATTACCTTCAAGTAATCAATCATGCACTGTCAACACCCCTCACAATATCACTCATCTCTCGGCTAATAAATATATAATTTTGAGTGAACTCTCAAAACCAAACTATGAAGCATACTATCATAAGCTTGTACATCAATCAGATCTCCACCTAAATGTTAGAATTTAACATGGATCAAGAGGGCTTTATTGGGTAGGTAAGGGCTAAAGGTAGGTTATTTTTATTTGGGAAAATATGGCTAAACACGAAATCACACGATAAACCGGATAAGCACGAAACAAAAACTAACACATTGGTCATTTTGACCTACAACTTTATTCTTTATTTTTTTTTCTCATCTTTTGCTTTTTTTTTCATTTTTCTCTTTTTTTCATATTCTTTTTTTTTATTTTTTTATAAAGATAACAATAACACAATACGATCCGGTTATCACATCAACAATGGGTAACAAACGAATGGTTATAGGCTCAAAGTGGTGTCTAAAGGTAATGGTGAAACGGGTTAAACACAAAGGTCACAAACAGGGTGATCCTAATGCCTCTATCATATCCATGTCAAATCCTAACCGAAGGTCTCAAACTGTATCAAAACGCACAAGTTCTAAAGTAATGCAACAAGTTGGTAAACACACATGAAACGAAAGTAGTGAACATATAAATATGAAACATGTAAAGGCTCAAATCTCACTATCATGTGGTATATAAGGGCTACCGATATCGACAATGCACAACCAATTAACTCTCCAGCTCAATCCACTATCCTAGGCATCCCAAAACCTTTTTCTCCCAAAAACCGATTCAGTCAACCTACTATCCCGCAACTTAAAGAAACATGCGCTCTCGACTCGTAGATTCGACAATTAAACCGTTTTTGATCGACGTTTTGAAAAGGTTTTTGTTTTCTACGCGCTAAAGGACCGGGACTCACAAAACCAACTCTTTTTTTTCAATTTTTTTCTAAAAAGATGTAGTATCCCATCCCCACACTTAAATCTCACATTGTCCTCAATGTGGATGGAAAACAAACTAAAAAAAATAAAAAAAAAATAAAGAAGAAATAAAAACCTAAAATAATATACAAAATAGAAGCAACAAGAATTGGAAAAGACTTAGCTGGTTAGGATAAAAATCAGTGCCAGCTGTGCGTGTCTTCATTCCAACCAAACATGATCGTATAGCATTCCATTCGCGATCATCTTTGACAAGCTGGTATACTTGGGTTACCTTTACAAAAAGATTACAGCTCCAAAATCACCACCCGAATGGAGATTGAGTACGGGTAGGTCAAATAAACCTGCACATGATAGAACAAACAAACCCAGGCGTGAAACTGACTCAAAGTAAAAATAAAAACAAGCACTCAAAATAAAGACCGACTCAACAAGACTAAAAATATACAAAAATAAAAACAAAACAGCAACTAGAATGTACAAACGCTACAAACAAGCTCTCAACTCACTCTCAAGCACCAACTAATGGGAGGTCAAGCTCCTCCACCAATCTATCCTCTCCTGGTCCCTCGATATAGTGCTTTAGAAGATGACCATTCACCTTAAACGTCTTACCATCCCCACTCTTCAACTCAACCGTACCATATGAAAAAGCCTGAACGACTATGTACGGTCCCGACCACCTAGACCTAAGTTTACCCGGGAACAATCTCAATCTAGAATTAAAAAGAACTTTGTCTCCCGGTTTAAACTCCTTATTTCCTCTTAACTTACTATCATGCAACCTTTTCATCTTCTCCTTATAGCCTAATGATCTCATATACGCCTCATCTCTTAACTCTTCTAACTCATGCAACTGGAGAAACCGATGTTTACCTGCACTATCCATATCAAGATTAACTGCTCTCAACGCCCAATATGCACGGTGTTCCAACTCCACCGGTAGATGACAAGCCTTCCCATAAACCATCCTAAAAGGTGTAGTACCTATAGGAGTCTTAAATGCAGTCCGGAAAGCCCATAATGCATCATCTAACTTATCAGACCAATCCAGTCGATTTTGTCCGACAGTTTTCTCCAAAATCCGCTTAATACCCCGATTAGTGTTCTCCACTTGCCCACTCGTCTGTGGATGATAGGCAGTTGAAAGCCGGTGAGTGACACCATAGCGTTTCAATGCCTTCTCCATCTGGGCATTACAAAAGTGGGTACCTCTATCACTGATAAGCGCCTTTGGGGTACCAAAGCGAGCAAACAATTTCTTCAGAAATCTCACCACAACCCTCGCATCATTTTTAGGTAAGGCTTGGGCCTCCACCCATTTCGACACATAATCTATAGCAACGAGGATGTATCGGTTCCCTCGAGACATCGGGAACGGACCCATGAAATCAATACCCCAGATATCAAAAACCTCCACTACCTGCATAGGATTTTGGGGCATCTCATTTCGGGATGAGATGTTACCTACTCTCTGACAAGCATCACAGCTCCTAACCAACTAATGAGCATCTCGAAACACTGTCGGCCAATAGAATCCAGAATCCAACACTTTCCTCGCGGTGTAAGAAGCTCCATAATGTCCTCCGGTAGGCCCCTCATGACAATGCCTGAGAACCTGCATACGCTCCTCTCCAGCAATACATCTCCTCACAACCTGATCAACTCCAATACGAAAAAGATGCGGATCATCCCAGAAGTAGTACTTCGAGTCTGCTATCAGCTTCCTCCTCTGATGGAAAGACATCTCCGGCTGTATCACCTTCTCTTTCAAATAATTAACTATATCAGCATACCAAGGCATTCCCTCGTCCTCGGGTTTCACAAACATCAAAGTCTCATGAGGAAAACTATCGCCAATCTCATCCTCATCACTTTCATCACTCTCGAGATTCTCAATTCTAGACAAATGATCTGCTGCAGCGTTTTCGGCTCCCTTCTTATCCCGAATCTCAAGATCAAACTCCTGCAAAAGTAGAATCCACCTAATTAACCGCGGTTTCGCGTCTTTTTTCGTGAATAAATGCCTCAATGCCGCATGATCGGTATAGACGATGACTTTAGAAAGGACCAGGTAGGAATGAAATTTATCGAGAGCAAAGACAACTGCCAGGAGCTCTTTCTCAGTGGTGGTATAATGTTCCTGGGCGTCATTCAGGGTCTTGCTCGCATAGTAAATTGGATGAAATCGTTTCTCTCTACGCTGTCCTAGAATAGCTCCAACCGCGAAATCGCTCGCGTCACACATAATCTCAAAAGGAAGACTCCAATCGGGAGCAATAAGAATCGGTGCAGTCACTAGTTTCTCCTTAAGAAATTCAAACGCCCTCACACACTCCTCAGAAAAATCGAAAGGGACGTCCTTCTCCAACAACCGGGTCATAGGCCTCGCGATCTTAGAAAAATCACGGATGAACCGACGGTAAAATCCCGCATGGCCTAGAAAACTACGAATAGACTTCACAGAAGTTGGCGGTGGAAGTCTAGAAATCGCGTCGATTTTAGCTCTATCGACCTCAATACCCGCCCGTGAAATCTTATGACCCAAAACTATGCCCTCCTTCACCATGAAGTGGCATTTCTCCCAGTTCAGCATCAAATTTGTCTCCTCACATCGAGCCAACATACGATCAAGATTTTGCAAACACAGATCAAAGGAACTCCCAAAAACAGAAAAATCATCCATAAATACCTCCATCGAGTCCTTGATCATATCATGAAATATCGCCACCATACAACGCTGAAATGTGGCTGGAGCATTACATAACCCGAAAGGCATACGACGATAAGCAAAGGTACCGTACGGGCATGTAAAAGTGGTTTTCTCCTGATCCTCCGGTGCAATGGGGATCTGGAAATACCCTGAGAAGCTATCAAGGAAGCAGTAGAACTGCTGCCCTGACAAACGCTCCAGCATCTGATCAATGAAAGGAAGAGGAAAATGGTCTTTCCTCGTGGCGTCGTTAAGTCTGCGATAGTCGATGCAGACTCTCCAGCCTGTAACAGTCCTGGTGGGAATCAACTCATTCCTCTCATTCGGAACCACTGTCATGCCTCCTTTCTTAGGCACCACCTGAACTGGACTAACACATGCAGAATCAGAGATTGGGTAAATGAGGCCTGCATCTAACAATTTTATCACCTCCTTCTTTACCACATCCTGCATGTTTGGGTTTAATCGGCGTTGCGGCTGAACTACGGGCTTAAACTCATCCTCCATCAGAATCTTATGCGTGCAAAACGAAGGGTTGATACCCTTTATGTCAACAATCTTCCACGCGATTGCCTGCTTGTGTGCCATAAGCACACCCATCAACTTCGTCTTCTCCTCCTCTGTTAACTCTGAAGAGACGATTACAGGTAACTGAGATCCCTCATCCAGAAAGGCATACTCCAAATGAGATGGCAAATCTTTCAGCTCCAGGGATGGGGGACTCTCCACAGATGGCCTCTCCTCGGGCTCCTTCCTCTCAACTACCTCAAAAACCTCAGAATGACTCTCGGACTCCCCATATGATGTAGTAGTCATCTCAACCTCCGGGATAAACGTGTCCAGAATCTGCGTGTCCGAAGCATCACGCCCACAAACCTTACTCAAACAATGACCCACATGTGACATGATGGTGTCAACAAAGTAAAGAGTATCGTCGTGTTCTCTAGGATGAGTCATCGACCTATTGATATCAAAGGTGACCATGTCATCCTCTACGCGAAGCGTTAGCTTACCATCATAAACATCAATCAATGCTCTTGCGGTAGCTAGGAATGGTCGACCTAGAATCAAAGGAACATGAGCATCCTCATCCATGTCTAAGATCACAAAGTCAACAGGGAAGACAAACTTGTCGACTTTCACTAACATGTTCTCCACAATCCCTCGCGGATATTTCACTGACCGATCCGCAAGCTGGAGACTCATACGAGTAGGAGAAGGCTCGCCTAGGTTAAGCTTAGCAAACGCTGCATAGGGCATCAAATTTATGCTAGCTCCCAAGTCGGCCAAAGCATTGCTAACTGATAGATCACCAATCAAGCATGGGATAGTAAAGCTGGCCGGATCAGTCATCTTCTTGGGAAGACGATTCTGAAGAACTGCCGAGCACTCCTCACTCAAGGACACATGTGATAACTCCTCCAATTTCTTCTTATTACTAAGAATGTCCTTAAGGAATTTGGCATACTTAGGCATATGCGCTAGAGCCTCTACGAAAGGAAGATTAATATGGAGCTGCTTAAACAAACCTAAGAATCTAGAGAACTGCTCCGCTTCCTTCTCTCTCTTGAATCTGCCTGGAAAAGGAATAGATGAATAATCACGAATGGGCTCCTTCTTCTTCTGCTGAGACTCACTAGACTGTGCGGTACTTGCTGGGGCTAGCCTGGGTTGCACTTTGCCAGTGGAAGTCTCCATCTCTATCTCCTCATCAACCGGGTCTTCATCTATCACCGGTTGATCAACTGTGGCCCCTCTGCCACTCCTAGTCATGACAGCTTTGGCATGAGCATGAGAATTAGGATTAGGAACGGTGTTACCCGGTAATCCACCTGGTGGCCTCTGCTGTAAC
Organism: Helianthus tuberosus; assembly: GCA_030545235.1. NCBI lineage: Eukaryota > Viridiplantae > Streptophyta > Magnoliopsida > Asterales > Asteraceae > Helianthus > Helianthus tuberosus. The sequence continues at coordinate 33,283,621 of CM060352.1, read as the reverse complement.
TGTCTCGCCATCTCCCCCATCTGTCTCTCCAAATTCTGCAACGAAGCTCCTTGATTTTTAAACATACGATCGTGCTCCTCATGTCGCTGATTATTCGAAGTCATATACTGGTTCAGCTGCTGACTTTGAGCAAGTAGAATGTCCTTCAGCTCCTTGAACTCAGTACCAGATGATGATCCACTCGAAGATTGCTGTTGGAACCCTGGTGGGTTTCCTCCCAACCTCCAGTTGGATTGATTTTTCCAACCCGAATTATAAGAATTATTAAATGAAGCATTTTGGAAACGGTTATTCGGGTTGGAAATATAGTCGACCTCTTCTTGTGATCTCACGGGGCAATCAACTGTCTCATGTCCTCCACGACATATCTCACACTTCCGATCCTTTAACTTCATCTCCCTCATCTCTCTTTTCAAAGCCTCTAACTCAGCAGCCAAACTAGTGTCAGGAGTGACCTGATACACACCTCTAGCAGAGGAGGTGGTCTTAGTCGAAGGAATGGAATTCCTCGCAGGATGGCTCTGCTGACCGGCCATAGCAAAACTCTCAAACATCTCCTCACACTCAGTTGGGTCCTTTTTGTCCATTATACAACCTCCAGCGGCAGTATTAAACATTAGTTGAGTATCAGGAGTGAGACCATTATAAAATTTCTCCACTAGAGCCCATTCAGAAAGACCATGTTGGGGGCACTTGCTAAGCAAGGTTTGGAATCGCTCCCATGCCATGTAGTAAGGCTCATCGGGATCCATACGGAACGAATGGATCTGTTCTCGAAGGCGTGCGGCCTTGGATGGAGGGTAGTACTTCTTGTAAAATTTAGATTTCAGAATCTCCCAAGTAGTGATAGAATTTTGAGGCAAAGTGTCGAGCCAAGTTGCAGCTCGACCAGAAAGGGAAAAGGGAAACAAGCGCAAATAAACTGCATCAGCGGTAACACCATGAAGATTAAAGGTGCTACAGATACGCAAGAATCGGGTGATGTGTCCTGGTGCATCCTCGTCCTCCAGACCGTGAAATTGAGCACTATTAGAAATTGTGGTCATGATATGGGAAGGGATCTGCCAATTCTGGTTAGCGGGTGCTTCGGGTGTCGTGATGGGAGTTCGGCCTCTGGTGAAGCCTTCAGTGGCATGCTGGTTCACAGTGCGTCTAGCAGGATTATCATCCATAGCAACTGTAGGAAGAGGAATAGGAATGAGTACCTTTTTGTCGGTGATCCTATTCTGATACTGGCTAAGACGCTCAAAAAACTCTCGTTCGGGTTCAGATGAAGCAAAAAATTCGGGTGGTCCCTGTGAACGAGTATGGGGCATAAACTGGCGACTAAAAAAATAACTAAATAAAAATTACGACTACGCTAAAAATAATAAATACGACCTAACACCTAAGGGCACAAATAGCAATTAGCAATCAAAGCGAGGGCACCTCAAGGCAAATAACTAGAAAGCAAACAAAAAGACCAAAAATACGACTTAGGTCGTTCTCAAAAGTGCCTAAAAAGTCCCCGGCAACGGCGCCAAAAACTTAATGTGTTATTTTTGCAATTAATTTTTATGACCAAGTTTTAAAAGTGGAACTCGCTAACTACACACAACGGCAAGTGAACCGGACGTGAAAGTTGTATGACTAGCAAGATCGAGTATCGAACCGTGGACTCTAGACTGGCACTTATAATAATTAACCCTAATCACAATTCTAGTCCTAAATTGATTTTTATAATTTGGTTTTTAATTTAGAATTAATTAAATAATATTTTAACTAAATTTACTAGCTAACGAACCAAACGAACACGAAGGCAACTAAAAACAGTGAACTTAACCAGGAGAGAATTAGACGTTTATTACAGAGTTATTCTAGTTCTGATTATCTCATTGATCGAATTTATCCAACTGTTGCAGGTTTTGAAGCATTTCAAAATGATGAGAAGCCAAAGAAGAAGGATACTGGTAAGAAGCAAAGTGTTAGTTATAACAAGTGTCTGCCTCCAATTTAGGAAGGGTATTCTCCTAGAAAACCGAATGAGGAGCAAGTCGAAAAAGCAGTCAATATAAAGTTAAAGTCCGATATAACCAATGAATTACCAGAAAACATTGACTTCGTTTTTACATCATCTGACACTGATCATGAGTCCGAGTTAATAAAAAAGGTGGTCGATCAGGTGTTGGATACTGATGAGGAGTCGGAGTCAAAGTCTGAGTCTGAAAGTCCGGGATCATCATCAGTCAACAGTCGAAAATCGTCGGTTAAACGGGTGTACAATAAAGAATTCTTGTTATCAAAATCTAATTTGAATGACGAAGCAATCAAAGTGGCATTTACATTGATTGATTCAGACAAATTATATTCTGATGAAGAATTTCCAATAAGAAGTGTTCAAGTTGAAAAGATCAAAATGGTTTTCAAACTAACAGAAATCAATATTTATGAAATAAAAGATGTAAATCTTACTAAGAAACCTAAAAAATACACTTCAAGAATTCAACAACGTTTAAACAAGAAAAAAGGTTACGGTTCTGATCCTGGTTTTCAAAAGAAACCAAACCATAACGGTAATTTCAAAAAGAAAGGTCTTGGATTTATTCCACCTGAAAATTATAAACATGAAAAAACTTCTAAAACAAATACAAAATTTGTTGCAGGAACAAGCTGTGAAGAGGAATCAAAAAGCTCATTCTGGAAGCAATCAAATAGAGAATTCCTTGCCAAAAAGCAAGAGAATGTGAAGAATGGAGCTAATAAAAAAAAGGAGACAAGAACCTGTTACAAATGCAATGAAGTTGGTCACATTGCATGGAATTGTTCTCAAGCAACAAAAAAAAAACAAGAAGTCTCTAAAAAACTCAAAGAAAAGGTTGTTGAGGAAATTAAACCACCAACTGAAAAATTCAAAATTTTTGAAAATTCAACATATGAAGTTGGTGAGTGTTCAAAGACACATTTTTACAAAAAGAGAGCTAAGTATGACAACCAAGTGTGGGTTGTTAAGAAGGTTCATGAGGATGCTAAAAAGTTTGATGTGAAATCTGGCGATGAATCTAATTCCACAAAGTTAGACGAGCAACAAGTTGAGTTAAAAGTTGAAAACTCAGTACCTCCAATGGATGATGTTCATTTTCCACCATTGAGGGCAGAAAATTTTAAATCAAAAGTTGGGAAGGTTGAGATCTCGAATCAATTTTATTCTGAAAAGAAAGAATTTGATGTCGAGAAAGTGTTCAAAAAGAGGAAATGATAGTACATCAGTGGACTATCACAGCATGCTAAAGAAATGGAAAGTTAAAATGTGATAAACGGTCTCACTGATGATGTGCCAGTAGGTTTTTGCACATTTAGTAGATTGTGACGAAATATAAATCTAAATTCAAACTTGCTTATATCGTGGGTAACATCTCTCGGATATATGGGTAACCCCCGGAATCTTGTTTGAAGGACCCCTCTTTCTGAGATACTAGGTCTTTATGCTTAGTGATATCTGGGGTATTATCCCGGGACTTCTGATTTTGCGGAAGCAATGGCCTAGTCCCCGGAGAATACTTTACACTTGCTTGAAATATAGCCTCCCCTCAGCATAAAAAAATGATAAAACATTGCAAAATGCAAATCATGTGCTGTTGTAAAAAAGATCCTATAAAGGGGACCCACCAAAGTCGAAGCCGTCATCTCTCTGCTGAACGGAAGTTCTGACCTGAGCTCTCACGGTCTTCACAATTTAACCCCTTACATATATCATCTAGGTATACTCACCTGTAAGACTGAATATTGGGATCTAGATACGGGAGTATATTCTAAGGTGGGACACGCGAATAAGTTTAAGTGATTAAGACGTTAATATCATATCTCGGATCAGTTGAACTTTGTGTGAAAATTTAAGTGGGTCAGTATACTGACAATCTAAGTGAATCGTTTAGAACTTAAAATGTTTAAAGCTTAACGGTGTTGGTGATTTATCTCAAAAACTGATATGATCCTCTTACACAAACTCAAAAAATATTGTGTGTAAATATTTCTTTACTGCATTTCTGTTATTTCAAAAATCCAAAAAGATTTTAGTGTGTTTTAGCATAATTTTTTTGAAAATACAAAAAGATTTTCGACAACTGATGTTGAAAAGCTGATTTTCAAAGTTCCGAGTGCTAAACATGATGAGCATGTGGTAAGGGGGAGTTTGTGTTTAAATGTTTAAATGAAAAATGTTGTGTTTGTGTCCACAAGTGGTTAATCAGAGTTTAAAACTGTTATAATCATATCTACCTCACAATAAATGTGGTATTGTTAAAAGAATTCTGTTAAATTTGAAAATTTACTTTTGGGTAGAGAATGTGCAGGATATCTGAGTGATAGAGAGCCAGGTTCCGATACCTGAAGACTCTGTGATTTCAACAAGCCAGACTGCGATCCCAGCAAATCGAAAGGGGGAGTCTGAAGACATCCGAGTAGAGATTATCTGTTGAAGAGGAGTATGTTGGTGTTGATGAAGAAAGAGAGCGATCAAACTGATAAAGACTGAAGACGTTGAAGACTCGACACTTAAGACTCGTCAACATCCGAGGGGGAGTCTGTTGGTGCATACGTCTATCGACTTCGTCTTGTATCGAGTCTTGCATTGTTCATGGCACGAAGTTTGAGAAAAATGACAAAAGAGCTAATTCCGCTTGAAATAAGTAATTCCGCTTGAAGATGTCATCTGGTAATTCCAAGCGGAATTAGTCATGTTAATTCCATTTGAGTGTCTAATTCCGTTTGAGATGTTAATTTCGCTTGTATAGTGATTCCGCTTGAGTCATGTTCAAGCGGAATTAGAAAATCTATATATAGGTGATAGGCCAGTTCATTTGGAACGGAATTAGAGAAGAGTGTTTCCGACGGCGAAGCTCTGTCGAAGTGTCTACAGATCTGTAATTGCTCAGAAATCAATCAAAAGACAGTTATTAGTGTATATCTTGCTGAATCACACACGATATGTCTGTTTCCGCCGTTCATATTGTGTAGAACACATCTGATCGACTTGTTTCAGGTCCGTACACGATCCTTCACCCGGGTTCTTTATCTTAATGTTTTTAGCTTTCCGGTTTCATCGGTTTGCGTTTTCCTACTATATTAAGCGTTATTCCTTAATTGACTCGTTTGACTCATTTTAGGTGAATTTTCATCACTTATGAATGTCAAACTTCGTTCTTTATTTGACCCGTCCAACTTTTAAATAGTTGAACGTAATTATCAAAATTTATGTTTGCGAAAATTCTTGTCATCTTTTAGTCATAACTCTCATTCCGAGTCTTTTGACTTTCAATCCGCGTTCCCGTCTCTTGGTTTACGCGTTCGCTCAAAATCCTACCCATCCACCGGGTATCTTTACCGAAGTCATCATCAAGTAACCATTCTTATATGGTTTTAGACGTCATTTTAATTTATTTGGTCGTATTAGCGAAATCCATCGCTTTTATTCAGTCAAGTCCTTTATATTTTTTTCATTTTTATTTAATTCATTTGACTTGTCCGTGTGAATTTCATCACCTGTGACAGTCAAACTTTTATCTCTATGCCTTAGCATTCCTATTAGTTGGTTTGTATTTTCATTTACTTTAATCTTTGTCCCTTCTCTCGGCTCGTTATTCTAACGTAATACACTTCTGTCATCCGACTTGCGTTTACGTTTACTATCAAACGTCTTACTTATTTGATTTATTTGGGTACCTTTTTAATTCGTTCCATTCACCCCGTCCTTACTACATCGGATGTAAGTATGTACATCATAAAAAGTTCATGGTACCATGTGTTCACTACTTACTTGGTCAAAGTAAGCGATAAACACCCGATATACATGACCTTTTATAATTTTCATATTACACCACATGTAAGTAACGCCTCTATTTAGCTTTCTTGGAAATAATATCATGGATATGTATTTTATTCAGGTTTTCCAAGCTTTTAGTTTACATATGCAACAATCATTCTCTACATGTTTGTTGTATATTGTTATTTGTGCAATTAAATCTAAAATGTGCACCTGGTAATGCTTGCCCTAATGGGCTTCTCTTCCCGTTAACCTTGTTCGCGATCGCTACGCGATTTAGGTCATTGACGAGTATGCTCTACTTGTCATACCTCGGACTGTTCCTCCGTCATACCCGCAATTTATTCAATTCTCGTCATCCTCAGATGCGAGTGTCCTTCAATTAAAACATTTACAAAAGTTTGTAATTTCGACATTAATAAACGCTCGTATAGTAATACAAGGGTTTTTATTGTACGTGTCAACCCACGTGATTTCATTAACTATTCCAATCATTTTCATTGGGGTAACGTGTATTACACGATAACCCCATGTGTTGTTCACAACACTTTAATCATACCAAACCATTAACATACATGTACTTACCAGATTTGCAATCAAGCCTCGAACCGAACACTTTATTCTTTTAACTGTGAGCTCTGATTACCAACTTGTAACACCCTTGTTATTATTTTACGGTTTTCGTATAATTTACGAAAACTAAACATGTAATTATAATTACATATAAATTGAAAATACCAGTTAATTAAAACTTTACTAAATTTTAAAAACGTTACATCATGATTGGTAATATGATATACGGGTTTACTAAAACTTTTATAGTATACAAATAGTACAACATAATGTAATTGAGTTCGTCGTTTAAAAGTTACGACGTAACGCCGTGCGGAAGCTTTAATCTCATGTGTTCGGTTCTACATTGAGCTTGATCTTCATCCGGTACTCCTGATATTCACCTATGATCTAAACCAACTTAAAAGTTAGTTTTGATATCTTAAATAATAGTATAATCAAGTTCTAGTATCGAACAATCAAAAACAAAATAAAATTTCGAAATTAGGTCTGTCGCGCCACGCGACAGACTCCTCTTTATCTTTCGCGTGCCGCGAGCGCCCTCGCGTGTCGCGCCAGGATTACTGCTCTCTGTCGCGTGCTGCGGGGGAGATGATTTTCCAGCAGTTTTGTTGCTGAAACCTGCATTTTTCCAGCTATGATTTTAATCGTAAAACGATCTTTAAAGTGTCATAACTTTTTATCTACTTATCCGTTTTACCTGATTCTTTTTCCTATACGCTCGAAATTTGATTCTCCATTGCATGGAGTTTAAATCCGACATTCAAACTACTAAAATTCTGGATTTTTAAGCATTCGGCTTATTATTCAAAATCAACATTTTGACCCGTTTGTACTTAAAACCACCAAACTTGTTTCTAGTTAATCATAAATCATATACCAAAGTATTTAACTCAAAATCTTTATTTCGGATTCATGACTTTTGTGAATTACGCGGCCAATATCTAAGTTATGCGCGTAATCCGTTTTGACCCGTTTAGAGGATTTTTGTGCGTCTAAGCATCAAATCCGCTCTTCTCTTTTCACACCTCGCATTTCCAAATTTAAATACCTACTTATTTTCCACCACAACTATTTTTGTGGTGGGTTTAACTTAAGAAAACCCGAAATCCCAAATTTACCCTTCGTTTAGCCGCTTTACGCTGATGACCCCTTTTTAGGCATTTGACTTACAAAAGAGTTTGCCTATAATTCTTATACATATCTAAGGGTTACATATTCACAACACAAGTTCCTAAACAACCTCTAAGGGTCGTTTACCCGATTTACCCGTTAAGGGCTTTTTGGGTAATTGTAGTCCCTCATTTAACAACAAAGGACTTTCGCTAATTATTTGACCAAAATATCACTTTCAACTATAGATCTATTTATGCGTACCTGGCTCGGGTCACTATATCGACCCGTAAAAAAATACCTTTCACTATTAATCATTAGTTAATAGTAGCCCGAGCCTTATGTTAATTCCTGTGAACACAAAACTCAACAAGTGATTATCAGATGTTATTGTCAAATGGTGTTAACACCACCATTTGACCCGTTTAGTCTAAATGACCATCTATTCATATGAGTTGGTAGTTAATTACCATTTCACCCCTTAAACCTATCCCGGTTTTTCCTTCGAACTTGTTTTACTTGAAAACTGGTTTTTTTTTCTTCTTGTTTGTTTGACCCATTATGGCTTACACCATATGGTGACCATTAAAATTTCATTTCCCATCCGTTCACCCGTGTCCGGATTACTTATTTTACCACTTTTACCTTTCACGGTTTTCACCATAACGTAATATTTCAAAATTTCTTATTTGTCCATCATCCCATGATAATTTTCCATTCTACCCTTTTTACCAAAAATTTATGGTTTCTTACCATTTTTCCTTATTCCGGCTCGCGCTAATTCGTGTCGGAACATCATATTCCAATCACTTAATAGAATTCATATTCAATACTTGCAAATAAGTATTTTGAAAATAATATAAAGGGGCGTAAGCTTTACTTACTTTGCATCCGGTTATGCACTTTTCCGCGTACTCAATCCGTTTGACCCGCTTCTTTCCCAAGCCTCCACCTAGCTCGTTAGCGTCAAACTATCGTCATCATTTACAAGGTGGTTAGATTAGTCATTAACAATCACGACTATTCCACCTTACTTATTTTCTATTAAATTTATCATTCAATCCTATTAATGGTCAGTTTGACTTTCAAAAGTCAACTGTTCCTTTTTAATGTACGAAATACACAATTGAGTTCAACGAACTCACTTAAGCATTTATTCGACCATTCAGTAGTATCTATTTTTAGGTAACTAATTTAACTACATTCATCAACATAGTTTACATACATCATCTAATCATCTAATTATATAAAACTCATTCTTTCATTACACAAATTCTACGGGTTCCATCTATAGGTGAAACCCGTTTCATCATGTCATTAGGTATTCATTCGGTTACCTATCCAAATCAAATTCTATATTCAACTAATTGATATCATGGTTTCAAACATTCATATTCATGAAAAATTTACCATTTTCATTACAACATTCCAAAAACCCATCTCAACTATGTATGATCAAATTTGGAAATTGTTTAAGTATCTCGCATCAACTATCGAATATGATGATTTCTAGCATAAACATATCATCATCTTCCTTATTTAGTTAAAACCCACTTAGCACATATAAGAGTAATCATCAAATCCTTAGTTTTATCACTAATTCTTCTAGTTTTCAACTAGGGTTTTGCTTCTAAGCCTGAATTCAACACAATATCACCCATACATTCAACATCCATTTCCGAATTTTGATTATGATTGTTCATCATAGATTTCAAAACATCACCAAATTACAAAATTTGACATACCTTACGATCCTCTTGACTTGGTGATCGTTTATACGTGTTCATGCACCTGATTCGGGCTAGATTTGAGCTTCAATTCGATGCTTTTGTTGAAATTAGGGTTAGACCCCTTTTGTTTCTCCCCTGGTCGATCGAACTAGAACACACACTTTTGTGTGTGTTTTAATTTTTCTTTTATAAATGTTTTAATTAAAACATTCTCCTATTTACCCACCTTTAGTCCCTCATGTTTTGGTTTGTCATTAAGTAGGCCATAACCTACTTATTTCTAGTAACATTCCCTCTTATTAACTAGGTTAATTATTCCTAGTTAACTTGATGGGTTCAGGAAGTCATAAGTCGTTTTGTTTTAAGTCCCGTTAATTCGGGCCTTTTACATACTTTGTTTTCTCAAAGTATTTATCCTCCTGTTAATTAATATCAAGTTTATTTATTTAAATCCTAATATTTACCGCGTTAATTTTTACCACTAACGGTATTTTACTCGTCATTACTATTAACGTGGTTTGATTACCAAACCCGTTTTTGGGGTGTTACAGTTTGTTCTGATTTTTATAAATAAAGGTTCCGTTTGGCGATTCAAAAAAAAGTAAACATTATTCCTTTTTGGATCGAGTCATCATTTTGTAGACATTTTGTTTTTGGTGATTGAAGTCTCAAATTATTGTATCATAATTGATGAAATTAATGTAGAAACTGAAACCAGTATAATTAAAAATCAACGCCTTTTATTCTACCATTCAAGAATTTGGAAACCGAACAGATTATTAGGATTAGTATAATATTTGCCATAACCTTCTGATAGGTAATGTGTCAGTTGATCTCTTCCTGCTCTATCTATCCCTCCATTCCTCATTTACGATTGGAGACATCTTAGGCACTCGGAACTCGGTTCTGTTCGTCACCCATAACAATGCCCGGCAAGTTAAAGAAGCGCATATCATAAGAACCGGATCTGAAACCATTCAAAGGTCATCGCTTCGTCGGCGTCACAAGCAACCACCACCGCCCCCGTTTCACTCCGAGTTACATCTGCCGATAGTAGTTGCAGAAGCCACCATCACCGTTGTCGCCCTTGTTCTCCCCAGTTCAGAAGTTCCATGTTAGTGCTCCAAACCAATTCGTAGATGGCTTCTAGAGGTAAGAAACCCGAGTGTTGATTCGATTGCTAGAAACAATACACCAGACATAAGTAAATCAAATTGCGTTTTCTTTTTGTGTTTGAGGGTTTACACCGATTGCTGCGACGTTTCGGTTCTTTGGGAAGAAAAGTTACTCTAGTTGCGAAGGTACACTCTCGTTATCAAAAACGTTAAACAAAGAAGATGATCGGTTCGTTCTGTGATCTTATATATTAGAATCATGAATATGGCCAAAAACTTGCTTTTCATACACATATTATAATACATATGTATTAATATATATAACAGAACTTGGTTTTGTAAAATCTTCAAAAAGAATATATTGATTTGCTGGTACATTGTTTTATGTGTATAAAACACTAGTCTAAGTACCCGTGTAAACACGGGTGGCTAAATAACAAAAAAATTATACTTTAACACGTAAATACTTTATTACAGGTTCGTTCGAATATTACAAAAAATAATATCTTATAAAAATCAATTAACGATTACATTTCTTAATAGATTTTAAGAATTATGAATAATTTGTTAGGATTATAGTGTGTCATGAGTTGTCGATTTTAATCGCACGTCCCTAATACTAAGAACCAAAATAGATATATGTTATTTTGATTATAACTAAGAACCATGTAGCAATGATTTCAAACAGAGAAATACGCCAAATTATTTGATGTCAACAAAGATGCTAATTGTCATCATCGTAAACTTGATACACAGTACGTTCACCATTATGAATTATCATCATCTCCTCTAAAACGTTTAAGTTTTGCTGAGTTAATTGTTGATCATCAAACATATACAGTTCAATAAGTTCACGCGGCCGCAATTCCAGCAAAACAGATGAAGTAATGAACGATCCTTGGTCTTGAAGGATTTCCTGAAAAAATAGATTATAAACATATGAGATTAATAACAATAAAAGTTGTTAACAAAACTAATTGTATTGTAATGTAAATACTATAACACAATAAAATATTACCAGACAATCTTCAACATAACAACCACGTTTGAAAGCAAATTCAGAAGATGAAAAGCCATCATGCCATTGTTTATATACCAACTTGAATCGATGTATTGATTTGGTATCGATCTTGATTAAAATTTGGAAAAGTATCAGGTCAAAAGGAAGCTCAACCATTGTATCTTTAATACCTACAACATTATAAAAAGTCATCAAAAAATCGTTTTTAACAAAAATAAAACAACTTTACATTATGCAAACGACATGTGATATGCTAGTTTATGAACACAGAGAACCTTTTGTTGAACATAAAAAAAAAGTAATACCTTAATGACTATATGAAATTCTATTAGAGGAGTGGTTTATAAGAATGCTCCATGGTGTAATATATAACAATTAAGATATCAAATATAGAATTGATTATGTTTAGAATGTTTTCCATTATTAGGAGATTTAAAAAATAATGTTAAATTCACGATATAGTATCTATTTTTTAGATTATTACATTTGAGAAGTAACCTCTACATTGATGATACATGGTGGTAAAAAAATTAATTGTGATATCATTTGAGATATTTAGGATTTTTAGATATAAATAAAATCGTTTCTCTAAAAATAAATAAAATCAATCAATGGAATTTAAATGTAGTATTTTCGGTTACAATATGATGTTTTAAAAAGATTTTTTAATTGTTATTTTTAGAAGATTTAATAAGGTCAAACATCCTTTATTAACAAAAAATGGAAACGTATATCTAATCATTACCATTATTATAAGATTAACTAAATTAAAAAATACAGTATTGCATGATCCTTAAGAGTTGAAAAAATTTTAGTAGTTTTGTTTCATATGAAGAACTACCACACACAAATTACGAAATCTTAAATTAAACAATATATTAATCAACTTGAAATATGTAATTAGGGTTAAGGACAAAATAAATAAAATCAATCAATGGAATCTAACTATGGATAAATCCTAGTCTAAGTACCCGTGTAATACACGGGTGGCTAAACAACAAGCATAAATCAATGCGTAAATACTTTATTACAAGTTCGTTCGAATATTAACATAAATCATAGAAAGTACGTGAAATAACAAAAATACATGATAAACATAAAAATTTCACAAGTCATTGAATATCTCTTTATATACAACATTCATTGTTTTATTTGTAGGTCTGCCTTCATTGTCAAGTATTAGTAGCTTGATTCCATCTCGTCTTGTAACCCTCGATAAAGCTACGTACAATTGACCATGTGTGAAAACTGGTTGTCTCATGCACAAACCAACCTTAGATAGCGACTGGCCCTGACTTTTGTTGATCGTTATCGCAAAACATACAGCTATTGGAAATTGCCTCATTTAAAGGAATCTTTCTGTCCGGAGGTACCAAATTAATTCTAGGTATGAATGTCCGAGAACCAATATTTCCACCTGAAATTATTTCAGCTTCAATTACACAACTGTAAAGTTTTGTAACCTTTAACCTTGTACCGTTACACAAACCATTTCGTTGGTCAACATTTCGTAACAACATTATTGGAACACCAACTTTAAGCACCAACCTATGATTTGGTAAACCAGATACTTTGAGACCGTTTAGCACATCGGGTGAGTAAATTTTTTCCTGATCAGCATTGGCATCTTCAGTAGGGCATAGACTGTCAGAACTAAGAGACTCTTTTTCTTCACCTGGGAACGGTGCCAACAATTTGTCATTAATCTCATGAACAACCTCATTCTTAGGCGCAAGTATAGCCCTATTACTAAAGTAATTACGATCATTGTAGTTTTCCAAGATTGACGGATAGACAAAATCAATCAGGCTAGAAATTGGGTCAGATGTGCTGTGAATTAAAAGATCAGGTGGTATTACAATTGTTGCTTCTCCATCATTCGAACCACCAACATTTCCCTCACCCACATCCAACATCCATTTAGCAAAATTATTTATCCCTTCAACTTCAAATGTAGATCTTCCAACGGTTAACCTCATGTTTCTAGTTAAACTCAACAACTTACATTTCCTCCATAGATGAGACGAACATAATGAGGCAATCACAATTTCTTGTCGTCCACCATTTGGAACAACAGGTAATATTTGTCTAAAATCACCACAAAAAACAATAACCTTACCTCCAAACAGAACATCAGATCTGCATGAATTAGAGATATTAAAAATGTCATGCATCGTTCTATCCAAAGCCTCAAATGCATGTTTATGAACCATAGGTGCTTCATCCCATATAATGAGTTTGGTCTGTTGTAGTAATTTAGCTACATCATCGTCTGGTTTAATGTGACAAACGGAATCCTCATTAAGATTCAAAGGTATATAAAACCTATAATGCGTCGTTCTTCCTCCATCTAACAACAATGATGCAATTCCGCTAGATGCAACGTTTAATACGATCTCACCTTTTGACCTAATTGCAACAGACAATGTTTTCCATAAAAATGTTTTACCAGTGCCGCCATAACCGTAAACAAAAAAAATACTCCTCCATTGTTTCCATCAACTGCGTTCATAATTTCTTCAAATATTGCACGTTGTTCATCCGTTAACAAATTCACCTGACCTTCATAAACATTTTGTAGATCTGTTCTGTCGTATGCAAGCTCCTCGTTAATCAATCGGCAACGAAAGTTATCTAAAGATGAAATATCTGGGTATGGCATTGATACAAATCTTCGAAGCGATGAATTATTTAGAGTTAAAAACTTCTCAATTTCGCATAACACATAATTCTTCAGTTGCTGATCGGGAATTGATAAAGCTGTGAAAGATGAAAATAATATATAAATTTAATGATAAATTTTAGTGACTGTAACAGATAAAATATTAAATTTAAAATTTTACCTGCAACACGATGATATTTTGAGAATCTGTAAACAAAAGCATATGTCATATACTTCCATGTGTCTTCCCATACTATTTTAGGTCTAGATAAAGTGCTTGACAGTAACATGGTGGCGAATATAAGCTGCGCTACCTAATATATTTGCTTCTTTGAGGGCCTCAATGTACATTGTTTTATGTGTATAAAACATATGTATATGTGTTATGTTATGAGTTGCTTAATTTGTGATGATACAAATCAGGTTTTATGCAAAGGAGGTTGGAGTATGTAAAGGTGATCACTTTTGAGCCGATCACTGTTGGATACGTGGACTAGAAGCAATTGGATTAGAAGCAATTAGTTTAGGTTTTGCTACAAATATTATATATATTTCTTAACTTAGAGAAATGCTGCTTTGTTGATGAAGATATTGTAACGAAGATCTCAAAAGTGTAATATCCTATAATTTAACATCTTATATTTGATTAGATAAAGTATTGTGTGTATTGTATTTTACTTAAGTAAATGCAGATTATCAATTTGCACCGGTTCGGAATAGCTCATGATTAAGTAAATAAGTAAAGCATAAATGGCGGTTCGATTTTTGAAATATCTTAATTGCAAGTTTTGGTTATGGTTAAAACCAAACTCAACCGAACAAGTTGTGCACACCCTAAAAATCATCAACTGAAGTGTTGTGGTCCCTGCCGCAAGGCGCGGGCACCCCCACTAGTTTTTATCAATGATTTAGAAAATTAAACATATTTTCACATTAATTTTAAGAACTTAAAGAGTTAAATCAAGAATCAAGATTAGGGGTGTTCATTGTTTGAATTGCACTTTAGTTTTAAAACGTGTTGATTCCTAAATATTTTTACTAATATTTTTTCAATGTTAGGGGAGGGGGGGTGGTGCGTGATGCACCATCTACCACGCGTGGAACAAACAAAAAGTCCACCGCCACATATAGTTCAACGCGTGATGGTTTGTACGTGATGGGTTTCTGTGATTTTTTTCACGCGTGAAAAATGGATGGATGTGAGGGGGTTTATTGTTAGGTGTTATGTGAGTGATGACCATTGCCACTAAAAAGGTTGTGAGTGATGAAAAAATGGTTGATGACATGGCGGAACTTGATTGAGTGTTGTGAGTGATGAGTGATGACCATCCCCACCCCTCTTAGCCCTTAGGGATGATTAGAAAAGTAGTAACATTTAAACATCCACACAATATTCAAAAATCAGTTTATGAAATCTATAAACACCAAAATATGGACATTTAACCAATCGAAAATGACAAAGTGAGAATAGATATTTTGTAAAATGAAAGGACAACTTGTAAAAATGAAAAGACATTTCACATGCTAAAAAAAGACATATAAAACGGTTTCTTATAGAACATGTGACAATATAGTAAAATCCCCATATGTAGACTATAAATAAATAGCCATTTTCAGTTTTGGTTCTTAAAATACGAGGATTTCAAAAGCTAGTATACATCTTATTTATCACAAGAACCAATTACTGGTGAATTCACAATATCCTAGTAACTAATGAGATTTTGTAATACACATATGACCTTCAAAAGGGTTAAAAAACACAAGTATAAGATATAGAAGCCAAAAAATGCCATGTCGGGATGCTTTATTGTTTTATTAGTTTAAAATTGAAAGAGAATTACAAAAGGTAATTTATTTCTTCCAAAAAATTTATCCTAAAAGTTAAAATATTTAGAGAGCCATTGACCATGACGGATTTTGTCGGTTGCTTTCAAGTCACATTAAACGTGAAAAACTTACAATAGACAAAAATATTATGCTGCTCGTGGTGATCGTTGTAACACCTTTCATGTCAATCTCAATTCTTATTATTGCCAAATAAATGCATTTTAGTTGATAGACAAATAAACATCCTCATCATCATTATACTCAGTAAATCCCACAAATAGCAAAGCTAAGGTAGGGTCTGAGGATGGTAAGATGTAGACAGCCTTACATCTACACCGTAGGAAAAGAGAGACTGCTTCCAGTGAGACCCTCGGCTCGATGGTAGTTTTGTATCAAGCCTTGGACATAAGGCACACAACACTCGACAATTAAGACAAAGGCCAATTAGTGCATGTACTCCCTTGTCTTTCGGCTATCAACGCCACCACATGATTCATGATCAACCATCCCCCTCTTTTAACATTATTTTCACGAAATTAGTAAAACAACGTTAAAATTGGTGCATTTTCACTTTTGCCCCCAAACACCCACACATATATGCATTATATGCGCATACCGCAAGCGGGGAGTTAAATTTAGATATTTAGTTTAAACTTCATTACCTTGAGTGTAATTGAGACACGAAGGTACCCAATTATTAGATTGGTTTTAGCAAACATTAATGAAAGAAATATATATATATTTGTCAAAAGTTGTCTTTAATGCTGCATTACAAAACTTGGTTTTGTAAAATGTTCAAAAAGAATTTATTGATTTGCTGGTACATTGTTTTATGTGTATAAAACATATGTATATGTGTATACGTAAATCAAATTGCGTTTTCTTTTTGTGTTTGAGGGTGAACACCGATTGTTGCGGTGTTTCGGTTCTTTGGGAAGAAAAGTTACTCGAGTTGCGAAGGTACATTCTCGTTATCAAAAAAGTTAAACAAAGAAAATGATCGGTTCGTTCTGTGATCTTATATATTAGAATCATGAATATGGCCAGAAACTTGCTTTTCATACACATATTATAATATATATATATATATATATGTATTATATAATCATACAAAAACTAACTTGGGGCACCACATGCTTTATGTAACCATCGTGTCCACACAAACACACCGTTTAAATCAACCTTCTGAATTAATAAATAACACAACCGGAAAACTAACTGATAACACGTTGTTAGGGACACAACCGGAAAACTAACCGACACATTGTTAGAAAAAAAGTAAAAATAACCGTTAACGTAACCGCTCAAATCGCCGGTTTCCATCACAACTCCAAAACGTACCACTTTCCTTCCCCGTTATCTTCTTTTCCGTCTAAGGCTCACCGTTCCTACCGTCATGACTTTACAGTTAACACCAACCCGACGCGTCTCCTCCAACCGCCATTTCCTCATCGTCTACCACCATATGACGCCCTATATAACCCCTACCGTCGCCTTTAGAAGTCCAATCAATTCCTCCAGCGGGCGCAACACAAGTTGCCTCAAACACCAACGTTTCCAGTGCGATCTTCAAATTCTCCACCGTCACGGGGATTCGGGATGTGTTATGGGCGACCGGTGCATAAAATGCCGTTGGTCGCTGCGGAGTCTGCACCTACAGAGAAGGATGGAGATTGTAGATAGCATGGTGGAGGAGTTTTGGGTTTGATAATAATCAGAGAAAAGATTGTATGGTTTTTTTTATCAGTTTCAAACCATGGTTTTGGGTTTGATAATTGCAGGGGGGTTATAACAATAGTTTTGATAATTGCAGCGGGGTTTTAACCATAGTTTTGTTTTTTTTTTACTGTGGGCACCATATGGTTTCATATAATGTTAGAAATTTGTATGGTTTCATATATTGTTTTTACTGTGGGCAATTCGTATGGTTTCATCTATAAGTCATTAAATATAATTTAAATTTATTTTCGTAGATCTGTTGATTAGCATTGGCCTTAATCTACAAAATCGTTTGTATTATTGTTTAATCTTTTAAATGGTTTTAATCTTTTAAATGGTTGGTAGTTTGGACTCGAATATTTAATTTGTAAGCATTAAAGTTATAAGATATTTTTTATAATGATACAATTCAATGTAATTCAATTAAAAAACGTACCTCTTTTTGTTGTTACTATTATTATTATTATTATTATTATTATTATTATTATGTTTTTTAAATACTTTAGTGATTTAGTGATATGTAATATTTTTTTCCATGCAATTAATTCAATTTGGTTTTAACTCTTTCTTTTAGGAGAAACCTAAATCGATAAACTTTATGAATACTAATACTTAATAGTCGTAATAGTTGATGTATAATCTTTATGATTAACACATGTCATATGTTGTATATGATTTAAACAAAACATTTGTTATGTAATTCTTAATTGAATATGTATTGTTTTGCATGAAACCATGGATGAATTTCTTTTTTTCGTTTTTTTGTCATTATAATATTTATAATATTTTATAACTTAACGTATCTTTGTTTAAAAAAAATTACTAAACACTTTCATAATGAATATTCCGCCGCAACGCGCGGGTAATGTCAACTCGTTAATATATATAACAGGACTTTGTTTTGTAAAATGTTCAAAACGAATTTATTGATTTGCTGGTACATTGTTTTATGTGTATAAAACATATGTATATGTGTTATGTTATGAGTTGCTTAATTTGTGATCATACAAATCAGGTTTTATGCAAATGAGGTTGGAGTATGTAAAGGTGATCACTTTTGAGCCGATCACTGTTTGATACGTGGACTAGAAGCAATTGGATTATAAGCAATTAGTTTAGGTTTTGCTGCAAATATTATATATATTTCTTGACTTGTAGAAATGCTGCTTTGTGATGAAGATATTGTAACGAAGATCTCAAAAGTGTAATATCCAATTTGATTAGATAAAGTGGGTGAGGATCAAATGAGAAGTTTATTTTGGCTAGGAAGTGTAGGAAGTAATAGGATTATGACATGTGACAACATTTAAAATAAAGTGCAAAGGTATTTTAGTCAATCGTATCCTTTCTTCTTCCTTCTTCTCCCAGTAACTTCAAAACCCACCATCTTCAACCTTTTCTTCACTTTCTATCTCAATAATCACTACATTATAGTGCGATTTTCGTCAACAATCGATGATTCAAACACCCGATCAACGTGTTCTTCAGCTTTTTTTGAAGAAAACCCAGTTTAATTTCATACAAAATCTCGTTTTTTCTCATGATTTTGAAGATAATCACTCGATCCGTTCGATTCGATCGCTGATAAGTGTTTCTATCATTCAAATTTCGTCAATCGTTGAAGAAATCGGCTTCGATCCATGTAAGAAATTCTTTAATTTCAGTTTTACGATCTGGGTTTTTGATTTAGTCGTTGCGTTTTACGATTTTGGCGGGGGTCCGGGGGCAGCGCCCCTGGTAGCAGGGTCCAAGGGCGGTAGCCCCTGGCGGGGTCCAAGGGGCAGAGCCCCGATTAAACTGCTTTAATAAAAATGCATCAGAAAATTTAATTTTCTGTAAATTGCCTTTGGAAAACTGCATTCGTAGACAGTTTTTTATCTCCTGCTTCCTGGTTCAGACAATTCACATACAAAACTATTGTCCTGGTTCAATGCGTTTTAGAGAGAACACTTTCTTTGGTGTTTTTAGGCCATTGCGTTTTAGAACTAAGACATTTTTATGTGTTTTCTGGCCATTCGTTTTAGAAAAACACATTTTTGAAGTGTTTTTAGTCATTGCGTTTTAGGTAAAACACATTTTTAGGTGTTTTCAGTCCATTGCGTTTTAGAGCGAAGAAGCAAGATTTACATATGGTGTTTATTGACCTAGAAAAGGCTTATGACACTGTCCCACGGCAACTTATTTGGGATAGTTTGGAGGGTAGAGGGCTACCGGGAAAGTATATAGACATAATTAAGGATACGTACGATAGAACGGAAACTGCTGTCCGCGCGCCTATAGGAGATACTAACTTCTTTCCGGTGGAGGTAGGACTCCACCAGGGGTCTGCGTTGAGCCCTTTTCTTTTTGCGGTTGTCTTGGATGAGTTGTCCAAGTTGATTCAGGAGACAGTTCCGTGGTGCATGCTTTTTGCAGACGATATCGTGTTGATCGCAGAGACTAAACAGTGCCTAAACGCGAGGATAGAGGAGTGGCGAGTAGCTTTAGAGGGCAAGGGCCTAAGGATTAGTCGATCTAAGACTGAGTATCTACATTGTGATTTCAGCGGTGTAGCCATTGATGATGAAACCCAAATCGTCATTGAGGATCAATTGGTCCCGCAGGTAACTTCATTTAAGTATCTGGGGGCGTTTGTGCAAAGAGATGGTGACATAGATAGGGATATAACCCATCGCATACAAGCTGGTTGGTGTAGATGGAGGGCAGCCAGTGGGGTATTGTGCGATAGAAGGTTCCCAACTAAACTAAAGGGGAAATTTTACAGGGTAGCAGTTAGGCCTGCTATGCTATATGGAACAGACTGTTGGGTTATCAAGAAGACACAAGCGCGCAAGATGGAGGTAGCAGAGATGAGGATGTTGAGGTGGATGTGTGGACACACGAGGTTAGATCGGATAAGAAATGAGGTTTTTAGGGAAAGACTAGGACTGGCTAGTATATCGGAGAAGATTAAGGAGGGGAGATTGAGATGGTTTGGGCATGTGAAGCGGAGGGAAGCGACGGCACCAGTTAGAGTAGTGGAAACTCTTACTGTGGAGGGGAGGAGAGGGAGAGGCAAACCCAAACTGACATGGGATGAACAGATTAGGCATGATTTACTAGAGTTGCACCTTTCTGAGGACATGGTCCATGATAGGACTTCGTGGAGGCGTAGGATTAGGGTTAAGGACTTCTAGAGGACATTGCAGTAAGGTCTTAGGTGCTTTTCAGGGATGTAGGTTTTCTTATTTTTTTAATGGACTTTTTCGGTTTTTGCCTTCTTGTGTTTATGACCAAATGACGTTGTGTGCTAATATACTTGATGTACATTGTGTTTATGCCTAATCGATGTTGCATGCTATTATACATGATTTACATTATATTATATTGAGCCACTCAGATCATTTTCTTGGTATGGGTGACTTACTATTTCTGTAGCATTTATATATGCTTTGACTTGAGGTGTACGTTTGCTGTTTGTTTTCGAGCCGGGGGTCTCTCTGGAAGCAGCCTCTCTATCCCTATGGATAGAGGCAAGGTCTGTCTACATCCCACCCTCCCCAGACCCTATAAATAGCTCTGCTATTCGTGGGACTTACTGGGTATGGTTGTTGTTGTTGTTGTTGTTTGCGTTTTAGAGAGAACACTTTCTTTTGTTTTTTAGGCCATTGCGTTTTAGAAATGAGACATTTTTAAGTGTTTTCTGGCCATTGCGTTTTATAAATATGACATTTCTTTGTTTTTTTGTGCATTGCGTTTTATAGAGAACACTTTCTTTTGTTTTTTTGGGTCATTGCGTTTTAGAAATGAGACATTTTTAAGTGTTTTCTGGCCATTGCGTTTTATAAATAAGACATTTCTTTGTGTTTTTGGTGCATTGCGTTTTATAGAGAACACTTTCTTTTGTTTTTTTAGGCCATTGCGTTTTAGAAAAGAGACATTTTTAAGTGTTTTCTGGCCATTGCGTTTTAGAAATAAGACATTTCTTTGTGTTTTTGTGCATTGCGTTTTAGGTAAAACACATTTGTATGTGTTTTCAGTCTATTGCGTTTTAGAAAGTACAATTTCTTTTGTGTTTTTAAGCTATTGCGTTTTAGAAATAAGACATATCTTTATGTTTTTTGGCAATTGCGTTTTACAAATAAGACATTTTTTTGTGTTTTTTGTGCATTGCGTTTTAGAAAAATGTCATTTTTAGGTTTTTTTTTTCTATTGCGTTTTACGCAACTGGGTTTTTTTTTTCATTGCGTTTTAAGCGACTGAGTTTTCAAAAAAAAATCGAAAATATAGCAATAGTATACTCGTTTTAAAGATAAAAAAACGCTCGTTTTTTTGGTGCAATTTTCATAAAAACAAATAATGTCGTATGAAAGAGTTATTAACGTTTAAAAAATGGGGGGGGGGGGGAATTGGAGGATAGAAAACTATTGTCTTGAATTGACTAGAATGCCCCTAAACAAACTCACGCGCCTCCTTTTTTTCTTTCAATTTCACCCATTTAATCTTAGCCCTTTATTAAGTAAATGGATGGTCAAGATCACTTACTAGCCTTCCTACCCAAATAAACTTCCTATTATATCCTAACCCTAAATAAAGTATTGTGTGTTTTGTATTTTATTACCAATTTGCATCGGTTCGGAATAGCTCATGATTAAGTAAATAAGTAAAGCATAAATGGCGGTTCGGTTTTTGAAATATCTTAATCGCAAGTTTTGGTTTTGGTTTTGGTTATGGTTAAAGCCAAACTCAACCGAACAAGTTGTGCACACCCTAAAAATCATCAACTGAAGTGTTGTGGTCCCCGCCGCAAGGCGCGGACACCCCACTAGTTTTTATCAATGAATTAGAAAATTAAACATATTTTCACATTAATTTTAAGAACTTAAAGAGTTAAATAAAGAATCAATATTAGGGGTGTTCATTGTTTCATCACCTTAGTTTTAAAACGTGTTGATTCCTAAATATTTTTACTTATATTTTTTCAATGTTAGGGATGGTTAGAAAAGTAGTTAAATTACAAATGTATCTTGATAATATTGTCATACTTTTCATTTAAAACATCCACACGATATTCAAAAATCAGTTTATGAAATCTATAAACACCAAAATGTGGACATTTAACCAATCGAAAATGACAAACTGAGAAAAGATATTTTGTAAAATGAAAGGACAACTTGTAAAACTGAAAAGACATTTCACATGCTAAAAAAAGACATATAAAACGGTTTTTTATAGAACATGTGACAATATAGTAAAATCCCCATATGTAGACTATAAATAAATAGCCATTTTCAGTTTTGGTTCTTAAAATACGAGGATTTCAAAAGCTTGTATACATCTTATTTATCACAAGAACCAATTACTGGTGAGTTCACAATATCCTAGTAACTAATGAGATTTTGTAATACACATATGACCTTCAAAAGGGTTAAAAAAACACAAGTATAAGATATAGAAGCCAAAAAATGCCATGTCGGGATGCTTTATTGTTTTATTAGTTTAAAATTGAAAGAGACTTACAAAAGGTAATTTATTTGTTCCAAAAAATTTATCCTAGAAGTTAAAATATTTAGAGAGCCATTGACCATGACGGATTTTGTCGGTAGCTTTCAAGTTATATTAAACGTGAAAAACTTACAATAGACAAAAATATTATGTTGCTCGTGGTGATCGTTGTCACACCTTTCATGTCAATCTCAATTCTTATTATTGCCAAATAAATGCATTTTAGTTGATAGACAAATAAATATAGTTATCATTATACTCAGTAAATCCTACCAATAGCAAAGCTAAGGTAGGGTCTGAGGATGGTAAGATGTAGACAGCCTTACCTCTACATCGTAGGAATAGAGAGGCTGTTTCCAGTGAGATCCCCGGCTCGATGGTAGTTTTGTATCAAGCCTTGGACATAAGGTACACAACACTCGACAATTAAGACAAAGGCCAATTAGTGCATGTACTCCCTTGTCTTTCGGCTATCAACGCCACCACATGATTCATGATCAACCATCCCCCTCTTTTAACATTATTTTCACGAAATTAGTAAAACAACGTTAAAATTGGTGCATTTTCACTTTTGCCCCCAAACACCCACACATATATACATTATATGCGCATACCGCAAGCGGTGAGTTAAATTTAGATATTCAGTTTAAACTTCATTACCTTGAGTGTAATTGAGACACAAAGGTACCCAATTAGATTGGTTTTAGCAAACATTAATGAAAGAAAAAAAAAATATATATATATATATATATATATATAGGGAGAAGATCATGCGAGAACCACCTCTTATTGCGAGAACTGCGAGAACCAATGTGAACACACCAAAAATGCCTAAAAATAGCTAAAAATCACACAAAATTTTTTTTTTTGATTTTTTTAATATTTTTTAGGTTAAAATCGCTACTTTTCGAACCAAAAAAAAAATATTTTTTTTTTTAAATTTTTTTTTTTTGATTCGAAAAGTAGCGATTTTAACCTAAAAAATATTAAAAAAATCAAAAAAAAAATTTTGGATTTTTTTTGGATTTTTTTTTTATTTTTTTAGATTTTTTTTAGATTTTTTTAGGTTTTTTGGGGGTTTAGTTTTTAGCATTTTAGCTTGGGGGGGGGGGGGGGTTTAGGTTTTTGGGGGGTGGGGGAGGGGGGTTTAGGCTTTTTTTTGGGGGGGGGGGGGTGGGGTTAGGTTTTTTTTAGCTTGGGGGGGGGGGGGGTTTAGGTTTTGGGGGGGTGGGGGGTTTAGGTTTTTGGGTGGGGGGGTGGGGGTTAGGTTTTTTTAGGGTTTTTTAGCTATTTTAGGTTGTGTTCACATTGGTTCTCATGGTTCTCACAATAAGGGTGTTGTCTTTAATGCTGCATTACGTACTGATAACAATTATATTAAGTTTGGCAAAAATAAGTAGCATGCTAAGCGTGGCCTTAAGTGAAATAGAAAATATACTAAAATATTAGATTCGATCAAGTTAACTAGTATTGCTAAGGAATTTTTGGTTCAACACTTAGTGGTTCAAATTGTTTGTTTCGCAAGCAGATGTGTGAATGGTTAAACATTATATTGAATCTGAATGGTTGAGACATCTAATCTGAATAGGTCAGATATCTGCCTCTGAACGGTTAAGCACTATACTGCCTCTTAATGGTTCAGACATCTTACTGGTTCAGCACTTAATGGTTCAGACCTCTTACTGGTTTACCATTTAATCACTCAGAATTTGTCAAACAACCCAAAAAAAACAGAGATTGAAACCATCAATTAAAAAGGAGTAAAAGAACAACGTCAATAAATCTGATAAAATATTTTATCAGATTTATTGACATTGTACTTTTACTCCTTTTTCATACTTTAATCATATATACACAAGAAAACCATTTCAAGTTATATGTCTCTCATCACAACATGTTTTGATTAGTGGTGGACTCATAAATTTTTTATTAGGGTGCGGATGAGGCGTTCAACCATATTTTTAAGAGGTGCGGTCAATTTTTTTCCTAAAATATACACTAATTTTCTTTTTTAAGGGGTGCCTCCCACCCACAACTGTGAATAGGTCCGCCCCTTGTTTGATACATGTCATGTTCTCTAGCGATTGGGAAAATACAAGGTTTGAGGCTTGACCCAAATGGCTTTTCAGGCTAGGCAAGACCCTAAGACTACCCACTACGGTGATCGGTTTCACCAACCGGTTGCCACATTTACAAAAAGACAAAAAAACATTTGCAATTTAAAAATGTAAAAATTAATTTATGCTTCAAACGGTTTGGTGGGACAACCAAAGGTTGCAAACGGTTGCTAAATATTATAATATATATTTTTTCTTTTCTATGTTATCAATATAAATTTTTATAATAAATAATAATTACAAATCATATTTATATAATAAAATATTAGTTTAGGTTGGGTTGGGTTGTGAATGTGGGTGAAAAATTGAATAGGGTTGGGTTGGGTTGTGTAGGTGGAAGAGAGAGAAATTAGTATTTTATTGAAAGATTTGGTTGGGTTGGGTTGGGTTGGGTTGGGTTGTGATAGTGAATAGTCTAAAGCCCCACAAAACAATGGCCTCAATTTAAGAAAAAAATAATAACTATATAATATATGCGTATTAGTTATGTTGTTATATATATCAGGTTAACAAGGTTTATAAATGTTTATAAGAGGAATAAGTTAGTTTTAATTTTGTGTGTAACACCAGAATATATTTATCGATCATTTGGCTCGTATTTGATTGGATATAAAGATAATTCTTTTGAATACAAGGGTTTTTTCACCGAAAGATAAACGTCATTCACAACACCACTTCTACCAAAAATCAATAGCGGCACTTAACTACAAGATTGTTCCAAGACCGACACTACTAAAAAACTGTCTTGTTTCCGACCAAGGTTTTTGTCGGAAAACGTCGTTTCCGACCAATTTCCGACAGAAATACGTTTGTCGGAAAAACCCTTGTAGGAAAATATTTCCGACAAGTATCCGACTAAATTGGCGACAAATTTCCGAAAAAAAAAAAGAAGTATTTCCGACAAGTGAAGGAAGAGGGGGGAGAAGTGTGCACAGACTTTATTATCTATATTTTTACATTATGTAAATAAATTACTGGCTGGACGGTATGGGGACGTCATCGGCACGGCGAGGCCGGTCCACACCTCCCCCTTGGGGCCCGTCCCATCGCCAACGTCGCCCACCCAACAACCACGACGTTCCTCTCTCTTTCTTTATCCAATACAAAGGCTCATCACCCACATCCTAGGCCCATCCCTTGAGGCTCATCCTTAAGACCCGATGACGTAACCACCAACTTGACGGATCATCCTCAAGTAACTACCCTCTTTTATGACTTCACACCCAATAGCCTTAGTTAGCTACATAAACTAATCCATTAAACTTTTCTAACTTTTCATGTATAGCAAGTTGACATAACAAAAAGAAGCACATCTCAACACTACCCAAAACACGTGCATCTAATAATAGATCCTTCGGATTCCACATGCACGTCTAGTTTAGTGTTACCTATCCTTTTTAAACCATCTTTCTATTTTTATTTACGGTCAAATTCAAATCGAGCAAATGTTATTATGGTGGTGGAAGCTTAGGAACGACCGGGTCAATTATGGGCACGTGATGGCAAAAACTGGAAGTCTAGTATTGTACCAGTAAAGAAATCGATTACAGGTGTGTGGAAAAATGTGGAATCAATTTAAGGATTTTGCAAAGAGTAATGTTAATGTGATTCAAAAACTGGTTGGTAAAGTGGGAGATGACAAGAAATTAAGGTTTTGGGAAGACCGCTGGTTGTATGATGAACCGTTGAGTAGTATTTATCCAAGTTTATATAACTTGGCTAAATGTAAGGGGGTGGTGATTGCAGATAATTATAAGAGATATGGGGATAATATTATTTGGTTTTGGAAATGGATAGATAGGCCGCAAACTGTAGTGGCAAAGTTTTGGTTTTGGTTATGGTTAAAACCAAACTCAACCGAACAAGTTGTGCACACCCTAAAAATCATCAACTGAAGTGTTGTGGTCCCTGCCGCAAGGCGTGGGCACCCCACTAGTTTTTATCAATGAATTAGAAAATTAAACATATTTTCACATTAATTTTAAGAAAAAAAAAATTAAGAACTTAAAGAGTTAAATCAAGAATCAAGATTAGGGGTGTTCATTGTTTGAATTGCACTTCAGTTTTAAAACGTGTTGACTCCTAAATATTTTTACTAATATTTTTTCAATGTTAGGGGAGGCGGGGTGGTGCGTGATGCACCATCTACCACGCGTGGAACAAACAAAAAGTCCACCGCCACATATAGTTCAACGCGTGATGGTTTTGTACGTGATGGGTTTCTGTGATTTTTTTCACGCGCGAAAAATGGATGGATGTGAGGGGGTTTGGGGGTTTATTGTTAGGTGTTATGTGAGTGATGATCATTGCCACTAAAAAAGGTTGTGAGTGATGAAAAAATGGTTGATGACATGACAGAACTTGATTGAGTGTTGTGAGTGATGAATGAGTGATGAGTGATGACCATCCCCACCCCTCTTAGCCCTTAGGGATGATTAGAAAAGTAGTAACATTTAAACATCCACTTAATATTCAAAAATCAGTTTATGAAATCTATAAACACCAAAATGTGGACATTTAACCAATCGAAAATGACAAACTGAGAAAAGATATTTTGTAAAATGAAAGGACAACTTGTAAAACTGAAAAGACATTTCACATGCTAAAAAAAGACATATAAAACGGTTTTTTATAGAACATGTGACAATATAGTAAAATCCCCATATGTAGACTATAAATAAATAGCCATTTTCAGTTTTGGTTCTTAAAATACGAGGATTTCAAAAGCTTGTATACATCTTATTTATCACAAGAACCAATTACTGGTGAATTCACAATATCCTAGTAACTAATGAGATTTTGTAATACACATATGACCTTCAAAAGGGCTAAAAAACACAAGTATAAGATATAGAAGCCAAAAAATGCCATGTCGGGATGCTTTATTGTTTTATTAGTTTAAAATTGAAAGAGAATTACAAAAGGTAATTTATTTCTTCCAAAAAATTTATCTTAAAAGTTAAAATATTTAGAGAGCCATTGACCATGACGGATTTTGTCGGTAGCTTTCAAGTTGTATTAAACGTGAAAAACTTACAATAGACAAAAATATTATGCTGCTCGTGGTGATCGTTGTCACACCTTTCATGTCAATCTCAATTCTTATTATTGCCAAATAAATGCATTTTAGTTGATAGACAAATAAACATCCTCATCATCATTATACTCAGTAAATCCCACCAATAACAAAGCTAAGGTAGGGTATGAGGATAGTAAGATATAGACAGCCTTACCTCTACACCGTAGGAATAGAGATGCTGCTTCCAGTGAGACCCCTGGCTCGATGGTAGTTTTGTATCAAGCCTTAGACATAAGGCACACAACACTCGACAATTAAGAAAAAGGCCAATTAGTGCATGTACTCCCTTGTCTTTCGGCTATCAACGCCATCACATGATTCATGATCAACCATCCCCCTCTTTTAACATTATTTTCACGAAATTAGTAAAACAACGTTAAAATTTGTGCATTTTCACTTTTGCCCCCAAACACCCACACATATATACATTATATGCGCATAGGGAGTTAAATTTAGATATTCAGTTTAAACTTCATTACCTTGAGTGTAATTGAGACACAAAGGTACCCAATTAGATTGGTTTTAGCAAACATTAATGAAAGAAAAATATATATATATATGTCAAAAGTTGTCTTTAATGCTGCATTAGGTACTGATAACAATTATATTAAGTTTGGCAAAAATAAGTAGCATGCTAAGCGTGGCCTTAAGTGAAATAGAAAATATACTAAAATATTAGATTCGATCAAGTTAACTAGTATTGCTAAGGAATTTTTTGTTTAGCTCTTAATGGTTGAGACCTTTTACTGGTTCAACACTTAGTGGTTCAGACTGTTTGTTTCGCAAGCAGATGTGTGAATGGTTAAACATTATATTGAGTCTAAATGGTTGAGACATCTAATCTGAATAGGTCAGATATCTGTCTCTGAACGGTTAAGCACTATACTGCCTCTTAACGGTTCAGACATCTTACTGGTTCAGCACTTAATGGTTCAGACCTCTTACTGGTTTACCATTTAATCACTCAAAAGTTATCAAACAACCCAAAAAAAAAACCAGAGATTGAAACCATCAATTAAAAAGGAGTAAAAGAACAACGTAAATAAATCTGATAAAATATTTTATCAGATTTATTGACATTGTTCTTTTACTCCTTTTTCATACTTTAATCATATATACACAAGAAAACCATTTCAAGTTATATGTCTCTCATCACAACATGTTTTGATTACTCGTGGACTCAGAAATTTTTTGTTAGGGTGCGGATGAGGCCTTCAACCATATTTTTAAGAGGTGCGGTCAGATTTTTTCCTAAAATATACACTAATTTTCTTTTTTAAGGGGTGCCTCCCACCCACAACTGTGAATAGGTCCGCCCCTTGTTTGATACATGTCATGTTCTCTAGCGATTGGGAAAATACAAGGTTTGAGGGTTGACCCAAATGGCTTTTCAGGCTAGGCAAGAGCCTAAAGCCCCACAAAACAAAGGCCTCAATTTAAGAAAAAAATAATAACTAGATAATATATGCGTATTAGTTATGTTGTTATATTGTAACACCTCGAAAATTTACGTTCTATAATGTCTTGACACGTGTCATAACCTTTGAACGTGTGAAAGAATGTTCTTGAAGGACTAAAGTTGACAAACAATGAAACTGTGTAAATATAAGGGTTCAAAGTGTCAACAATGAATAAATATACTTTACAATAACCCTACATGATGTTTATAACCTTAAACGAATGGATCATACGAAGCGAATTGTGAAAGAAAGTGAGAGATTACAAACTACAGGGGTTAAATGTGTCAACATGTTAAGATATACCTCTGAGTGACCTTTTAGCAAACCCGAAGCCTTGTAAAGATTAATTATGCTCACTAGAATGCACCATAGAAATTTCACCAAGTTTCGTTACTGTATGAGAAAGTTATGATAAAATTCGTGTGTAAGGGTTAGAATCGTCAACATTGAAAATTAGGGTTTTTCGGGTGATCACAAAGTTTCCCGGGGACTTGACAAAGATGGTATAAGTATTAAAGCCCCTAAATGTCAATTTTAAAGTCCCATAATGCAAGAATACAAGTGAAAGCGACGTTTAGGAGGACCGGGGGCCAAAATGCAATTAAAGAAAAATGGGAAACCTGAACATAAGGATCAGGCGGCCCGCGTCAGACCTGCAGATGCAGAAAAAACAGGCAGGTGCCTGTTTGCATGTTGTAACCGACTTTAAACTTAGTTTTTCGATTCTATGGGCTTCCTAAGATGGTTTATAGCCTATAGGGGGCACATGTACTGATCTTGGATCATTGCTAGACTCATTTGGCATCAATTTGTGAAAGATCAAAGTTCTTATAAAAGTATATGTTTCAACATTCAAACACATTTCAACTTCTGGGCATTTAGAGGAGATCAAGACCTGATACAAGCCTTCCAAATCATCTATTAGACTTATGTAAGTATCCTTGACCCTTCTCGATTGAGTTATGCTTAGTTTTTAGCCTAGAAGTCAAACCGTCGTAATTACGGTTTGACTTAGCGATAGATCACAAACGGACCAGAGTTTTGTAGAAACGAAAGTTGTTACAAGTTGGTATTTATGTGGGTATTTAACCCCTAAAAGAACACCCTTTGATTCTCGATCTAACTATGTCGTTTGTCGAGTCAAATTTCTTCCGAAAAAGTCAACATAACCATTAAACATGTAATTAGCGTTACAGAGGGCGTGAAATCTGTTTTAACACTCATATAACATGAAAATAAGTATAATAACATGTCTAAACTTGTTTGGTTCGACAACTCTCTGTTTTGAACCGATTCGGAGCCGAAAGTCGCGTAGTTTGACTTTCTGCTTTGACTTTGATTCTGACCCGATTTTGATAGGTTTAGACATGCCTTAAAG
Source organism: Helianthus tuberosus (assembly GCA_030545235.1). Taxonomy (NCBI): domain Eukaryota; kingdom Viridiplantae; phylum Streptophyta; class Magnoliopsida; order Asterales; family Asteraceae; genus Helianthus; species Helianthus tuberosus. Next base: position 33,252,546 of record CM060352.1, on the reverse strand, counting down.
TTCCATTAGGACCTTGTTACATGTTAGTATAATCCTCTGCGTTTATACTACCCGAATCCGTAACTATCCGACGTTTCCGTTAAATGCCTAAATAATGACCATAATGCCCTTATGATCGTAGAACGAGATTTTCGATGACGTGAAAGTATAATAAACTTTGTTACTGATTATTGTACATGTCTGCAAAATTTCACGTCAATCGGAAGTCTAGATTAGGAGTTACGCGTAATGACGTATTTATAAACACTTTTATTAATTAAACGGCGTCACTAGCGTAAAACCTATCTAAACTCAATTTTTGACACCAAACCTTTTAACCACTGATGTTAAATAATATTTTGGGATTTTTGAAGATTTTTAATTATTTTTAAACTGATCATAAGCTATGTTTATCGCATTGATTCGGTTAATACCGAAAATACCCTTTTAGGCCATAAAACGGGTTTTACAAATCCTTTTGAGACCAATCCAATTCCTACTGATTTGAAATAATAAATTAAGTGTTTTGAACCTGTTTAACTGATCAGAAAACTCAGAACCCTATTTTAACCGGTACGTCGCTTAAAACGGCTTTATACGCGTATTATATGCATAGTTTGAGTTTAAAACCATTTTGTTACATAAGACTTAACATAAAATGTTATAACATGTAAAAATAAACTATTTTAATGATTAACTCAGACCCGGATCACAGGAGTTTATTAAATCCCTTTTATAATCTTTAAAATGACCAAAATACCCCTACGGGGCTTAAAATGAAATTAAACTCGTTTTGGGCGTTATGGAAGGTATCCTACCGATATCACAACATATTTAAGGCATGTTAACTTAGGAAACCTGTTTAGGACTCTTATGGTTACCCGTTACGCTTCATACGCGTTCGGTTCGGTTTATGTAACTAGTTTACATAAATTAGCCGAAACGGGTCAAACCTTATCGGTTTTATCTCAAAATCCAGAATGTGTATAATATACCCATATTATACAAGTCTCCGAACTTGTCGGGTCTAAATCACATTCTATTCCGGTCTTCGCCTTATCATGCGTTTGAACCGTATCTTCCTTTTGAAAACTAATCGGTCTAAGTCAAGGCTTAATTCAAAGACCCGTTAGGATTCTAATAGGTTATTAAAAACCTTCGTTCCAGATTTAGGAGCCCAGTAAAAGCTATCTGTACTTGCTGATTTGATACGGCTGGGATTGAATTTATATTTAGCTCAGGTAAATACTTTTAACTTATTTTCCCTATACGGGCTTGGGGTACGGTATATAAAATACCGCTTGGTCCGGCATTGAATCTTTAATCGAATAGAGGTTAAATCATTGATATGCTACGTTTTGAAATGTTTTGTTTGCTTAAAGCCTTTGGGGGGTTAATGACCGTGTCCCGGATATCCCTGGCATCATTTCACGAAATGGCCACGACCTTAGCACTCAGGTGTAGGCGTACACCTGTCAGTGTCTCATTAAATAAAGTGGTGTGTCTATTGATCTTTAACCCGGTTTACGGATCGGGCTACTGAACGCATAAGAAACATGTAATTCGTTTACAAGTTTATATATTTAAATAATTATCCCAAGTTATAAAATATTATTTGTGCCATGTGCATTCAAATCAATCATTTTATTAAACCTTTTCAAAATGAGTCGGTTGATTGTATTTACCAGTGTAAACTGACGTATTTTCCCAAAAAGGCTAAGTGCAGGTACTAATTGGAATTGGCTGGCTACTCCTAGCATCAATAAAGAGTCTCGCAAGCTTAGATGCCTAAAGTCTGTTGAACCATGTTATTTTTACTTACGATCCGCCTGTGGATCTTTTACTTCCGTCATAATACTTTGATGTACATTATTTCGGATTGTAATATATCTATCCTTTTGCTTCCGCTGTGCATTTAAATATTGTGTTGTTTGACTATGATGTTGCCAACCACGTCACGATACTCCCCTATCGGGCCCACCGGTAAAGTGTGGAAATATTGGGGTGTGACATATATATATCAGGTTAACAAGGTTTATAAATGTTTATAAGAGGAATAAGTTAGTTTTAATTTTGTGTGTAACACCAGAATATATTTATCGATCATTTGGCTCGTATTTGATTGGATATAAAGATAATTCTTTTGAATACAAGGGTTTTTTCACCGAAAGATAAACGTCATTCACAACACCACTTCTACCAAAAATCAATAGCGGCACTTGACTACAAGATTGTTCCAAGACCGAGTAATTAAGGGAGAAGTGTGCACTGAATTTATTATCAATATTTTTACATTACGTAAATAAATTACCATATTAGGCTGGACGGTAATCCCTTCCCCGTGGCCCAGTGGTATCCCCACTTGGGTTATGTTGGCCAGCTCCTCCTTTGGAAGGTCATCGGTTCGACTCCCACTGTGGTCTTAGGTGGGGGGGGGGGGGGGGACGTCCCAATGATGGATCGTATCCTACCGAGGCATGGTGCGGTCTTGAGGGCAACCCGGTTTTACCCAGCTGTTACCCCAGCGAGTCTCTCGTGTGGGGGCAGTATGGTTTCCGGGCGGAAGTCAGCTTGCGCGGCGGCCGAGGCCCGATCGAACATCGCGTCCGAGAGTGCGGGGCTGACGGGGGAATGTCTTAGACATGATCCCGGTGACCAATAGGTCCAGTACATAGAAAGTCACCTTCCAAAAAAAAGACTGGACGGTATGAGGGACGTCCCCGGCACGGCGAGGCCGATCCACACCGCCCCCTTGGGGGCCGTCCCATCGCCACCGTCGCCCACCTGACGGCCACGACGTTCCTCTCTCTTTCTTTATCTAACACACACATATATACATACATAGATTTGTATATATAAAGATGCTCATCACCCACATCTTAGGCCCATCCCTTAAGGCTCATCCTTAAGACCCGATGACGTGGCCGCCAACGTGACAGATCATTCTCAAGTGACAACCCTCCTTCACACTCAATAGCCTTAGTTAGCTACATAAACTAATCCATTAAACTTTTCTAACTTTTCATGTATAGCAAGTTGACATAACAAAAAGGAGCACATCTCAACACTACCCAAAACACGTGCATCTAATAATAGGACCTTCGGATTCCACGTGAACGTCTAGTTTAGTGTTACCACTCCTTTTTAAACCATCTTTCTATTTTTATTTACGGTTAAATTCAAATCGACCAAATGTTATTATGGTGGTGGAAGCTTAGGAGCGACCCGGGTCAATTATGGGTACGTGATCGCAAAAACTGGAAGTCTAGTATTGTATCGGTAAATAAATCGATTACAGGTGTGTGGAAAAATGTGAAATCAATTGTTAAGGATTTTGCAAAGAGTAATGTTAATGTGATTCAAAACTGGTTGGTAAAGTGGGAGATGGCAAGAAATTAAGATTTTGGAAAGACCGTTGTTGAGTAGTATTTATCCAAGTTTATATAACTTGGCTAAATGTAAGGGGGTGGTGATTGCATATAATTATAAGAGATACGGGGATAATATTATTTGGTTTTAGAAATGGATAGATAGGCCGTAAACTGTAGAGGTTTTGATAATGTTTTCCAAGCTTATGGAATCTCTTAGAGAATCGAAGTTAAGTGCTGAACAGGATGTTTGGGGATAGGTAGTAGAAAATGATACAAACTTCACAGTAAAAAAGGTGAGGGAAGACTTGATACTTTCGAGTAACATGGGCAACGATGATGCAGTTTTAAAATGGTGTAACTGGGTGATTCCAAAAGAGAACGTTTTTGTGTGGAGAGCGGTGGATCTGAAGATACCGACAGTGGATGCTCCAAGGAAGCGAGGCGTTTTGATACCTAATTCATTGTGTCCGAGATGCAGTTACATGGAGGAATCAGCTGACCAAGTTTTGGTTACATGTTTATTGGCGAGAGCTTTATGGTGGATGATTGGTGCGTGGGTGAAGGTTCCAACTTTGACGAATTGTTCCACTGTTAAGGAGTTACTTCAACATAAGCATGATTTGAAAGCTTCAAGAAAAAAAGAAAGAAAGTCATATTGTGTGCAGTGATGGTCGGAATGTGGAAGATTTGGAAGTCCATAAATGAAAAGATTTTTCGAGGCGTGAGTGTTCTGAACTTAAAGCTTATAGAAGGTATCAAGAAGACGTCTCTATTATGGGTTAATGATAGAGCAAATATATAGCAAGTAACACTAGAAGTATGGTTAGAATTTAATGCTAATTTGTTAAGTCTGGTGTTTTTTTTCCCTCTAGCAACTTGCTAGAGGTTTGGTGTTTTGAATAAGTATATACTCTTTGGCTGTTAAAAAACTAATAATATAAACTCTTATGTGAAAAAAAAAACGTGTTCCAACTATAATTTATAACTTATTCAATCATTAAATGGTGATATGATTTATTGATTGCAAGTATGGTAAACAAAACTAAAATTAAAATATACGTTTTTTTACTAATAAGCTACTTGTAATGTAATACACTATAAAAACTGTACTTTTGCTAAGTAAAGTTATCCACATAAATAATTAATAGCAGTGGTCGACTCAGAAATTATTTTACAGGGGTACGATCATATTTTTTCCTAAAAAATACATTATTTTTTTTCAAAAGGTACGCCCGCCCATCTAGCCATCAGCATAGGTCCGCGCACCTGATTAATAACATCTCCATTGGTCCAACACATCCGAACACCCCGACCATCAACCATATCACCAGTCACCACTTACTCAACGCTCATTCCTCTCTTCAGTCACAAAAAACTTATTTGGAGACATGAGTTTTTGGATGAAATTTACCCTCTCTGCTGTATTTTCTTCTCTCTTCCCTTCTCTCTTCACCTAGATGCCTCACAGATTTCATGCACTATTTTCAAGAGTGCAATTATTAAATTCGTATCGTCTAATGGGAAAAAAAGGTAAAGGTGAAAACTCTTCAAGAGTGTAATTTATTTTAACTTAATGACGTTTAACATTGAAACGTCTAAATACTATGTGTATACTTAACGACGTTTCACACTTATATTCGTTGAAACGTCTAAATTCTATGTTTATATTCCATTTGTTATTAACTAAAGTTTGTGGCACAAGATAGCGCGTAAAGGTTAGCTGTTAAAGGGTTAGCATTTAGCAAGAAAAAAAAAGATTAAGACATCTAGAAGAAGATAGCGATGGCGAATTGGCCATGCACGTGACTCGTAAGTGGGTGTGAAACTTGGACAGCTCATTCTCATGTTCGTTACTCCACGACTTTCATTTTATTAAATTATAATTTATCAATTATAATAATTAATAAAAAATAAATAATTCCCTGCATATACAAAAGGAAGTTTGAGGGAATAGTGCCACGCAGCTGCGTGACACTTCCCTTTTCGACCAACCATTTTATTGTTTTATATTCGTTTTAAAATTACGGTTTCGTCCTTAATTTAAAATATAATTACGTTTTTGCCTCCACTTCAAAATAAAATTATGTTTTTGTCCCTCGCTCAAAATTACGATTTTGCCCTCGGTTCAAAATTATGATTTTATCCCCAGATTACAATTACATTATTCGCCCCAGTTCAAAATAAATTTTTGTTTTTGCCCCAAACTAAAAATGATGATTTCCTTAATTTAAAATATAATTACGTTTTTGCCCCCACTTCAAAATAAAATTATGTTTTTGTCCCTCGCTCAAAATTACGATTTTGACATCGGTTCAAAATTAGGATTTTATCTCCAAATTACAATTACATTCTTCGCCCCAGTTCAAAATAAATTTTTGCTTTTGCCCCAAACTAAAAATGATGATTTTGCATTTTCGCCCCGTTTCAAAAATTATGATTTCGCCTTCAGTTTAAAATTATGTTTTTGTCCGGTTCAAAATAAAAGTATGCTTTTGCCCCCAATTCAAAATTACGATTTTGCCCTCAGTTCAAAATTTTGATTTTGCCCCAGTTCAGATTAAAAATATAGTTTTGTCCCCAGTTTAAAATTATGATTTTGTCCTTAGTGCAAAGTTATATTACGATTTTGTCTCTGGTTCAAATTTATAGAATTGCCATCACTTTAACTTTTGGCAAATTACGATTTTACCAAAGTCAATAAATACAACTTTGCCCTCAGTTCAAATTACAATATTGCTATCATTTTAGTTTTTTTAGCAAAACTATAAAAGTGTTTTTTTATTAGTTGACTGGATTTAATTTTTTTCCATGTCAAGGAGCTGCCTAACACTCGCTTATTAATCCTGACAAACTACAGTTTTGCCCTGAGCTCAAAACTACGGTCTTGTCATTGTTTTAGTTTTTTTTCTAACAAAACTATAATAGTGTTTTTTAATTGATAGAGAATTATTCGGCCATCGTCCCGCAACGCAGGCAGGGCATTAACTAGTTGTAGAACATTATGAAGTTTTATATTAGTCGAATTCATAAGAATAAGCTCAAGGGTGAGCTTATTTATCAAATAAACCCTAATTTAAACTTGAGCTCGAATACATACTTGTTTTTACTAAATTCGGGTCTAGCTTTTAAAGATCAAAGCTCAAACTTATTATGAATGAATTTAAATGCTTACCGTTTACTTCATACATGATCATTTTTAGTTTAGTTAAAGAGTAAATGTTTTCATGATTGGACTGGAAACCTGAAGCATGACATGTAGGGCTGGCATATCGTGTCAACACGATCTGTTAAGACTTGAACACGATAAGACACAAACCCCAAACAGGTAAACACGATAAGACACGAACCCGAAACAGGTAAACATGAACACGACACGAAATTTTATTGTGTCAAATTTTCCAAACACGCACATGAACTTGATGATAGATAGGTTACATGAACGGACCTGTTAAGACACACAAAAATTACCAACATATCATACGACTTGTTAAGATACGAACACGACATGTTAAGACATAAAAACGACCTATTACTACATATTTGATATTTAGCCATAAAAGGTCTTAAGAGGTATTATATAGTGGTCTTAAGTATTAACATGTCATATTGTGTCACACACGACTTGTTAAGACACGAACACGAAATAGGTAAACACGAACACGACACGAAATTAAACAAGTCGTATTGTGTTGACCTGTTATAAGCACGAAACTTGTTAAGGTTAAACACGAAACCTGTTAACTTCGTGAAGGTTCGTGTGTCGTGTTATCGTCTTCGTGTTAGAATTGCCAGCCCTAATGACATGTTCGACTATGGTTGAATCGTTTTTTCAATTTTTTTCTTCTCAATACCCTACTTACGGGTTCATTTACTCCATTCTTTATTTTTTTTTATTTATTCAAGTTTTGATTTTCATTAAAATTACAAATCTACACAAACACCGTGGAAGTCCTATTATTATATATATCAAATACCAACATGGGTTTGCGCCAGTCATCTTTCCGATTTCACTGTATCATCACATAACTTTTTGTTTTACATTTTACCCCACTAAAGCATCTTTTGTTCTCTTACTTTTATTATTATTATTTTGTAATCTATTATATATAATAAATGAAAGTTATTTGGGCCACATGTCACTTGATTAGGGCATCCTCAGTTCTCTTTTCCCGCCCAACAGTGCCATCCCCTTTTCCTTATATAACATCTCTTCTCACTTCTGATCTTTGTTTACAAACGCCTAGGGTTCTTTCTCTCTCTATATTCAGGCGATTCAAATTCAAATTTCACAAACCTTAATCTTCTTCCAGACGCCACCATAAAATCATCTTTTGTTCATCGATTACTTCATCAAAAGGTTTGTTCTTCTTTTTTTTAGTTGAAATAGTTTCATGATTTCCTGTTATTTATACTAATCCTTTGTGTTTTGTGTCTTTTCATGTAACCATTGTTAGGGTTTCGTTCGAGAGTTAGATCAAGAGATGTGTCGCCGGCTAATGGTTCTCCATAATCATGGTATGTGTTTTTGTTTTTGATTTTTACTTAAGTTTTGTTATCTGAGTTGTTACTAAATGATTATTTTCAATGATCTGTTGCAGATGATAATGATGATGATTGTTCTACTGTCCTTTCCAATATCATTGTTCCAACATCGTTTAAAGTATGTGTTTTTTGCTACTCCGATTTCCAAATTTTGAGTTTTTAATTATCAAGTGATATACTCTAATTGTCGCTTTATATTTCAGTCTAATCACATTTGTTTGAAATTCATACAATATGTTGCGGGTTATTATAGGTTTGTAATCAAAGAAGTTTAAAGTTTAATTAAACACAAAGAAAGATTATTAAATTTACAGTTAAAATAATTTATTCTTATGAGTAAATGATGATTATAATTGACTTGTGCAGCAGATGATGATGACTTGTCCAAGAAAGGATCTGCTACTGTTGTAAGATAAGATTTTATCTTACTAGAGCAATGGTCTTTCCTGCCTTTTTTGTATTAAAAGAAGCATAAAGTTTGGTTTAAACCACATTTCTTTATAAACAAAGTTAAGGATTAAGTATATGAGGACAGGGCTACTCTTCAGCAGTTGAAGAAGTGTTTTCATGTACTGCATCTTGGTCTGTTCACTAGAGATCAGCTTTCTATAAATCCTGATGTTAATGCATTGAGTCCTTCCATGGAGTTCATGTCGATTGTTGGAGATATACAATGATTGACTTTATGTACCTAGAGTTTGATTAACCAAAGGAAAACGACTGTTTAGTATCAGCAGTGGTTCAGCATCTACAACGGATTTAAATTTAGTATTTAATTATCAGTGGTTCTTATGTAACTTTAGTATTTAATTATCAGTGTTTCTTATGAGGTGTTTATATGTAACAGTATTTATCACAGCTCGTTATTTGTTTGATCTGTATTATAAATACAACAGTTGTTTGATTTTTATACTATTAAATAAAAATGTAGTACACTTGGATGTTAAATAAGTTCCTCATTATGATTATTTGGATATAATGTTTTTGAAATTCGTCTTTTTTTTTACAAAGAGATGTTTATGGGCAAACCTCTATTTATCGTCAAACATTTGTTTAACAGGAAATATGTTTTTATGTTCAAACAGCTGTTTAAGGTCACATATCTGTTTATCTCCAAACAACTGATATTGAAGGTGAAATATTTGTTTAAGGTCAAAGATATTTAAAATAGTAAAAAATGATAGTTTTCATTAATCCTTAAAAGTCTGTTGGAACCACTGTTTTGGTTCAAACATCTGATTGTTAAAGTCTGTTGGAACCACTGTTTTGGTTCAAACTTCTGATTGTTAAATGTTATCCACTGCTGAGAGACAACCTCCGTTTCTTTATGCTGAGAGACAACCTCCGTTTCCACTGATCGGAAAAAATAGCCACTGGTCACTTTTACATTTTTTACATCCACTGATATGGACCATCAGCGGTTTCCCTAAAAAATAGTAACTGCTCACATTTTTATTATTGATGTTGTTAATTAGTAATAGATTGAAATTATTAAATGAAAACTAGAATTGCAATCAAATTACCATTTTACCTGATCTTTACATTCCAATGACATAAGAGTTCCACCAAAATTATTTTCATGATAAAACTTAAAGTTAAATTAAAAAATAAAAAATATTCTTGATGACTATTTGTTCCAAATCAAATCAGTAATTAATGCTGATTTCTTGAGCTTTGGACATTTGATTAAGCAAATTTTGAATTTCAAATTGACGGTTATTATATCTTGATTAAAGTTTAAATAAAATTTAAAAAAGTCATGATGACATTTGTTTTCAAATCACGTCAGTAGTTATTGATAATATCAGTAATTTTGAAATTCAAAATATTCAAAATGGTAATTTAAAATTTTCGTTCTCTCTTTTTTTTCCTACTTTGCATATCATTTCTAATATTTAATTACTTTAATAAAGCAGCATATAAGAATATACACTACTTACGTTTGAAATTAAATCTGAAATTTATGACGTACAACAACAGTGGATAACTACAACAGTGGTTCAGCATCAACTTTAGTTTTTCTATTGTTTATTTGTTTATGTTAGCAATGTTTATATGTAACAGTGTTTTCCGCATCAATGTTGTAAAGACTGATAGGTTGTTAGATGTCATCACCTCAGTGTTTTATATGTGACCATTTTTATGGCATCGGTGTTTATATTTAACAGTGTTTAGGACTGTTGTTTATACGTAACTCTATTTATCACATCAATTCAGTGGTTTGATCTGTACTATTAATTGAACAGTTGTTTCATCTTTATACTAATAAAATTCATATACACTTTGATTAATAGTAAGCTCCTGATGTTGATTGTTTGGGTATAGTATTACAATCAAATTATCAAATGAAAACTAGAATTACAATCAACTTACCATTGTACCTAATCTTTACATTCCAATTACCTACAAGAGTTCCACCAATATTATTTTCATGATAAAATTTAAATTTAAAATAAAAAATAAAAAAAATTCTTGATGACTATTTGTTTCAAATCAAATCAGTAATTAATGCTGATTTCTTGAGCTTTGGACATTTGATTAAGCAAATTTTGAATTTCAAATTGACGGTTATTATATCTTGATTAAAGTTAAAATAGAATTTAAAAAAACTCATTATGGCATTTGCTTTCAAATCAAGTTAGTAGTTACTGATAATGTCAGTAATTTTGAAATTTAAAATTTGCAAAATGGTAATTTAAAATTTTGGTTCTTTCTCTCTCTTTTTTTCTACTTTGCATGTCCTTTCTAATATTTAATTACTTTGCATACCTTTGAAATTAAATCTGAAATTTATGACGTCCAACAACAGTGTCAAACTACAATAGTGGTTCAGCATCAACGTTTGTTTATTTGTTTATGTTAACAGTGTTTATATGTAACAGTGTTTTCCGCATCAATTTTTTATAGACTGTTAGGTTGTTAGGTTGTTAGATGTCATCACCTCAGTATTTTATATGTAACCATTTTTATGGCATCATTGTTTATATGTAACAGTGTTTCGGAACAGTTGTTTTTTACTATGTAACAGTGTTTCGGAACAGTCCTCACTTCAGTGGTTTGATCTGTACTATTAATTGAACAGTTGTTTCATGTTTATACTAATAAAATTCCTATACACTTTGATGTAACATTATTTATCACATCATTTCAAATTGATGGTTATTATTTCTTAATTAAATTTAAAATAAAATATAGAAAAGTCATTATGACAATTGCTTTGAAATCAAGTCAGTAATTTTGAAATGATAAATATACAAAATGGTAATTTAAAATTGACGTTCTTTCTCTTTTTTTCTATTTTGCATATCATTTCTAATATTTTATTATTTTAATAAAGCAACATATAGGGATATACACTCCCTACCTTTGAAATTACATTTGCCACTGCATTCAGTTAAAAATTTTATTGGATAATCGGTAACCTTGAATTCCAACCTTGATATTTTTTTAAGAACATCCATGCTTATGGTATTATTAGCATATTACGTTTAGCAATACTTATTATTTACAAGATTCTTTTTTTTTATGTACAGTCTTCAAATGGAGGTTGCAAAGGTTACCATGCTTAACGATCTTAATACATTCTCAAACAACTATTCGATTAGAGTTAAGATTGTTAGCATTTCGAAGAAGATGATGAATGATAACAAAAATGAAATATATTGTCTTGATATGATCTTCATGTATGAGATGGTACCGTATATAGTTGTCTTATCATTTTTTTGGACATATGAATATCCAAATTAGTATAACACCTTTTTTATTTAATCGGATGTTTCATATTCTTAGGGAACTATGATACAAGCCAGCTGTTTGCATAAAATGCTTGGAAAATTCAAAGACTTCCTTCAGTTGGATGAATGTCTTCTTATCACCAAACTTTCTCTTGCTACTAATAAGTCCTCTGCTAAGTATACCAAGAGAAATGACAAAATATCACTTTATTTCTATACTTCTGTTGAGAAATGCTTTGACTGGTCTGGACCGAAATACCGTTTTAATTTCGTTAACCTCAAGGATGTTGTTAAAAATAAAATTGAAGTAAATACAGTTATTGGTATGTAAATCACTACCTGATATATATATATATTGTTTTGTCTTATTGTTTTTTTTATTGTTATCACTTCTTAATGCTGTTTTCTTTTAACAATATATTTTTGTTTATAGATTGGATTGGTTATGTGGATGTATGTTTCAATCTAGAGGATACGTCAAAGAAGGATGGGAGCAAGGGCAAGAGACTTAATCTTAGACTTGAAGATCTTGAGTGCGTTCTTTTTATTAAGTTGTTGCATTTTGACGTTTAAAGCATTATAAGGTTGCTTGATGTTATTATATTTTATGTTAATATTTTTAGAGGCCAAAAGTGTCCGGTTACTTTGTGGGATGGTTTTGCTATTGACATGTTTGCTTACATGAATGATAAGAAAAGAGAGAAATATGTTGTTATCCTTTGTCATTTTGGTATGGTCAACCTTTACAAAGGTACAATTTAAACTTAATTAGTTTAATTTTTTTTATCTTTAGTAATTTAAACGTTGTATTTATTTATATATTTTAAATTTGACAGTATTTATATTGATCTACATTTGTTTTTATTTTTAAATTCAGGCAAGCGTGGAGTTGCAAATGGGTTTGAGCTGAGCAGACTTTTTATTGACACTGACATTGAAGAGATTTCCTCTTTTAGGAAGAGGTATAGTTAGTAATATGCATATAAACATTGAATATTATTATTTTGTACTTACATTTAATTTTTACGTTTTAATTTGATCGCATGAATCTGTTTAGGTATGTAGAGAAAATTTCAACTTCATCTTCATCAAATGAGCATGTTGGTTCAAATGTTATCTCAAGTGTTGAAGATGAGTTTCTTAGTAACCCTGATTTCATGCTTATTGGTTTCCTTGGAACGATATCAACGGTGTGTATTTTCTTATAAGTACTCTACATGCTGAGTTTTTTTATACTCTTTTCTAAGTGTTATTATTTTTGTTTGATATTGATAGACAAAGAAGGTTTTGATTCTTGCCACAATCACAGCTATATGCACTGATAAACTTTGGTATTACAATGGTTGTAACCACTGTAAGTCAGGGGTGGAGGAAAGATTTGTAACGAAAGAAAATGCGGATGGTTCATTTGATGTTGATCATGCAAAATCGTTGGTTTGTACAAATGATAAATGTGGAGGAGTCGACATCTATTCTATTCCGCAGTTTGAGATTACAGTTTTTTATTTCCTTATACTAAATACTAATATGAACGGTTCATATTAGTAATACTAATGTTTTCATTTGTTTTTAACTTTGATAGGTTCAAGATACCTATTAGGGTGCAAGACTCTTCCGGTACTGTGTCTTTGACACTGTTTGATTTCGAAGCTTACAAGATTCTTAACAAATCTGCAAAAGAGTTACTTTCAATCCAAGATCAGGTAACAAATACATGCATTCAGTTGTTTGGCCATGTAGTTAATATAACTTAAAATTAATTTTTATAAAATTCTATGTTCTCAATTATGGAATCATTCTGCTTATTGTAATTTATATTAATTTTGATAAAAGCATAGGTTGTTAATTCTGGAGACATATCGAACCCATATCCTGAGATCTTTGACACATTGATTGGAAAGAGGTATGCTTTCATCATAAGTGTTAAAGACTATAACATTGAGCATCAGGTTGAAAACTATGGTATTTCAACGGCCACTAACGATGATGAGATCCTTGCTGCGCTTTCCGCCAAATTCACTCTTAACCAGGTTTAAATCTTCATTATGTGAATCTTTTAATTTTATAGTTATATCTTTTTGAAATAGATTTATACCATTGTGTGTATTTTATGTTATTGTGTATTATGTACTTAAAGCATGAGCAGTCCGAATCGTTGGATGTTCCAGATTCCTGCAGTTTGTCTACTCCTGTTGACCTTATGAAGGTAATATGAGAATTTGTTTATTTGTACTAAATTTTTTGAAACGTTAGTACTTATTGTCTTTTTATATCAGGATGAGATGTCATGCTGTGGTGACAATGTTACCCCTTTATCCCAACCACTGGTAGGCACTAAGAATCCCTCTTCAGATGAAACAAAACGTAATATTCTTGAAGTGTTCGATGTGGATGATGCATTAGGTTGCTCCTCGACAAAGCGCCGCATCAGTGATGAACTGTGTCAGGATGAAGATGCTGGTGTTTCGACGCTTTTGATTCCAAAGATTGAAAAATAGTTTTTTCAGTATTTTCATATACATTTACGTGTTGATTTCATATGTTGTTGCCATGTTGAACTTATGGTTTTCGTTTTGTTGCTTTTGGGTGTTTGGTGGGTTATGTTTTGGACTCATTGTGTAGTTTTGAATTCCTGAAAACTTATCTGCTTATTATACTGTTATGTTCTAATATTATAATGACTATGATCTTTCTTTGCATATTATTATCTATATTGTTAAATAAATATTGAGATGTCAAAGAATTCACGTTCATCTTCTACGGCAGCTAATTCATCTCAACGAAATTTACATAGTAAGTGAAATTATAACTTCTTAACTCATGTATCAGTTGTTCGATTTTCCTTGAAATTCCCAAGCTTGGTATTTTCATATCTGCCACTGGGGTTATATTCATTCATATGCACCAAACAGCTTATGTTTTAGCAATTGATCGTTCTGATCAATCACTTCCTTATGTGCATCGCACTAACTTCTAGGAGGTTGTCAAGTATTCTCGCCAATGTTTTCGTAGTTGGTGTTTTGCGTATCTTTACATCCGCAGCCATTCTGTACAATAAAAATATCCATAGTAAGACGGCTGATACAGTACTTTCATAATGCATAAAAGTATACATATATGATGAACCCAAGATGAGGAACCCAAAACACAGTTGATCTGAAATGAAGAAAACACATTCAAATGACCAATACGATGAACCCAAAACATATAGTCTTTAACCAACTTTATATGAGAAACAAAACAACAATCATACCCAAATTTCAACATGAACAGCAGAGACTTAAGAAACTCAGATTTCAACATTAACAGCAGATACTTAAGAAACCTGTCCCTGTTTTAATCGATTGTATATTTTAAACATTTCAAACAAACTATAACACAAAAACAATCTTAGATTAACGCCAAAAACCAAAAAAACAGTATTAATAAACAGATAAAACCAAAAACATCACAAACAAACCTTTATAATAACCAAAACCCAAACCTCTGTTTTGATACCCGAGCCAAAAACCCACAATAATCAAACAATATTTCCCACAATAATCAAACAATATTTTCACACAAAAGCTGTTACTTTCATACAGTGGTGAAAATGAGATATCATCAAACATCAACTTACATAGGGTTACACAAGCATCTAACAAGAACAGAGGGTAAACCATAGTGTCGATCATGTTTTAGGTATGTGATTTTACCTTGGATTGTTATAACAACAAATGGTTGGTGAGGAGATTCAATGAAGATGAAGATGATGATTGGTGTTCGGAGTAGAGATTTTCAGATATTTTTGAGAAGTGTGGTCGGTCTTTAGGGAATTTTAGGGATTATTAAAGGATATTTCACAATTGTCAAACAATCAACATAGGGAAGTGTGAGGGAGGGACTCAAACTGTTATGAATTTATAAGATCAAGGGCTCAAAAAACCAAAAAATGAATTTAGGGGCTCAAGTTGATGTTTCACACATATCACAGGGACGCAAATTGCATTTTTCTCTAAACATAAATATTACTTTTTTTCAACATATTTTATAAGTTTTGGGGTGATATCAACAGATGTTAACCACTGCTCTTCCTTAACACTTAATCCTTAATCCCTGCTTCTGTATCTACTGTTTACTGCAGCAGCAGTTGTTAAAAATCTGTAGTTCACTATTATTGGTTAAGTACCATCAGTGTTTTAATCACTAGCAGTGCTTAAAAGTTTTCCATCAGCTGTTTGACTTAACTGTAGTTTGCGTTATTAATTCTAAATTCATGGCTTCAAATTACTATTCTTGGTAAACGAGTTATAGAAGCTCAAGTTATATCTGGTAGGAACATTGGCACGAGAGTTTTTATTCTAAGGATTAATATGATCCCGTTTGACAAAAAAATACCTTTTCAATTTCAACAAAGACAATTTCCTTTATCGGTTTGTTTTGCTATGACAATTAATAAGTGTCAAGGACAAACGTTATCAAAGGTTGGTCTTTATTTGAAAGATCCTGTCTTCACTCATGGTCAGTTGTATGTTGCATTATCAAGGGTCAAGACCAGAGAAGGTGTTAAAATACTAATATTCGACGCTGTTGGAAAACCAACAAATAAGTAATGTTGTTTACAAAGAATTTTTTACTAGGTTGTAATCATTGTGAGCAATGTTAAAACCCTGTTTGACCGAAGTCAAGCTACTTATGTTAAAAGCTAATTATAATAGATAAAACACTGTTTGAGGAATGTTAAAACGCTGTTTGACCAAAGTCAAACTACTTTTGTTAAAAGCACAACCGTCAGTATTTCTTCATCATCATTACACATCAAACATCTATCATCTCTTCTTTCAAAAATCACTTCTCCCCAGTCATTTTCTAGAGTTTCAATTTTCTTTTCCTCCATCTTCTACACTTCAATCACCTGAGGTTTTATTATTTTTTCTTCAGCAACTGGTATGTACATTCCTATTGATGAACTTTATATTGTTTAATCTATGTTAATTTAAATCCTATCTTGCTACTAATACGATTTTAAATGTTTATTGCTATACATTCAAGAAGGGTTTACTTATGTGTTTGAATTATCTGTTGAGAACATGTTAAAATAATTATTATTTGCAGAAATTTTTTAACTCATACTCTGTTTCTATTAGAAAACTCATCATGACAATTGCTTTCAAATCAGATCAGCAAACTACTGCCCATAGCCAAGAAAGTATAACTTAGCAGATATTTCCTTTGGCAAACATATACCATAGCAGTGGTTTTGAAATTGCCGGTAATTTCAAATTCAAAATGTCTTGGGATATATACTTTGCAATTAATGCACATTAAGCAATCACTTCTGTCTTATGCTAAAGGCGTCTTATAGGTAAATGAATAGGTTAATTGTAATTATAATAACGTGTTTAATTTTATATTTTTCCCGTGTAAATGCATTAAAAGCCTAATAAGTGTCGCATGATATTCTTTTGTCTGACGATGTATTTAGTCATAGCCTTCTTCGTTGGGTATATAAAATAGATTTGGCAGAGGTTTTGATCATTACCATTTTCATCTATCTACTCAATCATCTTCAAAAATTTTGTTGACGAGATTTTCACAAGGCTCTTTGCAGGATGGAAAAATTTGGGTTTCAAGTGATTGTTGACGAGATTTTCACAAGGCTTTCTGCAGAAGATATTTTCCGTTTCAAGTGTCTTTCCAAGAATTTTTATAGGGAATTGTCAAGTCATGCATTTCAGATGATGCATGCTCTCCGAAGTGGAGATTCAGTACAAAAGAAACTATTATCCTTTAAAGACACGTCAATTGTCATTGACAACGTAGTTGGTGGTAAGTTGGATGTTGTTAGTAGTAAAACCTTAAGTTTTCCTAACAATGTCCACTCTAGCTTCTTACGTATTCTATCTTCATTTAATGGGTTGTTGTTAGTTTCCAATGAAGGGATTTGCTGTCAGTTGATTCTTTGGAATCCAACTATCAGGCAGTATAAGATTTTGTGTGATGACCACTTTAATTACAATCATCATCGAAACTCTGATACCGGTGGAATTTATTTTGATCAGTTCAATGATCTCAAAGTGCTGAACATCAGATGTTACCGTAATGTAACTGCTGCTCGTGTTTACTCACGACGTCGTGAGTCATGGACAACAATAAATTTCAGTATCGTAAACAATTATAGTTCAAGTCGTTATTCATGGTCTACAGGAGTTTATGCTGATAAAACCATATATTTTATGGTTTCAAATTATTGGTATCCACTAGGTGAGAGGAACATCGTTTGTTTTGATGTTGTTAGTGAGACTTTCAAAATGCTTCACTTTCCTGAGAGTATTGTAGTCAATCCTTGCCAAGGGCATTTTTTGACCATTGCAAAGAGGTTGCATTTGATTGTTATTGGAAAGTCTGCTGAGCTAACTGCTGATTTGCTCAGATATGAAGAAGAAGGCTGGAAGAAGATGTTTGTTTTCAATAATCCTCGTGTAGTTGATTACGTAGATGCACGCCGAAGTACTAATATAATTGAAGACAACAAGTGGTTGATAACAAGCATCTGGGGGGATATGATTGAAGTTGATCTCACCAACGAACTTCTGAAATACCTCCAACATGTTGACAACTACAATGGTCCGAAAGGAGCTTTACTTATCGAAACTACTGTTTCACCAATAGATTAGGAATTAGGATCCTGTATTTTATTGAATGCTATTATCTGTTTTGACAATTGTATCTTTTATATAATTAGTTGTGTTAAAATTATTAATAATGTTTGTTATTAAAATTAAGTAAATGAATATCGATGTTTGAGAGTGTAAATTCTTGTAATATTGGCAAAGGTCAGTTTAAATGATCAAAGCTTTGTTATTGAGAACAGGTGTTTCAAAATTAAACAGTGGTTGATACATCTGTTGAATTGGGTCAACAGATGGATGAACTTTGTATGCTGTTTAACACTTGTACTTTTTATAAATATTTAGGTTTGAGAGTGTAAAAGCTTGTAATATTGGCAAATGTACGTTTAAATGATCAAAGCTCTGTTATTGGGAACAGATGTTTGAAAATAAAACAGTGGTTGATAAATCTGTTGACTTTGGTCAACAGATTGATGTCCACAGATGTTTGGAACTACTGTTCAGAAAACTGTGGTCGAAACCGCTGTTTGGTTAAAATGGTGGTTTAAAACCACTGTTGGGTTAAAACTGTTTGGTCTTTTAAGGCTTAAACAGATGTTTGGCCTTTTGTATCAGATATTTCGACTTAAACAGTTGTTTGATCTTAAACACATGTTTGACCTTAAACAGATGTTTTGCCTTAAACAGATGTTCTTATTCTATATCAGATATTTGGACTTAAACAGATGTTTGACCTTAAACAGATGTTTGGCCATAAACAGATGTTTGGCCTTAAACCAAACATCTGTTTAAGCTCAACATCTGTTTGACTATTTATCAATATCTTATTGACTTTTGGTTAACATCTGTTTCAAATTTGGTTAACATCTTATTTTGTAAAAGAGGTACAAAAACAAAGATTTTTTTGAAAATCCCAAATCACCCTATCATGTAAGTGCATTGATGTAAAAGTGGAAATTATATTATTCATATGGTCCTGTTGTGGTTTTGTTTGTCCTCTAATATGAGTTCATGATCTAATCCGGTGATTTGAAGTCATTGTTGTTGAATTGAATGAGATGGTTGATGTAATGTGGTCGTATTACAAACAAATAGTAATTAATTAATCTAAATAACTTTCCCGAGCACGGGAAGCAATCACGGGTAAAACCTAGTTACAACATATAAATAACCAAAGTTTGATTTTTCATTTTCAATCCAAAATTTAACTTTTAACTCAAAGTTTTTACTTATTTGTAATTTAATTCCATTACTTTTTTTATTTTCAACTTTGATCACCTATACTTTTTATCTTTTACAAATTTTTCGTTTTACGTTTCATTTAAAATTTCATGAGCTATCACGTCGCAACTGTGCGTCTCTGTAGTTCAACGTTTTTTTTTTTTTTCTGTTTTTCCCGTTTGACAGACCCGACGCAACACGTCTATTATTCTACGTTTGACAAGTGCGTTCCAATGCGCGGGGCCCTAAATCAACTTAGTTTTTTTTCTTTCTACATTTTACGTTTCGGTGTAATTTCTTCGCATTAACACACCGTCACGGGTGTGCGTGACTCAACGATTTTACGTATGTTTTTCGTTCAGTGTTATTTTTTTTCTTTTTTTATTTATTTTATTTTACAAGCTCTTCTGTTGTTGGTTGTGTAGCATTGGGGATACTTGACACGATTTTACAAACGTATTTAACCTATTAATTTTTTTACTAAAAATAATTTGTTTCGAGTTCACCCCTATACCTCCTTTACTTAAAAAAACCTATTTTTACGTGCATATTTTTATGTACGTGTTGGTATGAATTCGATTTACTCTACGTTTTGACCTAAACTTATCAAGTATAATGCCTTTTGTTTTAAAAAAACATCTTTTATGTGCATATTTTATGTACATTTCGGTATATATTCGAGTTGGGGTATGTTTCAACGTAAACTTTTTTGGGAAATGAGTGAGGTCTAATATAATCTGTTTTCGTGCTTATTTTATGAATGTTTCGTTAATTTTGTTTCGAACCGAGTGGAGTCAAATTGTGGTTTCTTTTTTTCAAAAGTTCTAATTAATCTCTCTTGATTATACGTGTCAGCTTTTCCGTTATACCCCTTATGTTTTCTATGTATAAGTCGGATCCTATATATTACGTTATGATTGTAGGGTATAAATTTGATTTACTTTATGTTTTGATCTAATCGCAATGCTTATATACGTTACATTGAGTTCGATTAGATATGTCGAAATGCACGTTTTCATATGATTAACACATCACATAACGTTTAGACTAATCTATTCGATGTTTACAATGTACCCGCGACGCAACGCGCGCTAGTGTTATTCCTAGTTTAGACTATTTATAACGTCATTGGGTTCTTAAATCTAATTCAACCAACGATCACATAAGCGAAACTTGTTTTTCTTTGTCAACCTTTTCTCTAAACGACAAACTAACCTATTTTCAAATGGGGTTTTCTATCTACACACCCTCCTGTCTATCTACACACTTTTTGAATTCAATACGCATCGTATAGGCCTATACGATACGTATTGAATTAAAGTAAAAAACATGGCAGACTGACAGGTGCAGGTTGTGTCTGGCGGCGGGTTTGATACGCATCGTATAGGCCTATACGATGCGTATCAACCCCCTGTTTTTTTGAATTTATTTATTGTTGTGTTGTGTCGAATGCGAACCCGAGAAACGAAAGGGATTTCGAGCAGTTGGTCGATGATATGATTGATAAAGATCTTGACACGATTATTTCCATTTTCAAGTATTATTAAAACCATTCAAGCCAACCAGTCTACAATGTGGTTCCTAATTTGCGGAACTTAATCCCAGATTGTCTAAAGAAACACCTTTTCAAGTTTGCACAGTGGGAGAAAAGACCAGCACCTCTGTCAGTATTTGTCCTTTAAATTCGCATAAACATATATTCGTTTCATAACCTCCTCCTATAAATCAACCACAACTCACCCGATACGTCTTCTCTGGATCACACATGATAAAAGCGCTTCTTTAGACAATCTGGGTCACATATCCGACAATAGGGCCCACAGATCTTAGGCCTACCCGAGACTGACTTCTGGATCACACATGATAAAAGCGCTTCTTTAGACAATCTGGGATTATGTTCTGTTTCTTCAAGATTTACGTCTGATGTCCAAGTTTGATCACATGATAAAAGGGGAAATCTAATGGAACACCTGATTGAGAGAAACTTCTTCGAGCTAACCGCCAATATCTCATCCTTCTGTTGTTTAGTACTTCCGAGATAATTCAAGTTATTTCAGTTATTTCTGTTGATTCAATACTTCAGATTCAGATTCTGTTCTGTTTCTTCAAGATTTACGTTTGATGTCCAAGTTTGATCACATTTGACTTCATCGGCGGCAGTCCAATGACTTTCTTGAGTCACATATCCGACAATAGGGCCCACGGATCTTATGCCCACCCGAGACCGACTTCTGAATCATCATAGAAGACGTGTCGGGTTCTTCTGCTAGTGGTCGGGGCTTCCAATGCTCACACAGGGTGATAAACAACGCTGATATCATCATAGAAGCGTTGGGATTCAAGGGTTTATGAGTCAATGTTAACATTCAGATTCAGATTCAGAAAGCAGATGATTTTGTACTTGGTTTATTCTCTTTAATCTATTAGAACGATCATTGTTTTGTCACGTACATGCGTTTAATTCTCAACAAACGATAACTTTATAACTTTATAGTGTGTGATTTGACCAGGAAATGATTGGAGGTGATTGCTACTTTTAATAAGATGTCATAGTTGTCAAATTCGATTTCAACAAATCTTTTCTTTTTCCTTCAATTTCTAGAACATTCTCCGTAACATGAAGACGTGTCGGGTTCTTCTACGGAAACGGTGGCTATGCGAAATACAAATCGCAACCGCAACCGGTTTCTAACTTTATGCTTGCATCTACCACAGTGAATATTATCTATCTATGTGTGTCACATCCATCCTGTTATAGCAATCGATATGATTAATTTTGGGGAAATCTATTTCGACACCCCATTTGTCTATCTACACACCTTGCATATTTTTTCCTAATTAGCGTTGTTAACTACCAAAAGAATGCATACACAAATAGTTCTAGTGGACGAAGCAAAGAGAACCTGATTCTGTTGTTCAGTACTTTCTTGTGCTAAATACAAAGCCGATTTCAACTTCCATTGATCAAATAATAAAAACCCTAAGAATGCATACACAAATAGTTCTAGTGGACGAAGCAAAGAGACCGCCTTCTTAACAAAAGTATGTTGTTCCAAGATCAATTCCAAGATATCAACGTTCTTTAATCTATTAGAACGATCATTGTTTTGAGAACCTGATACTGTTATAACAGCCGAGACGATTCAAGTGAGTCCTATGAAGCAAGTGTCGGTCTATTCAATTGAGAGGAATCATTGCATTACATCTCTGTTGAAAACAAGTGGTTGTAATGATGGAATCCTTGATTTGAAGAAACACTTTTTGAGAAATTTATAGTTCAATACGCATCGTATAGGCCTATACGATGCGTATTAATCGATGATTTTACTGAAATACCCCTGGTTTTCTGATATATTCAGGGGTATTTTTGAGAAAATTCAAAGATTAATACGAATCGTATAGGCCTATACGATTCGTATTAAGCCGATATACGATACAACATAGGCCTATACGATCGTATATGGTGTTATTTCAAATTTAGTGTTATCGTGTTTCCCTCGGTTCGACGCGTATACATCTCGTTTTTTGCCGAACTTTCGCATATATTGTCGTTTTATTACGTATACCTTCAACAATAGTCGTTTCGGTGCCGTTCGGTTGCATTCGAATATCTTATTCTATGATTACGTACAGTTTTGTTTGAAATCCACTTGAACTCCATAGTGCCGCATTATATGTATACGTGTGTGGAAATATCGTTAGTTGCGTACTTTGACGTATTTTTGCATATTTTGAAGTATTCTAACAACTTGTGATTGTCGGGTACTGCTAGTTATTCGGAATGTTTCGAATCATCACAGAAGACGTGTCGGGTCCTGCTAGTTATTCGGAATGTTTCGAATCATCACATAAGAAGTGTCGGGTTCTGCTAGTTATTCGGTTTGGAAAGTGGACGAAGCAAGGAGAAACTGATTCTGTTGTTCAGTACTTTCGTGTGCTAAATACAAAGCCGATTTCAACTTCCATTGATCAAATAATAAAAACCCTAAGAATGCATACACAAATAGTTCTAGTGGACGAAGCAAAAAGACCGCCTTCAAATAATGTTTCCTATATGTTTGAAAACCAACAAATGTCCAAAGTGCTGCTTCTTCGTTCGCATGACGGAAAGCTGATACCGCGTGACAAGAAGCTACCTTGCAAAAATTAAAAAATTAAATCGACACCCTCAATACGCATCGTATAGGCCTATACGATGCGTATTACTTTTTGGCGGGGGACAATGGCAGCCTTTGGCATGCATAGAAGTTTGAACCCACCTCAATACGCATCGTATAGGCCTATACGATGCGTATTGAGGGTGTCGATTTAAGCTCCAAGGTGTGCCAATAATACGACCCTTTTCAAATACTCCTATACGAATTTAATGAGATGACCGGTTCAACATCCGATCCGATCCGATTCACTTTGTCAAGCAATCAAAACCATACCGACACAAAGTCTTGCACCTTTACCATGTGTAATATTGATTCTTACCCTACACAAAAATAATATCCACGTGGCACCACCAATACATGCAAAAATTCAAATCACAAACATCAAATTACCCACAATTAACAGCAAAATGGGCCCACTTCCCCTCTTCACCCTCACTACCATATATACACACACACCTTCATCCCATCGAATCCAATCCAATCCATTCGATCAACAAAACTCAACCAAAAGGTTTACAGTTTTACACACTCGAAGATATAGCATGACGTCATCAACGGCGAGAGTAGATCTGGACGGAAATCCGGTAAAACCGTTAACAATATGCATGATCGGCGCCGGAGGATTCATCGGTTCGCACTTGTGCGAGAAATTGTTGTCTGAAACGCAGCACACTGTGTTAGCTGTGGATGTGTATAATGATAAGATCAAGCATCTTCTCGAACCGGACTCGCTTCCTTGGGCCGGTCGCATCCAGTTCCACAGGATTAATATTAAGAATGATTCTCGCCTTGAAGGTCTCATCAAGTGCTCTGATCTGGTAAAATGTTGCGTTATTTGTTTAGATCTGTTTGAATTGATGCTTGTTTAGTGTCGGTGATTTGTATTTGTTTGATATTGTGCGGTTTGGATCTGCATTTTTGTGTTTGAGAGTGAGGATTTGAGTGATGCTAAGTTGTTAAAGTGTGATTTGCTGAAATGATACTTTAGAATGTGTAATTAATAGATAGCTAATTGCAGAGATCATGTTCAATAAGACGCATCTGTCGGTGATTTGTGTTGTTTTTGCTATCGATCCTTTTGGATCTGCATTTTTGTGTGTAGTTGCTTGATTTTGTGTTTGAGAGTGAGAATTTAAGTGCTGTTAAGTTGTTCTATGTGCAAGTGTTCAATACTTTAGAATGTAATTTACAGTTTGCTAGTTGCAGAGATCGTGTTCAATAAGGCGCATCTATTCAGGCATTTGATCTATTTTTGTTTTGGCTCTCGGTGATTTGTGATTTTTGCTATAGATTGTTTGGATCTGCATTTTCAAGTTTAATGAGAGTGAGAGTGAGAGTGCTGTTAAGTTGTTCTATGTTGCTTTAAGTGTAAATTACTGAAATACTACATTAGAATGTGTATTTTAGAGTTTGCTAATTGCAGAGATCATGTACAATAAGGAGCATCTGTTCATGCATTTGATCTATTTTATTTTTGCTGTAGGTGTTTTATGTTTTTCTTTTGCCATCAATGAATTTGGATCTGCATTTTCATGTTTAATTGGTTAATTCTATGTTTGAGTGTGAGAATTTGAGTGCTGTTAAGTTGTTCTATGTTGCAAGCGTTCAATATTTTAAGGCTCTGGTAACATAGATGTTGCTTGTGTTAAGTTGTTCTATGTGGCAAGCGTTCAATACTTTAAGGCTCTGGTAACATAGATTTTGCTTGTGTTGGTTTAAGTGCAAATTACTGAAATGATACATTCGAATGTGTAGTTAACAGTTTGCTAATTGCAGAGATCATGTTTAATATGGCGCATCTGTTCCGGCATCTGATCTATATTGTTTTAGTTGTCGGTGTTTTATGTTTTTTTGCTATGCATTTTGGATCTGCATTTTGTGTTTAATTGCTTAATTCTGTGTTTGAGACTTGAGAGTGAGAATTTGAGTGTTGTTAAGTTGTTCTATGTTGCAAGTGTTCAATAGTTTAAGAATCTGTTAACAGAAATATTGCTTCGTGTTCGGTGACGGTGCTTGAGTGTAAATTACAGAAATAATAAATTAGAATGTGTAATTAACAGTTCGCTAATAGCAGAGATCATTTTTAATAAGGCACGTCTGTTCCTGCGTTTGACTAATTTTGTTTTCTGGTCATGTTTAGACTGTTAATCTAGCTGCGATCTGCACACCGGCGGATTACAATACCCGTCCACTTGATACGATTTACAGCAACTTCATCGATGCACTCCCTGTGGTAAGCTTTACGTTTTATAGCTTTGATTTGACATTTTTATATAATAATATAAACTATTCTACTGTTTTTGATGCTTGATTATATGAAGAATTCTATGATTTATGGATCATTAATGTCATCTTCATCTCTTAGGTCAAGTACTGTTCAGAGAATAACAAGCGGCTTATTCACTTTTCCACTTGTGAAGTATATGGGAAAACCATCGGTAGCTTTCTTCCCCAAGATAGCCCTCTGCGACAGGTAAGGATACAGATATATTTAACTATCAGTAGCTTTGTTCCATAAATCAGTTGAGTACTTGCTAAGTCTTTTTTGTTATTAACTACTTACAGGATCCTGCTTACTATATTCTCAAAGAAGACACATCCCCTTGCATTTTTGGCTCAATCGAGAAACAACGATGGTCTTATGCATGTGCAAAACAGTTAATTGAGAGGCTCATCTATGGTGAGCATACTCTCTTTCGGTTCATTTAGTTATAACATCCCCTGTTGCATGCTCTCATTACTTTCATTTCCATTGCAGCCGAGGGTGCTGAGAATGGTCTTGAGTTCACCATCGTAAGGCCTTTTAACTGGATTGGCCCTAGGATGGATTTCATTCCCGGGATTGACGGTCCCAGTGAGGGTGTTCCAAGGGTTCTCGCATGCTTTAGCAACGTATGTTCAGTTTCATCTTTTGAGTTCAAAATTTTCAGAACTTTTGAGTGATCTTATTTTTCCTGATAATCGTTTCAGAATCTGCTCAGGCGTGAGCCCTTAAAGCTTGTGGATGGCGGTCAATCACAGAGAACCTTTGTTTATATTAAGGATGCTATTGAAGCTGTTCATTTGATGATTGTATGTTGCATGATTTCGTATTTTTTTATTTTTTAAGAGTAAAATGCCATATTCGTCCCTGAGGTTTGGCCAGTTTTGACTTTCGGCCAAAGGTTTGTTTTCCGCATCTGGATCCAAAAGGTTTGAAATATTGCCATATTTATCCGGCTCGTTAACTCCATCCATTTTTATCTGTTAAGTCAGGAAGAGTATTTCCATCTTTTTTGTTAACTGAAGGGGCAATTCGGTCTTTTTCACTTTATGTAAAAAGACCGAATACCCCTGAAAAAGAAACTGAATTGCCCTTTAAGTTAACAAAAAATGGAGTCGGATGAAAATGACAAGATTTCAAACCTTTAGGACCCGGATGCGAAAAAACAAACCTATGGACGAAAGTCGCAAAACTGGCCAAACCACAGGGACAAAAATGGCATTTTACTTTTTTTTAAATATCTAAAAATCAAATTCTTGACAATTGCTGGTGTCATTCTCAGGAAAATCCAGCTAGAGCCAATGGTCATATCTTTAATGTGGGTAACCCCAACAATGAAGTTACAGTACGACAACTTGCTGAAATGATGACCAAGGTAACATTATATTTTTTCGCTCATATATTCATTGATCAAAAGGGTATCGGGAATGTAATGTTATTCTAGTAGGTTTAATTCCAGATGGCCTAATCACAGTCTCATATGGCAGGTATATGCAAAGGTAAGTGGAGAAGATTCAATAGAGACCCCAACCATTGATGTAAGCTCTAAAGAATTTTATGGTGAAGGATATGATGACAGTGACAAGAGAATTCCAGACATGACCATCATTAACAAACAATTAGGTACTATGCCCACCTTATCCTTATTTCTTGAGCAATGTTCCATGAATGGTATTATTAGTAGTAGTACGCTAGTATGATAGGTAATGTTCCATGAATGATATTATTAGCAGTATGATGGGTTTTTAGATGAGGTGTTATGGGCGGATCAGGCAGGTTGGTTAATGGGTCGAAACGGGAGTAATGTTCCATTAATGATTTTATTAGTATGATGGGTTTTTAGATGTGGTGTCTGGTGATATGGGCAGGTTAGGCGGGTAGGTTAATGGGCCGAAACTGGAGCAATGTTTCATGAATACTATTATGGATGAATTTCATATATACCCTTACAAACTTTAAAACTTTCATATATACCCAACCAAAACTAAAAATATCATATATGCCCTTACAAAGTAGTTAAAATATCAAATATGTCAAATTTATTAAAAATATCTGTAACGCTTAAATTTATTTTTACCCATAAACAATAGTATACTCCATATATAATATTTAAGCTAAATAAATTATGCTAGAAATGAGTAAATATAATATTTGAAGTTAAATAATGGTCATATATGGGATTTCAAGGTTTGAGAAAAATAAGGGTAAAATTGTCATTTATCAAATTGTTTTAAGTGAATTGGGTATATATGATATTTCAACTACTTTGTAAGGGTATATATGATATTTATAATCTTGCATGGGTATATATGATATTTTGCAAGTTTGTAGGGGTATATATGAAATTGCCCCTATTATTATTAGTTTTTAGACAGGTGAGACGGGCGAGTCAGGTGGGTCGGTTATGGGTTGAAACAGCATTATGTTGCATGAATGGTATTATAGTTTTTAGACGTGGTGAGATGCGCGGGGTGGTTTTGGCGGAGTTGCAAACAATTATAATTACAATAATGGTTTGTATGGCACAGGTTGGGATCCAAAGACATCACTTTGGGACTTGCTGGAATCCACACTTACCTACCAACACAGGACATATGCTGAAGCAGTGAGGCAATCCATTGCAAAACCACTAGCCAATTGAAAGGGTGGTTCTGGTTCTTATAATCTATGTGCATTCCTACTGTAACGCTTTTGAAGAAACTGTTGATTATGTGTTGGTTCATTTCATCCTGTGAGACTTGCACCTGTAATGTGTAGTATGGGAACTCTGCTTGTATACTCTGCTGTGTACACCACAAAGATACCAGCTCGGTTTTGTTTTTCGGTTGTTATGTTTTTACTAGTGTCGTATTCTTTTATTAGGTCTCGCATTGTCGTAATTTAATAAATTATATTCGTTTGACCTTTTTTTATATATTAATTTATAAAAATATATTTGTGTATGTATTATTTTAATGAATTATGATTATCTTTATCAATTTATTATTTTTCTAGTCAAACTAACTAATTTGAAAAAAAAAAAAAAAATCCACCAAACTAAGTTATCAAAGCAGATGGTCTAGCTGACTTGCCCAAACCGGCTGGTTTAGTTAGTTGTTTTCGCTGAGACTTTTGTTGAAACTGAACTAAGCGTTTCTAGACCGTAGTTGGTTGTTTTTGCTGAGACTTTCGTTGAAACTGAACTAAGCGTTTCTAGACGTAGTTAGTTGTTTTCGCTGAGACTTTTGTCAAAGCTGGATCAACCAATCACGGATTATATCGACTAGTTGATTAAACGACGATGTATCACAAGTACTCTGTTGGTTACTAGCTAAGTTTTCCAAAAGCAATAACCCTTGTATTACATCTCCATAGTGAGTTACCAGCCTGGCGCCTCTGCCAGGTCTGTAAAAAAAACTCATGTATGTATAAGTATGTATATTTTATAAATTATGTTTTCTTTATTATACTTATGTAAATTTTTAAAAATTTGTAATATTTATTAGAAAGAAAGTTAAATTATATTTAATCATGTAATTTTATTATAAATTATAAATATTTCTAAATTTTACTTGTTGATTAGTTTAAATTTATAAATTTTAAATAAAAAATGACTTAAATTTGAATTGAAATTAAATTAATGATTAAGTAATGATTGAGAGGTGGGTTATTCCATTGCATGAGTGTCATTGGAATGAGAGAACAAAACCCTCTTTTGGCGTGGCGTTAAGATGACGCATTGAAACCCCTACATTCCCTACCACTTAGCCTAAGCACCACCACCCATGCACACATTAGTGATTTTAGTATATTAACAAGTGAATTTACTGAATGTATCTTCCAACGAATACATAATAGCTCTATGATAAGTTTACTAGAGCACCATTCGATGCAAATAATAGACCAAGCAAAATGGTCTATCCGAATTTACACTATACTAGTTTTCATATTGCTCAAACCAGTCAAGTCGACTACATCTTATTTACCACAGAGAAAAAAAAGAGTAAAATGCCATTTTAGTCTCTGTTGTTTGGGTCATTTTGCCAGTTTAGTCAAAAGATTTCATCTTTCGCCTATGCGTCCAAAAAGGTTTCATCGTTGCCATTTTAGTCCACTGGGTTAACTTCATCCATTTTTTCTGTTAACGAGAAGGACAATTCGGTCATTTTATATGTAATTATGTGAACTAGAAAGGCAGTTCGGCCATATAAAATGACCGAATTGCCATTCCCGTTAACAGAAAAAATGGATGAAGTTAACCCAATGGACTAAAAAATGGTGAAACCTTTTTGGACCCACATACGAAAAATGAAATCTTTGAACTAAACCGACAAAATGACCCTAACCACAGAGACTAAAATGACACAGGCCAAATAAATCTTGATAATTTATTAATTGGTAAAATAAATAAATAATGGTGAGAAATATAATAATAGGGGGTAGAGAAACAAACAGTGATTGACCTCCAAACCAGGAAAGCTTTATTTTGATAACCGATGGTTTTTCTAACCACCATTGCCGATGATCACCCTCACCTTCTTCGATCAAAACTCTGGCTTTCAACGTTTCCTCCTCTTCATCCTTTTCTCTTTCACCTACAAACCCTGTTTCAACCCACCGACCAACATTCCAACCATAACCGCTGCGTACGATCCACTGTAAGGTTCGGTACTTGTAATTACCAATATTTTATTCCAAACTTGTTCATTTCGTAATTTTATATTCAATTGCTTCTATAAAATGTTTATTATGTTATAACATTTTATATTCTGTTGTTGTAGTAAAACAGAAACTACAAAATTTTGATACTTTATAATCTTTTAGATGTAATCTATACTTGAGAATTCCTTAAGGTTGTGAAATTTTGTAGCTTGAGATATGGAAAGAGTGCTAGTGTTAGATTGTTATAATTAGGGATGTTGTTGATATTTGATTGTGAATGATGCTACTAGGGAGTCTTTAATTATAGTGGATCAACGTTGAGAGAAGTCCGATTAAGACGACTATTATATAGGTACACTTTACAACACTACAAACAAACAAACAAACGTACCCAGTAATATCCCACTTGTAAAGTAGGGTCTAGGAAAGTGAGGTGAGGGAAAACCTTACCTGGAGATAGAGAGGCTGCTCGCAGTTTGACACATGGCTCAACAATTTTTTTTAACGTTATAGAATGCAAATAAAATACAATGTATACTAGTAAACGAAGCAAAAAAAGCGGAAGAAATAAAAGAAGGGAAAATTACAAAACTAGCCATTGACCAAAACCACTTTCAAAACTAGCCACCTCCCGTGTCCTTGGAGCGACGCATCATGCACGGGATGCGTCTGTGCAGGGGCGAAGTATAGAAGGGGCCGGGGAGGGGGGGGGGGCGACCCTTTGAACTTTTCGCTCAGTAGTGTTATATATGTAGTTTTTGTATAGAATTTTTTTGGTATATACGTTTTCAACCCCCCGGTTCTATAGAAATTGTCTTCATTGTCAAGCTTCGCCACTGCGTCTAGTGGCGAAGCTTGGAAATTTCCACCGGGGGGTCGGAAGTCATCGGACCTAAAAAAATTTTTTCTATCGCTTTGTTTCGAGGTGATTATTCGGGTTGGATGTCGGTGATTCGATTCGGGTCGGGTCAAACATTAATATCAAATAAAAAACGTTCTCAAACATTAAAAAGTAAACAATGTTTAACAAACAACTGAACAAAGACATCAAAACATGAGTTACTAATAAAATTTCGGTTCACATGAATGAAAAAATTATAGTTATGTCCGTCTTCATCATCAATTCCCTCTGCTTGTTCTTTATTCTTTCTTTTGAAAAAAGAAGTTATGCTTTTATACTTCCCCATAGCATAATCTAATAACACAACAGGTTAACAAATCATCCTAAATTTCAAGCTCTAATTTCTATCTAAATCACATTAAGATTAAAAAAATAAAAATAGACATAATTGCAAAAAGATTCAACAAGTTTAGAGCAAAAATTCGGCCCCAATTTCACTCATAATTTCAACTTATATTATTGCAGCCCTAAAACACATGATGATTACCATTTTTTTTATTTACGGGTATATCACATATACGAGAACTTTATCAGATAGGTTTATATAAAACTTTAAATGTTATTTAGAAGTTTTATAGATAATATTTGATTTGTGATAAAAATATATTCAACAACAAAAAGAACCGAAATTTTATTAGTAACTTAAAGCTAAACTTATTATAATTATAAACAAATAACTAAAAAATAAATAAAACAAACAAGTAGTATATAATAAATTAAACAAAATAAATTGGTTAAGTATTAAGAAAGTTACCTTTCAAAAATAAAAACTATTAAGAAAGTTTGACTGCAAATGTGAATTATGACTTGACAGAGAGTTGTCTTTTTAATTCATTATATTCCCAATGCCCACATTAATATAATATACATCTTCTTCTCCAAACTTTACGAAGTTGTCCCTGTAAGTTTTTTGACCGGGAATTTTTGTTTCCTTCTATAAGAAAAATTCATTTTATCTTATCATCACTCTCACCTATATTCAGGGTATCCTAAACCGGGGGGTCGAAAACATATAAACCTAAAAAAATTCTGTACGAAACGTAAATACATAACACTATTGGGCGAAAAGTTCGGGGGGTCGGGCGCCCCTCCCGGCCCCTTCAAAGCTGCGCCCCTGACTGCGTCTATGGGTCCACATCATGCATCTAGGGGTCTCCTCATGCGTCTGGAATTATGCAACTTTTGAAAACACCCCGTGTCCATTTTTTTATTGGGTTTCAATGTCGTGGCTCCAAAGACGCATCTCGTGCTTGATGCGTCGCTCCAAGGACGCGTGGGGTGGCTAGTTTTGAAAGTGGTTTTGGTCAATGGCTAGTTTCGTAAATTTCCCATAAAAGAATCACAAAGCATCTACAAACTACCTAGCAGAACACTCTATGCCTAGAAAGTTTCTTAAAATTTTGGTAGTTTAGTAAGCATCAGAGAATGACATACTGGAGTGGTCCATGATATATCGGTGAATTTTCTCTTAAAATGTGGAAAAATGTTGTTTATGCAGACTATATACCACCAATCATATGATAGTGAACTTGATTCCTGTCTTTTATCATTTCGTTTTCTTATTTCTGAATCTGCAGTACTAATAGTTTTCTGTTTTAAGTTTCACAGTTCTCAAATGCGGCATAAAACATGCAAATAAGAACAAGCAATGCAGACGGTTTCAGGATTAGTGTTTCAAACACACCTAGTTGTTCAAATCACACTTCTGGTTATGATGACATAGAATCATTAGGAGACGTTTTTCTTTGGGGAGAGATATGCTCCGACGTGTGTTCAAGTGATGGATCCGTAAACGCATTTCCATCAAAAACCGATGTTACCATTCCTCGACTTCTAGAGTCGAACGTAGTTATAGATGTCCACCAAATTGCTTGCGGCGTTAGACATTATTCTCTTGTAACAAAGCAAGGCGAGCTTTTTACTTGGGGCGAGGAGTCTGGCGGCAGGCTCGGTCACGGGCTCGAAAAAGACTTTGGTCGCCCACGCCTCGTTGAATTTCTAGCGGTTACGAATGTTGATTATGTTGCGTGTGGTGAGTTTCACACGTGCGCGATATCTACATCCGGTGATTTGTATGCATGGGGGGATGGGTCCCACAATGCCGGACTTCTCGGTCATGGAACCGATGCGAGCCATTGGATACCGAAACGAGTTTCCGGACCTCTAGAAGGGTTAGTGGTTTGTTCGGTTGCTTGTAGCACGTGGCATACGGCTCTGGCGACTGTTGATGGTAGGCTTTTCACTTTTGGAGACGGGACATTTGGTGTTTTAGGGCATGGAGATCGAGAGAGCTTGAAATATCCGGTGGAAGTTCAGTCGTTAAACGGGTTGAAGGCGTTAAAAGTTGCGTGTGGGGTATGGCACACTGCTGCAATTGTCGAGATCACAAACCAGCATGGCGGACATTCAACGTCCCGAAAGCTCTTCACATGGGGTGATGGCGAAAAACATAGATTGGGTCATGGAAACAAGGAAACGTACTTAAAACCGAAGTGTATATCCGCTTTAATGGACTACAACTTTCATCAACTCGCATGTGGTAATACGATGACCTTAGCTCTTACAACATCCGGCCATGTTTTCTCCTTCGGTAGTACTTCATACGGTCAACTCGGGAACCCACAATCAGACGGGAAATTGCCTGCGATGGTGCAAGACGAGTTGGTCGGTGAGTTTGTCGAAGAAATAGCATGCGGAGCATACCATGCAGCTGTTTTAACATCAAGAAGCGAAATATTCACATGGGGAATGGGTGCAAATGGAAGACTCGGCCACGGGGATTTCGAAGACCGCAAAACACCAACGCTAGTCGAATCGTTAAAAGATAGAGTCGTTAAAAGCATATCTTGCGGTGCAAGTTTCACTGCTAGTATATGCATTCATAAGTGGATGTCTGGAGCAGATCAGTCGGTTTGCTCCGGATGTAAACAAGCGTTCGGTTTCACAAGAAAGAGACATAACTGTTACAACTGCGGGCTTGTACATTGTCATGCTTGTAGTTCTCGAAAGGCTTTAAAAGCCGCACAGGCTCCGATTCCTGGAAAACCTCATCGTGTTTGCGACTCGTGTTACGCGAAACTTATAAAGAAACCGCCTGATGTTGGGATCGGGATTGGCAATTCATCTAATTATCATAGAAGATTTAGTAACCAATCGGGCCAAGATGGAAGTAGAGGACCGGGCCCGGGCCGGACTTCGAGGCTTTTAATGTCGCCGAACATCGAACCAGCGAAATACCTTGAGATAATGTCAGCGATGTACGGGCCGAAATCGGGTTCTTGTTCTTCAGTAAGATCTTCTCAAGTTCCGTCGTCTCAACAGTTAAAGGATATTACGTTTCCGAGTTCGATCGGTAGTGCTTTTAGACCGGGTGTCACGGCATCATCTTTTCAGATGCAGCCGCCGTTTCTGCCGTCACCGCGGCTGCCGTCGCAACCTCAACCTCCACCTCTGCCGACCAACAGCAGGTCGGCTTCACCGTATTCGAGAAGACCGAATCCTCCGTCTTCTGGTTCTCCGATGTTCTCAAGGGGTGTTATTGATTATCTTAACAAATCAAATGAGCTATTGAACCAACAAGTGTCCAAGTTGCAGGGCCAAGTACGTACATTTTCTTCGGGGCAGAGCCATACAAACACCACTTGCACACTATCTAGACACTACTGATATGTCATACGGGCCCATATGGCTCATCATATGACGGGGAAAAATGGTCGTATAGGGCGAAAGTCGAAATGGTCATATGGATTGTATGAGATGGTGGTCACCAAATCATACAACCAGAATGATGTTTTTGACCGACAAAAAAATGACTGATGTGACAACTAACAAAGTCATATATGACCATCTGAGTAAAATGTCATTTCGTCCCGGAGGTTTGGCCAGTTTTGTGACTTTCGTCCAAAGGTTTGTTTTTCTGCATCTAAAATTAAAAGGTTTGAAACGTTGTCATTTTCATCCGGCTCGTCAAGTCCATCCATTTTTCTCCGTTAAGTCAGGGGTATTTTCGTCTTTTTTGTTAACTTAAAGGGCAATTTGGTCTGTTTCTTTTAGCACTTAATGTAGAAGCATTTAGCATAGTGTGAAAAAGACCGAATTGCCTTTTAAGTTAACGAAAAAGATGGAAATACCCCTGACTTAACGGAGAAAAATGGATGGACTTAACGGGCCGGATGAAAAGGGCAAGATTTCAAACCTATTGAGTTTAGATGCAGAGAAACAAACCTTTGGACGAAAGTCGCAAACTGACCAAACCTTAGGGACGAAAATGACATTTTACTCATGACCAAATTTCTCCTGAACATATGGCCTATATGGCTCATACGGTCGTATGATATGACAAGCACACTGGTGTACACTATTGGGGGTGGTGTCTATATAGCAACCCCCTTTTCTTCTATACGTGTTTTGCCACTTGAAATGACATATTACCGTTAAATGGTAGGTGAAAACGTTAAAGAAGAACAACGAACGCCAAGATGCACAGATTCAAAAATTGCAAACTTATGCCGAAGAATCGGCAACATTAGCATCCGACCGAAATGCCAAGTGTCAAGTTGCTGTGGATGTCCTCAAATTCGTCAGATCTCAGGTATAAGAGATTGAAATACACATAATATCCTTTTATAAACAAGTTCTTGATGAAAATAAATACTGTTTTATGCTAGCTAAACACGTTGACAGAGAAGCTGCCTCCTGATGATGAAAGCATAAAAGCGTTGACTTTTAAACTAGATGACTTTCTACAATCCGCTCCATCAAGGAAATTCTCAAACCGAAAGCATCCTAAGGTTGAAGAGAGTGAGGAGGTGACATCACACAATGAATCTTCTGCTGGTGAAACAAGCAAAGACGGTAGCGCACATAGAGCAGAAAAGAAAGAAGTAATTGAACAATTTGAACCAGGTGTATATGTAACTCTCATCCAACTTTCAAATGGTACCAAAATATTCAAGCGCGTTAGATTCAGGTGCATGGCTCTTGGATTCTCATGATTCGTTTTGTACTACTTTGTAGGGCTGTAAATGAACCGAACGTCACTAAGGAATGAACATGTTCATTAACGTTTCACAAACACTTACTGAACATAAACGAACGCAAACAAATGTTCATGAACTTAAATGAACACAAACGAACGTTTCATATCTTCCTATACTAATAAATGAAAATCTTTTATGGACACGTGTCATTTTCTGGTGCTTTCTCACCTTATTTTTCTATTTATCTCTTATATTAAATAATAATAATTTTAAACAGAAAATTAGATAAAAATAAATAATAATTTAAACTATATAAATCTTCCTATACTAATAAATGAAAATCTTTTATGGACACGTGTCATTTTCTGGTGCTTTCTCACCTTATTTTTCTATTTATCTCTTATATTAAATAATAATAATTTTAAACAGAAAATTAGATAAAAATAAATAATAGTTTTAAACAGAAAATTAGATAAGAATAAATATTTGTTTTTCAATAAATAATTTTAAACAAAAATTTAGATAAGAATAAACGTGTGTTTTTTATATAATGATAAAATTATATCTCGAATATTATGAGTAGATATATATACTTTCAAGTTCGGTGATTTAAATTATAGTAAATTAGGAATTAAAGGTTCCCATGTGATATATACTTAATAATTGTAATGAAGTTTTTATTTAAAGATATATTTTCTTATTATTTACTATATAAATTATTTATGCAACCCGTGTGATACACGGGGTTTTAACCTAGTTTATTTTAAAATAAAATTTGCATTATTCTTCAGAAAATTAGATTACGAAGAATCCATAAAAAATAACTAAGTACTTAACATAACTATAACTATCTGAACTTAGTTGACAATTATCACAAACATAATAACACAAAATGAAATTGAAATGATCAAATGAGGGATGTTGGCGGAGGCGTATGGTATAACTATGGTTTCAAAATTTAAAAACTTTAACCAATAAAATAGAAATATAAGATAGGAAAACCTTTAAACGAATGAACACAAATGAACATGAAGGAACACATTTCCGGGCGTTCACAAACATAAATGAACGAATGCAACCTTTGTTCATGTTCGTTTGTTTAACATATCGAACGGAACTTCTTGTTCATGTTTGTTCATTTATTAAACGAACGAACATAAACGAACTTTCTCCCGAGCGGTTCACAAACTGTTCACAGAACGTTCGGTTCATTTACAACCCTACTACTTAGAATTTTCTCATCGATATATCTAAAATGCAGCAAAAGACGGTTTGTGGCGGAGCAGGCGGAAGAATGGTGGAAGGAAAACAAAGATAGGGTGTTCAAGAAGTATAGCCGGTCAAAGTCAAACAGCGGCCCGAGTACATCTGCGGCTCAACCGCCACCTGAACAGGAACCATCCACGTCTACATAGCTTAGCCACTTAACGTTACCAACTTCATTTTTGGTCATTTTTGGTGCCGCGTGTCGCACTTCACTAGATTAGATAATTTATCCCTTTTTACTAATTTGGGTCACATGTGAAAGGGGTATAATATTATATTTCTAACATGTTAACTAATTTATAGTTAAGATAAAAAAAAATATAACACGAGGAATATCCTGTTACTACTGAGTTACGAACTTGAAAATAAAATATCTGATACCTTTATGTCATTATGTGTATGCCTTTCGGATGATTTGTTATTCTTTAAATATTGGCGTAATCTTTGCAGTCGCGTTTCTCCTAAAGTCTTGTGCTATCTAGTGGTAACTGTGATAATTTAAACAACATATTATGTATGATGTTATGCACGATGATAATAACCGATTTCTACGAATGGAGATTTATGCTTTGGTGAATGGATTTCGGAGAACAGGCAGGTTTTGATCAAGTTAGTCACTAACTGTTGAGTAGTCAAAGATAAGTGTATTCAAGATATCCAAGGTAAGTCCAAACTCGTTAAATGCTCCATATTTATAGTGAATGTTAAATGTACAGTATGTGGGACTACATGCACCCGAGATATGATATGATATCTGTTAATGATATGGCAGGTGACTTGTGGGGATTCGATGTTTGATTAGATGAAGTATTCTATGATTTATGGATCGTGAGTGTTATCTTCGTATCTTAGGTCAAGCGGCTCACTCACTTTTTTACGTGTGAAGCATATGAGAAAACTATCGGTAGCTTTCTTCCCCAAGCGACAGGTAAGGATTCAGATTTATTTATATCTATGGTGAGCATACTCGCATTCGGTTCACTTAGTGATAGCATCCACTGTTGCATGCTCTCATTACTTTCATTTCCTTTGCAGCCGAGGGTGCTGAGAATGGTCTTGAGTTCACTATTATAAGACCTTGAACGGATTTCATTCCGGGGATTGATGGTCCCAGTGAAGGTATTCCTGCATGCTTTAGCAATGTATGTTCAGTTTCATCTTTTCGAGTTCAAAATTTCCATTAATTTGAGCTTTTTTCATCATATTTTTTTGACAAACCTTTCAGAATCTACTCATGCGTGAGCCTTTACAGCTTGTGGATGGCGGTCAATCAGACAATCGCAGAGGACCTTTGTTTATATGAAGGATGCTATTGAAGCTGATCATGATGATTGTATGTTATAGATAAGGCCAACAATTCTTGACACGACACAAAAAAGAAAAACAGCCCGACAGTTGACGTAGCCACATCGACCAGGTAAGCCTATCAATTTTACTATAACATACATACACATTCATCCTGTAATATCTTATACAAATTTTTAGCTAAACACACGTACAAGCTTCATGCTAAATTTAATTACCTTATAAAATAGTATAGTGGCAGCATTTGGTCATCGACATCAGCTAG
Organism: Helianthus tuberosus; assembly: GCA_030545235.1. Classification (NCBI taxonomy): domain Eukaryota; kingdom Viridiplantae; phylum Streptophyta; class Magnoliopsida; order Asterales; family Asteraceae; genus Helianthus; species Helianthus tuberosus. The sequence goes on along the minus strand of CM060352.1, from coordinate 33,213,311 downwards.
CTAGCAATCATACATTAGGAACTGTTATGTTAAAAAGGAGGGAGGGACCATATAAGTGTTTTGCTGGAATCTGGTAAACAAATCAATCATATAATGATTTACACATAGAGATTTACATAAATATTTGTATGTGTAACTTTGTAAATCTAAAAACCTCTCCGTAATCCAAAGTAGAATGGCAGATTTACATGAGCATTAACTAACTTAAGGCCGGTATTATGGAGTGGTGGGTCCTAATAACCGTCGGTAAACACATTAGCGAATGAACAAAAACTCAACATTTAAATATGCATGGTTTCCCAAAAGTTTCAATGTACTATACATATGCACCTGTTTGATTGATTCCTTAGACATTAAATTGATTAAAATTTTCATTTACTTAGGTTATGGATAGAAAACAGATTATTAGGGGACTTGGGCCACAACCGGATTGGGATTCGAGTAGGTGCTATCCGTTCGGCTATAGTGCCGGCGGGTAGGGGTTTGGGGTAGTAGAAGGCGATGCTGCAGGGAGATGTAAAAAGTGGCCGATGTTTTTCCCAAGAACATCAACCACAATGGTGTCTTGTTTCATGTATTTTTTGATGGTGATTTGTTTTATACCAGGTTTGACTGTGGTGTGTATTTATGATCAAATAAACGGACTTTTATAGCAGGCACATTGGCCTATATATCTCGGCAATCGGCTTTGCCGCCCCACTCCCTTCACCCTAATAACCATTGAACCTGGAACTTTACCGAGAAGCTTATAGTATTTTTTATATTGACAAAAAGATAAAAGTTTTTGAATCTCTTCATATTTTAGTCAAAGGTTAACTAGAAAGTTATGACTAATCAAAACGAAATGAACAGTATTTTTTTTATATTATACTATAATAAAATATTATAATAATTGTTATTCTCTCTGCTTTTTAAGTTTGATAAGTTTGGTGTCAACCGGTACTTGTATCGAAAATACCGATTCAACGCTAAAAGTCGGTACCGGATTGAGTTTGATAGTCTTTTAGTTCGAGAAATTTGGTACTGCTACCCAGTACCATTTGCTCATCCCTGATCACGGATACCGTACGAACAACAATGGTATCGTACACCTTTTTTTTTAGTTTCAGTGGTAGGGATGAGCTCGGTGCCAACTGATACCCCGGTTACGGTGTCGGTATATGAATGTAAAAACCAGTAGCGAACCGGTACCAGGAACGCCAAACGTCAGTACCGAACTGAACTGGTACTTAGGATCTTTCGGTTCAGGAAATTCGGTACCGGTACCCATTACTATTTGCTCATCTCTGACTACGGGTTTCTACCGAACAACATCATTACCATACAACTTTTTAGTTGATTTTCTTTCGGTTATTTTTTAGTGTTTTTTTCTACATTTTCTTTTTATTCTTGTCAGCGGTTCCGTGTGCAACGCACTTGTATTGATTTCAAACACATATAAACACATACTAAATAACAAAATAAGTTCACCGCAACGCGGCGACAGTTTTTATAACTAGTTCAAACAATTTCAATAAAAAAAAGGTAATAGAGCGTACTTCAACTCGGATTCATTCACCTAAAGTGGGTCACCAAGCCAAGGCGTTGTAATACAATATAGCGACGGTTGAAGAATTGTTGAATGTGTCGCGCATCCGTTTGTTAATTTTTTTTTTCGTTTTCACTGTTGGTTCGTTAATAATGGACTGAGCGAGCCAGCCCAAATGTTTAGAAGTCCAATTCAGTTGCTTCAGTCCAGTAGTCGTAAGATTAGGTAAAAATTGTTTCGATTTTCTTTGATTTGCTTTTCAGAAATTGTGCGAGCATATCCTCTTTATTTTTTTTTTATTTTTTTTGTATTAAAATCATCAAATGGGAGGGTCGTACGCGAACCAACATGATTTAATGAGGGGGTGGTGTAACACATGAATAATGGTCCTATATGGCAAATCATGAGCCAACCATGACCCCCATACCTCTTAGCCTTATAATGAACGAATATATTACAACTAAAATTCAAACAAATAATAATAATAAATAAACTTACAAGACGAGTATAATAATAATAATAATAATAATAATAATAATAATAATAATAATAATCTATCTATACTTTCTATAAAAAGATAAATCCCAATGACATAAGAAAAGCTGATGTGTCAGCAGGAGAGCATGTCCAACAAGGTTTTTCTTATGTCATTATTACATCATAAAACTTAATATTAAAAGCCTTAAAATTCAAAGTTGGCTCACATTCATATTCCAAACCTCTGCTGAGGAAAGGTCTGCCCATATAAAGCCTTATATAAAATAACATTTAAACTTTTGTTTAAACATCTGCCCTCAACATTTTATAATCAAACATCAGTTCCCAGTAAACATCTGTCGAGAAGATTTTTTAACATCGCTGGTGTCTGACCAGTGGTAGAAGCTGAAGTTTGCCATGAAGATTTTTTGTTGGTTTTCTGATTTGGAACAATTTTTGACAGAAAGTGATTTGTAGGACAATTTGTTGATGTTTTGAATCAAAAGTAATCATCGGTCTTTTATAGAGTTTAAAAACGCGTCTACATGGTAAATCAAGAGGTTAATTGTAATTGTGATAATCTACTTTTGTTCTTTGAACTTCCAAATTTTGTCCCTTGGGTTTCTTGGTATTTAATTTTACAGTTTTCCCATAAAAGTTGGGGTTTGAAAAGGTTTTTGCATTAAAAGATTGTTGTTTTGAAATATACATTAATATGTTTATCTTTAATGTACACGTTTTCATAATAGCAAATTTCAGTATATAAACTCATAGTCACTTCACCTGTTTTTCATCACGTTTTCCTACGAAGATATCATACTTTCAGGAAAGTCGAGTAATATAGTTTATTCAAATGGCGTCATTCACAAATGCAAAATCAGATGATTTAAAGCAGCGTTTTGTCAGGCAAATCGATGAACAGGTGTATAAAGATAGGGCTACTCTTCAAGAGTTGAAGAGATGTTTTGATGGATTGAAAGTTGGCCTGTTCACTAGAGAGCAGGTTTCCAGAGATCTTATGCGGATGCCTTCAACCTCCGTTCGTGAGCTTTGTGTTGTCAGTAATATAGAGTGCGGTGATAGAGACGTGGAGTTCATGGCGATGTTGAAGGACATACATCGAGAGGTTCAGCAATCGATGGATTTGAAGCTAAAGTTTCTTAATTCTTATTGTTATTGTTAGATTTGAACTTTAATGTTGTTCAGTATGTTATGTAATTATTGGACTTTTAATGTCATGAATAAATGAATAAATTTTAATTTTATGAATCTATGTTGCATTTTAGTTTTACTTATTTAGTGTTTGAGTTTGATTTAGATTATGTTGATGTTGAATTGTGTCTGAATATTTGTTTGGTAAGTCAACAGAGGTTTAATAGTGTCAAGGGTTGGTTTGATGGTGAACATATTATGTTGAATTGTGTTTGAACATCTGTTTGGTAAGCCCACAGAGGTTTAATAGTATCAAGGGTTGGTTTGATGGTGAACAGATGAGTGCAAAGATAAAACAAATGTTTAGAATTTGATCATTGATAGCAGTTTTTTGAAGAATATGTGCTCCTGCAAATTACAGAGAGTCAATACTTGGAGTTGTAAAAGGTCTGTTGTAGTTAAAGTTTGGCAAAAGAGAACATCTGCTGATGATGAAACAACTGTGTATTCTAACGACTGTTGATACTAACAGTGGTTGGGCTAATGATGAATAAGTATTATTATATAACGTCTGCTATAAGTATTATTATATAATTTTGTTTATCAATAACAGTTTTTTGGAAGAATTTACGGTATATTTTGGTGTTATAAAATGTGTGTTGTAGCTAAAGTCTGACAAAAGAGAGCATTTGCTGATGAATAAATGTCTGAAGATGTAAAGGTCTGCTATGGGTCAACAGATGTTAACGAATAACAGATGATATTCAATCTTAAAATTCTTAACAGAGGATTTGATACTAACAGTGGTTGGGCTAATGATGAATAAGTATTATTATATAACGTCTGCTATAAGTATTATTATATAATTTTGTTTATCAACAACAGTTTTTTGGAAGAATTTACGGTATATTTTTGGGTTAAAAAATGTGTGTTGTAGCTAAAGTCTGACAAAAGAGAGCATCTGTTGATGAATAAATGTCTGAAGATGCAAAGGTCTGCTATGGGTCAACAGATGTTAACGAACAACAGATGATATTCAATCTTAAAATTCTTAACAGAGGATTTGATACTAACAGTGGTTGGGCTAATGATGAATAAGTATTATTATATAACGTCTGCTATAAGTATTATTATATAATTTTGTTTATCAACAACAGTTTTTTGGAATAATTTACGGTATATTTTTGTGTTATAAAAGGTGTGTTGTAGCTAAAGTCTGACAAAAGAGAGCATCTGCTGATGAATAAATGTCTGAAGATGCAAAGTTCTGCTATGGGTCAACAGATGTTAACGAACAACAGATGATATTCAATCTTAAAATTCTTAACAAAGGATTTGATACTAACAGTGGTTGGGCTAATGATGAATAAGTATTATTATATAATTTTGTTTATCAACAACAGTTTTTTTTTGAAAAATTTACGGTATATTTTTGTGTTGTAAAAGGTGTGTTGTAGCTAAAGTCTGACAAAAAAGAGCATCTGCTGATGAATAAATGTCTGAGATGCAAAGGTCTGCTATGGGTCAACAGAAGTTAATGAACAACAGATGATATTCAATCTTAAAATGGTTAACAGAGGATTTGATACTAACAGTGGTTGGGCTAATAACAGATGTTAGAGTTACGACTGTTGAGTTACACCGATTGAAAAAAACTGTTTTTGAAACTTCTGCTTGCCTAAAAATACATCCACTATTAAAGGTTATCGTCTGTTGTCCTAATTTCTGTTTATCCTAATGACTGTTGATTTACTAAACTGCTGACTGTCATCCATTATGACAACAAAGGTTTTGGCGTGGACAATTGTTAGCTAAAAATAAAACAACTGCTGGAAGTTATCATCTGTTCTCATAACTTCTGTTTATCTAACGACTGTTTGACTCACATTGTTTCCAATGACCAACAGAGGTTTCCAAACAACTGTCATCGGTTGTCGCAAGAGAGGTTCTGACGTGGATAGATCTTAGCCATCAAATATTTGTAACTACTGCCACGTCAGCATTCACTTATTCTCTCTATATAAAAGTTGTTTCATCCCTAAATCGAGGTTCTACCACTGCAGTCTCGAATTCAAAACTTTCAAAAACAGTTTTCAACATATTAAAAACCCTCCAACTTAAACCCAGTTTCATCCCCAAATCACCTTCTTTTCCGATCATGTCTCTGAACATCAAAAACCCTCACAACTACCTCCCCATCTTTGAGAAAACCAGCAAAAATACCATCTATCACTCAATAATTGACCTTTTAACGTTATCGAAATACAAATCAATTCTTACTGCTGATGCTCCGGTTCATACAGAAACACTCCGACAATTTTGGTTTAATGCTGAAATAGAGGCTGAAGATAATAATCCAGTTGCCATCACATCTAAGGTCGGGGAAAGTGTGGTACGAATTTCTCCCTTTACAATTTCCACTACATTTGCATTGGACGACTTGGGAGGTAAGAACAACTTTGAAAAACTTGAACTTCATACAGAGTTCATTGAAAGAGGGTATGATGCACCATTAAAGGAAGTTACTATCTACAAACCAAACTTCCCTCCGCCAATGAAATTTTTGTTTCATCCTCTTTTAACTTGTCTCTTAGCCAAGACCACCGCATTTAATGAGATACCTTTGAACATTTAGTATTTGGGTTATGTTATTTTAACAAAATCTGATTACAATTTATCACAAGCACTGTTTTCTGATTTGTTGAATAATGTGAAAATGTGAAAAAATTGAAAAAAGGTGTTCGTAGTAATGCTTTTCTGTTGTATCCAAGACTTCTAACCTACTACCTACGAAAACAAGTGTCACAAACAGATTTTGAACAAGGTGTAGCTTTTCAAATAAATAGTCTTACAAGTAAAACTTTTACTAAACTTATGGATAAAGAGTCAAAAGTTTCAACAACTGAAACAAAGGGGGATGAGCCTATTTTAGATGCGTCTGCATCAGTTGCTCAAACTTCTGTTGTTGAGCAAACTGCTCCTGGTGATCATGACACCACAACCGGTGTTGTGAAACACACACCAGGAAAACGCAAAAAGAAAGTTGTCACGTCCAAAAAGCCCATCAAAACTAAACAAAATAAAAAGGTTCCTCTGGAAGATGAGATCCCAGACGTTAATGCAGTGACAACACAAATGTCACTTGAAACCACTGCTGCTACTTCTTCACAGTTGTTGGAAAGATCTCAACCCATCCAAACTCCTCATGTATCGTCACAAAAGGATCATGTTGTAAGTATAGGGACACCACAACATGAAGTAGACCTTTCATATGAAAGTATGTTTAAAAGTCCCTCTCCCAGGGCAATCACTCTTTCTACACCACAACCCTCGGCTCAAGTTCCATCAACAATATTACCTCTGTTTGAAGCAATTGAATTTCAGAAAGAAAACAGTTCCTCTAATGCACACATTACTGAGAGTAGATCGCAACAAATGACTGTGTCTGAACCAATTCAATCTCCTATCCTACAAACAGTTGAGGAGGTTATCCCCGTTGAGTATTACAAAACTCTTGGTGGTAGTTCAAGTGGAGCAGCCACTACAACTGTTGAACCCATTGGTGATCAGTTGGACAGTGGTTACATCATTAAGACTCCCTTGAAGGCAACTACTGATGAGGTTACAACTGTAGTCTCTGCTTCAGTGGGAAGTCCCCAGAACGAAGAAAAAGGGGCATATGTTTCTAATGATATGGAGACTTCTCCTATTATCAAAACAAATACAACCACTACAGGTGGGAATTCAGATGATCCTATTAAAGTAGGTGATGAATTAACTTATAAGGATTTGACGGTTTGAGTGTCTACCATTGAAATAGATGTTGCTGAAATGAAAGAATTGATTAAGCAGATGATAGAGCTTTTTAAAAGTCAACCTACCAGACAGGAAATTGCCAATGAGCTTTGGAATTCTATGCAACCCATCCTTCAAGCTCAGAGGAATTTGGCTGAAAGTAATCGCAATTTCAGTTTGGAATTTATCAGAAATTTGGTTGATGCCAGGTATAAAGTGTAACACCTCGCAAATTTCGGGTTTAATATTAAAACGACACGTGTCATGTAAGACAAAAACGCGTTGAAAACCCGGATTTAATAAAGATGTTTTCGGTAGGATTTAAAGTGGCGTCATGTTAAATTGTTACCTCTGAACACCCCAATTATAAATCCCAATACCCGATATATTAAATTTCACATCTATATACCCTCAATTCAGAAAAGGGTTCACAATAATGGACTTGATAATGCATGATGAGATCCCATGATGAAATGAACGATAAACCGTTATTTTCGGGACTTGTATATGCAATCAAGTGAAATAATGGATGATGGTAGGGTATGTTACAGTATTAGACACTTATTGGAGGTCCCCTATTGATTAAATGAAGTCCACAAGTCGTATATAATGGCTGCCCTTTCAAACCATCAACAATCAACAAAATTCGGATCAGAGCAAGGCGTCGCGTAGCGCGACAGCCCCTCGCGCTACGCGAGGGTGCGCCCAGCGACAGCAAACCTGCTGTTGGCTGTTTTGTGCGAATGTGACCTCCTTGGCCGGTTTTTCTTGCACATGCATGAACCTTAGACATCCCTAAACACTACTAACATGTGTTGATCAGTTGTGGATGGCCCTAGACTTGGTTGTCACTTGTTTGTGGTGTTTGAAACTTGTATATAAAGCCCCATTCATTCACAACTTATTCACACATCAATTACAAGCATTTTGAGCATTGGAGGAGCTTACAATCTGATTGAAGGCCTTCCTAGTCATCCATTAATCATCTAGTAAGTCTCTAATCCCTTCTAAATTAATTCTAGTTTAGTTTTTAGCTTAAAAGTCAACATAACGTATTAAACGGTTGACTTCGGGTTTAGTTATCGATAGCTCAGTCGTAACCCGAATTAAAAGTACCGTTAGATAGGTAATTATATGGGTATTAAACCCTTATAAGGGCAAGTACCAAATCCAGACCTAACTAGGTCGTTTGTCGGGTCAAACGTTGACCGAAAAAGTCAACAGAATGTCAATATGCGATTTAATGCACGACTAGCAATCCGCGAGGCGTGCAACCTGTTTTAAACTTAATATAACTTGGTAATAAGTATAAAAACTTGTTTACGCTTGCCCGACTCGACAAATTTCTGTTTAAACCCGGTTCGGAACCGAAAGGCGCAAAACCTTGACTTTTGCGTTGACTTCGGTTCTGACCCGTTTTAGTAAGTATTAGACATGCCTTAAAGTCTCATTAGGGTTGGGTTACATGCTAGTATAAGTCTCTGTACTTATTGCATTGATTATCCGATGCATGCACACGTTTCCGTTAATCGCTTAAATTGGACCATAACGCCCTTATGACCTTATAACGAGTATTTTGAAAATGTGGAAATACAATAATCTTAGTTACTGATTATTTATCATGTACGTAAATTTTCACGTCAAGCGGAGGTCTAGATTAGGAGATATGCGCATTAGCGTAATTAATAAGCTTTTTATTAATTAAACGGCGCGATTAGCGCATAGCCTATCTAAACCCGATTTTCGGTACCAAAACTTTTACCCGCTGATGTTAAATAATATTTTAGGATTTTTGAAGATTTTTAATTATTTTTAGGCTGGTCTTAAGCTAGGCTTATCGCATTGATTCGGTTAACACCGAATATGCCATTTTAGGCCATAAAACGAGTTTTATGAATCCGATTGATACCAATCCAATTGCCACTGATTTAAAATAATAAATATAGTATTTTGAACTTATTTTGCTGATTAGAAAACTCAGATTGGTATTTTAACCCGTACGTCGCTTAAAACGGCTTTATACGCGTATTAAACGCGTAGTTTAGTATTAAAACCATTTTGCCACGTAAGACTTAATACCATTAGACATAACCTGTTAAGTTAAGATATTTTTCTGATTAAATCAGACCCGTATCTCAGAGGTATTATAAATCTCTTTTATAACCCTTAAAATGACCAAAATACCCCTACGGGGCGTATTTAGGGATTTAACTCGTTATGGGCATTATGGGAGATATCATAATGATATCACCACATATTTAAAGCGTATTAACCTAGGAAACCTGTTCGCGACCCTTTCGGTTACCCGTTATGCATTATACGCGTTCGGTTCGGTTTATGTAACTAGTTTGCATAAACTAGCCGAAACGGGTCAAACGATATCATTTTTATCTCAAAATTCAGAATGTGGATAATAAACCCATATTAAACAAGTCCTCAAACTTGTCGGGTCTAAATCACATTCTATCCGGTCTTCGCTTAATCGTGCGTACGAACCGTATCCTTAAAACTAACCGGTCTAAGCTTAAGCTTAATTAAAGATCCGTTAGTATTCTAATAGGTTATTATAAACCTTCGTTCCAGATTAGGAGAACCAGTAAAAGATACCGCACTCGCTGATTTTGAACTATACTTGCTCAGGTAAATACTTTTAACTTATTTCCCTATACGGGCTTGGGTAAGGTATATAAAATACCGCTTGGTCGGGCGTTGAATATTTAATCTTATTATGGTTAAATTATTGAGATGTCTCCGTTTGAATTGTTTTGTTGCTTAAAGCCTTTGGGGGGTTAATGACCGTGTCCCGGATATCCCTGGCATCATTTTACGAAATGGCCACGACCTTAGCACTCTGGTGTAGGCGTACACCTGTAGTGTCTCATAATTTAAGTGGTGTGTTAATTGATCTTTAACCCGGCTCGATCCGGGCTACTGAACGCATAAGAAACATGTAATTCCTTTACAAGTTTATATATTAAATAATTATCCCAAGTTATAAAATATTTGTGCCTTGTGCCTTAAATGCATTTCTTAAACTCTTTTCAAAATGAGTCGGTTGATTGTATTTACCAGTGTAAACTGACGTATTTTCTTAAAAAGATTGAGTGCAGGTACTACGCGAAATAGGCTGGCTTGTCTCCTAGCATCCACATTAAGTCTCGCCAGCTTGGATGTCATATCTGTTGAACATTTGTTTCCTTTTTGTTTTATTTGATCTACCTGTGGATTTTATTCGACTATTTGTGATACTTCATATTACAATATCGTTTGGTTGAATTAAATCTATATATTGCTTCCGCTGTGCATTTAAATATTGTGTTGTTTGACTATTATGTTGCCAACCACGTCACGATACTCCCCCACCGGTGACACGTGGAAATCCGGGGTGTGACAGGTTGGTATCAGAGCCAACTCTGAGTGAATTAAACACTAGCCTTTTGTGTTTAATCTCAGTTACACAATTGCACATATTTAAAACTTTCGAGTCTAGACTTATAACATAAGACAAATTCCACCCTATTCGGTTTTTATTTTGTTCTTTAAAACTTTATATTTTGTTATTTGTTATCTTATGTTTTGTTGACAGGTATAACAGAGAAAATGCCTCCAAGATTTTTACGTATGCGAGGACGAGGAGGAAAGGGGCCGACCACCGCCCCCAACGACCATGAAGCTGGACCATCCAATACTCAAGCTCCTATCCCCGCTGAGAGTGACGGTACTCGGCGGAACCAGAGAGGTCTATTTCAACCGGCAAGACGGTCGGTTTCGAACAGCTCTACAACTCCCGCTCAAGACTCTTATGGGCCACATTCAGAAAATGAGCCTAGAGACCCTCACCATTCCCACATACCGTTACAGCGATCTATGTCGCACCGTCCTTTTGGAGACCCCACTCCAACCTTTCAAGGCCAGTTCAACCCGGCGGATTATCTACAAGAACCAGTGGGTTTTAACCCATTGGGGCCGGAGGACCACTATTCTGGGGGAAATGATATGGATGAGGAAGATGACCCCGAAGAACCAGCATCAGGAACTCCCAACCACCCAATTGAGGTCTCGGATAGTTCCATTTACCAAGGACCACCTTATAATGGTCCAGATAGCTTCCAGGCTATCTTCACTCGGCACGAATGGTATTATACGCCTTCTCACCATTCGTCGCCGCATGAGCAGCCGCAGCCTCATTATTCTTCGCCGCATGAACAGCATCAGCAGTATCATCAAGATTCCTCTGGGAATCACCAGTTTGAGGCAGTTACGCCACCGCCTCCACCGCCACCAGTTCAGCCGGCGCCTCCACAGCCGCGAAGACATAGGAGATCCGGAGCCCGGATGTCCACACGAACAGAGGAGTTTCATTTCAGCTCTCCTCTACAATCAAGTGGCAGAAATTATCAGCCGCTTCCAGAAGATCCACAAATGGGTGGACCATCAAACCCCGCCGTGCAGCAACCGCCGCCAATAGGTCTTGATAACCAGATACCGGCATACACGGGTCCTTCGATGTACAACCCGTTTGAGCTACCGACTCACACTAACCTCGGTTACGCTGAAGCCGACCCGTATTTGGTAGCGTCTAATTACTACGCCCTTAACCCGGAGGGACCGTATGGAGCTCCTTGGGGAGTAGGCTACCCAGCACAGGGATACCAGATGCCTACACAACCCCCGTACTACCAACAACCCCCGCCGTCTCTTCAGATGTCGCCACCTCAGCATCAGGAGATCCTACAAAGTATTAGAGCGGTGCGGCATGAGGCGCGGGAAGACCGACGGCGTAACCAGGGGATGTTCAAGACCTTGACGAACTTAATCAAGGGGAAGAGTAAGAAGGATCAGTAAATCCTTTGTGTGTGTATGTCTACTTTAAAAATCAAGTCCCTACGTGGACATTTATTATTTGTATGTGTATGTAGTCCCTGCGTGGACATCTACCTTTAGTACTTAGTCCCATACGAGGACTTGTTTCTATTTTAGCCCCTGCGTGGGCACATCTTTCTGTAAAACCCCTGCATGGGTAAGTTTATTAATTGTAAAAGACCCGTTTAGGGCTGTGTGTAATAGTATAATAGATTAATGGAATGTTTGTTTTATAAATTTCATAATTGCAATATGCGCATATATAGTGTATAAATGAAATAAATTAAAATCGTTCCTTTTAAATTAATCTGCCTATGAAATTAATTAATTAAGGATCTTAATAGTGTGAACCCTAGCCTCGTGTCAAATATAAGACCGGGCCAAAATGGTAAGACCTGTTTAAATGATTCAATTTCCTGTTAACATCTTAAAACATGTTAACACTCCTGACAGAAGTGATTCGTTAAAATCACATACGTCATATTATAAAGGAATTCTTTAAAAGATTCCTAACCTAGTTTAATGATCTCTGAATCCTAGGTTTACATCATCAATTAAGATGATCATATCTTAACCATACGTGGTAATATAATGCCTACGGGCCCTTCTCATTTTCATATGAGACAAAAGACAGTAATAGTCTGTGACCCTGTCTGAAAAAGGTAATGAACTAGGTTCAAACCTTAAAAAGCCTTGATTCTTTGAATTCATAGCTTCTAATTTAAATTGTCCCTGTGACTAGGCCTTATGTGCTAATAAAACTATTATTGTTTTATAATTAGGATAAATTATATTAGAAATCCTAAATTTATGTGAGTAATAAATTAACCATATTTGGTCTAAGTTTACCACGGTTAACAAATTGCCATAAAAGACAATTTTATAATAAACTCACCAATGAATGGTTATCGATATGTGACAGTTCTAGATACATGGCAGACTCAAACGAGGTCAACAGTCACCCAGGGATAGTGAATGAAAATGCCCAAGTTAACGTAGCAGGCCCAGAGTTGCAAGCTATGATAAATAATGCGGTTAATATAGCTATGGGTAGACAGCACCATGGATCAAGTGGTACCCATACGAGGACCCATTCTGCATCACATACTAGGACACCGTCCAGGACCCACACTGCCCACAACAGTAATTCTCACCACTCGTCAAACCGAAGGAGTGTTCCATCCCAGAGGGTCGTTCAGGATCAAGGACCCCGTAATAGAGGGTGCACCTATAAATACTTTGTGTCGTGCAAACCCAGAGACTTCAATGGGGAAAAAGGAGCTGTTGATTGCATGACGTGGATGGATGAAATGGATACTGTGGTAGATATTAGTGGTTGCCATGAAAGGGATATTGTGAAGTTTGTCTCACAGTCGTTCAAAGGAGAAGCCCTAGCCTGGTGGAGATCATTGATCCAGGCTACAGGGAAAGTCCCGTTATACAACATGACCTGGGAAGAGTTCATGGCACTAATCAAAGAAAATTTCTGCCCTCAACATGAGGTTGAGAGAATTGAATCTAACTTCCTGGCGCTGGTCATGAAGAACCTTGACTGTCAGGCCTACCTAACCAGTTTCAACACTTTGTCGAGGTTAGTTCCTTACTTGGTAACTCCGGAGCCTAAACGTATAGCTCGTTTCATTGGAGGGTTGGAACCGGAGATTAAGGCAAATGTGAAGGCCTCGAGACCAACTACTTTTCGGTCAGTAACGGACATTTCATTGTCCCTTACCTTAGATGCTGTTAGGCAAAGGTCACAGAGGAAAAGTGACACCGAAAAGAGGAAGCGTGAGGATGACAACTCACGTCGTTCAGACAAGAAGCAGAAGGGAAATAATGACCAGAAGAAAGGGTCAGGTTTTAGAAAGGATGGCCAGCAGTCGGGTGAAAAACCCAAATGTAAAATCTGCAAGAGGCAGCACTTTGGCAAGTGCAGGTTTGAATCCAATTCTCAATCACAATCGAAGCCTTTTGCTTGTGGTTTATGCAAATCCAGGGAACACAAAACCGTGGATTGCAAGAAAATAAAGGATGCAACTTGCTATGGTTGCAATGAAAAAGGGCACATCAAGAGCAATTGCCCAAAATATGCCAAGAAGCCGGAAGAGGCTAGGAAGACCAATGCAAGGGTCTTCAGAATGGATGCAAAGGAAGCCGTCAAGGACGACAACGTGATAACAGGTACCTTTCTCGTAAATGATGTTTACGCGAGAGTGTTATTTGATTCAGGCGCTGATAAGTCGTTTGTAGATAGTAAGTTTTGTGAATTGTTAAAACTACCTGTTAGAATTTTAAGTGTGAAGTATGAGGTGGAACTAGCCGATGGCACAATAGAAACCGCTTCAACCTTATTAGATGGATGTTTCATATCCATTAGGAATCACTCTTTTCCTTTGTCTCTACTTCCTTTAAAACTAGCCGGTTTCGACATAGTTTTGGGTATGGACTGGTTATCACATAACCAGGCCCAGATTATTTGCAATAAGAAGCAAGTGATAATCAAGACTTCGTCTGGTGAATCACTTACTATCCAGGGAGATACCCAGTATGGGCTGCCCGAGAAGATGTCAATACTCAAAGACTCAAAGTGTTTAAAGAAGGGCTGTGTCATCTACATGGCACAGGTGATTATTGATGAACCGAAACCCAAGATTGGAGATATCCCAGTCATTTCTGAATACCCCGAAGTATTTCCTGAAGAACTACCTGGTTTGCCACCAGATAGGCAAGTGGAATTCAGGATTGACATTATTCCTGGATCAGCACCAGTTGCAAGGGCGCCTTATAGGTTGGCACCAACGGAGATGAAGGAACTAAGGACGCAGCTAGATGATCTTCTAGCCAAAGGTTTCATCAAACCTAGTTCGTCTCCTTGGGGAGCGCCAGTTTTATTCGTCAAGAAGAAGGATGGATCGATGCGTCTGTGCGTCGACTACCGCGAGCTTAATAAGGTTACTATCAAGAATAGGTATCCTTTGCCCAGAATTGACGATCTGTTCGATCAACTTCAAGGGGCAAGTTTCTTCTCAAAGATTGACTTGAGGTCAGGCTACCATCAATTGAAGGTTAGAGATGAAGATGTGCACAAGACAGCATTTAGGACTCGTTATGGTCACTACGAGTTCCTAGTGATGCCTTTTGGGCTCACAAATGCACCAGCCGCATTCATGGATCTCATGAATCGCGTCTGTAAGCCTTACATGGATAAATTTGTCATCGTTTTCATCGATGATATCCTCATCTACTCAAAGAACCAAGCTGACCACGAGAAGCATCTTCACTGTATTTTGGAACTACTTCATAAAGAGAAGCTCTATGCCAAGTTCTCAAAGTGTGAATTCTGGCTTCGAGCAGTCCAATTTCTTGGACATGTCGTTAGTGAGCAGGGCATTCAAGTAGATCCCGCTAAAGTTGAAGCTGTCATGAATTGGCATGAGCCAAAGACGCCTACAGAAATTCGTAGCTTCCTAGGTTTGGCAGGATACTATAGGCGATTCATAGAAAACTTCTCAAGGATTGCTGCACCCCTGACTTCGCTGACACGTAAGAAGATTAAGTTTGACTGGGGTCCTAAGCAGCAGGAATCCTTCGATATTCTGAAACAGAAGCTGAGCAATGCTCCAGTACTGACATTGCCTGAGGGACTAGAGGAGTTTGTAGTTTATTGTGATGCATCACACACCGGGATGGGATGTGTGCTTATGCAAAAAGGCAAAGTCATTGCCTATGCTTCACGCCAGTTAAAGGTGCACGAAAAGAATTACACCACCCACGACCTAGAGTTGGGTGCCGTTGTATTCGCACTAAAACTGTGGAGGCACTACTTATATGGAATAAAATGTGTGATCTATTCTGATCACAAAAGCCTTCAACATCTGTTCAACCAGAAGGACTTGAACATGAGGCAACGCCGTTGGATGGAAACTCTTAATGATTACGATTGTGAAATAAGATACCATCCCGGCAAGGCGAATGTAGTCGCCGATGCCTTGAGTCGGAAAGAAAGAGTGAAACCCATCCGAATCAATGCCAAGAGCATGGAAATAAAGAACAACTTGATAGAAAGGTTGTTAGCTGCACAGAAGGAAGCTGTGTTGGAAGCTAACTATCCCAATGAAAAGCTTGGAGTAACTGAGGAGCAGTTATCTCTCAGCAAGGATGGAATTCTTAGATTGAACGGACGAATATGGGTTCCGATTTTTGGAGGACTTCGTGATGTCATCCTCCAAGAAGCCCATAGTTCCAAGTACTCCGTTCATCCTGGAGCTGATAAGATGTACCAGGATTTAAAGGCAAATTATTGGTGGATAGGCTTGAAAAAGTCTGTGGCCGCCCATGTAGCAAAATGCTTGACATGTGCGCAAGTCAAAGCCGAGCATCAGAAACCGTCAGGTTTGCTACAACAGCCTGAACTTCCTACGTGGAAGTGGGAGATGGTAACTATGGATTTTATCACCAAGTTACCCAAGACAAGGAAAGGAAATGACACCATCTGGGTGATAGTCGACCGACTGACTAAGTCAGCACATTTCCTACCCATTAAGGAGACCTACAGCTCCGATATGCTAGCCCAACTGTACGTTGATAAGATTGTAGCTTTACATGGCATACCTGTAGCTATTATCTCTGACCGAGATACTAGGTACACGTCGCACTTTTGGAAAAGCTTCCAACAATCTTTGGGCACACGTTTGAACTTTAGTACGGCTTACCATCCTCAGACTGACGGTCAGAGTGAGCGTACTATTCAAACGTTGGAAGACATGCTACGTGCATGTGCGATCGAATTGGGAGGTAGCTGGGATAAGAATCTACCCTTGATCGAATTCTCCTACAACAATAGCTACCATACCAGCATAAAGGCTGCGCCTTTTGAGGCATTATATGGTAGAAAATGTAGATCGCCAGTTTGTTGGGCGGAAGTGGGAGAAGTCCAGTTATCAGGACCGGAAATCGTGTTCGAAACGACGGACAAGATTGTCCAGATTCGTAACAACCTCCAAGCTGCCCGGAATAGGCAGAAGAGTTACGCGGATCCAAGTCGTAAGGATTTTCACTTTGAAGTAGGTGACAAAGTCCTACTTAAAGTGTCACCATGGAAAGGGGTGATGCGATTTGGTAAGAAAGGCAAACTAAGCCCAAGATACATAGGACCTTTCGAGGTCATCGAACGTGTCGGGTCAGTTGCCTACAAGTTGAACTTACCGGAAGAGCTCAGTGGAATTCACAATGTGTTCCACATTTGCAATCTAAAGAAGTGTTCCGCTGATGATTCACATGTCATGCCACATACAGATGTGCAAATAGATAAGAGCTTAACGTTCGTGGAAAAACCTTTGTCGATTGAAGATCGACAGGTAAGGAAGCTTCGAAGAAAGCACATACCTTTTGTAAAGGTCAAATGGGATGCCCGAAGAGGTCCCGAGTTTACGTGGGAGTTAGAATCCACCATGAAAGAAAAGTACCCTTACTTGTTTCAGTAAATCTCGGGTCGAGATTTATTTTAAGGGGGTGAGGATGTAACACCTCGCAAATTTCGGGTTTAATATTAAAACGACACGTGTCATGTAAGACAAAAACGCGTTGAAAACCCGGATTTAATAAAGATGTTTTCGGTAGGATTTAAAGTGGCGTCATGTTAAATTGTTACCTCTGAACACCCCAATTATAAATCCCAATACCCGATATATTAAATTTCACATCTATATACCCTCAATTCAGAAAAGGGTTCACAATAATGGACTTGATAATGCATGATGAGATCCCATGATGAAATGAACGATAAACCGTTATTTTCGGGACTTGTATATGCAATCAAGTGAAATAATGGATGATGGTAGGGTATGTTACAGTATTAGACACTTATTGGAGGTCCCCTATTGATTAAATGAAGTCCACAAGTCGTATATAATGGCTGCCCTTTCAAACCATCAACAATCAACAAAATTCGGATCAGAGCAAGGCGTCGCGTAGCGCGACAGCCCCTCGCGCTACGCGAGGGTGCGCCCAGCGACAGCAAACCTGCTGTTGGCTGTTTTGTGCGAATGTGACCTCCTTGGCCGGTTTTTCTTGCACATGCATGAACCTTAGACATCCCTAAACACTACTAACATGTGTTGATCAGTTGTGGATGGCCCTAGACTTGGTTGTCACTTGTTTGTGGTGTTTGAAACTTGTATATAAAGCCCCATTCATTCACAACTTATTCACACATCAATTACAAGCATTTTGAGCATTGGAGGAGCTTACAATCTGATTGAAGGCCTTCCTAGTCATCCATTAATCATCTAGTAAGTCTCTAATCCCTTCTAAATTAATTCTAGTTTAGTTTTTAGCTTAAAAGTCAACATAACGTATTAAACGGTTGACTTCGGGTTTAGTTATCGATAGCTCAGTCGTAACCCGAATTAAAAGTACCGTTAGATAGGTAATTATATGGGTATTAAACCCTTATAAGGGCAAGTACCAAATCCAGACCTAACTAGGTCGTTTGTCGGGTCAAACGTTGACCGAAAAAGTCAACAGAATGTCAATATGCGATTTAATGCACGACTAGCAATCCGCGAGGCGTGCAACCTGTTTTAAACTTAATATAACTTGGTAATAAGTATAAAAACTTGTTTACGCTTGCCCGACTCGACAAATTTCTGTTTAAACCCGGTTCGGAACCGAAAGGCGCAAAACCTTGACTTTTGCGTTGACTTCGGTTCTGACCCGTTTTAGTAAGTATTAGACATGCCTTAAAGTCTCATTAGGGTTGGGTTACATGCTAGTATAAGTCTCTGTACTTATTGCATTGATTATCCGATGCATGCACACGTTTCCGTTAATCGCTTAAATTGGACCATAACGCCCTTATGACCTTATAACGAGTATTTTGAAAATGTGGAAATACAATAATCTTAGTTACTGATTATTTATCATGTACGTAAATTTTCACGTCAAGCGGAGGTCTAGATTAGGAGATATGCGCATTAGCGTAATTAATAAGCTTTTTATTAATTAAACGGCGCGATTAGCGCATAGCCTATCTAAACCCGATTTTCGGTACCAAAACTTTTACCCGCTGATGTTAAATAATATTTTAGGATTTTTGAAGATTTTTAATTATTTTTAGGCTGGTCTTAAGCTAGGCTTATCGCATTGATTCGGTTAACACCGAATATGCCATTTTAGGCCATAAAACGAGTTTTATGAATCCGATTGATACCAATCCAATTGCCACTGATTTAAAATAATAAATATAGTATTTTGAACTTATTTTGCTGATTAGAAAACTCAGATTGGTATTTTAACCCGTACGTCGCTTAAAACGGCTTTATACGCGTATTAAACGCGTAGTTTAGTATTAAAACCATTTTGCCACGTAAGACTTAATACCATTAGACATAACCTGTTAAGTTAAGATATTTTTCTGATTAAATCAGACCCGTATCTCAGAGGTATTATAAATCTCTTTTATAACCCTTAAAATGACCAAAATACCCCTACGGGGCGTATTTAGGGATTTAACTCGTTATGGGCATTATGGGAGATATCATAATGATATCACCACATATTTAAAGCGTATTAACCTAGGAAACCTGTTCGCGACCCTTTCGGTTACCCGTTATGCATTATACGCGTTCGGTTCGGTTTATGTAACTAGTTTGCATAAACTAGCCGAAACGGGTCAAACGATATCATTTTTATCTCAAAATTCAGAATGTGGATAATAAACCCATATTAAACAAGTCCTCAAACTTGTCGGGTCTAAATCACATTCTATCCGGTCTTCGCTTAATCGTGCGTACGAACCGTATCCTTAAAACTAACCGGTCTAAGCTTAAGCTTAATTAAAGATCCGTTAGTATTCTAATAGGTTATTATAAACCTTCGTTCCAGATTAGGAGAACCAGTAAAAGATACCGCACTCGCTGATTTTGAACTATACTTGCTCAGGTAAATACTTTTAACTTATTTCCCTATACGGGCTTGGGTAAGGTATATAAAATACCGCTTGGTCGGGCGTTGAATATTTAATCTTATTATGGTTAAATTATTGAGATGTCTCCGTTTGAATTGTTTTGTTGCTTAAAGCCTTTGGGGGGTTAATGACCGTGTCCCGGATATCCCTGGCATCATTTTACGAAATGGCCACGACCTTAGCACTCTGGTGTAGGCGTACACCTGTAGTGTCTCATAATTTAAGTGGTGTGTTAATTGATCTTTAACCCGGCTCGATCCGGGCTACTGAACGCATAAGAAACATGTAATTCCTTTACAAGTTTATATATTAAATAATTATCCCAAGTTATAAAATATTTGTGCCTTGTGCCTTAAATGCATTTCTTAAACTCTTTTCAAAATGAGTCGGTTGATTGTATTTACCAGTGTAAACTGACGTATTTTCTTAAAAAGATTGAGTGCAGGTACTACGCGAAATAGGCTGGCTTGTCTCCTAGCATCCACATTAAGTCTCGCCAGCTTGGATGTCATATCTGTTGAACATTTGTTTCCTTTTTGTTTTATTTGATCTACCTGTGGATTTTATTCGACTATTTGTGATACTTCATATTACAATATCGTTTGGTTGAATTAAATCTATATATTGCTTCCGCTGTGCATTTAAATATTGTGTTGTTTGACTATTATGTTGCCAACCACGTCACGATACTCCCCCACCGGGCCCACCGGTGACACGTGGAAATCCGGGGTGTGACATAAAGACACACAAGCAGACATTATGAACATTAAGGAACATCTGTTGGAACTTACTGGCTCCACCTCTACATCAATCTTTGAGAAAGATGATGATGATGATGATAATGATGCCAAAAAGGGGGAGAAAGATTCATTGAGAAAGTTGCCACCATATTCAAAAGTTAATCCTATAGAAATTGTATCCCCTGCTCAACCTAAATCCCAACTTCTCCAAAAAAACCACCACAAAAGAAGGAGAAAATACCTTCCACACCATCATCACCCATTTTGTCAATAGATGCTGGGAACACAAAAGTATCAGTAGATGTTTACCAAACAGCTGCTGAGACACCAGTTGTTTCAGCAGAAGTTTCTCAAACATCTGCCATGATCATTTTCACTACACCAACCACAATTCAACCATCTCCAACTTCACAAAGATTTCCCATACATTCATCTTCACTACCAAAACATTCTCCTTCACCAGGAATCATCTCCACACGTAAGAGAAAAACTCATATCGATAGAATCACAAAAATGAACAATGATCCTCTGGTAAAGCCAACTCAACCTAATTGGAAGAAAGTCAAAACAGTGGATTCAGATGAGGTATTGAAGTTTAAAAGAATGAGAGCAGAGCTTGTGGCTGCTGATTATGGTCCAGTTAGATCTATTGCCAGATGGTCTAAACTGAAGATAGTTGACACCTACAAAAAGCTGGAAGAAGTTAGAGCTGAACATTCAAATGTTCTTCAAAACTCAGTCTATCCTACAACTGCTGCTCTGTCTCCAAAAACCGGTACTCCGAAAAACCTTCTCTCATCATCTGATTTGTCTGAATCAATTGCAAATTTAGTTAGCAAACCACAATCACCAAACTTGTAGGACCGGTTTTCGACTCCGTAACGATTGCGAACTGACTCGTGCGACGTGCGTAATCCGTACACTAACGTGACCGAACACAAGATCGTTCAATAAACGTGATTCTATTGATCGATATGACGAGTACAAGGACCGTGAATCACCTTTCTCTCTCAAATTTCTCTCTCTAGACTTCAAACTCTAAGATCACCAAATGAGCTCCAAACTAAAAAAAGTCTCTAATGAAAACCCTAAGTCTTCTATTTATAGGCACAAGGTATAAGGATTTCTCCTTATTTACAAGATTGCCACCTTGCCCATTTTATCTAAATATTACAATAAAAGCTCTAGATTTCTTCAGTTTCTGCTACGATCTGATTGACGGAGACAATAGACATAATGTACTAACAAAACTCATCTTCAATAATTCTTTGCCCAAGAAAACCAACTGATCAAAAAATAGTAAAGTGGAAGTCATGCTCAAAAACCCAAGTATTGACTTTGATCAGATCAGATCAGATGGTAGTGTTGAAGAGATTAAAATGGATAGTGCATATAATCTGAATGCATACGATCTCCAAGATTTGTTGGACCTTCAACTTGAGAGGGATGATGAAGAAGACATGTTCTCCCTGGACTTTGAACTACAATTCAAAGGACAAATCAGGGAGATGTTGATGAGAAATAAAAATCAGTAATAAAGAAGGGTTTTCGTATCATCTGTTGTATAGGGAGATTGTTGGATCATCAGCTGTTACATTGTTTGCAGTAGCATATTTAACCAGATCACAACATGTAGCGAAGGACATGTTGCTGCGTAACAAATTCTTGAGTGAGGTTTGATGTGTTTTGTTTAGGCAGGTGATCGTATGTTCTTAGTTAATGTTTGTTAAAGTTAAGTTGTATTCGAATTTTATTAAGTTTGTTAAACATCTTTCATATGTACTTATGTTTATAACAATTTATATTGTCAATGGGTGGATACTCTCTTTTATGAATAAGATAATGAAAATAATCATATGTAACTGATGAATTTTATTAAGTTTGTTAGACATCTTTTATTAACTTTGTTAAATATCTTTTATATTTACTTATAGTTGTCTTTTAGCTATAATAGAAAACACGTTTTGGTACAATATCTATGCACATATCTATATGTTCTGTCAATATATGTTATGCATGGTTTTCTAAGAAACGACCCGTGTTTGCACACGGGTCTTACCGCTAGTACTATATAATAAAAGAAACCAATGGAGGGACACTTGTCATTATTCTAAACCATCATTATTTATCGATAATTATTATTTAATTTAAATAATTAAATTTAATATATGTTTCAAACATTTAAGAAATTACGGATAAAGTTCCCTAAAATATCTTATTATTTTTTTATATTAATAATTAAATTTAATACGTGTTTCAAACATTTAAGAAATTACGGATAAAGTTCCATAAAATATCTTATTATTTTTTTATATTAATTACCGGGTTAGAAATTATATCTTAATTCCTTAATTGTAGATAATTATTATTTAATTTAAATTATTAAAATTAATATATGTGTTCTCATATTTAATTATAGATATATTTAATTATAAATAATTATATAATAAACAAAATAAAATTAATATAATTCTTTTTAAAGATTATTATTAAACGTTGCAAAAAAATATTATAATAGAATGAGTAAATTACGTTTTTGGCCCCTGTGGTTATATCACTTTGACTATATTAGCCCAAAATAAGATTTTTTAACATATGTGCCCCATGGTCTCTATAAGTAACTATTTTGGCCCCTGAGTCTAACTCAACCCTAAATCATGGTTAATTATTAGTCACATGATATGCACATGATGAGTATAATGGTAACTAGATGATATTGAGCTAAATGGAACTGAATGTAGACACCACAAATGATTCAATTAAAAAAATACAAAGAAAGATTAAATCAATTAAACAAAGACCTGAAGGCGGGAAATGTCAGACTGTGCACCACTAGATACAAAGATGTCAGTCATCTTCCTCCATGCCAAGGTTTGGATAAAACGTGGAAGCAAGTTGAGCTCTCAGTTGCTGAACATATAAATGGCACTTATATGTTAATTAACAGTCATCTTAAACAAAATGTGTCACATTGTTCGCTTCCGTTATGCATACCTTTTCGCCTTGTTCAGCTTCATAAACATTGTGACCCTCAGAAAGAAACCGTGAGCCAAGTGCGCCCTGTCAAAACAGAAATATAAAACCCATCATTCAATATGGAAAAAAAAAAACTATGTTTATACAAGAGAGAAACACACCACAGCCATGGCAGGAGCACCAACTTCTGGAATGAGCTCTATGATACTTTCGAATCTGAACAAAAGGCTACCTGTGATGGTGACGATGATGGTTTCCTGTGACAGGAGGTTAAACGGTGGTGATTGGAAACAGCAGGAAAGAATCAGAAGAAATAAAAAAAAAATCTCAGACTAAGAACTCACTAACCTTGAACTCGCGGGAGGAGAACTGAATCAGTGGAAGGCATCCTGGTTTGATGAACTGCACCAACTGATGGAAGTTCTAGAACAGAAAAATTACAATCATAAGAAACCCTAATTTCAATCTAGATGCTTACCCTATCTCGCGTTTGAAGAACGCTTGGATGATTAAACTCAAAAATCCCCAAACGATTCAACGATGGTGGGGTGATTCAGGAATGGCGGTTCACAGTGGTTCGCCGGAGGGTCTACGAACACGGTGGTCTGGTGGGCTTCAGACAAGAGAGAAAGATAGTGAAATGTGTGTGAGTGACGGTTCGATATGGATAAAGAACCCTAAAACCTCTCCCACTATGCGAGAATTATATGGGAGGATAGGGGAGAGTGGGGAGTTATTTGGTAACCTGTGAAAACTGCAAGTAACTGCAAGTAACTGTAGAAAACTGCCATCATAGCGGTTAATTTTGGGAGTTTAAACGGCTGAGATTTCATCTCAGCATGATCCAATGGTGGATATTGACTTGGATGGTGGTTAGACTTAATGGGTTCCATAGATATATATAATTTATCACTTCTCCTTCCTTCTGATTTCTTTTTAACCCACATCTACAGATAATTTTGGGATGAAAACCGGACTCATTTCAAGCTCCAACATTTACTAAAACTCACCGGAATGTGACCCGAGTTCTGTATCATTAAAAGCTCTTCTAAAGCACCATTTTTACATAAGTTCTCCGGTAAGTTACTGGAAAAAAGATTCTTAGACACATCTAACCACACTAAAGCCGAATTTTCTCCTAAATCTTTCAGCAGGCTATAGAAAACCTATTTCCAAACAATCTCAACTCATAAAGGTTACTAGAATTAATTTCAGGTAACTTACCTTCAAACTCATTTTCATAAAGATGAAGTGATTCAAGTTGCAACGAACACAACTCCTCGGGAACTGTGCTGGTGAACCTATTCATCGAAATATCAATCAACCGCAATGCCGTCATCTTTGACCAACCCACCGTCGACAACTCACTGGTCAACGAGTTGTTATAAAGCTCAATCTGAACAACGTTTGTTAACTCGGTGACATAACTCAGTACCGACCCGGTGAGTTTGTTAATTGCCAGATCTAGATCCATGAGTTTACTGAGTCGACCCAGTGAGTTGGGAATCGGTCCGATTAAATTACCGTCGGTGAGCCATAACACTTCAAGATTGGTTAAATTTTCGATCTCCGGTGGGATGTTACCGACGGAAAAAGGGTTGTATGATAAATTAAGCTGCTTTAACGTCGAAATGTTTCCGAGTTTCACCGGAATATTCCCTCCGATGAGATTATCAACCAACGAAATAACTTCAAGTTTCTGAAATTTATGTTTTGGAAAAAAAAACGTAATGTACTGCAGATATGGGTTAAAAATAAATCAGGAAGAAGGAGAAGTGATAAATTACCATTATACCAATCATGTGCATGTCATGTGTCTAATAATTAACCAGAGTTTGGGGTTGAGTTAGACTCAGGGGTCAAAATAGTTAGTTATAGAGACCATGTGGGCACATATGTTAAAAAATCTTATTTTGGGCAAATATAGTAAAACTGATATAACCATAGGGGCCAAAAACGTAATTTACTCTAATAAAAATAAACTTATCAAAGGAAGATAAGATATTTTGATAAACTAGATTATACGCCCGTCACCAAATGATATAACCTAAAATAAAAAAATTATCGAATGAAGATAAGATATTTTGATTTGAGTTAATTGTTGTTTTCGTCTATGTGGTTTGTCAAAAATCGCTATTTCAGTCCATTAGTTTAAAAATTGCGATTTCAGTCCCTGTGGTTTCACTTTCGTAACCGTTTCAGTCCACCTCGTAACCATTTCAGTCCCTGTACTCACAGAATAAATGGATTGAAATGGTTACGAAAGTGAAACCACAGGGGCTGAAATGGTTACGAAAATAAAACCAAAGGGACTGAAATCGCAATTTTTAAACTAATGGACTGAAATAGTGATTTTTGACAAACCACAGGGGCGAAAACAATAATTAACTCTTTTGATTTTGATAAACTAGATTATACACCCATCATCAAATGATATAACCTAAAATAAAAAATTGTACAACAATATATAATTAAATATTCTATTATAATTGTCACTAATTAATCACTAGACGTCATAAGAACATCATACTAATAAATTTATCAAAAAACAACCATCCTCTTTTAAGATGCAACTCACATCAAGATATTTAAATTTTAAAGTTATATTACTTAATAATTACCGAATTTATACTTATCTAATTAATTTAAATATTATTTTGTAGCTATAAGTTTATCTAATTGGCTAATTGCTATATGCCTAATCTGGACATTTCAACATTTTATTAGAACTAGGTTTATCACCGTCGCCGTGTTGCGGCGAACTTCTTTTATTATTTAGTTTGTGTTTACATGTGTTTTGAAATCACTACGAGCGCATTGCACACGTAACCGTTGACAAGATAAAAAAATGTAGAAAAAAACACTAAAAGATAACCGAAAGAAAATCAATAAATAAGTTGTATGGTAATGATGTTGTTCGTATGAAATCTGTGGTCAAAGCTAAGCAAACGGTACTGGGTACCGGTACCGAATTTCCCGAACCGAAAGATGTTAAGTACCAATTCGGTACCGACTTTTGGCGTTCCTGGTATCGATTTTTACCTTCATATACCGGTATTTTTGGTACCAATATCGATTTGGTATCGGTTAGCACCGACCTCATCCCTACCCTTGAAACTAAAAAAAAAGAAATCATTAAAAGTTGAAGAAAATCTACGGCATCCGTGATCAAGGATGAGCAAATGGTACCGGGTGCCAGTACCGAAATTCCCGAACTAAAAGATTTCCAATATCAATTCGGTACCGACTTTTGGCGTTTTCTATGCCAGGCTTATATTAATATAATATAATAAAACAACTGTTCATTTCAATTGTATTGTACCGATACCAAACAGAACCGTACATTTATTTTATTATAATATCAAAAGTACTTTTCATTAATAATAATAATAATATATAAGAAGAACTGTTCATTCAGTTCTTCTATTATCATATATATGAATTAATAAATTAAGACCACTATTATTTAAATAAAATTTGGGTTATTAAATGTATGTTCACATGACTGTTAAAACTCGTGAGAAAGTTGATGATACAGTATGTTTTCTAATCGATGGTTCAAATGCTTTCATATTTATAAACTTGACAAACATCACCAGTTTTGATCATAGATGACACCAAATTTTGTTTGGATATCAGAAAAGCGTCTTAAAAATATCATTTTATAATTGTTAAATCTTCGTTATTAACTATTTGATTTTTTATTTACTTAACCCGTGTAATACACGGGGTTATAACCTAGTAATAATAATAAATAAACTAACAAGACGAGTATTGGCAAGAAATATATATATAGAAACCCAATATAATCAGTTAAATTGTGTGTGTATATATATATATAGAAACCCAATATAATCAATTAAATTGTATCACATCAAGCAAGAAATATTAAAACCAACAAGAAGAGCACTGGCTAGTGTACGTTAAAGAACGAACTTAATTAATTTCATATATAGATAGATATACTTAGATCCATCCATCTTCAGCCCTTTCTTTCTTATCTCAGTCGTCAACTTCCTAAACCTCGTCTCTTTCAAGTTCCTGGCTCGAACAGCTTCTTTGAAGTCAATTCTTGGCTGTAAATTAAAGATAATACGTATTAATTAAACCAATCGATCACATGCAATCTGTTACTTCAAACAAATGATCTTCAATTCAATCGAATCACATATCATTATATTGTGTGTATATATATATATATATATCAGTATCACAATCACAAATGTACTATTGAAAGTTTGAAACTAGGTTACCTGACATGATCGCCATACAACTCCACCGTTGATTCAAAATCACAATGCGCACACTTTTTTTTTTGTTGGAGGAGTCCTCAAACGATTTCTTGGTCTACGCATGATGATGGTATCTATTTCTTTGTTTCTGAATACTACGTACTATGGTTTCTTTCTTTTCTGGAAGAAGTTAATCTTGAATTTGTTCTAACAAGAAGTGCTACGTCACCATGTACATGAAAGTTGTTTTAAAATTGGAACGGATACCCGTATTTTTGAGTTGTATGTGTGTTTGTTTGCATGAAGAAAAATAGGAGCTACTTGTTTTTATTTTTCATGCAATTAATAACATAATTTCCAAAG
The DNA here is from genome assembly GCA_030545235.1 of Helianthus tuberosus. NCBI lineage: Eukaryota > Viridiplantae > Streptophyta > Magnoliopsida > Asterales > Asteraceae > Helianthus > Helianthus tuberosus. The sequence continues at coordinate 33,185,219 of CM060352.1, read as the reverse complement.
CTTCTAGGAAAAATGGCGATTGTTTTTTTTTCTATGGCAGGTAAAAAAACCAAAGTATTGTATTTGGGCGCATAAAAACGAGTCACCAGGGGCTAAATGAGGTTCATTTAGCAACCAAAGAAGATCGACCAGGGAAGTTTTTCGTGAAAAAATCTTATCAATGTTATTTTCTTTTCTGTTATTTACAAGGGGGAAAGGCGAACGATGGTTCCGGTCAACCGATGTCACAGGGAGTATCCTTGGGAAAACGATAGTGACATGTGATCGGTTCGTTTCGGTGGTGGTGGTAAACCCTATTAAACATTAGCAATTTGTCAATCCAGGTTAGATCAAGACCATGTCCTTCCAGCCAAGGATAAGAACAAAATAACCGGTGTAGGTTGTTCTTTTAGAAAATTAAATTAGTAGAATTACTAACAATATATATATATATATATATATAATGTCTAATTATATTTACTATAATATTTACATATTTTAAGGTGAAAAGTGGAATTTTTGTTCGGTTTTCGAAAAATTATATAAAATAAATACAAAATGTTCACGCAAGTAGGTAAATGGTGGAATTGCATCCTAACCATTACAAGTGTCTCCCTTAACATAAGATCACTCAAACATTTGGTTAGTTTGGTGTCTTGGTTTGGTTTTGGCGAATTAGCCAAAACGGGTCAAACAAATGCGTGAACATGAACTAGAAGTAAAAGACATGAATGTAAAAGTATAATGTAAATGTTAGAAGTTAGGTACGACATGAAAATGTAAATTGTTATAAGTTAGACAAGACATGAATGTAAATTGTTAGCGGTTAGTGTATTAGTTTAGTCATATAATAAAGAGTTAGACGATATTAAGTTAGGCATTTTAATAATTGATCATGGTTAGTAATGTAAGATGGAAATGACATAATTAAATATTAAAAAAAACATGTAAAAGAAAAACCCAAGATTGATCCTCTTTTTGATGATGCACCATCTTTGTTTATCATGGTAAACATTTGGTGACATTCCATAAGTATTTCTCCAATATGGGGAAGCATGAAAACACAAAGAAAAATAAGAAGAGAAGAAGGTGAAAGGAGATGGAACTCACTTTCAAGAGGAGAGAAGAATTCTTTGAGAAATGACAAAGAAAAGTGGTAGAATGAGTGTGATATTTATAGGAGAGAGATTAGGGTTTGAGGTGGTGAAAGAAATATGGAAAGTTAAAAATTGGCCCACTTATATTTTTTATTTTATTTTTGGGCCTAATGCCATGGGCTTCTTTGTTTTATGCATTTCTTTTTTGTTATTTGTATAAATTTTAGTTTCTAACATAATTCATAAACATAGTATGACACAATAGTTGATTGATTGGGTCTCGAATATCGAATTTACACAGCATAAGTCGGTTTTCGAATGATTTAAACATGTTTTGATGATTATATAAATAACACCTATATTTGATTGAACAATTATTGAGAAAGAAAAAAAAATTCATTATGATCATATGTCTCGGATTACAATGGTTGAATACGAAAACATAGAAATGAATAATACAATAATTGCAGAATGTTACACATAATATGTTATTAATAAATTTATAAAAAAAATCATGCCTAATGCGTGGTCGAAAACCGGTGTTCCTGTATGTTTAAGTTTATGTTTTTACATAGCTTTTAGTTTCGAATAGCCTACTTTTGATTGGAATTATGTTTTGCAGGTCTAACGGAGTTTAAGGAGCTATTTGGAAGCTATTCGGAGCACCGAGAGCGAACGGGATAATCTGGAAACGCGAAATACAGAAAAACAGGAAAACATACCCTACAGGGGCGTCGGCGACGCCCCGCGTCGTCAAGAAATGGCGTAGGCAACGAATTAGGGCGTCAGCAGAAAAATGAAATTTCTAGGGGGCGTCGGCGACGCCAGGGGGCGTAGGCTACTGTCCCCAGAAAGTGCATTTTTCTGAATTTCCTTTGTTTTGCGTTTTTGGACGAATTAAAACCCAATTTTAGGGTCTTTTGATGGGGGTTACGAGTTTTTGAACATTATCTATCATTCTTGGAGCCAAGATCATCGTCTCCTTCACCTCTAACCTACCTCTAACATCCCTAACCTCTAACCTATCACAAAACACATTTCCCAACCCTAATCCACCATCACCATCATCATCAACCTTTCCACCATCATTCTCATCCATCCACACTCACCATCCAAACCCTAACCTTCATCATTCCTCCAAGACTCAAGGTCATGGCTCGGTGTTCATGTTCGTCATCCGGTGATCGCGTTCCTTCAACCATGAGCGGCTAGTCTCCTCGGTTTCACCCTGGTGTAGATTGTTGTAAGATTTTTTAGGGTTTATACATTTGTGTTTAGTTTGATTTTGTGACAAGTTTTTTAGTATTTGAAACCATTGATAATTGTCTTGCATTTGTTTCGAATTCGTAAATTGTCGAGTGATGATAAAATTTGATGTTGTGAAATGGTTATGTGTAATTATGCCTTATCTTAGGTTAGGATTTACTTGTTTTTGGTAAAGAAGTGTGTTGCGGTCCGTTGTCTATGACGTTGATAGCTTTTGGCACCTAAGCCACGTGACACTAAATTCGTTAATCACTATATGCAATTGAATCAAGTTAAAACGTGTAAGAACCCTAGGTCTTGCAATTATCGAACCAGGTGTGATCCGTATTCCCAATTCTTGTTTTCAATCAAGTAATCTAGTTTTTGCAATAATTAAGTAATCAAGTCTTTTATAGTTAATAGTAACTTGTCGGTTTACTCCGATACCTTTTTCAACCAACCAAATAAACAAAGAAGATTAGCAAGCTTCATAAGTAATTTGTACATTTGTTTGTAAATAGTCTAACTAATCGAACAACTAGTGTGATACTGACCACATGTTTTTTGTGGATACGATACTCGACTTACCGTAGCTACTTAGGTTAATTGGGTTTTTGACTGATCGAGACGACACGGTCTGTCAATGCCCCCGAGGAGATTCCGATCAGCCTTGCACACATCATTCATGATCATATACCCTTTGGCTAAAATCCTAATCGCCCCCAATAAAATTTTGGTTGAACCCCCAATCACCCTCACGAAAATATATCCTAGGTTCGCCGTTGTATACACCTGAATACTTACCTGAATATAATGGTTACCTGGTAGATCAGCCCTTGCAATCTGCTGCTACACATTTCACAATGGAGAATAAGATCTGTGAGATAGGCCTGAATTTGTTCTCTTGTTTTGTTTTGAATAACCCCACTTGCATTTTCTTCGGTTGGTGTTGACTGAGATCGCCGGTTGGGTTTGCAGCAAGTCAATCGTAACATTGAAACAAGTCTTCACAAGAAAGTTTTGATTGTCTTTGGCCATTCTTGGTTTTTGATTGTTTTTTTTTTTCAATGTTTGTGAATCTTAGTGATGAATTGAATGATTATTTATAGTTAATTTTCTAGCATGCACGTGGGATTTTGGTAACTAGATTTTGTTACTAATTAAAAAATCTCAATATCTATTCCCTAATTAGAACTAATATAAACTTCCTTATTTAATTAAACAAGGTAGGTGGAAAATAGAAAATTCTTAGTGGGTGAAAAATATATTCAAATTTTGTAATATAAATCGAGAGAGATGAATAGATTTTAATTTGCTAGAATAGAAAAATTGATGTAATTTTGAAGTTTCTTTGGTGTAGTCTTTTTGATATATTATCATGCCCTTAGAGAAAAACTTATATTCATCTATAGTTTATATTTTAGGAAAACTAGTTTTTTTTTACCCGTCACGCGTTGCGGCGACGTTCTACGCGTATAGACGACAATCAATCTGACTCACTTCCGAATTAAAGTTACGTTGAAACATAGAGTAATCAAAATTCATACCGTTGAATGAAAATGTATTTTATTTGACCTAACTTGTTTACAAACAAAATTCACGCCTAAACGGAGACCAACTCAAACCGTACAAGGTGTGATAAAGTATAGACTACAATCGACCCGACCCGACTCGTTTCCGAACCAAATTTATGTCGAAACGTATAATAACTCAAATTTATATTCTCGAATGAGAACGTATTATGTTTGGCCTAATATGTTTCCAACAAAATTTACGTCAAAACGCACCTAAAAACAATACATCATGAAATTGACTCGACTTGTTTCCAAACCAAAATTACATTAAAGCGTAGATATACACCAAAATTGCGTTAAAGCGTAGACGAACTCAAATTTATATCGAGACATGCATAAAAAAAATAAAAACGTTGCAAGAAATTAATTTTAGAGTAAACCCCAAATTTTAGGTTAGGGGATCAAAGTGACATTTCAAAGTTTAAGCACTAGTTTTGATACCATTGCAACGTTGGGGTAAAATAAGTATTATAAATCAAACAAATTACCACTAAGCACTACATAATTACAAAAATACCACAAACCACTATTCATTTACTTCACCTATTAATAGTATACAATAGTCATCTCCCATATCTCATCTTAATATAATACATGTAATATGATAGTCAAGTACATATGAACCTAAACTAACTTAACCAATACCTTTAAAATTAACCTAATTAAGTTAAATACTAATGAAGTTTCTATTATTTTTAATTTTATTTGTAAATCTAAACTGATTGCAATTACTTTTTACACAGGTTTTTTTATTTATTAGGTAGGAGATTTGGAAGGTGATTGATTAATATCTCCTAAAAATAGTTTTCTAATTACTCGTCTAGATAAAATGGAAATCTATCGGCTTGAGGAACAAATAATAACAAAAGCAAATCCAATGTGAGGCTAGCTCATTTGTTAGAGGCGTATGCCTCTCAGAGTAGTCTCATGGTCAAATCTTGACAAATGAGTTGTTTACAATTGCTGGTGTAAAAATAGAATAGAAGAAAGAAATTCCGTTGAGAAAAATATATAAAAAGCAAACATATATAAATAAGTAATAAATACAGATTGAATCAAGCCTCGTAAAGTGAACTCTAACACCACAAAAAGATTTATTAGACATATGAGTTAAATAAATTAAAGATATAACTTAGTTAATGGAAATGTTATAAATACTAATAATATAATGAGAAGTGTCTAAGTTATATAAATAAACAAACTAGAAGGGGGCAATTGTGAAAAATAATAAAATGAGAGGATTAATAAAATCAAAACCCAAAATCTCACACTTTGGGTGTGCTGGGTTCTATAAGAGCAGGGGAAAACAAGAGGAACCCTTGTTCTTGCTAAATTCAGTCAATTGACAAATGATTTCAAAGATAATCAGTTGCATGACTCTAATTTTCGATCATCCAAACATACATAGTGAAGTGGTAAGACGAATTTCTTGATTCGGTGAATTGTAGTAAATGGGTTTCAACCCAAATCATGTGTTTATGATTTGATATGTGTAATTGGAAGTAGGATTTGTACTATAGAATATGGTTTATGTTGATTTTGATGATTTTAAAAACTTGATGCATAAACCCGTTTTGTATGAAATCTACATGAATGTAGGATGATCAAAATAATAGTAGTAACCATATATGAGCTTGAAATCTTAATGGTTGATCTTGTTTGTGATGTATGAACACTAGATAAGTTGATGTAGAGTAAAAGGATCATATGACTTGTTGAATTATTGAAGAATTAGTAGATGAACTAGTAGAATCATGTCTTAAGATATTTGTATTAAGTGTCCTATTAATGCGAAATCCGCCAAGTGTTCGATGAAATGCTTAAGAGAACAAATATGTGAAATTTGGAAAATTATGATAATGTTGTCATATGATAAACTATGTAAATGATGGAATGATATTCGGTTGGACTAAATGAATGAACGAACATGTTAATGTAGGCGTGAAGGAAGAAGGTTCAAGTGCTAGGAAAACGGAAGACGCACAAAATCGAGGTATGTTGTATTTCGAATATAAATTTTATTTGGTCGTTCAATGTTTTTGTACAAAAGCTTAGGCTATAATAGTTTAGTGTAGATATGAAGTAAGTAGCCTAACCCGTTGCGAACGGGTCATTAGGAATGAATGGATAAGTGTTAAAGTCGGCTCGTCTTAAACAAACCGAAGGAATGAATAGTGGTGCGAAAAGGAAAGGAATGAATTAATCCGTTATAAACGGGTTGAAATGGATGTATGTAATAGTGATGAAATGGATGTACTCGATTCGTTATAAACGAACCGAATGGATATTTATGTACGAATGCAAATGCCCGTTTCAACGGGTTAAATGAATGACATGTTTTATCTCAATTACGAGATAGTATGTTTTGACCCGTTTCAACGGGTAAGAAAGTGCATGTATGAAAAGAAAGTATGAAATGGATTAAATCGATTTATTAGATTAGAAGTGACAAACGAAAATAATTTTGATGTTTGATGTAGGTAAATCCTCAACTTAAATGGCTTGGCAACTTGGAACGGGCACACACATGAATCACGCCCACCATGCGCTTCCGCTACTTTTGTAATGATGTTTATGGGTCAAAAATACTTTTGTTGTAAATAACTTATGTTTAGTAGCTAGACTTTAAAAGCTTAACATGTTACGTCTTTTGCAAAGTTCTAGTTGATGGTAAATGTTTAAAACGTAATGTTACGGTTTTTGTTATGTCTTTTGAACGTGTCATAGAATTAGTTGAAATGATGATTGTTAAAAACAGGGATTCGCTCATTGTGCGAATGGGTCATGCCTAATTTTTGTATTACTTTCTTTTTTTGAATGTGAAAAAGTGGGCGTTGCATGAACTTAGGGTTGTTGAAATGCTTGGATTTCACTTTTATTGATACGATCAAGCCTTGTAATGAACTAGTAGAATATTATGAGTTTTAGGACCTATCAATTGATATGGATTTATCGTTAATATCAATTGATATGGATTTATTGTTAATATCTAACATATGCATAATAAGGGTTAAGTTATTATACAAAGACTCATAAGTGTAATAATGATTTATAAAGTGACAAGTGTTCAATAATCTAAATCCTAAACCCATTATACCACCACCAAAAACCTAAACACCCCCTGCAAAAAAAAAAAAAAAAAAACCTGACTAAAAAACCTAACCCCACCCCCAAAAAACCTAACAACCACCCCACCCCACCCCACCCCCAAAAACCTAAAAAAATCCTAAACACCCACCACCACCCAAAAACCCAACCCCACCCCCACCCCCTCAGCAAAAAAGGGGTGGGGGTTAGGTTTTTTGGTGGTGGTGGGTGTTTAAGTTATTTTTTTTTTGTGTAGTGGGTTTTTTTAGAAGCCTTTATACCCTTCTTACAATTAGGAACCTTTGTATTTGATCCTAATCCTGCATAATAAATTCGTGAACAAAATCTATACCACTATACCAGGTCTGAATCAGTCATTGAAAAGAAAAACCGTACTGGAACAAGAAACCGATCACTTCCTCTTCAAAACTCAACTGGTTATTACAATGCCCGGTTTTTGACATTTTTGACCATACATGTAACTACACCTTGTGTATGCATACTTGAACAATTAATTGATCAATAATGTCACCAGGAATGACTAGAAAGTCTTTCTTTCTAAGTATGTTTCGCCCAATATGTATGGACCTATGCCATAGACTAAACCAAAAAGTTGGAAGATAAAAGTTTTGTTTAGCACACTGAAAACTCTTCCGGTTTCTTGAATCACACTATGTTTAAGGATGAAGATCACACCATCCTTCTCTTCTTGAAGAATCATGTGCTTTTGACCTGTTTCGTAGGTGAATGAAGAAGTAACATGATCGATGGTGACCCTGACATGATCGTATAGCTAGTTGGAAGAATAAGTAAAGGCGCACACCGGACAAAAACATAGGCTGCGACTGCGACCACATCTTGTTTCGTGATCGGCTTTCTTAAATCTTAATGAATAAAAACAATGTGTCTCTAATGACCATTTTTAAGAAAAAAATATGGTCTTTTTTTTTACTTAAATGGCCCTACTGAATAAAAAAAAATCTTTCGGACTTTAAAGAAATGCTTGCTATAAATTTTTAAAAGGTAGAACAAATGAGAATGTCGTGTGTTATAATTTTATTTTTTTTTGTGAGGAAACCTTCATGTCTAGACATGAGAGCTTACTGGTTTAAAAAGTCAACTCAGTCAAAGTTTTAAAAGCTTTGTGGGTCTGCTAACCCAGCCCAGTGGCCAGCAACAATGAAGGATAGGATTTGGGGCCTTTGGTGCCGGTTCGATCCCGAGGAGCGCCCGAGTTTTCTATTAGAGTGCATTTACTTCGGAGAGTGTCAGCTCTTGCGGAGGGTGCAACTCCTGTCAAGTGGCAGGGGGCTGGAAATTTTCTCGGGGGACGCCAAGCCAAACTCTAATGCACCAAGCGTGGGCCCGGTTAAGACAACATAGTCTTGGTTGCGGGAGTGGGGCGATGGTAGCTACCGATTTATAGGTAGTAGCGGCATTGCCGTCTGTTGTGAAAGTCGCCGTCCAAAAAAAAAAAACGAGTCGGCTCGGCTGACTGGGTCTAGTTAATTACACAGATGGTCCTTGTGCTTTGCACATATTTCACCAATGCCCCCAAGTTACACCGATGCTCTTTGTGGTATGAATTGTGTAACTATGGTGGTTCTCACTAGCTAACCCCGTTAAATTTACCTGTTAAGTTCGTGTAAAATGACCAAACTGCCCTCAATATTTAAAAACACAAATAAATAAATTTATCAAATAAAAACTTAATTATATATGATATTAATTAGAGTAAAATGCACGGATAGTCCCTGTGGTTTGGTGAAATTTCACCTTTAGTCCCCAACTTTTCAAAATTACACTCTTAGTCCCTGTGGTTTAACAAGTTGTTACTAGGATAGTCCCCAAAGCGGATGGAGGTTAGTTTTTCTGGTTAAGTGGGTGTGAAATGACAAGGACTATTCGAGTAACAACTTGTCAAACCACATGGACTATCCGAGTAACCTTCATCCACTTTAGAGACTATCCGAGTAACAACTTGTCAAACCACAGGGACTAAGAGTGTAATTCTGAAAAGTTGGGGACTAAAGGTGAAATTCCACCTAACCACAGGGACTATCCGTGCATTTTACTCTATTAATTAATAAAGTGGGCAACCTTCACTACCCACCCTCCCCCCCCCCCACACACACACAACCACCACTTGCACTAAGTGGGACCCACCAAATACCACCGGTTCACCACCAATATCCAACTATCCATGGTTGTCACCGTCACCATCCATCTCCATGAAACTCACTGATGATTGCAAAAACACCCCAACCAACAAGACCACCATTCCTTGAAAAACCGGTGACAAGACCACCACCGTTGGCCAAAAAAATCCATATCTCCCTCCCTCGAACCCCAACAACCATCTCGGATTTGACCATTCCCTCCCACCACATCCCTTGGAACGACCACCAGATCGTCAAACGCCTAGTTCGGCGAAATCATAATAGGGTATACGCCATATTTGCAGGTATTGTTGGAGTATGACTAGCCTACATGTTGGGTTTTGAAGTTTATAAAGTTTCGACTTCGAGCAAGGAGGTAGGGTTTAGGTAGTAGGAAGCAATTGCGGGAAGTGGTGGCTGGAAATTATGGAAATGGTGGTCGGTTGTGATTAGTGGAAAATATGACTAGTGGCGCTCGTTTTTTTTTTTTTTGAGTAAACTGCAATTTTACCCCCTGAGGTTAGGGGTCATTGGCATGTCTACCCCCCTAAGGAAATAATTGCAATTTTACCCCCCACTGTTCACTGTTATGTCGCAACCTTACCCCCTGTTAACAGTCAACGTTTGTTTTGATTGTTATAATGTGTGAAAAGTCATTTTTGCCCCTGTCTTATTAAAATTATATAAAAAATCAAGAATCAAGTTCATCATCATCAGTTCATTCTTCTTCATCATCATCATCAGCAGTTCATTCTGGGTGTTCTAGATCCACAAATCACCTACAAACAATTACTCTCATAATTCATTCAACATCAAATTTACACAAATCATCAAACATTAAGTGCCCTAACAACAACAACAAATCCAGATCCACAACACAAATCACAAAATCAACGAAACAAGTTCATCATCATCATCATCATCATCATCATCAGGTTCATCATCATCATCATCAGTTCATCACCACCACCACCTCCTTCTCCTCTTCTGACCACCGCCACCATCATCCCACCACTGTTCATTCTTCATATTCAAAACATCCCCATACAAAACAAACCCAAATCTAACAACCCAAACATCTTCATACAAAACAAACCCAGATCTAATAACCCAAACATCTGCACATGAACATGAACACAGATTCATAATCAATCTTCATACAAAACAAATCCCCTTTGACTTGTTCATAATCAATCTTCAAAAAACCCAGATTCATAAACCCAAACCGACTTAATAACCCAAACATCTGCACATGAACATAACAGATTCATACAAAACAAACCCAGATTCAAAAAACATCTTCATAATAACCCAGATTCAACTGATGATGATGTTTCATAAAAACAAAACAAACCCAGATTCAAAAAACATCTTCATAATAACCCATATGCACATGAACATAACAGATTCAAAAACATCTTCATACAAAACAAACCCATATACATAAACCCAGACATGCCAAGTTCATGTGCAGATTCAACCCAGATTCAACTGATGAAGTGGCGGAGACGGTGGTGGTGAGGAGAAGTGGCGGAGACGGGGGATGGACTGGTTCAATCGCAGAGGGGTTTCAATCTTTGTGTAATTGAGTTGAAATTTGTGCCTAGGGTTTCAATTTAGGGTTTGAAACTGATTGATTGGTTAAATTGGGGATTTTGGTGGAGAGTTGGGGAAATTGTCAAGAAATGGTTTCGATTGTTGTAGATTGTGATGGGGGTGGCTGGTGAGGGTGGTGGTGGCTGATGGTGGCGGTTCATTCTTGCAGATTCTTGCAGCAGGTGAGATGATGGTGGGAGGTTGGATGTGGTGAGAGAGACCCAGGTGAGTATTCGTGAGAGAGAGAGAGAGAGAAAGGTATAATAATAATAATAATAATAATAATAATAAATATTGGGTAAGATTACCAAAATACCCTCACCTATAAGGTCAAACTACCGTTGACTGTTAACAGGGGGTAAGGTTGCGACATAACAGTGAACAGTGGGGGGTAAAATTACAATTATTTCCTTAGAGGGGGTAGACATGCCAATGACCCCTAACCTCAGGGGGTAAAATTGCAGTTTACTTTTTTTTTTTTTAATGTAGCCAATACATAAAACATAGAAGAAAATAAAAATTTGCATTAAAAATATAATTCACCAAGAAAATTGAGGGTAACGCCCCTCAACATAAGCTAGATCTGTCCCTGGTTGTGATGGAGAATAACGAGAGAGGAGGGCAGTGGCGGAGCTTGACCAAAAGTTTCGAAGGGGCTTAAAGTGTTGAGACCCAAATTTTTTTTCCTATCGTTACGTTTTGGGTCGGGTCAGGTTGGCTATTCGATTCAAGTCGGGTCAAATAATAATAGTTCCAAATAAAACAAAGTGTATATTTACCAAACTACCCATCATTTATATACAAAGTTTATAAATATTTAGGATATACAATTTAGGAAAAATAATCAAGGGGGGGGGGGGGGGGGGGGATCCTATATAATTTTAAAATTTTCGGACGAAAAATCAGAACTCATACACTTCTAACCGAAACATTGAGGTGGGCGGGTGCACTCCCGGGAACCCACAATACTTCTCCAGTGGACGAGGGGGGATGAGGGGGTCGCATACACATATGTAAATAACAACTTGGTGATATAGTAATTTACGACTTATAAAGTATAGTGTACAACAACATTTAAGTACATATAGAGAGTTTCTAAAGGAACATGTCTGTAATTCACTCACTCAATCAACATTATAACCTTATGTATATAGGGTACAAGCAATGAGATACAAGTTACAAATGATGATGCACTAAGGTTTTTTTTTTTTTGTCCTAACTAGAAGATCGACCCGCCCGCGTTGCGGCGCGGGCTAGGAGATTCGCAAGGAGACCATCTCCTTCGCATCCTTTCCCAGATAATAAGCTTATGCAAGAACTTTGCTGGTTCCATCTCAACACTTACATGTACCATTAGTGCATTGCAATTTTTGTAGAAACAAATATCCAGCGACTCCATTTGCTACCAATCTATATAGGGTAAGCATCAATAAATAAGCAACCGAAGATAAAATATAAGATTATTTTTTTAAAGTCCAAAGTGGAACAATCTAAAGATGGGAGTTACAACGTTGTCCTTTGCATTGATCTTTGCTCCATTAGAAACAAAATTTTAGCTTTCACCCAACCCTTGCTAGTAGCATAGTGAAGAGCAGTTCTGCCACCATCAAATATAATATGTTTTCATTAAAAACCCATTTTTACTTGCGTATTTTTATGTATTATAAATTTGAGTTGGTCTACGTTTCGATTTGGGAGATGAGTCATGACAAATATAATATGTATTCGTGCATATTTTATGTATGTTTCGTAAATTTTGTTTCGAACCATGTGGATTAAAATTGTAGTTTCTTTTCTATGTATGAGTCAGATTACACGTAAATTCGATTTACTTTACGTTCGATCAAATCGCAATTCTTATATAGGTTATTTCGAGTTAATCGAATACGTTAAAACGCACGTTTTCATATGGTTAACGCATTACACGATGTTTGGACTAATCCATTCAACGTTTGCGATGTTCTCGCGCCGCAACGCGCGCTGATCTTATTGCTAGTTGTGACAATAACAAAACATATTACAATGGGAATATAATATAATTTCACATAAATAACACCTATGGGTGGTACTTACTTACAAAAGATAGAAATGAGTAATGGCCTGTGGTACATATAATAAAAGACACTAAGCTAAACAGAATTCACCACGTTTTGTGTTAAAAAGAGAGATGATAAAACATGCATCTAAAATAAACCTAAACAGAAGTATTGTTACATGTTAATCCTATAAGCATAGCATGATTCCCTTATTATCATTGTTCCATTATCTGTCTGTTCTGCCCCTTATATTTTACTATAGCATAATATAGTAGAATATTTTTTACCAATCATTGTTCCATCTTTTCAAACAGAGCTTATTAATACCATGGTAGTATTGAAGACATGAAACAAAATTTTGATCTCAGATTTGGGATAACTAACACGCCACGCAGACAATACAATCATACATAAAATTGATCACGATTACTTGATGATTTCACTCCTATAATGCATGAAAGCATAACTACCAAACATATTATTAGCTTTTGAAGAAAAAAGAGCCCACACAGTGCTAACAGGCTTGCACGTGTTAAAAGTGTGCTCCTTTTCCCTTCTTTGTGTATGTTCTCTTAATCCCTTACATTGTCACATGTAACAAACAGAGTTGTGAACTTCCATAAGCTATACTATCAATCCTCCACATTTTTACTCATCCAGAAACATATTCAGGTTGGTACATTAGGCTTACATAAGAAAATTTTGCAGAGTATACTTACGGCTATATATAGAAATAATGATACATTCTTGCATATGACTTTTGGTATATCACATACATATATTTTGCTTATATAGATTGTTATCTAGTTCTCCTTTCGATACTCTGTTTAGGGCTTACGTCTTCTATGCAATTCAGGAGGAAAAGGTGGGGGTAGGCAGGGGCGGACCCACATTGATGCCATCGGGGTCCCCGGACCCCAATCTTTTTTAAAAAAATAGTAGATTCGGTATATTAAATTGTATATGGACCCCATAAATACAATTAGGTGGACACCATAGAAATAAAAAGAAAGCTGGTGTAGTGGTAAATCTCCCTCTTTTCCACCAAGAGGTTGTGGGTTCAATCCTTGATAAGCCCATTTTTCTTATTTTTTTTTAAAATCTAGTTCAAACCTCACTTTGACTCGACCCGAATGAGGACCGACCCGAAAATGGACCCCATTGAAATAAAATCCTGGGTCCGCCACTGGGGGTAGGGACAAGGCTGTAACTGGTAATTAGGGTCATATATTAAACATATAATAAGGAAGTAAAAATGATTTGTTCACCAATTATCATATGTTTGAAAATGCTAAATGTAGGAAAAGAAAGTCAACTGATCGATCACCCATGGTCCAACTACAGCATAAAGAATTGGTGGCTTGGTGCAATCCTCATACCACTTGTAGCAAACGCACTTAAGCATGGTCACAGTGTCACATAATGCATTTTCTCAGCAAGCATATGAAAATGAAAGAAACACAAATCCCCTTATTAAGTAGCACAGGCCACATTCAGCATCAATGCACTACCCAAGTATATCAAAACATTATTAAATCATAATAGTATAAATGTATAATATAGTTAACAACATTCCTTTAAGTTGGCTTAAAAAAAAATCCGGAAACGATGATTGCACAGTGATATAATACATTTAACTTCTCCATTCTATAACAGCATAACACAAATCTCAAGCCACACCTCACCATACCATAACTACTCCTAAAAACCTAAAAAATCACTATTACAGGTAACTAACTAACAGTCCATAACATCACATAAACTGATAAAAACACAATAATATCATAACCCCACAACAATATCTGTAATTAGCAGGAGTTTAGAGAGAGAAAGAAGAGTAGTGGTGGACTAAAAGTAGTTATAAATAAAGTGAAATCGGACCTTAAGAAGAACGTTGGCGAACGGTCACTGGGGGCATACATTTCCGTTATTCCCCTCCCCCTCCACCGCCTTTGTTTGTCCTTTTTCCGGATTCAGCGACGCACACCACCGCCTTGACATCTTTCTCCCCTGTTATACCCAATTCAATAACCAAAAAAAAAAAAAACACACACAGAGACACAAATACACACAATCATCGGCATCATACCGCTATCTTCGTTCGCCGGTTGTCTTGTAGCATACTTCATTTCCATTAGCCCTAAATCCGAATCCGTTTCAATTAGCCCTAAAACTGATCCCGATTGGAACCGATTATATGTCATAAACCCTAGATCGATAACCATCTAACCTGTATTGTATCGCGTCGACCACAACGATGTACGTAATGATGGCGCCTCTCCCTCGGCAGATTTGAAGCTGGTTGCCAGTGATTAAACAGCGAATCGTCACCGCAAATCATCGTTATAATTGGAACCTTAGGGGTTCGCCGGAAAACTGTTGGCCGCTTCCCCTTTTCACTCGGTCTCTCTCTACGTAGCTGGCAGTGTGTGTCTTGAAAAGATGAGAAAGCATACCAGAGAAGGTGGATAGACTGTCTGAATGTACAACAACTTAAACTAAAAGAACAACAGTATACAACATAATAAAGCTATAAAGCACACGGTACAACATGTATTGCACAGAATTGTTGAAAATTAGAGTATTATATAATATTAACACATGGGAAAACTTATTTACACATGGTGTATTCGGGCCGTATAACGGTATACGACCCGTATACACCATGTGTAAATAAGTTTTCCTGGTCGTATACAATGTATACGAACGTGTATACGGGCCGTATACTCTTATACGGCCCGTATGGAACGAAAATTTGATTTTTCAAGTATTTAAGGGATTTAAGGTGTAAATCACACTAGATATTTTACAGTCGTGAGGTGCTCAAACCTTTCTAAAAGTAGAAAAAAATAAAAAATTAACAAGTAACAAAGATTGATGTCGCATCCCCCGATCCCTGATCCCCGGGAACGGGCAGACACGAGCTCAGTGACGGTGGTATCAGGTTGTTTTAATTTGGCAGCGGAATTTACATCAGGACCGTAGTTAGGAAATGTTTATCAGAGTAAAACCACCATATTTAATATTAATAATCACATGGGCAAAACCCAAGTTTCTTATTACAACACGTTTATAGGGATAAACCCAATTTTATTGAATTTAAAACATCATCTTTTAGATAACTTTTATAGCCACATTTTTCCCAAGCCTTCAGTGCTCTCCAGCTGGCTTTTTACTAATTGGCTGTCACATTGTGTTACCTGAAACGTGTTTTAAAAACATTTGTCAGCGGGAAATACTGGTGAGTGAATCCCAGTTCAATCAAGAAACATTTTATCAATTAAAACAATATTGAGAGCGATCACATTGTTTTTTCTACACAATTACTCATTCAGTACTGTCAATCCTGACTTGTGGGTCATATTACACATTGGCTAACTCGTCGTCCAATGGTAACGTACTGTTATCCCCGACTTACTACTCACAAGGTTGTAAATTTTGTATACAAAACCCCAACATACCGGCTGTGACAACCCTCAAAATTTCAGGTACTGTACAAATTAATTAATCTTAATTACGTGCTTAATTACTGTGCTTGATTACAACTGATAATTTAAACTGCTCTATGATTCTACATCATATATACATGAATCACATTTTATACAGTCACTCCATTCATTACACACCTACATTAGTGACATACTTGATGCACTCAGCACAGTTGACACACTGAACGGTTGATTCAGAAATAATGCTGACAATGCCAGCACTTAGACAGACAATATTATTATGGCCAGTATGAGCCAGGGATAGAGTACTACACTGGGTTGTAGTGTAGGGAAGTGAGGACCATAAGACTGCGTCATTAGGTGATAGGTATAATGCCGGGAAGTGCCTAAAACACACTTTAAATACAGAATTCTGCTTTCTTTTATTTAATTCAGCATTTTATTATACCAGTAGAATATACAAATATAGCAAAGTGGTCCTGTATACTTTCCTAAGTGCCAGGAATGTTTTCGTTACAAAAAGATGCGTAAAAGACGCTATACGGTACAATTAAACGCTTTAACGGAACGATACGTAACCGAACAACCAGACAATACCCGAGACACGAAAATATTGTCAGAAATATTATTTTATCTTTCTTAATTAATTACGGTCACAAAAATTCCCATACGCTATGTAAACATGACCTACACCCACTATTCTAGTAAATACCCTTAACCTTCTAATTTAATACCTATTAGTTAACAAAGTTTTTTTTTTATTATCTTACCCCCCCCCCCCCCCCAACCGATTTCCAGCCATGGGGACCCACCCCAAGACATATTTTTCATGCCACTTTGTTCCATTTGTTGAAAATTTGTGCCTTGCTAGTAAAACTTGCCAAAACTAGTAGGGAATCCTACAATTTCCAAGAGATTCCACCATTTCTTCCAACTTTGCACTCCACCCATCACCTCCCCTTCCTTATTTTCGGCTCCCCCCTTCCCCATAACAGAAAATTATCACCTCCATCACTCTCATCCTTCATCTTCTTCACAACAAGTTCATTCAAGCTTCAAGAGGATCCAAGGAGGTTGCAAGGTTGAAGGAACATCAAGAGAGCTTGTTCTAGTCACTTCACCATACTTTTTCTCACCATCATTCTTACACTAAGATTTCCATCCTAGCCTTGTGCTAGTGGTATGTCCCTTCACACCTTTGTTCCATCTTGTTCTTGTTATGCTTTGTTTAAATGTTCTTGACACATACAAACTAAAACACTAAAATGTGAACTTAAAATTCTGCCTAAAAACCATATATAAAAAGTTTGTTTGAAGTTGAAATCTGGTTGGTTTGAGTTTGGTAAATGCATGCATGATGTTTGAACATTAAATCATCGATAAACCATGGTTAGGACCTTTGTTGATGCGTTTTTAGTAACTTTTACATTGTAAACAGCATGCTGATTGAAATTTTCCAGCCCATTCAACAGGCTGTAACTGGTTCATTTTTAATCGAAAAATTGAATTTCTGGAGTCTAAATTGTGTAATTTTGAATAACCGAACAAATGAAACTAGAATCATAATTTTTCGAGGTCATTTACTATTTTTAAGGAATTATTTTAAGACAGCAGCTTAAGCTGAAATTTTCCTGCTGAAAAAGTGTATCATAGTCGGAGTCAAAACTTAAACCTGAACAGAATCGGCTCGTGGGATTTTTACTGTAGATGGTCACGGTTGTTTCCGTGACCCTCCAACTGGAATTTCGTCGATCCGACTTACGATTGATTTTTAGTGAATTTTTCCGTAAAACTGCAATCAGAAGGTATCAAATCTGATTGCAGTCGAGTAAAAGAATTTTTATATAAAATTGGTAATGAACTGATATCCGAAATTTTTACACAATAAATTTTGGTTTATATATGACATCCTGTAAAAGTTTGAGAATTTTTGGAAAAGGATAACTATTTTATTTAAATACTCTAAAACAGTCCTGTTTTGTGTAATAAATCAGAAAAGACGTAGTTAGGGTATTGCATGTATGTTTGTCGGGTTGGCTATGTGGGAACACTTTATGAGATAATTGTAAAAGAAAATGATATGTTTTTATGCATGGACACCTCTATTTACAGAGGAGGCTATGGCGAAATTTTCGGAAATTATAACACTTAGTAAATATTTACTTTCTAAGACTATAATTTACTAGAACATTAAACGAACAAATATTTATCACACGAATCTTTATAAGTAACACAACTCTAAATATTAGACTCTAAGCCAAGGCACGGCCCGTTCGTCTAATAGACATTAGTACGTGTAGGTTGTCGTGTAGCAGTCAGACTTTGAGATTCAGTTCAAGACGCATCAAAGTGAGTTCATGTCCCCCTTTTCTCTTAACTATTTTCAGTTTTACATTTCGGGGGTGAAATACATGTTACAGACTTATACAGACATTTACAGACTTTTATTATGGTATGGTTAGCTTAAGGAGGGTTTTTACTACGCGATCATGTGAGTGGTGGGTACAACGCTTAAGGCCATTAATCCTCATAGTAGGACCACGGGACATGAGTGATAGATCTATTTGGGTGTAGCGAGCCCACACCCATGAGGCCGGGGCGGCCCATAGTGGTGACTATGTCTTCATACCGGAGACAAATTTGCTAGGTTTGAGTCTTCCTGCATCATTTCACACATACTATTGGTTTTGCAACCCAATGGTGATCAGGTTTTTCCTTAATTGCTACATACCAGGGACTTTTACTTTTACAGACATTTTAAAGGCTTTTATATACTCACTTACACATGAACTCGCTCAACTTTTTGTTGACTTTTTAAACTACATGTATTTCAGGGAATTAGTTTGGATCTGGCAAGTGATGCATGATTAGCTGCGTACCAAATAAGGGTGTCATCCGGAGTCGTAGGTTTGGGAAGTGTAACTCTTTCCTGGACGAGTTGCATGTCTCGATCCTTGTGTCATTGGTAGCTTATCGTCGAGTCTTATGAATTCTCTTTAAACCAGTCATGTTTTGTAACGCATATTGTGGTTGACGTTTTTTTTATTTAGACATTATGTTATGCATTTTCAACTATTTTAATGGATGAACATCCCGTATTTTATCATATAGCATTGTTGTGATTGTTGCTGTGGTATTAAGAAGTCACACCAAATAAACCCACGCTTCCGCAAAAGCCAGGGTGTGACACCGGCAGTAATTGAAGAACTACAAAGACTCAATCACCGCTTAATCACATTGTAAAATAATTAAGGTTTTGTAAAACATTCCAAAAATGTTAACAAAAAGAGGATAAACTCACATTGTTGTCTTAGACTTCGCGTAAGGGTTTCCTGGATATAATCTATAATTTATACAAATGTACATTGGTTAGTATCATAACCCTTTGAAAATATTAATGATACCCTCCCCGAGACGACATTCCAACAACTACGTCGGGCAGAACCACGACAGTTATTACGGAACCCTAAATCAATCGGGCAGCGTATCTACTATGAAACCGGGGTTATAATACTTACAACGGAGCAGAACCTCGCTAATTAGGGGGATATAATACCCGCGTATTATAACTCTACTACATAAATTGTGATTGAGAATGAAAAGAATGAGCGACGGAAAACGAAAACCCGTTGCCTTCTTATATAGTGCTGATATCTGGTCTCCACGCGCCCCGCGTAAAGAACAGACAAGGGTTACGCGGCCCGCGTCAACCCTGGTCAACCGTATAGCTTAGCTGGGTCAGCGTATAGGTCCGCCACGATGTCGACACGTGTCAGCTCAGGGCTGCGCCACCATTCATGACTATCGCGGCCCGCGTAAGATTGAGGTGGGTTCTACGCGGCCCGCGTCAACCTAAGTTTCAGATTTTTATTTTATTTTTAATATTATTTAATACATTTCGGCTCGGCTTTCACATACGGGGTGTATATAAAGACATATGAGGGTATTTTAAAATATACAAAGGTGTCGGAAATATTATGAGAGTGTCGATTTTACCGAGGGTTGTTACATTCCCCCCACCTTATTTTAGAGCTCGTCCTCGAGATCTACTAGAACAAATGCGGATATTTCCTTTGCATTTCAGATTCAAGTTCCCATGTGTACTCAGGTCCTCTTTTGGAGTCCCACTTTACTTTGACCATAACTAATTTCTTATGCTTGAGGTTCTTGATTTTCCTGTCTTCAATTTGTAGAGGTTTTTCTACAAACTTGAGTTGTTCATTTACCTCTATATCCTTAAGAGGTACTATCAGTGATTCATCAGCTAAACATTTCTTGAGATTAGATACATGAAATACATCATGTATTCCTGCCATTTCCTCTGGCAGTTGTAGCTGATAGGCTACAGGTCCTATTTTTTTAATAATCTCAAAAGGTCCAATATACATGGGACTTAGCTTTCCCCTTTTTATGAATCTTACCACTCCTTTCCAAGGAGAGGCCTTCAACAATACTTTATCTCCTACTTGAAACTCCAGGGGCTTGCGTCGATTATCGGCAAGCTCTTTTGTCGATCACGTGCTGCTTTCAGTCGTTCCTTGACTTGAATAATCTTGTCGGTTGTTTCCTGTACTATCTCAGGTCCAGATAGTTGCTTTTCCCCAATTTCTGCGCAACAAATTGGGGTTCGGCACTTGCGTCCATAAAGTGCTTCGAATGGTGCAGTATTGATACTTGTGTGATAACTATTATTATAAGAAAATTCTATCAAAGGTAAGTGATCATCCCAATTACCTCCGAAATCAATTACACAAGCTCTAAGCATGTCTTCAATTGTTTTAATTGTCCTTTCGCTTTGTCCATCCGTTTGAGGATGATAAGCCGTGCTCAATTTTAACTTAGTTCCCATTGCCTTTTGGAAACTTGACCAAAAATGAGAGGTAAATCGGCTATCTCTATCAGAAACAATTGATAAAGGAATGCCATGTAAAGAAACAATTTCATTTACATACAACTTAGCTAACTTGTGACAACCCGAACTTTCAAGGTCAGTCCCTCTTGCTCACGTCTCCTTCCGGCGGTAAAAATTAGTGTATATTCGTGACTTTAGTAAACATGTTGATTGATAAACGTGATTGAGTAAGTTGTGTATTTACGGGCTACTGGGTTGAGTTGGGCCGCCACCAATTACAAACAACTTAGCCCAACCTTCTTAAACTAATTCCTGAACCTAATACTTCTCGGCCCAACCCATCAGTATATTGAACTCGGCCCAAACTCCCTTTTTCCTTATGTAATGTATACGTGAAATTGAATGTCTTGCACAACCTTTGTCATATTTGCAAACCCTAAAACGAACCCCTTCCCTTGAATTTGCGTCGGCAGGAGAACACCCCCCCCCCCTCGATACATCACTTTATTCCATCAAGGCTATTGGTTAGTAAATCCCTATCTATTCTAGCCATTAATTTATGATTGTGTTTTGTATGATTTTGATTAATAAGATGTTGGTATGTTTATGAACGTGAAGAACTTATGTCATATTAAACATGTGCTGCCATGCTAGATTATGTTAGGATCATATGAGTTAGAAACTTCGATGAGCATAATAAATTGTTGATCATCACAAATAAATCTGTTATACTCTTAAGCGAATGTCGTGATTTAATCTAGGTTCGGTTTTAAATCACAGTTCAAGTGATAAAATAATTGAATGAAAATGCATGGGAATAATATTGAATGTTATGTGATTCATAATTAGTCTTGATGTAACAGTAGTGTTAACGGTCCAATAGATGTGAAGATAAATGGTTGCTAAGTTTGAGAAGATAACCTTGAATAAAGAAAATGGTGGCCCATGTGATGTAATCTTGATTTAATCAAACAAAGTGGAGGTCCTATTAATGTTGTCGGTGATAGTTAAAAGTATTATATGAATTAATCAATTGAGATGATAATGGACATGTGTTAACTTTATGAACACAAACTGCAAACAAATGTTCATGTATTAATCGGATTACTGCAATGATGGTGATGATGATATGATTAATTGGGCTGCATGATTGGGTTAAATCGTTGGGTTTACATAATGATGAATATATGTGGCAGAATGATTGAGTAAATAATTGAAGCCTGAATGTGATTTCAATGTTGAAACTGTTAAGAGATTTAGGTTGTTGCTATGAGCTTGGAATGTGCAATTAATTGGAATAGGAAACTGTTGGAGCCGAGATTAGGGGGGGTGGTTATTAGAGATAAGAAAACTTGATTTGTTTAGTCACACACTAGTATGGTAATCGCACAAGTATGGTTGGGCCGGTTGGTTTAAATACAAGAGTAATGGGCCACGAGTTAAGTAAAACGAGTATACTAATATCACGGGTCGCGCCAAACTTAGCCGGATTATTAAGTTAAGTAATTCACCAATCCTTGTGTCAAAGAGTTAAGTTAGGTGTCTTGTAAACAGGAAGGGAATCCGCCCTAGAACCAATGTATGCTAAGTGATTGTTTGATGATACTAAGCTGATGTGTTAACAGATTATGATTTGAACTATATGTGTGCTACTTGTGCAATAATGGTGTAACATGTGATCGAGAAATACATAAATTATTGGTGTGCGTGATATGTGGTTTATGTGCATATGAAACTGACTGTGGTCGGTATCCGTGATAGGACGTGTTTGATCAACTGTAAACAAGTAACTTAACAATCCGAGCATTCTAAGGTGAGTTCACTACATTCGAGCATGCGTCCCAGTGGTTGGGGACAGTCAGTGGTTTGGGTAAAAACGGGTATATTGGTTAATATTCTCACCTATCATTTTTGTAAGTCCCTTATTCGGGTATTAGTTGGTAGCGCTACTTAGGTTTGGCACCCTCACACCGCTCCTGGATAGGACGGATGTGAACTAATGACCCAATCGGGCCCAGTACTAGATAGGAGTACGTGGGATAGGGCAGTCATGTACATCAGGAGCCGTCTTGTTCGGAATTGAGATATTAACAATATTACTTGCATTGGTTAATGAACTGTTTACATACAACTGGTAACAAACGTTTTCTAAAACTGTGAACTCGCCAGCTTTGTCTGATACACTTGTTACATGCTCGCAGGTCGTTAGGTACTTGGGAACAGGAACTTGCTGGCTGGAGGGCGTGAGTGGTCATGGTGGCATTGATGGGTTTATTTATCAAACATTTATTTACTATGGTTGTTGGAAAGTATTTACATTATGTTACGTTAACGCTTCCGCTGAACTTGATGGTTTTCGAATTACTTATGTTTGGATTTTATTACTATTAAACGATGAAACTTTATTTTAAACTTATGGATTCAATGTAATTGGTGGCTCATTACTAGTGGTCATACGCCTAACAGGGACACTCCCTAAGTGGTAATTTGAGGGTGTGACATAACTGTTCCATACTGAAAGTTTCTTTCATTGATAGGAAATGAGCTGACTTGGTTAGCCTATCTACAATCACCCAGATTGTATCATTTCCTTTCTTTGTTTTAGGTAATTTAGTAACAAAATCCATTGTTATTAATTCCCATTTCCATACTGACATTTCTAATTGCTGTAACAAACCTGAGGGTTTCTGGTGTTCAGCTTTGACTTGTGAACAAGTTAAACATTTAGAAACATAGGCTGCTATGTCCTTTTTCATTCCTATCCACCAGGAATTTTTCCTTAAATCCTGGTACATTTTATCACTTCCGGGATGCATTGTATATTTAGATTTATGGGCTTCTTCTAATATATGGAGGCGTAAATTTCCTAATTTAGGTATCCACATTCTCTTTTTATGGAATCTCCAAATTCCATCTGTTCCTTGTTCTAATTCTTTTAGCATACCTTTTAATTTTTCAGTATCATTCTTGATTACTGATTCTTGTGCTTCTCTTATTTGATCATTTAAATCTACTTGTAGATTTAATTTAAGAGAACGTACCCTTTTTGGCTTTTCATGATACTTTCGGCTTAAAGCATCTGCCACTACGTTTGCTTTTCCTTCATGATACTGGATATCACAATCATAATCACTGAGCATCTCCATCCAGCGTCTTTGTCTCATATTCAACTCCTTTTGCTGGAATATATACCTTAAACTCTTATGATCAGTGAATATGGTAAACTTACTACCATAAAGGCAATGTCTCCAAATCTTAAGAGCAAAAATTATAGCTCCTAACTCTAAATCATGGGTTGAATAATTCTCTTCATGATTCTTAAGTTGTCTAGATGCATAAGCTATAACCTTTTGTCGTTGCATCAACACACATCCATAACCTAATTTAGAAGCGTCACAATATACTACAAAATCTTCAGTTCCTTCTGGTAATGCTAATATGGGTGTATGGGTTAGTCTTTGCTTAAGAATTTTAAATGCTTCTTCCTGTTTTAATCCCCATTCAAACTTAACAGATTTATAGGTTAGCTTAGTTAAGGGAATGGCTATTCTAGAAAAATCTTGAATAAATCTTCTATAATAACCGGTCAATCCTAAGAAACTTCTAACCTCAGTTGGTGATTAAGGGGTTTTCCATTTAATAATCGCTTCGATCTTTGTGGGATCCACATGAATTCCTTCGTGATTGACTAGGTGTCCGAGAAACTGTACCTGTTCTAACCAGAATTCGCACTTTCAAAATTTAGCATAAAGCTTTTCCTTTCTTAATAAACTTAAAAGTGCATGCAAATGTTTTGCATGATCTTCCTTATTCTTAGAGTAAATTGGAATATCATCTATAAAATCAATTATGAATTTGTCCAAATATGGCTTACATATTCGGTTCATCATGTCCATAAATGCGGCTGGGGCATTGGTTAAACCAAATGGCATGACAGTAAATTCATAATGGCCATACCTCGTTCTGAATGCGGTTTTAGGAATGTCCTCTTCATGTACCTTTAATTGATGATATCCTGACCTTAAATCGATTTTAGAGAAAAATCGAGATCCTTGCAGTTGATCAAACAGATCATCGATTCTCGGTAATGGGTACCGATTCTTAATCGTGACTTTGTTCAATTCATGGTAGTCAATGCACATACGCATTGATCCGTCTTTATTTTTAACAAACAGTATCGGCGCTCCCCATGGCGACGAACTCGGCTGTATGAATCCTTTCTCCAACAATTCGTCTAATTGTTTCTTTAATTCTTGCATTTCTGCAGGTGCCAAACGATAGGGTGCTTTGGCAATCGGTGATGTTCCTGGTATTAAATGGATTCTGAATTCGACTTCTCTATTTGGTGGCAGTCCTGGTAATTCTTTTGGAAATACATCTAAAAACTGAGATACTACTGGAATATCTTTTAAATCCTTTCCTTTAGTGTTAGTGATTATAGAAATCAAATACACTATAGAACCTTTTCTTATATAACTTGCAGTTTTCATCACAGAGATGAATTTTGTGGATCTATTTGGTTTATCTCCTTTAATTGTGATCGTTTTACCTATTGGTGCATTTACTTGGATTGACTTTTGATCACATAAAATATACTAGCTTTATTGGCTATTAACCAATCCATTCCTAAAACAACATCAAATCCTGCCAGTTTCATGGGATAAAGATTTGCAATAAATTTCTGATTTAAAATTTCTATTCTTGCTCCCTGCAAGATTTCAGAAATTCTAACGGTTTCTCCATTAGCTGTCTCTACTAGACATTCTTGTGGTAGTTTAGTTAATGACTGATTTAGAAATTTGCAAAATGATGTATTAATAAAACTTTGGTTTGCACCAGAGTCAAATAATACTTTAGCAAAAATATCATTAACTAAAAACGTACCAGCTATGACATCTGGAATCATCTTGGCTTCATCTGCAGTCAGAACAAATGCTCTAGCATTTTGAGTATTCTTGTTATTTGTAGCTGAAGCTAATTTTGGGCAATTAAGCTTGATATGACCTTGTTCTCCACAATTGTAACATATCTTGTTATTAGCTTTCTTCCTGCAATTTTCCTCCTTGTGTCCCGATATTTTGCAAACGTTACAGTATATGGAGCATATTCCTGAATGCTTTCTTTTGCAATTCTTACAGTAAGGTGCAGAAGTAGAACCTATATTTTTACCACGATTAGAATTTCCAGAACGAAATTCTTGAGTGAGCTTTTGAGTTAGGTTTCTCCATTGGTCCTCTTCTCGGGTATGAACTAATTCGTCTGTCAAGGTATTTGCTAGTTCTACAGCTTCTTCTATGGTTTGAGGTCTAGCTGCCTTGACTACATGTCTTATCTCTCCAATTAATCCCCAGATATAACGGGAGATTAATACTGGCTCTGGTGAAGCAAGAGTTGGCACTATTCTAGCATATTCGAAGAATATTTTAGTGTATCCCTTACTATCCACACCAGTCATCCTAAGATTTAAGAATTTGTTTGCTATCTGTTCCTTCTCATTGGGTGGGCAGAATTTCCTTTCTACCTTGTTTTTAAATTCTTCCCATTCCATATTGTAGATTCTATCACTTCCTCTTGATTGGAGGATAGTGTTCCACCATTCTAGCGCTGAATTCTTAAACAGATTTGAAGCAAACAATATCTTATCTTCTTCAGCACACTTACTTATTCTTAAAACTGCCTCAGTCTTCTCTATCCAGCGTAAGGTTGCAATAGCCCCTTCGTTGCCCGAGAATTCCATTGGTTTACAAGACCATAATTCTTTATAAGAACAACCGTAAGATACAGTTCTTCTTCTTTTAGGAATGGGCATTTGAAGTACAGGTCCATTGTTCACGCTGTGTTCTGGTTCAATGGGTCGCTTACTGCTATGCTTACTTTTATTATTCGCTTCTTGAATAGTTTGAATAATAAATGGCATGGCATCTATGATTCCTTGTGCCACTATATGTTGAACAGCACTATTATCCATTTGGTTTCCATTGTTATTGATGCTTGGATTCTCATTAACCACGTTAATGTTACTCTGGTTATCATTATTCAGATTTCCTTGATTTCCTTCGTCGGCCATCTGAATTTTAAACATTTACCCCATATTAATATCACAAGATAATATTTAATATAGTTAATCACATGATACGCAATCTAGCCAAAAAGTCGATCATTGCGACTTTTACTCTATTTTCATATACTATTATGCATCTATTACATTCTATTACTGAAATAAAATTACAATACCAACAGAATAGAATCACACTAACAGTAATATGCATCCGTACACACATATTTTTTTTTATTTTTTTTATTATACTATTATTATTATTATTACCATCTCCTCTATCACCTCACGGATATGGATTTATCTAAAAATCCATATTGCGCTCATCGTATTTTCATACGAGACGCTCTCCCACCTGTCTCATTCTCTCACTGCTTTCTAAAATTTCATCCCCAAGTTCTTGGACGTTTTCTGCACTCATTGGGGGTGCAGGTGCTAGGACTGGGTTCAAAATCTGGGGTGCGGTTTCCTGATATGGGGGTGAAAGTGCCTGAAATCGGTAAGGATCTTCTAAGATCTCCCTAATATAATCATCTTGGTAATAGGGATCTAAAGGGTCCATACCTGGGTAGACTCCTATGTTCTGTATGGGGTTGTCTTCATGTATCGGGTAACGTTGCACAAAGTCCCTATTGTCGTGTAGGGGATTTGGTGCAGGTATCGTAGGGATTTCTTCTGGGTTAAATTCATGCATTTCCACTTGGTTTTCAGGGTTTTCTATTTCCATGGGTTGTTCTGGGATTTGTGGTTGTGGGGCTACTAGTTGTTCCAGACTTGGGTCAGCAGCAGTTGTGGCTAGGATATGGAAATTGGCTAGGCTTCTATTAAGCATATCCTGTGTATGGGCATCAGTCTTTCGCTTAGCAGCTGCTAAAACTCTTTGCTGTTGCAACTTTCGCATTCTTTTCCTACGAGCAAAGGCTTCCTTACTGAACCATCCTCTCTTTTTATTAGGAAATGGCTCCTCCGACTGAGCTCTAAAGGCAAATATTCCTTCTTCCTGATCAGCAGAATACCCAGAAAGGGCAGGCTGTGATGAAGTACCTTCGCTCCTAGGTGAATCAGACAATTGACGACTCATGTCTGAGGGTCCTTGATCACTCATACTGTAAACTAACAAATAGTCAAATAACGCATAACAAATAAATACAGTTATGCACTTATTTTCATAATTTATTTCCTAACACAAAATTTAAAATTTAAATGTCAGCAGAACACTTCTTTGGCTTAGACCAGTGGCTAGGCTCTGATACCACCTCCTGTCGCATCCCCGGATCCCTGATCCCCGGGAACGGGCGGACACGAGCTTAGTGACGGTGGTATCAGGTTGTTTTAATTTGGCAGCGGAATTTACATCAGGACCGTAGTTAGGAAATGTTTATCATAGTAAAACCACCATATTTAATATTAATAATCACATGGGCAAAACCCAAGTTTCTTATTACAACACGTTTATAGGGATAAACCCTATTTTATTGAATTTAAAACATCGTCTTTTAGATAACTTTTATAGCCACATTTTTTCCAAGCCTTCAGTGCTCTCCAGCTGGCTTTTTACTAATTGGCTGTCACATTGTGTTACCTGAAACGTGTTTTAAAAACATTTGTCAGTGGGAAATACTGGTGAGTGAATCCCAGTTTAATCAAGAAACATTTTATCAATTAAAACAGTATTGAGAGCGATCACATTATTTATTTCTACACAATTACTCATTCAGTACTGTCAATCCTGACTTGTGGGTCATATTACACATTGGCTAACTCGTCGTCCAATGGTAACGTACTGTCATCCCCGACTTACTACTCACAAAGTAGTAAATTTTGTATACAAAACCCCAACATACCGGCAGTAATTGAAGAACTACAAAGACTCAATCACCGCTTAATCACATTGTAAAATAATTAAGGTTTTGTAAAACATTCCAAAAATGTTAACAAAAAGAGGATAAACTCACATTGCTATCTTAGACTTCGCGTAAGGGTTTCCTGGATATAATCTATAATTTATACAAATGTACATTGGTTAGTATCATAACCCTTTGAAAATATTAATGATACCCTCCCTGAGACGGCATTCCAACAACTACGTCGGGCAGAACCACGACAGTTATTACGGAACCCTAAATCAATCGGGCAGCGTATCTACTATGAAACCGGGGTTATAATACTTACAACGGAGCAGAACCTCGCTAATTAGGGGGATATAATATCAGTGTATTATAACTCTACTACATAAATTGTGATTGAGAATGAAAAGAATGAGCGACGGAAAATGAAAACCCGTTGCCTTCTTATGTAGTGCTGATATATGGTCTCCACGCGCCCCACGTAAAGAACAGACAAGGGTTACACGGCCCGCGTCAACCCTGGTCAACCGTATAGCTTAGCTGGGTCAGCGTATAGGTCCGCCACGATGTCGACACGTGTCAGCTCAGGGCTGCGCCACCATTCATGACTATCGCGGCCCGCGTAAGATTGAGGTGGGTTCTACGCGGCCCGCCTCAACCTAAGTTTCAGATTTTTATTTTATTTTTAATATTATTTAATACATTTCGGCTCGGCTTTCACATACGGGGTGTATATAAAGACATATGAGGGTATTTTAAAATATACAAAGGTGTCGGAAATATAATGAGAGTGTCGATTTTACCGAGGGTTGTTACAATTGAAGAACAAGAAAACGTGTCGTATGACTGTAATAAAACGGAAGCTATCAACGCGGGATTACGGGCATGGTGTTATTCTTTATTTAATATTTATAGAATAAAAGGAAGGGTGAGGCATTTGATGAGAGTTGTAAGGAGTCTGAATAAAACGGAAGCTATCAACGCGGGATTACGGACATGCGTTTAATTCCCAACATACTAGTTTTGTCACGTACATTTCGTAAGAAACTTTTCGTGCACTGAACCTTCACCTCCAATCATTTCCTAGTCAAATCACACACTATAAAGTTTAAACTTATCGTGTGTTGCAGTTTGGAAAGATGACCGAATAGAGATCTGAATAACAAACTGTGGAGAACTTGTTTGCGTTATCCACCAACAATCCGTTTATTATCTGTTGTTGTCTAAAACAATATCAATTAACGTTCAGTTGTGTACACAAATTCATCACCGGTTTCTACAGCACAAGCACATACACAGGGAGAATGTTCTCGAAATTGAAGGAAAAGAAAAAATGGTTGCTGATGTTTTTCACTATCAGGATTTTGTTGGTTTGTTTGAGAACCTGATTCCAATGTCCTACTACTTCAATCCTTCCTTCATTATTGAAAATTACTATATCACCCGCCATTCTGTTGCACCTGTATACATTGATTGTGGGTTTTCTTGAGTCGTCGGGAAAACTTTTCCTCAGGGGAGGGTGAGTAGTATGAGTCTGAGTCCATTGTGGTTCGTGAATATTTCGAGTCATCATAGAAGACGTGTCGGGTTCTGCTAGAAGACTATCAGGATTTTGTTGGTTTGTTTCGAGGTAGGGTTTAGACTGTTTGAAGTATTCTTGGCTCAATACCAACTCTTCCGAAAGACAAGAATACAACGTTCATGTATCACAAGGAATGACCGATCTATCCTTGCTGCCTCTTCGGTTGGTAAAAGACATAGGATGGTTTCTAATACATGCTCTTTGTCAGCTGTGGTTGATTTATAGGAGGAGGTTATGAAACGAATATATGTTTATGCGAACATCCTTATTTTGTCACGTACATGCGTTTAATTCCCAACATCCTTATTGTATCAGACTCTCTCCCCTCCTTTTATCTCTTTGACAACCCTAGACCCAAACCACCGCAATCCACCACGTTCTGCGAAAAAAAAACATCATCTGTTCATCATTGTTCTTGAAGATGAAGATGAAGAAACGAGGGTTTATTCTCTTTAATCTATTAGAACGATCCTTGACTTGAATTTGTGGATTTCGGTTGGGTCAGAAACTTAACAAGAGAAGCAACTAAAAAAATACAATTGATTACTCGGTCGAATAATGGGCCCGTTCAAGTTGAGCTTCCTGATGCAATTTTCATAGTGGTACCAATGTCCTACTACTACAATCCTTCCAACGCCTGATTCCGATACAACCCTTGATGTTGAAACCGGTTTTACCTCATGAAAAGGAAAGAAAGAAATTTTTTACCATTTTTTACCATATGTATATTGGTCGTATACCGTTTATACGGCCGTATACTCTCGGTAAAAACAAATTTACCGATCGTATACAATGTATACGATGATTGTATACGGGCCGTATATTCTGATACGGCTCGTATACTATGGGTAAAAATGGTAAAAAATGGTTTATTCTCTTTAATCTATTAGAACGATCCTTGTCTTGAGAACCTGATTCTGATTTAAATAATGGAATTTGTGGATCAACAGAAATAACTGAAAATAACTCGCCATTCTCTTGCACCTGTATACGTTGATTGTGGATTTAACTTGCAAGAATTGTGTCCGTCGCATGATAAAAGACGTGTCGGGTTCTGCTAGAAGACTATCAGGATTTTGTTGGTTTGTTTCCAGGTAGGGTTTAGAATGTTTGAAGTATTCTTGGTTCAATACAAACTCTTCTGAAAGACAAGAATACAACGTTCATGTATCACAAGGAATGACCGATCTAAGGCAGAGAACCGGATTTAGATACACAAATTCATCACCGGTTTCTACAGCACAAGCACATACGCAATGAAGTATTAAAAGATGTTAGTTTCTTGACAGTATGGTTTCTCGACAAATGAAGTATTATCTGACATCATCTGTTCATCGTTGTTCTTGAAGATGATGTCGCAACCCCCGATCCCTGATCCCTGGCAACGGGAGGACGCGAGCTCAGTGACGGTGGTATCAGGTTTCTTTTAATTTGGCAACATAAAATTTTCATCAGGACCGTAGTTAGGAAATGTTTATCAGAGTAAAACCACCATATTTGATATTAATAATCACATGGGTAAAACCCAAGTTTCTTATTACAATACATTCATAGGGATAAACCCTATTTTATTGAATTTAAAACATCATCTTTTAGGTAACTTTTATAGCCACATTTTCCTAAGCCTTCAGTGCTCTCCAGCTGGCTTTTTACTAATTGGCTGTCACATTTTGTTACCTGAAACATGTTTTAAAAACATTTATCAGCGGGAAATACTGGTTAGTGAATCCCAGTTTAATCAAGAAACATTTTATCAATTAAAACAGTATTGAGAGCGATCACATTGTTTATTTCTACACAATTACTCATTCAGTACTGTCAATCCTGACTTGTGGGTCATATTACTCATTTGCTAACTCGTCGTCCAATGGTAACGTCCTGTCATCCCCGACTTACTACTCACAAGGTAGTAAATTTTGTATACAAAACCCCAACATACCGGCAGTAATTGAAGAACTACAAAGACTCAATCTCCGCTTAATCGCATTGTAAAACAATTAAGGTTTTGTAAAATATTCCAAAAAGGTTAACAAAAAGAGGATCAACTCACATTGCTATCTTAGACTTCGCGTAAGGGTTTCCTGGGAATAATCTATAATTTATACAAATGTACATTGGTTAGTACCATAACCCTTTGAAAATATTAATGATACCCTCCCCGAGACGGCATTCCAACAACTATGTCAGGCAGAACCACGACAGTCGTTACTGTAACCACCCTGGTTTTCACACTCGCATTTATTCCGACTTACATAGTAACGAATATCGTGTTTGGAATGAAACTTAATTGAACATACTTGCTTTGTGCTTATACATACTTATACCAATACAAACACGTGAAACAATTACAAATTTGTTGAGTTTTATACAATTAAACAAGACTACATAAACTATAAGGGCCTATTATGACATTTTGTGAAACTACAATTTGAGGGATCTAATTTTCAATCCTTGAAACTTGCTTGAAAATGTTGATTTTAAGTCCGAGGACTAAAACCGTCATTTTTAGAAAGTACAAAAGTTTAGGGTCCTAATTGTCATTTTTGAAACTTATATTTTAAATAAAATAAATATATTTATTTTTGAATAAAAGTCAAGGGACCTATTGGTCATTTTGAGAAACTTGAACTACAGGGACTGATATTGTCATTTTCTAAATTGTTTTTAACCAAAGATCCTAACCGGGTTAAATAATTATAAGGATTTCTTGTTTAAAACACTAACCTAGTTAATCTACTCAGTTAACTATTTCAGGGATTATTTAAGTAATCCTGAAACCACAGGGACCTAAGTGTAAATTCTAAGTTATTTAAATAAATAAAAAAAGGGGTTTATAACCCAAAGAACCGGCCACAACTAGGATCGAACTCGAGACCTCTCGGTTAACAAACAAACACACAACCACTCGGCCGGGCATGCCACATCCGATCTATAACTGATTTATATTATACTTATACACTATTTACGAATTAAATATAATAAATCAAATCTGAATCGGACAAGTTGTCGGTTCGATCTGTTTCGTTTGTTTATTCGTTTAATTGATCCGGAAACATTCCCACGTTGTTCCCCATCACTTGCCAACTCGATTACCCACTCCAATTTGACATAACAACGTGCCAAACCAATTGTTATCAGAATTTTTATAAAAAATAAAAGTGGATCGATCCCACTATGTTTGGTCGAATCTGAGATCGATCTGAAACGCTATTTAAGTTCCCCGTACCTTCATGAACATCCTACACCATTCACATTACTTTAAAACATCGATTCTCATCGGAAACAGAAACCTGCAACTGCCGGAACAGTCACGGTTGCCGGAATCTAGCCGTTCCGACATTACAGACGATACCGGTATGTTTTTAATCGTTAAATCCGTTCGTTTATACTCATAGAATGCCCCTGTAAAATTAATTTGAAAATAAACCAGTTTTGATCGGTTAATTTCGATGTTTGACTATCGTTGACCAGTTTGGGGAAGAAGACAATGAATAGTATTTTGTTTTCTTTTTATTTAAACAGTTTTATTCAATAATTCATATTTAATCGATTTTAATCAGTTAAAGTACGAAATTTTTAACATGTATACTTTAAACACTGATACATTTACTAAAAATATAAAACTTGCAAAAGTATTTATAAAACCAATTTTTATATTTTTAAAACAGATTTATACTTTAAAATTCATATTAAATCCGATTTTCAGAAATAAAATCTGAAAATTTTATGATACTTATTTTATATGTTGTACATTACAGAAATAATTTTATTACTAATATTTCATGTAATTCTGTTATTTTTATAAATAAATCCGTATTTACACTATAAAAATATAGTTTGATTTAACATATTTAAATTAAATAACTATATAATTTTTATCCGAAATTATTTTTATGATATTATACACATTATTCTGAGTTTATATAAATTTTGTCACTGTTTTATTATTTGCAGTTTATTTTACATAATTAAATCAGTTAAGTTATTTAATTAAACTTAACAGTTTTATTTATATAATTATACAAACTCTGCCCGAAAATATTTTTATAACAAAATACATAATTTTCTGGGTTTATAAAATTTCTGAAACTGATTTGTTATTTACATATTATTTTAATAACTAAAACCATATAAACCATTATTATTATTTTAACCTTTTATTCCAAATTATTTATATAAAAATATTCAAAGACTCTAATAATTACTGTAAATCAGTAATATTACAAGTTAATAATCAAAAATGTTATTTTTCTGATATATATAAATTATTTAGATAATTAAACTTATATAAACTTATTTATTGCTATTTTAACCATTTTAATTCGTTTTATTTATTAAAAATGATTCCAAGGCCATAATAATTATTTTAAGTCAGTAATATTAAAGTTCAATAATTAAAAGTATTATTTTTAATTATTCTGATTTAAATTAATTATTTTGATAATTAATCATATAATTATCATATTAATTCTTTTAAACAAAATGCTTATTATTTATCAAATAATTATATACTTTTGTACTTCTAAATTCAATTATAAAGTTATAAAATTAATTATATCACTTGTACAATATTTTACCAATAATCATTTTATTTAATTATGTTATTTAATTATACTAATTAATTATATTTGATTTATTATTACAAGTGTTTATATTAAACCAATTACATATTTTTGCAAATTCAATATTTATGTTAAATTAACATTTTTCATAAATAAATTCTGTTACCTCATATTCATTTTTCCGAGTTCTCTATTAGGTTATCCAAACCTTATAGTCACCATTTAAACAAGACACTACCGAATCCTATAGATTTAGGATTTTCATTTATCCAATTAAAACATTATTGTTGATACATATCCCATATTGTTGCATGTTCAATCAATTAGAGTGACGTGGAATCTTATTTCCAAGAACTCTCACATTTGCATACTCGTCAGGACTTACTCGTAATCAAGGTGAGTTCATAGTCCTTTTTTACATTATTTTTGGGACGATACATATGTTACAATGTGATACAAACTATTTGCTATTTGTGGTTTCCCCGATTGTTTTTGCATTTGCTTAATACCTTGTTGTTTGCTTTAAGAAGTTTACGTTCATCAACTTGCATAAGCCCATCGGTTGTATTATAGCGCTATAGGATTGACGCCCCATCTCACTTCTCAAACTATTGTTGTTGTTGTTGTTGTTGTTGATAACTAATGTGAGAACTTAGAAGTGAGGTGATATTACCGAGTACGTCTGAATGGTTTGAATGTACCACTAAGTAAATACATGTATTACTCTTTTGCTATAAAGACATATCGACAACCACTTTTTGTTGAAACTATATCTATATCACATTGACAATTTTTGCAGAAACAAAACCTATGAATTCACTCAACCGTTTGTTGATCCTTTTACTCCTAACATATGTTTCAGGTGACAATGTTTGATGACATGACTTGCAAGAATATTTTACATAGGATTGATTCAAGACTTATGCCTTAGACTAAATCCGAAATCAATTGTAATTGTTATGTTGTATTTTGTTTATGTTCAAGAATTTCTTTTGGATTTGAATGCAATCTATTTAATTGAACCTTAATCATATTTCAACTTAATTTAAACTCCATGTGCTCAAATGCATTCTATCAAGTTTCGTGACACCTTTGGCTTTTCCGCCTTCGGCCGGGGTGTTACAGTTACGGAACCCTAAATCAATCGGGCAGCGTATCTACTATGAAACCGGGGGTTATAGTACTTACAACGGAGCAGAACCTCGCTAATTAGGGGGATATAATACCCGCATATAATAACACTACTACAGAATTTGAGATTGAGAATGAAATTGTGAGCGAGTTCGACTGAGATCCGATGCCATCTATTTATAGGTGCTAAATTCGACTTTCAGGCGGCCCGCGTAAGGTAAGGCGAAGCCTTACGCGGCCCGCGTCAACACCCAGTCAACATGTAGCTTAGCTGGGTCAGCTTGTAGACCCGCCACGATGTCGACACGTGTCAGCTCAGGGTGTCTCCGCGTTTGATGATCTCTAGCGGCCCGCGGAAGTTTTAAGGTGAGCTTACGCGGCCCGCCTTAACTTATAATTTCACCGGAATAAGTTTCAGCCTTGATACCGCCCGCGTGAGGTTGGGGTGGGATCCTACGCGGCCCGCCTCAACTCAATATTTATTGTTTTTAATTTATTTTATAAATTATAACGTATTTCGGGCTCGGTTTTCACATACGGAGTGTATTTAAAGACATATTATGATATTTTAACATATAATAGGGTATCGGAAATATACTGAGAGTGTTGGTTTTACTGAGGGTTGTTACATTCTCCCCACCTTGTTTTAGAGCTCGTCCTCGAGATCTACTGGAACAAGTGCGGATATTTCCTTTGCATTTCCGATTCTAGTCTCCATGTGTACTCAGGTCCTCTTTTGGAGTCCCACTTCACTTTGACTAGAACTAGTCTTTTATGTTTAAGATTCTTGATTTTCCTGTCTTCAATTTATAGAGGCCTTTCTACAAACTTGAGTTGTTCATTTACCTCTATATCCTTAAGAGGTACTATTAGTGATTCATCAGCTAAGCACTTTTTGAGATTAGATACATGAAACACATAATGTATTCCTGCCATTTCCTCTGGCAGTTGTAGCTGATAAGCTACAGGTCCTATTCTTCTAATAATCTCAAAAGGTCCAACATACCTGGGACTTAGTTTTCCTCGTTTGATGAATCTTACTACTCCTTTCCAAGGAGAGACTTTCAACAATACTTTATCTCCTACTTTAAACTCCAATGGCTTGCGTCGGTTATCAGCATAGCTCTTCTGTCGATCATGTGCGGCTTTTAGTTGTTCCTTGACTAGAATAATCTTATCAGTTGTTTCCTGTACTATCTCAGGTCCAGATAGTTGCTTCTCCCCAATTTTTGCCCAACAGACTGGGTTCGGCACTTGCGTCCATAAAGTGCTTCGAATGGTGCAGCATTGATACTTATGTGATAACTATTATTATAAGAAAATTCTATTAAAGGTAAGTGATCGTCCCAATTACCTCCAAAATCAATTACACAAGCTCTAAGAATGTCCTCCATTGTCT
This sequence comes from Helianthus tuberosus, assembly GCA_030545235.1. Lineage (NCBI taxonomy): Eukaryota > Viridiplantae > Streptophyta > Magnoliopsida > Asterales > Asteraceae > Helianthus > Helianthus tuberosus. The sequence goes on along the minus strand of CM060352.1, from coordinate 33,147,569 downwards.
GAATTGTCCTTTCGCTTTGTCCGTCCGTTTGAGGATGATAAGCTGTACTCAGTTTTAATTTAGTTCCCATTGCCTTTTGGAAACTTGACCAAAAATGAGAGGTAAATCGACTATCCCTATCGGAAACAATTGATAAAGGAATACCATGTAAAGAAACAATTTCATTTACATACAATTTAGCTAATTGTTCCATACTAAAAGTTTCTTTCATTGGTAAGAAATGAGCTGACTTAGTTAGCCTATCTACAATCACCCAGATTGTGTCATTTCCTTTCTTTGTTTTGGGTAATTTAGTAACAAAATCCATTGTTATTAATTCTCATTTCCATACTGGCATTTCTAATTGCTGTAACAAACCTGAGGGTTTCTGATGTTCAGCTTTGACTTGTGAACAAGTTAAATATTTAGAAACATAGGCTGCTATGTCCTTCTTCATTCCTATCCACCAGAAATTTTTCCTTAAATCCTGGTACATTTTATCACTCCCTGGATGCATCGTATATTTAGACTTATGGGCTTCTTCTAAAATACGATAACGTAGGTTTCCAAATTTAGGTATCCACATTCTCTTTTTATGGAATCTCCAAATTCCATCTGTTCCTTGTTCTAATTCTTTTAGCATACCTTTTAGCTTTTCAGTATCTTCCTTGATTACTGATTCTTGTGCTTCTCTTATTTGATCATTTAAATCTACTTGCAGATTTAATTTAAGAGAACGTACCCTTTTTGGCTTTTCATGATACTTTCGACTTAAAGCATCTGCTACTATATTTGCTTTTCCTTCATGATACTGGATATCACAATCATAATCACTAAGCATCTCCATCCAGCGTCTTTGTCTCATATTCAACTCCTTTTGTTTGAAAATATACCTTAAACTCTTGTGATCAGTGAATATGGTAAACTTACTACCGTAAAGGTAATGTCTCCAAATCTTGAGAGCAAAAATTATAGCTCCTAATTCTAGATCATGGGTTGAGTAATTCTCTTCATGATTCTTAAGTTGTCTAGATGCGTAAGCTATAACCTTTTGACGTTGCATTAATACACATCCATAACCTAACTTAGAAGCGTCACAATAGACTACAAAGTCTTTAGTTCCTTCTGGTAACGCTAATATGGGTGTATTAGTTAATCTTTTCTTAAGGATTCTAAATGCTTCTTCTTGTTTTAATCCCCATTCAAACTTAACAGATTTACAGGTTAACTTAATTAAAGGAATGGTTATTCTAGAGAAATCTTTAATAAATCTTCTATAATAACCGGCCAATCCTAAGAAACTTCAAACCTCAGTTGGTGATTCAGGGGTTTTCCATTTAGTAATTGCCTCGATCTTTGTTGGATCTAAATGAATTCCTTCATGATTCACTAAATGTCCAAGGAATTGTACCTGTTCTAACCAAAATTCGCACTTTGAAAATTTAGCATAAAGCTTTTCCTTTCTTAATAAACTTAAAAGTGCGTGCAAATGTTTTGCATGATCCTCTTTATTCTTAGAATAAATTAGAATGTCATCTATAAATACAATTATGAATTTATCCAAATATGGCTTACATATTCGGTTCATCATGTCCATAAATGCAGCTGGGGCATTGGTTAAACCAAATGGCATGACAGTAAATTCATAATTTCCATACCTTGTTCTGAATGTGGTTTTAGGAATATCGTCTTCCTGTACCTTTAATTGATGATACCCTGACCTTAAATTGATTTTAGAGAAAAATCGAGCCCCTTGCAGTTGATCAAACAGATCATCGATTCTCGGTAATGGGTACCGATTCTTAATCGTGACTTTGTTCAATTCACGGTAGTCAATGCACATACGCATTGATCCGTCTTTCTTTTTAACAAACAGTATCAGCGCTCCCCATGGCGATGAACTTGGTTGTATAAATCCTTTCTCCAATAATTCGTCTAATTGTTTCTTTACTTCTTGCATTTCTGCAGGTGCCAAACGATAAGGTACTTTGGAAATTGGTGATGTTCTTGGTATTAAATGGATTCTGAATTCGACTTCTCTATCTGGAGGTTGCCCTGGCAATTCTTCTGGAAATACATCTGAAAACTGAGATACTATTGGAATATCTTTTAAATCCTTTTCTTTAGTGTTAGTGATTATAGAAATCAAATACACTATAGAACCTTTCCTTATATAACCTGCAGTTTTCATCACAGAGATGAATTTTGTGGATCTATTTGGTTTATCTCCTTTAATTGTGATCATTTTACCTATTGGTGTATTTACTTGAATTGACTTTTGATCACATAAAATATTGGCTCTATTGGCTATTAACCAATCCATTCCTAAAACAACATCAAATCCTGCCAGATTCATAGGATAAAGATTTGCAACAAATTTCTGATTTAAAATTTATATTCTTGCTCCCTGCAAGATTTCAGAAATTCTAACGGTTTCTCCATTAGCTGTCTCTACTAGACATTCTTGTGGTAGTTTAGTTAATGACTGATTTAGAAATTTGCAAAATGATGTATTAATAAAACTTTGGTTTGCACCAGAGTCAAATAATACTTTAGCAAAGACATCATTAACTAAAAACGTACCAGCTATGACATCTGGAATCATCTTGGCTTCATCTGCAGTCAGAACAAATGCTCTAGCATTTTTGATATTCTTGTTGTCCGCAGCTGGAGCTAATTTTGGGCAATTAAGCTTGATATGACCTTGTTCTCCGCAATTGTAACATATCTTGTTATTAGCTTTCTTCCTGCAGTCTTCTTCCTTGTGTCCTGATATTTTGCAAAAGTTACAGTATATGGAGGATCTTCCTGAATGCTTTGTTTTGCAATGCCTACAGTAGGGTACAGAGGTAGAACCTACATTTTTCCCACGGTTAGAATTTCCAGAACGAAATTCTTGAGTCAATTTCTGGGTTAGGTTCCTCATTTGATCCTCTTCTCGGGTACGAACTAACTCATCAGTCAAGGTATTGGCTAGTTCTACAGCTTCTTCTATGGTTTGAGGTCTAGCTGCCTTGACTACATGTCTTATCTCTCCGATTAATCCCCAGATATAATGGGAGATTAACACTGGTTCTGGTGAAGCAAGAGTTGGCACTATTCTAGCATATTCGAAGAATAATTTAGTGTATCCCTTATTATCCACACCAGTCATCCTAAGATTTAAGAATTTGTTTGCTATCTGTTCTTTTTCATTGGGTGGGCAGAATTTCCTTTCTACCTTGTTCTTAAATTCTTCTCATTCCATATTATAGGTTCTATCACTTCCTCTTGATTGAAGGATAGTGTTCTACCATTCTAGTGCTGCATTCTTAAACAGATTAGAAGCAAACAATATCTTATCTTCTTCAGCAGACTTACTTATCCTTAAGACTGCCTCAGTCTTTTCTATCCAGTGTAGGGTTGCAATGGCCCCTTCGTTGCCCGAGAATTCCATTGGTTTACAAGACCAGAATTCTTTATAAGAACAACCGTAAGGCACGATTCTTCTTCTTTTAGGAATAGGCAATTGAAGTATAGGTCCATTGTTCACGCTGTTTTCAGGTTGGAGCGGTCGCTTACTGCTATGCTTACTTTTATTATTCGCTTCTTGAATAGTTTGAATAATAAATGGCGTGGCATCTATGATTCCTTGTGCCACTATATGTTGAACAACACTATTATCCATTTGGTTTTCGTTGTTATGGATGCTTGGATTCTCATTAACCACGTTAATGTTACTCTGGTTATCATTATTCAGATTTCCTTGATTTCCTTCGTCGGCCATCTGAATTTTAAACATTTACCCCATATTAATATCACAAGATAATAAGTAATATAGTTAATCACATGACACGCAATCTAACCAAAAACGTCGATCATTGCGACTTGTACTCTATTTCCATATACTATGCGTCTATTACACACTAGTACTGAAATAAAATTACAATACCAACAGAAACAAAATCACACTAATAGTAATATGCATCCGTACACACATATTTTATTTTATTATTATTATTATTACTACTACCATTTCCTCCATTCTCACATTCACGGATATGGATTTATCCAAAAATCCATATTGCGCTCATCGTATTTCCATACAAGACGCTCTCCCACCTAACGCATTCTCTCACTGCTTTCTAAAATTTCCTCCCCGAAAGGCCTAAGCTCTTGGACGTTTTCGGCACTCATTGGGGGTGCAGGTTCTCGGACTAGGTTTGGAATCTGGGGTGCGGGTTCCTGATATGGGGGTGAAAGTGCCTGAAATCGGTAAAGGTCTTCTAAGATCTCCCTAAAATATTCATCTTGGTAATAGGGATCTAAAGGGTCCATACCTGGGTAGGCTTCTATATTCTGTATGGGGTTGTCTTCATGAATTGGGTAACGTTGCACAAAGTCCCTATTGTCGTCCCACCAGGGGTCGTAATTTGGGTCTAGGGGATTTAGTGCAGGTATCCTAGGGATTTCTTCTGGGTTAAAGTCATGCATCTCCACTTGGTTGTCAGGATTTTCTATCTCCATAGGTTGTTCTGGGTTTTGTGGTTGTGGGGCTACTAGTTGTTCCAGACTTGGGTCAGCAGCAGTTGTGGCTAGGATATGGAAATTAGCTAGGCTTCTATTAAGCATATCCTATGTATGGGCATCTGTCTCTCGCTTAATAGCTGCTAAGGCTCTTTGCTGTTGCAACTTTCGCATTCTTTTCCTACTAGCAAAGGCTTCCTTACTGAACCATCCTCTCTTTTTATTAGGAAATGGCTCCTCCGACTGAGCTCTAAAGGCAAATATTCCTTCTTCCTGATCAGTAGAATACCCAGAAAGGGCAGGCTGTGATGGAGTACCTTCACTCCTAGGTGAATCAGACAACTGACGACTCATGTCTGAGGGTCCTTGATCACTCATACTGTAAACTAATAAATAGTCAAATAACACATAACAAATAATTACAGTTATGCACTTATTTTCATAATTTGTTTCCTAACACACAATTTAGAATTTAAGTGTCAGCAGAACACTTCTTTGGCTCAGACCAGTGGCTAGGCTCTGATACCACCTCCTGTCGCTACCCCCGATCCCTGATCCCCGGGAACGGGCGGACGCAAGCTCAGTGACGGTGGTATCAGGTTTCTTTTAATTTGGCAGAGGAAAATTTTCATCAGGACCGTAGTTAGGAAATGTTTATCAGAGTAAAACCACCATATTTGATATTAATAATCACATGGGTAAAACCCAAGTTTCTTATTACAATACATTCATAGGGATAAACCCTATTTTATTGAATTTAAAACATAATCTTTTAGGTAACTTTTATAGCCACATTTTTCCCAAGCCTTCAGTGCTCTCCAGCTGGCTTTTTACTAATTGGCTGTCACATTTTGTTACCTGAAACATGTTTTAAAAACATTTATCAGCGGGAAATACTGGTGAGTGAATCCTAGTTTAATCAAGAAACATTTTATCAATTAAAACAGTATTGAGAGCGATCACATTGTTTATTTCTACACAATTACTCATTCAGTACTGTTAATCCTGACTTGTGGGTCATATTACTCATTGGCTAACTCGTCGTCCAATGGTAACGTCCTGTCATCCCCGACTTACTACTCACAAGGTAGTAAATTTTGTATACAAAACCCCAACATACCGACAGTAATTGAAGAACTACAAAGACTCAATCACCGCTTAATCGCATTGTAAAACAATTAAGGTTTTGTAAAATATTCCAAAAAGGTTAACAAAAAGAGGATCAACTCACATTGCTATCTTAGACTTCGCGTAAGAGTTTCCTGGGAATAATCTATAATTTATACAAATGTACATTGGTTAGTACCATAACCCTTTGAAAATATTAATGATACCCTCCCCGAGACGGCATTCCAACAACTATGTCGGGCAGAACCACGACATTTGTTACGAAACCCTAAATCAATCGGGCAGCGTATCTACTATGAAACCGGGGGTTATAATACTTACAATGGAGCAGAACCTCGCTAATTAGGGGGATATAATACCCGCGTATAATAACACTACTACAGAATTTGAGATTGAGAATGAAATTGTGAGCGAGTTCGACTGAGATCCGATGCCATCTATTTATAGGTGCTGAATTCGACTTTCAGGCGGCCCGCGTAAGGTAAGGCGAAGCCTTACGCGGCCTGCGTCAACACCCGGTCAACTTGTAGCTTAGCTGGGTCAGCTTGTAGACCCGCCACGATGTCGACACGTGTCAGCTCAGGGTGTCTCCGCGTTTGATGATCTTTAGCGGCCCGCGTAAGTTTTAAGGTGTGCTTACGCGGCCCGCCTTAACTTATAATTTCACCGGAATATGTTTCAGCCTTGATACCGCCCGCGTGAGGTTGGGGTGGGATCCTACGCGGCCCGCCTCAACTCAATATTTATTGTTTTTAATTTATTTTATAAATTATAACGTATTTCGGGCTCGGTTTTCACATACGGAGTGTATTTAAAGACATATTAAGATATTTTAACATATAATAGGGTATCAGAAATATACTGAGAGTGTTGATTTTACTGAAGGTTGTTACAGATGAAGATGAAGAAACGAGAGTTAACATTCTGATTCAGATTCAGGAAGCAGATGATTTTGTAGTGTTTGTTTGAGAAATTAACAAGGTAAACCTGAATTTTCATATTTTTAGACACTTACTTGAACAGTTAGTAATGCTAGATGTCATTTTGGCTGAACCACTACCTATTACAGCACTGTATGAACCTGTGTTTTGAAAATATGCTTTGTTCTTCGTTTATTGGATCGTTCTAATAGATTAAAGAGGTTTTTACCATTTTTTTACCATATGTATACGGGCCGTATATCATTTATACGGCCATATACTCTCGGTAAAAAACAAATTTACCGATCGTATACAATGTATACGATGATTGTATACGGGCCGTATATTCTGATACGGCTCGTATACTATGGGTAAAAAATGGTTTATTCTCTTTAATCTATTAGAACGATCCTTGTCTTGAGAACCTGATTCTGATTTAAACAATGGAATTTGTGGATCAACAGAAATAACTGAAAATAACTCGCCATTCTCTTGCACCTGTATACGTTGATTGTGGATTTAACTTGCAAGAATTGAGTCCGTCGCATGATAGAAGATAAATATCGTCCGTTCAAGTTGAGCTTCCTGATCTTACAATTTGTTGAAAATTGTTGATTTCTGTTGGTTCAGATATCGGAAGTACTAGCAGAAGAACCCGACACGTCTTCTGTGATAATTCGAAACATTCCGAATAACTAGCAGAAGAACCCGACACCTCTTCTGTGATGATTCGAAACATTCTGAATAACTAGCAGAAGAACCCGACACGTATTCTTCATAGCCATATTCCCAGTCACAAGTTGTTGATACACATCGTCCGTTCAAGTTGAGCTTCAGTTGTGTACCCTTCAATCTTCTTGAGTATTTTTCTAACTTTATGCTTGCATCCACCACAGTGAATATTAACTTTGAGTGAAAGAGTTTGGAAACCGGACGGAATCTACAAAGAAACTGTTGGAATTTGTGGATTTCGGTTGGTTCAGAAACTTAACAAGAGAAGCAACTAAAAAAATACAATTGATTACTCGGTCGAATAATGGCCAATAATCCGTTCATAATCGTCGACGACGTCACTGGGGTTTTTTCTCTTCTAGTTACCAGGCCTATCATCTCCGTCTACATTTGGTTTCCTCAACGAAGAACCATCAGCCATTATCAGCCATTTTTCCTTTGGTTTCTGGTTGATTTTGAGGGTGAGGGTTTTGAATTGATTCCTGCGCTCAAGTTTCAACTGGAGTGAAATATTTGTTGGAATTTGTGGATCAACAGAAATAATGGGTAAAAATTGGTAAAAAATGGTTAATTCTCTTTAATCTATTAGAACGATCCTTGTAACCATCACGAAAGTACTGAACAACCGAGATAACAGCTCCGATATTTATCACCAACTCATCTTTAGTAGTGTTTGTTTGAGAACCTGATTCAGATACACATCGGCCCTCACCCTCACAAAGTTTTTTTTATTCAAGTGTGAGATTAGCCAAACGAGGATGAAAGATACTCAAACCATCTGATCCCGTTGTTGCAAACTCCTTTAATGTGAGATTCTTCAAGTTTGCACATTTTGAGAAAATACCAATGTGTTTGTCAGCTTTGTCAACACACAAAGTGACAGAATGAAGATCCAATGTTGTTAATGTTGGAAAGATGACCGAACAGAGATCTGAATCAAGATTTACGTCTGATGTCCAAGTTTGATGACAAAGTTACTTTGTTCTTCGTTTTTGGATCGTTGTAAGAGATTAAAGATACATATCCTCCGTTCAAGTTGATATAGGAGAGTTGATGCAATTTTCCAAGCATTTTAACGTATGTTGTAACTAGCAGAACCCGACACGTCTTCTGTGATGATTCGAAACATTCCGAATAACGCTGAGAATCCACAACGCTTATGGCCAGATTCTTTAATTCAATCTTGGCAAAATCAATGCCTGCTTGTTTTATTATCACGATTGTACTCAACAACCGAGATTACAGCTCCAGTATTTATCACTAACTCATCTTTAGTTGTGTTTGTTTGAGAACCTGATTCAAATACACAACGGTCTCTTTGCTTCGTCCACTAGAACTATTTGTGTATGCATTCTTTTGTTAGTTAACAACACTAATTAGAAAAAAATATGTCAAGACTGTTTGTCGGGTTTCCAATGCTCACACAGGGTGATAAACAACGCTGATACACGTAACATCTAGTTATATTCAGATTTAAATAATGCCCGCCTCAAATGAGATAACGGACATCCATCAAGCTCAAAAATAAAACTTGTGTTTCCCATAGTCACAAAAGATTGCGGTTTGTATTTCGCATAGCCACCGTTTCCGTAGTAAAAAACGGTTGGGTTTGCACATTCAATCTTCAATACTTCATTAAAATACCAGTACAAGTACCCGACACGTCTTCATGTAACGGAGAATGTTTTAGAAATTGAAGGAAAAGGAAAAAATTTGTTGAAATCGAATTTGACAACTATGACAGCTTATTAAAAGTAGCAATCACCTCCAATCATTTCCTGGTCAAATCACACAATATAAATTTTAAAGTTATCGTGTGTTGTAGTTTGGAAAAATGACCGAATAGAGATCTGAATAACAAACTGTGGAGAACTTGTTTGTGTCGGGTTCTTCTGATATTTATTCGGAATCGATAAATAACCAACACGAAGATCTCTGCAATCGCTAAGGTTTCCATCAACGGACTGATCGGTAACGTTACTCTACCTGTGCTCCGATTTAAGCGGCAAGTTCCGATCAACGTTTATCGACATTGTTAAAGGTGATGAAAAGTTTAGAAACCCTAGAATAATTGTGTTTTTACGGGAAAAAATCGTGATATTTGAAAAAAACGCCATTATATACGGGCCGTATATAGTTATACGGCCCGTATAAATGTGTTAACATAAAAAACCCACAAAAATAAATCCATTGAGCCGTATACGTTTTACAAATCGTATACACATGTATACGACTCGTATAACTATATACGGGCCGTATATAATAAAATAAAATAAAAACATTCCCTGCGCATTTACCTATTAAAAAACATTCCATACGGGCCGTATAATTGTATACGGCCCGTATACAATAGGGGGTGTGAAAATAAGATATAGGGTATGTGGGAATAAGGGGGGCCTTTTTTTTTAATCTCACAAAACTCAAGAGAGAAATAGTAGAGTCAAAGAGTTTTTCTGATTTAGAGGGGATATTTTACCGGTCAAAAAGTCCTTTAACGGAGTTTGGAACAATATCATCAGAACGTGCACTAAAACAAAAATTGATGGATCTCCGATAAGGAATATTTTTAAAGGGGAGCTGGGTAACGGTCAAGATATATCCTTTTGGATCGATCCTTGGCTGGAAAGAGAGCCCTTAAAAGACAGAAACCCCAATTTATTCAAGCTGGAGCGCGATAAGAGATGCAAAGTGGCGGATAGGCTAAGCAATCAGGAAGGGAGGCAATACGTGACTTGAAAATGGAGGAAAGGGCTTGAAACTTTTGCTCAAATTATCGAATTTAACTGGCTTTGCATGTCGCTGGATCAGGTGCAGACCAAAGAGGGACGTGATCAATGGAAGTGGGCTAGGGATGCGACTGAAGACTTCTCGGTCAAGGTTGTGAAGCGATGCCTAGTGAAAGGGGAGCTGTCTATCGTTGATTTCGTGTTGGAATGGAGTAAACTGGTCCCTGTTAAATGTAACCTTCTGGCATGGAAAGCAGAGATGGGTAAAATACCACCCTGGCTACCCTCGCTAGCCGCGAAGTGGACATACAGGATACGACATGCTCCCTATGCAACTCGAGCGTAGAAAGCGCTGATTATATATTTTCCAGATGTGTTGTTGCTGCCCAGGTTTGGTTAGCAGTCTCCAGATGGTGTAAGATTGCCCCGATGATCACTTCGTCAGTCAAAGATGTTTTGGAAGTTCATAATCATGTCGGTTTGGAGAGTAGTGCCAAATATGTTTTCTGTGGGATTGTGAGAGTGGTTTGTCGGTGCATTTGGCGGGCTCGCAACAAGCTAAGGTTCGAGAATAAACAAGTCAAGGTGGCCGATATTTTCAGCGAGATTAAAGTGCTAGGATTCCTTTGGAATTGTACTAGAAACAAAGTTAGGAACATCTCTTGGGTAGATTGGTGTAGCTTTGTGAATATATGGTTTTCTCCTTGTTTGGTCGCCCCGTTTTGGGGATTGGTCAGTTCGTTTTAATGAAGTTTTCTTTAAAAAAAAAAGAGTTTTTCTGATTATTTGAAATGGAAGTGTGAAATTTTCTTCAAATTACACGTTTATCTTTTTTTTTTCTCAAATATTTTAACTTTTTTATAAGAGTATTCCGCTTTAATTTTGTTGATGATCTTAATAATCTTAATTAGTTGTACTAAACTTTTAGTCTACTACTATTTTTTATGTTCAATTTCATGTCTAGCGCTGTATATAAAAACACATTTAACCCATTTAATTTGATAAAACGTTTTTTTTGGGTGTTGTAGGTACGCGAGTGCGTGTACTCTGACGCATCGAGCCGACTTTGACCGAACAACATTGTTATCGGTATCATAGCACTATTCGTTTGCATGGTTTTCGATTGATTGCTACAGTGACTGTCGATACCATAGCAGGCCCAAACGATGCTGTAGGATCGGGGATTCGATCAAACGAGTCGTTCAGAAGAGTTCTCGATCAATACGAAAGGCGGAATCAGACGTATTGATGTTATATCAGCTAGATACACACTTAGAATCACTTTAACTGTCGAATGTATTGATTTGCTAGTGTTTACAGATCGTTCGACACTTCGGCAGCACTTCGTCTCCGGAATCACAAAGTTACAAATGAAGATCTTGGACTCACCTATTTATAGGAATGCCAGACCCCATGAAATGGACCTCATGCTTTCTGGCCAGACCTCACGAACTGGCCAGACCTCACGAACTTGTCACCTCGTGCGAGGTGGCTGGTTCAGGTTTGTTTTCTGTTTCTCTCGTACAACGTGTCCTGGTCTATCTATTCTAGTTACATGACTCGATACAAGACGAAGTCAACAGACATATGCACTAACAAACTCCCCCTTGGATGTTGACGAGTCTTCAGTGTATTGAGTCTTCAGTCTTGATCAGTCTTCTCGCTCTTTCCAAAGTATCTTTCTCTGTAAGCATCCTTCAATCTCTATCTTCTTCTTGCTCAGATCTCTTGATTCCTTAAGCTTATCAGCATCAACAGCTTTTATCTCGAGCAATGTTCCAGAATCTGTATCTGGCTCTTTTAAACTTCAAACTCCCCTTTGCTAACAGACTCCCCCTTAAGTTGTTTCGGGATCGTAATCTGACATAGCTCTCGTTCTAAGATCGTATCGTGGCTTATCCTCTGCTCAGGCTTTGAATCGGGAATCTGGTTCTACAACTTTCACAGATTCAGAACGTTACCTGGCTTTCCGTAGCAACAGGATCAGGAACGTGGTAACCTGCACAATTCTCTACCCAAAAGTAAATTTCACAATTGTTAAAATATAACAAATTTAGAAACCTCTTGTAGATATCATTCAACATCAACAATAGTTGTATCAAGTTCAAATTAATAACCTTGATTAACTAACAGTAAAATCATCCTCAAAACATCACTTGTAAGATTATCTTAAAACATTTCTCAAATTATCTCAAACTCTAACTTCATTTTTCATTTCAAACACACTCTCTCAACCCACTGTCGTCATCATGTTTAGCACTCGGAATTTTGAAAATCAGCTTTTCAACATCAGTTGTCGAAAATAAGATGAAATAAAATCTTTTTGATTTTTTCAAAATTTTATGCTAAAACACACTGAAAAAATTTTTGGATTTTGGGAAATATATTATATACATACATCTTTTTGTGAGTTTGTGTAAGAGGATCATATCAGTTTATGACAAATCACTAGCACCGTTGACCTTTTTAAACTTTAAGTTCTAAACGATTCACTTAGATTGTCAGTATACTGATCCATTTAAATTTTCACACAAAGTTCAATTGTTTCGAGATACGATTTAGTGTTTTAAGCACTTAACTTATTTGCGTGTCCCACCTCAGAATATACTCCCGTATCAAAATTCCCTAGATTTAGTCTTACAGGTGAGTATACCAATTTGATATCTGTATCTGGGTTAGTGCGAGACCTTGAGAGCTCAGGTATGAACTTCCGTTCAGTCAAAGAGATGAAGGCTCGACTTTAGGTGTGTTCCCTTTAGGGAATCTTTTCTTCAACTGCAATTGATTCATATCTTTCGATATTTTTCAATCTTTGTGCAGAGTGTGAGCTTTAAAAGTGCGTAAAGTATTATACGAAGTCTAGGCCATTGCTTCCGCAATATCAGAAGACTAAGTATAATACCCCAGATATCAAACAGTATAAAGACCTAGTATCTCAGAATCAGGCAATCTCTTAAACAAGATTTCGGGGGTTACCCATATATCCGAGAGATGTTCCCCACGAGATAAGTAAGCTATTAATATTTAGGTTTATATCGCGAAAACAATTTACTAAGCGTGTAAAAACCTACTGGCATATCATCAGTGAGACCGTTTATTACATAAAAACATTCCATTTCTTTAGCGTACTGTGATAGTCCACTGATGTACTATCATTTCCTCTTTTTCACAACAAAACTCGTTTTTGATTTTTCAATGTTTTTGTTTTTTTTTTATGGTTTTATCATGTTTTTGGATTTTTCAAATTTTCAAAATTTCTAAAATTTTTTTACTCACCCTAAAATCAAAAATATGTTTCAATTTTTGATTTTCTGGGAAAATTTGAAAATAAAAGCAATAAACTGTACAAATAAAATGACAAACTGATGTGAATTGCTTCAATTCTCCATTCCCTTGGCTTAAACAATCAGAACTCCCTTGACAACAAACTATTTTCCCATAATGATTTCAAAACACTTAAGTTTGTTTTAATCAAAATGGTTTTTCCGGAAAATTAGTTTTGTTGATTTCACACATCATGGGGATTCATTCATCACTTTGTTCTTTCAACCACTTTGTAAAAACTATCACTTATAGATTTTTTCACACAAACATTTTTCATGAATGATGCCGATTCATGCTCCACGATTACCAACTTGGGAGCTCCGGCAAGTCAGGATTTTTTAAGCAGAGAATACAGACACCCAAGCCTGACCAGCTTTGGGTGCATCCGAGTTATTTTCACTCGGTGTGTAAGTTCTCCTCTTTGATTCATAAAATTCTTTTACCCCTTTTGCCCTACCATCGACCATTTTTCCAAAAATATGTTTTACTTTCCCATTGAAAGCCTTTTCGACATCAAATTCTTTCTTTTCAGAATAGAACTGATTCGAAATTTCCACTTTTCCAACTTTTTGTTTTAAATTTTCGGTCCGCAATGGTGGAAAGTTTGCGTCATCCATTGGCGGAACTGAATTTTCTCTTTTTAGCTCAACTTGTGGCTCCTCTGACTTTGACGAGTCAGATTCATCGCCAGAAAGTGGCTCATTTGCTTCCGAAGAAACAAACTCATCGCCAGAAAGTGCCTCTGATTTCTTAACAACCCACTTGTGGTTGTTCAGATTCACTCTTCTTTTGTAGAAACGTGTTGAACTCTCACTAACCTCAAATTTTGAATTTTTGAACACTTTAAATTGTTCGGTTGGTGGTTCATTATCAACCAACTTTTCTTTCAAGTTTTCAGATACTCCCTGTTTTGTTTGGGTTGCCTTTGGACAGTTCCATGCAATGTGCCCAACTTTTTTTACATTGATAACAGGTTCTCATTTCCTTCTTCTGAGCAACATCATTCTTCATTGCCTCTTCCTTCTTAGCAAGGAATTCTTTGTTCCTCTGCTTTCTGAATAAATTCTCTTTTTCTTCTTCAGAAGATGTTCCTGATACAAAAAACAACTTTCGATTTAAAATCTTTAACATATTTTTCATTTTCTTTTGGAATAAAACCTAATCCTTTCTTTTTGAAATTATTTTTGTGATTTGGTTTCTTATGGTGATTTGGACCAAAACCTTTTTTTCTTGTTTAATCTTTGTTGAACTCTTGAAGTGTATTGTTTAGGTTTTTCAGAAAGATTTTTATCTTTTCTTTCAGAAATATTAATTTCTGTTAATTTGAAAACCTTTTTAATCTGTTTAGTTTGTACACTTATTATTGCAAATTCTTCATCAGAATATAATTTATCGGAGTCATTCAAAGTATATGCTACTTTGAATGTTTTGTCATTCAAATTATTTTTTGATATCAGAAAATCATTATTGTAAACCCTTTTGCCCTTTTCAACTGTTGGACTTGAAGTGTCAGACTTTGACTTTGACTCATCGGTTTCATCTTTATCTAACACATGATCCACCACTTTCTTAATCAACTCAGATTGTTGATCAGTGTCAGATTCAGTGAATGTGATGTCAATATTATCTGGCAATCCATCTGAAGGTTCAGATTCCCACTTTAAATTGGTTGCCTTTTTGACTCTTTCTGAATTAGGATTTCGTGGAGAATATCCTTCTTCAAGTGGAGGTGGACACTTTGTATAATTGGTACTATGTTTCTTACCAGTATTCTTTACTTCAGATTTCTTCTCTTCAAACGTTTCCATGCCTTCTACTGTAGGGTAAATCCCGTAAATCACGTAAGAAGCACATGAATAACTTTTCAATTTCCTGTTTATCCTCTGAGTTTCCAATTTTTGTTCAAGTTCAACACATTTCTCAATGTACTGATTGATGATTTTCTGCTTCGTCATGAACGCTCCATTGAGTGTCTTCGTAGCTATCTCTTGTTCATTGCTTGACTTGCTATATTGATTCATAGCTTTGTTTAAAGCATCATAAGATTCTTTCAGTCTGTTCATGTTATGAATCAATTTGTTGTTGTGCCTTTTCACAGTATCACAATTTTCACACTTCTCACGTATCTTTTCAGTATCTGCTTCCTTCTCAACCTTGATAGCTAGAATTTCTTTAACCTGCTTCTTTACTACTCGAACATTTTCCTCAGGTTTGACCTTTTCTTCAACAGTTGCTGCCTTATGATTCTTCTTTTTCGCAACTTGTCTTTCTTTGATCTCTTCCATTTTACCTGCAAAATACAAATTATACCTAACAGGTGAAAGTTCTCTTTTATAATATTCAAGTTTTCGAATTTCTTCACTGTCATCATCACTCTCTTCATCTGATGAGTGATCAAAGATTGGTGCTTTTCTGAAGCCTCTTCTGTTGAAACTGGTTCTTCTTCTTTCTTTTTAGGACTGAATTGCTGAGATTCGTAATAAGCATACACTATTTCATCTTCAGAAGTTGAATCTTCAAAAATTTGAGCAACAAATGCTTTAGAATCTGAAGTTCTGTTAGGATCATAATGATCCCAATTAAAACCTTCTGGAATTCTTTCATCTTCTTGATGAACTAGATAAGCTTTCTTTGATGGCTCTTCGATCGGATCCTTCCTAGCATGTGAAGTTTGTGGCGATTGTTGTTGATGCGGCTGTAGAGCAATTTGATGATAAATCGCTTTTCAATGATAATCATTGTTGCCGAATGGATTTTGAGCTCCACTTGCTTCGCGATTTGTGCATTCTCGCTTAAAGTGCCCCTTCTCCCTGCAACGAAAACAAGTAACTTTAGATTTATCAAAACCTAAAGGTGAAGTTCCAGCATCACGGAAATCATCTCTTCCAGTAATCTGTTTAAACTTCTCAGCTCTTCTCGACACACTAGCCATACACCACTTTATATCCATTAGTTCCATCTCTTCAGCATCAATCTGATCATAATCCTCTTTGATCAACATTGGATTACCAATCCTTCCGGCTACCAAACTTTCATAAGACTCTAATACGGTTACCAATAAAGACATATGACCTTTGGCAACCTCTTCCGAGAAATTCTGACCATTATGAAGATGTAATGCAATGTTGCATTGTAGTACTTGGCCATTATTGTTGTATGAGCTTTGCGGTTTAGAATTGGTTGCTGAAAAATTTGGATCAAATGATGGATATGAAGAGAATCCATTATTGTTGTTTGATCCTTGAGATGACCCTTCAGAAGAACTGTATGCGTTAAATGCAGTTTCGATCTTTGGTGCAATGTTGGTCTTATCAATCGTACTTCCTTTGTAGTACAGACCAATGTCCTGTTCACCATTAGAATTCTTCATTTTTGCCATCTTCCGTTGTTCCATCTCTTGAACTTCAAGTTTTTCAATAAACTTGTTCAGCGATAGATTCGCAAATTCACCATTATTCTTCAAAATCATAAGATACGTGCCCCAAACATCTTGTGGCAACGCATCGGCCAACTTTTCTTCCCATTCTTCTCTATCTTTCTTGATATCCAATCGCTTCATGTTAACCACCAAATTGCAATATCTTTCTATAATCATTTTGGTGTTTTCAGTTTTCAATCCATGAAATAGATCAAATTCTTTCTTCAAAAGCGATTTTTTGATCTTGATCATGTCTAAACTTCCAACAAACTTCGTTTTTAGTGCTTTCCACATTGAGTGTGCACTTCCATTGTGTTGCAATAAGATCAAAATGTCTTCCTTAATGGCTTGTTGCAATATACTGATCATCATCTTTTCACTTTTGTATTTCTTTTTCTCTTTTTCATCTAAATCTTTAATAGCAACAATCTCTCCGTATTCATCAATCGGTCTAACATATCGTTCTTCAACACATTCCCACGCCTCTAAGTCATTCGCTTGAACCCAATTTTCGAAACGTTCCTCCCATCCACTATACTCCTCGATATTCATGAGCTTAGGCGGTTTTTGCATGGTGCCCATTTCATTCTCTAAGTTCACGTTCTGAGCCATAGTGATCGGGGTAGTAAATGCGTTGTAAAATTCAGAATCCATGTTTCGGTGACAAGATTTACAAAATCAGAATTTCAAACGATCTGAAAATTTGGAATGGTCTGGAGCTTTCAAACGAGTTGGATTTCACACAACCTGAATTCAGTACGACCTGAATTTGGTACGATCTGGCTTTGGTACGACCTGAATTATTTCAAACTATCTGAACCACCTCGTGCGGTCTGAAGAAACAAACTCAAACAAGTTGATCTGGTGCGGTCAGGGTCAAATCGTGCGACCTGAAGTGATTCAACTCGTGCGACCTGTGTTTAATCCGTGCGACTTGAGTTCAACTTCAAACGACCTGGTTATATCTCACACGATCTGGAGTAGTTTTCATGCGGCCTGATAATATTTCCACGTGACCTGACAATATTTCAAACGATCTGGACCCCTTTCAAACGACCTGGATTAAACTCACACGACCTGGATCAATCTCAAACGACCTGACTTGATTTCGAACGATCTGAGGGTATTTTTCATGCGATTTGAACAAGATTCACACCGTTTGAGAATTCTAAGTCCAGTAGTTCATCATTTTGTCAATTTTTATTAAGTTTTAGGTTGAATTTGGTTCTGATTTGTTCACGGATTGTTCAAAACGATGTTTTACAAGTTATAACACGAAATCAGGTCATTTTAACTGTGGAATCTCGGTAAATTTGATGAAAAAGTGTAGAAAAATGAGAAGAAATGAGAAGAAATCAGTTTTAATCCGTGAAAACAAGCTGAAATGGTAAGAACTCTTCCTCCTGAGCTCTGATACCACTTGTAGGATCGGGGATTCGATCAAACGAGTCGTTCAGAAGAGTTCTCGATCAATACGAAAGGCGGAATCAGGCGTATTGATGTTATATCAGCTAGATACACACTTAGAATCACTTTAACTGTCGAATGTATTGATTTGATAGTGTTTACAGATCGTTCGACACTTCGGCAACACTTCGTCTCCGGAATCACAAAGTTACAAATGAAGATCTTAGACTCACCTATTTATAGGAATGCCAGAGCCCATGAACTGGACCTCATGCTTTCTGGCCAGACCTCACGAACTTGTCACCTCGTGCGAGGTGGCTGGTTCAGGTCTGTTTCCTGTTTCTCTCGTACAACGTGTCCTGGTCTATCTATTCTAGTTACATGACTCGATACAAGACGAAGTTAACAGACATATGCACTATCAGATGCCTCCAGATTCCCGCCACGTAGCGCGGGGAACCCCACTGGTTATTATATATTAAAACACATCACATTAGCTATTTAGCTACATGAGAGTTTTTGTTTTTAGGTTTTTAACACTAATGGTTTTTTAGTTTTTATTTCAACCCATGTTTATTTTCATATAAAGAAATCTTACATTTAACATGACAGTTTAGAATATTTGAAATTTTCATTAGCTTAGTATCACTTTAAAACTAACTAAAAATTACATCATTTAAAAATTATAATATTTATCTATCGGTACTAATATCAGTACCGGTATTTTTAATATACGTTTTTAATCTATTTAAATTTTATTTAATTAGGTTTTCTTAATAGTTTGTGTTTATTAACTTTTGAAGGAAAAAAAATCTGAACACATGATTGTGTGTAATATTTTTTTATTAGGCATTCCTATATAAATTTGTATTCAAAATAGAGTTTTTTTTTTTTTTTTTTTTTTTTTGTATCTTACTTGATGCGAGTGCCGCTACCATGACAAACTGATTCCAACCGAGCAACATTGGTATCAGTATTGGTATTATTAGAACCAGTATTGATATATGTTATTATGGTTATCGATCGATGTAAAATACGTGTCAATATATTTTTGGACGTGCTAAGATTTTATTTTTAGGATTTTCTCTTTTAGTTGCTATAACAAATGCCGATAACATAAAGAACCAAATCGATATAGACCAAATTTCCGTTGCGTAGCACACGGGGTATCCCACTAGTTGTTGATTAACTTACACATATTTTATTTATTTTATATGAAAAACCAGAAAATTTAACGGCAATATATGAAAAAACAAAGACACGCCGTCAACTTAAACCCGGTAGCATTCCAGCAGGTATTCTCTCTCTCTCTCTCTCTCTCTCTAGGGCTAAATTCCTACCCCAAATCACACACAGACACCCATCGTTGAAGAAATGAAACCCTAATCTGGACTCTTGTGTTCAACAAGGTACGATTTATTTATGCATCAATCTTTCTTTCTGGAGATTCATTACGAGAAAGCAGCAATTCGTAGCGATTTATTCATCGTTTTAGGTTTCAACATTCAATTCATTCGTCATCACCAACGAGCTCTGTGAAAACCCTAAAAGTTGCGTAATTAGGTTTTTTCAAACTGTATGCGTGTGCGAATTCACCGAGAGTCCGATTCGGACTCGAATCGGGTCGGGGAAATGGAACCGGTTCGAGGAATGAAAAGGAAAATGTATGGTGGAGAAGACGATGAGGATAAAACAGTGAAAAAAGGGTGTTTGTTGAATGCAGCTGATTCTAATGCTATTAAAGGTGCTGCAAAGATACTTTCGTCTTTTCGCCAGTCGAAAAATGTGGAGGGCAGTGTTGGTTCTATTGCTGCTTATGTTATATTCATGGAAGAGAGTTTATATGGTTTAACAGTTGGGAGTTTTAAAAGTTTAAGTTATAGAAATTCATGGCGCAAACGCGTCGAAAAAGCGGAGACTTTGAGTGAAGTAAAGGCCTACTTGCTTCAAGTGAGTATTTTGTTTTATCTCTGTTTTATTTTATCCACAATAGTTGTATGTTGTCGATAGCGAATAGCGGGTAGCGATGGCGATCAAATAGCGAAACAGAGAAATTCGTGTTATAAGATCAAACCCGAGGTATCGAGCAGTGGAGATGAGAAAAAAAATGAAAAAATAAAATTAAATAAAAATGTCGCGATTTATAGCTATATACTATGTGGTGACATATGACCTATACGCTACATAGCACGCTATTGACAACTATGCTGAATAGTTCTCTTTAATAGTAAATGAAGTGGTTACTCTTTCCTTGATGTTTGTGATCATAATGTATGTTAACTTAATTTGAATTTTGAAGGGTAAGAAGATTACAAATTTATTACATATTTGCATTACATCAAGTTGCCATAGAGTGTTTGCAGTTTGGCTAGTAAACAATTATTCTAAAAATCATCTAGGTTAAGCCATTGGTTGTCTTCAGAAAGAACTTTTATTTTGATAGGCCATTTTATGTGCGCTAAATTATGCATGCCTTTTGTGAGAAGTAGGTTGAAAAATTAGTATAGAAAATCAGAAATCTGTTATTTTTGGAAGTTTTTTTGGATGAATCGTTCACTTTATCCATCTTCTAGAACGCTCCCATTTAATGATCAGGCTTATTTGTATGCCTTCTGTTATAAGCAGTGTCTTTCCAGTTAGAGGCGTATTCATGTGATTTTAACTTAATTTAGCAGATATATATCTTGAGATCTTATGGAAGTCGAAATTACTCGTGCAATAACTCTTTTTGCCTAAATTGGGATGCCGAGATTGTTAGTTTCACTTGAAACCATTTTTGCTTCCTTGCACTTAAACAACCGGAAAATCTAGCACATTATTAAGTAAAACGCGGGATGCTAAATGTGCGGTCATTTTACCATTTTTATCCATTTCCGTTCTCTACTTTGACTTTTAGTTTTCTATTAAGGCGATTTTCGTTTAGCAAACCGTTCACAATCCAAATCTAAACCTAGTGTCATCTTAAAAAAATGAAAGCCAAAAAGATGCATTTGTCTTATTATTATACAATGATGTCGTGCAATTATTGATAGTCTTATCGTTTGTATGTAGCTTGAGAGGAATATTCGCGACATTGCTTTTTCTTCGGATTGGATCAGGCACATAGATGAAACAGGCTCAGAAGGTCAACTCAGTCAAAGTGCTAAAAGCGTGGTGGGGTCCGTTAAAAAACGTGATAGAAAACCGTCTATAGTAATACGTAAAATCCCTTATGCTGATGTCAAAGATCCGTCAACCGATTTTGCTTGGTGGCGAGGTGGTATGCTTTCTAATCACATGATTAAGCATACTGCTCGACAAGGTAATTTTCATATAATTATTGTTTCGTTGGTCACTAATGATATGGTTTATAAATAAGTTCAACTGATTTTTTATTTATTTATATAATTAGGTGGCTGTAAAAAAATAAACGGTGTGCATTACGTTGATAGTCGGGAGACTCTTAAAAGAAGCAAACAGTTTATCTGGCGAGCTGCAGTTGACTTGAGCCACACTGCATCAGAACTTGCTCTTCAGGTAATTAACTAATTATTAATAAAATCATTATTCTACATGCTGGGATCAATGGATCATAAATATTAATAATCGTTTTTCGTGAATGCAATAGGTTAGGTATCTAGACCTTCATGTGAGATGGAACGAACTTGTTTGTCCCGAACAACCTCTTCAAGACGGAAAAGGCCTAGAAGCAGAAGCTTCGGCTTTTCAGAATGCGTGCATTACCGATAAGAAAAAGACGGGAACCAAACTTTGTTACGGTATTGTTTTTGAAAACCAAAAGCATCTTCCGTCACATGTTTTAAAAAAAGTATTGAAAGTACAGGAAACCGGAGATAAAAAGTCGAAAAACTGGTTTTTTGAGATGCACATTCCGTTATATCTTATCAAAGAGTATGAGATGGTAGTGGCGACTGATGTAAAGTTGCCAGATTCTGATATTAAACATGTGACAAAATTACCAAAATTGAGCAAAAAGCAGTTAAAGGCTTCTGGCAAGAATCTATTTTCGTTTCTAGAGCAGAAGAGGGAAAACATGGGGAACGTTTTTTGTACTTTTTGTCAACGTGATGTTTCGTTTAGGTAATGTATTTTCTCCATCTACCACAATGCTTTTTGGAATTTGTTTTAATACTCTCAGTTTATTTTGTTTTGTTTGTCTTTAGGGTTGCTGCAAGGTGCAGTGCATGTGAGGGTATGTTACTACAGTTATTTACGTTTCTATATGTTGTCTCTCTCTGTTTTAGATGTGACCATTTTGACTCATTTACTTATGAATGGCTGATTTGGGTTGTGTTTGATCTCAAACGGGTCAAATAAAAAAGACTTGCTAAACTAGGAATGTGTCAAATGGGTTGAAAGTCAATCGAATTTTATTTTAGTGCATACAGCCTCATAAAATTATTTTGTAGACTTAGATTTTTTATTGTAATATTATTGATTTTTCTATTCGTAATTTATCGCATTATTTGCTTATATATTTAAGCCGACAGTTTTGTTGCTGGTTGACCCGTACCATTAATGACCCCTTTCACCCTGTTATCTAACTTACCCATTTTGCTACTCATTTCTTTCTTTGTTTTTTTTTTTTTTTTTTTTTTTTGCATATAATGAAAGGGGAAGGTTATTGTACAATAGCCCCTTGACATGCGAAGGTACGAGGTGAATTAGACATGTTCACTTTTAAAATACGCACTTTACAAAATTCATATCCCGCATGCCATCAAACATGAAAATTACGCATGGGTTAAACTCAAATTACGCATGGGTTGGGTTAACCCTAATTACGCATGTTATAATAAATAATTACGCACGTTATTTACTCACTTCGCACCTTCGCACGTTAAAACCCATTTGTATTTAAAACTTTCACTATATGAAATATCTTAGCTTGCTATTGATGGGATTTACTGAGTATGATGATGATTATGACTATAATGAAATATCTTTTATTCCTCACAAATATTTTTTTTAATTGGAGTTTAATAAAAGTACTGAGTTTTGGTGTCTTTAACGTGTTGGTTTATGGTTTAGTATCTATCCTTTTATACATTATCAAAACCTACATGTTTTTATATCTATCAGGTTATTGTCACGACCAGTGTGCTGTTGGTGCATATAATATTCAAACAGCTGCGCGGATCGAGTTTATAGTCACTTGTAAACGGTGTTACGACATTGAAAAAGATGTGACACCTAATAATGAGATTCATGGCGAGTCTCCTACTAGTCCTTTGCTATCGCAAGGTCAAGAAAGTCAACATTCAACCTCACTCATTCAGGTGGAAAAACAAAACGGTCATGAAAGATCATTAGAACATTCCAATCCGATATCCAGTCAACCAGAAATAGAGCCGTTGCTATTGCAAGGTCAAGAAAGTCAACATTTAACATCACTCAATCATGTGGGAAAACAAAACAGTCATGAAAAACCGTTAGAATGTTCCAATCCGATATCCTGTCAACCAGAAATAGGTACAACTGGAAAGGAAAGTAGTCAAAACCCGCCTCTGCAATCTGTTGACCAAGGTACAACTGGAAAGGAAAATAGTCAAAACCCGCCTCTGCAATCTGTTGACCAAAAGCCGGAAGTTTTTAATCCTGGTAAGGGGTTAAAAAAGAGAAACAAGAAGGTATGTTTTGGGTTGATTTGGAAGAAACGGAGCGTAGACGACACAGGAGATGAATTCCGGAAAAACAATATACTTTTGAAGGACGATCCAAATGGGCGTTTGCTGGCACCGAAGTGCCAGCTGTGTACACGACCGTATACTCTGAATTGATGTATATTCTATGCGAATCATGCAATAGTAAGTTCTTAATTATTATTAATCTGACGTTTTTTGACCTCGAGGTTTGGCTAGTTTTGCGTCTTTCGTCCAAAGGTTTGTTTTTCCGCATCTGGATCCAAAAGGTTTGAAATCTTGCCAGTTTCATCCAATTCGTTAACTCCATCTATTTTTTAACGTTAAGTCAGTGATATTTTCGTCTTTTTAGACATTTTTTATGATGATTAAAGGGTTCTGGTGGGAGAAAGTCAACAGAGGTGGATCTTTAATTCTTATAGTGTTTTTTATTTTAATAAAAAAATGTCTAAAAAGACAGAAATGCCCCTCATTTAACGGAGAAAAATGGATGGAGTTAATGAGTTGGATGAAAATGGCAAGATTTCAAACCTGTTGGATTCAGATGCTGAAAAACAAACCTCTGGACGAAAGTCGCAAAAGTGGCCAAACCTCGGAGACGAAAATGGTATTTTACTCTTTTGAATATTTTTCATAGATTATAACATGATTATGTGTTTTTACAGACTGGTTTCATGCCGAATCTGTTGACTTACAAAAGTCAAAAGTTATGGAAGTGTTTGGGTTCAAATGTTGCAGGTGTCGAAGGATCAGGATACCCATTTGTCCTTATACGGATTCTATGACCCGACTGAGGCTAGAGTTAAAAAAGGAAGCCAATGCATGGAAGAAATTAGGATACAACGATCCTGATCTTGAGTTAGCATCTGATTAAGTGTTTAAGTAAACGGTTAGAAGCGTTACCTTCAAGGGAAAAGCCAAGGCACGCTTTGCATCTTGTACCGCAACGATGAAAGAGATGCCCTCTTTTAGACTAATCTTGCAAGTACAAGGGTCAAAGGAGTCGTACTTATAAACTTTTGCACATGTACTTGTTTATGGTTCAGTAACTTCATCTTATTGTTTTGTTGTTTCTGAATTACCATGTTTAGAACCAAATTGCCTATATTTAAAATGGCGCATTCTGACGCGCGTCCATTTTAACTTGTGAGAGTATTTATTGCTCGATTTTGCCAACTTTTATAGTTTTTTTTTTCTAAGGCTAGACGGTGTGGGGTTCGTCCCACCCCCATCGAGGCCCAGCGCCGCTCCTCCCCCCATTTCTTCCCCCATTGGCGGCGTCCTCCCCGGCTTCTCCCGGACGTTCAAGCCGGTCCACTACAGGACAAAACCCCCTCACACACATATATACATATTAACATATACATATTAACATATACATATATTTTAGGCCCATCCCCCATTTCCATACCTCCATCCTCTTTGCCTCATCCTTACACCCAATGTTGGTTATATTTGGCATGTAATCAAATAAGATAGCTTATTTGTCAATTTCCTTAAGTAGCTTAACAGTTCTAAGAACATTGTCAAGCGGTAATCTTTTGAAGTTGGTTACAGGCTTTCCTCCAGAAGGTTTCTTTCAAAGTTGTACTTTGCAGTTTGCACCCTTCCATTATATGTCACAATCAACCCTACGTTTCTGTTGCATCTAAACCGACTGTCCGAATATAGAGGTGTTACAAATAGACCTTACATGTTTTAATGACCCTAAGTTGCCCATATTGACCAATATTGACCCTAGTGGGCCATTGTTGACCAGTATCGATTCTAATCAACCATCATTGACCAATAGTGTCCCTAATATTGATGCTAACTAGCCATTATTGACAAAACTAACTAATATTGACCATAGTTGACCATCATTGGCTAATATTAACAAAATTGTCGATTGTTGCTTTTTTTTTATGTTTTTTTTTAAACTTAAACTTCATCAACAACAAGCCGGCCCAAACCAGGCTGACCACACACTACAAACAAACAAAAGGAAAACTTACATATTTACAAAAGAACACCACTCTTCCCAACCTATCCCTTTATGTTTCGGCCTATTCGAGAACCAAAGATAGCCGAAGCCTTTATCTCACTTAGAATGCTTTCTATCTTGGTCGGACAATTAGAAAAATTCAGCTTATTCCTAGCTCTCCACAAACTCCAACACGCTATTATCATTATACCATGAACCGCGTCTTTCTTTTTTTCCGAAACTCTAAGATTCTTGTGAACATTAAGGAGGTCTTTAAGCGAGAACGCAATATATCCGGGATTTTACACCACTTGCTAATACCGATCCAAACATTGCAAGCAACGAAACAACCAATGAAGACGTGATCTGCATTTTCTTCGGCTGCCAAGCACATTCGACACAACCCTTCACCGACCTGAATATTCCTTTTTCTTAACGCTTCACAAGTCGGGAATTTGTCCAACTCTATCCTCCATGCGTGAACGTTACATTTAGCCGGAACCCACTTACACCACTCCATCACGTACCTGCTGTCCAACACTCGATCCTCTTGAATGATCCTTTTAACTTCCTTAACAGTGAAGACTCCATCCTCAGCGGGATTCCATCTCCAAATATCATCAGAATCGGATAGCTGGCAAGTGTCCAGAATCGACAAAAGCTGCTTGAAATAAGAAACCAGGAGAGGATCTGTCATCAGTTCCTTCCACTCCCACTGAAACACACGGTCAGAACCAAAAAAACTGTAACCGGTCCGCAACAGAGCATTTCTTTTCTGATTCCATTCTGAATAATTCAGGGAATTTATTCCTGAGAGGCTCATTAATCACCCACGGATGTCATTACCTCGTCCGACTTCACCTTTCAAAAAGTTCCTCAACGGAACCCCTCCTATCTTCGTGTTGATAAATATTTTTGCTATGTTGCTCCATACACCGCTTAGAATCTTTTTGAAAGGAACGCATTCCCATCCAACCCGACTAAAATGAAGAGCATCAATGATTTTTCTCCAAAGGTTATTTCTTTCCGTTTTATATCTCCATCCCCATTTAGCGAGGAGAGATATATTCACATCCATTAGTTTGCTCAATCCTAAGCCCCCGTCTTTCTTGGGACAAGAGACCCGTTCCCACGCCACCCAATGCATCTTCTTCTCATCGGCGGAACCTCCCCACAAAATTTTTTTAATCAAAGATTCCAATTCCGAAATGACCTACTTAGGAGCTTGGTAAAGCGAAAAATAATAGCTTGGTAAACTTTCCATGACCGATTTGATAATAACAATCCTTCCTCCTATCAAAAGAAGGTGAGACTTCCATTTAGCAAGCCTAGCCCGGAACGTATCAAGCACCGGTTGCCAATTAGAAATCCGCTTCATATTAGCTCCAACTTTTAAGCCGAGGTACTTAAACGGAGTGCGTCCGGCTTGCAACCCACTTCATTGGCCATATCATCAATCTCCTCCATCTCCGCCCCAATGCCATATAAATTAGATTTATCAATGTTTATTTTGAGACCCGAACATAGATAAAAACACCGGAGGATTCTCACTATATTAACCACTTCACTTTTAGACCATTCCCCCAATACTATGGCGGCGTCCGCGTACAAAAGATGAGTAATAACCAGACCGTTGTTAGGAGTAATAATGCCTTTGAGGATCCTCGCTTCTTTTGCCCGATTAAACATACATGAAAGAGCCTCCATCACCACTAAAAAAAGAAAAGGAGATAACGGATCCCTTTGTCTCATATCTTTTTCACACCTAAATTTGAAAGTGGGAGCCCCATTAACCAACACCGACGAGCTAGCCGAAGCTAGGGTACCCGAAATCCAATTACACCACTTAACAGGGAAACCCATTTGAGTAAGGATGTTGATCACAAACTTCCAATTCACATTATCGTAGGCCTTCTCGAAATCAATTTTGAGAACAAAAGCTTTCGATTTCGTCTTTTTTATCCATGACATAAGTTCGTTAACAATTAAAGGACCATCCAAGATATATCTTCCTTTTAAGAATGTCGATTGCGCTTCAGAAATAACTCCGTCCAAAACTTTCCTCATTCGATTTGCCATAACTTTAGAAATCACTTTGCTTATGACCCCCACCAAATTAATTGGCTTGAAATTATTAAGAGTAACCGGATCACTAATCTTGGGGATAAGCGTAATATAAGACGCCCCACTATCTCCACTAATCTCTCCCTTGCAATGAAACCAAGCAAAAATTCTTAGAGAAGTCTTCTTTGAAAAAATCCTAGAAGTGCTTTATAAAGCGCAAATTAATCCCATCGGGTCCCGGGGACTTGCCATCTCCGCACTCAAAAACAGCGCTTTTAATCTCTAGATCCAAGAAAGGTTCTTCCAACATTCTGCTATCAACTTCCGATATTTTTTTTTATATCATGGCAATTAAGCTCGCGTCTTATTGGAATATATTCCTTAAACTTATCACGGAAGAAAGAGAAAACCTGTTTTTTTATCTTGGTCGGCTTAGTTGTAACACCCGTCTAATTAAACTTGATTTTAATCATAAAATATAGCATTTCAAATGAAATATTGTTAAAGTATTGTATCATTCATAAAAGGAGTTCATAAGTAGCATCGACCATAGTCAACTAGTGACTAAATTAAAACATTACAAAAACTGTTAAAGATTTGTTTACGTCCATACACAAGGTCTATTTAAGATTTAAAGCGTTGCGGAAGCTAATATATAGTGTTCGGTTCTTCAAAAGTTTGCTCGACCATCTTCCGGTTAGTTACTATCAACACCTACGATCAAAAACACAACATAAGTTAGTTTTGATCAAGTCCAAGCAATTACAAACAAGTTCTAAGGATTAACAATTGAAAAAAAATAAAATTTTTCGGACTGAAGGCGTTGCGCGACGCGACGGGGGCTCGCGCTACGCGAGGCCCTTGTTTTCACAGAAGGTCTTGTTTGTTGTTGCTGAATATTTCCAGCTCCAAGTGCAATCAAGTTCCAACTTCAAATAGCCATAACTTTTGACTCGTAAGTCCGTTTTAGGTGATTCTTTTTCCTATGTGTCTGTAAATTCGTTACCGACATGCCTATTATGAATTTCATACCGAAAAACTTGATTACGGGTCAAAAGACTATATGAGCATATATGATTATTCGACCCATTCTAACCTTACACATCTTGCTACCATTTATCTATTAGACCTATGGCGCCCTATGCCCAACATCCGGCTTATTATTATTATTCACATATCTTACCAATTTATGACTTCGTGCTCTTGTGAATATTTCCGCCTCTACTTTCAATTTTACAATATTGAAACTACAAGTATCATAATTTGACCCGTTTGATCCATCTAAGGAATTCTCCATTTTAATGGCAACCAAACGACTACAAACCAACCTTTAACCTACGGATTTAAGTATCATACATGATTACCACAACCAACACGATTTTATCAACAACGCAAAGTTTAACAACAATTCAACAAATGTAACGGATCAAGTTACATACCTTAGCGTACGCCCTTCAACCGTGAATCACCACCGGCTTGTCCACTAGACGTTCCGGTATCTTTTCCTATAGAGTTCAATTAAAAACATGTTTAGAACTCTCTTTAGACCTCACTTCGCATAATATACCGAAACATCACAATTATGCGTTAAAGCTTTAAATTTCTATTTCTAAGCCTTCTTTGAGGCATTTTCACAAACACCTTAAAGGCAGATTTATCACAAGATTATATGACAAGTTTCTAGCTTAACATTTAACCATAATTTCACTTCAATCAACATTTTACATGTTTGTTAGCTTCTAAATTCCTGAAATCACTTTCAAATCGTTAAATTACAGAAAATCAACATCCAATATTCTAGTATTCATCAATTTACTCATAATCCATTAATCACATATAATGGTGTTCATAGATTCACCAAAATTTCCTATGATTTCAACTTCTATTGGTCTAGGGTTTGTTCCTAGACACTATAGTTGTTCTTCAATCATCACAACATATACATGCAACCCTAATTCAGATTTCCCAAATTTTCATGAGAATTTCAAGTTAAGAGTTTTTACTAAATTTTACATACCTTGTAATCCTCTTACGATGAGGATCACGATTCTAAGCTCGGATTTTCGTTTGGACCAGATTTGCTCCTTCAATTTGTGGATTTTAGTAGAATTCTAGGTTTGGTTGAAGGTGGGTGTCGCCCCCTGATGTTCTGGTCGACCAGGGCTTCAAAGTGGGGTGTTAAGTTTATGTTTTATTTGTTTATTAGAATTAAAGTTTCAATTTTAACAACTTAAACCCCTCCACTTTGATCAACATTGATTTTAGTTACTCTTAACCCTACTTTAGGTTATTTCTAGAATTATAACTAATTAGGTTAAAATTCCTAGTTAGTAAATTCTCGTTTATTTAAACCTTACAAATTCCAATTTAAAGTTTTATATTTTCGGGGTGTTACAAGTCCACCCCCCTTAAAAAGGGTTTCGTCCTCGAAACCGTAGTACGTACCAAATAAAGTAGGGTGAAGACGTCTCATCTCCTCTTCGGACTCCCACGTAGTGTCCGAACCTTTCCTATGCTCCCACTTGACTTTGACTTGATCAATTTGTTTATTTCGTAATTGTTTGACCTTTCGGTCCAAAATCTCCACCGGTCTCACCGCATAATTCAGACTATTATCCACTTCGATATCATCGTAATGGATATAGGCCGTTTCGTCTGCTAAGCACTTTCTTAATTGTGACACGTGAAACGTGCCATGTATCCCACTTAGTTCCTCCGGTAACTCAAGGCGGTAAGCTACTTTACCGACCTTTCCGATAATTTTAAATGGTCCAATAAACCTCGGGCTTAGCTTCCCCCTTTTTCTGAATCTAATAACGCCCTTCCAAGGGGAAACCTTTAGCATGACCATATCGCCAACCTGGAATTCGATTGGCCTTTTCCTTTTATCAGCATACGCCTTTTGTCTGTCTTGAGCTGCTTTCAAGTGTGCCCGAACTATATCTATCTTTTCATTCGTGGCTCGTACTATATCTTGGTGGGCGAGTTCACGTGGTCCCACTTCACCCCAACATACTGGGGTTCGACACTTCCTACCGTAAAGCATTTCGTATGGTGCCATCTTAATACTAGATTGGTAACTGTTGTTATACGAAAACTCGACTAACGGTAGGTGAACATCCCAACTTCCTCCAAAGTCGATTATACACGCCCGAAGCATGTCCCCCAATGTTTGTATCCTTCTTTCACTCTGTCCATCCGTTTGGGGTTGGTACGCAGTGCTAATGAACAATTTGGTTCCCATTTGCTCTTGGAAATCTCGCCAGAAATTTGAAGTAAACCGGGTATCCCTATCAGACACAATGGATACCGGCACCCCATGACGTGCTATTATTTCATTCGTGTAAACCTCTGACATCTTTTCTGACGTAAAAGTCTCACGGATCGGAATAAAGTGAGCACTTTTCGTCAATCTATCTACCACCACCAATATGGCATCGAAACCACGATTTGTTTTAGGCAATTTGGTCAGTAGGTCCATTGTGATATGTTCCCATTTCCAAACCGGAATATCTAACGGTTGGAGTTTGCCGTATGGTTTCTGATGCTCCGCCTTGACTTGTAAACATGTCAAGCATTTTTCCACATACTTTGCCACATCCCTCTTCATTCCGGGCCACCAATAATTTTGTTTCAAATCATTGTACATCTTGGTCGCACCCGGATGAATTGAATAACGAGATTTATGAGCTTCATCAAGCAGAAGCGCCTTCACTCCACAAGTATGTGGGACCCATATCCTTCCGGATCGGGT
This sequence comes from Helianthus tuberosus, assembly GCA_030545235.1. Taxonomy (NCBI): domain Eukaryota; kingdom Viridiplantae; phylum Streptophyta; class Magnoliopsida; order Asterales; family Asteraceae; genus Helianthus; species Helianthus tuberosus. Next base: position 33,116,006 of record CM060352.1, on the reverse strand, counting down.
CTTCAACCCATGATTCCCATCCGACAAATCTTTTAATTGACTGATTATTCTTTCTTTCTTTCTTCCAATTTTCTTCTTTCATTGCTTCTAATTGCGCCTCTCGAATACGTTCAAGTACACCCGAGGTCACCACTAGTTGCATCGATCTTACTCGTATTGGGACATAATCCGCCTTTCTGCTCAACGCATCCGCCACCACATTAGCCTTTCCGGGGTGATAATGTATTTCACAATCATAATCTTTCACCGTTTCCAGCCATCGCCTTTGTCGCATATTTAACTCTTTCTGATCGAAAAAGTATTTCAAGCTCTTGTGGTCGGTGAATATGGTGCACTTTACCCCATACAAGTAGTGCCTCCATATTTTTAATGCAAATACCACTGCAGCCAACTCGAGATCGTGCGTGGGATATTTCTTCTCTTGTATCTTCAATTGTCTAGAGGCATAGGCTATTACCTTGCCCCGTTGCATCAACACGCAACCGAGCCCCGATAGTGAAGCATCCGAATAAACCACCATGTCTTCAACGCCGTCCGGCAATGTCAATACCGGAGCTTGAGTTAACTTTTCTTTTAGCGTTTGAAACGCTTTTTCTTGATCGGCACCCCAAATAAACTTTTCTTTCTTTTGGGTTAGCTTTGTTAGCGGCGACGCAATCTTGGAGAAATCTTGAATGAATCTCCTATAGTATCCCGCAAGCCCCAAAAAGCTTCTGATTTCTGAAGGGTTCTTCGGGGGATTCCATTTTGACACAGCCTCTATCTTTGACGGATCCACTAAAACCCCATCGGCACTTATGACATGGCCGAGAAATTGTACCTCTCGTAACCAAAAGGCACATTTAGAAAATTTTGCATATAACTTCTCTCGTCTAAGTCTCTCTAACACTTCTTGTAGGTGGTGTGCGTGTTCGGCTTCACTTTTCGAATACACCAAGATATCATCGATAAACACGATGACCGACTTATCCAACATTGGCTTGCAAACCCGGTTCATGAGGTCCATGAAAGCCGCGGGCGCATTTGTTAGCCCAAATGACATCACGAGAAATTCGTAATGTCCGTATCTTGTGCGGAAAGCCGTCTTCGGCACATCTTCTTCTTTGACCTTTAGTTGGTGATACCCTGACCTAAGGTCAATTTTTGAAAACCAGCTCGCGCCTTGTAGTTGGTCAAATAAGTCGTCTATCCTCGGGAGCGGGTATCGGTTCTTTACCGTGAGTTTATTTAACTCCCGGTAATCGATACACATGCGCATGCTCCCGTCTTTCTTTCTCACAAACAACACCGGTGCGCCCCAAGGAGACACACTCGGCCTTATGAATCCCTTGTCAAGCAAATCTTGAATTTGGGACATCAACTCTTGTAATTCCGACGGTGCAAGTCGGTACGGGGCTTTTGCTACGGGTTTCGCGCCCGGAATCAATTCGATCCCGAACTTTATTTCTCGTTCAGGCGGTATCCCCGGTAAATCCTCCGGAAACACATCTTCATAATCTCGTACTACCGGTACATCTCCAATCTTTCGTGATTCTTTTTCGGGCTCATTAGCGTATATCATGAATGCCTTGCATCCTCGCTTCATAAGCTTGTGAGCTTTCAACATTGAGCATACTATGGGGTTGCCTCCTTTTTCGCCATAAATGGTGACGTGTTTTCCGCTTGGAGATGTTAGTTTTATCTCTTTACGAAAACACACGACCTTTGCATGGTATTGAGATAGCCAATCCATCCCAACGACTACTTGGAATTCTCCCATCGACATCGGGATTAGATTTATCAAATATTCTTCATCGTCAATGCTCAGTTTACAGTTTTCACATACATCACAAACAATAAAACTTTTGTTATTACCTATCTCTACTTCTAAGGGCACAGGTAATTTTGTTAGAACAAATGAAGGATGTCGAATAAATCCATATGAAACAAAGGATTTATTCGCACCCGTATCAAATAACACGCGTGCAGGAATTGAATTTACAGCAAATATACCTGAGACCACGTCAGGTTCAACCTTCGCTTCTGCGGCGGTTAGTTGAAAAGATCTTGCCTTTGCTTTTGGGGCTTCACTTTTCGGTTCCTGCCCATCCTTCTTTCCAACCAGTTCCGGACATTCCGACTTTTTGTGACCCGTTCGATAACAATTGTAGCAAACCGTCACTTTCTCCGGGCACGATATAGCCATATGTCCCGTTTTTTTGCATATGGGACAAGGCTTATCTTTGTAACGGCATTCGCCCTTATGCCCCTTTCCACAGATTCTACAATTTGGCGACCCGCCCTTCGTATCAGATTTCTTCACGGTTTCATTTGTTCGTGCCTTTTTAGCAGGGCTTGGGTTTACATCTTGTGCTTTCCGTTCACCCCGTTCAATACTCTTTTTCAGTTCAATTTCCCTTTCCCGAGCAGCATTTATGATCTCGGTAAGGGTCTCGTATTTTGAAGGGGTGATAAATTCCCTGTATTCAGCACTCAACATGTTATGGTAGTAGTATATCTTTTGTTCTTCATTTGTCACTAGATCATCACAAAACTTCATCTTATCCATAAATGTTGCCGTAATCTTGTCTATGGTCTCACCCTTGTGCCTAAGTTGCATGAACTCCTCCTTGATTTTATTCATAACCGCCTTGGGGCTATGATGTTTAAGAAACGGTGTTTTGAACTCTTCCCATGTCATGATCTTAGAAGCTTCAATACCGATCTCTCTCTTTTTGTTATCCCACCAATCTTTCGCTTGACTCCTTAGTTGACCCGTACCATAGGCTACGTAGTCATCTTCATCACAATGGGTCCTCTCGAATACCCCTTCGATATCACTTAGCCATCGTTGGCACACAATTGGATCAACCTCCCCATTATATATTGGTGGTCTACAGGCCATGAATTCCTTGTATGAACAAGGCTTTCGTCCTCCATGCTTCTCTTTTGCTAAATTTGAATCATTTTCCAATTTCGTGATTCTATCTTCTACTATTGATAAAACTGTGTTTTGAATTTTATCAATAAAGCCCGCCAAACTGTTTTCGATCGCCTTTCCAATCTCTTCGGCAATCACTTCTCTTATTTGTTCGGTGACTCTTGGCACCGCATTATCATTACCTCCGTCAGCCATCTCTATTTCTGAAATGTTTACACAATTTGTTAAACATTCCATTTATAACACATGCTTTACTTGTTTTGATTCAATCAAGTTCATAACTTGATTTAATCATTCTTGTTTCAATTAAATCAAGTTTATAACTTGATTTAATCATTCTTGTTTCATGCATTTCTTGTGTTTGAGTGAGCTCTTACACTCTTTTCATGCATATTTGTACATTTCTCATTCTATACGTAATACATAATTTATTAACAAAATAAGTTAATTCTTACCGGACGATCGATCAAGCTTGAACCGAACACTTTGTTAACAACCTTAGGCTCTGATTACCAACTTGTAACACCCGTCTAATTAAACTTGATTTTAATCATAAAATATAGCATTTCAAATGAAATATTGTTAAAGTATTGTATCATTCATAAAAGGAGTTCATAAGTAGCATCGACCATAGTCAACTAGTGACTAAATTAAAACATTACAAAAACTGTTAAAGATTTGTTTACGTCCATACACAAGGTCTATTTAAGATTTAAAGCGTTGCGGAAGCTAATATATAGTGTTCGGTTCTTCAAAAGTTTGCTCGACCATCTTCCGGTTAGTTACTATCAACACCTACGATCAAAAACACAACATAAGTTAGTTTTGATCAAGTCCAAGCAATTACAAACAAGTTCTAAGGATTAACAATTGAAAAAAAATAAAAATTTTCGGACTGAAGGCGTCGCGCGACGCGACGGGGGCTCGCGCTACGCGAGGCCCTTGTTTTCACAGAAGGTCTTGTTTGTTGTTGCTGAATATTTCCAGCTCCAAGTGCAATCAAGTTCCAACTTCAAATAGCCATAACTTTTGACTCGTAAGTCCGTTTTAGGTGATTCTTTTTCCTATGTGTCTGTAAATTCGTTACCGACATGCCTATTATGAATTTCATACCGAAAAACTTAATTACGGGTCAAAAGACTATATGAGCATATATGATTATTCGACCCATTCTAACCTTACACATCTTGCTACCATTTATCTATTAGACCTATGGCGCCCTATGCCCAACATCCGGCTTATTATTATTATTCACATATCTTACCAATTTATGACTTCGTGCTCTTGTGAATATTTCCGCCTCTACTTTCAATTTTACAATATTGAAACTACAAGTATCATAATTTGACCCGTTTGATCCATCTAAGGAATTCTCCATTTTAATGGCAACCAAACGACTACAAACCAACCTTTAACCTACGGATTTAAGTATCATACATGATTACCACAACCAACACGATTTTATCAACAACGCAAAGTTTAACAACAATTCAACAAATGTAACGGATCAAGTTACATACCTTAGCGTACGCCCTTCAACCGTGAATCACCACCGGCTTGTCCACTAGACGTTCCGGTATCTTTTCCTATAGAGTTCAATTAAAAACATGTTTAGAACTCTCTTTAGACCTCACTTCGCATAATATACCGAAACATCACAATTATGCGTTAAAGCTTTAAATTTCTATTTCTAAGCCTTCTTTGAGGCATTTTCACAAACACCTTAAAGGCAGATTTATCACAAGATTATATGACAAGTTTCTAGCTTAACATTTAACCATAATTTCACTTCAATCAACATTTTACATGTTTGTTAGCTTCTAAATTCCTGAAATCACTTTCAAATCGTCAAATTACAGAAAATCAACATCCAATATTCTAGTATTCATCAATTTACTCATAATCCATTAATCACATATAATGGTGTTCATAGATTCACCAAAATTTCCTATGATTTCAACTTCTATTGGTCTAGGGTTTGTTCCTAGACACTATAGTTGTTCTTCAATCATCACAACATATACATGCAACCCTAATTCAGATTTCCCAAATTTTCATGAGAATTTCAAGTTAAGAGTTTTTACTAAATTTTACATACCTTGTAATCCTCTTACGATGAGGATCACGATTCTAAGCTCGGATTTTCGTTTGGACCAGATTTGCTCCTTCAATTTGTGGATTTTAGTAGAATTATAGGTTTGGTTGAAGGTGGGTGTCGCCCCCTGATGTTCTGGTCGACCAGGGCTTCAAAGTGGGGTGTTAAGTTTATGTTTTATTTGTTTATTAGAATTAAAGTTTCAATTTTAACAACTTAAACCCCTCCACTTTGATCAACATTGATTTTAGTTACTCTTAACCCTACTTTAGGTTATTTCTAGAATTATAACTAATTAGGTTAAAATTCCTAGTTAGTAAATTCTCGTTTATTTAAACCTTACAAATTCCAATTTAAGGTTTTATATTTTCGGGGTGTTACATTAGTTCACCATTCACCATCAATGTTTAGACCATGAATGTTGTTCACCGCTTTTCTGTTATTAACCAAGGCGTGGAAATAACTAGAATTCTCATCACCACCAACTGCCCATTTAACACGCGCTCTTTATGTGGTTCAATCAACCTTTCAAACTCATTTAAGTTGTACTAGTGGGAAGGCCCGCGCATTACAGCGGGTACGTTTGTTTTGCCGCCTTGTAGTTGTTGGAGTTTCTAGTGTCTGTATGACGTTTATGGGCTATTCTTTACGACGACGACATTTTTATGGAAATAAAAGGCGAAAATACAATATTAACATCAAGCACTAATAAATCCATTACCACTTTATAGTATCAGATTTAGTAGAAGGCTTAACCCATGTGCAGACAATCAAACATGTAATTGTTGAGCTTTTCCTTAATGGTAAAAATTCATATCAATATTTTTTTTTTCAAAATAGCTATATACCTACATTTCTATCATCTAAACACATGTTTGATACAATAAAGATGGATTTATTATTTAGTGGTGATTAATGATGCAATGATTCTTTTGTTTTGGTGCTTCTGTGGTGTCATATAGTCTACATTTTAAATATGGACTAATACTTAAAATATAATTTTAATATTCATCTTATAATTTGCATGCAACATTACAACTTCATATATACGTTCTTCCCAACGAAAGTACCTTATGCAAAATATAAAATAAGATTCTATATCCTTAAATACAATTAATGGATATTATAGGTTTCTATGTGCTCATATGATGACTAACTGCTAGGTAACTTTTTGACATAAGACAAAGACATATTGTTTGGAAATTACCTTCATATGTGAATTTTAGAGAGGAAGGGGTAGAAATGGAAGAACATAGCATAAGTATGTGAATTTGATGTAGATTTGTTCTTGACCATTGGTATACCATCTTAAAAATTTGTGCAAATTCCTATAAGGGTAGAAAACCTAGTTTATTTAATAAGGTAGTATAGATATAGTTAAACATTTTCTAAAAAGTAAGTTATTTCGATGGTGATTAAATAGTTTTTTTTTTGTTATGAGGCCGGTTAACGTACAAAATGCCTTAATGTACATTGCGTACGCGATGCATTACCAACACGCGAATTGAGTTTATAACATGCGATTTCCTTTTTCCTTTATCACATGCGATTTCAAAAAAAAACTGCAAATGCGATTTTAGCCTACTTTTGAACATGTGATTTCATTTTTCCCTTATACACATGCGATTTCCAAGTTCCATGAAACATGGGATTTTAATTTTTTTTGTAAAATAACGTGCAATTTTGCCATCGCGTACGCAATGTACGTTAAGGCATATTGTACGATATACTTTTTCTTTTGGTTATTACGCATATAACCACACTCTAAATTCTTGAAAACATAACAAATGAGGTGGTAAGTTATGTGGCTGTCATTTTGGTATTAAGCAAAAGAAGTAATGCCTAATTAATTGTTTAAGATGTTATTAAAGAAGCAATGCTTAATTAATTGTTTAAGATGTTATTATATAAATATATTAATAAAAATAAAAAGCTATAATACATTAAAAGGTAAGTTAAAGTCCAACAAATCTAATAACAATCACTACAAATTTGGATACAGTAACCTTATTTTGAGACAAAATCAGTAATTTATATATTCTGTCATTACTCATTATATATTTAATACGATTCATGTTCGCCCCATTGTAATACCCAAGTAAGTGAACGGAAGATCGCCCTTCCTACACCCAACCACTTTGGGTCACTCTAGTTAAAGCGGTCTTGAAGAGCCTACCAATATATATTTTTTTTTCTATTTTTAAAGCGTCGGCTAAGGTGGTGGTGGATAAATTAGAAGCTATGATGAGGAAGTTTCTTTGGGGTGAGTCGGAAGAGATTAAAAGAACGCATTGGGTGGCTTGAGATATGGTGACACCGCCGAAGCACTTGGGGGGTTTGGGTATCTGTAAACTTAAAGTGGTCAATGAGGCACTTTTAACGAAGTGGGTTTGGAGGTTCCGGATAGAGGAAAATAGCTTGTGGCGAAGGGTCGTGGTAATAGAAGAAGATGGTCCATTCTTCCGTTGAACTCATCATTATCGGGGGTATGGAATAACATTGTAAGGATGGAAGCAAAAATGAACCCGAATGAGAAGAAATTGTATAATTATATAAAAGGTAGGCTGGGTAATGGTGCTAAATTTAGATTTTGGGTGGACTATTGGTGGGAAGGAGGGCCGCTGATGTATAAGTGGCCTCGTCTTTTTGCGTCGGAGATGGATAAGGTTTGTCGGGTGAGTTTCTCAGGCGATGATTGGAACTGGGAATGGTCAAGGCCATTTAATTCTGATGTTGAGGTGAGGGAGTGGGATGAGTGTCGTCGGATTTTGGCTAATGTAGTGACATCGGATCAGTCTGATGCTTGAGTTTTCTTTGGGTGAAGTGTAGGTCAAAATATAAGGATTTAGTGTGAAAAGAATGGTGTAAAAACTCAATGTATATGTTGTAAGTGTTGTGTGTGGTTTTGGCCTTGGTTTTCGGGGCCGGCCTCATTCTATTGAAGTTTAACTTAAAAAAAAAAAGTCATTATATATTTTGGAGTTACATAAACCAATATATCATTGAAAACTCAAAATTATTTTAATTAGGACTCGAGGGTATGGGGAGGGTCATCCCCATGAGGATGGGCCGCCATATAGACGCCACATCACCATCCAATGGAGGATGGCCCTCCTTGCATTTTGAGGGGAGTGGAGGATGGGCCTACCTCACACAATTATTTTATAATTTTCTAACTTTTTTTGGTTAACTTGATAAAAACTTCTTAAAAATTAGAAAAAATTACAAGTTTTGTCCTTTATCTTTACATCAAATTTCAGGCGCTGTCCTTTAGCCAAAAAATTGACAGGCGGTGTCCTTTATGTTGCCAAATCTTGCAAGTTATGTCCTTTAGGCCAAACCCAGTTAGATTTTTTGGTTAAATAAATGTATTTTTGTAATTTTAGAAAACAGATGAGGGTACTTTAGTAATTTTATCTATTTAATTGAAAAAATAAAAAAAAAAATTAAAACATTATACCCCATCGTCATCTTCAGTCATTAGTCTCTCTCTCTCTCTCCTTTCTCTCTCTTCACTCTCTCAACTCAGAATCACCAACCTCACTCATAAACAAAACCCCTCAAATTAAAACATCATCCAATCTTCAAATCGTTCATAAACAAAACCCCCAAATCACCACCACGACTTATATCAAAAATCCAAATTCTAATTAATCAACAGACATATGTTCAGATCTAATCAAATAGCTTGTTACAAGAATATCATTAAACACATAAAAGCCACTGTTATGACCGTGAACCGGAGTTCCCACCACCGTCTCAACCAAATCTCTACCTGCTGTCACCGTCTTCCCACCTCGACCACTGCCATTCTCCATCGTCATCATCATCTCAATCAACATTATCATCGTCACCACGTCGCCGGAATTTCATCTCCGGTGACTGGTTTTAGAGAGAGAAAGAGAAAGGAAATGATAAAGGGGCTAGGGTTCTCTTACCTGAAAGTGTGACTGCCATCTATCCGCCGAATCACCACCATCACTGTCACACCGGATCACCACCATCACCGTCGTCGAACTAACCCACCACCACATCCACCCCTTCACCTTCACCCATCAACTGCCGTCACCGCACCTAACCCACCACCACAACCACCCCCGAACCCAAATCAACTGCCGTCACCGCACCTAACCCACCACCACAACCACCCCCTCACCTTCACCCACCACCAAATCAACCACCGCCGCCCCTAACCCACCACCACAACCACCCTTCACTTCCGTCATCCCTTCAGATTGTTTTAGAGAGAGAGAGAGAGAGAAGAGAGAGAGAGGACCTTCACTGTCATCCCCCTTCAGATTGTGTTAGAGAGAGAGAGAAGAACTGTAAGTTTAGAGAGAGAGAGAACTGTAAGTTTAGAGAGAGAGAAAAGACATTCAGTTTGAGAGAGGGAGAAAGATTATATCTATTTTATTTTTCATTTTATTGCAAACTAATCCCTAAACATAATTTGTTTTACACAACAGCCCCTGAAGAGGTGAAATGACAATAATACCCTCAGGTGCAAGGCACATGACCAGATTTAACCAAAAAATCTAACTGGGTTTGGCCTAAAGGACATAACTTGCAAGATTTGGCAACATAAAGGACACCGCCTGTCAATTTTTTGGCTAAAGGACAACGCCTGAAATTTGATGTAAAGATAAAGGACAAAACTTGTAATTTTTTCTAAAAATTAAATAAAATTAAAACATAAAACAACATAATTAAATTCATTTCATAGCATAAAAAATTACATTTCCTAAAAATTAAAATTACTAATCCTAGAAACGGAAAACATAAAAGCGAAAAAAAAATAACGATACGACTAAAAAAATAAACAACCTACAACGTCCATTTTTTCTTAACCTCCTCTTTCATCATCCAGTAAACCTCGCGTTCATCCTCCGGAACCGAGTCGAGATCCAACCTCATAATCCTAAAATCCTCCGCTCGAGCATAGTCGGTCGACAAGGTTTTCTTATAACTATATTTTTCCGCCGTGAGCTCTTTGAACGAATAGAATTCGGATATCAACTCGTCCATTTTCGAACCCGCCCCGGAAGACGTTTGGCTCGAGCCTCCCCCTTTTCTCTTTCCGGCCGCCTCTTTTTTTGCTTTGTCCCTTCCGGGGGACGTTCCGACTCGTGAACGGGCAACACCTCCTCGTCAAATTCCGGGTCGTCGTTTATGTCGATTTGACAACGAGCGGTGGAGACTCCCGCACTATAACTTCCAGACTCGGAAGTTTTACTTCGTTTGGCGGTTGCGACCTCATTTGGAACCGGCCTCCATTTGTTTTCTTTCTTTAAAACGTTCCATGCTCGGAGGTGTTGGAAAGACGTTGAATTTTTAGAGTCCCCTTTAGCCAAAGCAAGGTTGAGAATGTCCTCATCGTTACTCCCACTAGGAGGATTAGTGTAAATTTGGTTATAAAACCCGCTAAAGGTGTTGATGGCCTTGCTCATTTTACGCCACTTGCCCGAGACATAATCGAGATCACGCATCGGGCCTTGCTCCATAATCCCGTTAAATCTTTCCGTTCTCGCCTTCCAAAAACGAGTACCCGTTTGGTTGTTCCCTAAATTTTAAAAAAATGCATTAGTAAAAATAAAAAAAATAAATCTTTTTAAATTTAAATTAAAAAAATAAACTTTGGTTCATACCGACAATCGGGCAAGTTGAGGACTTAACAAACGCAATTGCTAGTGCCTCCTCCTCTAGTTTTGTCCAAGGTCTCGCCTTTGGTTTCGAACCGCCTTTGGTTTCGACTACGGTTTCAACCGCCTTCCCCTTCCCCTTGTTTTTTGCGCTTGATATTTTGAGGTGGCGATTCGGGGACGACTTCTTCATCATCGTCAAGTGGAACCGGGGATTGCGATTGGGATGTTGGCGGTTGTGATTGGAATTGCGCTAGAGATTCAAACGAGTTGCGTTGCATCATTTGTTGGAGTGCTTGGTAATGTTGTATTTGTTGAACTTGAGACATTTGTTTGAAGGCGTTGGGTGATTGTTGGAAACCCAAAAACGTAAATTGTGGAGACACCCATGAAGGATCGATAGTTGGAGTGTAAGCGGGAGTCGAAAAAAGTTAGCTTGGTTCGGGTTGGGATTGTTTGGGTTGATCAGATTCATGATTTTATAAAAAAGATGGAGTTTTTTTTTTATTTATAAAAATGGATGAGAGGAGGGAGAAGTATTGAGATTTTGGATATAAAAATGGATGAGAGAAGGGGTATTTATTTAAAGTGAAAAAGTTTTTTTTTTAATTAAAATAGCCGTTACAAACGGCTAGTTTTTTGAATCATGGGCCCGTCGAGCACGTCGTTGGGGAGTCGGAGAAGACGCGACGTTCCTATGGGGGGCGGCGTGGGGGTGCGGCGCCGGGCCACGCCAGGCCTAAGCCGGCCCCATACCCTCCGGTCTAATAAATTTTGTTACCTCACCATCTACCTTAAAATGGAAGCAAACACCTATCACTTTAGCTTTTAAGATTCTTTTCTACATATGCATTCTTTGTTTGTTCCACTCCAAGAGATAAATGCCACAACTCAAGTGGGTCCTTGAATGCATTAAACCCGTCAATGACTTCAATTCGTATTTCACCTTTTAAATTGTTAATCAAGATGTAAAGACACAAACAAATAAATTTTTTTGATACGTTTTGATGGTGGGTCGGTCAGGCCGGATTAGTGGTTTAAATGTTTGTTTTGATGGTATGACAGTTTAAACCGGTTTTTATTTTTATTAAATCATTATTTTTATAGCAAAATTCAACATGGCGAAGATGATTCATGATTATCATATGCGTAGTTACATTTTCAAAGAATGAAAAATCTATATACTATACGGGAGATTCAAATAGAAAGTTCATTTTGTCTAGGAACGATAGGAAGTAATAAGATTATTGTTTTGGTCAAAAATCACACAAGGATAATGCAACCAAATCTGATTTTATGAGGTATGATGTTTGGTTAATTGTATGAACGACAAGTATATGAAATCAACGATGAACACCGAGATTTATACGAGGAAAAAGCCCATGATCTTTAGAAGATCTCCGGCATAAAAAACCTCGGGTGATGGAAACTACCGATCACCAAATATATTGCAAAAACAATAATGATCCTTGTACAACTTCGGAAGAAAACAAGCTCAATACAATGGATTGCTAGTGTGAGTGTGTGTATTTCGCTAAGTGTTTGCAGAGAATTCGAGTGTTGTGTGTTTTTTCTGTGGTGTGTTCGACCTATGCCTCAAATGAGCTCGTTTTCCCCTTAAAAGATAAGAAATATCCAGCAACAAACTTTCCTAAAAAGGTGGAGGTCACCCATGTTCTCCAAAACGGTTATTTCTTCATCAAGCACGTCCCTATGAAGCATATTCCACGAGATTCCAACAAAGACTAAGCCCATGTCATCCATTACCTGCATATAAACATTAAAAACGTGACAATTGTTAGAAATCATAAGTTATGTTAAGGATCCTGGATTCTCAGACTCTGGATCCTCAGACTCCCTGCATCATCCATTAAGGATCCGTGATCCATGCCCAGTCTCAGGATAGATGATCCTTAGCATAAAATTCATGCCCTAACAATTGCCCCCAATATGGCAGTTGTGATAAGGATTCACAACTGTCATATTTCCGTTAGAAGCGGACTAGCCGTTGCTGCTGGTAACTAGTCGTTACACTACGCGTCGTCACTGATAAGACCTGCTATAATCATCATCGCAAAATATAGAGTTAGAGATAACTCCTCAAATGCCTTTACAGACAAGAAGATCCTTCTGTTTGTGGAGAATGAATCATTCTACACAGTTCGCTATTAACCTTCCTTTACTTTAATTTTTGCATTGACACTTTAACTGTTAGATAGCCCTGTCTGGCCTGGGTGGATGATCCATGGTTTTGCTGGTGAAATCCAGGCCAGATGATTTTGATACATGTTTTGGTCAAAAATCAAGCAATGATAATGCAACCAAACTTTCTGTTGTGAGGTATGATGCTTGAATTGATGAACAACAATAAGGATCACTCAGAAATGAAATGAACAAGTGACACAAAGATTTATACGAGGAAAAAGCCCTTGATCAATGAATGATCTCCGGCATAAAAAACCTCGGGTGATGGAAATGTAAGACCCTAATTCGTAACTGACTAAAGTCGCAGCGGAAAATCGTACCATAAAAATTTCTTTCGTTACAAACACCTTGACGCACATAAATTCATTTTTAAGATTAATTCTTTCACAATAAATACATTTTATTATATTTTTTTCAATAAGAAGCCATAACCTAGCTTCACCCCAATACGTACTCAACACTCCCGTACAATCTATCTTGTGACTCGATCCTCGATCTCCAATCCTTGGTTATCCTCAAAACTGGTACTACCTGCGTTCACCACATAAAATTCACAACATTAGTACACATTATAAACCCACAAGGTTTTCACGTTTACTTCTCGTTTCGTTAACTCTTTACATCCCAGCTTTTCCATCCTGTCATACCATCTGTGATGAGACTTCTTTGTTATTCCTGCATTTCACTTATAACTCCAGGTACACGAATAAACAGAGTAAACACTTAATAATACCGAAAGACTTGCATACATACCTAAACTTCATACATATTATCTCCATATATATACATACGTACACACATGCATACATAACTGCTTGCATACATACTCACACACATACAAACCAATTTACATGCATACTTACATATACACACATCTACGACATTAAATACGTATCTACATGTACACACACCAACATCATTACCTACACTCATGACATTATACATATTTAAATACCTACCACCCTACGTGCATCATACCAAACCCATACATGCCTACTCTCATACATACCATCGTATATCCGCTTATTCTTGCTCGCATACTTATAAACATACCCACGTAGATACATACATGCTTTCATACACTTAAATTCATAAATTCGTAAGTTAAACTAGTCGTACGTAACTTAAAACGCGTTTAAGCGAGTTCCCAAGGCAAAACGAGGCACGAAAACAGTTTTCAGAGAAACATGACCCGTCGCGCGACGCGACGGGCTGTCGCGCTACGCGACCCCCCTAAATCGACAGAAACATCGCAGCTGGTTGCTGCATATTTTCAGCACGATCCGGTTTTACGGAAACAAGCATAACTCTCTCATTTTTGATCCGTTTTACCCGATTCTTTTTCCTACACGTCCGTAATTTAATTCTCCATCTAATGGAACTAAAATCCAACATCCGACTTAACAAAATTTCAGACTTTTAACTCTTCGGCTTATTACCCCTTTACCATTTTGACTCGTTCATGCATACATCAACATAACTTGTTCATTTTACCATAACCCCTTATAAACATAATAATATCAGTGTCGTCTATCATAAATTACTAAATTCTTGGATGTCTTGCATCCTCTTAACACCTTATCGTTCATATGCTTATTTTTGACCCGTTAAGGGTATTCGCGCATTAATTGGTCTACGACTAACCAAACCAAAATCCCCACTTCCATACTTGTCCAAAACATTAAACTAATCGAATAACTTGTTTCTAAGCTACTTTTAAGATCGTTTGCCGCAAAATACCCATCAAGGGCATTTTGGTCAACTTTAATCCCATCATTTACGACGGAAGACTTCAACACATATTTGACCTCAAACATCATGTTTAATTAATTAAAACACTTTATTACTTAATCGAACTAAGAAGTGATTTACAGAAATCACTTACCTTATGCGTCCGTGCTCGTATCCGATTCCTCGCCTTTTCTTGACCCGTTAGCCTTTCATGCTTGAGTCCGTCTTGACATGATTCCTATACTCTCTTTTCATCAAAATCATGCTCTTATTAGCATATGCATTCATACATAATAACAATCATATCAATCGCATATTTCACACTTAACTTTCATTAATCATTTCTAACAAACATAATTCATATAATCATATCCATATACGTTTAAACTCATGTAACTCATCATGTCATTACATTTAACGCGGATTGCTATAACATATACCATACGACTTCCCATCAACCTACATTTACGTGAACGAGTCAATTCATGTTTCTTATACTTAGTTGACTTTCAAAAGTCAACTATTAACCATACTTAACTATCGACTTATCATCATATACTCGCAACATCACAATCGACTATACGGACGACACTATATACATTTAATCACATATTTGGTGTGTGTACCATCTTCTAAACATAACGTACAACTATTTCATGCATAATCTTCTAAACTCATACATAACTCATCAAATCCTTCTCCTAATCAACACCTATCACTCACACATAAGCATCAAACATATCAACACCACATTTCATTCAATTCCTCTAACCACAACTCATCCTACTCACAAAATACATCAATCTTTCTACAAGAATTGGACATAGGTGATGAGTCAAATCATCTTTATCACCATAACTAATGGGTTTATCATCTAGACATCAATTTAGCACAAACCATTCATAATCCATGTTCTATATGATGATTATAACACATACTCATGCTCAATTCCACTTAAACTCATGGATTAGTTCATAACCCACTTTACACATGATCACCAATCTTAGATTTAAGACATACCTTATGATCCCCTCGTAAAGGTGATCATTAATCCGTGTTCCTTCTTGAATTTGAGCCTCGATTCACCCTTCAATTTGGTGATTTAGTTGAGTTAGGGTTTGGAGCTCTTGGAGCTCCTGAACATTCGTGAACACACACGAAGTGTGTGTTTGTGTGTGTTGATCTTTCATTTTAATAACTCAACTTCCATCTTGTTCCACTTTAACCCCTCGGGTTTGCCTTTAAAAACATAACCGACACTACTTTCATCATTTAATACTTTTTGACCATACCCTTGACTAGGTTAAATAGCCTAGTTATTAATTTCATGACATGTCATATAGGAACACACTACAGTTATTAACATTCAGATTTTGGGGCGTTACAAGTCTACCACCCTTAATTAAGGTTTCGTCCCCGAAACCTTTCTCACCTCTATTTAACACTAATTAATTCTTCTCTACGTCCCATCAACACTACCGCTAGCCCATTACAACGACTATCTTCATTCTTTAAGAACCCGCTCCGGAGTTCTTATTAGTGTCGCTTTCACTAATAACGCTAATTCCCAACAACCTTTATAGCTAATGCTTCATTCATCATTCTAATACTCGTATATCATATGCTTATTCATATTATCTTAGTCGACGATACGATCTTGCGTGGTAATTTGTACATACTTAAATATGTTTAACTTTAACTAATACATCTTAGTACTGGGTAACTATACATTCTCGATTCATAAACTATTCATATAGTTGGTTTCTTCCTAATAAGTTCATACCTTCCATACTATAACTTCACCCATCATGCTCATTTCCTTGACCGGTTAATAACGGGTCAATGCACCCACTTCTTTAATTTATAATCATACATACATCCTTATGATCCGTTCATAACGAATCTAATACCTTCATCTCATCTGTTAAGATTACATTCTATACATACATTATTTAACATTTAGTTCTTGTTTTGTTACCACACAAAACTACCATTTCATAGTCATATTTACGTACTTACTTTAATGTTAACCTTATTCTACATTTTTCTACAGTTACTTATACCTTGCATACCTTTACGTTACCTTTAAATCATTTCGTTCGTTTCACATTACTATTACTTTCACTTCATGCATTACTTAATTTTCATATATAAATGTGTCATACTAGTTCATATCTATCCAACATGAGTTAAACCTGTTACTAACCTCTTTTTCATTTCCCAAACCACGATCCGCAACCCAGATCGATCATCATTCTCCTCGAGTACTAGCCGTAACAGGCCAGGTTTCATTCATCCCTGAAATGAGACCTCGCTCGTGCACATCCTTTCACCAATACGATTGGTTTCATCACATCAATAGTTCTAACATTATCATCAACAACATCGACGGTTAGCATATGTCATTTAAATATTCATTACACTAGGTGATTACCCACCTTTAACTCTTCTACAATTTCCTACGTACTTACTATAACGTACCACACATTCTAACTCTTACATGCAGTCCTTTCATTCTATTAATCATTTCGCCAACTGAAGTACACGCTCGTACTTCCTTCCATTCATGCTTACTTGCAAAGATCTTATCACATCGTTTCAATATTTCTTACTAAGCTTACCATTCCCGCCCGTACTCAAGTTATTGTCCGGGTCACAGCCCGACATCATTCTGACTTCTAAGAGTCAATTTCTAACACATCTATCACATAACTTATTCAAAACTTCGTCTATTATACTATCACCTTTTACTTTATACTTATTTCTATGACCCGTTCGACTCAGTTATGGTCAAACTGCCGACATCTTCTTAGGCGGATTAATCTCATCTTTTTATATTTTTAAATCCGTCTCACGGATTCGGACGCATCATTCATGCTTTTTCATTCATTAAATCCGCCTTACGGATTCAAACATTACATTCATGCCTTTCATCCTTGAATCCGTCTCACGGATTCAAACATATCATTCATGCCTTTCATCCTTGAATCCGTCTCACGGATTCAAACATTGCTTTCATACCTTTCATCCTTGAATCCGTCTCACGGATTCAAACATATTATTCATATCTTGTTGATCCGTACTTAATTACGGATTCCACATTCTTCATTCTTATCAGGCATGTTTTTCATACTTTCATAGTACTCTCAATTTCCCGAGAGTCTTACTTCCCATTTCATCCACACGCCTGCCTGCTACCTAACTCTACCGGACATACCTGTAACAATTATCATGATCTCACGAACGTCATACGTTTCTCGTGTACTGGCCAGGTACACAATCCACATAGTAGTTTCGTGCCTTTATGTAATTGTCACCTTATGTCCGTAAACTTAGGTTTCGGCGCGTGTATCACTTCCAGTACTTCATTACTATACAATCATTGTCTTTTATTTAAAATTTTTCCTTCCCTTAATGAGTTTTACCATTACTTACACCCACATATTAATTTTACGTACCTGGGCTCATTTGCCTGTTTGTCTTATTACCTCTTTGCCTGCCTTAGTATTCATCCTAGACTGCATTCATAGATCATCCTCTTCATACACTTATGCTTACCTCGCACATACAAAACCGTCAGTTTCTTTATACGTATACATAAGTACATAGTTACCTTAGATTTTACCTTTGGATCTTGATCGAGTCTTAGATTGTACGGGTTTCTTATCTCAAGAGCACACCAGTTTGAGTTCAAGTACTTACCTTCTCGTACTTGATTCCCTCAAACCAGGGCTCTGATACCAACTTGTAAGACCCTAATTCGTAACTGACTAAAGTCGCAGCGGAAAATCGTACCATAAAAATTTCTTTCGTTACAAACACCTTGACGCACATAAATTCATTTTTAAGATTAATTCTTTCACAATAAATACATTTTATTATATTTTTTTCAATAAGAAGCCATAACCTAGCTTCACCCCAATACGTACTCAACACTCCCGTACAATCTATCTTGTGACTCGATCCTCGATCTCCAATCCTTGGTTATCCTCAAAACTGGTACTACCTGCGTTCACCACATAAAATTCACAACATTAGTACGCATTATAAACCCACAAGGTTTTCACGTTTACTTCTCGTTTCGTTAACTCTTTACATCCCAGCTTTTCCATCCTGTCATACCATCTGTGATGAGACTTCTTTGTTATTCTTGCATTTCACTTATAACTCCAGGTACACGAATAAACAGAGTAAACACTTAATAATACCGAAAGACTTGCATACATACCTAAACTTCATACATATTATCTCCATATATATACATACGTACACACATGCATACATAACTGCTTGCATACATACTCACACACATACAAACCAATTTACATGCATACTTACATATACACACATCTACGGCATTAAATACGTATCTACATGTACACACACCAACATCATTACGTACACTCATGACATTATAAATATTTAAATACCTACCACCCTACGTGCATCATACCAAACTCATACATGCCTACTCTCATACATACCATCGTATATCCGCTTATTCTTGCTCGCATACTTATAAACATACCCACGTAGATACATACATGCTTTCATACACTTAAATTCATAAATTCGTAAGTTAAACTAGTCGTACGTAACTTAAAACGCGTTTAAGCGAGTTCCCAAGGCAAAACGAGGCACGAAAACAGTTTTCGGAGAAACATGACCCGTCGCGCGACGCGACGGGCCGTCGCGCTACGCGACCCCCCTAAATCGACAGAAACATCGCAGCTGGTTGCTGCATATTTTCAGCACGATCCGGTTTTACGGAAACAAGCATAACTCTCTCATTTTTGATCCGTTTTACCCGATTCTTTTTCCTACACGTCCGTAATTTAATTCTCCATCAAATGGAACTAAAATCCAACATCCGACTTAACAAAATTTCAGACTTTTAACTCTTCGGCTTATTACCCCTTTACCATTTTGACTCGTTCATGCATACATCAACATAACTTGTTCATTTTACCATAACCCCTTATAAACATAATAATATCAGTGTCGTCTATCATAAATTACTAAATTCTTGGATGTCTTGCATCCTCTTAACACCTTATCGTTCATATGCTTATTTTTGACCCGTTAAGGGTATTCGCGCATTAATTGGTCTACGACTAACCAAACCAAAATCCCCACTTCCATACTTGTCCAAAACATTAAACTAATCGAATAACTTGTTTCTAAGCTACTTTTAAGATCGTTTGCCGCAAAATACCCATCAAGGGCATTTTGGTCAACTTTAATCCCATCATTTACGACGGAAGACTTCAACACATATTTGACCTCAAACATCATGTTTAATTAATTAAAACACTTTATTACTTAATCGAACTAAGAAGTGATTTACAGAAATCACTTACCTTATGCGTCCGTGCTCGTATTCGATTCCTCGCCTTTTCTTGACCCGTTAGCCTTTCATGCTTGAGTCCGTCTTGACATGATTCCTATACTCTCTTTTCATCAAAATCATGCTCTTATTAGCATATGCATTCATACATAATAACAATCATATCAATCGCATATTTCACACTTAACTTTCATTAATCATTTCTAACAAACATAATTCATATAATCATATCCGTATACGTTTAAACTCATGTAACTCATCATGTCATTACATTTAACGCGGATTGCTATAACATATACCATACGACTTCCCATCAACCTACATTTACGTGAACGAGTCAATTCATGTTTCTTATACTTAGTTGACTTTCAAAAGTCAACTATTAACCATACTTAACTATTGACTTATCATCATATACTCGCAACATCACAATCGACTATATGGACGACACTATATACATTTAATCACATATTTGGTGTGTGTACCATCTTCTAAACATAACGTACAACTATTTCATGCATAATCTTCTAAACTCATACATAACTCATCAAATCCTTCTCCTAATCAACACCTATCACTGAAGTGTGTGTTTGTGTGTGTTGATCTTTCATTTTAATAACTCAACTTCCATCTTGTTCCACTTTAACCCCTCGGGTTTGCCTTTAAAAACATAACCGACACTACTTTCATCATTTAATACTTTTTGACCATACCCTTGACTAGGTTAAATAGCCTAGTTATTAATTTCATGACGTGTCATATAGGAACACACTACAGTTATTAACATTCAGATTTTGGGGCGTTACAGGAAACTACCGATCACCAACTCAAATTAAACAAGAAATGTATTACAACTTCGGATGGTAGCGAGCTAAGTACAAGGATCACTATAGTGTATTGTGTAAAAAAGTGTGTAATCGCCAAGTGAATTAACGAGAGCTGATGAGAGCAGTTGTAAGAGAGTGTGTGTTAGCCAAAAATAGCCAAGTGTTTCTATATAGCTCGCTACCCCGTTTAAAAATGGAAAAATATCTAAGCTAACAAACATTCCGCATTTCATGCAACTCCTCCACGAACTCCATAACGTCCACTTCAGTTAAGCACGTGCGGAATAAGCCATGGAATATGCTCCAGGAATATCGCCAAGACCAAGTCCAAGCTCGTACTCCTGCAAAACAATACCATATTCGAAGTAGACAATCGTTAGTATAAGGATCCTTAAGATGATCCATGATCCTGATCCTGAAACACTTCTGAAGATCACTAACTCAAACAGAAGTGAGGATCACCAAACCCAACAGTAATTGAGGATCACAGGTCATTGAGAAATCCTCCCCTAACAATTGCCCCCAAAATATAAGGAGTAATAATGTAAAATAACGAGTTATATTTTCTCGTTCTTATCCGCAATGAATCAACGGATAACTAGCCGTTGTAGTCGGACTAGCCGTTACGAGCATGACGTCATTGAGGTGACTATCCTGCAAAACCATCATTATAAATTGAAGTTATGGATAGAGATCAATCCGCATTTAAATTCAAGAGAAACTCCCTTTAAATTCATATCCGAAGATCAAGCAGGTATCTCTCTTCCTCTTCTTCCTTTACGTTTTCTTTCTCTGCTCCTTCTTTCTTCACCTTCTTCATAATCAAGATGATGTTAAGATCCTCTCCTGCTAAGGATCACAAGAAGGACAGTCCTCTTAAGAGCCAGGGGATCATCAAAGATTCGGCGAATGAAAGGTGCTGCTTCACTGATCCACAAATAGACAGAATCCGACATTGCTTTCCGGCGAACACCTATTTCAAACCGTTTGACCGTTCTAAGTGATTACGTTTCTGAAACTTGGGTAGCTTTCCCGGTCACTCCTTTCACAATAGGATACTCGTATCATTTCCCTGAATTCACCCAGTCTTTCTTCTCCCTTACCGGCATCTCCTACATTCAGGCTATGCCAATGATCTGGAGGGTCTTATATACCCTTGAGAGGATCATTGAGCAAGAAGGAATTGCTCTAGGAATGTCAGAATTGGTAGAGATGTATGACCTTACAACATTTGGATCCCATCGATATCTATTCAAGCGTAAACCCGGTGAAGAACACCCCATCTTCAAAGCTACTAAGAACGATACCAACTGGGAACGGCGATTCTTCTTTGTCAGAAGGGATTCTATCCCGGATGGAAAGGATCTGCCAAGGAAGTGGACCACCCATGGTAGGATAGAGGATCCTGAGAAGGATCACCAGATAACCTTGTTTTTGTATAAGGATCACTAACATCCTTTTGTTTCTGTTGTACAGCTATCTCTGTTTCGCACCTTATACCATCACCTGCCACCAAGGAAAGGCTTGCTGCTTTCAGAAAACTTGACCCTGCAACAAGATCATTCAAAACAAACACCCAGGATTCTCAAGAAGTATCCTCAGGTTCTGTCACTATGTCGAGTAAGTATCCTGTTTTTTGTATAGTTAAATGTTTAAATAAATAGTTAAATAGAAATAGGATAAGGATACTTATCTGTTTTGGGTGTGTAGGCGCCGAGAAATCCTCAAAATCTGCCTCCAAATTCAGTGTCACTGATCTTGACACTGTCAGATCCTCAAAGAAAAAGTCTGATGCTAGCCCCTCCGTCGTAATCCCCAAGGCAACCACTTCAAAGGGAAGAGGTGGAAAGAAAAGGAAGACCTCTGAGGCTGACAACCTACAAGGCTTGCCTCTGATCCGCCATCAGTTCCTCGAGTACTTTGCAGACGTAAGGATCACTGACTTAGCTTAGTTATCCTGCCCATTTGAGGATCACTTGACTCTAATCTTTGCATTGTCTTCTTTGTAGAAATTTGCTGAGATCGAGGACTATGTTGGGAATGTTGAAGAGCTTGAGGAGAAATACTCTAACCTCCAAAAAGTGGCGGTGCTCAAGGATCACAAGATTGCTTCACTTGAAAAGGACCTCAATGATGCCAAAGTTCAGATAGTTGCAACTCAGATCAATGCTAATTACGAGAAGCACGAGATCACGGAGGATGCTAAGGTCTCCGCTGCCATTGCCATTGTTAGGGGTGGATTTCTAAATGATCAGTGATCTTCATTTACTGTTGGGTTTAGTGATCCTCAATTCTGTCTGAAGTAGTGATCCTCAGAAGTGTTGCAGGATCAGGATCATGGATCATCATAAGGATCCTTGTACTAACGGTTGTCTACTTTGAATTTGAAATTGTTTTGCAGGAGTATCAACTTGGACTTGGTCTTGGCGATATTCCTGGAGAATATTCTAAGCCTATTCCGCACGTGCTTGGCCAGAAATGGACGTTATGGAGTCGTGGAGGACTTGCACCATTTGCGGAATGTTAGTTAGAGTAGATATTTTCCATTTTTAAAGGGGTAGCGAGCTAATTAGAAAACACTTGGCTATTTTTGGCTACACACACACTCGTACAATTTCTTTCACCAGCTCTCGTTACCTCACTTGGCGATTACACACTTTTCTACAAAATACACTATAGTGATCCTTTTACTTAGCTCGCTATCATCCGAAGTTGTACTACATTTCTTGTTTAATTTGAATTGGTGATCGGTAGTTTCCATCACCCGAGGTTTTATATGCCGGAGATCATTCATTGATCAAGGGCTTTTTCCTCGTATAAATCTTCGTGTCACTTGTTCATTACATTTCAAAGTGATCCTTATTGTTGTTCATCAATTCAAGCATCATACCTCACAACAGAATGTTTGGTTGCATTATCTTTGCTTGATTTTTGACCAAAACAGTTTGGCGCCCACCGTGGGGCAATTGGTGCTTCATTCCTAAAGAGATTCGTGTTTTCGTGGTCGTTTCGGTTCATAACAACCAGGCAGATGGCTTCTTCAGCAAAGAACACTTCAAACTTGATGCCGTCATTCAGTTCTTCACAAGGCGTTCCTCCTTTGCCTCCACCACCTTCTGGATCCCAGAAGAATGATGAGAATGCTGCGAAGAAACCAACCCCCATTTTCCAGAAACCACCAACTTCTTCTGTTTCAACTAATCCTACAACTAATGATCTTTATACTCTGATTTTGCAGATGAGGAATCATGCACAAGAGCAGGACAAAACCAACGAAAGGATCCTCTGGGAGATCGATGAGATCAAGAAACAGAAGAAATCAGTGGAGGATCACTCTCCTCTGATGCCAAGATCGCTGAACTTCGACACTCCAGCCATAACTTCCCAACACTCAGCAGTTCCGGACGTGCAATACTTGGGTGAATTACCAGGAAGGCGTTATGGAACAACAACTATGAGTCAGGCATTTGGCTCTCACTTTCAGCCTCAAGGATTCTCTTCTCAACCATCAGGATCCTCTTCTCAGCATCAGGGATACTTCACGTCAGGAGGATATTTGGGAATGCAGGCAGTTCAAGGATCCTCTCAGCTCCAAGGATCCTCCCAGGTCCAAGGATCCACCCAGGTTCAAGGATCCTCCCAGGTCCAAGGATCCTCCCAGGTCCAAGGATCCTCCCAGGTCCAAGGATCCTCCCAGGTCCAAGGATCCTTCCCGATCCAAGGATCCTCCCTTGTCCCAGGATCCTCTCTGGTTCCAGGATCCTTTCAGGTTCAAGGATCATCTCAACTTCAAGGATCCAACGTTCTTCAGGATCAAGGATTCTTGAGAAGTATGCAGCCTCAGAACTCGGACGTTCATCAAGGAGACTTCATACCAATGCAGACCATTGCTCCCTCTGGTCCTACAATCATGCCAGAGTCTCGTCAATATGGATACATATTTGGGATTCCAAACACGAATCCCGTGGGAGGTAACACTTTCAATAATTTATACAACACTAACCATGGCTTAATGCAGGATACATGAATCAAACAGGCTATGGCCAGGGAGTTACAGAAGCTCAAGGATATGATATCCAGTGTTCCAGGAGTGGTTAAACCCATTCCTGAAATTGCAGATGGTAGCCATAAGATATCTCGTTTTGCACCACCCTTATGTGATGCTGAGATACCTAAAAGATTCCAGATACCATCCATGAAACTGTATGATGGTTCGACGGATCCAGAGGAGCATGTAGCTCAATACAGGGAGAGGATGGAGATCAATCCAATTCCTGAAAGGTTAAAAGAAGCATGTCTATGCAAGGGATTTGGATCCACACTTACAGGATCTGCTCTTAAATGGCTGCTAAGTCTTCCCCCTTACTCTATTACTTCATTTGCTAATTTAGTTAACTTGTTCAATAGTCAATTCTCTTGTAGTAGAAAGTTTGAACGATTAACTAGTGACCTATATAGGGTAACACAAGGTCAAAACGAATCACTTAGAGATTACATCACTAAGTTTAGTAAAGAATCCTTAGATATTCCTAACTTGGATATTGCTACGGCTGTAGAAGCCTTTAAAATGGGATTGCTTAGGGATTCATTATTCTATGATGATCTTGTCATGACACCTTGCAGGAATCTTGATGAAGTAAGAACCAGGGCCCTTAGGTTCATCCGTCTAGAGGATGACAAAAGGATCCAGGATAGATTAGCAGGATCCTCAAAACAGGAGAAACAAGGATCCTACTTCAGGAACAACAAGTCCAAGTTCTACAATAAGTCTGATAACCAGAATGTGCATTCAGTGGAACAAGAAGAGGATGATGAGGATTATCCTCCTATTTCTGAATACTGTTTTTCTGTTGATAACAATGAACTAATCCTTGCAATGCAGAATCTAGGTGAGAAAGCTAGGTGGCCAAGGAAAAGTGATAAACCAGCTGCTACAAAGGATAAGTCCAAGTGGTGTGCATATCATGAGGATTTCGGGCATCTCACTGAAGAATGTATTGCACTAAGAAAGGAAATTGGCTACTTGTTGAGCAAGGGGCATTTGAAGGAACTCTTGGGTCGAAAGAAGTCAAGGATCCAGGATCCTGAAAGGATCCCTGAAAGGGCTCCTGCTCCGCCAGCAGACGCATAAGTCATAAACTTCATATCCGGTGGATCAGACATTTGTGGTACTTCCTTTTCAGCAGCAAAGAGACATGCTAAGGAAACCAAGATGGATAATGGAGACAGGCCCGTCCGGACCTCCATTGTCACCCAGGATAAAGTGATAACCTTTGATGAGGATGATCGTGTTGATGTGCAGGATCCTCATCACGATGGTCTTGTAATTACGTTGTTTATTTCTAACCATTTTGTTCGCAGGATCCTTATAGATGGAGGAAGCTCTGTGAACATCATCCAGCTTGATGTCCTCAAGAAGATGAATATCCCGGAGTCTGATATTATCCCAAGATCCTCGGTGCTTGTGGGCTTCAGTGGAGAAACTAAGAATACATTGGGGGACATCAAACTCCCAATCTATATTGAAGGATTGCATTCTTATCAAAAGTTTTGTGTTATAGATTGCTTATCATGTTGTAATGTTATCCTTGGCAGGCCATGGATACATGACATGAAGGCAGTCCCATCCACCTATCATCAATGTGTAAAGCTTCCAAGTCCTTGGGGAGTGGTGAAAATTGAGAGTGATCAACAGGAAGCTAAAAATTGCTATACCTCATCAATTAAGCCAGCCTCAAGACCAAGGGAGCAATAGCAATTAAAGTATCCTTCAAGAGATGTCTTGGAGGCAAGAGAACAGGATTTGAAAGAAATCCTCATGGATCCTGATGATCCTGAGTCCAAGATCTTCATAGGATCCGGGATCCTTAGCGATATTGAACAGGAGCTAGTATCCTTCCTCAAAAGAAGGAAAACTGTTTTGGTCAAAAAATCTGTTGAGGATAATGCAACCAAACTCTCTGTTATGGGGAATGATGCTTTAAATGTAGAACAATGATAAGGATCACTTCAATGTAAATTGCACAAACGACACAAGGATTTGTACGGGGAAAAAGCCCTTGATCAAGAGTTGATCTCCGGCACAAAAAACCCCGGGTGATGGAAATTACCGATCACCAAGCTCAAATAAATCAATAAATGTTTACAACTTCGGATAGTAACGAGCTAGGTACAAGGATCACTACGGTGAAATGTGTAAAAGTGATCGAAAATTGTTAAGTGTTTGCCGAAAGCTTCAAGAGTGCGATTGTACGAGAGTGTGTGTAGCTGAAAATGGCTAAGTGTTCTAATTACTAGCTCGTCACCCCTTTAAAAATAGAAGTTAACTATACTAACAAACTATCCGACTTTTGTGCCAAGCTCCCACGTTCTCCACAACGTCCATTTCCGGTCAAACGTGTGCGAAATACCCGTGGAATATTCCATAGTTACGTTGCCAAGACCAAGTCAAGCTTGTTACTCCTGCAATATAACACGAAACATAAACAAACAATCGTTAGTATGAGGATCCTTAAGGTGATCCATGATCCTGAAGCTCTCCTGAGGATCACTATCTGTCACAGAAGTAAGGATCATTAATTAGGATAACAAGTAAGGATCACTAATTGTTAGAAAATCCTCCCCTAACAATTGCCCCCAAAATATAAGGAGTGATATGTAAAATGAGCGAATTATATTTTCTTGATCTTATCCGCAACTAACTATCGTAAATATAGCCGTTGTTGTAGAACTATCCGTTGCAACTATGACGTCATAGAAGTGACAATCCTGCACAATCATGATTATAAATAGGAGATAGAGATATGATCGTTTGCATTTAAATTTCAGAAATACTCCCTTTATAACTGCATCCGAAGATAAACAGGTATTCTCTCTTCATCTTCTTCTTTCTTTTGCTCTGTTTTCCGTCTCTTCCCATCATTCTATCAAAGATGTTGCTCCGGAACTCCCCGGCTAAGGATCACCCGAAAAACAGCCCACTGAAAAGCCAGGGGATCATCGAAGATTCCATAAAAGAACGCTGCTGTTTCAACGATGCACAGATTGATAGGATCCGCCACTGCTTCCCGGCGAACACCGTGTTTAAGTCTTTTGATCCCAATACCCTGAGTGATCATATTTCCGACAACTGGGTTGCTTTTCCTGTCACTCCGTTCACTATAGGCTATACATATCCTTTTCCAGCCTTCACCCAATCTTTCTTTTCCCTAACCGGCATCTCTTATATCCAAGCCATGCCGATGATCTGGAGGGTTTTGTATACCCTTGAAAGGATCATCGAGCAGGAAGGGATAGACCTAGGAATGTCAGAGCTGGGAGAGCTGTATGATCTTACTACCTTTGGTTCTCATCGTTATTTTTTTAAACGTAAACCTGGTGAGGAACACCCGATCTTCAAAGCCACTAAGAATGATGCTAACTGGAAGCGGCGTTTCTTTTTCGTCAAGAGAGATTCTATCGATGACGGAAAGGATCTACCCAAGGAATGGGCTACCCATGGTAGGGTGGAGGATCCTGAGAAGGATCACCAAAGAACTTTCTTTTGATATAAGGATCACTTATGTACTTTTGCTTTCTTGTTATGCAGCTATCACCGTTTCACGCCTCAGACTGTCTCCTGCTGCCAAAGAGAGACTCGATACTTTCAAGAGACTTGATCCTGAAACAAGAACTTTCAAGACAACCACCCAGGATTCTCAGGAGGTATCCTCAGGATCTGTCACGATGTCAAGTAAGTATCTTTGTTTTAAAATTTAAATAAATAGTGAAATATAAGTGAAGTAAAGATACTTATCTTGTTTTGGTTGTGTAGGTGCTGGAAAATCCACCAAGTCTGCTTCAAAGTTCAATGTCACCGATCTCACCACCGTCAGATCCTCCAAAAGAAAGGCTCCTACCAGCCCGACATCTTCAGTCCCCAAGGCACCCCTCAAAGGAAAGGGAATCAAGAAGAGAAAGGCCTCTGAAGCTGAGGATCTGCAGGGTCTGCCTCTGATCCGCCACCAATTCCTCGAGTACTTCAACGATGTAAGGATTTCTGTCTCTGCTAGTATATCCTGCTGACATATCCTGCTGATTTGAGGATCACTTGGTCCTGACCTTATCTTTTATCCCCTTTGCAGAAATTCACTGAGATTGAGGATTATGTTGGCCACGTTGAGGATCAGGATAGGAAGATTGCCGACCTCCAGCAGGTTGCATTGCTAAAGGATCTCAAAATTGCTGATCTTCAGAAGGAGCTCCAGGATGCCAAGACTAAGACGGCTAAACTTCTGATCGACCTTGACTATGAAAAACATGATCTCATAGAAGGTGCAAAGGTCTCTGCTGCCATCACAATGTATCAGACAAAACTAAAGATGGCCCAGGAAGCTCAAGATCCTAACTTCGACAGAAGCAGCTGGGATGTTGAGGACTGGAAAGCAAGGTTGGCTGATCTTGAAGATGATGAAGAGGCTGAGGAGGTTTTGGCAATCGAGGCTGGAGGCAAGGGTGAAGGTGGTGAAGCAAGTGGAGCCGGAGGTGGTGATGCAGGGAAGGTTTAGGCTGCATGATTGGGCGATGATGGAAACTTCTAGACATAGCCGGAGCCCAATTTTTTAGTTTGATGGTTGTTTTGTTGAACAATTTGCTGGTTTGTACTGAACAATAGTTGTTAGGATTAAGGATCATGTATGATCCTTTGAACAATAGGTAGGATTGCAAATGGTGGAGGGATCCTCTATTTGGGGGATGAAGCCATTGTGATCCTGCCGCCTTTATATTCCTGCACTACTTTTGAACCTATTATCATGGACACCCTTTACCTACCCCAGCGGACGGGCCACGTATTGCTGGTAGATGCTCGGGGTAGGTAATTTTGAAAACCTTTTTAGGGTTAATCTTTTGTTAATAAATAAAACCTTAATCTTTTGTCGCTTATCTTGTATTGTTATCCTTTTTGTCTCTTTAATTCTCAATTGTTTTGATGTACACTTATTGAATAAACGATTTTGAACAAGTCAGATTGAAAATATTTAGGACATGATCCATGATCAAATATCCTATAGTTAAAGAATCCCAAAAGGTAATATATTTTAAGGATCACAAGTTTAGTTGTCAAATTTTAAGGGTTATTCAAATAAACAATGAATAGAATTAAAAATAGTTAAGGATCATACCTGAGGATCCAAGTTAGGATCCTATAAGGATAACTATAAGATAAACCTTAGAGAGAAGTAAGGATCAAGGATCCCTAGTTGTTTATCTTCAAGGACCTGAAATAGAGCATAACTTGGGACTAAGCCAATATAAAATAAGAGTTAGCAACTGGGGACAAGCCCAAGGATAACTGGGGACAAGCCCAAGGATAACTGGGGACAAGCCCAAGGATCGTATGTAAACTGGAGTATGGCCCTTACTGGCGACTATCCAAACTTAGTGACATGAAAATGCCAAAACCTTAGCTAACGTGAAAACGTTAGAAACCTTAGGAGCGGATGTATGGTACGTCTACCATTATACGTAGGATCCTAGGTATAGCCAGTACAATGGAATTATCAGCCCCTAAAGCGAGTACTGGTCCCACTGCCTTGAACTATACCAGGATCATCATGCGCTACAGGCGGAGCTGGGGTCAAGCCCAAATAACTGGGGTTAAACCCAAGGAACGGATTGCTTCTGCAGATAACCAATATTTTGCTAAGGATACCTGAACTTTCAAAACTTAAAATCACGTGAGAGATGGATAAAGGACACATGATCCTTATCCTTATATGAGAAAATAAAGAAATGAAATAGTTCAAGATTAGGATATTACCAAAGTAAGGATCACCGATACTTTAAGGATCCTTCAAGGATAACTCCAATGTAAGGATCATCTGTGCGATGAGGATCCTGCTCACATGAAATATTTCTTCAAGTGGACAGCATTCCAAGCTCTTGGTAGCAAATCACCTTCCATGGTTAGCAATCCTGCTTCAGCTTCAATCAAATAAGGGCCTTCCCATTTTGGAGCCAATTTTCCATCAGCAGGATTGGTGGTATTCTGAAATGCTTTCCTTAATACCATATCTCCAACTTGAAACTTCCTGATCCTGACATTTTTGTTGTAAGCACCAGCCATTCATTGTTGATAACTGGCCATCCTTATCCTAGCCAGATCCCTGATTTCTTCAATAGTATCCAGGTCTTGAGCCAAGTTCTCATCATTTTCCTCAGGATCACGGGTACTTGTTCTAGCAGTTGGAACCACCATTTCTGTTGGGATCACTGATTCTGCCCCAAATACCAAAGAGAATGGCGTTTGACCAGTAGCATTCTTAGGGGTTGTCCTATCAGCCCAAAGCACATAAGGTAGTTCTTCTGCCCATTTCCCTTTTTTTGGATCCAAGCTTCTTCTTCAAATTGTTGATGATGATCTTGTTGGATGATTCTGCTTGACCATTAGCTTGTGGGTGGACTGGTGTTGATGTTATCATCTTAATCCCCCAGCTGTCACGAAAGTTAGTGGTTCTGCCCCCAATGAATTGGGAACCATTATCACATATAATTTCAGAAGGAATACCAAATCTAGTTATAATATTTCTTTTAATGAAGGATATAACTTCCTTTTCTCTGACTTGGGCAAAAGCTTCAGCCTCTATCCACTTGGAGAAGTAATCAGCCATAGCTAGCATGAACACTTTTCCACCAGGTGCCTTAGGGAGCTTACCAACTATATCCATACCCCATCTCATAAATGGCCAAGAGGAGGATATCGGATGCAAAAATTCAGCTGGTTGATGAAGGATATTGCTGTGTCTCTGACAAGGATCACATCTCTTAGCATACTCCACAGCATCTCTCTTCATGGTTGGCCAGTAGTATCCTGTCCTCAGGATCCTTGAGAATAATGCCCTGCCCCCAGTGTGGTTTCCACAATCTCCTTCATGGAAGTCTTTTAAAACTTCTTGGATTTCAGGATCCTCAATGCATCTCAAGTATGGTCCTGCAAGAGATCGTCTATACAACATATTATTTAAAATTGTGAATTGAGATACCTTAATTTTGAAAGCCCTAGGGTTTTCTCCTGTAGGAATCTCCCCATGTTGTAAGTATCTCATGATCGGTGAGATCCATGATCCTGGTCCTGAATGGGATTGCGTATCCTTACTAGGGATAATTGCAAAATTCTTTCCTATCTCCATAGCCACATGATCCTCTATAGCCGGGGTCAGGATATGGATAATAGGGATCTTGATATCCTCCGGGGTCTTCAAAGATGATCCTAAGTTAGCCAATGCATCAGCTTCTGTATTTTCTTCCCTTGGTACCTATGTCAAACTAAAGGAAACAAAGGAGAGTGCCAATTCTTTGACTATCTCTAAATATTTGGTTAGCTTTTCACCTTTAACAGCATAGGATCCATTAAAGTGGTTTGTAATTAGCAATGAATCTACATGTACCTCAAGATACCTGATCCCCATATGCTTAGCAATTTGCAAACCAGCAATTAAGGCTTCATATTCAGCCTCATTGTTAGTGGTTTGGAACTCACAAGCTATAGAGTGGGGTATTATGCCCCCCTGTGGTGATTTTAGTAGTATTCCAAGCCCTGTGCCTTTGACATTTGAGGATCCATCAGTATAGAGTATCCAAGGATCCTTGGTCTCCTCTAGCTGTTGGACTTCTAACTCAGCTTCTTTTTGTAAATCACTACTGAAATCAGCCACAAAGTCAGCTAATGCTTGGGATTTGATGGCTGTCCTAGGCTCATATCTTATATCATAGGCACTCAGCTTCACTGCCCACTTAGCCATCCTTCCTGACATCTCTGGTTTCCTGAGGACATTCTTAATTGGAAAATTAGTTTTAACAACAATAACATGAGTTTCAAAATAATGTCTCAACTTAGTAGATTCCATAATTAATGCAAGAATAAGCTTTTCAAGGTGTGAATACCTGGACTCGGCATCAAGTAAACTTTTACTTACATAATAGACAGGATGTTGTGTACCTTCGTGATCCTTAACTAGGACCGCACTTACTGCTTTAGAGGATACTGCAAGATACAAGGATAGCACATCGCCTTTTTCTGGTTTCATCAAGGACGGGGCTGAGGATAGGTAATCTTTAAGAGCTCTTAAGGCATTTTCATGCTTATCAGTCCACTCAAATTTCTTGTTCTTCCTTAGGATATCATAGAATTCTTTGCACTTCTCCGAGGATTTGGATATAAATCTGTTCAAAGCTGCTATCCTGCCTGTTAGTCTTTGGACATCCTTAGCATTGGCCGGAGATTTGATATCCACTAAGGCTTTTATTTGTTCCGGGCTAGCTTCAATGCCCCTCTTGGTCACCATGTATCCTAAGAATTTACCTGCTTTAACACCAAAGTGACATTTTGAAGGATTAAGTTTCATGTTATATCTGTCAAGGATATTGAATGCTTCCTCCAAGTCTCTTAGGTGATCCTCAGCCTTTATTGATTTTACCACCATATCGTCTATGTAAACCTCCATAGTTTGTCCAATCTGATCCTTGAACATCATATTCACCAGCCTTTGATAAGTTGCACCTGCATTTCTTAGTCCGAACGGTATAGCAATATTGCGAGCAATATATACCAGTTGGAGTCATGAAGGCTGTATCCTCTTGATCGGATGGTTCCATTTGGATTTGTTGAAATCCAGATGAAGTATCCATAAAAGTCAACAGTTCATGACCCGCCGTTGCATCCACCATGGAGTCAATGTGGGGTAATGGGAAAGGATCCTTGGGACATACCTTATTTAAATATGTGAAATCGACACATACCCTCCACTTTCCATTTTTCTTTTGAACAACAACCACATTGGCCAACCATCTTGGATACTTGACCTCTCTAATCATACCTGCCCGGAGCAATTTCTCTACCTCTTCCTGGATAATGGCATTTCTTTCCGGTGCAAACTTCCTCCTTTTTTGATGGATTGGTTTGAATGACCTGTCGATGCCAAGTTTATGAGTGATAATATCCTTAGATATACCTGTCATATCCTCATGCTTCCATGCAAAGGTAGTTTTCCTCCTTTTGAGGAAGGATACGAGGTCTTCTTTCATATCGCCAAGGATCCCTAATCCGATATAGATTTTAGATTCAGGATCATGAGGATCCATGAGGATTTCTACCACATCCTGCTCTCTTGCCTCCAAGACATCCCTTGGAGGATACTTTAATTGCTATTGCTCCCTTGACTTCGAGGCTGGTTTCATCGATGAAGTATAGCAATTCTTAGCCTCCTGCTGATTACTATCAATCTTGACTATTCCCCAAAGGCTAGGGAGCTTCACACATTGATGGTAAGTAGATGGGACTGCCTTCATATCGTGTATCCAGGGCCTGCCAAGGATAACATTACAACAAGATAAACAGTCAATAACACAAAAAAATTTATAAGAATGTAGGCCTTCGATGTATATTGGGAGCTTAATGTCCCCCAAGGTATTCTTAGTTTCGCCACTAAATCCCACGAGCACGGAGGATCTTGGTATGATATCTGATTCAGGAATACCCATCTTCTTTAGAACATCAAACTGGATAATGTTCACTGAGCTTCCTCCGTCTATAAGGATCCTGCGGACAAAGTGGTTAGAAACGAAAAGAGTAATAACTAAACCATCGTGATGAGGATCCTGGATATCAACACGATCATCCTCATCAAAGGTTATGACTTTTCCTTTAGAGACACTTGATGTTCGAACGGGTCTTTCTCCATTATCCATTTTAGTTTCCTTTGCATGCCTTTTAGCTGCTGAGAAGGATGTGCCGCAAATGTCTGATCCTCCAGAAATAAAGTTTATTACTTGTGCATCTGCTGGAGGGGCCAGAGCTTTCTCAGGGATCCTTTCAGGATCCTGAGTTCTTGACTTTTTTCTACCCAACAGTTCTTTTAGATGCCCCTTGCTCAACAAGTATCCAATTTCCTATCTTAGTGCAATGCATTCTTCTGTGAGATGCCCAAAATCTTCATGGTATGCACACCACTTTGATTTATCTTTGGTTGCAGCTGGTCTGTCATTTTTTCTGGGCCATCTGGCTTTATCACCTAGATTCTGCATCGCAAGGATTAGTTCATTGTTATCAACAGAAAAACAATATTCAGAAATTGGAGGATAATCCTCGTCATCCTCTTCTTGATCAACAACATGCACATTCTGGTTATCAGATCTGTTATAGGATCTGAACTTGTTGTTCCTGAATGAGGATCCTTGCTTATCTTGCTTTGAGGATCCTGCTAACCTCTCCTGGATCCTTTTGTCATCCTCTAGCCGGATGAACCTAAGTGCCCGGGTTCTTACCTCATCTAGGTTCCTGCATGGTGTCATAACAAGATCATCATAGAACAATGAATCCCTAAGCAATCCCATTTTGAAGGCCTCAACAGCCGTGGCTATATCCAAGTTGGGAATGTCTAAGGATTCTTTACTGAATTTGGTAATGTAATCCCTTAATGATTCATTATGACCCTGGGTTATCCTATATAGATCACTAGTTAATCGTTCAAATTTTCTACTACAAGAAAACTGATTATTAAATAGGTTAACTAGATTAGCAAATGAGGTAATAGAGTAGGGGGGATGACTTAGCAGCCATTTGAGAGCTGATCCAGTAAGAGTGGACCCGAATCCTTTGCACAGGCATGCTTCCTTTAACCTTTCTGGGATTGGATTGATCTCCATCCTCTCCCTGTATTGTGCTATGTGTTCTTCAGGATCCGTCGAACCATCATACAGCTTCATGGTTGGCACATGGAACCTCTTGGGTATCTCAGCATCACAGATTGGTGGTGCAAAACGAGATATCCTGTGGCTCCCATCTGCAATCTCTGGGATAGGTTTGACCACTCCCGGAACACTTGATATCATATCCTTCAACTTTTGCAACTCTCTGGCCATGGCATGGTTGATACCTGGATCCTGTATAAGGCCATGGTTAGTAGTATAAGAATTATTAAAAGTGTTACCTCCCATTGGATTCAAATTAGGAAGAATGGATGTTAATCCATATTGTTGGGGCTCTGGAATGATCGAAGGACCAGTAGAAGCAATGGTCTGCATCGGAATAAAATCTCCCTGATGGACATCTGAACTTCCTGTTTGCAAACTCCTCAAGGATCCTGGCATCTGGAAGGATCCCTGAAAATGGGACGATCCTGGAACAAAGGAGGATCCTTGAACCTGGGATGATCCTGGAACAAAGGAGGATCCCTGAAAATGGGACGATCCTGGAATAAAGGAGGATCCTTGAACCTGGGACGATCCTGGAACAAAGGAGGATCCTTGAATCTGGGACGATCCTGGAACAAAGGAGGATCCTTGAACCTGGGACGATCCTGGAACAAAGGAGGATCCTTGAACCTGGGACGATCCTGGAACAAAGGAGGATCCTTGAACCTGGGACGATCCTGGAACAAAGGAGGATCCTTGAACCTGGGACGATCCTGGAACAAAGGAGGATCCTTGAACCTGGGACGATCCTGGAACAAAGGAGGATCCTTGAATCTGGGACGATCCTGGAATAAAGGAGGATCCTTGAATCTGCTGCGCTCCTGAATATCCTCCTGAATTCATGAAGGATCCCATATGCTGAGGATAGGATCCTGCTGGCTGGAAATATGAACCTGATGCCTGGGTCACTGTTGTTGTTCCGTAGTGCACTCCTTTTGGTCCACCCACATATTGAACATCTGGAACCACTGATGGCTGAGAAGTAATCACCGGAGTATCAAAATTCAAAGATCTGGGCATCAGTGGGGAATGATCCTCTGCCATTTTCTTTTGTTTCTTGAGATCTCCGATTTCTTTGAGAATTCTTTCATTGGTCTTATCTTGTTGCTGTATATGATCCTTCATCTGCAAAATCAAAGTAAACATGTCACTAGTAGTGGGAGTGTAAGAAGCAGAAGAAGTTGGAGGTTTGGAGAAAATGGGAGTTGGTTTCTTCTCGGCATTTTTCTGAGGTCCAGAAGGTGGTGGAGGCAAAGGTGGAATGCCCTGAGATGAATTGACCGCAGACATTGCAGTAGAGGTATTCTTCAATGATGAAGCCATGTATTTGTATGCAATGAACCGGAATGATCACCAACAGAAAAACTTCTTAGGGATGAAGTACCAATTGCCCCACGGTGGGCGCCAAACTGTTTTGGTCAAAAAATCTGTTGAGGATAATGCAACCAAACTCTCTGTTATGGGGAATGATGCTTTAAATGTAGAACAATGATAAGGATCACTTCAATGTAAATTGCACAAACGACACAAGGATTTGTACGGGGAAAAAGCCCTTGATCAAGAGTTGATATCCGGCACAAAAAACCCCGGGTGATGGAAATTACCGATCACCAAGCTCAAATAAATCAATAAATGTTTACAACTTCGGATAGTAACGAGCTAGGTACAAGGATCACTACGGTGAAATGTGTAAAAGTGATCGAAAATTGTTAAGTGTTTGCCGAAAGCTTCAAGAGTGCGATTGTACGAGAGTGTGTGTAGCTGAAAATGGCTAAGTGTTCTAATTACTAGCTCGTCACCCCTTTAAAAATAGAAGTTAACTATACTAACAAACTATCCGACTTTTGTGCCAAGCTCCCACGTTCTCCACAACGTCCATTTCTGGTCAAACGTGTGCGAAATACCCGTGGAATATTCCATAGTTACGTTGCCAAGACCAAGTCAAGCTTGTTACTCCTGCAATATAACATGAAACATAAACAAACAATCGTTAGTATGAGGATCCTTAAGGTGATCCATGATCCTAATCCTGAAGCTCTCCTGAGGATCACTATCTGTCACAGAAGTAAGGATCATTAATTAGGATAACAAGTAAGGATCACTAATTGTTAGAAAATCCTCCCCTAACAA
Source organism: Helianthus tuberosus (assembly GCA_030545235.1). Classification (NCBI taxonomy): domain Eukaryota; kingdom Viridiplantae; phylum Streptophyta; class Magnoliopsida; order Asterales; family Asteraceae; genus Helianthus; species Helianthus tuberosus. Next base: position 33,078,382 of record CM060352.1, on the reverse strand, counting down.
AAACCACCTTTGCTTGGAAACATGAGGATATGACAGGTATATCTAAAGATATAATTACTCACAAACTTGGCATTGACAGGTCATTCAAGCCTATACATCAAAAGAGGAGAAAGTTTGCTCCTGAAAGAAATGCTATTATCCAGGAAGAGGTAGATAAGCTACTTCGAGCAGGTATGATAAGAGAGGTTAAGTATCCAAGGTGGTTAGCCAATGTGGTTGTTGTTCAAAAGAAGAATGGAAAGTGGAGGGTATGTGTCGATTTCACTGATTTAAACAAGGCATGTCCCAAGGATCCTTTCCCATTACCCCACATTGACTCCATGATGGATGCTACCGCGGGTCATGAGTTGTTAACTTTTATGGATGCTTCATCTGGATTTCAACAAATTCAGATGGAACCATCTGATCAAGAGGATACAGCCTTTATGACCCCAACTAGTATATACTGTTATATTGCTATGCCGTTTGGATTAAGGAATGCAGGTGCCACTTATCAAAGGCTAGTTAATATGATGTTCAAGGAACAAATTGGACACACTATGGAAGTCTATATTGATGACATGGTGGTTAAGTCCAAGAAAGCTGAGGATCACCTTAAAGACTTGGAGGAAGCATTCAATATCCTTGATAAATATAATATGAAACTTAATCCTTCTAAGTGTCATTTTGGTGTTAAGGCAGGTAAATTCTTAGGATATATGGTGACAAAGAGGGGCATTGAAGCAAGTCCAGAGCAAATCAAGGCTATTGTACATATCAAATCTCCTGCCAATGCTAAGGATGTACAAAGATTAACGGGCAGGATCGCAGCCTTGAACAGATTCATATCCAAATCCTCAGAAAAGTGTAAGGAATTCTACGATATCCTGAGGAAAAACAAGAAATTTGAATGGACTGAGAAGCATGAATGTGCCCTCAGAGCTCTTAAAGATTACCTATCCTCAGCCCCAGCCTTGATGAAACCAGAAAAAGGAGATGTGTTATCCTTATATTTGGCGGTATCCTCAAAAGCAGTAAGTGCGGTCCTTGTTAAGGATCACCAAGGTACACAACATCCTGTTTATTATGTAAGTAAGAGCTTACTTGATGCTGAATCCAGGTATTCACATTTAGAAAAAACTTATCCTTGCATTAATTATGGCATCCACTAAATTAAGACATTATTTTGAGACTCATGCCATTATTGTTAGGACTAATTTTCCAATTAAGAATGTTCTCAGGAAACCTGAAATGTCAGGAAGGATGGCTAAGTGGGCAGTGAAGTTAAGTGCATATGATATAAGATATGAACCAAGGACTGCCATCAAATCCCAAGCCTTAGCTGACTTTAGTAGTGATTTGCAAAAGGAGGCTGAATTAGAAGTCCAACAGCTTGAAGAAACCAAGGATCCTTGGGTACTGTTCACTGATGGATCCTCCAATGTAAACGGAACAGGGCTTGGAATACTACTAAAATCGCCACAGGGGGACATAATACCCCACTCCATAGCTTGTGAATTTCAAACTACCAACAATGAGGCTGAGTATGAAGCCTTGATAGCTGGTTTGCAAATTGCAAAGCATACGAGGATCAGGTATCTTGAGGTACATGTAGATTCTTTACTGATCACTAATCACTTTAATGGATCCTATGCTGTTAAAGGTGAAAAGCTAATCAAATATTTGGAGATAGTAAAAAAATTGGCACTCTCTTTTGTATCCTTTAGTTTGACACAGGTACCAAGGGAAGAGAATGCAGAGGCAGATGCATTAGCCAATTTAGGATCATCCTTGAAGATCCCGGAGGATATCAAGATCCCTATTATCCATATCCTGACCCCGGCTATCGAGGATCATGTAGCTATGGAGATAGGAGAGGATTCTGCAATCATCCCTGGTGATGATACTCAGTCTCATTCAGGATCATGGATCCTTCCAATCATGAGATACATACAACATGGAGAGATTCCTACAGGAGAAAACCCTAGGGCTTTCAAAATCAAGGTATCTCAATTTACAATATTGAATAATATGTTGTACAAACGATCTCTTGCAGGACCATATTTAAGATGCATTGAGGATCCTGAAATCCAAGAAGTCCTAAAGGATTTCCATGAAGGAGATTGTGAAAATCACACTGGGGGCAGAGCATTGTTCTCAAGGATCCTGAGGACAGGATACTATTAGCCCACTATGAAGAAGGATGCTGTGGAGTATGCCAAGAAATGTGATCCTTTTCAGAGGCATAGTAATATCCTTCACCAACCAGCAGAGCTCTTGCATCCTATATCCTCTTCTTGGCCATTCATGAGATGGGGAATGGATATAGTTGGAAAGCTTCCTAAGGCACCTGGTGGAAAAGTGTTCATGCTTGCTATGACTGATTACCTCTCTAAGTGGATAGAGGCTGAAGCCTTTGCTCAAGTCAGAGAAAAGGAAGTTATATCCTTCATTAAAAGAAACATTATTACTAGATTTGGTATCCCTTCTGAGATTATTTGTGACAATGGATCCCAATTTATTGGGAATAGAACTACTAACTTTTGTGAAAGCTGGGGGATTAAGATGATAACATCAACACCAGTCCACCCACAAGCTAATGGTCAGGCAGAATCATCCAACAAGATCATCATCAACAATTTGAAGAAGAAGCTTGGATCCAAGAAAGGAAAATGGGCAGAAGAACTACCTTATGTGCTTTGGGCTGATAGGACTACTCCCAAGAATGCTACAGGCCAAACTCCATTTTCTTTGGTGTTTGGGGCAGAGTCAGTGATCCCTACAGAAATGGTAGTTCCAACTGCAAGAACAAGCATTCGTGATCCTGAAGAAAATGCTGAAAACTTGGTTCAAGACCTGGATACTATAGAAGAAATCAGGGACTTGGCAAGGATAAGGATGGCCAGTTATCAACTAAGGATGGCTGGAGCTTACAACAAAAATGTCAGGATCAGGAAATTCCAAGTTGGTGATATGGTGCTAAGAAAAGCATTTCAGAATACCACCAATCCTGCTGATGGAAAGTTGGCACCAAAGTGGGAAGGCCCTTACTTGATTGAAGCTGAGGCAGGAAAGGGGGCATATCGATTGCTAACAATGGAAGGTGATTTGCTACCAAGGGCTTGGAATGCTGTCCATTTGAAGAAATACTTTATGTGATAAGGATCCATGATCCTTACCTGGCCAGTATCCTTGAAGGATCCTTACAGAACGATGATCCTCATCTTGGTAATCCTCTAATCTCAAACTATTTCATTCTTTTATTCTCTTAAATAGGGATAAGGATCCTGCATCCTTTATCCTCCTTTCACTTGATTCTCTGAGTTTTGAAGGTTCAGGTATCCTTAACTAAGGATTGAGTATCCACAGAGGTATCCAGTTATTTTGGCTTGACCCCAGTTATCCTTTGGGCTTGTCCCCAGTTATCCTTTGGGCTTGTCCCCAGTTACTAACTTTCATCTTATATTGGCTTAGTCCCAAGTTATACCCTATTTCAGGTTTTTGGAGATAAATGACCAAGGATCCTTGATCCTTACCTTTTACTAAGGTTTGTCTTTTGGACTATTCTGTTTACAACTGTTAAAGGTTAGGATCCTAACTTGGATCCTCAGGTATGATCCTTAACTATTTTGATTCTATTCAATATTTATTTGAATAACCCTTATCCTCTGACAACTGAACTTGTGATCCTTAAACTGTATTACTTTTCAGAACTTATCAATTATAGGATATGTGATTCTTGATCATATCCTAAAAGTTTTTGAGGATATTTCTTAAATTTTATCTCTATTTGATAAGTTTAAACAAAATAAACATCACAATAGTTGGAAAGTAAAATACTAACAAGGATATCAACACGGGATATAGCCAAAAAGTTAAAGTTATTTTATTCACAAAAGATTAAACCCTTTAAGGTTGTCAAAATTGCCAACCCACGTTTCTACCAGCAAAACGTGGCCCGTCCACATGGGTTGGCAAAGGGTGTCCATTTTCTAAGGGTCTTGATAGTGCAGGAATTAAAAGACGGTAGGATCACAATGGCTTCATCCCCCAAACAGAGGATCCCTCCACCATTTGTAATCCTACCTATTGTTCAAAGGATCATCCATGATCCTCAACCCTAATTACTATTGTTTAAGTACAGACCAACCATTGTTCATCAAAACATCATCAAAACAAAAAAACCATAACCAAACTAAAAAATGGGCTCCGGCTACGTCTAGAAATGTCCTTCATCGCCCATTGCTGCAGCCTATGCCTTCGCTGCATCATCATCCCCTCCAGCTCCAGTATCCTTCGCCTGATCCTTGCCACTACCACTAGCCTCAATTGCCAGGACCTCGTCAGCCTCATCCTCATCCTCCAACTCAGCCAGCCTGGCCTTCCAGCCTTCCATGTCCCAGCTGCTCCTATCAAAGGCGGGATCCTGAGCTTCTTGAGCCATTTGTAGCTTGGTCTTGTACATGGCAATGGCAGCGGAGACCTTAGCATCCTCCGTGATCTCGCTCTTCTCATAATCAAAATTGATCAGAATGGCAGCTGTTTGAGCTTTGGCGTCGTTGAGATCCTTTTCAAGGGAAGCGATCTTGAGGTCTTTGAGCATTGCTACTTTTTGGAGGTCAGAGTGTTTCTCCTCTAGCTCTTCAACATTCCCAACGTAATCCTCAATTTCAGCAAATTTCTGCAAACAAGATAATGCAAAGTTAGGATCATATGATCCTCAAGAGGATAGGATAACCAAGCTAAGTCAGTGATCCTTACATCATTAAAGTACTCGAGGAATTGATGGCGGATCAGAGGCAAGCCTTGAAGGTTGTCAGCTTCAGAAGTTTTTCTTTTCTTTCCACCTCTTCCCTTTGAAGTGGTAGCCTTGGGGATTACAACAGAGGGGCTAGCAGCAGACTTCTTCTTTGAGGATCTGACAGTATCAAGCTCGGCAACACTGAATTTAGAGGCAGATCGTGAAGACTTTCCAGCACTTACATATTTAAAACAGATAAGTATCCTTATCCTATTTCTATTCAACTATTTATTTAAATATTTGACTATACAAAATACAGGATACTTACTTGACATAGTGACAGAACCTGAGGATACTTCTTGTGAATCCTGGGTGTTTGTTTTTAATGACCTTATTGCAGGATCAAGTCTTCTGAAAGCAGCAAGTCTCTCCTTGGTGGCAGGTGAAGGTATGATATGTGAAAATGTGATAGCTGCACAAAAGAAACAGAAGCATATTAGTAATCATCATTAAAAATGAGCTTACTCAGTGATCCTTCTAAGGATCCTCTATCCTACCATGGGTGCTCCACTTCCTTGGCAGATCCTTTCCATCCGAGATAGAATCTCTTCTGACAAAGAAGAATCGCCGTTTCCAATTAGTATCATTCTTAGTGGCTTTGAAGATGGGATGTTCTTCACCGGGTTTACGCTTGAACAGATATCGGTGGGATCCAAATGTTGTGAGATCATACATCTCGGCCAATTCTGACATTCCCAGGTTGATTCCTTCTTGCTCAATGATCCTCTCAAGGGTATATAAGACCCTCCAGATCATTGGCATAGCTTGAATATAGGAAATGCCGGTGAGGGAGAAAAAAGACTGGGTGAATTCAGGGAAAGGATACGAATATCCTATTGTGAAAGGGGTGACAGGGAAAGCTACCCAAGTTTCTGAAATGTAGTCACTTAGAACGGTAGGATCAAACGGTTTGAAATAGGTGTTCGCCGGAGAGCAATGCCGAATTTTGTATATTTGCGGATCAGTGAAGCAGCACCTCTCATTCGCTGAATCCTTGATGATCCCCTGGCTCTTGAGAGGAGTGTCCTTCTTATGATCCTTCGCCGGTGAGGATCTCAGCATCATCTTGATTGTGAAGAAGGTGAAGAAAGAAGGAGCAGAGAAAGAAAACGTAAAGGAGGAAGGGGAAGAGAAATACTTGCTTAATCGTCGGATGTGAATTTAAAGGGAGTTCTCTTGAATTTAAATGTGAAATGATCCCTATATCTAACTCCTATTTATAATGATGATTCTGCAGGATAGTCACCTCAGTGACGTCATGTTCGCAACGGCTAGTCCGATTATAACGGCTAGTTATCCGTTGGTTAATTGCGGATAAGAACAAAATATAACTCATTTATTTACATAATTACTCCTTATATTTTGGGGGCAATTGTTAGGGGTGGATTTCTAAATGATCAGTGATCCTCATTTACTGTTGGGTTTAGTGATCCTCAATTATGTCTGAAGTAGTCATCCTCAGAAGTGTTGCAGGATCAGGATCATGGATCATCATAAGGATCCTTGTACTAACGGTTGTCTACTTTGAATTTGAAATTGTTTTGCAGGAGTATCAACTTGGACTTGGTCTTGGCGATATTCCTGGAGAATATTTTAAGCCTATTCCGCACGTGCTTGGCCAGAAATGGATGTTATGGAGTCGTGGAGGACTTGCACCATTTGCGGAATGTTAGTTAGAGTAGATATTTTCCATTTTTAAAGGGGTAGCGAGCTAATTAGAAAACACTTGGCTATTTTTGGCTACACACACACTCATACAATTGCTTTCACCAGCTCTCGTTAACTCACTTGGCGATTACACACTTTTCTACACAATACACTATAGTGATCCTTGTACTTAGCTCGCTATCATCCGAAGTTGTACTACATTTCTTGTTTAATTTTGTCACGACCCCCGACCCACCCTGGACGGAATCGGGTGCCGTGAACAGTCCAGCGGTACCGGTGATTATTTTGAAAACGTTGCAGCGGAAATTTTATCAGGACCGTGAGTTAGGAAAAATATCAGAGTTTAGAAAACACCGGATTTTATTTAATAAATGGGATAAACCCATGTTTTATAATGGTAGCTTTAATAAATATAAATTTTATTACATAAAACAGTATTTATTATTTTGATTTAATTAATAAATAAGCCACTTCTTGATGCCTTTCAGTGCCGTATCATCTCTTACTCCAATCTACTGTAATTACCTGAAAAGTGTTTTAAAAAGGTTTTGTCAGCGGGAAATACTGAGTGAATCATTCTATTTACTAAAATGACACATTTGTTATAATTTACAGTATTAAGGAAGATTACAATGTTTCTGATATCAAACCAATTACCCACAGTACTTTGTCACTCGACCCATTGGCCCTTCCGTCCAATGGTCTCTGTGACTATGGTCATATCACCCATTGGCTGCCCCAATGGTGAAGATTATCAAGTAATGTATACAAAACCCCACATACCGGCTGTAATATGGTGATTACATAAACTTAATCCCTGTAATTATAACTTTGAAATAAATAGGGTTTTGTAAATAGATTTGATAAAAAGAGAATGACTCACATTATAAGCATGCAGATTCATATGGCAAAGTTTAGTCTACAGATAAGCATTGATAGATTGCAGATACAGGCCGAGCTTAGCCTATTGATTAGTCTTGTAACCTAGTGCACACGAACTAGGTAGGTAACTTAATACAGCAATTACGATAACTCACGAGATCAACCCTCACAACGAATGACAAAGTGCTATGCTTAAACATCCATCAAATTAACGATTAATGACAAAGCATCACCCTAATGTGGGCAGCACTTAAACGTCCATTGAGTACATTGATCGATCGGAAAATGAATCGTAATAGCGATCGAGTTATTACCCGGTATCGTAGCAGAATTAGAGCTAGTGTGTGTTTGGTAGTAATAAAAATATATATTTGTAATTGTGTTAAGTATAGTACCCCTAATTCAACCTTGTCCCGATGTCCCGAGACAGAACCCCAACGAACTTAGTCGGGCAGGGCCCTGACATGCGTTATGGGCTCAGATCAATCGGAAAGGGTAGCGGTGATCGGGAGTTAAAACACTTAATACAAGCAGAACCTTATTATTAGTATAAAAGAAAAATATATATATATATATATATATATATATATATTTGAGAGAATAGGCGACATATGTGAAAAGAAAAGAAAAGGACTGAACAAACTTTTGATGAGATGCTGCTCTTATTTATACTTGAGTTTTACTTGATGGTTACGTTTTTTGAGAGGACACGTATATCTTCTAAATTTGTAGATAACTTTCAAGTAAAATGATTATTTTATTTTCAAAACCTTACAGGTATCCTTTAATATTGATTGGACCATTCAATGGAAGTTTATATTTTATTTAAGATAATAGGACATGAAATTGTAAAGAGATACTACACAAGTTTAATTTCGAATAGTATTATTTTATTAGTATAATTAATTTACCTGGTTCACTTATTTGGTGCTTATAACTTTTAAAATATGGTATTCTAGAAAATAATAAATATATCCTTAGAACGAGTATATTTTTGTCTACATTTGGGTCTAAGTTTCATTCAAAATAGAGTAGGTTCAAAATACAATTTATTTTTATAATTTAATTATTATACGGTTCCTAGGCCTGTCTAAGAACTTCATTTTTCTAATTTTCAACTTACCCATAATCTACCCGTCTAATAATATAAGATTTTAGATACTTTTATTTTATTTAGAAAAGGTCACCCATACACAGGCCAATATTATTTCAACCAACTATATAAAATAATGTTTAAAACTATTTTGGTTGAATAATTATATTAAAATATATATTATTTACTAGTTACTAGTTACTAGTTACTAATGGTTAATAAATTTAACCAAACCTATGATAAAAATAGGGATGTTACAAATTTGAATTGGTGATCGGTAGTTTCCATCACCCGAGGTTTTTTATGCCGGAGATCATTCATTGATCAAGGGCTTTTTCCTCGTATAAATATTCATGTCACTTGTTCATTACATTTCAAAGTGATCCTTATTGTTGTTCATCAATTCAAGCATCATACCTCACAACAGAAAGTTTGGTTGCATTATCTTTGCTTGATTTTTGACCAAAACAGCCATGTACAAGACCAAGCTGCAGATGGCCCAAGAAGCTAAGGATCCTGCCTTTGACAGGAGCAACTGGGACATGGACGGTTGGAAGGCTAGGTTGGCTGAGTTGGAGGATGATGAAGATGAGGCTGACGAGGTTCTGGCAATCAAAGCTGGTGGCAGTGGCAAGGATCAGGTGAAGGATCTGGGATCTGGAGGAGATGGTGATGCAGCAAAGGCGTAGGCTGCATGAATGGGCAATGAAGGACATTTCTAGACGTAGCCGGAGCCCATTTTTTAAGTTTGGTTATTTGGTTATGGTGTTTTTTGTTGAACAATGATGGGTTGTACTTAAACAATAGTAATTAGGGCTAAGGATCATGGATCCTTCGAACAATAGGTAGGATTACAAATGGTGGAGGGATCCTCTGTTTGGGGGATGAAGCCATTGTGATCCTGCCGTCTTTTGATTCCTGCACTTTCTAGACCAATGAACAATGGACACCCTTTTGCCAACCCATGTGGACGGGCCACGTTTTGCTGGTAGAAACGTGGGTTGGCAATTTTGACAACCTTAAATGGTTTAATATTTTGTGAATAAAATAACTTTAACTTTTTGGCTTATCCTCTGTTGATATCCTTGTTAATATTTTACTTTCCAACTGTTGTGTTGTTCATTTTGTTTAAACTTATCAAGTAAAGAAAAAATTTAAAAAATATCCCCAAAAAGTTTAGGATATGATCAAGGATCACATATCCCATAATTGATAAGTTCTGAAAAGTAATATAGTTTAAGGATCATAAGTTCAGTTATCAAAGGATAAGGGTTATTCAGATAAATAATGAATAAAATCAAAATAGTTAAGGATCATACCTGAGAATCCAAGTTAGGATCCTATTCTTTAACACTTATAATCAGGATAACCCAAAAGACAAACCTTAGTAGAAGGTAAGGATTAGGGAACCTTGGTCGTTTAGCTTCAAAAACCTGAAATAGGATACAACTTGGGACTAAGCCAATATAAGATAAAAGTTAGCAACTGGGGACAAGCCCAACAATTCTGGGGACAAGCCCAATATACTGGGGACAAGCCCAAAGGATAACTGGGGACAAGCCCAAAGGATAACTGGGGACAAGCCCATAGGATAACTGGGGACAAGCCCATAGGATCGTATGTAAACTGGAGTATGGCCCTTACTGGCGACTATCCAAACTTAGTGACATGAAAATGCCAAAACCTTAGCTAACGTGAAAACGTTAGAAACCTTAGGAACGGATGTATGGTACGTCTACCATTATACGTAGGATCCTGAATATAGCCAGTACAATGAAATTGTCAGCCCCTAAAGCGAGTACTGGTCCCATTGCCATGAACTATACCAGGATCATCGTGCGCTACTGGCAAAACTGGGGACAGGCCCAAACTGGGGTCAAGCCCAAATAACTGGGGTCAAGCCCAAATAACTGGATACTTCTGTGGATACTCAATCCTTAGTTAAGGATACCTGAACCTTCAAAACTCAGAATCAAGTGAAACGAGGATAAAGGATGCAGGATCCTTATCCTTATATAAGAGAATAAAAGAATGAAATAGTTTGAGATTAGAATGTTACCAAGATGAGGATCATCTACTCTGTAAGGATCCTTCAAGGATACTTGTCGGGTGAGGATCATGGATCCTTGTCACATAAAATATTTCTTCAAATGGACAGCATTCCAAGCTCTTGGTAGCAAATCACCTTCCATTGTTAGCAATCGATATGCCCCCTTTCCTGCTTCAGCTTCAATCAAATAGGGGCCTTCCCATTTTGGTGCCAACTTTCCATCAGCAGGATTGGTGGTATTCTGAAATGCTTTCCTTAATACCATATCACCAACTTGGAATTTCCTGATCCTGACATTTTTGTTGTAGGCTCCAGCCATCCTTTGTTGATAACTAGCTATCCTTATCCTTGCCAAATCCCTGATTTCTTCTATAGTATCCAAGTCTTGAACCAAGTTTTCAGCGTTCTCTTCAGGATCACGAATGCTTGTTCTTGCAATTGGAACCACCATCTCTGTAGGGATCACAGATTCTGCCCCAAATACCAAAGAAAATGGAGTTTGGCCTGTAGCGTTCTTGGGAGTTGTCCTATCAGCCCAAAGCACATAAGGTAGTTCTTCTGCCCATTTTCCTTTCTTGGATCCAAGCTTCTTCTTCAAATTGTTGATGATGATCTTGTTGGATGATTCTGCCTGACCATTAGCTTGTGGGTGGATTGGTGTTGATGTTATCATCTTAATTCCCCAGCTGTCACAAAAGTTAGTGGTTCTATTTCCAATAAATTGGGATCCATTATCACAAATAATCTTAGAAGGGATACCAAATCTAGTAATAATGTTTCTTTTAATAAAGGATATAACTTCCTTTTCTCTGACTTGAGCAAAGGCTTCAGCCTCTATCCACTTAGAGAAGTAATCAGTCATAGCAAGCATGAATATTTTCCACCAGGTGCCTTAGGAAGCTTTCCAACTATATCCATTCCCCATCTCATGAATGGCCAGGAAGAGGATATAGAATGCAAAAGTTCTGCTGGTTGGTGAAGGATATTACTATGCCTCTGACAAGGATCACATTTCTTGGCATACTCCACAGCATCCTTCTTCATAGTGGGCCAATAGTATCCTGTCCTCAGAATCCTTGAGAATAATGCCCTGTCCCCAGTGTGGTTTCCATAGTCTCCTTCATGGAAATCCTTTAGGACTTCTTGGATTTCAAGATCCTCAATGCATCTTAGATATGGTCCTGCAAGAGATCGTTTATACAACATATTATTTAATATTGTAAATTGAGATACCTTAATTTTGAAAGCCCTTGGGTTTTCTTCTGTAGGAATCTCTCCATGTTGTATATATCTCATGATTGGGAGGATCCATGATCCTGAATGAGATTGAGTATCATCACTAGGGATGACTGCAGAATCTTCTCCTATCTCCATAGCTACATGATCCTTGATAGCAGGGGTCAGGATATGGATAATAGGGATCTTGATATCCTCAGGGATCTTCAAAGATGATCCTAGATTGGCTAATGCATCAGCTTCTGCATTCTCTTCCCTTGGTACCTGTGTCAAACTAAAGGATACAAAAGAGAGTGCCAATTCTTTGACTATCTCCAAATATTTTATTAGCTTTTCACCTTTAACAGCATAGGATCCATTAAAGTGATTAGTGGTTAATAATGAATCTACATGTACCTCAAGATACCTTATCCTCATATGCTTAGCGATTTGCAAACCAACTATCAAGGCTTCATACTCAGCCTCATTGTTGGTAGTTTGAAATTCACAAGCTATGGAGTGGGGTATTATGTCCCCCTGTGGCGATTTTAGTAGTATTCCAAGCCCTGTTCCTTTTACATTGGAGGCTCCATCAGTGAAGAGAATCCAAGGATCCTTAGTCTCTTCAAGTTGTTGGACTTCTAACTCAGCTTCCTTTTGTAAGTCACTACTAAAATCTGCCACAAAGTCAGCTAAGGCTTGGGATTTGATGGCAGTCCTTGGTTCATATCTTATATCGTATGCACTAAGCTTCACTGCCCACTTAGCCATCCTTCTTGACATTTCAGGTTTCCTGAGAACATTCTTAATTGGAAAATTAGTCTTAACAATAATGGCATGAGTCTCAAAATAATGTCTTAATTTAGTAGATGCCATAATTAATGCAAGGATAAGTTTCTCTAAGTGTGAATACCTGGATTCAGCATCAAGTAAACTCTTACTTACATAATAAACAGGATGTTGTGTACCTTGGTGATCCTTAACAAGGACCGCACTTACTGCTTTTGAGGATACTGCTAGGTACAAGGATAATACATCCCCTTTTTCTGGTTTCATCAAGGCTGGGGCTGAGGATAGGTAATCCTTAAGAGCTTTGAGGACACTGTTAGGGGAGGATTTTCTAACAATTATTGATCCTTACTTGTTATCCTAATTAATGATCCTTACTTCTGTGACAGATAGTGATCCTCAGAAGAGCTTCAGGATCAGGATCATGGATCACTTTAAGGATCCTCATACTAACGATTGTTTGTTTATGTTTCGTATTATTTCGCAGGAGTAACAAGCTTGACTTGGTCTTGGCAACGTTACAATGGAATATTCCACGGGTATTTCGCACACGTTTGACTGGAAATGGACGTTGTGGAGAACGTGGGAGCTTGGCACAAAAGTCGGATAGTTTGTTATTATAGTTAACTTCTATTTTTAAAGGGGTGACGAGCTAGAATTAGAACACTTAGCCATTTTCAGCTACACACACTCTCATACAATCGCACTCTTGAAACTCTCGACGAACACTTATTAGTTTTCACTCATTTTTACACATTTCACCATAGTCAACCTTGTACCTAGCTCGTTACTATCCGAAGTTGTAAACATTTATTGATTTATTTGAGCTTGGTGATCGGTAGTTTCCATCACCCAGGGTTTTTTGTGCCGGAGATCAACTCTTGATCAAGGGCTTTTTCCCAGTACAAATCCTTGTGTCGTTTGTGCAATTTACATTGAAGTGATCCTTATCATTGTTCTACATTCAAAGCATCATTCCCCGTAACAGAGAGTTTGGTTGCATTATCCTCAACAGATTTTTTGACCAAAACAGTTTGGCGCCCACTGTGGGGCAATTGGTGCTTCATTCTTAGAAAAATTCGTATTTCTGTGCTCATTTCAGTTCACTACAACCAAGCAAATGGCTTCCTCAGCGAAGAATGCTTCAAATTTGATGCCCTCATTCAGTTCTTCACAAGGCGTTCCACCTTTGCCTCCACCACCTTCTGGATCCCAGAAGAATGCTGAGAATGCTGCGAAGAAACCAACTCTCATTTTCTCAAAACCTCCAACTTCTTCTGCTTCTTACACTCCCACTACTAGTGACATGTTTACTTTGATTTTGCAGATGAAGGATCATATACAGCAACAGGATAAAACCAATGAAAGGATTCTCAAAGAAATCGAAGATCTCAAGAAACAAAAGAAAACGGCAGAGGATCATTCCCCACTGATGCCCAGATCTTTGAATTTTGATACTCCGGTGATTACTTCTCAGCCATCAGTGGTTCCAGATGTTCAATATGTGGGCGGACCAAAAGGAGTGCACTACGGAACAACAACAGTGACCCAGGCATCGGGTTCCTATTTCCAGCCAGCGGGATCCTATCCTCAGCATATGGGATCCCTCACGAATTCAGGAGGATACTCAGGAGCGCAGCAGATTCAAGGATCCTCCATTGTTCCAGGATCAACCCAGGTTCAAGGATCCTCCTTTGTTCCAGGATCATTCCAGGTTCAAGGTTCCTCCTTTGTTCCAGGATCGTCCCAGTTTCAGGGATCCTTCCTGATGCCAGGATCCTTGAGGAGTTTGCAAACAGGAAATTCAGATGTCCATCAGGGAGATTTTATTCCAATGCAGACCAATGCTTCTACTGGTCCTTCGATCATTCTAGAGCCCCAACAATATGGATTAACATCCATTCTTCCTAATTTGAATCCAATGGGAGGTAACACTTTTAATAATTCTTATACTACTAACCATGGCCTTATGCAGGATCCAGGTATCAATCATGCCATGGCCAGAGAATTGCAAAAGTTGAAGGATATGATATCAAGTGTTCCAGGAGTGGTCAAACCTATCCCAGAGATTGCAGATGGGAGCCACAAGATATCTCGTTTTGCACCACCAATCTGTGATGCTGAGATACCCAAGAGGTTCCATGTCCCAACTATGAAGCTGTATGATGGTTCGACGGATCCTGAAGAACACATAGCACAATACAGGGAGAGGATGGAGATCAATCCAATCCCAGAAAGGTTAAAGGAAGCATGCCTGTGCAAGGGATTCGGATCCACTCTTACTGGATCAGCTCTCAAATGGCTGCTAAGTCTTCCCCCTACTCTATTACCTCATTTGCTAATCTAGTTAAACCTATTTAATAATCAGTTTTCTTGTAGTAGAAAATTTGAACGATTAACTAGTGATCTATATAGGATAACCCAGGGTCATAATGAATCATTAAGGGATTACATTACCAAATTCAGTAAAGAATCCTTAGACATTCCCAACTTGGATATAGCCATGGCTGTTGAGGCCTTTAAAATGGGATTGCTTAGGGATTCATTGTTCTATGATGATCTTGTTATGACACCATGCAGGAACCTAGATGAGGTAAGAACCCGGGCACTTAGGTTCATCCGGCTAGAGGATGACAAAAGGATCCAGGAGAGGTTAGCAAGATCCTCAAAGCAAGATAAGCAAGGATCCTCGTTCAAGAACAACAAGTTCAGATCCTATAACAGATCTGATAACCAGAACGTGCATGCTGTTGATCAGGAAGAGGATGATGAAGATTATCCTCCAATTTCTGAATATTGTTTTTCTGTTGATAACAATGAACTAATCCTTGGAATGCATAACCTAGGTGATAAAGCCAGATGGCCCAGAAAGAATGATAGGCCAGCTGCAACTAAGGATAAATCAAAGTGGTGTGCATACCATGAAGATTTTGGGCATCTTACAGAAGAATGCATTGCACTAAGAAAGGAAATTGGATACTTGTTGAGCAAGGGGCATCTAAAAGAGTTGTTGGGTAGGAAAAAGTCAAGGACTCAGGATCCTGAAAGGATCCCTGAGAAAGCTCCGGCCCCTCCAGCAGATGCACAAGTAATAAACTTTATTTCTGGAGGATCAGACATTTGTGGCACATCCTTCTCAGCAGCAAAAAGGCATGCAAAGGAAACTAAGATGGATAGTGGAGAAAGACCCGTTCGAACATCAAGTGTCTCCGAAGGAAAAGTCATAACCTTTGATGAGGATGATCGTGTTGATATCCAGGATCCTCATCACGATGGTTTAGTTATTACTCTTTTCATTTCTAACCATTTTGTCCGCAGGATCCTTATAGACGGAGGAAGCTCAGTGAACATTATCCAGCTTGATGTTCTAAAGAAGATGGGTATCCCTGAAATAGATATCATACCAAGATCCTCCGTGCTCGTGGGATTTAGTAGCGAAACTAAGAATACCCTGGGGGACATTAAGCTCCCAATATACATCGAAGGCCTACATTCTTATCAAAAATTTTGTGTTATTGACTGTTTATCTTGTTGTAATGTTATCCTTGGCAGGCCCTGGATACACGATATGAAGGTAGTCCCATCTACTTACCATCAATGTGTGAAGCTCCCTAGTTCTTGGGGAATAGTGAAGATTGATAGTGATCAGCAGGAGGCTAAGAATTGCTATACTTCATCGATGAAACCAGCCTCGAAGTCAAGGGAACAATAGCAATCAAAGTATCCTCCAAGGGATGTCTTGGAGGCAAGAGAGCAGGATGTGGTAGAAATCCTCATGATTCTGAATCCAAAATCTATATCGGATCAGGGATCCTTGGCGATATGAAGGAAGACCTCATATCCTTCCTCAAAAGGAGAAAGACTACCTTTGCATGGAAACACGAAGACATGACTGGTATATCTAAAGATGTAATCAATCACAAACTTGGCATTGATAGGTCCTTCAAACCAATCCATCAAAGGAGAAGAAAGTTTGCACCGGAAAGAAATGCCATTATCCAGGAAGAGGTAGAGAAATTGCTCCGGGCAGGTATGATTAGAGAGGTCAAGTATCCAAGATGGTTGGCCAATGTGGTTGTTGTTCAAAATAAAAACGGAAAGTGGAGGGTATGTGTCGATTTTACCAATTAAAATAAGGCATGTCCCAAGGATCCTTTCCCATTACCCCACATTGACTCCATGGTGGATGCAACTGCGGGTCATGAACTGTTAACTTTTTTGGATGCTTCATCTGGATTTCAACAAATCCAAATGGAACCATCCGATCAAGAGGATACTGCCTTCATGACTTCAACTGGTATATATTGTTATATTGCTATGCCGTTCGGACTAAGAAATGCAGGTGCAACTTATCAAAGGTTGGTGAATATGATGTTCAAGGATCAAATTGGACAAACTATGGAGGTTTACATAGACGATATGGTGGTAAAATCAATAAAGGCTGAGGATCACCTAATATGAAGCTTAATCCTTCAAAATGTCACTTTGGTGTTAAAGCAGGTAAATTCTTAGGATATATGGTGACAAAGAGAGGCATTGAAGCCAGTCCAGAACAAATCAAAGCAATAGTGAACATCAAATCTCCGGCCAATGCTAAGGATGTTCAAAGGCTAACAGGCAGGATAGCAGCTTTGAACAGATTCATATCCAAATCCTCAGAAAAGTGCAAAGAATTCTATGATATCCTAAGGAAGAACAGGAAATTTGAGTGGACTGAGAAGCATGAAAATGCTTTAAGAGCCCTCAAAGATTACCTATCCTCAGCCCCGTCCTTGATGAAACCAGAAAAAGGCGATGTGCTATCCTTGTATCTTGCAGTATCCTCAAAAGCAGTAAGTGCGGTCCTTGTTAAGGATCATGAAGGTACACAACATCCTGTCTATTATGTAAGTAAAAGTTTACTTGATGCCGAATCCAGGTATTCACACCTTGAAAAGCTTATTCTTGCATTAATTATGGCATCTACTAAGTTGAGACATTATTTTGAAACTCATGTTATTGTTGTTAAAACTAATTTTCCAATTAAGAATGTCCTCAGGAAACCAGAGATGTCAGGAAGGATGGCTAAGTGGGCAGTGAAGCTTAGTGCCTATGATATAAGATATGAGCCTAGGACAGCCATCAAATCCCAAGCATTAGCCGACTTTGTGGCTAATTTCAGTAGTGATTTACAAGAAGAAGCTGAGTTAGAAGTCCAGCAGCTAGAGGAGACCAAGGATCCTTGGATACTCTATACTGATGGATCCTCAAATGTCAAAGGCACAGGGCTTGGAATACTACTAAAATCGCCACAGGGGGACATAATACCCCACTCTATAGCTTGTGAGTTCCAAACCACTAACAATGAGGCCGAATATGAAGCCTTAATTGCTGGTTTGCAAATTGCTAAGCATATGGGGATCAGGTATCTTGAGGTACATGTAGATTCATTGTTAATTACAAATCACTTTAATGGATCCTATGCTGTTAAAGGTGAAAAGCTAACCAAATATTTAGAGATAGTCAAAGAATTGGCACTCTCCTTTGTTTCCTTTAGTTTGACACAGGTACCAAGGGAAGAAAATACGGAAGCTGATGCATTGGCTAACTTAGGATCATCCTTGAAGATCCCGGAGGATATCAAGATCCCTATTATCCATATCCTGACCCCGGCTATCGAGGATCATGTGGCTATGGAGATAGGAAAGAATTTTGCAATTATCCCTAGTGAGGATACTCAATCCCATTCAGGATC
The DNA here is from genome assembly GCA_030545235.1 of Helianthus tuberosus. NCBI lineage: Eukaryota > Viridiplantae > Streptophyta > Magnoliopsida > Asterales > Asteraceae > Helianthus > Helianthus tuberosus. Next base: position 33,060,171 of record CM060352.1, on the reverse strand, counting down.
ATGGATCTCACCAATTATGAGATACTTACAACATGGAGAGATTCCTACAGGAGAAAACCCTAGGGCTTTCAAATCTAAGGTATCTCAATTCACAATTTTAAATAATATGTTGTATAGACGATCTCTTGCAGGACCATACTTGAGATGCATTGAGGATCCTGAAATCCAAGAAGTTTTAAAAGACTTCCATGAAGGAGATTGTGGAAACCACACTGGGGGTAGGGCATTATTCTCAAGGATCCTGAGGACAGGATACTGCTGGCCAACCATGAAGAGAGATGCTGTGGAGTATGCTAAGAGATGTGATCCTTGTCAAAGACACAGCAATATCCTTCATCAACCAGCTGAATTTTTGCATCCTATATCCTCCTCTTGGCCATTTATGAGATGGGGTATGGATATAGTTGGTAAGCTCCCTAAGGCACCTGGTGGAAAAGTGTTCATGCTAGCTATGACTGATTACTTCTCCAAGTGGATAGAGGCTGAAGCTTTTGCCCAAGTCAGAGAAAAGGAAGTTATATCCTTCATTAAAAGAAATATCATAACTAGATTTGGTATTCCTTCTGAAATTATATGTGATAATGGTTCCCAACTTATTGGGGGCAGAACCACTAACTTTTGTGACAGCTGGGGGATTAAGATGATAACATCAACACCAGTCCACCCACAAGCTAATGGTCAAGCAGAATCATCCAACAAGATCATCATCAACAATTTGAAGAAGAAGCTTGGATCCAAGAAAGGGAAATGGGCAGAAGAACTACCTTATGTGCTTTGGGCTGACAGGACAACCCCTAAGAATGCTACTGGTCAAACATCATTCTCTTTGGTATTTGGGGCAGAATCAGTGATCCCAACAGAAATGGTGGTTCCAACTGCTAGAACAAGTACCCGTGATCCTGAGGAAAATGATGAAAACTTGGCTCAAGACCTGGATACTATTGAAGAAATCAGGGATCTGGCTAGGATAAGGATGGCCAGTTATCAACAAAGAATGGCTGGTGCTTACAACAAAAATGTCAGGATCAGGAAGTTTCAAGTTGGAGATATGGTATTAAGGAAAGCATTTCAGAATACCACCAATCCTGCCGATGGAAAATTGGCTCCAAAATGGGAAGGCCCTTATTTGATTGAAGCTGAAGCAGGAAAGGGGGCATATAGATTGCTAACCATGGAAGGTGATTTGCTACCAAGAGCTTGGAATGCTGTCCACTTGAAGAAATATTTCATGTGATCAGGATCCTCATGGCACAGATGATCCTTACGTTAGGGATATCCTAGAAGGATCCTTAAAATATCGGTGATCCTTACTTTGGTAATGTCCTAATCTTGGACTATTTCATTTCCTTATTTTCTCATATAAGGATAAGGATCATGTGTCCTTTATCCATCTCTCACGTGATTTTAAGTTTTGAAAGTTCAGGTATCCTTAGCAAAATATTGGTTATCTGCAGAAGCAATCCGATCCTTGGGTTTAACCCCAGTTATTCGGGCTTGACCCCAGTTCCGCCTGTAGCGCATGATGATCCTGGTATAGTTCAAGGCAGTGGGACCAGTACTCGCTTTAGGGGCTGATAATTCCATTGTACTGGCTATACCTAGGATCCTAAGTATAATGGTAGACGTACCATACATCCGTTCCTAAGATTTCTAACGTTTTCACGTTAGCTAAGGTTTTGGCATTTTCATGTCACTAAGTTTGGATAGTCGCCAGTTAGGGCCATACTCCAGTTTACATACGATCCTTGGGCTTGTCCCCAGTTATCCTTGGGCTTGTCCCCAGTTATCCTTGGGCTTGTCCCCAGTTATCCTTGGGCTTGTCCCCAGTTGCTAACTCTTATCTTATATTGGCTTAGTCCCAAGTTATGCTCTATTTCAGGTCCTTGAAGATAAGCAACTAGGGATCCTTGATCCTTACTTCTCTCTAAGGTTTATTTTATAGTTATCCTGATTATGGTTAGGATCCTAACTTGGATCCTCAGGTATGATCCTCAACTATTTTTAATTCTATTCATTATTTATTTGAATAACCCTTAAAATTTGACAACTAAACTTGTGATCCTTAAAATATATCACTTTTTGGGATTCTTTAACTATAGGATACTTGATCTTGGATCATATCCTAAGTATTTTCAATCTGACTTATTCAAAATTGTTTATTCAATAAATGTATATCAAAACAATTGAGAATTAAAGAGACAAAAAGGATAACAATACAAGATAAGCGACAAAAGATTAAGGTTTTATTTATTAACAAAAGAATAACCCTTAAAAGGTTGTCAAAATCACCTACCCCGAGCATCTACCAGCAAAACGTGGCCCGTCCGCTGGGGTAGGTAAAGGGTGTCCATGATAATAGGTTCAAAAGTAGTGTAGGAATATAAAGGCGGCAGGATCACAATGGTTTCATCCCCCAAACAGAGGATCCCTCCACCATTTGCAATCCTACCTATTGTCCAAAGAATCATACATGATCCTTAATCCTAAAAACTATTGTTCAGTACAAACCATCAAATTGTTCAGCAAAACAACCATTAAACTAAAAAATTGGGCTCCGGCTATGTCTAGAAGTTTCCATCATCGCCCAATCATGTAGCCTAAACCTTCCCTGCATCACCACCTCCGGCTCCACTTGCTTCACCACCTTCACCTCCAGCCTCGATCGCCAAAACCTCCTCAGCCTCATCATCATCTTCAAGATCAGCCAATCTTGCTTTCCAGTCCTCAATCTCCCAGCTGCTTCTGTCGAAGTTAGGATCTTGAGCTTCCTGGGCCATCTTTAGTTTGGTCTGATACATTGTGATGGCAGCAGAGACCTTTGCACCTTCTATGAGATCATGCTTTTCATAGTCAAGGTCAATCAGAAGTTTAGCCGTCTTAGTCTTGGCATCCTGGAGCTCCTTTTGAAGATCAGCGATTTTGAGGTCTTTTAGCAATGCAACCTATTGGAGGTCGGCAATCTTCCTATCCTGATCCTCAACGTGGCCAACATAATCCTCAATCTCGGTGAATTTCTGCAAAGGTGATGTGCGTTGAAGTGTTATATATATTAGGTGTATATTTTAAGCCCCTTTAACACTTATTTTAGCCAAGTTTTAAATTTATAAAACACGATATTTTACTAACACTAAACACACATATGGGCAAGTGCACCCATCGTGAGTGTAGTATAGCGTTGGTAAGATACCGAGGTCGTCCAAGGACACAAGAGCTTTTAGTACCGGTTTATCCTCAACGTCTAATCAAAATAAAAAGTTTAGAAAAATGTTTTAAGCTAAGAAAAATAAAAACTAACTAAAATGCTGAAAATAAAAATAAAAGAAAAACAGATAGACAAGATGAATCACTTGGTTCCTACTCGTATCTAGTATAACCTTTGATTATTTCCGCACTTTTGCACATAATTAAGAGATTATCTTAGTTATTGTAGTAGGCCCCTCTTTTGAAGGTGACGTTACCCTCACCCCAGTAGTTTGAGTCAGCAAGGATACAATCCTAAAAGGGTGGATTATTGGAAGATAATGAATTAAGTTATTAATGCAGTATTATGGTAGGCCCCGCTTTTGGCGGTGACGTTACCCTCGGCTAAGTAGTCTGAGTCAGCAGGGATACAGTCCTAAATAGCCGGGTTATAGTATTAATAGTAGTTAACTTATGAGGGGATCAAAGAGTTTGGACCCCCGCCATCCAATACCGTGAAGTATTGAAGGAGGTCCTACTAAATTTGACCCAGGTCCATTGCAGGACCTCTAAACGCTGAACAATGGCAAGACCTTTACCAAACCGTTCCCTTAACCCCCGACCAGGTAGCCAACATACCTCCATATAGACCGTGGAGATATGAATGGTGAAAATCCTTTATTTTATATAGACAGTAAAATAATGCCAAGACACCACGGACAAACGATAAGGAAAGATCACCTTCAACATAAGTAACTAGTTATTAAAGTCATTAATACAAAACCAAATAAAAAGTGCAAAAGATTAGAAATAAAAAGTATTATACTAGACACTTTGTCTTCACCAAGTGATGTAAGAGACTTAGGCAAACATGGCCTTGATTGTCAAGAACTCTTACGATCAATCTTGGATCCCGAGACGACTCACACACTCTACGATGGACAATGGATGATGGTGGTGGATGATGGTGTTGTGATGGTGGTGGGTGGTGGATGAAGTGTGAGAGAGGTGGTGTGCCAAGGGATGAGTTGAAATGAAACCAAGCACTCCTATTTATAGGCTGAACAGAGGGCTGGGCACGGCCCCGTGCTTGTCTGACACTCTCTCTCCTCATTAATTGTAATTCGCAATTACAATTAATGCGCCTGCTGTACTTTCGACACGCCCCCGTGTTCGCTGGACACGGCCCGTGGTGGGCAATAGAAGCTTCTATAGGTTTGTCTTTTCTGCTGCTTCTTGGGCACGGCCCCGTGCTGGCTGAGCACGGCCCGTGTTCAGTCTTCTGCCTTCTCTATTTTGCTTGGGAAGATGCCGTTGAGGGGTCGGGCAATCCACTTATGTTCCTTTTCTTGTATTTATGTTGGATTTAGCTGTCTTTTTGTTTCTTTTGTGTTTTTGAGCTCATTTAATCCTGAAAATACAAAAGGAAGACAAAAACACTCTTTTTTCCAATATTAGTACTTAAAAAGGGTTAGTTTTATGCCTCATTTGATGTAATTTATATGTTGCATTTTACACACATTAAATACCCCCACACTTGAACTTTTGCTTGTCCTCAAGCAAAACTCTTTAATATGTGGCTTACACTCCCAAATGGAATGGGTAGAAGAGAAGGTTTTGGGCTTGTCGTAGAGTGTCGGGATATCCAAGATCTTTTTGGGTTTTATTTTTATCTATTTACAATCCTATTCGTAATGATTTATTTAGAACGTTTCATAGGAGAAATTACTTATTTGGGCATAACATGCCTTTTTAAAATTCCATTTATATACAAGTTCACATACCTCACGGGAGAAATCACTCACACTCGGCCGAAGGTGTATTTTCAGTGAATCACTCGAGAGCGGCATGGAACTTATTCCTACCATAGGCTTGCCAAGCAATCAATCCTCCTCCTTTTTAACTTTTATACCTTTGTAAATATCAAGAGGACTTTGTGGGTTAAGGGTTAGGCTTGGGTTAAAGGTAGGTGGTTAGGATATTGGTTAGTAAAAAAAAACGAAAAGCGTAACAAGTGTCGGTTTTCGTAAGACTTTCTATTTTTGTATTTTGATGAAGCTTTTATTCAAACAAGGTTATTTTTGATGAACTTGTTTGTTTATTTTATTTTTTTTTCTTCATCATCAACACTTTTTTTTTTGAACGATCATACGAAAAAAAACCGAACTTGTTACTAAAACAAATGGTTAAAAATAAAAAGGTTTAGGTGGGTAAAAGGGTTTTTGGTTTGGGTGATGAAATGAAAAGGTTTAGGCTCAAAGGGGCTAACTTGGGGGATTTTTGGGTAGGTGGTAAAAAAAAGAAAAATAATGGTGTAGAAATAAAAAGGTTAGTCCTAATGCCTCCATCATTTACTTACTCGGGTTTAAGTTGATAAGGACCGGGAATGTATCGTCATGGCAAGTTCTATAGTCGTAAGAACCAAGCGGCTATTCACACAAGAAACAAAAATGAGCATTTAGTTTAAAGATGTAAATTTGTATGCTCAATAAAGGCTCAAAACTCACTTTTGTGAGAATGGGTTTTTTTATGTGATCAAGTATATATAATCAAATTTTAACTAAGTTTGCCATGCTTTTTCATAATTTTCTTATGTTGGTTCTTTTTATCACTACGCTATCGGTTGTAAATTTGTAAAAATATAACCTTTTTGAGAACTTGAATTTCCCGAGTTAAACCTAGACAAGTAAAAAAATGAATTTGGGGTGATTAGCGGTTCCAATAGAGTTTTGTGTAAGGCTTGTATTTAGGACTTGCAAAATTTCAAGGTTTTAGCATCCCCCCCACACTTAAATTACACATTGTCCTCAATGTGTCCCAAAAATAAATTTTTAGGTTGATTAGATGTGTAAAATGGTGTTAAAAAGCAAAAATTTTGTGTTACTGGGCGCTGAACACGGCCCCGTGTTGTCCGGGCACGGCCCCGTGTTCAAGTGCCAGTAACAAAATTTAAACAAGAGAAGCAGAAGTCTGGACACGGGGGAACATTCACCGGGACTCCTTGCACCACTCTCCGCGGAGGTTCTTGGTGCATGGCGTAACATTCGGCCGGAATGACAACTTCGGGTACCACGTTCCACGCCCTTTGGGTTATTATAGGCACCAAAGGCGGGGAGGCGAGAAGGTTTAACCTCTGGTGCAAGAGGTTTACTTCTCGGAGACAGCCCTCTAGCCCCACCGTAAGATGGTTGATACGGTCGACCAATGCTTCTTCCACTCCTGTCATTTCGTCAATAGCCTCCCTTAGGGCGTAAACATAGTTTACAAGAGAGTCTTCTGCTGTTGAAGATCTCCTCCCTTGTCGGTTACTTCTTGAAGATGATCCGCTTGTTCTGCTTGCCATTTTCTGTGAAAGAAACCGAAGAAAGCTAAATTTTTACAAAACAGTGCCTCGGACACGGCCCGTGTTCGCTGAGCACGGCCCCGTGTCCATTTGTCTGCAGGATTTTAGGCTAAGGAATCTTGGAGTTTTAAATTATTTTCATGATTTTTATCTGGGTTTTAAACTTAAATAATTTAAAATAAAGTTATACAACTAACTTTGGACAAGAATCCTTAGCAAATAATCTTACAAACTTCACATAGAGGGTTGGAATCATGGGATTTCCAAGCTTCCATGGAGGAAATGTTGAAATTTTTTTGAAAGAAGAGGAAATGAATAAAAGTGGAAGGGACAAGATGGTCCTTGAGAACCTTCTTTTAGCACTTACCTAGGATGGTATAAGTGAAGATCCCAGGAATCTCTGTCTATTGAAGTGGTAAAAATGAGCAGGGATCAGGCTGCATTTAAAGAAAACGACAGCGCACTGGACACGGCCCCGTGTTGACTGGACACGGCCCCGTGTGCAGAGGAAATCCTGACACATTTTGTCCGTATTCTGACAAAATCAGCAGAGAATCTTTTTGGTGAGCACGGGGGCGTGTTGACCTGGGCACGGCCCCGTGTCTGGAGGCTGTCTCATGGAGTTACGTTACTTCATCTCGTCGATATCGGGTGGTTCCTTACTGGTTGGAACAACCCCAAAGTGCCTAATATACCTTAATTGTCCTAGACTAAGGCGAGAACGCAAGAGGTTGTCGGTGAGGGTAATTCCTATTTTTATTCTAGGTGGACAAGTCCAACCCTTTCCCGGGCTCTCGTTAAAGAAGGTGTATGCCGAATCGCTCAGGTCTATGTATGCACCAAACGAAGTCGATGGAGAGTCCTTCACGGCACAATCGACACAGGGACGACTATCGTCCAAGTCTTTGCTAGGTATGAAGGTATTTTCGGGAGCAACGAGGTTGTCGGAATGCGGTTCCAGCATTTCGTCATGGTCATCGTCTTGGGGTGGATTAATAAAATCCTTCCTAAGCTCTTTTAACCAATTCAGAATTAGCTCTTCTAGTTGAAATAACTCGTCAAGGAGCATTTCCCCTAGAATATCTGGCTGGGCGCATTCGAGGGAGAAATAGTGCGTATTTTTACTTTCGCCCCTCTTAAGGTTATAAGAAGTCGGTGGTCCATGTAGTGGGGCCTATAATTTAGAAAGTAGCATTCTACTTCTTTATGTTTGCCACCACATAATTGACACCACGTACCATAAGAGTGCCGAAAGTAAAAACAATTACTATCACTCATGTTTATGTCAGAAATTACCAACCGCCAGGATCTAACGGTTCTGTTTTCAGTAACTGAAACTTGGGCACGGGGGCGTGTTGAGTGGGCACGGCCCCGTGTTCAGCTTACTGTCTGACTTAAAACAGGATTGCCAGTTCCAATGATTTAGCACGGGGGCGTGTTCAGCGGGCACGGCCCGTGCTGAGCTCTGCAGAAGCTGAAAAACTACGAAAATCCTAAAAAAATTAAAGAAAAAGGAAAAAATGATTAGACCGTTGATTCCTAACTTTCTTAAAATCCTTGTGTCCCCGGCAACAGCGCCAAAAACTTGATGTGCGTTGAAGTGTTATATATATTAGGTGTATATTTTAAGCCCCTTTAACACTTATTATAGCCAAGTTTTAAATTTATAAAATACGATATTTTACTAACACTAAACACACATATGGGCAAGTGCACCCATCGTGAGTGTAGTATAGCGTTGGTAAGATACCGAGGTCGTCCAAGGACACAAGAGCTTTTAGTACCGGTTTATCCTCAACGTCTAATCAAAATAAAAAGTTTAGAAAAATGTTTTAAGCTAAGAAAAATAAAAACTAACTAAAATGCTGAAAATAAAAATAAAAGAAAAACAGATAGACAAGATGAATCACTTGGTTCCGGCTCGTATCTAGTATAACCTTTGATTATTTCCGCATTTTTGCACATAATTAAGAGATTATCTTAGTTATTGTAGTAGGCCCCTCTTTTGAAGGTGACGTTACCCTCACCCCAGTAGTTTGAGTCAGCAAGGATACAATCCTAAAATGGTGGATTATTGGAAGATAATGAATTAAGTTATTAATGCAGTATTATGGTAGGCCCCGCTTTTGGCGGTGACGTTACCCTCGGCTAAGTAGTCTGAGTCAGCAGGGATACAGTCCTAAATAGCCGGGTTATAGTATTAATAGTAGTTAACTTATGAGGGGATCAAAGAGTTTGGACCCCCGCCATCCAATACCGTGAAGTATTGAAGGAGGTCCTACTAAATTTGACCCAGATCCATTGCAGGACCTCTAAACGCTGAACAATGGCAAGACCTTTACCAAACCGTTCCCTTAACCCCCGACCAGGTAGCCAACATGTGACAACCCTCACTAAACCAGGTATCCGTACAACTTAATTAATAATTAATTACTGCTTAATTACTGTGCTTGTTTGAAATTACTGATGAGCTGCTACTTGAATTCTGATACATGCATATACCTGCATCATACTTTACTTACCGTCACTACATTATTTACATGTTGAACCTCAGTGACAAACATGATGCACAAAAAGCACAGTAGCACTATAACGGATAACCTATTGAGCATGCTGATAAAGCCAGCATCAGGCAGACACTGCCTCTAAGGCCTGTATAAGCCAGAAATATTTTACTACACTAGTGGTGAGTGTAAGGATACAAAGGTTGTAGAACTGTGTCTCTAGGAATAAGTTACAATGACTGGATGTGCCTAAAACGTGCTCTAAGCACAAAAATTCAGCACTTTACATAATAATTCAGCATCTAGCTACCTAATAAAGTGCCAAAACATGAGAAAAATATTACTAGACACCTTCCAAAGTGTCAGGAATAAATTGTGTCACTAAAAATAATAATAACGACACTTTAAAGCTTTGTTAAGCACTTTAACGGATTACTATCCAACCGAACAACCGGGCTATACCCGGAACATGAAAATATTGTCATTTACATTGTTTGTCTTTTTCTGAGCCAGTTAGGGTCCCCGAATACCCTAACGCCCGCCATAAAGCACAACACATTAGTAACCGAGTTAATCACTTAACTAACTAGATTAACCTAACTAATGTCTAACTATTTAGTTGGAATCTAACTAGGAAGGCCCCCCCCCCCCCCTTAACCAACCGTCCCCAAGAGGGGGGACATACTTTGTCCTCCAAAACATTATTTTAATCCATATGTTTAGTATCTAAATGACACAAAATCCTTTGGACCATAACCTAATCTTTGCCTATAAGTAACAAGGTCTTGCACATCATTCATTTCACATTTCACAACTCAACACAAACTCTCCCTCTCTCTCTCTAGAAGGCTTCGGCCGAACACACCCACAAACACCCAAACATTTTCGAGCTTCCTTCATCACATTCCAAGTTCATACAAACGTTAAGGGTCACGCATAAGGAGGCTTGGTGCATTCGGAAGGCGAAGGACCTCACTACCTTGCTTTTATCCTCTCATTTTGCGTCTAGATTCTTCCCTAGCCTCGAGCTAGTAGTAAGTTGCTTGAATCACCCTCTCGAACTATTTTAAAGTGGTTAAAATGATTTGTAACGGTTAAAACTCGTAAACATGCAAGTTGAAGCATAAAAGTCTACTAAAAACACTAAAAGTGGTGGTTAAAAGCTTGTATGTTGTGTAAAACTTGTAGTATTTGATTTGTGTGGTTATTTAGGCCCGATCTATGTTGTGGTAGCTCGGATCATCGTTTAACCCGGATTGGTCATAATCATGGATTATGACATAAAGCTTGTTTAAGTGTAACAAGGGTTAAGTGATGAAACTCTACCACACATCAAACTTGAACTTGTGTAAAAATGATTTTACTTGTGAAATAGTGTTTAAAACTAGTAGATCTACGGATCCACAAGCGGTATTTTCAAAGGACCGAGTGTCAAAGAAATCATGTTTTTAAAGACGGATCTTTCATAAACAAGAATGATTTTTAGAACACACAAGTGTGTAAACACTTGAGTAGCACAAAGTTTCGACAAAATAACTATTTTTGTAAAAGATGACGAGAAGTTGTAAAAACGGAATTTCTCTAAAAACAAGGTTTTTACAAAATCGGATTGTTTTATATAAAGATCCACTAAAAGTAATGGAATTTACTTTATAATCTTGGAAAAACGCAAGTTCATGTAATTTATGCGATGTACATATTTAATTACTAGTTTGTTGTCTTGAACGTTGTTTTGGTTAAATAAGGAAATTGTTGGGTTGATTTATAAAAGAAAATGATACGCTTGAAAGCGTGGCCACCTCCTGTTACAGAGGAAACTCTGGCGAAATTTTTCTAAAACCTAACACTTAGAATTATTTTCACTATAAGTGTTAGAAATACTTTTCGACTTGTTTTCAAATTATAAATTTCGCCACGACTTTAATTACAAAACATCGGGGGTGGAATTTCACAAAATAAAACTTGGTAAAAATATATTTAGAATATATTTTTCATAAAGTCACTTGATATGTGTCTATGATTATTTTGTGAAAATACTAGTATTATTTTTAGGGTAAAAATAATACTATCGAATGTTAATGGATCCAAAATAATACGAACGTCTCTACGATAAATATATACGTTACACCGGTAATTATTATTACCACTCGATCATTAAAACATAACTTACGCATTTTAAGGAAATATTCATGAACGCGTACTTTGTCAAGGTATTATCTTGGAAAAATTTATGTGATAGAAAATATAATATTTTTGAGAAGAATATTTATATTTGGGATTAGAAATAAAATATATTTTAAGTAAGACTTAATAATATATTACGAACACACATGTATTAAATCCCCCATCCTTGGGAAGGAAAATGATTACCAAGTATACAGAATATAAACACGAAATAGTTATCTAACTATTTCCCAAAAACTTAAACCTTAAAGCTAAGGCACGGCCGTCCGTCTAATAGAGTTAGTACGTGTAGGTCGTCACACAGCTGCTTGATTTGGAGGTATACTTGGTAGAGACGCACCACTATGAGTTCATGTCCCCCTTTTCTCTTAACTGTTTTTCAGTTTTCTAAACTACGGGGGTGAAATACATGTTACTTTGATTACAAGTACTTTATACATGGTATGGTTAGCGTAAGGAGGTTTACTACTTAGTTCATGTGAGTGGGTAGGAGCAACATGAGGCCATTAGTCCTCATGGTAGGACCGAGGGACAGGAGCGGTAGATCTATCTGGGTGTAGCGAGCCCAGCCCCAGGCCAAACTAGAAACGGACCTCGGGGTGACTTTGTCCACATACTAATGCCGTGGCAAAATCTGCTAGGTTTGAGTCTCCCTACTTGCACTTCACATATATCAGTGGCCTTGCAAACCATTGGTGATCTCAATTCCCTTATTTGCTACATACCAAGACTATTTTTATACTTACAAAGGTTTATTTACTCACTTACACATGAACTCGCTCAACATTATTGTTGATTTTTCAACTTACATGTATTTCAGGGAATTAAAGGATCTGGCGCGGTATGACACGTTTTCCCGCTGCACTAGTTACGAGGTCATCCGGGTTTAGGGAATGTGACTCTTTCCTGGACAAGTCACATACCTTAAACTGTGTTTATGTCGTGTTAATGTTTGTGTTTGTTGAACAATGTCGTTAGGATGTGTTTCCGTTGAGACAATGTTGTTGTATTTGGTTTTTAAAACTTAATTAAATGGATGATCTTGCATGATTTTATTTCATATAGCTTTGTTATGGTTAAGCTATGGTATTAAGAAGTCACACCAAATTAACCACGCTTCCGCAAAGCCAGGGTGTGACAGCTTGGTATCAGAGCTCTGATCATAGCGAACTAGGATTCTTCTCGAGTCTAGACTATGATCACTAGGGCTCTCACGAAAACATTTTTACACTGCATACCACTTAAGTCTAGATCCAAAACTTTTTATAAACAAATGTTGAGCACATTTTATTTATTATTTATAGGCTCAGTCTGGGAGGCTGAGGCTCGGTCTGAGAGGCCGAGGCTCGGTCTGGGAGGCCGAGGTAGTGGGCTAGTGGGACTAGGAGAATTGGCTAGTGGGACTAGGAAGAGCAGTCTGAGAAGCTGGGAGAATTGGCTAGTGGGACTAGGAGAATTGGCTAGTGGGACTAGGAAGAGCAGTCTGAGAGGCTGGGAGGCTAGTGGGACTAGGAGAATTATTTGAATGCTTACTTGGTGACTTATGTGATTATTTGATTGTATGATTGACTGTTTGTGCATGTTTGTGTTTATGTTACAGACACCATGGACACCTCTGGCACAGGTGACTCAGACACCACAGGACCTAGACCTATAGTATCAGATGACCTAGAGTCTTCAGAGCACGAGGTCCACACATCCGACGTTACTAGCACGGACGAGGACGACTTTCAGCCCTTTGCTTTACCTGATGGTGCTGATGAGCTCGCTGATGGCCCTTTGGCCGGGGACCTACCGTTAGTGGAGATCCCTGCTCCCATACCCTTAGCTGTTTATCCTGCTTACGATTTGCTTCTCGACGCCGACGATGATGACGACGTCGATCTGTATGATGATGAGCCCTTAGAGGATGAGGTTCAGGGCGAGGCCCTTCTTGTTGATGGAGATCTTTTGTTGATCGCAGATGCTCCCGCTGAGGAGTCACCTGCTCACTCTCTGGTCCCAGACTCTTTCGAGTCTGTGGCCTCCGCACCTTCACACACTCAGAGTGCGCAACACTTTTCTCACGGATCAGATCCCGACCAGGCATCCTCTGTTGCCCCTATTCCTAGTTTTGCTTTCGACCACGATAATGTGGAGGATTCCGATCCTGTCTTTCCCCCAGGATTCGACCCAGATGAGGATATAGAGTTTATACCCTTGGATCAACCTATGGAGGATCCAGTCGACCCAGTTGATCCCATCGACCCTGAGTTTGATTTTGAGATGGCCTTTGATGAGCCCGAGCAGCCACTAGACCCTGCTCCTGACCCAGTGCTTGAGCATGACCCTGCTCATGCTGGCATGTTTATTGAGCCTGTCATTGCTGACCTACCTATTGATGATCACCCAGTGGATGCTCCGTTGTTGGAGGGCGATCATGTCATTGCTGCTGATCATGTTGATCCCCCACTTATTGCTGATGCACCAGTTGACCCTCTTGTTGCACCTCACCATGATCCTATGCCAGTTCAGTTTGATCGTGCACTTTTTGAGGCACAGATTGACCCACGAGATGAGCACTCCCAGCATGGGTGGATTCCTGCTGATGATGAGGTCCCACCTATTCCCCCTCAGATCACTGATACCCGTCACGTTGATACCTCCTTTTCATTTCCTCAGTTTACACCTCCAGCGCGACCTGGAGAAGGTTCTTCGGCTCACCCATTTGGACATGTACCGGTATCTATCCCTGCTATACCACCGTCTGCTACTTTTCCCCCTGTTTCTCCATTTCATGTGGCACCTTTTGATCCCACCAGTGAGCCGTTTCTCTGGGCGTCACCTTCTGCCATGCCACCGATCGACCCCTACCATTCTTTCCATATGGGGTATACTATTGAGGACGTTCTGATGTCTTTTGTCGCCCAGCACGAGGCACACACGCAGCGCATTCAGGAGCTTGAGAGAGCCCAGCCGCCGCCGTGTCAGTGCCAGGGTCAGACCCACTCTCCTTTGCAGCCCTCTCGACCTTTACCACCAGACTATGCTGCACGCCTTTTGGCACTTGAGCAGCAGGTTGCTTCTTGGTTGCATACCCAGAGAGCCATGGAGGAGGACTGGCTCCATTTGCGTCGCTTGTTTTACACTCACTTTCCCCCTCCTCCACCGCCATCCGTGTAGAGCTCTTCAGTACCGTATGGGTAGACGTTGGTGAGAAGACGGCGAATGCTTTTGACTGCACAGCATTTTTGGAGACTACATTATGATTCTGACTTTTGTTGACATGTATTTGATATACTGACACTGATTTGATATAGTTTTTGGACTAGGGTGATGTAGCCCTTAGTCGACTGATGTTGTATGACACTGTGATGTACTTGTACGCTTACTATGTGGTCTCAATATATGGCAATCGCAGTATTCTCATCATACTTGATGCTTGATTTGGTTATTTATATTCTATGACATGGGATGTTGTGTGATTGATGTTTGTGACATGGGATGTTGTGTGATTGATGTTTGTAACATGAGATGTTATGTACTATTACTATAAAGCGTATGTATTATAATATGGGATCTTTATTATGGCCTGACCAACGTAAACACATCTTTTAGAAGATGCCGCCGAAACGTCCAACGCCGATGCCTACCAATGAGGCAGAACTCCAACAAGTCATCGCAGCTGCCATCGCGCAATACGCCGCTTCGCAAGGAGGACCCAGCGGAAGCAGCTCAAACAACAATGGCAACAACAATCCACCTCATGGTAATACTAAGTCATTAAGACATACCATGATCTAATTGGATATCTCTAGCAAAGATGCTAATGCCATTCATATGTTGTAACGTATGTGCAGGGTGCACCTACAAGCAGTTTCTAGACTGCAAACCGGTCAACTTTGATGGCACAGGAGGTGCTGTCGCCTTTGTTCGTTGGGCTGAGAAAACTGAATCTGTTCTTCGCATGAGCAAATGCGCACTAGATCAGCAAGTCACCTATATCTCGGGGCTATTCTTGGATGGAGCCCTCTCTTGGTGGAATTTGCAAGTACAAACACTTGGTGAAGCTGCTGCCCACGCGCTAACCTGGACCGAACTGAAGGAACTTATGCGCAAAAAGTACTGCTCTCGCGCGGAAATCCAAAGATTGGAAACCGAGTTCTGGCATTTGAAAATGGAAGGTCCAAAGATCACAGAATACGTTCAAAGGTTCCATGACTTATCGCATGTGGTACCCTACATGGTCACTCCGGAGTTCAAGCGGATTGAACGTTTCATTTGGGGATTAGCCCCTCAAATCATAAGCATGGTGACCTCATCCAAGCCTGCGACAATTACTGAGGCAATCGATTTGAGCGTGGCTCTCACAGAGGAGGCTATTCGCCTGAACAAGTTTGGTGATGCTGAGACTAAGAAGAAAGAGACTCACGTCGAGTCATCAGGAGGTAACAAACGGAAGTTCTCGAACTTCAAGCAGGGCGCCAGTGTGGTAGTTAAGAAAGGAGGATCAAGCACGCCAGCCCAGGTTACAGCTGGTAGTGGAAAGAAAGGAAAAGGATATATGGGCACCCAGCCCAAGTGTAATACCTGCCAACGCCACCATACTGGCCATTGTAGTGTGAAAGTATGCAAAGCATGTGGAAAGCCGGGCCACTTGAAGGACACTTGTTGGGCCACTGCTGGCCAGGGAGGCCAGGGAGGATTCGGAAACAGAAATAACAACCGGGGTGGGAATGGAAATCGCCCACAAGGAAACAATGGAGGTAATGGAAATCGAGGCAACAATGCTAATCAAGCGGGCGCCGTGAATCATAACCAAAGTAACAACCAAGCTGGAAATGGAGGTGGAAACGGGCAAAGACTTGGATGCTTTAACTGTGGTGATATCGGGCATTTTAAAAGGAACTGCCCAGAGATGAACCAAGCCCGTGGAAGAGTGTTCCATATTGAAGCAAGGGAAACGCGCCAGGACCCCAATGTCGTTACTGGTACGTTCCCTGTAAACCAACGCTATGCATCCGTTTTATTTGATATTGGCGCCGATTATAGCTTCGTGTCGTTAGAATTTAAGAATATGCTTGGTTTAGCCGCTAATAAGTTAGATATTCCGTACTCAATCGAATTGGCTAATGGGAAGTTAGTAGAAGCCAATGAAGTTATCAGAGGTTGTGTGATCGAATTGGGAGAGCGTGAGTTTGCTCTGGATCTACTACCAGTCCAGTTGGGAAGCTTCGACGTGGTGGTCGGAATGGATTGGTTATCAGGCAACAAGGCTGAAATAGTTTGTCACGAAAAGGTCGTTCGTATCCCAACCGAAGATGGCGAAACAATTGTGGTTCACGGGGAGAAGCGTGATACGCCGTTAAGAATTATCAGCTGCCTGAAAGCGCGAAAGTGTTTGCAGAAGGGATGTGTTGCCTTCCTGGCACACATTGTGGATAAGAAGGCTGCAGAACCAAAGATCGAAGACATCCCTGTCGTGAGGGAATATCCAGAAGTCTTCCCAGAGGACTTACCTGGACTGCCACCTCAGAGACAAGTAGAGTTCCGCATTGACTTAGTTCCAGGCGCCGCGCCTGTGGCTAAGGCACCTTATAGACTTGCTCCGTCTGAGATGCAGGAACTGTCGACACAACTTCAAGAGTTGTTAGACAGGGGATTTATCCGACCAAGCTTCTCGCCTTGGGGAGCTCCAGTTTTGTTTGTCAAGAAGAAGGACGGTAGTTTTCGTATGTGCATCGACTACCGGGAATTGAACAAGCTGACGATCAAGAATAGATATCCTCTGCCAAGAATTGATGATCTGTTTGACCAACTGCAAGGCTCAAGCTTTTATTCAAAGATCGACTTGCGATCTGGATACCATCAGTTAAGGATACAAGAGGAAAGTATCCCGAACACAGCCTTCAGAACTCGTTATGGACACTACGAGTTCCTTGTTATGCCGTTTGGTTTGACAAACGCACCTGCAGTCTTTATGGACTTGATGAATAGAGTTTGCAAGCCGTACTTGGACAAGTTCGTGATTGTGTTTATCGACGACATCTTGATTTATTCAAGAACAAAGGCTGAACACGAACAGCATTTAAGAGCTATTTTGGAGTTGCTGAAGAAAGAACAGCTATATGCCAAACTCTCTAAGTGCGAGTTTTGGCTACGCGAAGTCCAGTTTCTTGGACACGTGGTTAATGGAGATGGAATCCATGTGGATCCAACCAAGATCGAAGCGATTAAGAATTGGGAAACGCCAAAGACGCCAACCGAGATTCGACAATTCTTGGGTTTGGCTGGCTACTATCGAAGGTTCATTGAGGATTTTTCGAAGATCGCTCAACCATTGACGCTCCTCACGCAGAAAGATAAGAAGTTTGATTGGGAAATCAAACAGGAAGAAGCGTTCCAGATATTGAAGGATAAGCTCTGCAATGCGCCAATCTTAGCACTACCGGAAGGTACAGATGATTTTGTGGTATACTGTGACGCCTCACGTCAAGGATTGGGTTGTGTGTTGATGCAACGCCAAAAGGTTATTGCTTACGCATCGCGTCAATTGAAAGTGCACGAAAAGAACTATACCACACATGATTTGGAACTCGGCGCAGTGGTTTTTGCATTAAAGATCTGGAGACACTACCTTTATGGTACAAAGTGTACAATTTTTACAGATCACAAGAGCCTACAACACATATTCAACCAGAAGGAGCTGAATATGAGGCAAAGACGTTGGGTTGAGTTGCTGAATGATTACGACTGCGAGATAAAGTATCACCCAGGGAAGGCGAATGTGGTCGCCGATGCCCTAAGTCGAAAGGAGAGGATCAAGCCCATAAGGGTTAGGGCTTTAGAAATGATTATCCGGACCAATCTTTCCTTGCGCATTCATGCCGCGCAGAAAGAAGCTCTCAAGGAAAGAAACCTCGAAGAAGAATATCTCCGTGGGATGGAGAAGCTACTGGTACCAAACGAGGAAGGAACGTTATGTTTTGAGAAAAGGATTTGGGTTCCTCTGTTTGGTGATTTAAGGAAGGTTATTTTTTATGAAGCTCACAAGTCGCGGTACTCTATCCACCCTGGAGCGGATAAGATGTACCAGGATCTCAAAGACTATTATTGGTGGCCTAGGATGAAAGGCGATGTTGCTGTTTATGTGAGCAAATGTTTAACGTGTGCTAAGGTGAAAGCGGAATACCAGAAGCCCTCAGGACTTCTGCAACAACCTGAGATTCCCAAGTGGAAATGGGAACAAATCTCAATGGATTTTATTACAAAGTTGCCAAGAACGCCAAGAGGTCATGACACTATCTGGGTGATAGTTGACCGCCTAACGAAGTCAGCACACTTCTTACCTATCAGAGAGAAGGATAATACGAGCAAGTTGGCCGAAATATACATGAGAGAGATCGTCGCGCGCCATGGAGTACCTCTCTCGATCATCTCTGATAGAGACGGAAGGTTTGTGTCAAGGATATGGCAATCCTTCCAAGAAGCTTTTGGCTCACAATTGAATATGAGCACCGCATTTCACCCGCAGACCGACGGGCAAAGCGAGCAGACGATACAGACTTTGGAAGACATGCTGAGAGCGTGTGTTATGGATTTGGGCGGTAGCTGGGATAAGCATTTGCCTTTGGTCGAATTTTCATACAACAACAGCTACCACACCAGTATTGGGGTTGCGCCATTCGAAGCCCTTTACGGACGCAAGTGCCGATCACCCCTATGCTGGGCTGACGCAGGTGATAGGCAGCTTGCTGGTCCCGAAATCGTCCAAGAGACGACAGACAAGATTGCGCAGATTCTAAAACGCATCGAAGCAGCTCGCCACAGACAGAAAGCCTATGCAGATCCAAACCGGAAACACTTGGAATTTCAAGTTGGAGAAATGGTTTTATTGAAAGTTTCACCCTGGAAGGGTGTGGCACGCTTCGGAAAGCGTAGAAAGTTAAATACGCGCTACATTGGTCCTTTCAGAATTTTGGAAAGAATAGGACTAGTAGCATACAAGCTGGACTTACCTGCCGAACTCCATTCAGTTCACGATACATTTCATGTATCCAACCTGAAGAAAAGTCCAACTCAAGATACCATTGCCATTCCCATCGACGAGATTCATGTTGACGACACGCTCCATTTCGTTGAAGAACCGGTTGAGGTTACGGATTGGAAAGTAAACAAGACCCGCCGGAGCAGTGTCAAGCTCGTCAAAGTTCGTTGGAATGCCAGACATGGTCCTGAATACACCTGGGAGCGTGAGGACCGGATGAAAGAGAAATACCCCCACCTATTTCCTAAGAACCCTGCATCTACAAGCAGAACTTAATATTTCGGGACGAAATTTTTCTAACGGGGGGAGAATGTGACAACCCTCACTAAACCAGGTATCCGTACAACTTAATTAATAATTAATTACTGCTTAATTACTGTGCTTGTTTGAAATTACTGATGAGCTGCTACTTGAATTCTGATACATGCATATACCTGCATCATACTTTACTTACCGTCACTACATTATTTACATGCTGAACCTCAGTGACAAACATGATGCACAAAAAGCACAGTAGCACTATAACGGATAACCTATTGAGCATGCTGATAAAGCCAGCATCAGGCAGACACTGCCTCTAAGGCCTGTATGAGCCAGAAATATTTTACTACACTAGTGGTGAGTGTAAGGATACAAGGGTTGTAGAACTGCGTCTCTAGGAATAAGTTACAATGACTGGATGTGCCTAAAACGTGCTCTAAGCACAAAAATTCAGCACTTTACATAATAATTCAGCATCTAGCTACCTAATAAAGTGCCAAAACATGAGAAAAATATTACTAGACACCTTCCAAAGTGTCAGGAATAAATTGTGTCACTAAAAATAATAATAACGACACTTTAAAGCTTTGTTAAGCACTTTAACGGATTACTATCCAACCGAACAACCGGACTATACCCGGAACATGAAAATATTGTCATTTACATTGTTTGTCTTTTTCTGAGCCAGTTAGGGTCCCCGAATACCCTAACGCCCGCCATAAAGCACAACACATTAGTAACCGAGTTAATCACTTAACTAACTAGATTAACCTAACTAATGTCTAACTATTTAGTTGGAATCTAACTAGGAACCCCCCCCCCCCTTAACCAACCGTCCCCAAGAGGGGGGACATACTTTGTCCTCCAAAACATTATTTTAATCCATATGTTTAGTATCTAAATGACACAAAATCCTTTGGACCATAACCTAATCTTTGCCTATAAGTAACAAGGTCTTGCACATCATTCATTTCACATTTCACAACTCAACACAAACTCTCCCTCTCTCTCTAGAAGGCTTCGGCCGAACACACCCACAAACACCCAAACATTTTCGAGCTTCCTTCATCACATTCCAAGTTCATACAAACGTTAAGGGTCACGCATAAGGAGGCTTGGTGCATTCGGAAGGCGAAGGACCTCACTACCTTGCTTTTATCCTCTCATTTTGCGTCTAGATTCTTCCCTAGCCTCGAGCTAGTAGTAAGTTGCTTGAATCACCCTCTCGAACTATTTTAAAGTGGTTAAAATGATTTGTAACGGTTAAAACTCGTAAACATGCAAGTTGAAGCATAAAAGTCTACTAAAAACACTAAAAGTGGTGGTTAAAAGCTTGTATGTTGTGTAAAACTTGTAGTATTTGATTTGTGTGGTTATTTAGGCCCGATCTATGTTGTGGTAGCTCGGATCATCGTTTAACCCGGATTGGTCATAATCATGGATTATGACATAAAGCTTGTTTAAGTGTAACAAGGGTTAAGTGATGAAACTCTACCACACATCAAACTTGAACTTGTGTAAAAATGATTTTACTTGTGAAATAGTGTTTAAAACTAGTAGATCTACGGATCCACAAGCGGTATTTTCAAAGGACCGAGTGTCAAAGAAATCATGTTTTTAAAGACGGATCTTTCATAAACAAGAATGATTTTTAGAACACACAAGTGTGTAAACACTTGAGTAGCACAAAGTTTCGACAAAATAACTATTTTTGTAAAAGATGACGAGAAGTTGTAAAAACGGAATTTCTCTAAAAACAAGGTTTTTACAAAATCGGATTGTTTTATATAAAGATCCACTAAAAGTAATGGAATTTACTTTATAATCTTGGAAAAACGCAAGTTCATGTAATTTATGCGATGTACATATTTAATTACTAGTTTGTTGTCTTGAACGTTGTTTTGGTTAAATAAGGAAATTGTTGGGTTGATTTATAAAAGAAAATGATACGCTTGAAAGCGTGGCCACCTCCTGTTACAGAGGAAACTCTGGCGAAATTTTTCTAAAACCTAACACTTAGAATTATTTTCACTATAAGTGTTAGAAATACTTTTCGACTTGTTTTCAAATTATAAATTTCACCACGACTTTAATTACAAAACATCGGGGGTGGAATTTCACAAAATAAAACTTGGTAAAAATATATTTAGAATATATTTTTCATAAAGTCACTTGATATGTGTCTATGATTATTTTGTGAAAATACTAGTATTATTTTTAGGGTAAAAATAATACTATCGAATGTTAATGGATCCAAAATAATACGAACGTCTCTACGATAAATATATACGTTACACCGGTAATTATTATTACCACTCGATCATTAAAACATAACTTACGCATTTTAAGGAAATATTCATGAACGCGTACTTTGTCAAGGTATTATCTTGGAAAAATTTATGTGATAGAAAATATAATATTTTTGAGAAGAATATTTATATTTGGGATTAGAAATAAAATATATTTTAAGTAAGACTTAATAATATATTACGAACACACATGTATTAAATCCCCCATCCTTGGGAAGGAAAATGATTACCAAGTATACAGAATATAAACACGAAATAGTTATCTAACTATTTCCCAAAAACTTAAACCTTAAAGCTAAGGCACGGCCGTCCGTCTAATAGAGTTAGTACGTGTAGGTCGTCACACAGCTGCTTGATTTGGAGGTATACTTGGTAGAGACGCACCACTGTGAGTTCATGTCCCCATTTTCTCTTAACTGTTTTTCAGTTTTCTAAACTACGGAGGTGAAATACATGTTACTTTGATTACAAGTACTTTACACATGGTATGGTTAGCGTAAGGAGGTTTACTACTTAGATCATGTGAGTGGGTAGGAGCAACATGAGGCCATTAGTCCTCATGGTAGGACCGAGGGACAAGAGCGGTAGATCTATCTGGGTGTAGCGAGCCCAGCCCCAGGCCAAACTAGAAACGGACCTCGGGGTGACTTTGTCCACATACTAATGCCGTGGCAAAATCTGCTAGGTTTGAGTCTCCCTACTTGCACTTCACATATATCAGTGGCCTTGCAAACCATTGGTGATCTCAATTCCCTTATTTGCTACATACCAAGACTATTTTTATACTTACAAAGGTTTATTTACTCACTTACACATGAACTCGCTCAACATTATTGTTGATTTTTCAACTTACATGTATTTCAGGGAATTAAAGGATCTGGCGCGGTATGACACGTTTTCCCGCTGCACTAGTTACGAGGTCATCCGGGTTTAGGGAATGTGACTCTTTCCTGGACAAGTCACATACCTTAAACTGTGTTTATGTCGTGTTAATGTTTGTGTTTGTTGAACAATGTCGTTAGGATGTGTTTCCGTTGAGACAATGTTGTTGTATTTGGTTTTTAAAACTTAATTAAATGGATGATCTTGCATGATTTTATTTCATATAGCTTTGTTATGGTTAAGCTATGGTATTAAGAAGTCACACCAAATTAACCACGCTTCCGCAAAGCCAGGGTGTGACACAACATACCTCCATATAGACCGTGGAGATATGAATGGTGAAAATCCTTTATTTTATATAGACAGTAAAATAATGCCAAGACACCACGGACAAACGATAAGGAAAGATCACCTTCAACATAAGTAACTAGTTATTAAAGTCATTAATACAAAACCAAATAAAAAGTGCAAAAGATTAGACATAAAAAAGTATTATACTAGACACTTTGTCTTCACCAAATGATGTAAGAGACTTAGGCAAACATGGCCTTGATTGTCAAGAACTCTTACGATCAATCTTGGATCCCGAGACGACTCACACACTCTACGATGGACAATGGATGATGGTGGTGGATGATGGTGTTGTGATGGTGGTGGGTGGTGGATGAAGTGTGAGAGAGGTGGTGTGCCAAGGGATGAGTTGAAATGAAACCAAGCACTCCTATTTATAGGCTGAACAGAGGGCTGGGCACGGCCCCGTGCTTGTCTGACACTCTCTCTCCTCATTAATTGTAATTCGCAATTACAATTAATGCGCCTGCTGTACTTTCGACACGCCCCCGTGTTCGCTGGACACGGCCCGTGGTGGGCAATAGAAGCTTCTATAGGTTTGTCTTTTCTGCTGCTTCTTGGGCACGGCCCCGTGCTGGCTGAGAACGGCCCGTGTTCAGTCTTCTGCCTTCTCTATTTTGCTTGGGAAGATGCCGTTGAGGGGTCGGGCAATCCACTTATGGTCCTTTCTTGTATTTATGTTGGATTTAGCTGTCTTTTTGCTTCTTTTGTGTTTTTGAGCTCATTTAATCCTGAAAATACAAAAGGAAGACAAAAACACTCTTTTTCCAATATTAGTACTTAAAAAGGGTTAGTTTTATGCCTCATTTGAAGTAATTTATATGTTGCATTTTACACACATCAAAAGGGGATAAAAGATAAGGTCAGGACCAAGTGATCCTCAAATCAGCAGGATATATCAGCAGGATATGTCAGCAGGATATACTAGCAGAGACAGTGATCCTTACATCGTTGAAGTACTCGAGGAATTGGTGGCGGATCAAAGGCAGACCCTGTAGATCCTCAGCCTCGGAGGTCTTTCTCTTCTTGATTCCCTTTCCTTTAAGGGGTGCCTTGGGGACTGAAGCTGTCGGGCTAGTAGGAGCCTTTCTTTTGGAAGATCTGACGGTGGTGAGATCGGTGACATTGAACTTTGAAGCAGACTTGGTGGATTTTCCAGCACCTACACAACCAAAACAAGATAAGTATCTTTATTTCACTCATATTTCACTATTTATTTAATTTTCAAACAAAGATACTTACTTGACATCGTGACAGAACCTGAGGATACCTCCTGAGAATCCTGGGTGGTTGTTTTGAAAGTTCTTGTTTCAGGATCAAGTTTCTTGAAAGCGATGAGTCTCTCTTTGGCAGCAGGAGACAGTCTGAGGCGTGAAACGGTGATAGCTGCATAACAAGAAAGCAAAAGTATATAAGTGATCCTTATATCAAAAGAAAGTTCTCTGGTGATCCTTCTCAGGATCCTCCACCCTACCATGGGTAGCCCATTTCTTGGGTAGATCCTTTCCATCATCAATAGAATCTCTCTTGACGAAAAAGAAACGCCGCTTCCAGTTAGCATCATTCTTGGTAGCTTTGAAGATCGGATGTTCCTCACCAGGCTTACGTTTAAACAAATAACGATGAGAACCAAAGGTAGTAAGATCATACAGCTCTCCCAGCTCTGACATTCCTAGGTCTATCCCTTCCTGCTCGATGATCCTTTCAAGGGTGTACAAAACCCTCCATATCATCGGCATGGCTTGGATATAAGAGATGCCGGTTAGGGAAAAGAAAGATTGGGTAAAGGCTGGGAAAGGATATGTATAGCCTATGGTGAACGGAGTGACAGGAAAAGCAACCCACTTGTCGGAAATATGATCACTGGGGGCATTGGGATCAAAAGGTCTAAACTCGGTGTTAGCCGGGAAGCAGTGGCGGATCCTATCAATCTGTGCATCGTTGAAACAGCAGCGTTCTTTTATGGAATCTTCGATAATTCCCTGGCTTTTTGGTGGGCTGTTTTTTGGATGATCCTTAGCTGGGGAGTTCCGGAGCAACATCTTTGATAGAATGGTGGAAAGAAACGGAAAACAGAGCAAATAAGGAAGAAGATGAAGAGAAAATACCTGTTTATCTTCGGAATGCAGTTATAAAGGGAGTATCTCTGAAATTTTAAATGCAATCGATCCTATCTATATCTCCTATTTATAATCATGATTATGCAGGGTTGTCACTTCTGTGACGTCATAGTTGCAACGGATAGTTCTACAACAACGGCTATATTTACGATAGTTAGTTGCGGATAAGATCAAGAAAATATAATTCGCTCATTTTACATATCACTCCTTATATTTTGGGGGCAATTGTTAGGGGAGGATTTTCTAACAATTAGTGATCCTTACTTGTTATCCTAATTAATGATCCTTACTTCTGTGATAGATAGTGATCCTCAGAAGAGCTTCAGGATCAGGATCATGGATCACTTTAAGGATCCTCATACTAACGATTGTTTGTTTATGTTTCGTATTATTTCGCAGGAGTAACAAGCTTGACTTGGTCTTGGCAACGTTACTATGGAATATTCCACGGGTATTTCGCACACGTTTGACTGGAAATGGACGTTGTGGAGAACGTGGGAGCTTGGCACAAAAGTCGGATAGTTTGTTATTATAGTTAACTTCTATTTTTAAAGGGGTGACGAGCTAGAATTAGAACACTTAGCCATTTTCAGCTACACACACTCTCATACAATCGCACTCTTGAAGCTCTCGACGAACACTTATTAGTTTTCACTCATTTTTACACATTTCACCATAGTGAACCTTGTACCTAGCTCGTTACTATCTGAAGTTGTAAACATTTATTGATTTATTTGAGCTTGGTGATCGGCAGTTTCCATCACCCGGGGTTTTTTGTGCCGGAGATCAACTCTTGATCAAGGGCTTTTTCCCCGTACAAATCCTTGTGTCGTTTGTGCAATTTACATTGAAGTGATCCTTATCATTGTTCTACATTCAAAGCATCATTCCCCGTAACAGAGAGTTTGGTTGCATTATCCTCAACAGATTTTTTGACCAAAACAGACACTCAGTCCATTCAAATTTCTTGTTCTTCCTAAGGATATCATAGAATTCCTTGCACTTTTCTGAGGATTTTGATATGAATCTGTTCAAGGTCGCGATCCTGCCCGTCAATCTTTGCATGTCCTTTGCATTGGCAGGAGATTTGATATTCACAATAGCCTTAATTTGCTCTGGACTTGCTTCAATGCCCCTCTTTGTCACCATATAGCCTAAGAATTTACCTGCCTTAACACCAAAATGACACTTGGAAGGATTAAGTTTCATATTAAATTTATCAAGGATATTGAATGCTTCCTCCAAGTCTTTAAGGTGATCCTCAGCTTTCTTGGACTTAACCACCATGTCGTCTATATAGACTTCCATAGTGTGTCCAATTTGTTCCTTGAACATCATATTGACTAGCCTTTGATAAGTAGCACCTGCATTCCTTAATCCAAATGGCATAGCAATATAACAGTATATACCAGTCGGGGTCATAAAGGCTGTATCCTCTTGATCGGATGGTTCCATCTGAATTTGTTGAAATCCAGATGAAGCATCCATAAAAGTCAACAACTCATGACCCGCGGTAGCATCCACCATGGAGTCAATGTGGGGTAATGGGAAAGGATCCTTGGGACATGCCTTGTTTAAATTAGTAAAATCGACACACACCCTCCACTTTCCATTTTTCTTTTGAACAACAACCACATTGGCTAACCATCTTGGATACTTAACCTCTCTTATCATACCTGCTCGAAGTAGCTTATCTACCTCTTCCTGGATAATAGCATTTCTTTCAGGTGCAAACTTCCTCCTCTTTTGATGAATTGGCTTGAATGACCTGTCAATGCCAAGTTTGTGAGTAATTATATCCTTAGATATACCTGTCATGTCTTCATGTTTCCAGGCAAAGGTGGATTTCCTTCTCTTAAGGAAGGATACTAGCTCCTGTTCGATGTCGATAAGGATCCCTGATCCTATGAAGATCTTGGATTCAGGATCCTCGGGATCCATGAGGATTTCTTTCAAATCCTGTTCTCTTGCCTCCAAGACATCTCTTGAAGGATACTTTAATTGCTATTGCTCCCTTGGTCTTGAGGCTGGCTTCATTGATGAGGTATAGCAATTCTTAGCTTCTTGTTGATCACTCTCAATTTTCACCACTCCCCAAGGACTTGGAAGCTTTACACATTGATGATAGGTGGATGGAACTGCCTTCATATCATGTATCCATGGCCTGCCAAGGATAACATTGCAACATGATAAGCAATCTATAACACAAAATTTTTTATAAGAATGCAATCCTTCAATATATATTGGGAGTTTGATGCCCCCCCAATGTATTCTTAGTTTCCCCACTGAATCCCACAAGTACTGAGGATCTTGGGATAATATCAGACTCCGGGATATTCATCTTCTTGAGGACATCAAGCTGAATGATGTTCATAGAGCTTCCTCCATCTATAAGGATCCTGCGAACAAAGTGGTTAGAAATAAATAATGTAATTACAAGACCATCATGATGAGGATCCTGGACGTCAACACGATCATCCTCATCAAAAGTTATGACTTTATCCTGGGTGACAACGGAAGTCCGGACGGGTCTGTCTCCATTCTCCATCTTGGTTTCCTTAGCATGTCTTTTTGCTGCTGAAAAGGAGGTACCACAAATGTCTGATCCACCGGATATGAAGTTTATGACTTGTGCATCTGCTGGAGGAGCAGGGGCCCTTTCCGGGATCCTTTCAGGATCCAGGATCCTTGACTTCTATCGTCCCAAAAGCTCCTTCAAATGCCCCTTGCTCAACAAGTAACCAATTTCCTTTCTCAGTGCAATACACTCTTCAGTGAGATGCCCAAAATCCTCATGATATGCACACCACTTGGACTTATCCTTTGTAGCAGTTGGTTTATCACTTTTTCTTGGCCACCTAGCTTTCTCACCTAGATTCTGCATTGCAAGGATTAGTTCATTGTTATCAACAGAAAAACAGTATTCAGAAATAGGAGGATAATCCTCATCATCCTCTTCTTGTTCCACTGCATGCACGTTCTGGTTATCAAATCTATTGTAAGACTTTGATTTGTTGTTCCTGAAGTAGGATCCTTGCTTCTCCTGTTTTGAGGATCCTGTCAATCTATCCTGGATCCTTTTGTCATCCTCTAGGCGGATGAACCTAAGGGCCCTGGTTCTTACTTCATCAAGATTCCTGCAAGGTGTCATAACAAGATCATCATAGAACAATGAATCCCTAAGCAATCCCATTTTAAAGGCTTCTACAGCCGTAGCAATATCCAAGTTAGGAATATCTAAGGATTCTTTACTAAACTTAGTGATGTAATCTCTAAGTGATTCATTTTGACCTTGAGTTACCCTATATAAATCACTAGTTAATCGTTCAAATTTCCTACTACAAGAAAATTGACTATTAAACAAATTAACTAGATTAGCAAATGAAGTAATAGAGTAAGGGGGAAGACTTAGCAGCCATTTAAGAGCAGATCCTGTGAGTGTGGATCCAAATCCCTTGCATAGACATGCTTCTTTTAACCTTTCAGGAATTGGATTGATCTCCATCCTCTCCCTGTATTGAGCTACATGCTCCTCTGGATCCGTTGAACCATCATACAGTTTCATGGATGGTATCTGGAATCTTTTGGGTATCTCAGCATCACATAAGGGTGGTGCAAAACGAGATATCCTATGGCTACCGTCTGCAATTTCAGGAATGGGTTTAACCACTCCTGGAACACTGGATATCATATCCTTGAGCTTCTGTAACTCCCTGGCCATAGCCTGATTAATACCTGTATCCTGCATTAAGCCATGGTTAGTGTTGTATGAATTATTGAAAGTGTTACCTCCCACGGGATTTATGTTTGGAATTCCAGATGTGTATCCATATTGGCGGGATTCTGGTATGATCGAAGGACCAGATGAAGCAATGGTTTGCATTGGTATGAAGTCTCCTTGATGAACATCCGAGCTCTGGGGCTGCATACTTCTCAAGAATCCTTGATCCTGAAAGACGTTGGATCCTTGAGGCTGAGAGGATCCTTGAATCTGAAAGGATCCTGGGACAACAGAGTATCCTTGGACCTGGGAGGATCCTTAGATCCGGGAGGATCCTTGGACCTGGGAGGATCCTTGAACTGCATGCATTCCCAAATATCCTCCTGAGCTGAAGGATCCTTGATGCTGAATAGAGGATCCCGATGGCTGAAAATAGGATCCCTAAGGCTGGTAGTGAGAGCCAAATGCCTGACTCATTGTTGTTGTTCCATGACGTCTTCCTTGTAATTCACCCAAGTATTGCACATCCGGAGCTGCTGAGTGCTGGGAAGTTATGACTAGAGTGTCGAAGTTCAGCGACCTTGGCATCAGAGGAGAGTGATCCTCCACTGATTTCTTCTGTTTCTTGATCTCATCGATCTCCCGGAGGATCCTTTCGTTGGTTTTGTCCTGCTCTTTTGCGTGATTCCTCATCTGCAAAATCAGAGCATAAAGATCATTAGTAGTAGGATTAGTTGAAACAGATGAAGTTGGTGGTTTTGTGAAAATGGGGGTTTGTTTCTTCGCAGCATTCTCAGCATTCTTCTGGGATCCAGAAGGTGGTGGTGGCAAAGGAGGAACGCCTTGTGAAGAACTGAATGACGGCATTAAGCTTGAAGTGTTCTTCATTGAGGAAGCCATCTGCCTGGTTGTAACGAACCGAAATGACCACAAAAATATGAATTTTCTTAGGAATGAAGCACCAATTGCCCCACGGTGGGCGCCAAACTGTTTTGGTCAAAAATCAAGCAATGATAATGCAACCAAACTTTCTGTTGTGAGGTATGATGCTTGAATTTATGAACAACAATAAGGATCACTCAGAAATGAAATGAACAAGTGACACAAAGATTTATACGAGGAAAAAGCCCTTGATCAATGAATGATCTCCGGCATAAAAAACCTCGGGTGATGGAAACTACCGATCACCAACTCAAATTAAACAAGAAATGTATTACAACTTCGGATGGTAGCGAGCTAAGTACAAGGATCACTATAGTGTATTGTGTAAAAAAGTGTGTAATCGCCAAGTGAATTAACGAGAGCTGATGAGAGCAGTTGTAAGAGTGTGTGTGTGTGTTAGCCAAAAATAGCCAAGTGTTTCTATATAGTTCGCTACCCCGTTTAAAAATGGAAAAATATCTAAGCTAACAAACATTCCGCATTTCATGCAACTCCTCCACGAACTCCATAACGTCCACTTCAGTTAAGAACGTGCGGAATAAGCCATGGAATATGCTCCAGGAATATCGCCAAGACCAAGTCCAAGCTCGTACTCCTGCAAAACAATACCATATTCGAAGTAGACAATCGTTAGTATAAGGATCCTTAAGATGATCCATGATCCTGATCCTGAAACACTTCTGAGGATCACTAACTCAAACAGAAGTGAGGATCACTAAACCCAAGAGTAATTGAGGATCACAGGTCATTGAGAAATCCTCCCCTAACAATACATAATGAATAGGTAACAACATTAAACTTTTTTAGCTACATCTGTTGTTGTTTCTTTCCTCTTTACTTTTCATGTATGCTTTCTATTTTCAAAGATGTCATCGCCAAACAACTGGAAAGTTATTGGAAATCTGATGATAATGTTAAACTTTTAACAGAAAACTTGAAGTGTTCATATAAATGTGGATCAATGATCCTTAACCAAAAAGGATAAGAGACAACTTGCAGCTTAGAAAAAGTTAGAATATAACATACCAGAGAATCCAAGTTAGGATTCTATATCCTTGTAAATTAACACTGAATAAACAAACTGTGAAAAGTAAAGTTTCGAGGATCCAGGATCCTTATTGTCAGAACTTGTATAACTTTAGAGCTCCAAGATCCTGTAAGAAAAACAAACTTGGGACCAAGCCAAATAATTGGGAATGAACCCATAATAACTGAGAACAAGCCCAAATAAACTGGGGACAAGCCCAACAAACTGGGGACAAGCCCAAATAAACTGGGGACAAGCCCAACAAACTGGGGACAAGCCCAAATAAACTGGGGACAAGCCCAAATAACCGGGTGTAAACTGGAGTATGGCCCAAACTGGCGACTATCCAAACGTGAGCGACATGAAAATGCCGAAACCTTAGCTAACGTGAAAACGTTAGAAACCTTAGGAACGGGTGTATGCTACGTCTATCATTATACGTAGGATCCCGAATACAACCAGTACAATGAAATTGTCAGCCCCTAAAGCGGGTACTGGTCGCATTGCCTTGAACTACACCAGGATCATCGTGCGCTACTGGCGAAGCTAGGGACAGGCCCAAAAACTGGGGACAAGCCCAAATAACTGGGGACAAACCCAAATAACTGGGGACAAGCCCATAAACTTTGGAGAGTTGGCCAACCACTTTGATCTTCTGTAAAATGATAACAACTCTACAAAAGCTTAAACTTTGTGAAAATAGATGTTAACTGTTTAACATCTTTAACTTATGATAAGTAATAAGAATAAAATGAATGAAAATGAAAGTAATGTGTTACCAAATGTAGAGTCATACATCCTTTGAGGATCCCGGACTCTTAATCAGAATACTGGTATCGCTGAGGATCCCTGATCCTTCTTACGTAAAGTATTTCTTTAGATGAACAACATTCCAAGCTCTTGGTAAGAGGTCACCATCCATTGTTAACAAATGATATGCCCCCTTTCCTGCTTCAGCTTCAATTAAGTAGGGACCTTCCTTTTTTATGCTAATTTGCCATCAGCCGAATTGGTAGTGTTCTGGAATGCTTTCCTTAGAACAAAATCACCAACTTGAAATCTTCTGAACTTGAGATTCTTGTTGTAAGCTCCAGCTACTCTTTGTTGATAACTAGCCATAGGATACAGAGGTTCCGCTGGTTGATGAAGGATATTGTTATGTCTTTGACAAGCATCACATTTCTTTGCATAATCCACAACATCCTTCTTCGTGGTAGGCCAATAGTATCCTGTTCTAAGGATCCTTGAGAACAATGCTCTGCCCCAAGTGTGGTTTCCACAGTCTCCTTCGTGAAAATCCTTTAAGATTTCTTGAATTTCTGGATCCTCAATGCACCGCAAATAGGGACCTGCAAGAGATATCTTATACAACATGTCATTTAGTATGGTGAATTAAGATACCTTAATCTTGAAGGTTCTGTGATTTTCCCCTGTGGGAATTTCTCCACTCTGGATATAGTTCAGAATTGGAAGGATCCAGGATCCTGAATTTGACTGTGCACCATCACTAGGTATGATTGCAGAATCCTCTACTATCTCCATAGATGTGTGATCCTAAATAGCAGGAGCCAATATGTGGATAATGGGAATTTTAATATCCTCTGGAATCTTCAATGATTATCCAAGGTTGGCTAAAGCATCAGTTTCTGCATTCTCTTCTCTAGGTACTTGTGTCAAACTAAAAGAAGAAAAAGAGTCTGCCAATTTCTTGACTATCTCTAGATATTTGGTTAGTCTTTCACCTTTAACAGCATAAGAACCATTAAAGTAGTTAGTAATTAATAGGGAATCTACGAATACTTGAAGATACCTGATCCTCATATTGTTAGCTAATTGCAAACCTGCTATCAAGGCCTCATACTCTGCCTCATTATTAGTGGTTTGGAATTCACATGCAATGGATTAGGGTATAATGTCCCCCTGTGGCGATTTTAGTAGTGTTCTTTGTCCATTTCCTTTAACATTTGAAGCTCCATCCGTGAAGAGTGTCCAAGGATCCTTGGTCTTCTCAAGTTGTTGAACTTCTAATTCAGCTTCCCTTTGTAGATCACTACTGAAATCAGCCACAAAGTCAGCTAAAACTTAGGACTTGATGGCAGTCCTTGGTTCATACTTAATGTCATATGCACTAAGCTTGACCATCCACTTTGCCATTCTACCTGACATTTCAAGATTCCTGAGAACATTCTTAATAGGAAAGTTAGTTTTCACAATAATAGTGTGAGTTTCGAAATAATGTCTATGTTTAGCGGAAGCCATAATTAAATCAAGAATTAATTTCTCTAAATGAGAATACCTGGCCTCAGCATCAAGTAGACTTTTACTTACATAGTATACCGGATGTTGAGAGCCTTCGTGAACCTTACCTAGGACCGGACTTACTGCTTTAGCTGAAACAGCTAAGTATAAGGATAATGATTCTCCATTTTCTGGTTTCATCAGGGCTGGTGCTGAGGATAGATAATCCTTAAGAGCCTTGAGTGCAGCGTCATGCTTATCAGTCCACTCAAACTTCTTATTCTTCCTCAATATGTCTTATCTTCCTTGAGCAATTTGTCTACCTCTTCTTGGATAGTAGCATTCCTTTCAAGTGCAAACTTTTCTCCTTTTTTGGTGTATTGGCTTGAAAGACCTGTCAATACCAAGTTTGTGAGTAATAACATCCTTAGATATACCTGTCATGTCTTCATGTTTCCAAGCAAAGGTAGATTTTCTTCTTTTCAAGAAGGATATTAAATCCTGCTCGATACTGACTAGGATCCCGGATCCTATAAAAATTTTGGATTCGGGATCCTCTGGGTTCAACAGAATATCCTTGACGTCTTGCCCCTTGGAGGCTGGCTTCATTGAAGAAGTGTAACAGTTCTTTGCCTCCTGCTGATCACTCTCTATCTTTACCACACCCCATAGAGTTGGGAGCTTGACACATTGATGATATGTTGGAGGACTGCCTTCATATCGTGTATCCATGGCCGTCATGATGAAGATCCTGTATGTCCACACGGTCATCCCCATCAAAGGATATGAGTTTTTCCTGGGTAAGAATGGAAGTTTGAATAGGTATGTCCCCATTCTCCATCTTTGTTTCTTTTGCATGTCTTTTAGCTGCTGAGAACCTCCGGAGACGAAATGGATGATTTGAGCATCAGCTGGTGGAGGAGGAGCTTTTTCAGGAACTTTCTCAGAATCCTGGATCCTTGACTTTTTCCTTCCAAGCAATTCCTTCAAGTATCCTTTGCTCAAAAGATAACATATCTCCTTCCTCAATGCTATGCACTCATCTGTGAGATGACCAAAATCCTCATGATAAGCACACCATTTCGATTTGTCTTTGGTAGCAGGCGGTTTGTCATTCTTCCTTGGCCACCTAGCCTTGTCACCTAAATTCTACATAGCAAGGATTAGTTCATTATTATCAGCAGAAAAACAATATTCAGAAATAGGAGGATAATCCTCATCATCTTCCTCTTGTTCCACAGCATGCACATTCTGGTTATCATGCTTAGAGTATTGCTTGGATCAGTTATTCTTGAAATAGGATCCTTGTTTGTCTTGCTTTGAGGATCTTGACAACCTCTCCTGGATCCTTTTGTCATCCTCTAAACGGATGAACCTAAGGGCCCTGTTCCTTACTTCATCTAGGTTCCTGCAAGGTGTCATAACAAGATTATCATAGAATTGTGAATCCTTAAGTAAACCCATTTTAAAAGCCTCTATAGCTGTAGCAATATCTAAGTTAGGGATTTCTAAGGATTCTCTATTGAATTTAGTTATGTAATCTCTTAGTGATTCATTATGACCTTGTGTTACCCTATATAGATCACTAGTTAATCGTTCAAATCTCCTATTGCATGAGAATTGGCTATTAAACAAATAACTAGATTAGCAAATGAAGTAATAGAGTAAGGGGGAAGACTTAGCAGCCATTTAAGAGTTGATCCTGTCAGTGTGGATCCGAAACCCTTGCAAAGACATGCTTCCTTTAACCTTTCTAGAATGGGGTTGATCTCCATCCTTTCCCTGTATTGAGCTACATGCTCTTCTGGATCCGTTGTGCCATCATAGAGCTTCATACTTGGTGTTTGAAACCTCTTTGGTATCTCCTCATTACATATAGGTGGTGCAAAGCGAGACACCCTGTGGCTCCCATCTGGAATCTCAGGAATGGGTTTAATCACTCCCGGGACACTGGATATCATATCCTTGAGTTTTTGCAACTCCCTTACCATAGCTTGGTGGATCACTGGTTCCTGCACAAAGCCACGGTTATCATTATAAGAAGTATTTAAAGTGTTACCTCCTGGTGGGTTCAAGGTTGGGATTCCTGATGTGAATCCATATTGATGTGATTCTGGCATGATTGATGGACCAGATGATGCGATAGTTTGCATAGGTATGAAGTCTCCTAGATGAACATCTGAACTTCTGGGTTGTTGACTCCCTAAGGATCCTTGATCCTGAAAGATGTTGGATCCTTGATGTGCTGTGAATGGGGGTCTTGGAGGATAATCCATGGATCCGTAAACCTGAGACGAGGATCCTTGAACCTGGAAGGAGGATCCTTGAACCTGGAAGGAGGATCCTTGAACCTGAGAGGATCCTTGAACCTGAGAGGATCCCTGAACCTGAGAGGATCCCTGAACCTGAGAGGATCCCTGAACCTGAGAGGAGGATCCTTGAATTGGCTGCGTCCCCATGTATCCTCCTGAGCTGATGAAGGATCCCTGATGCTGGAAGAAGGATCCTTGGGGCTGAGAAGAGGATCCTGAAGGTTGAAAGGAGGATCCTTGAGCCTGAGACCTCCGCTGATCTCTTCAGTTTCTTGATCTCATCAATCTCCTGGAGGATCCTTTCATTGGTTTTATCCTGCTCTTGTATGTGATCCTTCATCTGCAAAATCAAAGTAAAAAGATCACTGTTAGTAGGGTTAGAAGAAACAGCAGATGTTGGTGGTTTTGGGAAAATGGGGCTTTGTCTCTTTGCAGCATTTTCAGCATTCTTCTGGGATCCAAAAGGTGGTGGAGGCAAAGGTGGAACGCCCTGTGAAGAAGTGACTGCCGGCATAGAGCTTGAAGTGTTCTTTGCTGAAGAAGCCATATGGTTGAAGATAGCGAACCGAAATGAAGACAATGAGCAAAATTTTTCAGAAATGAAGCACCAATTGCCCCACGGTGGGCGCCAAACTGTTTTGGTCAAAAATCACACAAGGATAATGCAACCAAATCTGATTTTATGAGGTATGATGCTTGGTTAATTGTATGAACGACAAGTATATGAAATCAACGATGAACACCGAGATTTATACGAGGAAAAAGCCCTTGATCTTTTGAAGATATCCGGCATAAAAAACCTCGGGTGATGGAAACTACCGATCACCAAATATATTGCAAAAACAATAATGATCCTTGTACAGCTTCGGAAGAAAACAAGCTCAATACAATGGATTGCTAGTGTGAGTGTGTGTATTTCGCTAAGTGTTTGCAGAGAATTCGAGTGTTGTGTGTTTTTTCTGTGGTGTGTTCAACCTATGCCTCAAATGAGCTCGTTTTCCCCTTAAAAGATAAGAAATATCCAGCAACAAACTTTCCTAAAAAAGGTGGAGGTCATCCATGTTTTCCAAAACGGTCATTTCTTCATCAAGCACGTGCCTATGAAGCATATTCCACGAGATTCCAGCAAAGACTAAGCCCATGTCGTCCATTACCTGCATATAAACATTAAAAACGTGACAATTGTTAGAAATCATAAGTTCTGTTAAGGATCCTGGATCCTCAGACTCTGGATCCTCAGACTCCCTACATCATCCATTAAGGATCCGTGATCCATGCCCAGTCTTAGGATAAATGATCCTTAGCATAAAATTCATGCCAAAACAATTATGACATGTGTCAAAATTTAAAATAAAGAGTAAGCATAGTTTAGTTAATTTTATCCAATCTTCTTCCTGTAACTTCAAAACTCACCATCTACAACATTTTCTTCACTTTCTATCTCAATAATTACTACATTATAATGCGATTTTCGCCACCAATCAATTATTCAAATACCAAATCAACGTGTTCTTCAACTTTTTTGAAGAAACCCAGTTTAATTTCATACAATCTCATTTTTCCCGTGATTTTACAGCGAATCACTTGATTCGTTCCATTCGATCGCTGATAAGTGTTTCTAGCATTCAAATTTCGTCAATCGTTGAAGAAATCTGAAGAAATCGGTTTCGATCTATGTAAGAAAA
Source organism: Helianthus tuberosus (assembly GCA_030545235.1). Taxonomy (NCBI): domain Eukaryota; kingdom Viridiplantae; phylum Streptophyta; class Magnoliopsida; order Asterales; family Asteraceae; genus Helianthus; species Helianthus tuberosus. The sequence goes on along the minus strand of CM060352.1, from coordinate 33,023,086 downwards.
ATTTGAATTGCATTTTTACGATTTGGGTTTTTTTAATTGAGTCATTGCGTTTTACAAAGGAATGAAAAAAACAGTTTTTTTTTTTTTTGTATTTCTAGTCCATTGCGTTTTAGAAATAACACATTTTATTGTGTTTTAGATAAAACACATTTTATGTGTTTTTAGTCCATTCTGTTTTAGGTAAAATGCATTTTTATGTGTTTTTAGCCCATTGCGTTTTGGAAAGAACATTTTCTTTTGTGTTTTTAGGCCACTGCGTTTTAGAAAAAGGACATTGTTATGTGTTTTTTGGTCCATTGCGTTTTAGAAAAACACATTTTGAAGTGTTTTTAGTCCATTGTGTTTTAGGTAAAACACATTTTTATGTGTTTTTAGTCCATTGCGTTTTATAAAGAACACTTTCTTTTGTGTTTTTAGGGAGTAAATTGTCATTTTAGTCCCTGAGTTTTTGTCCAAATTGTCATTTTAGTCCAAATAGTTTTTTTTATCCTCTAGGTCCCTAACTTTTCTTTTTTCTTGCCATTTTGATCACATTGCCTAACTTAGTTTAAAAACCAGGTTATAATCAGGGGTATTTTTGGCATTAAATTATTATGATGTTTATAAATTATGTTGTAAATTATCCCTGGATATCACTACACAACAGTTATGCCAAAAATACCTCTGGTTATAACCAAAATTTTAGACTAAGTTAGGCATGTGATTAAAATGACAAGAAATGGAAAAGTCAGGGACCCAGATGAGAAAAAAAATTATTTGGACTAAAATGACAATTTGGACTAAACCCCAGGGACTAAAATGACAATTTACTCTGTTTTTAGGCCATTACGTTTTAGAAAAAAAAAAAGACATTTCTTTGTGTTTTCTGGCCATTACGTTTTAGAAATAAGACATTTCTTTGTGTTTTTTGTCTATTGCGTTTTAGAAAGAAAAAAAACATTTTTTACGTTTTTTGTCCATTGCGTTTTACGCAACTAGGTTTTCAAAAAAAAATTCAAAAATATAGCAATAGTATACTCGTTTTAAAGATAAAAAAAACGCTCGTTTTTTGTGCAATTTTTATAAAAAAATAATGTCGTATGAATGAGTTATTAACGTTTAAAAAATATGGGGGAATTAGAGGAAAGAGAAACTATTGACTTGGATTGACTAGAATACCCATAGACAAACCTACGCGTCTCTTTTTTTATCTTCAATTTCACTCATTTAATCTTAACCCTTGATTAAATTAATTGATGGTCAAGATTACTTTTTAGCCTTCCTAACCAAAAAAACTTTCTATTATATTTTGACCCTTATATTTTATTTCAAAATTATAAACTAAATTAATACATGATAACAATTCCATATTTAAATAGAAAAACACCTTTTTTTTTAAATAAAATTTCAAACACAATTTCAATCCTAAAAAAACTGATTTTTTTCATTTGTAAAATGGAGAAAAGGTAAATAGAGTAATTCTCAAGAAACGAATCTACTTTTGTCCTTGATCCAATGCATTTCGATAACTGCACGCCACCTGTTCGACAAAAATCCTCACTCACACAACCCACATCACCACACCTCATTTTTAACCCATCTCACTCATCATTCGTAAAGTGTCACTCACGTCTTCAAAGCCAGCACCAATACACTCATCATACACACATACAAACACTAAAAGACACACATATGTGTGAGTGTGTGTCATGTGTATGGATCTTATTGTGTTTTAAACTAATAGCGGTGGACCGGTGGTTGTGTTTTGTAGTAAATGGTTGTTGACTCAAAAGCAGGAATCTTGAAAGCATTTTGGTGTTTTTTTCTTTTTTTTTTCGTTTTGATTTTGATTTTTTTAATAATTTAGGAATCTTGAAAGCATTTTTGTGTATTTTTCTTTAATTTATTTATTTTGTTTTGAATTTTTTTAATACTTTATGGGACCATTTTGGTTGCTGGGTGGTTGTAATTAATTGATGTTGGGTTTGTCTCATGGCACTCCCATACTTTTTATATGGAAAACAACCCCACAAATAGAAAACAGTGAAGAAGAAGAAGACACCATTATTACTTTTTTTTCTTTGTCATCTGACCCGACCCGACCCGACCCAGATCGGTTTCATGACTCAGTTGCTTAATTGTTTATGTTTTGTTTGTTATCTTTTTGTGGGTGGTGTGTTTCCAATGAGAATTTTGAAATTAAAAGTTTCAAGATTTTGATGTTTTTGGTTTGGGAAAGTGAAGATCAGCCATGGCTCCTGCTGGAAAAGCTTTAGGGTTCTTTCTTGAAGCCAATGATTGGTAAAGTTTATATTTTTATCATGTAATTGAATGTTTCAAATAGTTATGTTGGTGATCATATTCATTACTTTATCTTATGAATTGCTAAATGTTCATCTGAATTTATTAGAATTTGAATTCATAGGATATAGTGCGCGTTTGGTTCGCGGAATTTGTTGGAATTTGGATATAGTTAGTTTATGTTTACCTAAATAAGTTAAATCACAATGATCATTTTTTAATGACCAACAAAAGCCTGATCACCCGGGTAATAAACCCAACGGCAAATGGCCACCAGCGTCCGCGAACACATACGGCGCTGCCGGCCCGCCACCATTCCGGAGGAAACCTACAGCCCAAAGGCCCACTGTGGTAAAACCCCTGGCTCAACAACCCAGAGCGAGACTGAAGGTCATGGGCTGCCAATGTACCAGAAGGTCATCGGGTCATCGGCCACAATGATCAATTTTAATGCACATTTAAACGCCTCTTTATTTCGGGATGTTTGTCTTAAATTTTTGGTTTGTTTGGAGCAGGTTTTGTAATGCAGGTTTGCCAAGTGATATAACTCTTGTCATTGATAGAGTGAAGTTCCATCTTCACAAGGTAACTTTTCCTCACATTACCTGAAATTACAAAGCTCCACATTTTGTGAAAAATGGATCATTAGAAGCTAGAAGTTGCGGTTTTGACCCATTTTGAATGGGCCGATTTGGGTTGTGTTTTATCTTAAAACCTTTAGCTAAAAGGTGAATAAGTCATTGGTTAGCACATAATTAACGCATTAATCATGTATATAAAACGGACGAAAGAGTGTTTACGGGTCAATCCAGCCCGACCCATACTAAAAGTGGTTCGCTTTAATTGAAGCCTGTTTGGCCTGTGGGGCAACATGCTCATCTTGTTACCTCTGTTAAAGATCATATGTTTTCAAATAGTTTTGTGTGCGCTCATTTCGATCACAAGATTAGTGCATTTATTATCATTAGATTTTGATTTTAACTATGTTCAGTTTTATAACAAAGAGCTAAATTCTGGATAGCATTCTATATTTGTATCGCATTATGTTCTGCTTCCTTTGCATCTAGTTTTTAATCTTAAAATAGTGTCAAGTTACTGATACCATATTTCTTTTTTGTTTTTCCAGTTTCCCTTATCATCAAGATGTGGAAAAATAGAAAAACTAATCGAAGAAACTCAAAACATCGATCAAGGCTCTCGCACCATTACGCTAGAAAATATTCCCGGTGGACCCAACACATTTTTAGTAATAGCAAAATTCTGTTACGGTATTCGCGTGGAATTCACACCAAGAAACGTCGTTATCATATATTGCGCGGCAGATTATCTCGAAATGTTTGATAACTATGGTGACGACAATTTATTTGTGCGGGCTGAGCATTACTTCCACAAACATGTTTTAAAAAACTGGAAAGATTGCATGGTTGCTCTTCAAAGTTGTGAGAATGTGATGTCACAAGCAGATGATTTGCAAATAGTTAATAAATGTTTGAATGCAATAGCGATGATGGCTTGTACGGACCCTAGTTTGTTTGGATGGCCGATGATGATGTACGGCCGATTGCAGAGCCCGAATGGTAGTATTTTGTGGAACGGGATTAATACGGGTGCACGAATCAGAAGCTTGGAATCGGAGTGGTGGTTTGAAGATATTTCGTATCTTAGTGTGCCTTTATTTGAGAGGCTTGTAAAGACTATGGAAGCTAGGGGCCTCCGGCCAGAAAAATTAACAGGTGATATGATGATCCACTCTTTATCCGATAAACAGGCCCAGAGGCTCGAGAGCTACTCGGGATCAGCTCGGTTAAAAGCTCGAAGGAGCCGATACTTAACAAGCCCGAGCTCGAGCCTAAATTACAGCTCGGTTAGTTATCGAGCCCGAGCTCGAGCCTGAAGTACAAAGCTCGTTTAGGCTCGCGATCCCAAACAAATTTTTGTTTTTTTTATATATATTGTAATGATAATGATGATTATAACCCAATCCTACAAAAGCCCAAGTCGGTTTCAATTTAGGCCCATATGATTTAAACTAATAACATTGGTGAGCCAAGCTCGAGCCGAGCTTTGGCTTGTTTAAGCGATATCGAAGCGAGCCCGAGCCGGGATTTTAGCTCGTTTGAGATTGTTCTCAAAATAGCTCGAGCTTTGGATTTTACTCGCGAACCGAGCTCAAATAAGTAGACTCGAGCCGAGCTTGAGCTTCATAAAAACATGACGAGCCGAGCTCGGACTCGACCCGGCTCGTTTACACCCCTACGGGTTAACTGCATAAAAAGGTTGCCAATTTTGTTACCTTAATATGCTGGTAGCCCAAATTTTGTGTCTTTCTCTTTGAGAAGAATCCTTATTATATGATCCACATCCAAGATAATTAGCAGCCTAAAATATATACATAAAAATGCAGACCTTTTAGCCTAACGCCCTAACCTTAGAAAATAAAGAATAAAATGCCATTTTCGTCCCTAAGGTTTAGCCAGTTTTGCGACTTTCGTTTAAAGGTTTGTTTTTTCGCATCTGGATACATAAGGTTTATAATATTGCCATTTTCATCCAGCCCGTTAACTCCATCCATTTTTCTCTGTTAAGTCAAGGGTATTTCCATCTTTTTTGCTAACTTTAAGGGCAATTCGGTCTTTTTCAGGGGTATCAGGTCTCTTTACATAAAGTGAAAATGACCGAATTGCGCTTTAAGTTAGCAAAAAAGATGGAAATACCCCTGACTTAAAATGGCAAGATTTCAAACCCTTTGGATCCAGATGCGGAAAAACAAGCCTTTGGACGAAAGCCACAAAACTGGCTCAACCTCAGGGACGAAAATGGCACTTTGCTCGAAAATAAACTATCTATAAAAATGATGATAAAAATATATATTTTGCTTATTTGATTTGCCACATGAAATCTGTAGATATTGATCTGCTTCAGATAATTTGATCAGCTTGTATCTTTAAACATTGTATATTTGGATTATAACCCATTGAAGATGATTTATAACCCAAATATAGACCCGTTATTATGTAAACAGGTTAAAATTTCCACTTCTACCCCTTTAACATCATTTGGGTTTTTCTTATTATTTGTAGGAGCTATAATGTACTATACTAGAAAACATCTTCACGGGTTAGGCCGATGGCAAGGCGGACAAAATATCAAAATCAAATCAATTGCAAGTTTCAGCATGAAACCCGCGATCGTTGATCAACGAGTTCTACTAGAAACCATTGTAAAACTTCTTCCTGAAAAAAAAGGAAAATCTTTTTGCCGTTTCTTGTTGGGACTTTTACGGGTTGCGTTGATTTTGGGTGTTAACAATAACTGTCAAGATTCTCTTGAACGAAAGATCGGAATGCAGTTGGAATACGCTACACTTGATGGCCTTTTGATTCCTACGTATTCGGATTCCGATACTTTATATAACAGTGACTCTGTTGAAAGGATTATTAATCATTTTTTGATGTCTGAAGAAAAAGTTACGGTTCTTTCTCCAAGATCGATCGTTTCGGAAGTATCACCGTCGTCTGTACCGTTGAGGAAAGTTTCAAAGCTTGTGGATAATTATATGGCGGAGGTTGCATCTGATGTGAATTTGAAACCTGAAAAGATAAAATCGCTTGCGGAAATACTTCCTGATTCTGCAAGATCTTTGAATGATGGGTTGTATAGAGCTTTGGATGTGTATTTCAAGGTTTGTTTCTTAAACCAGAGGTGGGAAAATGGGCGGGTCGGTGGGGTAGGTAACGGGTCAAAACTGGTAATTTGGATTTTTGGTGCGGGTCAAAACGGTATGGTCTGGTTGGGTTGATCTAGAATATTTTCTTTAGGTTTTATTTTTTTTAACGCAAGCACTTTTATAGATATAGATTTTTTTAACACAACCCATAACCCATGAAGCTCACGGGTATATAACCTAGTTATTTTTAAAAGAGTAAAGTACACCGATGGTCCCTGTGGTTTATCAAAATCACAAGGACCATCCATGTACTTTTGGTAAAAGTTGGGGACTAAATGCGTTACAAATTGCAAACCACGGGGAGCATTTGTGTACCTTTGGAAAGGTAGGGACCAAATCCCAAATTTTGGTCAACCACAGGGACCATCCGTGTACTTTACTCCTACTTAAGAAGAGATTTGAAACTTTTAAGGTGTCTTAGGGGTAAATTAAGTTGGTTACCATATCAGATTTTTTATTTAAACAGGTTATATTTTTTCTTTTTTCTACAAATTTCCCTTGCAGATATTATATGTATTTATTAAATAAAATGATTTTTTGCAGATATTATATGTATTTATTAAATAAAATGATTTTGGTTAATTTCATTTATTTTAAGGCGCTAATGACGAAACATGACCATATGTTAGGGAAATTAATCTTGATTAAATCAAACATTAATTGATCATGCAGGCGCATCCTTGGTTACCAGAGAACGACAAAGAACAACTTTGCAACATCATCAACTATCAAAAGCTATCTATCGAGGCGTGTGCGCACGCTTCTCAAAACAATCACTTACCACTTAGAGTTGTGCTTCAAGTATTATTTTTCGAGCAACTGCAGCTAAGAAGTGCTTTAGCTAATGTGGCAGATGACGAAAACGCCCATACGGGTCCATTAAGTATCATGCCAAGTGGCGGCACGGGTACAGCTGGCAACATTGTACAAAGAGACGGGTGGGTGACAATCGTGCGTGAAAATCACGTCATGAGAGTAAATATGGAAAGATTGAGGGCTCGTGTCGTTGAACTCGAAGAAGAGTTTAACCGAATGAGGGAAGAAATGAAGAGAGTAAGTAGAACACAAAGTTCGATAGAATCTTCGTGGTTTCTTTCGAGAACATTTGGAATATGCAAACTTCTTCTAGATTCATCTAATGTTGAAGAAGATGTTGTGGCAAGCACGGGCCCCGCTACGCCACGCGGGTCGATTGACCGGCCACGACCCTCACATCACTCCAAACAACGCTGATGTGGACAGGAATTTCACGAACCAGAAAAGGCGCGAAAAGGCGCGAAAAGTTCTCTGTGAAGTTGACAAATGAAGTATAGAGTCTTTGTAAGTAGTTTATATGGTTTATGACACCAGAAAATCCATCCCAGATGTTTGGATATTGATGACGTGGACATCTGTTATGGATTTTTTTACCCAAAACGCGTATAACGTCGGGTAATTAAGCCCGTTACATGCTTATTCTTTTGTGAAACGCTGCATCTACATGCAGTTTTAAGTATATAACACAGGTGTGATGAAATTGTAATGATATATTTTATAGTTTGTATATGTTCAGTCCCTACAATACATGTAATTTTGTTTGTTTAAATAGTAAGATATGTTGCAATGTGATTAGCTTTGTAATTTCTTAATATCATGAATTATGCTATATCCTAAACTGTTGACCTTGGAAGATTTGTTACATCAGAACTACTGCCTTGTATTCAGAATATATATATATTATTACAACAGTGATCTGATCTAAGTAAAGTGTTTTAGAAGATTTAAATCGACTTCTAATCGGTCCAGCTCATTTGACCCGTTTTCTTTTTAACCAACTATTTATTTTTTTATCTAATTTATGCGCATACTAATGTACAAGTGATTGAAGCACAAACGTATTATTTTTCTTATATATTTTCTTTTTCGTTTGTAACGTTTAAAACAAGACATTTTATAGAATTACGAGTATGTTGTTGCAACATGCTAATTTTTATTTGTCTACATATAACTTTTACTCAAAATTGAGTTACAAATAGTAATACCGTTACTTTAATGAATCAAACCGATACCAACACAATATCCGGCGCAGCACGAGGAATCCCATTAGTCGCCACATCGCCTGCACAGATGCCTCAACAACCTACAACAATTGCCCATCAGATCCTGCTAGGGTTCTGCTTGCCGGTTTGCTTAAGGAAAACATAGCATTGCTAGTAATGATACAGTAGCATTCATCATTCATGACAAGATAAATAACTAAAGGAGTAAAACACAATAAAGATCAGCAACATGAATATCTTTAAAAACCTTAAAAAAAAACCACCAACAATCAATCAAATACGACAAACAATACTAGAAAAGTTGCTCATCTATCGTGCCTCGGGTGTACCATCCATCACATAGTCCTATCAAAATGGTATACATGCCCCCACAAAACCAAAGGGGAATCGAAATTCGAGAACAAGTATATATGAACCAACCAGATGCGATCTAATCAAACACGATACACCAAACTGGCGAACTTCACTAAATAATCCGCACCCCCCTCTCCATGAACAGTTATGTACATAAACAACAGCAATTTGTTAGGGACTTGAGAAGGGAAAAGACGATTATGTCCTCGATGGGATAGAAACACTCACTAACGCCACCAACACCATTAACGCCACTCTCGACAGTTGCCACATTTCCAGCCTGTTTCGGGCTCCCAAGACGAGTCTTCCTCCCATGGTGAGCAATCCTGGTGCAGCCACAAACCACACGTCTGGCAGAACAAGTCCGGGCACGGGTCGGTTTGTGAACACACCTTACACGGCACCATTTCAAGCCCGGATTCTACGGAAAACATGGGCTCTTGTTGATCATAAGTTATGCCCATTTGGTACTGCTCAGGGTTAAGGTTATAATCATCTGTTGATGGTCCATTCACGTCTGTCGGTGGGTCCCCGGACCCACCGACACCTTCATCCGATGCAAGCAGTTCATTGAAAGAAAAATACGTTTGCGGTTCGAACTCCATGTCTTCGTAATTTAGATCCCCGTAATCAAACATCATATCATCCGCAACCCCGTTTGCAGAAACATCCCATTCCACAATCGGAGTTGATGATTCCCCTGTTGCAGGGTTTCGATCGTTAATTCCCGTGTACGTTGTCGGAATTTCGAAACCGACATCGGGTTCCTTTTCCGGTTTTATATGTCTCCTGACGGGTAACTTCTTAGGCCCGGGTCCAACTCCGGAGTCAACTTCAAGCTTGTCATCGTTGACTTGGTCAATCGTTTGAAAAGAATAGAACGGATTTTCATTTTCTTCTTCGACGTTTACAGCGTCTTCTGATTCAAACAACGGAGTGGAATCGAGATCCCAGTCCTCCGTTGTTACATCATCGTTGGAGTCAAGTTCGGAATCGGATTCTAAGTTCTTCTGCATATGAACCTTTGCCATGGCGTCCTTTTTTGCCTCTAACTTCACTCGGGTGTCGGGATCCGTGTGCGGACATATGGGTATACGGATCCTTCGACACCTACAACATTTGTACCCGAACAATTCCATAATTTTCGACTCCTGTAAGTTAACAGAATCTGCGTGAAACCAGTCTGCAAAAGCACATAATTATGTTAGAATCTATGTATGCCTGTAAATGAACCAAAAAAAAACACGAACATATAATCAAACACATTTTTTGGTTCACGTTCGTTTATTAAGAAAATGGGCATGTTTGTGTTCGTTCGTTTAAAACCTAAACGAACAGTTCACGAATGTAAACGAACATAAACAAACAAACTTAAACGAACATAATTTAACAAAGAACAAATGAACATAATTGAACAAACATAAATGAACACAAAGTAATCATATAAATTAGTGATTAATTCCATTAAAAACCCATTTTTATTACTAGAAAACCCAAATTAGTTATATTTGTAGAAGTAGTTAGAAAGTTCCTTTTATGTTTATATAAATATAACTACTTATATATTTAAATTGAAACGAACATAAATGAACGAACATAAACGGATAAACGAAGAAAACATGTGTTCATAAAATAAACGAAACGAACATACACGAACTTCCCGCCAAACAAGGTCATGAACGTTTGGTTCGTTTACAGGCCTAAATCTATGAAAACATTTAAAAAGATTAATAACGAAGAAACTTACTTTTGCATTTCTCACATAGAATATACATCAACTCAGGGTTATACGGTTGTGTACACAATTGACACTTCGGTGCCAGCAAATGCCCGTTCGGATTACCCTTCATAAGTATATTGTTTATCCTGAAATCTGTTCCGGTGTCATTTACGTTCCGTCTCTTCCAAATCAACCCCAAACATAACTTACTGTTTTTGCTACCTTTCTTTATCGACCCCTTACTTGAACTAAAAACTTTTGGCTTTTGATCAACAGATTGCAGGGGCCGGTTTTTACTGTTTTTCTTTCCGCTTGTACCTTTTTTGGGTTGACCGGATATCAGATTGGAATATTCTAACGGTCTTTCATGACCGTGACCGTTTTGTTTTCCCACTTTAATGAGTGACGTTGAATGTTGACTTTCTTGACCTTGCAATAGTAAAGGACTAGTTGGAGAATCGCCAACAATCTCCTTTTTAGGTGTGGCGTCTTTATCGATGTAGCACCGTTTACATGTGATTAAAAACTCGACCCGCGCAGCTGTTTGAATGTCTGTACCGACAGCACACTGCTCGTGACAATAACCTGAGACACCGAAAATATTGATCTCAAAAAAAGACATACAAACATGTAGGTTTTAATATCTCGAGTAAAAGGCCGTTTTCGTCCCTGAGGTTTGACCAGTTTTGCAACTTTCATCTAAAGGTTTGCTTTTTCGCATCTGGATCCAAAAGGTTTGAAAATCTTGCCATTTACTTCCGTCAAGTCAAGGGTATTTGCCGGATGTAAATGGTAAGATTTCAAACCTTTTGGATCCAGATGCGAAAAAACTGACCTTTGGACAAAAGTCGCAAAACCAGCGAAACCTTAAGGATGAAAATGACATTTTACTCTAACATCTTGTATAGGCATAGATTGTGTGGTAACATACCTTGGCATACACTGCATCTTGCAGCAATCCTAAGGAAAACAAAACGAAAAAACTTTATAAGCGATGGGTGATAAAACAAATTCCGAAAACATTACGGTTGATAAAGAATAGACATTACCTAAACAGAACATCATGTTGACAAAAAGTGCAAAAGCACTTGCCCGTATTATCCCTCTTCTGCTCGAGAAACGAAAATATATTCTTGCCAGAAGCCTTTAACTGTTTTTTGCTCAACTTTGATGATTTTGTCACATGTTTAATATCAGATATTGGCGGCTTTACATCTGTAGCCACTACCATTTCATACTCTTTGATAAGATATAACGGAATGTGCATCTCAAGAAACCAGTTTTTCGACTTTTTATCACCGGTTTCCTCTACTTCTAATACTTTCTTTAAAACACGTGACGGAAGATGCTTTTGATTTTCAAAAACAACACCGTAACAAAGTTTAGTTCCCGTAAGTTTCTTATCGATAATGCAAGCGTTACGAAAAGCAGAAGCTTCTGCTTCTAGACCTTTTCCGTCTTGAAGAGGTTGTTCAGGACAAACAAGTTCGTTCCATCTCAAATGAAGGTCTAGGTACCTAACCTGTTGGAACCACATAAATAGTTATTAATAATTTAATACGACACATTGATCGCAAAGGGTCGAATATAAAATAGATCAAGTAAAAGTCTATCCTGTACCTAACCTGTTGGAACCACATAAATAGTTATTAATAATTTAATATGACAAATTGATCGCAAAGGGTCGAATAAGAAATAGATCAAGTGAAAGTCTATTCCCGATTCATATAACTTCCTAGATCATTTTATTCAAAAATCTTGATTATAGACGAAAAAAAAAACTTTGTGGGTCAACCAACAACAACAACAACAACCATACCCAGTAAATCCCATAAATAGCAAAGCTAGTTATAGGGTCTGGGGAGGGTGGGATGTAGACAGTCCTTGCCTCTATCCATAGGGATAGAGAGGCTGCTTCCAGAGAGACCCTCGACTCGAAAACGAATAGCAAACCAACACACCAAGTCAAAGAGTATAGAAAGAATATAGAAATAAGAAGTCGCCCATACCAAGAAAGTGAACAGAGTGGCACAATATATTGTAAATCACGTAAAATAGCATACACCATCATTTATGCATAAACACAAGAAGGCAATCACCGGAAAAGTCACTTAAAGAATAAGAGAAACCTACGTCCCTGAAATACACCTAAGAGCTTACTGCCATATCCTCTATAGGTCCTTAACCCTAATCCTACGCCTCCACAAAGTCCTATCTTGGACCATGTCCTCAGAAAGATGCAACTCTAGTAAATCATGTCTGATCTGCTCATCCCATGTCAGTTTGGGTCTGCCTCTACCTCTCCTCCCCTCCACAGTAAGAGTTTCCACTACTCTAACTGGTGCCGTCGTTTCCCTCCGCTTCACATGCCCAAACCATCTCAATCTCCCCTCCTTAATCTTCTCCGATATACTAGTTACAAATGAACGTTCAGCAAACAGTTTAACCCATACAAAACTAGGGCTGCAAACCAACCGAACGTTCAGCAAACAGTTCGTGAACCGTTCGGTGGAAAGTTCGTTTGTGTTTGTTCGTATAACAAATGAACGAAAACAAACAAAAATTTGTTCGTTTAGTTAAATGAAAAAACAAGAACACAGGCGTGTTCGTTCATTTATGTTCGTGAACGTTCGGTAATGTGTTCGTTTATTTACGATAGTTCATTAGTGTTTTTTATTTAAATGCTTTACAATTCCGACAAATAAAATATTTAATAAATATCAGTGTATGAAATATTTTGCTCCTGAACGCTTGTTTGTGTTCGTTTGTTTTCATTTGTGTTCATGAACCTTCGTTTGCATTCGTTACCTAAATTAACAAACGAACACAAGCACGTTCATTTCCTTAACGAACGAACACCAACAGAAAATCTTGTTCGGTAAGTGTTCATGAACAGTTCGTGAACACATGTATTTCCTTAACAAACAAGGTCTTGTTTGTGTTCGTTCGGTTCGTTTGCAGCCCTATACAAAACCGTTCCTAGCAAGCAACTTTTATATGGATTACCTGAAGAGCAAGTTGTGATGCAGTTTGACTCAAGTCAACTGCAGCTCGCCAGATAAACTGTTGGCTTCTTTTAGCAATCTCAAGCCCGTCAACATATTGCACACCATTTATCTTTTCATAACCACCTGATTAAATAAATAAAATTAGAAGTCAATCAAACTCTCTTAAACCATGTCATTAGCAACCAAAAATAATTTAAATTTACCTTGTCGAGCAGCATGCTTCATCAACCTTTGGGGTAATATCCCTTTCTGGAAAACGTGCTTAGAAAGCATACCACCACGCCACCAAGCAAAATCGCTTGATACATCTTTGACATCAGCGTCAGGGGTTTCAGGTATTACGATAGACGGTTTTCTACCGGGCCTGCCCGGCCCACGTTTTTTAGCGGACCCTACTACGCTTTTCGCACTTTGACTGGGTTGACTTTCTGAACCCGTATCATCTACGAGCCTGATCCAATCTGAAGAAAACGCAATGTCGCGGATATTCCTCTCGAACTACATACAAACAATATGATTGTATCAATACTTGTATGACATAAATGTAAATAAAAAACGATAGTCGATAAAAAAGGGGCAATTTTATATATACCCCTACAAACTTGCAAAATATCATATATATACCCATGCAAAATTATAAATATCATATATACCCTTATAAAGTAGTTAAAATATCATACATACCCAATTTATTAAAAACAATTTAATTAATGACAATTTAACCCTTAATTTTCTAAAACTTTGAAATCTCATATACAACCTTTTAACTTCAAGTATTATATTTACTCATTTCTAGCTTAATTTATTTAGCTTAAATATTATATATGAAGAATACTATTGTTTATGGGAAATAAATAAAAAATAAAAATGGGTAAAAATAAATTTTAGCTTAAAATGTGTCATAAAAATATGAAGTTAAAAGATGAGCATACATGAAAATTTGAAGTTAAAAAAAATAAGGGTAAAACGATTATTTATTAACTATTTTGAAAGGGCATATATGATATTTTTAGTTTTGGTTGGGTATATATGAAAATTTTCAAGTTTGTAAGGGTAGAAAAAGTATATCGTACAATATGCCTTACGTACGTTGCGTACGCGAGGCAAGTTCGCATGTTATAAAAATATAATGCTATAAATTTCACATGTTATATTACATTTCTAAATCGCATGTATATACATTCTGAAAGTCGCATGTTATATTATTGAAAGTGGCATGTAAATCGCATGTTACATTATTGAAAGTCTCGTGTAAATCGCATGTATATACATTTCCGAAAGTCGCATGTAATATTATTGAAAGTGGCATGTAAATCGCATGTTATATATAGAAATGAAAGTCGCACGTTATAAACCAAAATCGCATGTTGATAATGCCTCGCGTACGCAATGTACGTTAAGGCATTCTGTACGTTAACCGGCCTCGTAAGGGTATATATAAAATTAATCCATAAAAAATTGAGATAAAATACTTACTTCAAGCAAGTACGCCTTTATTTCACTCAAAGTTGCAGCTTCCTCGACGTGTTTCTGCCATTGATTTCGATAACTTGAATTCAAAAAAGGCCCAACGGTTAAACCGTACAAACTTTCTTCCATGAATATAACATAAGTTGCCATAGAAGCAAGACTGCCCTCCACATTTTTCGACTGGCGTGAAGAAGAAAGTATCTTTGCAGCACCTTTAATGGCATTTGAAGCAGCTGCATTCAACAAACACCCTCTTTTGCTATTAATAGTAGCTTTACAAGAAAGACACCAGCCACATCTTTCTCTAGAAACTTCCACAAGTTTCTTTTCGTAATTCGGCCAGTAAAAACGTTTAGCAGCAAGTGAAAATGCTTTTGCCTGAAGTGAGTAATTAGCAGACATAAATTTCCTATGGCTGCTTGTTGAAGATTGAGTTTGTGTCGCCAGTTTTTCTTCTGATGATAGAATAGCTAAACTAGCACCGGCTGATGCAGCAAAATCTCCGTGAATGTAAACGTTTAAGTACGCTTGTGGTTTAAACGATAAACCCATGTAAGACTTAGCTATATTAGCTTCTTTCTTGTAAAGCAAGTTAGACAAATCATACGCGCTGTTCGTACAGCTTTTATTATGGCTATTCCCATTTTCAGAAGATTTACATTTATCTTCACATGTAGTTACCAAATCCTTTTTTGAGTCATTTTCAGCAACACCATTAACGTTTCCAGCATTAATCACATCCGATGCACAAACTGAATCAGGCATTCGAAATATATTTTCCGGAATTTCCCAATATTGCAAAATACCCTTGCATATTTCCATGTATAAAGCTGTATGCTCAACCGAACAAGTAAGTGCATGCAAAACTTTTTGAATATCCGCAGGTGAATAGTATCGGGTATGTGAGCCCGAACTTGCGGAAGCTTTCATCATGCATTCAATCATTCATTAATAAATTTCATATACAAAATGTCCATATAACGAAGAGCAAATATAAATAATAAAGATTAAGGTTCTGAAGGTTCTGGAATCATACACTAGTAGATGATCACAAGATCCCAAA
Source organism: Helianthus tuberosus (assembly GCA_030545235.1). Taxonomy (NCBI): domain Eukaryota; kingdom Viridiplantae; phylum Streptophyta; class Magnoliopsida; order Asterales; family Asteraceae; genus Helianthus; species Helianthus tuberosus. The sequence continues at coordinate 33,007,425 of CM060352.1, read as the reverse complement.
AACACTTGCTCGTAAGGATCAATACCGAAAAACTCAGCTCCTTTTAGAGACGATTTCTTGGTAACAACCGGCCCGATTCTGTTAATCGTACATTCTGGACAATACCAGTCCCCTTCGGGAATGAACATTTTCATTACGCCTATACATCTGGAGTGATACGATGACGGACACCCGTCACAACAAATTAACGTCCCGTCCATCCCACATAAGCGGCATTCGTCACCATTACCATCATCATCATCGTCGTCATTGTCATCCTCAGTAGTTTTGGAAACAGGAGCGGTTGGCGTATGGCTTTCCAAAACATCTTTTACAGCTTCTTGTTCCTTGGGCAACGGATTCTTACGAGGACGGCCTCTTCTAGAGATATTTTCATTACTTACAACAACTCTATCAGCAGCTCTATCAACAACTCTATCGGGATCAGGGCCGAATTCTGATTCTTCACGGTTGTCGATTTCTGCCATTAGTTCAGCTGAATTTGACGCATCGTCACATAACAGCTGCAAAATGGTTAACTTTCTACCGGACGATAGAGTGTAGTAGTCTTTCTCCAAAACGGTAAAGTAAAAATCTTTCCATTCTTGCCCTTCTGTGTATCGCATAGTGGTTAGATATTGAACTACGAACTCTGGCCACGTTAACGAATCCAGCAAGCTCCAATCCATGCTTCTGAGCAAAAGAAAAAAAATCGAAGTCAACGATAAATAGATTGAGAGAATCTACATTTCTACAAATATAATAAATGCAAGCCTTTCATTTGGAAACTATTGTTTTGAAATTCATAACGCCGAGAAAGGTGTGATATATATTATATAACAAAGAATATGACTTTGATAAATACCTGAGACATTTCAGTGCAAGCTCCGAACCGTCTGAAGAGACGGTTTCCACATAACTCTTCAACGCACGAATGAGAGCAACGTGAATTGCATCCAACAGTGTATTATGAACGGTACTATTAAGAGCACCAACAAACTCATCAAGTCCAAAAGGACTTAAGAACAAACAAACGCTAAACGAGCGCAGGAAGCTATATACAGAAAGAAGGTACGACACATCCTCCTCGGGGACCCCGAAATTTCCCGAAGAAGGCGGCAATTGTGGCGGTGGAGGACGTTCAACCTCCGCAACATCAGCAGACGGCTCATAATCACTTAAATCACTCGATGATTCAACATCCGCCTCAACCTTCTCAGCATTGGTTAACTCAACATCGTTATCTACCACACCACTATCACTAACCACAGTTTCAACCTTTTTACCACCGTTATCATTTCCAACAACATCCGATTTAACATACTCTTTTTTGGCTTTTTTCAACAAATACGCGTCTAACGACTTCTTCCTCTTCCGAAATGCAGCATCCATCTCACTATCCTGAACAAGAAGCCCTTTCACTTCCTTCGTTTCCAAATCCTCAAAATCCCCATCCTCATAATTAACCCTATACAATCCCGTATCATACGAAACAATCTTCCCTAGAAACTCACCACTCTCCTCAAACTCCTTCTTCACATACCGCCCAATAAGCACCAACGACTTCCCAACCGCCGCTTTTTTCGCCGTTTTCTCCACATCTTCTCCCCCCTTCCTCTTCCTCTTCCTTCCTCTACGCTTAACCACCTCCGGCTCCATTTCGCCCAACCGATTCAGATCCGAATCACACTAATTCAATCTACAATTCAATCAAACCTAATTCAATCAACAATGAGGTAACTTATGACACAAACTTTTAACAAATTCACAGATCTCGTTCGCGATAACAGATTAATCGAATGTTATACCCTAAATCGCTGCATAAATCAGATAAATCACATAAATCACCATACTTTATACGAATTTCTGCTTTCTCGTAATCAGGTCACAACTGTAAATATATATATAGATATAGATATATAGATATATGTATGTATACAGATCGATGCAGATATGAATCGTACCTTGTGGAGAAAAGTTAGCTGGTAGAAGGATCTAGATTTAGGGTTCCATTTCTTCGACGATGTGTGTGAGATTTAGCCCTAGAGAGAAGAATATCTGGGGTTTTCAGTACACACACTCTTCTATGTAAATATTTGATGATGGTTTTTTAGATTGAATCGTTCGAGTTGGCTGACTCGTGACTCGTCCGAGTTGGGATTTTAAATTTTATTATTTAATGTTTCCCTCTTTTTGCTATAAATTAAAGTTCGAGATTATGAGATTTTAAGTTAGATGATGTCAAAGTTTTTAATTATCGGTTTTGTAGATGAGTCATTTGACTTTTTTCTTTGAGTAAACTGCAATTTTATCCTCTGGGGTTTAGGCCAATTGGCATCCTTACTCACCTAACGAAATAATTGCAATTTTACCCCTCAACGTTCGCTATTATGTCGCAACTTTACCCCCTGGCATCAAATTTGTTGACTGATCTGTTGACTTGGGGGTGAAATATTTTACCCTTTTATTTTACCCCCCAATGTTCGTTGTTATGTCGCAAGTTTATCCCCTGGCATCTAATATGTTGACTGATCTGTTGACTTGGGGTAAATTACTAAAATGCACTTTCTTATTACCCCCCTATACTTTGTGTTACGAAGCAATATTACCCCCTGCAACTTCCAAAACCTTTCCCGCCACCACCCATATTCGATTCCACCACCAATATAAACCCCCTGACATCAAATATGTTGACTGATCTGTTGACTTGGGATAACTCACATATTGATTCAATTCAAATTCATTTAAAAGTTGTAACAGAATTCTTACTTTGAACCAAACATGAATTGATTGGAGTTTTGTGTATATATACCCTCAAGGCCTCAACCATGAAGAACCTTCAGCCACAGCTTAAAACCATTGCTAAAGGCCTTCTGTAATGGTTTTGTCCAGGCAATTGGAATTCGAATGAATTAGAATTTTCCAAAAGCATTTGGAATGCAAAGAAACTGGAATCTATATTAGAAGCATTAGCCCTAAACCTCTGCATCAGAAACTGGAATCTATATCAGAAGCATTTAGGTGACAACATTAACTTGTGTGTTTGGCTACTCTGTATCAGAAGCACTAGTTCGTTTTACAGTATTTGGCATGTTACTCAAAACTGTTTAGTCACTTTAATCTCATATTACACACAATTCCAGTATTTGGCTACTCTGTATCAGAAGCACTACTCTGTATCAGAAGCACTAGTTCGTTTGCATTTACCAGAGTAACCAAACACACATGTTCAAGAACAAACACACAATTCCAGTAACCTGTAATGCAACTTAACAGCAGCAAGTTAACAAACACATTAACAGACACATTAACAGCAGCATATAACTTAACAGCAAGCATACCAAAAGATCCTAATCAAACATAACATGTACAATCAATTATACCTGATCAAGCATACCAAAAGATCCTAATATATAATTACAATCAACTACACTACACAACCATTTCCTGCTGAGAGGGAAACTGGAAATGCAGGAAAGGGCGGCCTCGCATCTTGACAACCAAGGAGACCACAATCGATCGTAGTGAAACATGAATCCTCATGTCCACTGCAAACACAGAAACATCCATTACTAGTTCTGACCTGACATTACTAGTTCTGACCTGATTTTAACCCACAATCAAAATGCTGGTTTGATTTTACCTGAAAATTACGAAAACAGGGAGGATCGCCGGACCACAGCTGGATCGACGGTGGCCGGTGGTGTGGTCGCCGGCCCTGGCTCTGCCGGTGGAGGTGGATGCATGATTGTAGCCGGTGGTTCGCTCATGTCTGCTGGCCCAAATGTGGGTGATGAAGAAAACGGGGTGGGTGATGAAGAAGACGTAGTCTCCGTCGCCGGTGGGGGGAGTGTCGCCGGTGGGGGGAGTGAAGAAGAAGGAGTGGGTGGAAACTTAGGGGGTAAGGTTGATATAGAAGGTTATTTTTAGGGGTTATTATAATATATAAGGTACTAATTTTGGTGAAATTACAAGATTACCCTTTGACCCTTCCATAGTTTAGTTGATCGGTCATAACAGGGGGTAAAGTTGCGAAATAACAGCGAACGTTGGAGGGTAAAATTGCAATTATTTCGTTAGGGGGGTAAGGGTGCCAATTGGTCTAAACCCCAGGGGGTAAAATTGCAGTTTACTCTTTTTCTTTTTCTTTTTTGTAAGGGGCTGTTTGCCAACATTTGAATGGTTAAGTGTTCGGAGGGGTATGGTCCCAAAAAGCCGCACAGGCCATTCAGGTCGAGCGTTGGACCATACTCCTTACTCAATAAGCTGATTAATCCATAGACCTTGCGCGGGCTACTTAGGTAAAATCGGAACTCCGCGCAAGGCCCAAACAAGAGATAACATCAGTTTCACACTTAGTACCCTGAATAGGAGCCCTCAACCCCTACAACCTCGCGCAGGCTAGTTGTACACACTTCAAGGGTCGCGCGAGAGTTAGGGCGCAGGGTCATTTCAGGAAACACCAAAGGTACAGTTGGCAGAAAAGCGAGCCAATCAGTTTCCAGCAAGTTGTACCCTATCATGCTCCACGATTAACAATCGTGCAGGGGACAAAAAGTACACAGGGACGCCTATGTGGCACCAATCAGGGGGCGGCGACAACTGCCCCATGATCTCCACTTACATGCTAATGACAGAAGGACAACAGGGCCGACAACCCGGACACGTGACTCCAATCAAGATGCACCAACACCGGAGATCCTCTAGAAGCCACTAACGGTCGACACCAGAGAGGCAATGAGGATATTCCTTGTTGTCATCTTCCGGCCCAAGGCCCATCAGCCCATCTCCTTCTACACCACTCCAGCTATAAATAGGGACCCACATACTCAAGTTAAACATTCCGTTCTCTCTACTCTCACTCTTAACACACACTTTATTATCCTCAAAACGGTTACTTATTCTCACGCCGGAGTCTGGTTAAGAGGGAAACCCCCATATTCCCCTCTTAATGAGCTAACGGTGTTGCTGTTTTGCAGGAAGGAAGAATCACATTTGAGCTCAGGAAAGATTTAAGAAGATAAACCCTCATGTTTGAAACATAAACCCAGCTAATAACTTGAAATTAGTTCCGTGTTTCTTCAGTGATGAACAAGTAAGATGTCTAAACCGTTAAGTACTGAACCAGTAAGAGGTCTGAATCATTAAGAGCCTGGATAATGCTTAACCGTTCAGAGGCAAATGTCTGACCAATTCATATTAGAGGTCTTAACCATTCAAACTCTGTATAAATCTTAATCATTCAGAAGCAAATGTCTGAACCATTCAGACATCTGCTCGTGAAACAAACAGTCTGAACTATTAAGTGCTGAACCAGTAAGAGGTCTTAACCATTAAGAGACTCATTAAGAGGCAAACAAACAACCCCTAAGTGTTTTGAAGTATATTTGGATGTTTGATTAAGTTTTGTTAATTGTTAAGATTGAGTTGTTGACGTAAATAATAAAAAGTTAAATCTATAATATATTAAAAAGGAAAAGTGATGTACAAGATGGTAATTTTGCCATACGTATCAATTTTAAAGCAACATGTACAAGAAAGATCAAGCCACAAATTGAGACAATCTCCAAGTTTTTAAGACGTCTGAGGGGCGACACAGAGATTTCATACATGAAATTCTAGATGAAATTCTAGAAGAACCCTACATTTATGTCTTGATCTTCACATTTAATTGAGTTATTGATGAATTTCACCACCGTTCGTCCTTCTATCTACCTAAACAAGCAGTTGATCGGTCCATATTTTTTATATGAACCTGCAATCAAGATCACACACTCGAATTGAAGAACGTGCACGTGAGAATCTATACGAGAAGGTATGTGTTTGTGTTCAAATTTGTGAATTAGGGTTTTTATGGTTTCTAAGTGAATATATTGTCCAGTGTTTCAAAAATTTCTTTAAAACTGTCTAATATATCACCAGATATTCAGTTTTGAAACATAAATCATTGTCATCCTTGCAAATTGAATTCTAATCAGTTATCAGTTAGCTATTTGATTTCGATCTTGTGTACATATCCATTTGAAATCGAGATGTTCTTACCTCAGGAGTATGTATTGTTTCAATTTTTTTGTTCACTTTCAGTTGAAACTGAAATTAGTCGCATGCCTTTAGTAATTGTGATGCAGGGAATTGGTAAATAAATGGATTCCAGCAATGAAAAACGGTAAATGATATGTTAATCAGTGTCTTTTAATTTGCAGTTAGTTTGCTTGATTGTTTTTGTATTGATTGGAACACTAAAGTGGTTAAACTGGTTGGTTTACTTGATGAAGCTAAAAGTCTTGTAAAGCAGCTCTTGTGGAACGAGGTATAACCGAAAAAATTGGTTTATATTAGAACAAATATATCCTTCATGTGAAGTGAATTTATAAAATGTGTTAATTCTAAAATCAATAGGTAAAGGCTGTTGAATGGACTGCTGAGGAGCTTTAACAAACTGCTGAAGCAGTTGGATATGGTGTTGTTAAGTAAGATTATCATGCTTTTACTATTTGTACTCACGCTATCAGCACCAATACAATGATCAACGTGTTAAACATGTATTTACGACGAATTTGTTTTTTAATCAAGTTTTTGTTTCCAAAAGGTGGTGTCTAACAACTTTTTTACATTTTGGTTTTTGTTCAAAATGCTTAAACTTGATACCTTTTTGGTCAAATATTGTTTTGAAGTTTGAAGGTGATATTTTTACTTGCTCAAATCAAAACTTCAAATCATTTTAGGCTAAAAATTACAGCATTAGCATTTTTATGATCGAGGATTGGAACTCTTTACTCAATTACACTTATCAGTTGTGTAATATATAAAGAATTATTATTTATAGAGGTGGCAAATTGGGTTGGCCAATCGGGTTGGATTTTAAGTTATTTCTGTAATATTGTTCTTGTGATACCTGAATGACAAATGAAACATATATGAAACCGAAAGCTTTGAGCCGATAGAACAACAGTTGTGCGGCAGTGATCCAAATCCGAGAAGAAAGGAGGTAAACGATGGCAGACGAATCCGATGGCGGTTGTCTGTCGGTTACATTCGGGGAAAAGGAGAATCGAAACAACTCCAGCTATGGTAAAAGGACGTAATAGCCTCGAGACTCAGAGATTAAGGTTTGTTGATGTCTTAACTCCCTTTTTATTGATCATTTTCTTGTGGATTAGGTTTACCATCTTTTGTGCTAACTTGCTTGTGAATGAATATATGTTTATTAGAGCAGATGTCAATCACCCGGCTGCGATGAACTCCGAGTCTCCATCTATTGCAGCAGTTGTTGGCTCGTGGACCGTGGTGCGACTCGTTATGTAGCTTGTGTGTGGCCACAAGGGCATCGTAAATAAAAGATTGTTAATTTCGGGAGCGTGTGTTTGGACCTGATCAGCACTTACGCTAAAGTCAACAAAGTGAAACCGAACAAGATTGTGCCCGTGCTGGTGTTAGTGACGACCAGTTTGAGATGGTTCTGAATAAAGAAATGGTTGATATGAAGGAAGCCATTTACATTGAACACTACCGTCCGTTTGTTACATTCGTTGTGTCTCAGAAACGTCACACGAATCGCTTATCTGAACAACGAGAACGAGAACGAGATCGGGAATGTGCCTCCGGGATCAGGCGACGTTGTTATACATTTGAAAGCCTGGTATCTAGATTGAAGGTAATAGTGAGAGGATCATAAGGGACATGCCATCAGTTAACAGCACTAAGAAGAATACAAAAATCTCATGTTCATTGTCATTTTACTTTTGGTAATTATGTCACAGTAAAGTTTTAGATTAAATTGCAAGTAAGATCTCTCATTTCAAAGTTGATTGATGGAAAGAATGCTGCTATTCAACAAAGCAACTTTTAAGGCTTTTATTATTTAAATTTCTTTTCGGAGTGGCAAATGAGCAGACGGTTAACTGACTAACTAACGGGTTAGAATAGATACCAATTGGTTTGGCCTATGTTTTGTCTATTTTGATGTAAATTGTCGCTCCCGCAGCAACGCGCGGGTTCCCCACTAGTGTTAATGAAAGTGTTAAAAGAAAAAGTTGATTTTTTATATTAAATATTTTCACTAATTTAAATAACTTTTATATAGTTAACTAACTTATACAAAATAATTATACTATAATATTATATTTCTCTATCTTTTTTTAAAAATGACTTTAAGAAAATGTTGATATTACTAACATATGTCAATTATACATATGCTAATTATAACGCTGCGTAATTATGATGCATGTTGCGTGACAATTCATGAGCTAAATGTAATGCTGCATAATTATACAAACACATATACCCTTGCCTAAAGTGCATATGTCGTGTCCCTGGTGATTTTTTGTATTCTTCACATGGAAAATGACTTCATACAGAACCGACCTATATATACATATATGTATGTGTTATATTGTACACTTCAGTTATATATATATTAAACACTCTGTTGTACAAATATATACACTCACATTTCTTTAAATCAATTAGAATCTATATACACAAATACGAGTGTGTGCATGAGGGCACATGAGTATATGTATGTATATATAGGGATGAGCTCGGTCCGGTTCGGTACCGAACCGGTACCGGTACCGAAAATCCTCAAAAGTGGGTACCGGTACCGAATATACCCGGTTCGGTACGGTTCGGTACCGGTACCGGTTCGGTACCGGTATTTGAGGGTAAAAACGAGCAAAATACCGGTACCGTACCGGACCGGTACCGAACCGGAACCGAAAATGTCAAAAGTGGGTACCGAATCGGTACCGAAAAGGTACCCGGTTCGGTACCGGTACCGGGTCCATTTTGCTCATCCCTATGTATATATGTGTCACACCCTCAAATCTATGTGCGGAGTAATACAGCGAGGCGTGCGACTAACCAGGATCATGCCACCAATCATATTAAACAATTAAATGAAATAAAGTAAATCCATCACATTAATACGATTAGTGACTAAAAGTTAAAGTCCAAAAACGTTGTCTAAATTATCAGCGGAAGCACAAAGTTTAAGCTCTCAACAATTGTTTAAAACCATAATTATTATATAAGAACCCAACAACGGTTCTACGCACTGCAAGCTCCTAACGACCTGCAAAGCATGCAGTAGGGTGTCAACATAAAGTTGATGAGTTTATGGTTTTTCATTGTTGTTACCAAAAACATAGGTTGTTAAATTACTCATTTATAAACATGTCATGGGGAGCTACCCCATCTTTAAGTTACTAAACTGTGTGGTACCGAATATTGTGACTGTTGGGTTGTTTGTGCCCCAAGTCAATGTCTATCATCATTGACCAGTTGCCAAGGCATAAAAGTTTACGCTCGTTCTCCCTGGCACGGTGTGAGGTTTGTCAAACCTAACAGCGCTATCAACTAATATCTCGTTCGCCAGGCCCCAACGATTAATCGGTATAATGTGTGGGGACTTTTCGATAGAGTTTCGTTTAGTCCGCTAAAGACATGAAATATAAATAGCATTTAACAGCATTCCAAACCAGGAATACTAGGCAATCCCATACCAGGGAAAGTGAGATTCCCAACCACCAGGAATACATGCTTTTAGTAAAAGTGTGAACTCACCTTTGCTTAGCTCGGCAGATTAAATTACTTGTGTTAAGTTGGTCAACCACGTCCTATTATGGTTACCAATATTTATTAGGTTTGTATACAAGTAGTTCACGCATTTTCTACACGTACCTAACAAGTAGCACACAAGTTTAAGACATCACGTATCACATAAAATGTGTGGACCATACAGGGATCCATTACAAAACCCAAGGAGTTATGTGTGTGGCCCACCCCAGTGTACGGCCCAATTTCGATGTGCGGCACACATGAGGGTGTGCGACTTCCTCATAGTGTGCGGGTTTGCATGGTAGTGTTGTACATTGTGCATCAGGTGATTGTACAACAAGAGTGTGTGGTTTCCAAGGGTGTGCAACCTTAGAAATAAATGCGCAGTGTGGAGGTGTGTGGTGTGCAAAAATTGAGTGCACAATAAGCAGTCCATGTATGTATGTTACAAGAGTGTGCGTCAAACAAGTGTGCGGGGTGAGGGTGTATGACATCAAATAATTCAAACAGTAATCATCCATGATCAAATAAAACAAAAACACATATTTTTTTACATCAACCCTTATGAACCCTAGATTATCAGTTTCATAGATTTTCATCATAAATGATTCTGAATTTCGGATCTAACAGTTAAATGATTGTAAGGAATTCTCAATATCTTTCAATCCTACAGACTCTATTCATCATTTGAGCATTTTAAACAATCAAAACGATATTGCAACACTATTCCATCCAATACATTAAGAATAATAATACAACCAAATCTAATAACTCAACTCTTGCCAAGAATCATCAACATCTCAGTCAAAATAATATTAAATTACACCCTAGATCATATTTGTTATTATGTCAACAAAATCATCTACTCATATATATATATCCCTAGATCTTCATTATAACATCAAATCAATCCATGTAGATCACTTTTAGCATTTTATTATCATGAGAAACCAATCTAAATAATATAGTATCAAATAAACGAAGAAACATTAGTCTAAAATGGATGGAATCATACTAACCAGGAGGTTGTGAAGCAAAAGAAGATGCTTAGAGCAAGGGAGAGAGATCTTCGAGAAGAAGAGAAAACTTATAGGGGAAAGGTTGTCGTCAATCTCTAAAAGGAGAGGAGAGAAAGTTGCTGAAAAGGATGAGAGAATGTTTCTGAAAAGGCTACCGTCAAATGATTGGGGAAATTCTCTAGGGTTTGGCAACTATGGGGTATATATACCCAAAGGAGAGGTCGCACACACATGTGCGGTCCAGGTGTGCGGATTCCAAATTGATGGGACTTGGGCTTGGAGAATGACTGGACCATGAATAGATGAATAAAAAGGGTGTGCGGCTGAAAGGGGTGTGCGACCTAAGGGTTGTGTGCGGCTTGAATTTTTATATTTAATAACTCATTCTTATAATAATGATTCAATTCATAATCATACACTTATAATTCAAATATAATAATTCACGTTTATCAAGTTCGCATAATTACAACGTATAGTGGAACGCGAAAGGAAATGATACGGAGTTAAAGGTATGAGTTGTCACACTATGTGTGGATGGGTATGTTTTATGCGTTTATATAAGACTATATCATGATACATATATTTTTTTTTCCAAAAGTAACTACAATCTTTTCATCATAAACAAACTTGTAAAAGTTAAACGAGTTGATGGGAACTACTTTATCCAACCATAACAAAAAATGAAGGAAACATAACAACTAATAACTCTTTTACTCTCTATGATCCTCATAATGGGTATTCTTAGAATTCATATTGGCCCTCGATGACTACTTTCCTTAGTAATCATTTGGTTCCTCGAATACTTTGACAGGCTGGAAATGTCAAAACAAAAAGAAAATTTTGAAGACCACAACAATATAGGAAGACCCATGGACAACATGGATACATGAGGAATTACATTTAAAGTGATTCGTAACACCATATTAATGGTGTCTTCGGAGTCTTATTAAAGACCTGCTATATTTTTAAGACACGTTTATTTTAATCATCATGTTTGAATTTTATAATTGTGAAGTCATCCTACATTTGAGTACATATACAACTACTATGGTTGACTTGATTGGCATAGCCTATTCTTGAAAGACTCATTTGAGAAGCTGATAAACCGGCTTTATTTAGTGTTTTAAGTTACTCAAATATCAAGTTCCACAAGCATATGACATTGATTCATCTCGAAAGAGACTATTGGTTTTGTGTAGCACCACTTGAAAGTAACCAAAATGACCAGTCTGTATTTGTTAGATTTCACACAATTTAAAATAAATAAACAAATAAAACATGTAGATTTATAGTTTATAACCCTTGTATAATTGGGGTAGGGATCCTGTACATTAATCCAGAAGTGTGAGAAGTGTATTGTAACACTATATATAACACTATATAACACCATATAAACACCGTATAACAATATGTAACACCATATAACACCATGTAACACTATGTGACACTATATAACAATATATAACACTATACATTTATCATAGACATGATATCAGACAAACTATAGTGTTATATAGTGTTACATAGTGTTATATGGTGTTACATATGGTGTTATATAGTGTTATATATAATGTTATAATACACTTCTCACACTTCTGGATTAATGTACAGAATCCTCAATCTGTATAATTGTTGCGCTAAATAGTAAATGACATAATTAATATTAATGATTTTATCATTGATATTTAACTAATGTGATTATATAAATGTTTCACTAATAATGTAATACTTAAAATGCCAAAATAGTTTAGGTAAAAGCTTATTATTTTAATGACAAGTCCGCAAAAAATAAGAGAAAATCACAAGAATAACTATGATTTGTGATATAATTGGATTATTTCATGTTCACATATCATCATAAATCATAAATTTTTTGAATACATACACCTCATCAAATATTATATTTTTATTATGAGTTTATACTTGTTTATGTATTTTCATATCCACCTTGTTTTCTTAAAAAAGTTGGTTAAACAATTTTACATTTAATGATACATATATAGTTATTTTGAAATATGAATATAAAATAGTATTTAATTGTTACTATGTATAAGTTAATCTAAATATGCTTATTATTATTTTTATCCTAAGATTATCAAAATGTATAAAAATGTGATTTTATGTTGACGTGGATAAAATCATAAAATATTAATCAAAGTTGAAAAAGAGTTGTGATATAAATATTCCTACAATTCAATTCAACTATTCAAGCATCGCGATTCAACTCAGGTTGATGCTACCGTTACCAACAAGGGTCTTTTTTAAAACTAGAGTTTTTGTTACAAACGAACAAGGTACGGTTTTTTAGCTATGAAGAGAAGCAAGTAAACCGACTATTATTTTGGCGGGAGTAATGTAGGCGTTGTGTTAATATTAGCTTTGAAAGTGTCTAATTTTTATTTTATTTTTTCACGCAAAAATACAAAGTCAACAATATTTTAAATTTTATGTTTATATTGTATACTAAGGTGTTTGAATTTTGATTAACTTTCTTTTTTTATAAATATGAATTAATAAAGTCATAAGAAGTATTTAGTAAACCACTATCAGTTAATTGTAATTGAACAAACAAAATTAAGATATCAACTCTTAAAATGAGTAATGTTTGAACTAACTAAGTATTTACATGCTAAAAAATCGGGTTCAAAATGCATTGGCTAGATATGTAACATACTTAACATATACTTTATTGATTGGTCTCTTTGATATCGATTATCGATGAACTTATAAGAACATGAAATTCTACTTTTAAAAGAGCCCTAGAACCCTATAAAGGTCATACTTGCAAATTATCTTTGTTGCTCATATAATTTCACCAGCTTCACTTGCAGTGTATAAACAACGACATTTAATTTCCTTCTATAAGTCTTTTTTTAACGGCTAACTCACACACACACATAACTTCTACTTCAAAATCTACTAATATGTCCACATTAGGATTTAAACCCCCAACCACATAGGAATAAACACATTAGTACACCTGGATATAGGTAGGATACATACAATTTATTTGGTTCATAAATCTTATTTGTTGATGATATTTATACACCAAGAAAACACCACATTTTAAGTTCCTCCCATAAATCTTATTGGTTGATAATCACTTTACATCAACACAATTTCGACAGACTAACATCCCTAATAAATAGTGAAAGTCTGTGAAACAGGTCCTATTCTAAGTCGTGAAACTTATAAGAACATGAAATTCTACTTTTAGTTATAATAATGTGCGGAATCCATTATCGTAACTTGTAATTGTGCAAAGATCATGTCAATAAACGTTTTGATCTTTCCAATCAGACAGAGTTTCGTTACACGTAGTTAATTTGATATAATATATTGGAGTGCACGAATTACTAACTAGCGCATGTCTACCCTTTATATAGGGTATGAGACATCCACTGACTCTTACTCATGCATGAGACATGCGCATGGATGTCCCATATGTTATACTTATCACGCATGTCTCATGCGTGATTACATTAATCCTTATCAAACTCTCTGAAAACTCTTTCCTAACTTATACAGACTCAAGACTAATCATCTATACAAGATTTCCTAGATATGGACATACATAAAATGCACTAACAAATAGTATACGTGTAACACCCCAACCCGGAACGGGCTAGCATGTCACTATTACATATATAAAAAACCAAAGAGTTTCAATAAATGATAGAAACCAAGAAACAAAAGTCTCGAAACCACCAGAAAACCTAAGTCTTATATTATTCAATACTGAAATGAACAGAAAAACGAAAAAGCTTTAAAGCTTGAACTTCATATTACTCTCACTCATCCATGTTTCCCCTGATTACCTGTAAACACGTAAGACAAACACCAGAAAGAAACTACGGCTGAGCCAAAAAGTTGCCCAGTAACGAAGAAATCAACAATAAAAGTAAGGCAGACATGCGGACAGAAACATGAACGGTACTGACGTTAAACAAGTCTAGATTTTGGCACTGAAACATATACTTATTTAACTTAAATCCCAAAACTTATACTGAACAGATAACAAATGTTGAACATAATCAGATGCATATAATCATATCACACATATCATAACAGAGACAAGACATACGTAACAACATATAACAGTAAAACAAGTCACGTAATATAGAAGCACCCACGAGCCTAAACCGAGACATACATGGCTATAGTCCATGTGCCGAGATGGTGCATGTAGGCGTACACACATTATTCCATCTCAACAAGAGTCAGGAGTCAGAGCTAAGATCGATATATTCGCCTCTAGGGGCCAGGTGCTACACAAGCACAAACTAGAGACGCCATGAACTTTATTTACGCACCGTCACGATGAGTGCCATGTCGTTGACGCCCGAACGACAAGTCTTAACTTATAATTGCTCGGGTGACAGAGTAAAAAGCCGTATCAGAAATAAATGTATTTTGACATAAGTTTAAAGGGAACATGCAATAACGAGCACAAGGTATAAGGTCTATTGCATGCTACAATATATACTAGTCATATAACAATACGAAACAGAAACTACTGACGAAACATCCGTACTACAAAGTAACAGACTTGAATAAAAATACTATGATGTCAAGAAAAGGAATCCGTACCAACGAGTAACGAAAAATAGAAGTATACTACGATGAAAAGAAAACAGAATCCGTACCTTATTAGGAAGCAAAGCAAATCAAATAAATCTAGTCGTCCACAATAGCCAACGACCTATAGTCCTGTTATAACCCAAATCAGTTTTATGAACATTACTTGATTCGTTCATTAAGAAGTTCCCGGCGACCAAGGTTTATGTTTGAGTTTATTAACTTGTTAAAACTGTATTATCCAAAGAAATCGTAAATATCACAACAGAACAGAGCGCAAGTTGGTTGTCGAACTATAAGTATGGTAATCATTTCATCGACATTATTTTCCATTCTAATATTTCTAAACTTTAGTCGCCGGTATGAACTCAAACCCGAAATCGTATATTTATGCGAATCAAAATCGTAAGGTGGTTCGTGTGGGTACCTTAAATATCTAACTGAAACAAATCCGAGAGTGAGACAAGATTTGTGAAACACGAGTAACTCCCAGCGGCTGTGTAGATCACTCGATCCAGTTAACACGACACGGAACAAAAAAAATAATAGTTGATTAGTGGCAGCTCACGGTGAATCAGACTGAATCAAACGGAATACGAGTGGCGGGGTAGTATGGCGGCGACGCGAAGGTTCCGAACCTGGACTGTGAAGCTGATCGCGAATCAAAAGTCGATACCGGTGATGATGAAACTGTCGCAACCCCCGACCCCTGCCCCGGGAGGCGGGCGGCCGCGGCCTACTCAGAGATGGTGGTATCGGTGTTTATCATTAATTTGGCAGATCAAATTTCAACAGGACCGTAGTTAGGAAATATTTTATCAGAGTAGAACAACACATTTTTATAAAAATAAATACATGAGGATAAACCCAAGTTTCCATTACAAATATGTTTATAGGGATAAACCCTAATTTATTGAAATAAAACTTCTTCTTTGTTTAGGTAACTTTTATAGCCACTTTTCCAAGCCTTCAGTGCTGTCCAGCTGGCTTCTATTTGGCTTTCACATTTTGTTACCTGAAACACGTTTAAAAACATTTTATCAGCAAGAAATACTGGCGAGTGAATCCCAGTTTAATCAAAACAGGTTTTATCATTTTACAGCATCGAGGGCGATCTCGCAATTACATTTGTTTATATCTCTACTTTAATTACCACCCACGGTACTGTCAATCCTGACTTGTGGTAATGTTACTACTCACAGTGTAGTAACAAATTTTGTATACAAAACCCCAACATACCGACAATAATTGTAGAATACAAATACTCAATCACTGTTAAATATAAATTAAAACAATTGAGGTTTTGTAAAAACAATTTGTGAAAAGAGGAATTACTCACATTGCTAATTTAGGTATTTCCCTTGTGACTTCTTTGTTATAATCTAATAAATTAAACAGTACACACGTGTTAGTATAATAACCCAAATTTACATTAGTTATACCCTCCCCGAGACAGAACTCTAACGACTAAGTCAGGCAGAGCCTCGACATGCGTTACGGAGCACTAGATCAATCGGGCAGCGTATCTAATACGTAACTGGGGGTTATGATACTTACATCGAGGCAGAGCTGCGCTATTTTAGTGGGTATAATACCCGATATTAGTTTTGCTTTTCAGATTGAGATAGAGAATGAAAGTTTTTGAACGATTTCGACTGAATGCCGATGATCCCTATTTATAGTGCTGATCAGCGATTCTCTGGCGCCCCGCGACAGACACACAGAGGTGTGTCGCGCCCCGCGAGATAGGTCCAGTAGGGCCTAGCCCTGGCCAGTCACGAGATAGCTTTGACACGAGTGGGGACACGTGTCAACATAGGGTGCGGCCTGGTGTCATGGAGGTCACGGCCCGCGACAGCCTTTATTGGCTCTGTCGCGCCCCGCCAGCGAGTATACATATTTGTTTTTATTTAATTTTTATTAAAATAAAGTATTTGGGGCCCACTTTTCGTATACGGGGTGTATTTTAGGGCGTACAGGGGTGTTCTAATAATTTTTAGGAGGGTTGTTATATCCTCTCCACCTTATTTTAGAACTCGTCCTCGAGGTCTACTGGAATAGGTGCAGATACTTCCTCTTCATCTCTGATTCAAGCTCACAAGTGTATTTTGGTCCTCTCTTGGAATCCCATTTCACTTTGACTAGAACTAGTCTCTTGTGTTTGAGATTCTTAATCTTTCTGTCTTCAATCTGTAGAGGTCTCTCTACAAACTTAAGTTTCTCATTTACCTCTATATCCTTAAGAGGTACCACTAATGATTCATCGGCTAGGCACTTTTTGAGATCACATACATGAAACACATCATGTATTCCTGCGATTTCCTCTGGCAGTTGTAGCTGGTAAGCTACTGGTCCTATTCTTCTAATAATCTCAAAAGGTCCAACGTACATGGGACTTAGCTTTCCCCTCTTGATGAATCTGATTACTCCCTTCCATGGAGAAACTTTTAATAATACCTTATCCCCTACCTAAAATTCCAATGGCTTTCGCCTGTTATCAGCATAACTCTTTTGATGATTGCGTGCTGCTTTTAGTCTATCCTTGACTTGAATAATCTTGTCTGTTGTTTCTTGTACTATCTCTGGTCCAGACAGTTGTTTTTCTCCAATTTCTGCCCAACAGACTGGAGT
Organism: Helianthus tuberosus; assembly: GCA_030545235.1. NCBI lineage: Eukaryota > Viridiplantae > Streptophyta > Magnoliopsida > Asterales > Asteraceae > Helianthus > Helianthus tuberosus. The sequence goes on along the minus strand of CM060352.1, from coordinate 32,989,660 downwards.
TCGGCACTTTCGTCCATAAAGTGCTTCGAATGGTGCAACATTAATACTAGTATGATAGCTGTTATTGTAAGAAAATTCTATTAATGGTAGATGATCGTCCCAATTTCCTCCGAAATCAATTACACAAGCTCTAAGCATATCTTCCATTGTCTGAATTGTCCATTCACTTTGTCCGTCCATTTAAGGAGGATAAGCTGTGCTTAGATTTAACTTGTTTCCCATTGCTTTTTGGAAACTAGTCCAAAGATGAGAAGTAAAACGGCTATCTCTATCAGAAGCAATTGATAAAGGAATTCCATGTAATGAAACTACTTCATTTACATACAACTTGGCTAACTGTTCCATACTGAAAGTTTCCTTTAACGGTAAGAAATGAGCTGACTTGGTTAATATATCTATAATCACCCAGATTGTATCATTACCCTTTCGTGTCTTGGGTAATTTGGCAACAAAATCCATTGTTATCAATTCTCATTTCCATATTGGCATTTCTAATTGCTGCAATAAACCTGAAGGTTTCTGATGTTCAGCTTTAACCTGTGAATAGGTTAGACATTTGGCAACATAAGCTGCTACATCTTTTTTCATTCCTATCCACCAGAAATTATTTCTTAAGTCTTGATACATTTTATCACTTCCAGGATGTATCGTATACTTAGACTTATGGGCTTCTTCTAAAATTCGGTGTCGTAGGTTTCCTCGTTTAGGTATCCAAATTCTTTTCTTATGGAATCTCCAAATTCCACATGTTCCTTGTTCTAATTCCTTAATCATTCCTTTCAATTTTTCAGTATCGTCCTTGATTACTGATTCCTGTACTTCCCTAATTTGCTCGTTTAAATCTATCTGTAGATTTAGTTTAAGAGAACGTACTCTTTTTGGCTTTTCATGATACTTTTGACTTAAAGCATGAGCTACTACATTAGCCTTTCCTGCGTGATACTGGATATTACAATCATTGTGACAACTCGTATTTCAAACCTCTCTTTGTACTTTGATGTAACTTGTTTAGACGATATGTGATTGTGTGATGCATAGCTTTAAATGTATGTGTTATGTTTATATGTTATGTGTGTATGTGATCGCACAAGCCCATTCGGGCCGCACTGTTTGCACTCGAAAACACAAGGGCAACCCATGAAGGGTTCGGCCCACTCCTTTATGTTACCTAGGGTGTTAGTATAAATTCTACACTCCACCAAATCACACAAGTTTAGCAAACCCTAAATCTTTCTCATTCTCTCTCTCAAACTCGACGGCAAACACCCCTCCTTTCCATCGAAGACCTTCTTGATTCGGATCATCCCTATTCTAGCATCAAATCCGGTCAGTATCTTACTATTGTTTGTATATTGCTATGTCTATATGTTAAGTGATATGATTATTGCTATGATCTTGTATAGTGATTAGGGTTCTTGTTAGTCACTGTTAACATATGTTGTATGAGGAAACATGATGTGATAATAAGTTAATCGGTTCACATGAAAAGGGTAATGGGATCGAACATAAGTAATCGGCTGTGATGTGGTTAGATGTTTGATTGATTCGTATGTATTGACATGATGTATTTGAAAGCTCTAATGTTATAAATTGTTAATATGATATTAGGGTTCATATGAAACACTAGATGAAACCTTGATTTAATCGACTTTTGATCAAACAGAAACTGTTAGAATTGATTCGGTGTAATCGGGTAAATATGGAAAACTTTTAAATTGGTCAAACGAATTGATGGAAATTATCAATAATAGAGTAACTAATTGCATTATTTAAGGAAATACAAAACCGATCGTACAAGACCTGTCGCACAAGTGCAATCACACAAGCTCTTGAATCACACAAGAGCTCAATCGCACAAGGTCCCTCTCGGTCGCACAAGATCAGGTCACACAAGACCTGATCTGATCGCACAAGGTGCATCGCACAAGCCGGGTACAATCACATTAAGCACCGTGTATAATCAGTTTATGCATGATCGCACAAGACCTTGTGGATCACACAAGGTTGTGCCGATCGCACAAGGCTTAGGCCACACACGAACATTTGGACAATTGGTCCTCAAAGCCCAATCCCAATCGCACTAGGATTGGTCAGTCGCACAAGACTCACGTTTAGTTGTTGGGCCGTATACATGTTGGACTGCTATGTCATTGGGCCGGGTGCCTTTGGGCTTCAACGGGCGAATCGCACAAGGCTGTTAGACTTGTGCGAGCCCAATCTTTTGAATCGCACAAGTATGAATATGTTATGTACTTGACTGTAATGTGTTGCCATGATCAATACGTTCTCGTAACCTGTTAGCTTATGTGTAAACATACGTGCTTTACTTGAACCTAGACCTGACTCGTATGGTAACCATGTTAGGACGTGGTTGACCACATATAGCTCAAGTAACCTTTTCATGTATCTGTCGAGCAAACCAGGGTGAGTTCACACTCCTAAGGCATGGGATTCCCGGTGGGTTGGGAATGGGATTGAATAACTACTCGTACTATCATTACTATTAAACTACTTTTCACGGTCCTCGGATTGAAGGGCACGTACGTAAAACCTACGTACACTCATACTTACTACTGTCCTCGGATTGAAGGGCACGTACGTAAAACCTACGTACACTCATACTTGCTACGGTCCTTGGATCAAGAAGGGCACGTACGGATACGACTAGTCTAGTAACATACAACATGGGAAGCCCCCACTAATCTTCGCAAACATGTTTGGGAAACCGCGATACGGATTAATACGATACACATGGGAAGCCCCCACTAATCTTCGCAAACATGTCTGGGAGACCGCGATACGAATTAATACGATACATGGTTTACAAAACGAACATATGATTACGAAACGAATGCTATAACTAATCATCCAACTGTGAACCCGCTCAACTTTGTTGTTGACTCGTTGTTACATGCCTTGCAGGTCGTTAGGTACTCATGGAGCTTGCACAGGGAGGCGCGGTCGTTGTGGGACATGGCAGTGTGTGCCATGCTAAAAACATTACTTTATTTCGTACTTAATACTTACATTGGGTTTTACAATTATGCTTCCGCTAAACACTTAACTACGTTTTTTATTTGAAACACCTTTCATATTGTGTGGTTGAATTTTACTTATTACTAGTTATGTTCAATATGATTGGTGGCTTGATCCTGGTCATGTCACGCCTCCAAGCGGTGATACTCCGCGAGTGGATTTTTGGGGGTGTGACAGATTGGTATCAGAGCCATTGGTTATAGTGAACTTGGTTTTAATAAGGGGAAAAAGTTTTTGTTAAAACCAGACTATAACCTGTACAGTGCTCAACGATCCACAACGACGCTTCGCTCCACGTGCAAGACTCGACACTATAGGTGATATGGTTTATGTTTATATTACCTACTTGCTAGTTACATAGAACTTTGCTCATAGTATGCCTAGCTGAATGTAGCAACTACTGCTTGAAACACATGCGTGCTTACTCTTTTCTGTCATCGCACTTTCGCGAACCTCTCTCACTCATGTTTCCTTTGGTATGAAGATCATGAGTGGACGTGTCAACATGACTCAAGCCCAGTTGGCGGCTTTGATCACTGAACAAGTTACTGCAGCACTCGCAGCTGCCCAGGCAGGAGGTCAACACGCTCAGCCACCTGTGTGCACATTCAAGACTTTTATGGAGTGTCGTCCTAGTACTTTCAGTGGCACTGAAGGAGCCGTTGGACTCCTCCACTGGTTCGAGAAGCTCGAATCGGTCTTCAAAATGTGTGAATGCCCTGAGGCTCGCAGGGTGAAGTATGCTACTGGTACTCTCGAGGGCATAACGCTCACGTGGTGGAACGCGCAAGTGCAAATGTTAGGGCTGGCAGCTGCAAACGCCACCCCATGGAACGACTTCAAGGAGCTGATTAAGCGGGAATACTGCACTCGTGATGACATCCACAAGTTGGAAGTGGATTTCTTTAACCTGAAGATGACTGGGTCAGAGATAGAGGCGTATACGAAGCGATCCAATGAACTGGCCGTGTTATGTCCAACTATGGTGGATCCTCCCATCAAACGTATCAAGCTGTACCTCAAAGGCTTAGTACCAGAGATTCAAAACCATGTGACTTCTGCTAATCTTGCTACCATCCAAGATGTTACTCGTATTGCTCATCGACTCACAGACCAGGCAGTGGAACAGAACAAGATGCCTAAGCGTATAGGTGCTACTGCTACTACTACTTCTGCTACTCCCGGTGACAACAAGAAAAAATGGGATGGAGCCTCCAGCAAGGGTTCGACTACAGTTCAGTCCTAGGCCCAGCAGCGAAAAATTGATGACTATTAGAGCCCTCGTCAGCAATCTTCTGGTAGTCAAGGGCAGGGTGGATATCGAGGAAACCTCCCGAAGTGCAACCAATGTAACAGACACCACAATGGTAAGTGTAGCAAGGGTCGTTGTCAGAGGTGTCTCAAGGTGGGTCATGAAGCTAAGGATTGTAGGAGCTCACGACCTGCGAATCAGAACCATCAACAACAACCACCAGGTCCACAGAACCAGCAGCAGCAACAACGAGGCAACAGGGGATGCTTTCAGTGTGGTGCTGAAGGCCACTTTAAGCGGGACTGCCCCAAGTTAAATCAAAATAAGAATAACAACAACAACAATAACCAAGGGAACGGGAATAACAACGGGGGTAATAACGACGGAAATGGTGCCAGGGGTCGAGCGTTCGTGATCGGTCAGGGTGACGCAAGAAATGATCCTAACGTGGTGATGGGTAAGTTTCTTCTCGACGACTTTTATGTTACTGTTTTATTTGATTCGGGTGCCGATACCAGTTATGTGTCTCTAAAAGTAAGTCAAATGCTTAAGCGTACCCCAACACTTTTGAACACCAAGCACACTGTAGAGTTAGCTAATGGTAAAAGCCTAGAAGCCACACACATAGTTAAGGGTTGTAATCTCGACTTAGCTGGTCAGACTTTCTCTATCGATCTCATTCCTATAGTTTTGGGTAGTTTCGACATCGTCATTGGGATGGATTGGTTATCCCAACAGCAAGCAGAAATCCTTTGCAAAGAGAAGATTGTTCGTATTCCCCGTTCTGGTAAAGAACCTCTCGTGATTCAAGGCGACAAGAGTGGTGCTGTTGTGGGCATCATCTCCTTTCTTAAGGCCCAGAAGTGTTTGCGAAAGGGCCACACTGCTATTTTAGCACTCGTTACTGACGCGCCAACGAAAGAGAAGAAGATAGAGGATATTCCAGTTGTACGCGACTTTCCTCAAGTGTTTCCTGAGGATTTACCTGGTCTTCCGCCTCATCGTCAGGTTGAATTTCAGATCGAGCTAACTCCTGGAGCAGCGCCCATAGCCCGTGCACCGTACCGCTTAGCTCCATCAGAATTGGAAGAACTATCCAAGCAACTACAAGAGCTTTTGAATAAGGGTTTTATTCTTCCTAGCTCTTCGCCATGGGGAGCTCCAGTGCTATTCGTAAAGAAGAAAGACGGTACCTTCAGACTGTGTATTGACTACCGCGAGCTCAACAAAGAGACGGTGAAGAATCGCTATCCTCTTCCACGCATTGATGACCTATTCGACCAGTTGCAAGGGTCGAGTTTTTACTCGAAGATTGATCTAAGATCGGGATATCACCAGCTGAGAGTCCGAGAAGAGGACATCTCCAAAACAGCCTTTAGAACTCGTTATGGACACTACGAGTTTTTGGTCATGCCTTTTGGGCTGACAAACGCACCGGCAGTCTTCATGGACCTTATGAACAGAGTGTGCAAACCTTACCTGGATAAGTTCGTTATATTTTTCATCGACGACATCCTGATCTATTCTAAGAGTCAAGAGGAACACGAGCAGCATCTACGACTTATTTTGGGACTCCTTCGAATAGAGCAACTTTATGCTAAGTTTTCGAAATGCGACTTCTGGCTTCGTGAAGTCCATTTCCTAGGCCACGTGGTAAACAAGGATGGGATTCACATTGATCCATCCAAGGTAGACTCGATCAAGAACTGGCCTGCACCCCGTACACCAACAGAAATCCGCCAATTCTTGGGTTTGGCGGGCTACTATAGAAGGTTCATCAAGGACTTCTCCAAGATTGCACAGCCTCTCACCTCACTAACTCAGAAAGGCGTTAGCTATCGTTGGGGTAATGCACAGGAATCAGCATTTCAGCACTTAAAGGATAGACTTTGTAGTGCACCTATCCTTTCATTGCCAGAGGGCACGGACGATTTCGTGGTTTATTGCGACGCATCAATTCAGGGTCTTGGTTGCGTGTTGATGCAACGGGATAAAGTCATTGCTTACGCCTCACGCCAACTTAAGATTCACGAAAGGAATTACACTACACACGATTTGGAGCTAGGAGCTGTTGTTTTTGCACTCAAGATATGGAGACATTACCTGTACGGTACCAAGTGCACCATTTACACCGATCACAGGAGTCTCCAGCATATCTTCAAGCAGAAGGAATTAAACATGCGACAACGTCGATGGGTCGAGCTATTGAATGATTACGAATGCGCAATCAGGTACCATCTGGGCAATGCCAACGTGGTGGCCGATGCCCTCAGTCGAAAAGATACTACGCCTAAGCGCATGCGAGCATTGCAACTCACCATTCAATCTAGTCTTCCTACTCAAATACGGGATGCTCAGGCAGAAGCATTGAAACCAGAAAACGTTAGGGCTGAAGCCCTACGCGGCTCAAGGCAACGGTTAGAACAAAAGGAAGGCGACGCCTATTATGTAAGAGGACGCATCTGGGTCCCACTCTATGGCAACCTACGAGAGCTTGTGATGGATGAAGCACATAAGTCTCGCTACTCAGTACATCCTGGTTCGGATAAGATGTACCACGACCTCAGAACTACGTATTGGTGGCCTAGCATGAAAGCCCACATAGCAACTTACGTTAGCAAATGCTTGACTTGTGCGAGAGTCAAGACGGAATATCAGAAACCATCGGGCCTACTCCAACAACCAGAAATACCACAATGGAAATGGGAGCAAATTTCCATGGATTTCGTTACTGGCCTACCTAGATCTCAACGTGGAAATGATACTATTTGGGTGATCGTGGATCGACTCACAAAGTCTGCACACTTTTTGGCTATCAAGGAAACGGATAAGTTCTCCACTCTAGCAGACATTTACTTAAAGGAAGTGGTTTCGAGGCACGGAGTGCCGACTTCTATTATCTCTGATTGTGATGCACGTTTTACTTCAGAACTGTGGCAAGCAATGCACAAATCTTTTGGCTCTCATTTAGACATGAGCACCGCTTATCATCCACAGACGGATGGGCAGTCGGAACGCACCATCCAAACCCTTGAAGATATGCTTCGTGCATGTGTAATCGATTTCGTCAACGGCTGGGAAAAACACCTCCCTTTGGTGGAGTTTTCGTATAACAACAGTTACCACACCAGCATTCAGGCCGCTCCGTTTGAGGCATTGTACGGGCGAAAATGCCGATCACCTCTTTGTTGGGCAGAAGTGGGGGATAGTCAGATCACAGGTCCAGAACTGGTAGTAGACACAACTGAAAGGATTGCACAAATACGACAACGAATGGCGGCAGCTTGCGACCGTCAGAAAGCCTACGCGGACAAGCGCAGAAAACCACTCGAGTTCCAGGTTGGGGATCGAGTGCTACTCAAAGTCTCACCTTGGAAGTGTGTTGTTCGTTTTGGCAAACGAGGCAAACTTAACCCACGATACGTTGGACCTTTCAAAGTCATAGAGAAAATAGGCAAAGTGGGCTATAAACTAAACCTACCCACAGAACTCAGTGCAGTTCACAACGTTTTTCACGGGTCGAATCTGAAGAAGTGTCTGTCAGATGAGACCCTCATAGTTCCTCTGAAGGAGCTCACTATCGACGATCAGTTGCGATTCGTCGAGGAACCGGTAGAGATTACCGACCGAGATGTTAAGATTCTCAAGCACACTAGAATCCCTCTTGTTCGAGTTCGTTGGAACTCCCGTCGTGGCCCAGAGTTCACCTGGGAACGCGAAGACCAAATGAAACAAAAGTATCCCCAATTGTTCGAGAACAATACAACCACTACTGAGGCTGAAGCTACTGCAGAATTTCGGGACGAAATTCCAAACCAACGGGGGAAGGATGTGACACCCCAGGAAAACCATGCAACTTAACTAGCTTCCTCAGTGAGTACGTACCAAATTTCGGGACGAAATTTCTTTTAACTTGGGGATAATGTGACAACTCGTATTTCAAACCTCTCTTTGTACTTTGATGTAACTTGTTTAGACGATATGTGATTGTGTGATGCATGGCTTTAAATGTATGTGTTATGTTTATATGTTATGTGTGTATGTGATCGCACAAGCCCATTCGGGCCACACTGTTTGCATTCAAAAACACAAGGGCAACCCATGAAGGGTTCGGCCCACTCCTTTATGTTACCTAGGGTGTTAGTATAAATTCTACACTCCACCAACTCACACAAGTTTAGCAAACCCTAAATCTTTCTCATTCTCTCTTTCAAACTCGGCGGCAAACACCCCTCCTTTCCATCGAAGACCTTCTTGATTCGGATCATCCCTATTCTAGCATCAAATCCGGTCAGTATCTTACTATTGTTTGTATATTGCTATGTCTATATGTTAAGTGATATGATTATTGCTATGATCTTGTATAGTGATTAGGGTTCTTGTTAGTCACTGTTAACATATGTTGTATGAGGAAACATGATGTGATAATAAGTTAATCGGTTCACATGAAAAGGGTAATGGGATCGAACATAAGTAATCGGCTGTGATGTGGTTAGATGTTTGATTGATTCGTATGTATTGACATCAGTGTTGCAAAAGTCGGATTCCTCGGCCGAGTACTCGGCGAGTACTCGGTCCTCGGACCTCCACCTTGGCGACTTCTTCCTAGGCGGTCGCAACTAGTCGGCCTCGGGAGTACTCGGTCCTAGTCGGCGCCTACTCGGCCTAGTCGGCGCCTAGTCGGCCTAGTCGGAGCCTAGTCGGCCTAGTCGGCCTAGTCGGTCTAGGCGGTCAACGTGGTTTGTTGACTTTTAATCGGTCAAACTCGGTCAAAATCGGCCTACTCGGCCTTGTACTCGGACTACTCGGCCTTGTATTCAGAATATTTAAACTTTAAACGTTTTTCATTTTAAATTATACCCAGTTGACATGAATTATGCTTATTTTAACACATAAATAATATATAACAATTAATTTTCTTGATATTTACCATGTCCGAGTACTCTCCGAGTACACCCCGAGTACTCCGAGTACACCCAACTCCCTCGTTGGCCGACTAGGTTCCGCCTAGCGACTTCTGCAACACTAATTGACATGATGTATTTGAAAGCTCTAATGTTATAAATTGTTAATATGATATTAGGGTTCATATGAAACACTAGATGAAACCTTGATTTAATCGACTTTTGATCAAACAGAAACTGTTAGAATTGATTCGGTGTAATCGGGTAAATATGGAAAACTTTTAAATTGGTCAAACGAATTGATGGAAATTATCAATAATAGAGTAACTAATTGCATTATTTAAGGAAATACAAAACCGATCGTACAAGACCTGTCGCACAAGTGCAATCACACAAGCTCTTGAATCACACAAGAGCTCAATCGCACAAGGTCCCTCTCGGTCGCACAAGATCAGGTCACACAAGACCTGATCTGATCGCACAAGGTGCATCGCACAAGCCGGGTACAATCACATTAAGCACCGTGTATAATCAGTTTATGCATGATCGCACAAGACCTTGTGGATCACACAAGGTTGTGCCGATCGCACAAGGCTTAGGCCACACACGAACATTTGGACAATTGGTCCTCAAAGCCCAATCCCAATCGCACTAGGATTGGTCAGTCGCACAAGACTCACGTTTAGTTGTTGGGCCGTATACATGTTGGACTGCTATGTCATTGGGCCGGGTGCCTTTGGGCTTCAACGAGCGAATCGCACAAGGCTGTTAGACTTGTGCGAGCCCAATCTTTTGAATCGCACAAGTATGAATATGTTATGTACTTGACTGTAATGTGTTGCCATGATCAATACGTTCTCGTAACCTGTTAGCTTATGTGTAAACATACGTGCTTTACTTGAACCTAGACCTGACTCGTATGGTAACCATGTTAGGACGTGGTTGACCACATATAGCTCAAGTAACCTTTTCATGTATCTGTCGAGCAAACCAGGGTGAGTTCACACTCCTAAGGCATGGGATTCCCGGTGGGTTGGGAATGGGATTGAATAACTACTCGTACTATCATTACTATTAAACTACTTTTCACGGTCCTCGGATTGAAGGGCACGTACGTAAAACCTACGTACACTCATACTTACTACTGTCCTCGGATTGAAGGGCACGTACGTAAAACCTACGTACACTCATACTTGCTACGGTCCTTGGATCAAGAAGGGCACGTACGGATACGACTAGTCTAGTAACATACAACATGGGAAGCCCCCACTAATCTTCGCAAACATGTTTGGGAAACCGCGATACGGATTAATACGATACACATGGGAAGCCCCCACTAATCTTCGCAAACATGTCTGGGAGACCGCGATACGAATTAATACGATACATGGTTTACAAAACGAACATATGATTACGAAACGAATGCTATAACTAATCATCCAACTGTGAACTCGCTCAACTTTGTTGTTGACTCGTTGTTACATGCCTTGCAGGTCGTTAGGTACTCATGGAGCTTGCACAGGGAGGCGCGGTCGTTGTGGGACATGGCAGTGTGTGCCATGCTAAAAACATTACTTTATTTCGTACTTAATACTTACATTGGGTTTTACAATTATGCTTCCGCTAAACACTTAACTACGTTTTTGATTTGAAACACCTTTCATATTGTGTGGTTGAATTTTACTTATTACTAGTTATGTTCAATATGATTGGTGGCTTGATCCTGGTCATGTCACGCCTCCAAGCGGTGATACTCCGCGAGTGGATTTTTGGGGGTGTGACAATCATAATCACTAAGAATCTCCATCCAGCATCTCTGTCTCATATTTAACTCCTTTTGCCCAAAAACATATCTTAAACTCTTATGATTGGTGAAAATGGTAAACTTACTACCGTAAAGGTAATGTCTCCAAATTTTAAGGGCAAAAATTATGGCTCCTAACTCTAAATCATGGGTTGTATAGTTTTCTTCATGATTCTTAAGTTGTCTAGAGGCATAGGCTATAACCTTTTGGCGTTGCATCAACACACATCCATAACCTAACTTAGACGCGTCACAATAGACTATAAAATCTTCGGTTCCTTCTGGTAATGCTAGTATGGGTGCGTTGGTTAATCTTTGCTTAAGAATTCTAAAGGCTTCTTCCTGTTTTAATCCCCATTCAAACTTAACTGATTTACAGGTTAGTTTTGTTAAGGGAATAGCTATTCTAGAAAAATCTCGGATGAATCGTCTATAATAACCGGCCAGTCCTAGAAATCTTCTAACCTCCGTTGGTGATTCGGGGACTTTCCATTTAGTGATCGCCTCGATCTTTGTGGGATGCACATGAATTCCTTCATGATTAACTAAATGTCCAATAAATTGCACTTCTTCTAACCAAAACTCACATTTCAAAAATTTAGCATAAAGCTTTTCTTTTCTCAATAATGTAAGGAATACATGCAGATGCGCTGCATGTTCCTCTTTACTCTTAGAGTAAATGAGAATATCATCTATAAAGATAATTATGAATTTATCCATATATGGTTTACATATTCTGTTCATCATGTCCATAAATGCGGCTGGGGCATTGGTTAAACCAAATGGCATGACGGTAAATTCATAATAGCCATACCTTGTTCTAAAAGCAGTTTTAGGAATGTCCTCTTCTTGTACATTCAGTTGATGATATCCTGAACGTAAATTGATCTTAGAAAAGAATCGAGCTCCTTGCAATTGATCAAACAAATCATCGATTCTCGGTAATGGGTACCGATTTTTAATCGTGACTTTATTGAGTTCTCGGTAATCAATGCACATACGCGTTGACCCGTCCTTTTTCTTGACAAATAAGATTGGTGCTCCCCACGGTGATGAACTAGGCTATATGAATCCTTTCTCCAGAAGTTCATCTAACTGTTTCTTTAGTTCTTGCATCTCTGTGGGTGCCAAACGGTAAGGTGCCTTGGCAATCGGTGCTGTTCCTGGTAGCATGTGAATTCTGAATTCGACTTCCCTGTCCGGCGGTAGTCCCGGTAATTCTTCTGGAAACGCATTGGAGAATTGAGATACTACAGGAATATCTTTCAATTCATTTCCTTTATTGTTAATGATTATGGAAATCATATATACTAGGGATCCTTTCCTTGCACAACTTGTTGTTTTCATCACAGAGATGAATTTTGTAGACCTCGTTGGCTTGTCTCCTTTACTTATGATCTTTTCACCTTCTGGTGAATTTACTTGTATTGACTTTTGATCACATAAAATACTGGCTTGATTGGCTATTAACCAATCCATTCCTAATACGATATCAAATCCAGCCAGATTCATTGGGTAAAGGTTAGCAATAAATTTATGGTTTAAAATTTCTATTCTTGCTCCCTGTAAGATTTTAGTGATCTTAATGGGTTCTCCATTTTTCCGTTTCTACCACACATTCTTGTTGAAGTTTAGTTAATGGTTGATTGAGAAATTTGCAAAATGAAGTATTAATAAAACTTTGGTTCGCACCAGAGTCAAATAATACTTTAGCAAAAACATCATTAACTAAAAACGTACCGGCAATCACGTCCAGAATCAGCTTTGCTTCTTCTGCTGTCAGAACAAATGCTCTAGCATTCTTAGTAGTCTTGTTGTTCATGGCTGGAGCTAGTTTCGGATAGTTTGGATTGATATGTCCCTTTTCTCCACAATTGAAGCATACTCCATTACTGGGTTTCTTTCTGCAGTCTTCTTCCTTATGTCCCGGTATCTTGCAGAAATTACAATATGCAGAACATCTCCGTGAATGCTTCTTCTTGCATGCCTTACAGTAAGGTGTAGAGGTAGAACCTATATTTTTCCCACGGTTGGAATTACCATAGCGAAATTCCTGGGTAAGCCTTTGAGCTATGTTCTTTCTTTGGTTTTCTTCTTGTGTACGTACCAGTTCATCAGTCAAGGTATTTGCTATTTCTACAGCTTCTTCTATAGTTTGTGGTCTAGTTACCTTGACTACGTGTCTAATCTTGCTGATTAATCCCCAGATGTAACGGGAGATTAATACTGGTTCTAGTGATGCTAGGGTTGGCACTATTCTAGCATATTCGAAGAATACGGTAGTGTAACCCTTACAGTCTACTCCAGTCATTTTATGGTTTAAGAACTTATTAGAAATTTGTTCTTTTTCATTCGGAGGACATAATTTCCTTTCAACCATATTCTTAAACTCAGTCCATTCCATATTATAGACTCTGTCACTTCCCCAGACTTGAGAATAGTGTTCCACCATTCTAGAGCTGCATTCTTAAATAGATTGGAAGCAAACATGATTTTATCTTCCTCTGCACACTTGCTTATTTTTAAGACTGCCTCAGTCTTTTCTATCCAGCGTAGAGTTGCAATGGCTCTTCATTGCCCGAGAATTCCATTGGTTTACAAGACCAAAATTCTTTATAAGAACAACCATAAGACATGGTTCTTCTTCTTTTTGGAATTGGCAATTGAAGTAACGGTCTATTGTTTACGCTGTGACTGGGTTCAGTAGGTGGTCGTTTACTTCCACTATTACTTTTGTTATTTTCTGCTTCCTTAACCGTTTTGATAATATATGGCATAGCATCTATAATCCCTTGTGCCACTATGTGTTGGATGGCACTGTTATCTAATTGGTTCCCGTTATTATCGTTATTCGGGTTTTCTTGATTTACTTTGTTGTCCATCTGGATTATAAACATTTATCCAATATTAATATCACAGAACAGTATTTAATGCGAACAATCACACAAACAAACACTTTGATCAAAATCGTCGTGCATTGCGACATTTGCTCTATTTCATATACTTATATATTACAAGCTGCAACTGGAATTTAAAATACAATACTAACTATGCATCAGTAGGTAGTGGATTATCTAATTTTTTTTTCAAACTACTCACACACACACACACATATATATATATATTATTAGTGGGGGTTCATCCAATACTGCATGTTGCGCTCTTCGTATTTCCAAACGAGCTTCTCCCCTATTTGCCTGATCCTTTCACTTTCATCTAATAACTCCTCACCAAAAGTGCGGAGTTCCTGCACGTTTTCGGTACTCATGGGTGGTGCTGGTGCTGGTATCGGGTCAGGGTACGGTGGTATGGGTTCTTCATATGGGTACGGGTTCTCTAGGATTTCCTAATTATACTGGTCGTTATCCCAATATGGATCTAGAGGGTCAAGGTTGGGATAGGGTGCTACTGGGTTTTGTATGGGTTCCTCCTGTGGGTAGAGTTCTCGATAATCCCTGTAGTCATCATTCCATGGGTCATAAGCTAGAGGGTTTGGTGCCGGGACTCTAGGGATTTCGTTTGGGTCGAAGGCAGGTATTGGAATCTGGTCTCCTGGGTTAGGTTCGATTTCCATGGGTTGGGTTGGAAACAGTGGTAGTGGCTGTGGTGCAATGATTTGTTCTAAGTTTGGGTCTGCGGCAGTGGTAGCTAATATGTGAAAGTTAGCTAATTGCCTATTGAGTATATCTTGAGTCTGGGCATTCATCTCCCTATTTGCTGCTGCTAAAGCCCGCTGTTGCTGTAATTTCCTCATTATTTTCCTACGCTCGTGTGCTCCCCAACTGAACCATCCTCTCTTTTTGGTAGGGAATGGTCCTTCGGATTGTGCCTTAAACATGAAAATCCCCTCTTCTGTGTCAGCTGAATACCCCGAGGGGGTAGTTGGGAAGAAGTTCCTTTATCTCTAGGAGAACTAGACAATTGACGATAGGCGTCCGATGGCCCTTGATCACTCATACTGTAAACTAACAAATTGTCAAATAACACAAAACAGTAATATACATATATGCACGTAATTTCATAGATTATTTCTTAAAATAATAGATAAAATTTTGGTGTCAGCATAACACTTCTGTGGCTGAAATCAGTGGCTGTAGCTCTGATACCACCTTCTGTCGCAACCCCCGACCCCTGCCCGGGAGGCGGGCGGCCGCGGCCTACTCAGAGACGGTGGTATCGGTGTTTATCATTAATTTGGCAGCTGGAATTTCATCAGGACCGTAGTTAGGAAATATTTTATCAGAGTAGAACACACATTTTTATAAAAATAAATACATTGGGATAAACCCAAGTTTCCATTACAAAAAAGTTTATAGGAATAAACCCTAATTTATTGAAATAAAACTTCTTTTTTTTGTTTAGGTAACTTTTATAGCCACTTTTCCAAGCCTTTAGTGCTGTCCAGCTGGCTTCTATTTGGCTTTCACATTTTGTTACCTGAAACGCATTTAAAAACATTTTATCAGCAAGAAATACTGGCGTGTGAATCCCAGTTTAATCAAAACAGGTTTTATCATTTTACAGCATTGAGGGGGATCTCGCAATTACATTTGTTTATATCTCTACTTTAATTACCACCCACGGTACTGTCAATCCTGACTTGTGGTAATGTTATTACTCACAGTATAGTAACAAATTTTGTATACAAAACCCCAACATACCGACGATAATTGTAGAATACAAATACTCAATCACTGTTAAATATAAATTAAAACAATTGAGGTTTTGTAAAAACAATTTGTGAAAATAGGAATTACTCACATTGCTAATTTAGGTATTTCCCTTGTGACTTCCTGGTTATAATCTAATAGATTAAACAATGCACACGCGTTAGTATAATAACCCAAATTTACATTAGTTATACCCTCCCCAAGACAGAACTCCCACGACTAAGTCAGGCAGAGCCTCGACATGCGTTACAGAGCACTAGATCAATCGGGCAGCGTATCTAATACGTAACCGGGGGTTATGATACTTACATCGAGGCAGAGCTTCACTATTTTAGTGGGTATAATACCCGATATTATTTTTGCTATTCAGATTGAGAGAGAGAGAATGAAAGTTTTTGAACGATTTCGACTGAATGCCGATGATCCCTATTTATAGTGCTGATCAGCGAGTCTCTGGCGCCCCGCGACAGACACACAGGGGTGTGTCGCGCCCCGCGAGATAGGTCCAGTAGGGCTTAGCCCTGGCCAGTCACAAGATAGCTTTGACACGAGTGGGGACACGTGTTAGCATAGGGTGCGGTCTGGTGTCATGGAGGTCGCGGCCCGCGACAACCTTTATTGGCTCTGTCGCTCCCCGCCAGCGAGTATATATATTTGTTTTTATTTAATTTTTGTTAAAATAAAGTATTTGGGGCCCACTTTTCATATACGGAGTGTATTTTAGGGCGTATAGGGGTGTTCTAATAATTCTTAGGAGGGTTGTTATAGAAACTCAACGCTACGGTCACAATGTAATGCGAAGAATGGTGCGGTGTTACACGATACAATTTGCATACTTTTAAAAAGAACTCTAAACCCATGTAAGCCCATACTTGCAAGTCATCTTCATTGCTCTTATAATATCATCAACTTCACTTGTAGTGTATGAAACACCGACATTTAATTTCCTTCCACAAGTCTTTATGTAACGACTAACTCACACGCACTTTACTCCTACTTCTAAATCTACGGATATGTCCACATTGGGATTTGAAGCCTCAACCACATGGGAATGTACGCATTGCCATCACACTTGAATATCGCCATGTTACAAGCTCTTTGGTGCATTAGTCCTTCTTGTTGATGATATTAATACACTGAAAAATCACAACGTCTTAAGCTCCTTCCATAAACTTTATTGATGGTGCAAGTTTATGATTATTATTCCTAACAAACACCCTTTCTTTTGCCTATTTCCTTGAACAATAAATATAAATTTATTAACAACCATACAAGCCTTAGGCTTAGTTTATAGACATAGTGAAACCATATGCCTTTCTTTTCATATGGTTGAGAGGTTACTTTACGTGTTCAACAGTGACTAAAGCCTTGAGATCAACGTTATTAGACACATTGTAATGAGTTATGATAAAGGGTAAATTACGTAAATACATGGTATAAATAGTTCTTGTAAAATTCACATTTGGAATACGATCGATCACAATTACCAAACATTTCTTTTGCCTTTCTCAATTTGGTATTAGAGCTCATTTGCCTCTTTTTACCTCATTGCATTGTACAATCAAAGTCGTCGGGACACACAATCCTTCTGGTCATCATAGGTCACAATCTCTTTGATCTGGTTTTTATTGGAGCATAAATTCATAAAATAGAGTTACATTTTTTTACTTCTCGCATGTATCAGTAAGCTTTTTCGCATACCCTAGTTTTCGCATAGTTTCTCAAACTGAAATTTTCGCTTAGACACGTTTTTGCATAGTCTAACTTTTCACACAACTTTAAACTTTTCGTGTAGATTAGTCACAAAATGATGGCAAATTTAACTGCTCTTAAATCAACTGAAAAGGCATGTCACAACTCTCACGAGTTTCTATTCACTCTTTACCCAACAAACTATACTATGGCAAATGGAAAATAATGATTTCAATCATTTCTCGTCACAAACAATTGTTACATAGATGGTTAAATTATGTGTCTTGATCAACACTTAGCAACTAGATCTGATGGTGTTGTTGGCACCACTGTTAATCCTAATTTTTTCACATGGGTAGGCAATGATACGATTGTGATCTCTACAATTTATGAAGCCTCATTTTCAAAAGCAACTAAAATCTTATCGTCATAAATAAACTTGTAAAAGTCAAACAAATTGTTGGGAAATAAATATCTAACCAAAAAAAAAAAATGTAGGAAGAAATAATAATTAAGAACTTCTTTACTCTCTGCAGCCCTAATAACGGGCCTTGCTAGAATTACCATTGGCTCTCTATGACTACTATCTTTAGTAATTATTTGATTCCTTGAATAACTTTGACGAATACCATATATGAGAAGGCTATAAATGTCGAAACAAAGATAAAAAAAATTGAAGACCAAACAATGATAAAGGAAGACTCACAGACAACATGGATACTTGAGGAATGACACTGTAAGTGATCCGTAATACGACACGAATACATGAGTAATGACACCTTAAGTGATTCGTAACACAATATCAATGGCGCCTTATGAGTCTTGTTATGGCCTACTGTTTTTAAGAGACACATGTATTTTGATCATCATGTTTGCATTCTATATTTGTAAAATCATCTTACATTTAAAGATACGTACAAAAATCGTTTCAATTATGCTTTACTTGATTGGCATAACCTATTACTAAAATAACTCATTTTAGAGGTTGATAAACTGACTTTGATAGGTCGTGTATCATACTCGTCCTCCATCACTCATTGCCACTTTAAGGCCACATCATAATTTCCTCCATCTCTCATCTTCACCACTCAATCTATGTTATACTCATCCCACACTTTATACATACATACATACATACATACATACATACATACATACATACATACAAAGTTTTAAATTCAATAGTTCTTAACGTACGATATTAATCACTCATGTTATAAAATTCAAACCCTAATCACACATGAACAAAATATAAAATGCATGATTAGGGTTTACCCCCATGCGTGATTTTCTGATTTGTTCACACGTGATTATGTATGTATATGTTGTTATATGATTTCTTCATGCGTGATTATATGATTTGTTCATGCGTGATTATGTGGTTTTGTTCATGCATGATTAGGGTTGAATTTTATAACATGCATGATTTAATATTGTACTTTAACCTTCCTATATATATATATATATATATATATATATGATTTGTTCATGCGTGATAATGTGGTGTGGCAAAATTTAAAATAAAGAGGAAGGATATTTTAGTCAATCACATCCTTTCTTCTTCCTTCTTCTCCCGAGTAACTTCAAAACCCACCATCTTCAACCATTTTTTCACTTTCTATTTTAATAATCACTACATTATAGTGCGATTTTCATCACCAATCAATGATTCAAACACTCGATCAACGTGTTCTTCAGTTTTTTTTGAAGAAACCCAGTTGAATTTCATATAAAATCTCGTTTTTTCTCTGTGATTTCACTCAATTCGTTCGATTCGATCGCTGATAAGTGTTTCTAACATTCAAATTTCGTCAATCGGTGAAGAAATCTGAAGAAATCAGCTTCGATCTATGTAAGATTTTTTTGAATTGCATTTTTACGATCTGGGTTTTTGAATTGAGTCATTGCGTTTTACGATCTTGGCGAGGGTCCGGGGGCAGCGCCCCTGGTAGCAGGGTCCAAGTGGCGGCAGCCCCTGGCGGGGTCCAAGGGGCAGAATGCATCAGAAAATTTAATTTTCCATAAATTGCCTCATTTCGAAGACAGTAATTCGTAGACAGTTTTTGATTTGCTACTCTCTGGTTCAGCGTTTTAGAAATAAGAGAGTTTTATGTGTTTCTGTCCATTGCGTTTTAGAAATAATAGAGTTTTATGTGTTTTCTGGCCACTGCGTTTAGAAAAACACATTTTTGAAGTGTTTTTAGTTCATTGCGTTTTAGGTAAACACATTTTTATGTGTTTTCAGTCCATTGCGTTTTAGAAAATACACTTTCTTTTGTGTTTTTAGGCCATTGCGTTTTAGAAATAAAACATTTTTATGTGTTTTTTTGGCTATTGCGTTTTAGATAAACACATTTTTGAAATGTTTTTAGTCATTGCGTTTTAGGTAAAACACATTTATATGCTGTTTCAGTCCATTGCGTTTTAGAAAAAGGACATTTTTAAGTGTTTTCTGGCCATTGCGTTTTAGAAATAAGACATTTCTTTGTGTTTTTTGTGCATTGCGTTTTAGGTAAAAACACATTTTTATGTGTTTTCAGTCCATTGCGTTTTAGAAAGTACACTTTCTTTTGTGTTTTTAGGCTATTGCGTTTTACAAATAAGACATTTCTTTGTGTTTTTTAGCCATTGCGTTTTACAAATAAGACATTTCTTTGTGTTTTTTGTGCATTGCGTTTTAGAAAAAGTCATTTTTTTAACCTTTTTTTCATTGCGTTTTATGCAACTGGGTCTTTTCCATTGCGTTTTACGTAACTGGGTTTTAGAAAAAAAATTTCGAAAATATATCAATAGTATACTCGTTTTAAAGATAAAAAAACACTCGTTTTTTGGTGCAATTTTTATAAAAAAAATAATGTCGTATGAAAGAGTTATTAACGTTTAAAAAATGGGGGGGAATTGGAGGAGAGAGAAACTATTGGCTTGGATTGACTATAATGCCCCTAAACAAACTCACGCGCCTCTTTTCTTCCCTTCAATTTCCCTCATTTAATCTTAGCCCTTGATTAATTAAATGGATGGTCAAGATTACTATATGTTAAATTTTTTATGTTAAGAAATTATATTTAACCAAATAAACTTCCTATTATATTTAACCCTTAACATTAATGATTTTCATCGTTGATATTTAGCATTACTATATGTTAAATTTTTTATGTTAAGAAATTATACCCAAATGTATAAAAATATTAATTCAACAGAATTATTTTGAGGTGGATAACATATTAATTAAAGTTAAAAAGAAGTTGTGATTTCGTTAAGTCATGGGAACAATATTCATACAACTCGACTCAAGCATTCTGAGTCAACTCGGTTTGATGCTACCGTTACCAACAAGGTAAATACAACCGAACAAGTACGGTTTTTGAGCTACGAATTAAAGGGCAGCAAGTAAACTAACTATAATTTTGGCGGGAGTAATGTAGGTGTGTTGTTACCCGCCTATTTTATATTAGTTTTGAAAGTTGTCTCGCCTTTTTTTTTTATTTTTTTTATGCAAAATAGAAATTGAATTTATTTTTTATTTTATGTTTTATATTGTATGCTTACGTGTTTGATTAATTTTCTTTTTTTTAAACATGAATTAATAAAGTTATAGACGTGTCTAGTGAATCACAGCCAATTAACTATTATCGATAGGGCTGACAATTCTTACACGAACACGATAATATGATACGAACCTACACGAATGTATCATGTTTCGTGTTTGACCTTAACAAGTTTCATGTTAAAAACAGGTTGACACGATGAGACCTTAACAGGTTTCGTGTCTAAACAGGTTACAACCCGTTAACCTGTTAAGACCCGTTAAGTTCATATTAATAATTAAAAATTAAAAAAAATATATTATATGTTGGTGTAGACATGGAGTCATTAGTCGTGGGACCTTGAATAAATTATACACAAACGAGCGCGGTTCTTTTTCCACAATCCAAACCCTAATTTTCAAATTTCTCTCACAAACACCACTATTCCCAATTCAATTCACAGCTTCCCCAGTTCGGTCGTGTTCGTGTCTTAAACATGTCGTATAATACATTGGTAATTTTTTCGTATCTTAATAGGTCGTTTCGTGTAACCTGTTTATTAACAGATTCGTGTTCGTGTTTCGAAAAGCTGGCACGATAAGATTTCGTGTCGTGTTCGTGTTTACGTGTTTCGGGTTCGTGTCTTATCGTGTTCGTGTCTTAACAGATCGGGTTAACCCGTTATTCCAGCCCTAATTATTGAGCAAACAAAATTAAATGATCAATATATAGATTACAGCCCATGACTTTATAGCCTAGTGGCATCTTGGGGGTGAAATAAAGCTTTGGGACCAATAGGTCCTGGGTTCGATTCCCACAAGGGGGGTTTCCCATATTTATTGAGTTTCCTCCTGAATTGGTGTATAAGTATTATGCCTAGTGGAGATGGATATGATCGAGTGGTTTCGGTGGTGACACGATGATACTCCAATGGTCCGTCAGTGATCCAAATTTATCGTTCAAATAAAATTTTATAGATTATACACACATAATGGATGCTTGATAAGTGTTTTTAAAATTGAATATTGTCACGAGTACAAGGAAGTCGAAAGTACTAAGTATATACATGAGAAACTAAAATTGACTCAAAATGCATTGGCTAAACATATAACATATTTAACATATACTTTATTGATTAGTACATGTCTTTGACAAGTCGTCTTCTTTGCTCTTATAATATCACCAGCTTCACTTGTAGTATATGTGAAACACTAACGTTTAGTCTTTGTTCATTAACGGCTAAGTTACACCTCGTGTAATCATACTTCCAAATTTACACATATGTCTAGATGGTACTTTAACTATCAACCACATGGGAAGAAACACCTTACCAACGTATCACTATACTGTTAGGCTATAAGTTATTTGGTCCATCAGTCTTTGTTGATGATATCTATACACTAAGAAAACACCACGTTTTAAGCTCCTCCCATAACTTTTATTGGTTGATAATCACTATACTCAAGTCATGAAGATGAGGTGTTTTTTAGATGGTGCAAGTTTAGAACTATAAGTCATAATCAACACCGTTTCTTTTGGCTATTTCATTGAACAACAAATTATATAACTTTTTAGAGTAAACTGCAATTTTACCTCCTGGGGTTTAGGCCAATTGGCACTCTTACCCCCCTAACGAAATAATTGCAATTTTACCCCCCAACGTTTGGTGTTATGTCGCAAGTTTACCCCCCGACGTCAATTTTGTTAACATATCTGTTAACTGGAATGTGAAATGACTATAATGCCCTTTCATATTACCCATGTGTTTTGTTCTACTCTGTAATATTACCCTCTGCCACCGCCATTCACCACCACAACCATCACTGCCATCTGCCAACACTCAATGGCTCCGGAGATTGAATTTGGTGCAATTAGTCAACTAAACTTTAGTCAACTCAAATTAGGTCAAATCAGCAACGCGTGATGTCATTTCCAAAGTGAAATGTGTGGTTCAGTCAACAATATTCCAAATCATGTGCAAATTCAAAGTTAACATCAAAAGAAATAAGTCAAAATAGAAGGATAATAAGCTTCGGTTAGTGGTGAAAATGGATACCTGAGATGAAGAATCGAAGCTTTTTGTGTGAGAGAGAACAAAGCCTCTCACTAGGTTTTGGGGGAGAACACGTTGTGGGGGAGAAGATATATGGAAATGGTGTGTATTAATTGCAATTTTCTTCTCCAACCACCTCCTTTGAACAACCACCGTGCATCACCTCCGACATCGAACACCATCTCCATCTACATCACCACATTCCGACAGAACCATCACCCACAGTGTCAGCTGCTGCCCGTCGGTGCTGCGTTTCGCCGGAAAACTTACACCGGAGAGGGAGGAGTGAGGGTGGAAGAGTTGTGGGAGGTGGTGAGGAGGAATGGTTACGGTGGTTGAGGGAGTGGATAAGGCCATGGAATTAAGCCGATGGAAGTGGTTGTGGTGGTTTTTTATTGGTTTTAAGTGTTCTTTGCAAGCTCCATTAAACAGGAGCTTCTTGACGCCATTGCTCCTCTTGATCGTGGTGCTGAAGCTTCCCCTGAAGATCAGAAAGCAATCGAGCAGGTCAGCTCTCCAAATCGAGCAGGTCAAGCTAGAATGTTTAATTTCAGTGACTAGAGAAGCAGAATCGTAGAAGTGGATCTGGGTTTTTTGAAGATGATGATGATGGATCTAGGTTATTTGAAGAAGATGATGGATCTGGGTTATTTGAAGATGATGATGATGGATCTGGTTATTTGAAGATGATGATGATAATTTGATTTTATAAATAATAATAATAATAGGGTAAAATTACCAAAATACCCCTACCTATAACAGTCAAATAACTGTTGACTGACGGCAGGGGGGTAAAATTGCGACAGAGCATCAACGTTGGGGGGTAAAATTGCAATTATTTCGTTAGGGGGGGTAAGAGTGCCAATTGGCCTAAACCCCAGAGGGTAAAGTTGCAGTTTACTCAACTTTTTATATTAACAAACCCATGAGCCTTGGGCTTAGTTTTTAGACAACATATTACATATGTGTCTCCTTTCTTTTCATATGGTTGAGAGATTACTTTATTTGTTCAATTGTATTTAAAGCCTTGAGATCAACAAGTATAATCTTACTGTTTACGAACCTTGTAGAATTAAAAGTTAAAAATTCTCTATAAGCTCAGGAGTTCGTACAATAGTAGAATGATCATTTAACTAATGAGACAAAGGTGGTTCAATTAATTGTTATGACTCAGTATCATTATGGAAACGTGTGTACATACATACTCAATAAATAAATATAAAAAGTAGAAACAAATCATCCAAGATTTATGAATTGTTAAAATATATAACTCAGGATATAAAAGTATTATATTATGAAGATTAATATGAACTATTTATTATGTTTTGAGTATTAGGGTGAACGGGGCGCCCTCGGGGTGGCGTGCGGTGAGTGAGTTCCCCGCTCGGGAACACCGCCGCCGACCCCTCGGGGAGGCTAAGCGGGGACAGGACTGCGGTATTGATTCACCGAGAGAGGAAAGAGGATGGGAGATATGTTATAAATATATTTTCTTAATTAAAAAAATAAAAAAAACAAGTCCCCCAAGAGAGGAGTGCCGCCATCAAATTGAATTTGAGGGTGTGGGAGGAGTTAAGTGGGGAGTTGACGTGGCGCGTGCTGATTGGCTGTGGGTAAGAGATGTCACTCCCCACTTAGAAGAGTGCCCCTTACACCCTTAAAAGTGAAAAGCGTTAAATGCTGGTGCTAAAATGAATATATCATTAATCATAGACCTTGACTTTCCTTTTAAGTATGCCAGTGGCGGAACTAGAAGAAACATTTAGGGGTATCCAATTTTTTTTTACCTAGACCCGTCCTTGAAAATCTGAGGGGCCCGGTGCGGTTAGTAAAAATGGGCGGTCTTAAAATTTTCTTTTACCTAGGGTCATTGCTAAGAATTCGAGAGTCCCAGGGGCTTATGCTTATGTGTGTATATAATATTACAAGGTTACAAACCCGTGTATACACGAGTTGAATAAAAAAAAGTTAAATAGGTAGTATCACATGCATGAAAACGTTAATCAAACTTTAAATTTTATTTAAAAGTTTTATAAATAATATTTATTTTGCAATAAAAATATTTTCAACAACAAAAAGTATTGAAAACTCATCTTCCTTCAATATTTGTTAAAGTATGTTGTCTTATATGACTTTTCAAAAATATAAATCCTGGGCTTTAAAATTAATCCTTTCCAAAATCTTTATCTTTAATTTCATATAACTAAAGTTTAAAAACTTTGTTATTTCTATATCTGTAGAATCGTAAAGATAAAACATTCATATTTTTAAACATGTTTATAAAATATTTCTTTTCATTTAAACAAAAAAGATAACCTATTAAATAATATATATAAAATGAAATATTTTGATGTTTTTTCCTTATAGTATTTTCACTCTGTATAAAAAGATCTAGAGTAAATTGTCATTTTAGTACCTGAGGTTTGGTCCAAATTGCTATTTTAGTTCAAATAGTTTTTTTCTCCTCTGGGTTCCTGACTTTTCCATTTTCTTACCATTTTGATAACATTGCCTAACTCAGTCTAAAAATCTGGTTATAACCAGGGGTATTTTTGGCATATCTATTGTGTAGTGATAACCAAGGGTAGTTTACAACATATTTATAAACCTCATAATAATTTAATGCCAAAAATACCGCTGATTATAACCTGGTTTTTAGACTAAGTTATGAAATGTGATCAAAATGGCAAGAAAAAGGAAAAGTCAAGGACCAAGAGGAGAAAAAAACTATTTGGACAAAAATGACAATTTAAACAAAAACTCAGGAACTAAAATGACAATTTACTCAAAGATCTATTTTAATGTTTCTTCTATTTTCACTTTTTACCTTTTTATTGTTTAAAAAAAGAACCAAGAGTAAATGTTAATTTACGTCTATGAGGTTTACACCAAAAGACATGATCAGTCCTCATTTGAAAAAAAAAACGCTACAATCAAATTGTTACGGGACAAATTAAATAAAGTATGTGGAAACTATAAGCTGATCAATAAAGAAAGTAAAATAAATAAGTGTTTAGAATGCCTTTTAAGTTGTAAAGAAAAAAAAAAAAGGTAATGTTAGAGTAAATAAATACCATAATTCAAATAAAGTAAATGACATATTAATTGAAATGAGGACAGTGTGTCAGGAGCTCCGTTTGACTAAATGCTTCATTATCCCATATTTCTGTTATTATGTTAATATATTATAATATTATTCTATCATCTTCATTGTTTAACAACGTCCGACGTTGCAGACTTCCGGCGACCGAAAATTTTTGTTTCCGTTGACCATATATAATTTCAGTTCATTTTTTCTTTAGCTACACTCAGGGGTATCCTAATGTTTGCTCAGGGGTATCCTCGATATATATAAAATGGAGGTTAAATATAAATTTGCACTTCGACAAGAAAGTTGAGGGGTATCCCGTGCACTCCCTCACCACCCTATAGATCCGCCCCTGAAGTATGCTATGTCTTATCACTACGGTCGCAACAATGTGAGTTAGGGTTTCCCATACGTGTTTGCAACTTGTGTTGAGATCTTCATTGTTGTGTATATTGTATGTAAACGTATTAGGGGTATATGCATGTTGTTTTTAGGACTTTCATAAGATTGTAAATTGCTATACTTTCCAAGTTTTCATATTAGTAGAAGTTTTTCAAAGTGATAGACACCACTAGTTCTCATGACATTCAGTTATGTTTGTATTTGTTAATTTCCTATAAATAATGTATTTAAGTGTAAATTCATTTAGTATATGATACCCTATTCATTTGAGGCACGACTTTAATCAAAACCCTTTATGGTATCGAACCAGTGATCTTCTCTTCCTTTCCAAACTTTTTTCTCCACCCATTTTCCCTGTTCGCTTCCCCTTCCTCTTCGCCAATCATGGCTTCCCCATCCTATTCATCTCCTTCTGAAACCACCATCTTAGGGCTGTAAACGAGCCGAGTTGAGCCGAGCTAGACCTAGCTCGAGCTCGGCTCGGTTCGATCTAGCTCGAATTAACAAAAAACCGTAAAATTTACTACTTAAAAAGCCCTTAAAAATGAATTTCTTTATAGACTAAGGGCTATAATTGCCATTATCCTGTATATTAAAAGAGCAACCTTGTGAATAGTACAAGGGTATTCTGGTAATTCCATTACTCATCTTCCATCATAACCCTCAAAACCCTAAATCCCTTCACCTCTACATCAGCTGATCACCACCAAATTGCTTCTGTACTTCAGAATCTAGAGAGAGATGGGAGCAACTCCCTCCGCCACCACGGCGGACACTTCGTCATCCGGTCACCCTGAGGATGCGGTGCGTAAAGCAAGCCGTACAGAAGAGACGTTGCCGGCAATGGCCTATGGTCGGCCGGAATCGCAAGTACCGGCGCTCACGAAGGGTATATTAAAAGAGCAACCTTGTGAATAGTACAAGGGTATTCTGGTAATTCCATTACTCATCTTCCATCATAACCCTCAAAACCCTAAATCCCTTCACCTCTACATCAGCTGATCACCACCAAATTGCTTCTGTACTTCAGAATCTAGAGAGAGATGGGAGCAACTCCCTCCGCCACCACGGCGGACACTTCGTCATCCGGTCACCCTGAGGATGCGGTGCGTAAAGCAAGCCGTACAGAAGAGACGTTGCCGGCAATGGCCTATGGTCGGCCGGAATCGCAAGTACCGGCGCTCACGAAGCGGCCCATCGTCAGATCTTCCGTCGTTGCAGCACTCTTCGTCTCCGTTCTTCTGTTCGCATCGCCGGTGTTCGTGGAAGACGATGTTTTTTAGGCAGATGAGGTAGCCTGCAAAGTGTAATTATCCTGTATATTAAAAGAGCAACCTTGTGAATAGTACAAGGGTATTCTGGTAATTCCATTACTCATCTTCCATCATAACCCTCAAAACCCTAAATCCCTTCACCTCTACATCAGCTGATCACCACCAAATTGCTTCTGTACTTCAGAATCTAGAGAGAGATGGGAGCAACTCCCTCCGCCACCACGGCGGACACTTCGTCATCCGGTCACCCTGAGGATGCGGTGCGTAAAGCAAGCCGTACAGAAGAGACGTTGCCGGCAATGGCCTATGGTCGGCCGGAATCGCAAGTACCGGCGCTCACGAAGCGGCCCATCGTCAGATCTTCCGTCGTTGCAGCACTCTTCGTCTCCGTTCTTCTGTTCGCATCGCCGGTGTTCGTGGAAGACGATGTTTTTTAGGCAGATGAGGTAGCCTGCAAAGTGTAATTAAGCAATCGATCGGGTGCACTCTCTATTTTCCCCCTTTTTTGACTTATAGAAATATAATATTTTTTGGTTATAGTGTTTAAGTGTGTTGTTGACTTGTTGATCCATGGGCAAATTTAGTTAAATTTTTGCTGTCATTAAAAAGGGAAAGATTTGGTTAATTTTGTTGTATTAGGGTTTATAATCAGACTATTTAGGGCAAGTATTCCAGTCTGTTTTTATATAAAGTTGGAAACTTTTTGTTTGTGATGCTTTATTGTCTTGCTAATCCAATTAGGAGTTTTAGTTAATCGATTGAAATCTTTTCATGTCTTTGAAAAGGAAACCAAACAATTTAGTTTTTTTTAAGGTTTGTAACTAGCCAAAATGTGTGGATTAACAGGACACATTTGCAATGTACACGGAAAGAACTGCTTTTAAGAGACCACTAACAAGTGGGGTGGCGTATGCAGTAAGGGTACTTCATTCCGAAAGAGAACAATTTGAGAAACAACAAGGATGGACCATAAAGAAGATGACCCCGGTTAATAAAGACAAATATAACCCTGACGACCTTGAACCGTCACCAATTCAACCCGAATATGCCCCCGTTATCTTCGCACAAGATACTGTTGCTCATGTGATTTCTGTTGATATGATGACGGGAAAGGTATAATTATCTTAAAACTACAATTATTCAAGAATTTATATGTAAAATGACCCCTAAATAATTAGACTTAAATCAACAGGAAGATCGTGAAAACGTGTTGCGTGCAAGGGAATTAGGAAAAGGGGTTCTTACGGCTCCTTTGGCGCTTATAAAGTCAAACCGTCTTGGAGTTATTTTGACTATTGCGGTTTATAAACGAGATTTACCGTCTAATGCGACTCCGGAAGAAAGAATCGAGACAACTGACGGGTAAATTCTTTAGACCAAATTTGAATTATGAGAAAAATGGGGATAACTTATGAGCCAGAATGATTTATCGTTGACTTTTGGTCAAAATCAGGTACTTAGGTGGAGTGTTTGATATTGAATCGTTGGTGGAGAAGTTACTTCAACAACTTGCTAGCAAGCAAACCATTTATGTGAATGTTTATGATACGACTAATACATCGGACCCTATTAGTATGTATGGTACGGATGCGTTGGACACTGGTTTGGAACATGTTAGTCCTCTTTGGTGACCCGTCAAGAAAGCATGAGATGCGTTGCAGGTGATTATTACCTTACCTCCACAACTCGTCTATTTACATGCTATGCAGTTACTATGCAGTTAATGTGGTCCAAAATCAAATATCGGTCAAGGGTGAATATTTGAGATATAGGTTATCGCGGTGGGATATCGGTAATTTTAATAGCATGCAGAATTTATATATACACATATATAAAACGTAAAACGTATATAATATCAAATTGTCAATAGTAATATCAATAGTCAGAAGTCAAAAGTGCCAATATTTTGTAACATGATCTAATCGTAAGCCGTTAAATCTTCCTCCGAGTCCACATCAACCAAGGCATCCAAAATAACGGTCAGTATCGTCGATAATATCGGAACCGATATCCGGATTCCGGAGCGATATTTGACACCGATGTTTTGTAGAGGGCCGATAACCGATATCCCACTGATGTTAACTGCATAGTTTGCATGTATGAATGTATATATGTGTTGTATATGTATCCACAATTAAAGTTGGTTTGCTCATTCTTATGGATACTACGATAACGCATAACACATCATTTATTCCAATAAAGATGAATCCTTTTCCAACTTTGTAAAACATGTAGCTAATGGCTGAATGTTAATGCCTAGACATACTTTTTTTGATGGTTGCATCTGCAAAGCAGCATAACTTTATGATCCTTGCCTGTTAACATAACAAAATCACACATCCATATCTAACTGAAAGCAACTTTTAATGTCGCGCAACGCGCGAAAGCTCGAATACCCCTAGTTTAATTTAACAATATAGCTAAATATGCAAGTATGAATAGTTAATTTACTTTGTACATTGTCTTTACCTTCTTTTTAGGGGAGATACTCCCTTAGTTTTTGTTTTCTAAGCTATGTATGACAAAAAAAATGAAGGATGTAAACCTTATCGAGCCAGCTCACGAGCTCATGAGCCGAGCCAGGCCAAGCTTAAATTCGGCTCGTTTACAAACCGAGCCGAGCTGGCTCGTTTACAAACCGAGCCGAGCTGGCTCGTTTACAAACCGAGCCGAGCTGGCTCGTTTACAAACCGAGCCGAGCTGGCTCGTTTACAACCGAGCCGAGCTGAGCCGAGCTTTCTTCGAGCTTTTTTCGAGCGAGTTTCGAGCGAGCTGCGAGGCACGAGTTTTTTGAACACCCCTACACCATGTTCCATAAATTATTTGTACTGGCACAACCAAATCCAACCTATTCTCTCTTTGTAGAGCCTATTTTCGCACGTGGATGGCTCCTCCACGACCCCTGCTCGAGAAACTTTGGCTGATAACAAACCTATTCCCAACCCTCTGTATTCTAAATGGCGTACTGAAACTCAACATGCAGTCATGATCCTCAACGCATCTCTATATGAGAAAGCCATTGTAGAGGTCATTGGTCTCACCACAACCCGCTCCATGTGGCTTGCACCTGAAAGTGTGTTTTGCAATACATCTATCGAACATGGTCAATACTTGAGTGACCAACTCCGCCAATCCGTGAAAGGTTCGTCCTCTGTATCAGGATCCGGAAGAAAGTTCAAACATCCCTGTATCTGTTAGCTGCTATTAGTCAATCTGTCAATGAACCGGATAAAACTCACTGGTTTTGGTGTGGTTTGGGTGTTTCACTCGAAACCTTTTCCACCGTCGTCCGCAACTCTAAGCATGTTCCCTCATTTCGTGACTTACTCATCCAGGCGGAATCCCATGAACTATTTCAACGTACCCTTCATGGTCCCACACGGCCAACTGTGGCGTTTACTGCTTAAAGAGCCTGCCCACCTGCTAACTATTGTGGTCGTGGGGGTCGACTCCCTCGTGGAGCTCCGGGATCCTGTGGTCGTGGTAGGGGACGTAGACATCCCCACTGCCAATTATGTCGTGTTGATCGGAATTATGCCAATCGGTGCTCCTCGCTTTTTTTGCCCATCATACCACTACCTCATGCTCTGATTTGTCCAAGGTTTTTTTGGCCCAGTGCAATGTGAACTCTATGGTTTTAGATTCGACTACTAATACAAGTTCAAGGGAGCATATGGCGAACAATACTGCCGCTGTTTCTAACCCCTCCCCTATCTAGGCAACGCTAAGGTCACGTTCGGGAAAGGTAACTCCCTTCCTATTTTGCATATTGGCCAAACTCTCTCCTATGGACTCACATTCTTTAGACCCCCGAATATCTCCAATATTAGATATTCTGATGCTGATTGGGCACACCATCTGGACACTCGTCGTTCAACGTATGGTTACTCTAGCTTTCTTGGTGACAATCTCATCTCTTGGAATGCCAAGAAACAACCCACTGTGGCTCGCTCAAGCTGTGAATCTGAGTACCGTGCCATGGCTAATACTGCAACTGATATTGTTTGGGTTACTCACATACTTTGGGAAGTTCATGATCTTCCTATGGTTCGACCAACTCTATTATGTGACAACAAAAGTGCTTTATTTCTTACATAGAATACTATCTCTCACAAGCATACCAAATACATTGATTTAAATTATCACTTTGTTCCAGAATTGGTAATCTTGGGCAACCTTCTCACTTGGTTTGTTCCTACCAATCTTCAGGTTACATACATATTCATCAAGAGTCTTCCTCGGCTACAATTCGAATTCTTTCGAGATCGTCTTGGTCTTCGCCAGCCCTTGTTTTGCTTGGGGGGGGGGGGGGGGGTGATAGACACCATCACTTCTCCTGACATTGGTTATGTTTGTATTTGTTAATTTCCTTTTCATGATGTACTTAAGTGTAAATTCATTTAGTATATTATACCCTATTGCCCCCATTGCCTCCCATTTGAGGCACGACTTTAATCGAAACCCTTTAAAAGTGAGCATATATTGGTTTACTTGACTTGATACCTACAAGGTGACATGTATAACGACTTTGATCAAAGTTGTATCTGTTACTTTCATTTGAAAGTGGATGATATTGAGTCATAAGCAACTACTGATTTTGAAACATTCACTCACTTTGGAAATATGCATGGAACTATTATAAGCAAACTAGAGTCTACGCTTTGACAATCGTTTTAGTCTTTCTACAAATGATACAAGTAATATTTTACTTGGTTATCGAGAGAGACTGAGAATTATTTTGTGCATGGAAGTTGAAGAAGGAAATATCACTTCGACGATTGGGAACCAATATGAAATTCTAGACTGAGATTATCAATCATTGCTACAATAGCTCTACAAGATAGAAGCCGCCAACCTCACAACAGGAAGAGGAGCCTCCATGTGATCACCTTTCCAGCATGATAATAAGTATTTGCTCATTGAGAGAAAGTTATTGTAAGTAAAGTGTAAGTGAGAGTAGTTGTAAGAAAACATGTTATCTCATCATGGAGTATTCATGTAAATGAAATTAGGGATTTTGTCACTATCAATGGGTGGTGGTTATAGAAAAAGCATAGCTAACTGTTATGATAGTGTCACCTTCATTCTTATTTCTTATTGATAGATTCTAAACATGTTTTTTTTTGTCACGTCACCCTTTTCCTTCTTCACAAGTTTCATCTAGCTTGCATTATAACCGAAAGGTAAACTAGATATACTATTGGATCTTGTGTATAGTATTAATTTGACCCCAAAACCAATGTGACAATTGACATGTCTAATAACCAAGTAAAAAATTCATTAACCGAACCATAGACACCTTAATCAAAACTAAGGCATAAATTTGACATACTCACCATATATATGTACAAAGTCTTCCATTTTTACACAAGAAATCTATTTTTTTGTTTAACAGAAATGTTTTCAAAATTAGCTATTTGTAAATTAGAAACGACTTTAGGATTTTTATGAGATTAGCCATGATTTGTATGTTTCCTCACTCTCTTTTTATAAGATAAAGTTTAGATATCTTACATTAAGCGTTACCTTTTTTAGGGTTGTTAAATATAAGTTTTAAACATTGAACAAAAGTTCAAACCAAATAATTTGAATTCGCTTGGCCCAAACTTCTTTATACAGCCCAATACCATGTTCTATGTTGAGTAAATTTTGTTTTAGCCCAACAGGCCTAACCATCATACTAAAACTAAGAAGTATTGTTTATCATACAAATGTACAAAGTCTTACATTTTTTACACAAGAAATATATTTTTCTTGTTTGACAAAAATCTTTTCAAAACTAGTTATTTGTAAATTAGCAACTTTTCAACAACAAAAAAAAAAAAAAAATTAATTGTAAATGAGCAACAACTTCAAGATTGTTGTGAGATTAGTCATGATTTGTATGTTTCCCCACTCGTTTTATAAGATAAAGTTTATATACCTAACCTTAAACATTAATTTTTTTTAGGGTTGTTAAATATTAAGTTTTAACGGGTTGAAGCAAAAATCAAATCAATTGAAACCTTCTAAACCCAAACCGAATTACGTATACAATCCATATTTCAAACCAAATCAGGGGCGTAGCTTAGTTGATACCCGGAGGTGCACCCCCCTTCCAATGTTTCGGTTGGTTAGAAGTGTAAAATTTCCGATTTTTTCGTCCAAAAATTTAAAAATTATAAAGGATCGCCCCAATTATTTTGCCTAAATATTTATATAATATATAAATTGGGTTCCATGACTTTCCGCCCCCCGGAACTTTTGGTTAAGCTCCGCCACTGAACCAAATAACCATGTTCTGTCTTGAGTGATTTTTATTTAGCCCAATATGCTAAATTGTATGTTTGGCCTGTTACACTTTTAACCCAATACCATATTTTCAGTTAGGTTTGTATGTTTTTGTTTTAAAATGTTGGTTTGAGCCTATGTTAAAGAACTGTTTTGTTATAGATTGTTGGTTTTGTTGTCCCAAAACATAAACAGGCACTTAATTTCTTTTTCTAATGACTTCTGTTTTGAACTACCTGAATTCAGTTCAGAACGTTTTTCTTTCAACCTATTTATTTTTCAACCCGATAGCTCAATTGTCAATTTAGCTAGACTGTTTTTGTTTGAAAATCAGGTTTTAGGACTATTATGGGCTTAGTTGATCTTTTATCCGTTGTTTGTCGCCACAATAGCCCGCACTTGTTAAAAAAATACAACCATAAGCCTATCTTATCCAATCTTTTTGTCGTGCTTAATAGTTCTTACTAAAAAGGAAAAACTAAAATTAAAAACTAATTTTTTAAGCAAGAAATTTCTTAAAAGAAAAATAAACATTAAAAAAAAGGTATTATAAAAGAAAAACATCCGTTGTTATTGCCACAATAGCTTTTTTTTTTTTAAAGAATATATTTCATTCCAATAATTTGGGCAAATTACATAAGGACACACTTGTTAAAAAAATACAACCATAAGCCTTTCTTATTATATATTTTTAATATAACGTATTTCATCTCAAACTATTTTGGCAAGAATCGGTTATCCAATCGTTTTGTCGTGCTTAATAGTTCTTACTAAAAAGGAAAAACTAAAATTAAAAAGTAAAACGTAATTTTTTAGGCAAGAAATATCTTAAAAGAAAAATAAACATAAAAAAAAGGTATTATAA
Source organism: Helianthus tuberosus (assembly GCA_030545235.1). NCBI lineage: Eukaryota > Viridiplantae > Streptophyta > Magnoliopsida > Asterales > Asteraceae > Helianthus > Helianthus tuberosus. The sequence continues at coordinate 32,954,823 of CM060352.1, read as the reverse complement.
AAGAAAAAAAATCAAAACACTAAAATTACTTAAAAATGAATTTGGATGGTGGCTGTGGGGTTCGAACCCACGCGCACTTATGTGCAGAAGATCTTAAGTCTTCCCCCTTAACCACTCGGGCAAACCACCTTTTGTTTACTATTTTTATTTTATAGTTTTTATTATAAACATATTCGAATGTTTTATTTTAATTTGAAACTTTTTCTTCCTCTTTTCAGCATTTGGCAATTATTACAATAAGCAGGAGTTTTAAGTGATTCTTGATCGATCTAGAGGGTTTTTTTGAAGATCTCTTTGAGTTGAACAAGTATACGGCGATTGAAAGCCTGAATATTTGTGATAGTCTCATCAAATCTTCAGTTTATGCTTATTATTTATCAGTTTATGAAATCATCTTGTTTCATATTTTTTTTGTTATATACATAATGCATTTACTCTTACAAAGGTTTTTGATATGAACTTAAGTTTGATGCAATATTAGGCTAAGGTTCAAATACATAGTCTTCTGAAAATAGGAAGTCGTAGAAAGAGTCTCAAACGGACTCCATTGAACTCATTCAAGCGGCAATGGAACCGTCTCGTCGAACTCTATGATATAAGACTTTATTTTTTTGCTTTTGGATTTTTTAACATGTGGATTTTAGAATCTTTTGTTCAGATCGTTGTGTTTTTTTATTTGTCATTTTGTCTTTTCTTTGTTTGCGTCATTGTATCTTTTTTCCTTGATATTGTTTTATATTTCTCGGCATTGTATTATATTTTGCTATCTATTGTGTTATATTTTACGATCCATTGTGTCTTTGTACTAATATGCAATTATATGCAATTTAGGAGACTTTGTAGGATTACTAATATGCAATTATACTTGAGAAAGTTTGTAGCCTTGTAGGGTGTCAAATTAGGAAGAATAAAAGATGGTTATTTGTTCACGGAAAATTAACGTGAAACAAATTATAAAATATAACTTTTAATTTTAAAGGAACTTATTAAGAAGAAAATTCACAAAAGAAACAAGGAGGATAAATTTTAAAGTAAAAACACAAAACCAACGAAGATTAATTTGAACCATGGACCTAGTGAAGGAATGCAATTGGTACTTGCCAATAGCCTTTCCATCTAGAAGACATATGTTTACTATTTGATAATTGTATAATTTAATCAATTCTTCGAACTAAAAACCATACCTAACAAACCTTGAACCGCTTAAACCAACAGAGCTGGCTCACGGTTCATTGCGTAATTATGTATTACGCACACCCGGTACGTGATTATGCATGAATGATCATGCCCTTGGCCTAAATTACATGTGTCGTACAATTTGATGGCTTTCTACACTTCGCTTCGCACGGGTTTCCTCCTTTGTAGAGGATCTGCCACTATATATATTAAATAATTAGTTTGACATACAATTTACTTCTAATTTAACATCACAAAACACACACACTCTCCTAAAGAATCTTTTAGATTGGGTGGTATTAAGTTGAATAATTTGACACATGCACCTGGATTGGAAATATTTACCTTGTGGCCCTTCTTCACTATCTGCCTACCTTCTAGTTTGAACTAAATTCATGCATACAAGTGCATTATCTGGGTGTTATGTGCCTTATGTCAAAGGTTTGATGCAAAACTACTATTAAGTCGGGGTCTCAGCGGAAGCAGCCTCTCTATTCCTACGGGGTAGAGGTAAGTTTGTCTACATCTTGCCCTCCTCAGACCCTACCTTAGCTTTGCTATTGATGAGATTTACTGAGTATGATGATGATGAAGTGCACTATCTGGTAAGCTTAACAAATTAATCTAATGCAGTGATTAGATTTTTTTCCTGATTTTGTGGGGAAGCAAATAAAACTAAAAGAAAAAAAGTAATAAAAAGAAATGTGAAGAACAAAGATAAAGTGGATATATGTGGTAGTATACTATAATCCCATAACTTATGTACACATACACTAGAAAAATAACTCAACCTAGAAGGACATGTTTTTAATATCCTTCTAGAACTGAAAATTAAGAAGAAATGGCCTAACATGAGCTAGAAGAGCATGTCAGTAAGACAAGGAGTAACTTGCCTCGTAAATAACACAAGGTATTACATTCCAAAACCGTGAGGTGTGATGAGGCAAGTCATCCTTGGCTATCAAACAAGAACTCTTCTCTTCATGTAAGAACTTCTCTTCGAGTTAATTATTGGTTTTGATGTTAATAGATATTAGCAAAACCGTGTATTTATAGCCTATGTGGCCAATGGAACCACATGATTCTTTTTCTTATCAATCTAGTTTCCAACTTTCTACCATCATCAGCATCTTTTTTAGAGAATATAAAGTATGGGACTGATTCTTTATGCCTACATATAGAAAAGACGATGAAATACCGAGTAAACAGAATACCGTTCTTTCGCCAATGGCCTAAAATCTATTATGTGAGTTGACTTAAACTATTTGATGCCTCCTTGAAAGATTAGCTGACATATGACATATTCTGTCGATTTCCATTTAGTAAATCTAGCATATAAAGGAGTATAATGGATCTATTAACACATACATCCATTTTGATCGTTCCCTTTATTCTTAAGAATTTTAAAGAATGCTTTGAGATGCTAAGAGTATACCCATTTTGATTTTTCACATCCATGTCAAAGTTAATTTGACTTTCAATTCAGAATGCACAACATGCCACATACACCTTTAAACATATCTTATTGAAGATGTGACAATATGATTCTTACATTCCTATTGAAGTCAAAGCATCTTATCATGGTTTCACCAAAATAGATGCACCTCAAATTTCTCAAAGTTTTGCCTTGAATATTAGCCATGCATCCAAATTGGTCTGTTACGCTAACAAATGATCTTTCTATCATGTTGATCTATTTGCTTTCAGCCCATAATATAATCCAACCACTACCCTAAAAAAATTAATAGGCCCTTTCACCTCTCTTATTTAAAGGGTGATGGTATCTAGACATCCCCTAAAATTTTTGTACATCCCTCAACAGGGCTGGCCCCGAGAATTCGTGTACCCTGTTCGAGCTTTTAAAATGTGCTCTTAGGCTTTAACGAAATGGGGTATTGGGCTCACTAAAGGTCTAAACTTAATGCCAAAGAGGTTAATAACTAATCTAAATCATAAGAATAGTTTTGTAATGGGGCCTATATGTTGGTGTTTGTATGGGTGTACCCTATTATAAAATATTTTACATACACATATCGGGTTTTTTCATAAAAAACGTGCCCCCTCGAAATATCAGGCCCTGGCCGGTGGTCCTCCCCACCCACCCCCAGGGCCGGCCATGTCCCTCAATACGAAACGTATAGCCCAATACGCTTCCCATAGGGTTTAACGCATTAAATGCGACACCAATAGGAATTGTATAGGGCAATACACTTCCTATTGGTACGATTTACCTACTCTCTGACATGCACGTAGTTCAGAACTGAAAAGGTCTCCAATAGGAAGCATATGGGGCAATATGATTCCCATAGGTCTGAAAAGATCTGAGAGTCGTATAGGAGGCATATAGGGCAATACGGTTCCCCTGTCAGTAAAGTATAGGAAGCGTATAGGGCAATACGGTTCCCCTGTCACTAAAGTATAGGAAGTGTATAGGGCAATACGGTTCACCTGCTCCTCTAATCCGTTACCGAGCTTATCCCTATATACATATACACATATCTAGGGCTGTTCAAATTGCTCTACACTTGAGACTCGTTTGATACTCGATCGAAAAATGTTTGGAATTTGGTCGTTCAATTCAGCTAGATTGAAAAAAGCGCTCGGTTTGGATCGGTTCGATTTGAAACGAACCGAGCATAAGCAAAGGTCCGCTCAGTTCGGTTCGACTCGACTCGGTTCGACTCGACTCGGTTGGCTTGAATTATTTTTTAATATATATATATAGTAGGAGTTGGGTAGAAAGTGGGTTTTTTCTAGAAAGTCTAGGAAGCAATTAGAATGCGACATGTGGCATTGAAGATTTTTAACTAGAAGGGCAATTGTGTACTTTCACATTCTATTTTTATTTTTGGAATTTATTTTCATTAACTAACTATCCATGTCCATATGTTGTAACCGTTTTTCTCCATGATTTGCTGAATAATTTGTTTTCGAAATCTAAACCAATCGCATATTCCATTGTTCAGAAGATTACTGGAAATTATCAGCATGTTCTTGGTGCTGTGTTTTAACAGTTTACAGGGCTAAAGTCAATTTTTTTTATAGATCCCATAATATAAAGGTGGTTTTGTAATTGGCAGATTACTGTTTTGTAATCTGCTTGCTGTTAAAACACAACGTCAAGAAATCCTCCAGCATTACCAGCATGGATGGTAAAACACAGCGTATGAATCTGCTTGCTGTTAAAACACAACTGTATGAATCGGAATGCTAAAACACAACAGTATGAATCTGCTTGCTGTTAAAACACAACTATATGAATCTGAATGCTAAAACACAACTGCTAAAACACAACTGTATGAATCTGCTTGCTGTTAAAACACAACTGTATGAATCTGAATGCTAAAACACAACTGTATGAATCTGCTTGCTGTTAAAACACAACTGTATTAATCTGATTGCTGTTAAAACACAACTGTATGAATCTGAATGCTAAAACACAACCGTATGAATCTGCTTGCTGTTAAAACACAACTGTATGAATCTGCTTGCTGTTAAAACACAACTGTATGAATCTGCTTGCTGTTAAAACACAACTGTATGAATCTCAATGCTAAAACACAACTGTATTAATTTGCTTGCTGCTAAAACACATCGTCAAGAAAACGGAGATGATACGAACAGTATTTGAATGGTGATGATGAACTCGGAGATGGTGGAGATGGAGAAGTGTTTTAATTTGATCCGGTGCTCTCCATCCTTTCTAAAGTTATCTTCTTCCATGATTGTAGTTATTTTTGGTAGGGATTGGGGTTTCGAAGATGGGTTTGGAGAGAGAGAGGGAAAATCGCGTGAAATTAGGGACCGGGTTTGACTGACGGTTATCTAATTGATTTAAAACATGATATATTGACAAAATTGACCCTAGTCTTTTAAAACAATGAATTAAATAAACTAAAAAATTACAAGATTACCATTGACTTTATCTTAACCATTAAACACACCCATTGGATGACCCAGATCGCTTCATAGACTTTCTAGGAAAAACACACTTTCCGCAGGATCCCTACTCTTTATATATATATTAACAAAATAACTAGAGGCGCACATTAATAACGTTTGTTCCAAGATCCAACTAGAGACCATTTAATTATAGACTGAGCAGGAGGACGAGCAAGATGATGTTGAGGTCCTGCCTCAGCATGAACAAGGGGATCATCAGCATTCACAGAGAGTTTATCATGCGGTTAGGTTGCCTCGGTCAACCAATCGTCTTTTCGATAGGATTTTGCGTAACCAGGATGAGCAAATGCGGCTTCTGACACTCTCGGATGCATGATGACATGGGGTGGCTGATGACTGGCATGGGTGAAATGCATAAGTATATGGGTATATCGGTTCCACTTCGTCCACCACCACGAGTTTATCCCGACCGGGGCCCGTTCTATACGCAGCAGCCCGACCCATCCATGCCGTCCTTTACCCAGCTCATCACGTCCATGCCGATCTTTACACAACCCATCTCGTCCATGAAGGTGTGTTATCTTATTTCATTTATCTACGAACAATTTAATGTTATGTAATGGGTATTTTGTTTAATTCTTATAGGCTTTCGGCCCGTCCTATACCCAGCCCGAACTTTCCATGCCTCATTTTCCTGATTCCGGCCAGACCATGCCGCTCCTTCCTCTGTCCGACCTTTCTATCCAAATATGTTATTTTGTTTTTCCATCCAGGTATGTTATTTTAATGTTATGTAATGTAATGAGTATTTTGTTTAATTTTTATAGGCTCTAGACACGTCCTATACGTTGCACAGCTCGTCACCCTCTACTAGGCGTGGCCTGAACTTTACGAAGGAAGAGCTCGTGGAGTCTAACGAGGAGTCTGGCGAGGATTGGTGACGATAGTGGTTTATGTTATTTTTATATGACGTGATACTGTATGAACAATTTAATTTTTATGTTTTAATGTATGAACAATTTAATTTTCAATATTTGTAATATTCGTTTAATTTGGATATGTTTGTTTTGATAAGTTATAATGTATTGGATATGTTTAGTTTGTTTGGATTATTTTCACTACGTCTTTTATAAAATTTAGGGTTATTGGATTTTAATAATCCTAAGTTTTACCTGTTGGCCGATAATAATCCCAACTTTAAAAATTTCCTCAAATAATCCCAACTTGTAAAAGTTTGGCCGCCATTGATCATTTTCAAACATAGGTGCACTTAAACCAATTAAGGAGTATCTAGGTGTAATTGAATCTATTGAGGAGACCAAATTCTTATATGTTTGAAAATGGTCAATGGCGGCCAAACTTTTAAAAGTTGGGATTATTGGAGGGGATTTTTAAAGTTGGGATTATTATCGGCCAACTGGTGACACTTAGGATTATTAAAATCCAATAACCCTAAAATTTACAACAAAAAACCAACATAATTTTATAACAAAAAAACCAACATAATAAATTATTTAAAAAGATAAAGTCTAAAAAGATACTAACAACTATATGCTGCTCTCGAAAAAAAATTCCTCCAGGGAACGTATTGTCCTATATGATTCCACTGGTCCTTTAATCATTGTCTGAAAAGTTTTACTTCAAGTACACTATCGGAAGCGTATAGCTCAATACGCCTAGACCCAGAGGAACCGTATTATGATTCCCCTGGTCCCCTAATCATTGGTCTGAAAAATTTGTACTTCAAGTAAACTATAGGAAGAGCATAACTCAATACTTCTGGACCCAGAGGAACCATATTACCCTATACGATTCCTATTGGGTTCCAGGGATGTACGAATAAAATGGGGGGGGGGGGGGGGATGTGTGGATAATCAAAGCCTATTTAAATGAAGTTCAGTAGTTTAATTACTGAAAATATAGTTCCGGTTAGTTATATTTTGTAAATTTGTTTCCTTCGTATTTCATGAGTAAAGGCCAAAGACGATAATATGATCGAGTTTAATATAAGGTGTATATTTATTGTACATTCTATTGTTTTGAGGGGCACATTCAATATGGGGGGGGGGGGGGGGGGGGGTTACGTTTTGCCAGATCCTAATATCAGACGTAAGTCTAACATCGTTAGAGGGGGAGTACTAAACTTTCCTTATAAGGGAGGTGAAAACCTTCTCTACAGGATGCGTTTTGCATAATAGATCAATTCATCGGGTGAAAACAAAACATTGGGGGAGAAAAATGAACATTATCCAGACATGGTTTACTTGGGTTGTCATGGACAATATCCTCCTGGCACGGTTTACACCTCTTCTCATTTATGGCTAAATCCAATACTGTCATGGATAGTGCACGACATTGGTTACTTAATGCCAAGTATGCAGAATTACCAAGAGGAGATTTGCTTGAGTATCAAACAATATATACAATACAATATGATATGTAACAATCACACATTTAATGAATATTTTCAATCAAACACAAACTAGTCTCCTATGTCCTTAATTTATAGCAATTACAAAAGTGCTATAACTGAATTGCGTATCGTAGCAACACAACAATATATCATACATGCTAGATATAATAGCATAAACCAGAATAAGTACCTTATCAACGCTACAATATTCATAAGATCTGATTACCTATAATATCTACTTACTCATATCATAAATTGAAAACTATAATTTTCTTTCTTATAGAATTATAGGTGGTTTAAAAAGGTTATCAATGCAATAATGATGAAAAGTTTTGTAAGGTCTCTGTTGCATACACAATATTTCAAATTTAGTGCAAAGCGATAAGAAGGAATTCAAAGACGTAGTGGATGCTCAAAGGGGCAAACAACTTGTATAAAGAAAATATGTAATGAATGTTGGTAATGAGAGTGTGTATGCTAGAAGTGATCAGAATGAATCAGGTATTGTAGTCATAGTCATATATTCGATTCGATTGGACAACTGTGCCCAAACCGGTACCAACTGCTTAATTGCTTATTATCCACTGGGTTCGTCGGTAACCCAAGAGTATGAGGTATACGCTTATGGTCTTGAAGAATATCCATTAGCCGAAACCCTTTTTAAGCTTCCCTCAAAAACCGACTTAAAATATCAAATATCCAATTACATTTCTAACAATCACATAAGTTTATTTAGTCTCAACTTTCTAACTATTTCAAACTTTTTATTTGTTATACTTTTTAAACTATATAATATATTTATTCTCGATTCGGGTAATTGAGTTCAAATATTAATCATATCCCATTCCGAACGCGTAACTAAATAAAAATGATGTATTGACGGTACCATATGCTAATGTCCGCAACATTACCTGTCTTTTGCCATCTATGTGAAAGGTCATAAAAAAAATCTCAAATAACTGTCTTGTTTCGTATAAATAAATTCATATATTGTTATTAACTTTTACAAGGGAGTCTTCAATTGTTGGGATATGATTTTTAATAGTTTATTGCAATGCGTTGAACATGGAATAGTTGGTAAACTTGACATTAGTACAAGAGCTAAACTAATAACTTTTAGTAAAATTACCTAGGCATTGTTTCCCCAAGTGGATTATGAGGAGTCAAGTGGATAAAACATAAGACGCTTTAAAAAATAAAATTGCGAAAATATAATCACATTTTTTGCATCAACTGACTTCTAAATTTGTTGGTTTTGCTTTTCTAAATCTTCAAACAAACCCAGCAGCACGGAGATTTGAAGTTAAGCGTGTTTGATTGAGAGTAGTAGTAGAATGGCCACACCAACCTTTTTTATTTTTTTTTAAATAAAAAGCAACTTATCACCTCATCAATCCTCCAAAGTTGCACTCCTCTCATCTAATGTATCAATGTCACAACTCTTCCGCGTCCCTCCCTGCTCGTTCACTTGTGTTCTTGAGTTTTATTTAAGGAGAAAAGAGAAATGATTTGGAAGGAAGTATGAAAAAATTGTGTTTTAGAGTTTTTTTTATGAAAAGAAAGGAAGAGAAGAAAAGAGAAAGAGATTGATTTTTTTTAGGCTAAAATTCATCCTTACTAAATGAAGAGAAAGGAAATGAAGAGAAAAGAAAGGAAGAGATTCCCTTCTCTTCTTTCCATAAATGAAACTCGGAAACATATCAGACATTGGACGTGAGCACATGATTCGGTAAGTCATCACCAAAATATCCGTTTTGCTTTTGTTTAAACGATTACATTAAACCTCTCAAATCCATTAAACTCTTGGGAGTTCAATTGACTACTAAATAACATTTTATCTTTAATCAACTTATCATTTGCTCTTATATATATGTGTGTAAATCATTCTATAAATATTCAAATATTCAACGAAATTCAAACAATATATTATTTGAAAGTTTATGTATCTTAATTTCATGGTATTACATAAGACTAAATAATGCTAATTAATGTACATTCATTTAATTTTTAAGTAATTAATTGTAATGTAAATTATTTCAATCAATGTAACATTTTAAATCTATGCGGCATTCTTATCTTCATCTTCATAAAATGATATAAATAAATACAATAATGTAACATTCAGTTATTACGCTTTCTCAACGTCTACCTCACGGGTTGAAATAAAATACATGCATAAAAATCCATCTAGTGCATTGATTATATTTTTGTTCAGATTTTAAGATTTTATTTGGAAGCCAGTAAACTAAAAGAAATAAAAAGCTACGTTCATGTAAGAACTTCTCTTCCAGTTATGCTATCAGATACCGTGTGAAAAAAAACAAATATGGTGCGAAAAAAGATTAGCAAAAATTGCCTATTCATAACCTGTAGTTATTTGATATACATATACAAAATAATATGATAAGTTAAATCAAACATTTGACACATGCACATGAATTGGAAATAGTTTACCTTGAGAGTTGAGGCCCTTTCTCATCACCTGCGCTCAGGGTGAACTTAAATATATGCATACAAATACAAGTGCACTATTTGATAATCTTAACCATTGATTAGATTTTTCACTCTTTGTGGGGAAACAAATAGTTAAATACATATCATAGTTAACGTACGCACACTTAAAAGATGTTTTGACATACACGCATGTTTTTGGGATCATTGTAGAACTCGATCAATAGTGAGAAGAAAAGGCCTAACATGAGCAAGAATTTCATGTCAAGTAAGCCAAGGAGCGACTTGCCTGGCGAATAAAACAAGGTGTTACTTTCCAACACCTTGAGGTGGATTAGGCAAGTCATCCTTGGCTACTAAACAAGAACTTTCTCTTCATGTAAGAACTCCTCATCGAGTTATGTTTCTAGTTTTGGTGTGAGCTAATATTAGTAAAACTGCCTATTTATATATAGCCTATGTTAATTAAGTGGACAATGGAACCAAATGATTCTTTTCGTTATCAATTTAGTTTCCAACTCTACCATTATCAGCATCTTTAAGAGAATATATAGTATATATGAAATATTGAGTAAATGAAATACTGTTCTTAAGCGATGGACAAAAATCTAGCATGTGAGTTGACTTAGGCTAGTTGATGCCATCTTGAAAGATTAGCTGAAATATTCTGTAGGTTTCCATAATGTTAGGCTAGTCGGCATGGGGTTCTTCCCCGGATCGTCTTGGGTCGGCGACGGTCCCAACACCGTGCCGCCCCCCCCGCGTCCCGTCCTCCCCGTCCGATCTTAGACGTTTGCGACGATCCATAAGAGGTGGGGCCCAATCAAAAAGTTACCGTTTAATAAAAAAAAAAATTCAATTTTTTTTCAAAAACTAACGGTAATATTATTATTATTTATAAATTTCAATTCCATTTTCACTTTCATTCACCAAACGGCCCAAAAGACGAAGGCGAAGGACCGGGCAGCGGAAGAAAAAGCTCGTGTAGAGGAAGAAAAGTTACTCGAGAAGGTGCGGTTGTCGAATGAGAAAATCCGAATTTCCGATGAAAAAATTCGGCTCAAGGAATGGGAAATAATGATGATGAATGTCGAGGACGAACCCGAGCCGAAACGTTCGATGTTGAAAAAACTTTAAAACGACATCATGAAGAAGCATAATATTATTTAAGTCTATGTTTTTTTTTAAGTCTTTGGTTTTTTTTTTATTAACTTTATGTTTTTTTATGTTTATGTAATGTGGTTTTAATATTAATGAAAATATTTTGTTAGTATAATTGTTAAATGTTAAAAAAAAAATAGAAGACTAAAAAAAATAAAAAAAACATAAAAAGTGGTGGAGGATGATGACTAGGACCATCTTAACCATGCCCTTTGGTTTTGGAGGATGGACCACCCTTGGGAGGATGATGACGTGGAGCCTACGTGGCGGATCATCCTCCAAGGATGATCCATCACCATACCGAGTAGCCTTATTAGACTGTGGGGTATGGTGGGGCTTGGATTGGGCATTGGTTGACACGTGGAATGGGAAAAAAAACCCACGCCCATGGGGTATGGTGGGGCTTGGGTTGGGGGCTTGGGTTGGGGGCATGAGTTGACACATGGCCATTGAGAGCCCGCCATGTCACCTTGCTAGCCCACCCCACGCCCGGCTTAAAAGCCAAGCCCCAAGGGGCCACGCCAAAACCCAAGCCCCATACCCCATGACCTTATATATATATATATATATATATACTGTTAAAGAAAGACTCACTGAATGAATGACTTAAGACCGTGTATGGGGCGGGGGTTTGGGCGTGGGTTGGGGGAAAACGCCCAAGCCACCACCCCGGGTGGGCTTGGGTTTGGGCGTGGCCCTTGGGGTTTGGCTTTTGAGCTGGGCGTGGGGCGGTATGGCCATGCTAGTTGGCTGAATCTCATTGGCTCACCCGCCACGTCAGGCGGTTTTTTAAATTTTGAATTTTAAAATTCAAACGGTCCCCCCATCTTCTCGAACCGCCACGCGGGTCTCTCAAAGGCCTATATATTGTAACCCCAACCCAATGGTCCCCCCATCCCACGAACCCAACAACCCCACCGGCTACCCACATCTTCTCGAACCCGCTACCCCACTGGTCCACCCCATCCCACGAACCCAACCCCGCTATGGCATCATGAAGAGGAAATTGCTCTCGTCACTAGCGTCGTTGACGCTATGAAGGGTCAGCCACCGGGCCAAACAAAATATTGGGTGGAAGCATTCGAAGCCTACCGACATAACGTCGGTAACGACCGCCACAACCTCAACGCGTGCCAACATAAATGATGCGAGCTACGGCCCAAGCTCGAGCGTTTCAAGGCTTACTACGAAGCCGTTCCCGGTGGCGAGTTAAGCCACGAGGACCGGGTGGCGGTGGCTAACATAGAGTTTCGAGGCAAGGAAAAAAAGGCGTTCGACAAGATCGACCTTTTTGAAATTTTTTTAACGCTTTAGGATTTTATTTTGTAATTTTTAGGATTATGTAATGTTTTAAATTTTAATGAAGTTGTAGGTTTTTTTGTATAATTGTTGTGTGATTTTTTATAATTTTTTTTTGTATTTTTTTTTAATTACTTCTGCCACGCGGTGCACCCAACCCAAGCCCAACCCACGCCCCGCCATACCCCGCGGACACATAATCAGGCGGTGGGGGGGCTCCCATTCCACGTGTCACCAAATGCCCCAACCCAAGCCCAACCCCCGCCCCACCGTACCTACGGCCTAAGGTTTTGATGAACATTAGTTTGAGTAATGTATTTGGAATCACAATTCACAAGCACTCCATTTTACATGTCAGGCTAAAGTTGACTTTAGATACATATGCAACATGTCGCCTGCGGCTGCCCATGCTTTGGAACAAAGTTATCTGCAGATTTCGTAAAGGAGTTAAATGCGATTTTAGTCCCTGTGGTTTGGGCCATTTTGCCAGTTTAGTCCAAAGGTTTCATTTTTAACATGTGGGTCCAAAAAGGTTTCATCGTTGCCATTTTAATCCACTAGGTTAACTCCACCCATTTTTTCTGTTAACGAGAAGACCAATTTAGTCATTTTATATGGCTGAATTGCCCTTTTAGTTAACAAAATTACATACAAAATTACCGAATTGCCTTCTCGTTAACGGAAAAAATGGATGAAGTTAACCTAGTTGACTAAAATGGCAACTGTGAAACATTTTTGGACCCACATGTTAAAAATGGAATCTTTGGACTAAACTGGCAAAATGACCCAAACCACAGAGACTAAAATGACATTTAACTCTTTCGTAAAGTCATAAAATTCTATCATGCTTTTTCATGCACACTAACTGGAATATATGCATAATGATCTTCAATGCTTTTCTTCTGAATTGAATCCATTTTTATTTATTTAATTTAGTAATGAATTGTTCATTATTATATGTTCTTTCGCCATTTGCTCTTGAGTGCCTTCTGCACAGAAAGTTGCACCTTATTTGTAGGCACTTGGTGGTTGTAATTTAATCTCAATAAAAGATAATGCAACATGAGGTTTATCAATATGTTTATGCTTATACATAGTAGTTCTAAGACTGTACTATTGTTCGGTCATAGGGTCTGTAATCTAGCAAGCTATGATTAGTAATTTTAAAACATTATCATCCAAATAATTTGTTTGACAACATACATCCTAAATTCTACGAAGAAGCAAACCATCTTATTTTCACCAAGATGGTTCGCCTATTTAAGCTAACGCCATTTGACCTTACCAACTGAAGTGTGTGGAATACCTATCCAGTTCATATTTCGATTTGTTCTGCCGATCGAGTGCTTTAGATATGTGTTAAGAGTTACATTGAATTGTTTTGTAATGTAAACATCATTTCATATTAAATATCAATACTACATTATATCTACATCTGTTCTTTGTCCGGGTGTATTATTGTTTGATCTTTCATTCCGGACAAAGTATTTATCTTTTGTTACGATCATTAATCGTCAAACCCATTACCCACGACCAACTAAAATGTAAATCAAACTTATTTTTAGTTAAACCAAGTTAAAAAAATATACTACCAACTAGCCAGTAGCTACACATGGCAACGGTCGCTAAGGGTGGGTGGATGCTAACTTTTTTTTTTCCAAAAAAAAAATCATTTTTTAAACACGTCATCAGTCACCGAAACATTGGTACAACCGCGGTTAGGAAAGCATTTTCTCTTAAAGAAGCCACGCGTCAAGTCCCTAATTAAGGTGTGGTTGGAGGATCCACACAAAAGTTGCCACGTGGTTGACATTCTTGCACTCTAAAAAACTCATTTTTCAAAAAGTTATAATAAGTTGTTTTATAAGCAATCCCACACACCCCCGAAAAAGTCTATTTTTGGAGGTTGAAAGGACAATGCTTATCTTGAATCCTGACAATTTATATAATAATTATATGTTCATTTTAGGGACTTCCTCCTAGTTTCTATAATTCTATGTACGAACTTCTCTTCGAGTTATGTAATCAGATATGGTGTGAAAATATAATAGCAAAACTTCCTATTTATAGCCTATGTTAATAGAGTGGCCAATGGAACCACATTATTCTTTTCCTTATAAATTTGGTTTTAAACCTTCTACCATTATCAACATCTTTAAAAGAATATATCGTAAACATAAAACTGTGTTCTTCAGTCTGTGGCCAAAAATCTAGCATATGTGAGTTGACTTAGGCTAGGAATTTTTTGCAGGTTTAGGTGGTTTGAGAATAAAAAAAGTGTATCTAGGTGGCCTGAAATTTTGTGTTCAACATTAGGTACCTCACTAATTCAAACAGTCTGCAAATGTCAGGGAGAATCTGCAAAAGCTGTCCATGTTCTTGAAGCTCGCTGTTTCATCCTACCATCTTCATGAAACTCGCTGTTTGATAATACAATCTTCATGAACCTCGCTGTTTCAGTATACCAGGTTGATGAAGATCGCTGTTTCAGTGTACCAGGTTGATGAAGATCGCTGTTTCAGTATACCAAGTTCATAAAGTGTTGGAAACTTACCGATTTGCCGAAGAACGAGATCGTAACCGAAACCGAAAATTAATTGAAAATCACTTGGATTAGACTAAGAGTCGTGTGATCACTAGTACAATCAAAAGTTTGAACGGATTAAACTTAGTCTTCAAGAACGAATTTGATGTTGAATATTGAGAAGTAACTGTACCGTTCTTTTGTTCGACCAGTTTTCTTTTTGCATTCTCTGTATGTAAAACGATATCAGCCATCGGTTTTTTTCTTTGTTTTAGACATCTCGACCAAAACAATCAGATCCTTTTTCCTTTTCTAAAACTTGATTTATTGATTGGCCCAATCCATTAATTGAACCATTTTTATAAAAAATATTCAACCATTTTTATAAAAAATAAAAATAATGGGTTCCCCTAGTTCCTCGTCTATCGCAAATTATTACTATAGAAAGTTTTTAGTGGATGACGGTGAATCCACCGATGAGGAGGTCGAGCAAGAGGCGGTTACGAGTGCTTGTCAACTAGCGGTGAGATATGTGAAGCATTGTCGACGGCCCGAACGTGAAGTTAAAATAATAGATTATATTGAACGAGACCGACGTGCGGCAAACGATCGGTTGATGAAAAATTATTTCGATGAGGCGTCGTTTCCGAATGAGTAAGCGTTTGTTTCTACGCATCGTTGACGACTTGGACAGCAACTACGATTATTTTAAACAAAAAACGGATGCGAAAAGGACACTTGGATTCACCAGTATTCAAAAGTGTACGTCGGCTACGAGTCCTTGCTTACGGAAACACGACCGACATCAACGACGAGTATTTAAAAATGGCCGAGAAAACATCGCGAGACACCTTGGAGCATTTTTGTCGCGGTACATTCCTATACTTTACTATAAACATTACAAGTATTTTTTTTTCTTAAGCTTATGTTTGAATACGTTTGTTTTTATAAAGATATTATAGATTTGTACGGTGCGCGTTATCTAAGAACGCCCACATGGGACGACCTTCAAAAGATTTACGAGGTACATTCGGCTGAGCATGGTTTGCCTGGTATGATCGGGAGCTTGGATTGCATGCATTAGCGTTGGGATAATTGCCCGACCGCATGGCGAGGTCAACACACACGGGGTGACCAAAAGGGACCTACTGTTATTCTTCAGGCGGTTGCCTCACAGGACCTTTGGGTTTGGTCGGCTTACTTTGGCGTGGTCGGGTCATGCAATGATATAAATGTTTTTGAACAATCTCGGTTGTTAGAGGTCTGGATTTCTGGCAGAGCTCCAAAAGCGTCTTTTTACGCAAACGGAAACTACTACCCTCATGGATATTATTTGTGCGACGGAATTTATCCTAGGTATTCGATTGTCTTGAAGACGTTTAGTGATCCTATCGATGAAAAAAGATCACACTTTAAAAAGGTTCAATAGTCTTCACGAAAAGACATTGAGAGATGCTTTGGGGTTCTTAAACAACGATGACACTATTTGAGAAATCATTGTCGTGCATGGACCAAGCAAAAAATGAGAGATGCTATGTACGCTTGTATAATCATGCACACCATGATTTTGGAAGACGAAGGAAAGGCGATATGCCAGAATTATGTACCGGGAGCCGTTCAGGAGGAGCATCCGCAGGCGTCAATGGAAGAAAGAGTGAATAATGCACGAGAATTGCGTTACGAACCGTACCATTCCACGTTAACGGTTAATTTGGTGCAACACGCATGGTCGGTTCGGTATATCCCACCTGAGGGTGAAGAAGAAACGGAGGACGAGGAAGACGAAGTTGGCGAGGATGAAGAAAGCGAAGACGAAAATTAATGTATTTTACTTTTTTAAGTATATTTCTTTTTTTATTTCAGGTTTTTTTTAAGTTTAGTCGGTTTTTATTTTTTTATTCCTAGTATTGTAATTTTTTTTAATTTAATGAAGTATTTTAAGTTTTTAATTTAAAAAAAATAAATAATTGTGTAATGATTGGATGAGGCGTTATTGGGCATTATTCCACTACGTCACTTTTGTAAAAACGCCCAATAATGCCCATATGTTGACTGGACTGTCACGTGGTAGAAAACGCCCAAGGGTGGGGGCATTATTCATCAAACCACTACGCATGGTCTTAGACCACGGGGTGTGGTTTGGGTAGTCCCTTTGGGGACTATCCGCCACGTAGGCGCCACGTCAGCATGGATGAAAGACCATCCCCTTGGGGACTACCCAAGGGTGTGGAGGATAGTCCTCCCTCCCTTTTTTATTATTATTTTTTATTTAGTTAATTAATTAAAACAAAAAAATAACTCTCTCTCTATGGGTGGCCCACATTCAGCTCGTCCCAAACGTCCAAAAGAAGCCGGTTGCGCCGTGACGAGGGGGAGGGGGGCGGTGTGGACGAGGGCGACGACCCAAAGCCGGGGGGACGATCCCCACACCCCTTGGTCTTATTAAAAATTGTTATTCGTAGCAATCTATACAGAAGGTAACTATTTAAGGAGATGATAATGTCTAAGAATCAATAGTAGTCTAGTTGTGTGTGTAAGTTACAATATTATACACTATATCTGCTACTTTTGCTTTTTAATTTCACATGGTATGCAATAGACTTGCTAACTTGATTTGACTACACCACAACTAACTTGATTTGCCCGCTTCATAATATAACGGGGTATAAATAATTGGCAACTTCAAAACAATGGTATATAACTTCACTCCTTCAAACAGCGATATTCTATATGTTAGCTTCAAACAGCGAGGTAAAACAACTTGGCATCTTCAAACAACGATCTTAAACAAGTTGGCATCACTAAACAGCGAGCTTCATGAAGATTGCAGGTTCAAACAGCGAGCTTCTTGAAGATTGCAGGTTCAAACAACGAGCTTCTTGAAGATGGTATTATCAAACAGCGAGTTTCATGAAGATGGTAGGATGAAACAACGAGCTTAATAAGGTGGCTGTTCCAAACAGCGACCTTCAAGAACTTTTACAGCTTTTGCAGAATCTGTTACAGTTTTGCAGAAAATTGATAGAAGCTCGTTGTTTGAATTAGTGAGGTACCTAATGTTGAACACAAAATTTCAGGCCACCTACAAACACTCTTTGTATTTTCAAACCACCTAAACATTCAAAAAATTCTTAGGCTAGTTGATGCCTCCTTGAAAGATTACGCTCTAGAAGACTCGTTGGGTCAATGGATGTATTTGGAATCACAAGCAGTCCATTTTACATTCAGGCTGAAGTTTGACTTTTAGTACATATGCAACATGTCTTCGATGCTTTGGAACAAAGTTTGCATATTTTTTTGATGATTTCATATTTCTTTTACAATATTATGCCTTTTATTATATTGGAATATATGCTACTTGTATTGAATCAAGTTGTGCCTGCAAGCCATTATGTTTGGTTTTGTTTTCTACACTGATTTAATGCAGTAATGAAATGTTCAATATATTCTTTTGTCATTTGCTCCTGAGCCCGTATTCTGCATAAAAACATGCACGTTGTTATTTGTAGTAATTTGATTTCAATAAAAGAGAATGCAACATGAGGTTTATGGGGGTGTATGATAATGTTATATGATGATGTCAGTTCAATCTAGCAAATCGTGATAACTCATTTAAAACTTTATATCCTAGTCAATGGGAACATATTGCAATCTCAGCCATTGAATGAAAGTGAGATTAAATCCTAACCCTTATAATTCAGAAAAAGAAGGGGAGGTTACCAAATAGTTGGGTCAACCCTTTTCTCTACCCCACGTCTCGCCAGTTACCAGCATATCCCCATTCCTTTTGAAGCAGATCTTATATTCAATGTCGATTTCAAAACATTCGACCATTCTTCCATTGCGATCTGATATGGTAAGCATTTAGATTTAAACTAGGTTTCTTATTATTATAATTTTTATGCTTGTGTTTGTGATTGGTTGCAGACCTCGCGACATGTTGTCTACATTCTCCTCACCATAATCATTCATGTTTGCGGATCACAGGGCCAGATTCATTCATGATTCTGTTGTAAGTGTTCCAATTTGCATTAATTTTGCTTTCTAATTCACAATTGGGCTAGTGTTTAGTTTGTAACACAGGTTATTTCAAATAGAACAAACACGCCCCCAACTATTTTAGCTTATACTATTCAAATTTTACACTCAACTAGGTTATTTTAAATTTTACTTCTACAAATTTTGATTTTGCAATTGAAACATATTATCTCAGCTTATTACTTCTGCAAAATTTGATTTTGCTATCTGAACAGGTTATATTTGAATGGTATGCTGCATTGAAGGAGTTCTTAAAGGTATGTTGCATCTACTTAGGTATTTCGGTGGTGTCGAGACTCCTGTCAACTAACACACGTAATAACTTAATGACTTTTTGTATGCAGGACCTTCCGCTTTTATCTTGCTCTAAAACCTAAATCTAATGAGGAATGAGAAAAACCACAAAGGGAGGCAAACAAACTGTTGGATTGAGTGCTTTGCTACATATAGAGTTGAAGGGGTACCTATTTTTCTGTTTCTCAAGATGTTGCTGCTGCACTGATGCTTTTCTGCTTGCTGAACCTTCAGGTGCTAATCGATTTCAAGTGAAATATTAAGAGTTAATCACTAAGAGAATACAAATTTAATCACATCTAATTGAAGTGGAAAGATGGGTTGGTAACAGATCAATTTGGTACATCACTCTTTACCATTCTATACATAGGTTATTCTATTTTATTTAATTTTTTTGCTTCGTTTATAAAAGTACATTGGAAACACACATATGTGCGTGTAGAATCATGATCAAATGAGACGTTACGTGAGAAGATTTTGATTCACTAAGTTTGTAACTTTGATTCACAATTTTGATCTGTGAAGCTTCTTTTGTTTAATTTTGATCCCATATATCACAAAATAGTGAGTGGAAGTTACAAATTTAGTGAAACAAATCCACCCACTTCTCTCAAATATTTAGCTTCTCAAATAATCATAATGCTATATAAACATACACTCACACACATACATTTACATATATATATATACACTCACATACATATCATGTATACGTGCAAACATATATTTATCTTTTTCCATTCATTTATATGAATGTATAAAATTTGATAGGTGGTTGTTGTGCTGATAGGAGGAATGTCTATATTGGCTGGTCATATAACTGTTGAGCAACTTACTAAGTTCATATTGTATAGTGAATGCGGCTGATTTAGTACAACATGCGTTGTGGGTGACAATTTATCATCATTAATGCAATCTATTGATGCAAGTGAAAAGGTATTGTAAATGATGGATGGATATTGCGCTAGCGACCGCCGACCGGTTCACTTCCAGTGCTAATACTTTTTTTATTCATGCATGAAACACATCTTAGTATTTGAACTAATGTGCATGTTGAATTTTGGCAGGGTGAAAGTTGACAAATTTGAAGGGTCGCATTAAGTTTGTGAATTTATCATTAAGCTATACATCAAGGGAGACGGTACACTTCTAATTTGGCCCACATCACAATCACTGGCTCGTCATCCCTAAATAAAGATTAGAGGTGGTATAATTGGTGGATTGATTGGGTTCGGTAATAGGTCAAAACGGGCGCGGGTCAAAATGGGTATTTTTGTGTGCGGATTAAATCTGGTTTCGTCAGTATGGTTGATCCCGTAACAATTTTAATGATTAACGTATCATATATTTTACCAAAACTGTAGTATATAAATAATAATTATAATAATATAGTTTCTTTCAACAATGGGATGCTATTATCCGTAATGCCGCAATTCCAACAATATTTAGCTTTGTTTCTCGCTTTATTGAGCAATCCATTTGATACAATGCACTTATAACTACTACTTAAATGCAAAGAATTTATGCTTGTGACACTTCAACGAGTACATGAATTAAAAGATGTTAACATTACTTTGAATCCTTATGAAGTAGTTGCACTTGTAAGTTTATAATTCTGGCCTCCTAATTTATTTAGTAAATGACCATTTCAAGTATTAAATATTTTTTTTATATTGTTCATCAGATTGGTCGTGGGCAAAGCGCAATTGTGAATCTTCTACTTCGTCTATATATGAACCAACAAGTGGCTAGGTAAACCCTTCTTTCCTTAAATGATGCTGGATTTTTTATAGAGGTAATGGGTCGGGCTGGTTGACCCACATATATACTATCCTTTTGACCTTTTTTATTACTAAAAGATATTTTGCTAGAGAACTAACGCATTTTTCTTTTCAATAAGAGATTACACATGCAAACATTTAAATACACTTCAGGTCATTTTTTTTTACTGATGTGGTTATTTAACCAAGTTTTCTAGAGTTGACCCATTTAGCAAGTTAGATGTAAATTAGGGATGAGCTCGGTACCAACCGGTACCGAAAATCCCCCAAAATGGGTATCGTACTGGTACACCGAAAACGCCAAATGTCGGTACCTAATTGGTACTGAAAATACTTTGGTTCTGGAAATTCGGTACTGGTACTGGTTCCGAACTGGTACCCGGTACCATTTGTTCATACAAGCCAGGTTAGATGTAAATACAACCCAAATTGACCCCGAATAAAAGGGCTAGAATTACTACATCTAGTTATGATCTTTTACTTGATTTGATTAGCTGTCATTTGCAATAACAATTTAGACAAACTAATATTATTTTTATCTTAGGTTGGAAGGCATTTTCAACCCAACCATGGGTTTGGACCAAAAATGGCAGATTCATGGGTTAAGATATTATTCTGGATTTCAGGTGCTAAACGAGAAGATTCAAGTGCCAACAGTTATACAAAAGAATTATGATGGAGTAATGAACCAAGAAATTAAGGTCTTTTAACTAGACCGACTATTTGGCCCGATTATCATGATGGTATGACCGTGTGATGTTTTATCTCTAGCGAGTATAAAAGTGTAAAATCGAAAACTTGCCTCCAACCTTGCTTTGTCAGGGTTCTTTGGCATAAATTACATGTTAATATGAATTCTTTAGTGAACCATTCTACATGGTTTGGCTCTTTATTAAACAAATAATTTTTTTTTACAATTCAAATAATTTTTTGGGTAAATTACTTTTTGAGTCCCTGTGTTTTATGGGTTTTAACTACTTGAGTCCAAAAGCAAAAAGTTTAACGCCCTGAGTCCCTATAAGCATTTTTTTAACCATTTGAGTCCAATTTTGTAACACCATCCACCTAATCTGTTAACTATAAGGGCAATTTAGTCATTTACACACAAAGTACAAGTGTCTATGCACAAGGTATTCTTTCACCTTTTTATATATATTTATACTCACAGAAGATCAAAAAAATATGTAGTCTCTCTCTCTCTCTCATCCAGCCCTACTTGCTGCATCCAGTCCGCCATCCCCTTCAACTCCGGCGAGGCCATAGTCGGCCGCCACCTCGCTCGCCGCCTCGTCGAGATCGGAGTCTCCGACGTGGTAACTTGGAATGGTTTTCCGATTAGATGAGCAAGAAGGGCAGAACCATGAGTCGATTGGAACAGAGGCAAGGATAGGTCTGAGGCAAAACAAGTGAAACCCTCGGTCACATTGGTCACATAAAAGGAGCTCCGATCCGAAATCACCTGACCCGCATTGTTCGCATCTTGTGTCGTCGTAGTCTTGTTTCTTGGATTTGGAAGCTACAACTCTAGGATTTAAGGGGTTGGTGCGGCAAAAGGAAGGCTGGTGCAGAAGATGTGGGTGCGAAGTCAAGAAATAGATGACAAAAGTCAAATGGCTGAAGACAAAGTTTCATGTTATTAATGACATAGTGAAACAAAACAGGTATTGACTGTAGATGTTATTAATTCAAATTAGGGCTTTATGAATAAGGATCAATTATTGTTTTTTTTATGTTGATGCACAACTGGGAAGATGTGGTGTTCTGTATCTGGTTGAATGTTGTTGATTAATGACAGGATAGTGAGCACAATCAAGTCAAACGATCCCCGCAAACGCCTGGTGAAGCCAAAAAGAGCAATAATGGAGGTGCAATGGTGATGGTGGTGGTGTGTTGGTGCGGCTACAGTGGTGATGGTGATGGTGATGGTGATGGTGGTGTGTGTTCAGTGTGTGTAATAATAATAATAAGGAAAAATTACACTTTTCGTCCTTTATGTTTGTAGCTAGTTGCAATGGATGACCTTTACCTTTAATAATTACAGCCACAGTCCTTTATTTTGAAAACTTGTTACATCTTTCGTCCTTTAGCACTAACTTGGTTAAAATTTTCAGTTAAATGTGACATGTGCATTGCACATGAGGGTATTATAGTCTTTTCCTAATCTAATTCAATAAAACAAAAAGATTAAAGCTTTTAAGGTATATTTATAAAAAATCAAAATCTAACTTTAAAAACACTAAAACTAAAAACATATATAAAATCATATTTTGCTCATCTTCTTCTACTGCACATGATAATCAGTCAAGAAAAAACCCAGGTGTCTGCCACCACCATATTCGACAACCACCAGCACCATCCGATAACCACCACCCCAGCCTCTAGCAACCATGAGTGCCACCACCATCTTTGCAACCACCATTGCCAGAAACCACCACCGTCGAGTTCTAGGGTTTGGGGTTTGTTAACAAGGAAAGGGAAATCAGATCTGATGAAGATGGGTTTTGTGTGGGGGTTTTCAGACGGTGCTTGGGCAACAATCTGGTGTAATCAGCCGTAGCAGAGCCAAATCCCACTCCATCGCACACCCCCTCCTCTCTGTCACCTCCTCGTCACCACGCCGGATCTACCGCCACCACCACGCCGGATCTACCGCCACCACCTCGCCGGATCAATAAACCCCCCGCAACTGGCTTATTCACTTATGTCTGCCTCAACCCACTCGACACCATTAAAACCAAGCTCCAAACCAAAAGAGCCTCTGCTATAATGGTGATATGGGGAATATTAACGGTGCCGAAAGAATTAATCATTCAAAGAATGCAAGCATGGCGAAAGGGAGATCTTCAGAGGAATTTACCTACTGGGGATAGGTAATGATGATTGATTTTAGGGGCTTTTCAGGAGATGATGAAGCAGATTCCGTTACCGGGACACTTTCGCACCGGAGGTGCGACTCTCACAATCTCCACCATCTTCGTGACTTATTGAGTATAGGTTTTTACAGATTGAAATTGATGATTGATTTTGGGGGCTTTTCTGTGATGAAATTCGGTGGGCTTTTCTGCAGCGATGACGGAACGGTGGTGGCAGGTGGTGGTGAGTTTGGTTGGGGAAGAAGGGTTGAGAGTGAGAGAGATGAGATCTCAGATCTAGATCTGATATTGATATGTGTTATATATATTTGTTTATTGTTTTTTATTAAACTATTTTTAAATAAAAACATGAAATGACCATAATACCCTCATATGACTAGATTTAACTCAAAATTTTAACCTGGTTAGCACTAAAGGACGAAAGATGTAACAAGTTTTCAAAATAAAGGACTGTGGCTGTAATTATTAAAGGTAAAGGTCATCCATTGCAACTAGCTACAAACATAAAGGACGAAAAGTGTAATTTTTCATAATAATAATAATAATAATAATAATAAAAGGGTATTTTAGTCTTTTAATAAAAAACTAACAGAAAAATCAAACGAAATTACAAAAATGGACTCAAATGGTTAAAGAAAATGCTTATTGGGACTCAGGGCGTTAAACTTTTTGCTTTTGGACTCAAGTAGTTAAAACCCATAAAACACAGGGACTCAAAAAGTAATTTACCCTAATTTTTTTAATGCCATGATGACTTTAGATAACCCGTTCACCCGTCCACCGGACGGGTATAGAACTAGTTTACTAAGACACAAACCGACAAACATATTCGATTTCAAAATGAGTTTTGTTTCAAAGTCAATATACTTTTGGCTGAATAGTAAAAAAAATTGAAACACGTTACAATCTTTTATCTCCACGTCTTCTTAAAATATGTTGTACTCATCCAAACTTATAAAACCAAGTTTTAGTGGTTATAGATTATAATAATAATAACTTTTATAAAATATCAAATGTAGTTTTAATGACATGTTATATAGAAAAAAAGTAGTTTAAAAAAATACAAACCAAATAAATTGTCCCCGTCGTTAAGTTATTCTGTAAGTAATGTTGGAGTTAGACTTTGCATCTTTCCTTCTTTTGTTGTATCTATTTACTGAGTTTTACACTCAACCACATTTCCTTTTCCCCACGGTATATAGGCAATAAGAAGTGATTATGCCAGAAGTGATTAAAAGGAAGATGAAAGACCAAGAAAGTTGTTACCTTTGTTTAAGTTATTTAGTTAGGTCTCCCAGGGCGCCCCGTGGTGAAGAAATGATCACGCGTCGATGCGCGTTATACGTCACCGCCGCTCCCAAAGTTCACGCGTGAATGTGGCAACGCGTGGTGGTCTTCACGTGTGGAAAGATGATTTTGAACGTTGTTTTTTGAAAGTTGGAACTTTATGAACGTTAGTTTTTGACCATTTGTGATTTAAAAAAAAACATAAACACTATATATATATATAGGATTAGGTTCAAACGTGAACAAAATCCCAAGAGTGAACTGCGTGAACTGATCTGGGCCCTTGATTTTTATGATCTTGAGATATTTAGTAAATGACAAGATGGTAATTATTTGGTTATTTGTTACTATTTAAATTAGTGAATAAGGGTATATGTGTAATTTATATTTTAACTTGATTGCATAAATCTCATTTATCTCCACATTTAGGTTTCAAAATCCCACACAAATCTTTCTCTCTCACATATCAGCGCTGCCGACATCAAGCAGAGGAGACCATCGAAGCCAGCAAGTCGCCGGAACTGCACACTTTCTGCTGACTTGGCCGGAAAATCCTAATGCCGATTCACCACTGCCGACATCGATCGATTTAGGGTACGTTTTTTGTTTAGGGATCCGAGGAAGGTGAACGGAAAAAATAGGGGACGGAAAAAACAGGTGAACGGAAAAAAATACCGGCCATCTGACCCGTTTGAAACATATTACAACTAGTACTTTACCCGTCCGGTGGACGGGAAGATTCACGTCATAATGTGAGCACTACATTATACTAAATTTGCAACAAAAAGGTCATTTTGCTTAAATAAAAATAAACATAAAAACATAAATAAACAACAAACATCTCTTCGTAATAAAAAGTTTACAAGAAACACTCACCGACATTCGACATGTTTAGGTCAAGTGATTATGATGAGAAAAATTACATGTAAATAAATTTTTAACACAAAAGTCAAGTTTATATCATATGTACATAAGTACAAACCTTTGGTAACTTTCCCCAACTCGAGTAAACTTCTGTGGATTTATTAGTTATTCCACAACTTCTTCAAGCTCTTGTATAGCGTCATCACAACCTTTAAGATCCTTAGATTTTTTTACGATGCTGCACAAAATCATTTCATAATAAAGGTGACATGTTTTTTAGCTTAATAGAAACACATGCAAAAAACGCCTACTCTTAGTTCACTGACAACAAAAGGTCAAACATTTACAGCACCAGGCAACCAACGGAGGCATGAGGGTGATGTAAGAAAGAAATTAGTATTAGTAGAAAACATGAAAAATAATAGAACTGAAAATGTAGGTTTACCTTCTCAGGTGCTATTTCTTTATGTGATTCTTTAGGGGATTAAGAAGAATTCAAACTCAAGCCCCTTGCTCCTCAACTCTTCTACCTATAAAACAACACATTACACAGCTGTTCACATGTTCAATCACCCAGCTTGGACGACGAATAGGAGAAGAAATTAAAATAACCCTTTGCGATTTTACCCAATTCAACCAACATGCATTGGAAGCCAAAATTAATGCAAATCTTATGATAATAACTAAACATGTACCAAGCAAACCACCTGTAGACAAATTTGAAACATTCACAAAGAAAGACTCAAGCTACCCCTACATGTTATTTGACTTCCACACAATTTCAAGCAATGTACACTCAATTGAATTACATCAAGATTCTTTTTTTTTCACAGAAGGCTGAGAAATCTAGTTTAGTTGCATATTATAATACCTCTACTTAATATACAATTTGTACATAACACAATACTATTTTTGTTCAGAAAATCATAATAATAATGTTGAACACAATCAAAAGTGCAGAGATTACAACACTCACTTTGGTGATTCTTCGACAATGTCATCTTCACCTAACATGCTGGATGCTTTCTCTTGTGAAATAGAAAACAATATGCGCACTAATTACAACGGATATTTAGCAGAATTGTCCACCATTTTCAAGTATGTAATATGTCACAAAAAGCTCACCTGTTGATATTTATATGCAGTAAACAATGTTGGTTTCTTTGATTTTGTACTCTGCCCATTCAGCTTCCTCATCAACTCCAAAATTTGAATAGCCCGAGGAACATTGTTTGATGTACAACCTAAATTTGACACCGAATGTATAGCAATCATGTTCATTTAAGTAACAAACAGCAGGCACAAACTAACATATTTATGTAACTTGATGAAATCAAATCGTTAAGCAAAAGCTTACGTTTGAATCAAACTAATCAAATTATGTCCACCGTGCCGATAGCCTGGGGTCCACCTTATGGATCAACTTCCCCTTTGAATCATATTGCTGGTCCAAACATCATAAAAACAGTAAGTAATAACAGAAAAACTTTAAAACCAGCACAGCAATTGCGAATTACGATACGGACGTGAAAAGAGTCGAAACGCTACGTCTATCCCTAGATCGTGTCTTAAATTTTATTATAAAAAGTGGATGATGATGAAGTTACTGTTGATACCAAAAGCTCCAAAGTTGGTTGAAATTGGATCAATCGTGAACTAAACAAAACTCTAATGGCTAACTGGAAGCCAAAATTAATGCTTATCGGAACACTTACGGAATTTCAATCAATCAGAACCTGTGTCATCTTGACAAACTTGTTGCTGATTTACCCAATTTCATTCAGTCAGTTTTTCGGTCTGCAAACACAAAAATCATAATCATTAGTAACCATATATCAAATCTACACGCTTACCAGATTGTGATTAAATAACGCTTGAATGAAGGGTTGAGAGCGCGATTGAAGATTGCTCATCTTTGTGTCTATCTGTATCTGCAGAATATGATGAACTCTGCATATTACAAATTAGGGCATCATAATAATACTGAGTTTAGAAGAGAAATTGTGGATGAGTTGAGAAGACTGTGAGGATGACAGTGTCAAATTGTTCTTACAGATGTCGTGTAGAGCTTGAATGGAGGTTTTAGGGGAAGAACCTATGGAAAACATGGTGGTTCAATCGGAGGTTTAGGGGTTTAATAGGCGATTGAGAAACTGTAG
Source organism: Helianthus tuberosus (assembly GCA_030545235.1). Classification (NCBI taxonomy): domain Eukaryota; kingdom Viridiplantae; phylum Streptophyta; class Magnoliopsida; order Asterales; family Asteraceae; genus Helianthus; species Helianthus tuberosus. The sequence continues at coordinate 32,926,600 of CM060352.1, read as the reverse complement.
ATGTGGAGAAAATAACGGAGAGAAGGCCTGAACGTGTCCCTAGAAATTAGGAAACCACCGTAAATTAGGAGAGAGGGTCCCAACCGTCAAAAACTGCCAATTTTTCAGTTATTTTCATGAGTTTATGCGGTCATGATTTAATTTCAGACAGATCTAATGGTCATGATTCCATTTGATAGCGGTTACACTATCCGCTGTCTATAATATATATAATTCTACCGGTTTATAAACTTGTCAAGGTATCTCAGTTACAAACATCATTTCATCATTTTTATTGGCTGTGACTTTTTTTTATTATAATTATGCACTTTATATTCGCTTCTTTGGAAACTTGTCGGCCTCTAATTAGAGGTTGGGTAATAACTCAGGTGTTGTACAGGATGAAAATGCTGGTACTTAACTTTCTTTTCATTTTCTAGGAATTTACAAAAAAAAATAATAATGCTCTATTATGATTAAAAAAATGGGATCATTACTATAATAATGTAGAACCCTTTTGACTTGTTTCCCTATAACTAATGCTTATTATTATTTTAGTTTTTATTGTGCATAATCTATATATATATATCACCTATTTTAACCTTTTCAACCCACAAAAAACACCTACATTCTACATATTTCACCCACAAAAAACATAAATTTATACCACGTTCTTGGGTAAAAATGGAATTTCCTACGGATTCATTTCCGATAGACACCGATAGCGAAACGTCTTTCGACAATGACACACTTGAATTTTTCGAGAAGGTGTATAACAGAACCTGAAGGTTCGAGCCGCCCAAAGAAAAAAATGGTGGATCGTGATCGTATACATGCCAACGAAGTGTTAGTGAATGATTATTTTGTGGAGAATCCGGTCTACAATGCCGAAACGTTTAGAGATCGGTTTCGTTTAAAGATTTATTTTTAAAGATTGTTGGAGACATCGAAGCAAGCGAATAATGGTTTTAAGAATGTTACGACGGGAGGGGCAAACGAAGTTTCACGCTGATACAAAAATGTACATCCGCCAACTAGCGACATGTAACCCTCCCGATCAATATGATTAATACTTAGCTATGTCAGACAGAACTTCACGTGAATGTTTGCAATTATTTTGTAACGCGATCATTAAATTGTATGCCAAAGAGTTCCTACGTAAACCAACGAGACATGACATCGCACGTATTTACGCCATGCATGAGGCTAGATGTCATTTTCCAGGGATTGTACATATATCGAATGGAGAAATTGTCCAAGAGAGTTGGGAGGGGCATGTGTTAGGGGTGATGTCAAAAGACCAACCATCATACTTGAAGCGGTGACGTCGAATGATTTATGGTTTTGGCATTCATATTTTGGTGTTCCTGGTTCAAACAACGACATCAATGTTTTGTACACTTCGCCGTTGTTTCAAAGCGTAACAGATGGTACCGCACCCTTCTGTCCATTTTTTGTTAACGGAAGATATTACAGACGAGACTTTCTTCTTGTGGATGTTATCTACCCATCATGGTCTGTTTTTGTGAAAGCTCCTTCATTTCCTGTCGAGGTTAAAAAAAGACGTTCAAAAGGTTGCAAGAATCGACAAGAAAAGATGTTGAGAGGGCTTTTGGTGTTTTAAAGGGTAGATGAGGCATACTAAACCGACCGGTTCGTGCGATGAATAAGAAAACAATACATAGCATAGTATATGCATGTATCATATTGCACAATATGCTAATAAAAGAAGATGGACGTCCAATATCTCCAGATTGGGTGCCGGATCTTCCGACACAAGTTCCCGTTCCCGAAAATGTCCAACAAGACTTGCGCAATGAAGAAATTCACTTTCGGTTGAGATATGATTTAATTGAACTTGTAGGTTCTTCAGGTTTGAAATTTCCGGATTCGGACGAGGAGCAGGTTTTCTTTATGTATCTTTTTACTTTTATATGTTTATTTTTAAGTTGTAATCTAAAATATTTCTAGAAATATTGTTTTTTTATTTTAATGAAATTTATAATTTTATTATTTTATTGTTAATTTATAATTTAAAAATAAAAAAACCATCACTAGTGCTGAGCATTTCCACTAAAATTTATCACTAGTGATGGAATGAAACTCGATGACGTGGCGGAAGTTGATTAAATATTGTGAGTGACGGAATTTCATCACTAGTGGAACGCCCCTACCCCTTGTATATAAACTAAGAATTGGTAATATCTTTGGATGCCATTAATAAGTTGATGTACATATAGTAAAGTTAGGGATGGTGATATAGGTCGGGTTAGAGGTGTACAAATCGGTTATTAAAAAACCGGTTTAAAAAAAAAAATCGGTTTTTTCACCCAAAATAAAAACCGGTTTTTTTATAACCGGTTCCGGTTACTAACCGGTTTTTGAGGTCCAAAACAATAACCGGTATAACCGGTTGGGACCGGTTTTTAACCGTTTTTCCCCAAAAAACCGGTTTTTTACCGGTTTTAACCGGTTTTTTAATAACCGGTTCGGTTAATAACCGGTTTTTGAAGTCAAAAATAGTAACCGGTATAAAAACCGGCGGTTAAAAAAAACCGATTATAAAAAAACCGGTTAAAAAAAAACCAGTTTCGTTTTTTTTCCGGTTTCGGTTCTAAAACCAGTTTTTTTGTACACCTCTAGGTCGGGTACAGGATGGATAGCCAGTCTCATATCTATTTGCAAAACTATATCCAATATCAGTTGGATACCTCACTATCCATTGGGTAGGCGGGTATAGTACAGTTTTATATCCATAGAACATACTCAACTACATTTATAACATTCTATAATTTGAATTCCTTTGAACTATCTAACAACTTCAACTCACTATTTGGTATATGATTTTATAAACTACACAGTGTATTGATGTTTTATTTTCGATTCGGGTAAACGGGTTAAGCTAATTATACTAGTATTACTCCATACGCCACAGTTTTTTAAATAATCTATAATATTAATAACTGAATACTCTATGTGACAAGTCATCCTAGTGTGGTTTGCTGGAACCAATCAAAGGATGGTGTCATTGGTAAATACGTAGTATGAATTATATTTAGTAGATAAAATTTAAAGTAGGATGTTTTTAACTTTAAATAGGTGGTAATAGTGAAGAACAAAGATTTATTGAATAATAACCAAATTTTAAAATTGCTCAACTCAAACTGAAAAAAGAGTAATAAACTAATAATCATAAATTATTAAGATCTAAAAAAAGTTATCATAATATTTTATATATATTTTGTTTGCCTCACTTAAATTATAAAAAAAGAGTAAAATGTAATTTGCCTCCCCGAAGTTTGGTCCAAATTGTCGTCTATCTCCCTCTCTTTCAGTTTTTGCTATCTGTAGGTCCACTCGGAGGATCAAGTTAACCTACTTCCTTATTGTCGAAACACACCCGTGTTGATACATATTATGTGGTCGCGACTCGGTTCGGTTCAACTCGGTTAGGTTTGGCTCAAGCCCGACGTCACGGCATTCCTCCGTCGTGCATCCCAGAGTTCTACATTCATAAGTTGGCTAATCTTCACAAGTGATGTATCAGAATGTACGTAAAGCTTGGGCCAATCAATTTAAACGCAGAATGCATGTTGGGCCATTACATTTGGGCCTAAACTATCATTGGGCCGAAACCCATAAACAACATGCATGTCGACGAAACAAGGAAGTGTTTCGTCGACTTTGAAGACTTTGTTGTTTCGTCGACATGTGTTTCGTCGACAACAACTATTTCGTCGACTTGTTCAGTTTCGTCGTGTCTGTGACTATATATATATTCAGATAGAACTCAAAGAACACAGAACACACACACGAGAGAACCAGGGAGAGTTTACAGAGATTATTTTGTAAACATTGTATTGTAACCGTTTCAAGTATTAATACAATGGCGTGTTAATCGCTGAGTCTCGTGTTTATCATTTACGTGTTCGAACTTGGTTTAACTTACCCGTTTGGATTCCGCACTTTCGGGTTTGTCGGAAAACAGGGAATAGAGGTTACTCGATCCTCCGGGTGGACCTACAATTGGTATCAGAGCATTGGCTCGATTCCTTGTTTAAACCAAGTCGATTTTCTTGTGTTTTGATAGTTTTTAAAAGTGTTTTTCAGTTTGCATTCTTGTTTGAAAATCATATTTCTGGAAATACTTTTCACAAAACCTTGAAAATCTTGTGTTTTTGCTATTTGTTTTATTAAAAACCTTGTTAAAATCTTTGTTATACATGTTAGGATAAGGTTATTTTTAAAACATTGTTGAAAAATTTGTGTTCGGATATTTTCAGGTGACCGGAATCTTCGAATCTTCATCAAGTTCATCAGCATATTCAAAGTGTTCTTCATATATTATTGTGTTTGATCTTTGTTTTGATGAAATATCAAAGTGTTTATGATTAAAATACTTTTAGTTGACTATTGTGTACAAAAGCATTGTGATGATGATTGTTGAAAAAGAAGCCTTGAAACAGCAAAAAGCATTGTGTGTTTGACAAAGGGAACCCTCTTTGTCAGAAGATAAGATTCAAGATAAGATCAACCTTCTGATTCATCGCACAAGGTATCCAGTTTCGTCGATCAGAAGCCCAAAAAGAATCCTGTTTCGTCGACATCACATCTTTGAGTTTCGTCGGAGGTCTTTCACACTAGAGTTTCGTCGCACATAAACAAGTTAGAGTTTCGTCGATCATTCAACTTGTTTTGTCGATCATTAACTGTTTCGTCGATCATTAACTGTTTCATCGTTCATTAACTGTTTCGTCGATCATTAACTGTTTCGTCGATCATTAACTGTTTCGTCGAGTAATATAGTTTCGTCGAACTGTTTAAAATTTTTAACAGAAGCTTTGCAAATCATATTTAACGGTTTGATTTGAGTGATTCAATCAGGTATTCGTCATTAAACATCCAAAATGAATCCGAATTGGTGGGGTACTCCGTCAAATGCAGAGAGCAAATATAGAAGCACAGATTTATCTCCCTCATGGGCTGAATCTCCCTCACCCACATCTAATACAGAAAGCAAGTATCGAAGTACCGGTTTGTCACCATCATGGGCTGAATCTCCCGCAACCGCATCTTCACAAGCGAATCACATGTCGACAGGTCAATGGGCGTTTGTTTCAAATCAAACTCCAGGTATTCAAAGTATACTCCTCAGCGAAAGCGAGACCGGAAGTCTAAATCGTCCACCGAAACTGATGCACATAAACGAATATCCTGGATGGGTAGATAGATTCCAGACGTATGTCAATGGGCAAAACACGGAATTGTGGTTATGTTTTACTACAGATTTCGATCAAGCTCTTGAGGTTGCCGCTTCAACTGCCGTGACATTTTCCGATCTTTTGGAAGACCAGAAAAAGGCATATGATTTGGAAAAGAAAGCATATGCTATTCAAACTCAGGCGTTGAGCAAGGATATATATCATCAGTTCGTCAACTTCAAGACGTCAAAGCGATTATGGGATGCTTTGAAGACAAGAGGTCTAGGAAATGAGAAGTCACGCCAATTGCGACATGATTTACTCAAGAAGGAGTTTGATGGTTTCACTTGTATGGAAAGTGAATCTTTGGGAGATATGACAAGTCGATTCTATCATCTGCTGACTGAATTGAGTAATTATGGGGTTGTAACAACTTCAGCAGAGGTAGTCACAAAGTTTGTCGATGCATTGCCACCTCAATGGAATGGTTTCTTGGAAATCCTGAAATACAATGGCACATTTACTACGACAAACATCAATGACTTCGTTCAGCTCTTGGAGAACAAAGATCAGGAAGAAACCCTAAAGGCAAAAAGGGTTCCAGTGCGACAAAATCCTGATATGTATTATGGAACTTCTAGCACTTCTGCAAGATCTGCTTCACATGCTCCACTTCAGACGACGTTTGTCACAAGCACGGATTTATATGGCAATACGATACAAGTTCCTGTGAAGCCAGCTCCAACCACAGACTTGTATGGAAATCCATTACCACCAGTTCCACAACAGCAAGCTTGTTATGGAAGCACATCATCTGCTGGTCAGCAATCAAAGTCAAATATAGTACGGCTTGACACGTCAAACTTCTCCAAAGTTAGCGTTGAAGTAGCTAAAGATCATATGGAGATACTAAACACATTGGTGAGCTCGAATTGTGGTTTGATTGCAGGGCAGATCGGAAACATCAATCTAACTCAAGAAGATTATCAGCAGATCGATAAAGAAGAGATGTGTCACACCCCGACCACGTGAGACAACGAAACGTGGCGGAAACGTCGGGAAGTGTTGTAACAGAATTAATTGTTTCAAATCCATGGCAATTGAAGTTTCGCTTTATTAATCAAACATGAAAGTTTACATTGTTTTAAACAAGAACCAAAGAGTACATAACATAAATTAACTAGTTCTTGTCTCGTTTTAAGTCACTAAGGCACAAGTCCGCCTAAGTATGTCTTGATAAGTCCTATGCATCATCCCCTGAAAACACATGTGAAAATAGGTACGTCAGCATAAAAATGCCTGTGAGATACATAGGTTTTGAGAAAATAGGATTCATGACTTATGTTTGAGAAAATGTTTAGTCATGAACCTTGTAATTTGCTTTGTCTTGTAAATCATTTGAAAAACGATAAGATCAGATGATATGTATAAATAAGAGAATAATGTATGGTTAAATGAATAACCATGTAAGATGAGTTTGTATAAGATAAGTCGTTTGTAAATCAATGTCTTGTGAAAAGTATGTTATTTGTATAAAATGTTATACGTCTCAAACTGAAATGATTCAAATAACGCTACGATATGTAATACCATACAAACACTTATATATAGGAAGTACCAGCGGCGTATCCACCATGCTTGTATCATATTACACACGCCTCGTTACTTAATCACTTACTCAAACCAAACTACCAAAGTAAAATGTTCATGTCTAATGTAAATCATGTAATGTGTATCCAAAATGTAAGCATATGATGAATAACAATGTACTAAGTATGCAACAAAGGACATACATAGCATATAGTGTAATGTATAACAATGTACTAAGTACGCACACAATGGGCATACATAACAAAAAATGTAATGTAAAACAATGTACTAAGTACGCACACAATGGGCATACATAGCATGTAATGTAAGGCAATGTACTAAGTACGCACATAATGGGCATACATAGCATGTAATGTAAGGCAATGTACTAAGTACACACACAATGGGCATACATAGCATAAAATGTAATGAAATCATGTACTATAAATGTACTAATGAACATAGCAGGTATATGATGTGAAAGCATGAAAGTAACAAGTAGGCACATGTGTTCCACCCCAAAATGTTTGGAAAACAGTAAAAGAGGGGTCTATGTACTCACTTGATATTGCTCAGAAGTCCTAAGATAACCACCAAGCAATGCTAGAGGTCACGGATATCAAACGGCACCTAGTATAGGTAACTATGTTAATAACCGGACCTAAATCGGAGGATCGGATAGAATGAGAGTTCGTAAACCAAATGAGTATGAAAACTCATGTAGTATGGTTCAACAAAGCCTACATTCTAAATGAAACCTAACCTAAGTGCTCATGACCCGTTACGACCCGTTTAGGTAGCTTGTGCTACTTTAACGCGTCGTTCGCGTAAAACGCGTTCGGAGCGCCCAACTAGTCCTACGATAAGTATAATATGCCTTAACATGTCTAATATTGTTGCCAAATCAGTTTAGATGTTAAAAGTTATGTTACATATGCTTAATTACCAATTATACATGAAAAGGGTATTTTGGTAATTTACCTAAGGCATATAAACTACCTATCATATAACTACTTAAACGAAGCGACCATAAGGTATAACCTCAGAAGGTTATTCCCTATATACTATGGTCACCTAATGTATTTGGTCGGATCCTAAAGATCGACCAAACGGGTCGGGTTCGAAGGTATAAGCGATTTATTAGACCGCTTACCCTTACGACCCTAGACAACGTGGTAATCAGTAGGCATAGTCACAAAGGACTATAACCATCGTGATTACAATCACGTTGCGAAGTTCAAACGAACTTCGCATTGACCATAAACTGGTCAACGCAGAAAGTCAAACAAAGTTTGACTTTCGGACTCGAAAAACAATAAAAGAACGAAGGAACACTTACAAAGGGTCCCCGAATGCTAATCTAGATCAAAATAGCTCAGGTATGAAACAAAGGTTTCAACTTAGAGCACATTAGATCAGATTCTTGTGAGGAAAAGTGAAGGGTGGAGGTGGGTATTTATAGTTTTCGGTTCACCGTTAGGATCGTTTCTTGGAAAAGGGGGCACGATCTAAGCCGTACACTTGTCGGAATGTTGTGGTAACTCATATTGCTCCCACCACAAGAGTTTGACACTTGGCCTTGGCCATTGGAGGGGTTAAAGGATGTTAACAGCAGATTAAACAAGTTTTTGCATATCTGACCCCTGCTTGCGCACCGCAACACTCAGAGTGTTGAGGTGCGCAAGGACCTGCAGACCAGAATTTGAAAATTGGCAGAACAGGCCCCTGTGCACGTAACGTCGTGTTTTGGCACTTCTAACACCCGTCAAACCCATTTTTAAGCTTTATAAGGATGTTAAAGTATAGGGAATATGAAACATGCTCAAAAATATGGCGGATGTCAGTTCGTTTGGCCGTACGATTGCGTTGTTCGGTTAATTACGACGGAATGCGCATAAGCGTGAAAAACGATCCAAATTGTGTGACGAATGGATTTTTCTTATGCCAAACACTAAAATAAAATATTTTAGTGCTTACATAAATTTTTGGATGTCCGGATGTATTCAGAACGTAAGTTATGCGCGAAAATGCAAACTTGTGCACTTTTTGACACTTTTAGTACCTGAATGACCCAAAAGTTTATTTTAGCATACCGAACACCTCAAAGCCTATTTCTAAGATATGTAAAGGATATTTATGGTATGTTTAACTTATGGTCATGTTCCGGAATGTCTGTTACAGTTCAAATTGGCATACTTGCGCAGTTTGTCGAATTTAGTCCCTGTAAGCGAATTAACCTGATTTTGCCATACCAAAGCCTTCAAAACTTATTTCTAAGTTATGTAAAGGTTATTTAAGGTATGTTAAGCCTATTTCACTATTTCAGAGTGTTTGTTGCATTAAACTGGTTATATTTACGCATCAGTGCGCGTATAACCTTCCAGAAAGCGATTTAGATCTTGAAATCGAACAAGAGTTGACATGTGCAAAAGATACACATATTTATACAAGTCCAAAGTATGAAATACAATATTTCATTGGTTTGGTATTTTTTTGATGGTCGTAGTGACACAGGTGTCACAGTCTCCCCTACTTTAGGAAATTTCGTCCCGAAATTTATTCGTAGGAGTCTATTTGTGACTTTGTGTTAAATAACCATCAAAGATAAGCAAGGCATAATCCTGTTATTTCTCTTTAACGGACATTTTTCAGAAATGAAAAATGAACAGAGTTATTTTCAACAGGCATTCTTTAGAAACGAAAATGAACGGAACAAGTCATTTTTCCACAATTTCTTCAGAAACAAAAATGAACGGAACGAGTTATTTTTCACTTTCACCATTTCTTCAGAAACGAAAATGAACGGAACGAGTCATTTTTCACCATTTCTTCTGAAACGGAAATGAACGGAACGATTCATTTTCCACTATTTCTTCAGAAACAAAAATGAACGAAACGAGTCATTTTTCACCATTTCTTCAGAAACGAAAATGAACGGAACGAGTCATTTTCCACTATCTCTTCAGAAACAAAAATGAACGGAACGAGTCATTTTTTTCATAATTTCTTCAGAAACGAAAATGAACGGAACGAGTCATTTTTCACAATTTCTTCAGAAACAAAAATGAACGGAACGAGTCATTTTTCACAATTTCTTCAGAAACGAAAATGAACGGAACGAGTCATTTTCCACAATTTCTTCAGAAACAAAAATGAATAGGGTTAACTCTAGATACACGACAAAACTTGCTGTGGTTTCTGTGCACTAAATTCCATAATTATGTATGCATCCATAATTACGTAATTCCTTGCACAGTCCGCACAGTTTGTTTTGTAATGTTTTGGGGAAGGATATCAAACTTGTGATGAGGGTGACTAGACTACCATAGGGTCCTTTTAATTAGATCGACAGAGGATCTTCTTAGTTAGGCCACCAAGGAGTCCCTTCAGCTATTTCATCACATGACATTCCTAACCAGATTTTTGGATCAATCTGTTTAACTAGACCACTCAAGGGGTCTAATTATGGATTAGTACAATATAATCCAAGGGTCTTTACCATTACGTAAAAGATCATTAAAGATTTAATATAGTACCTTTGGATATCCTACCATGAATCCCTTATATGAAGATATGGAAGATTCTACGAGGATTTGGATAACAAAACTTTGGATCACACAAAACATAAAAGGGAACACATAAGCACATAATCACATAGTTGTTCAACTTGGTTATTAATTTGTTATTAACTTGCTATTGATTGAATATGGATATTCAAGGTACACCAGGAAACCAGTCGATGGACTTCAATGTCCTCTGGGATCTATCTGAAAAGATAGAAAGATCTCCCAAAAATTCGATTTTGTTTTCAAAGAAACATAATATTCGAATTAAGGAACACCACAATTTTTGGATTTACGGAAATACCCTTAGGTACCCTATTAAGGATTTATAGAGGTACTTTGGGTATTCGTCCAGTGTTGTAACTTGCACCTTGTACTTCGTTTCCTTGGGAGAAACGGGTACTTAGGAATTTTGTGGACAACGCAAGAGATCATAAAATAGAAAAGTCTTGGGGGGTAGTTTGCTTTTCAAGGAATACGATTCCTTTATTGTCGGTATTGTAAGGGATATGTTCTTTATACATACAACCTCATAAGTACATTGCAATGTAAATAAAAGATTTATTTATAAACAATGATAACAACTGTTTCATGGACCTTGACAACAAAAGAAAATAATACATAAGACGTAATTTTTTCTAAAGGGTGTTGTCTTCTAGTCGGTCAGATGCTCATCCCTGTGCTGGATTAGCATTAGCAAGCTTTGGGCAATTTCTTCGGAAATGACCCATCTCGCCACAATTGTAGCAAGAACCTGGTGGAAAGCGAGCTTGAGTAGGATTGTTGTCAGCTTGATTTGGTGCAACTGCTGTTACGCAAACTTTTGCCGTATGACCTTTACGTCCACAAATTTGGCATTCGTGGCACTTCACACTAGCATGATGATGAAGGTTACATTGGTTGCACAAGGGTGAAGTTCCATTGTATGGCTTCCTAGCAGGGGGTTGAGCTGGTTGGTTGGGGACGGCTTGATCATTGTGAGTAACCATGGCGAAGTTCTGAGAATCCTCTCGCTTCTTTGACCGCTTAGGGGATCCAGTCTGTTCATCCATGGTCTTTGATTCCTCGATAGGCTTCTTGTCACCCTTTCGAAAAAGTTTACGTTTTCTGATCTGAGATTCAGTTAAGGTTGCAGCTAGCTCAATGGCCTGCCTAACCGTAGTGGGGTTACTACCAGTAACAATGTCCTGAACTGAGTCAGGGAGACCATCAATGTATTTTTCGATCGCCTTATCCAAAGACGTAACCATGGTAGGGCACAACAGGCTCAGCTCCTCATATCGATCAGTGTATGCTCGATGTTCACCGCTGTCTTGCTTAAGATCGTCGAATTCCCTTTCCAATGCCCTGATCTCGTGACGAGGACAGAATTCCTTCATCATCAGTGCTCGAAGTTCTTCCCAAGTTTGGGCCAGTGCCACTTCGGCACCCCTATCTCTCACCACACCGTTCCACCACGTCAAAGCTCGTTTCTCAAAGACACTTGATGCGAAATCTACCTTTCGCTCGTTTAGACATTGAACATGCCTGAAGGTGCTCTCTAGACTCTCGAACCATTGCAGAAGTGTAGTCGCTCCTTGAGACCCATAAAACTTTAATGGCTTAGCCGAGTTGAACGTCTTGAAGTTGCAGAGGGCATTATTGTTGTTGAGAGCTTGGTGACATTGGGCAACGATGTTCGGGATTGCAGCAGTTATTTGCTGTGTAATGACAGCTGGCAGATCTTCAATAGATACCGGATTTTCGCGTCGTGGAGGCATTCTAAAAGGGGAAACAAGAGAGAAAACAAATGAAATGGTATTGGGTAAGAATAGGATGTTACAATTACCGACCATAATTATGGGTGATGGTCATTTGTTTGAACCACGAAGCAAACAAACGACACACAAAGGCTGAATCAAAGCAAATAGATCCTCATAATGTATCGCGAAGACATGCTCGCCTATAAGTGGACACTCACCCCAAGAGTTCCCAGGTAAGAGTGACTGGTCCGATTATGTGGATTTGTACGAACACTCTAGCCTTAGACAGAAAACTCAGGATACAGGCATTCACTCTTCCAGTTTGCACGTGTTCACATTATTTAGGACCAAAAACTTTCACGAGATTTTGAAAAATCAAAGGGGTTCAAAACCTTGTAATAGAGGGTTCAAAACCTAGTAATCAATCATCCAAGAACAGATGATTAATTTTCAAAGCGGTTTTGAAATTTATGTTCTTGTTGTGGTCGTCGCCTAAGGATAGGTGACGGTATTGTTTTATGACTAAACGCAAGTAAACTCGCGTTAGGGTCATAGGAAGGTTATAGACTAGGTCAAAGTATTACTAATAACCTAATTCCTTATAACCATTGACTCTGATACCAACTTTTCTGTCACACCCCGACCACGTGAGACAACGAAACGTGGCGGAAACGTCGGGGAGTGTTGTAACAGAATTAATTGTTTCAAATCCATGGCAATTGAAGTTTCGTTTTATTAATCAAACATGAAAGTTTACATTGTTTTAAACAAGAACCAAAGAGTACATAACATAAATTAACTTGTTCTTGTCTCGTTTTAAGTCACTAAGGCACAGGTCCGCCTAAGTATGTCTTGATAAGTCCTATGCATCATCTCCTGAAAACACATGTGAAAATAGGTACGTCAGCATAAAAATGCCTGTGAGATACATAGGTTTTGAGAAAATAGGATTCATGACTTATGTTTGAGAAAATGTTTAGTCATGAACCTTGTAATTTGCTTTGTCTTGTAAATCATTTGAAAAACGATAAGATCAGATGATATGTATAAATAAGAGAATAATGTATGGTTAAATGAATAACCATGTAAGATGAGTTTGTATAAGATAAGTCGTTTGTAAATCAATGTCTTGTGAAAAGTATGTTATTTGTATAAAATGTTATATGTCTCAAACTGAAATGATTCAAATAACGCTACGATATGTAATACCATACAAACACTTATATATAGGAAGTACCAGCGGCGTATCCACCATGCTTGTATCATATTACACACGCCTCATTACTTAATCACTTACTCAAACCAAACTACCAAAGTAAAATGTTCATGTCTAATGTAAATCATGTAATGTGTATCCAAAATGTAAGCATATGATGAATAACAATGTACTAAGTATGCAACAAAGGACATACATAGCATATAGTGTAATGTATAACAATGTACTAAGTACGCACACAATGGGCATACATAGCATAAAATGTAATGTAAAACAATGTACTAAGTACGCACACAATGGGCATACATAGCATGTAATGTAAGGCAATGTACTAAGTACGCACATAATGGGCATACATAGCATGTAATGTAAGGCAATGTACTAAGTACGCACACAATGGGCATACATAGCATAAAATGTAATGAAATCATGTACTATAAATGTACACTAATGAACATAGCAGGTATATGATGTGAAAGCATGAAAGTAACAAGTAGGCACATGTGTTCCACCCCAAAATGTTTGGAAAACAGTAAAAGAGGGGTCTATGTACTCACTTGAGATTGCTCAGAAGTCCTAAGATAACCACCAAGCAATGCTAGAGATCACGGATATCAAACGACACCTAGTATAGGTAACTATGTTAATAACCGGACCTAAATCGGAGGATCGGATAGAATGAGGGTTCGTAAACCAAATGAGTATGAAAACTCATGTAGTATGGTTCAACAAAGCCTACATTCTAAATGAAACCTAACTTAAGTGCTCATGACCCGTTATGACCCGTTTAGGTAGCTTGTGCTACTTTAACGCGTCATTCGCGTAAAACGCGTTCGGAGCGCCCAACTAGTCCTACGATAAGTATAATATGCCTTAACATGTCTAATATTGTTTCCAAATCAGTTTAGATGTTAAAAGTTATGTTACATATGCTTAATTACCAATTATACATGAAATGGGTATTTTGGTAATTTACCTAAGGCATATAAACTACCTATCATATAACTACTTAAACGAAGCGACCATAACGTATAACCTCGGAAGGTTATTCCCTATATACTATGGTCACCTAATGTATTTGGTCGGATCCTAAAGATCGACCAAACGGGTCGGGTTCGAAGGTATAAGCGATTTATTAGACCGCTTACCCTTACGACCCTAGACAACGTGGTAATCAGTAGGCATAGTCACAAAGGACTATAACCATCGTGATTACAATCACGTTGCGAAGTTTAAACGAACTTCGCATTGACCATAAACTGGTCAACGCAGAAAGTCAAACAAAGTTTGACTTTCGGACTCGAAAAACAATAAAAGAACGAAGGAACACTTACAAAGGGTCCCCGAATGCTAATCTAGATCAAAATAGCTCAGGTATGAAACAAAGGTTTCAACTTAGAGCACATTAGATCAGATTCTTGTGAGGAAAAGTGAAGGGTGGAGGTGGGTATTTATAGTTTTCGGTTCACCGTTAGGATCGTTTCTTGGAAAAGGGGGCACGATCTAAGCCGTACACTTGTCGGAATGTTGTGGTAACTCATATTGCTCCCACCACAAGAGTTTGACACTTGGCCTTGGCCTTTGGAGGGGTTAAAGGCTGTTAACAGCAGATTAAATTTTTTTTTGCATATCTGACCCCTGCTTGCGCACCGCAACACTCAGAGTGTTGAGGTGCGCAAGGACCTGCAGACCAGAATTTGAAAATTGGCAGAACAGGCCCCTGTGCACGTAACGTCGTGTTTTGGCACTTCTAACACCCGTCAAACCCATTTTTAAGCTTTATAAGGATGTTAAAGTATAGGGAACATGGAAAATGCTCAAAAATATGCCGGATGTCAGTTCGTTTGGCCGTACGATTGCGTTGTTCGGTTAATTACGACGGAATGCGCATAAGCGTGAAAAACGATCCAAATTGCGTGACGAATGGATTTTTCTTATGCCAAACACTAAAATAAAATATTTTAGTGCTTACATAAATTTTTGGATGTCCGGATGTATTCAGAACGTAAGTTATGCGCGAAAATGCAAACTTGTGCACTTTTTGACACTTTTAGTCCCTGAATGACCCAAAAGTTTATTTTAGCATACCGAACACCTCAAAGCCTATTTCTAAGCTATGTAAAGGATATTTATGGTATGTTTAACTTATGGTCATGTTCCGAAATGCCTGTTACAGTTCAAATTGGCATACTTGCGCAGTTTGTCGAATTTAGTCCCTGTAAGCGAATTAACCTGATTTTGCCATACCAAAGCCTTCAAAACTTATTTCTAAGTTATGTAAAGGTTATTTAAGGTATGTTAAGCCTATTTCACTATTCCGGAGTGTTTGTTGCATTAAACTGGTTATATTTATGCATCAGTGCGCGTATAACCTTCCAGAAAGCGATTTAGAGCTTGAAATCGAACAAGAGTTGATATGTGCAAAAGATACACATATTTATACAAGTCCAAAGTATGAAATACAATATTTCATTGGTTTGGTATTTGTTTGATGGCCGCAGTGACACAGGTGTCACAAGATGGATATGATGGACATCAAATGGGCTTTCGCTAGTGCTGTAAGGCGAGCTAAAGACTTCATGGAACGGACGGGTAGAACCAGCTTGGAAAGCAAGAAAGATACCAAGTATGGGTTTGACAAGCAATCCGTCAAGTGCTTTAACTGTGGCGAACGTGGTCACTTCAAGAGGGAATGCACAAAGCCAGCTCAGCATGGGAACCAAAACCCTTTCAGAGGTCAAGGAAATCAGCAGAATCAAGCCAGGAATGATGATCGCACCTTGGTCCCTGCAAACAATCAAGCAGGACCATCAAACAACAACAATCAAGCTCTTGTGGTGCAAATAGATGAAGTTTGCGACTGGTCAATGCAATTAGGCATTGGTGATCAGGGAGGAGCAGCTTGTTTTGCCGAAGCTGCTAAGGATTTGAAGCACGCCAGTGGTGGAGAATCTTCTGCCAGTGGTGGTGAATCTTCAGATGAAGAAAGTTCTGGTTATTCAAGGAGTTCAGATGAGGAAACCTCAACTTCAGGCGATGACAATGTATCTAGTGGGAGAATCGATGCAGATATCGATAAATTGTTAGGAGAAGCTGCAGCAAGGAATGATAGAAGATCTATTCTGGTGGATCAAGCTGCTTATTCTTCTTCTTCTCTTCATTCAACCGTTATGGCTAATGGCGGCAGTTCATCAAGCCAAGTATGTGTCGATGAACCAACTGTCGTTAATTGTGATAATTGTGCTAGCTTAAGTGTTAAATGTGCTGATTTGGATGCTAATATGTCTGAGTTGCAAAGCAAACATGATGCTTTAAATGCTAAATTGTTTGACTTGCAAAACAAACATGTTTCTTTAGATGCTAAGTGGTGTGATTTGCAAAGCAAAGATGAGGCTTTGCAAAACCAATATGATGTGACATTTATCCACAACCAAAAGTTGATCGTGGATCTTTCGAAATGCAAAGAGGCTAACATGTTTTATGAAAATCATGAAAAGGAATTTAAAACGTTGGTTCCAAATTTAAGAAAAGATAAAACCGAACTGACAAAAATGGTTTCAAGAAAACAAACAGACATAAACTGTTATATTAATCGTCTTGAGATCATGCAAAAAGAGTTAGCCTGTACAAAGTGTGAAAGTGAGGCGATCCGGCTTAAGCTAGACAGTTATTCTAACTTTAGATACGTGCTGGATCACATCATTGGCACACAAAAAGAGAAAAAAGATGTCACGTGCATTGGATATAAGAAATGTCCACCACCTGTTAGACAAAATTATGATGCAATGCCTGATGAGGA
Organism: Helianthus tuberosus; assembly: GCA_030545235.1. Classification (NCBI taxonomy): domain Eukaryota; kingdom Viridiplantae; phylum Streptophyta; class Magnoliopsida; order Asterales; family Asteraceae; genus Helianthus; species Helianthus tuberosus. Next base: position 32,909,510 of record CM060352.1, on the reverse strand, counting down.
GTATAGAACTCATTATGAAGAATCTGTTCCTTTAGACATTGTGGAATTTGCAACGGGACTTGGATACAAACCGGAAGTATCATCAGATTCGGATGTGTCAGCAGATACATTTGTAACTGCTGAACAAAATTAGGATCCTCCAATCATTGTTGAGGATACTGATTCTTCAGATGATGAATCTAATGATACTGACTCAGCACAGTCAGATGCGGTAATCAAAGAAGAGGACATACCTCTCGAGAATCATATTCTGTGTGATCCTCCCGCAAAACCTGCTATGACTGTTCTGACCAAGTCCACTTCCTTACAAGAGTTTGAGAGTGTGAATTTGCTGTACACTCTTGTTGGTGATGATAAAATCTAATCTGACAAAGATTTTCCTATTAAGAATGTTAATCAATCTTTAATTAGTAAAATTTTTGAGGATTCAACAAGTAAGTTCTTGAGAAAGACAGGATCACACGTTGTGGTAACACAATGTCCTCCGATTCCAAGAGCTGAAATTCGCAAACAAAATGGCAATCAAAGATTACCAACAGAGAAAGTTCAGCAAAATCGCACCATACCAAAAGGTAAATCACCGACTCAAGGTCAAAAGAAACGGACCCAGAAAAAGGACAAGAAGGTGAACTTTGTGAAATCAATGGGAACGGATAAAATTGACACATTTGAAAACAAATCTAACTTAGATTTTGTTAATCAAGAGAAAATTTTGAAAAGAAATGAACAAAACAGTTCAAAACCAAGTACCTCGGGATCACAAAGTTCATCATCGACAAGACAATCACATGATACTTCGGGGTTTGTAGAACGAAGATCATGTTTTTCATGTGGTACATTTGGACATATTATTTGCAATTGTCCATATCTTCATAAACAAAAAGCCAAAGTTGATGATCCCCGTGACCAAATTGACCGCAAGCGATCTGTTTCATCAAAACCAGATCCCCGTCTTGTAAAAGAAAGGGAAAAGAAACAGAAACGCCAACAGGTTAAGAAAATTGAAAAAGCAATCAAAACAGACGTGGTTAACAAAACAACTGTTTCTGTCAAACCAGACAATTCAAAAACTTCAGACAATCATGAAGTTAAGATTTTAAAGAATAAAACTAGTAAAACAAAACAGACCTGGAAACCAGAAACGGTTACTGATTCAGGGGGAACACCACAATTTCCACAACATCGAGAAGTTCAAGTAACTTACGTTGATGAAAATGGAAGACCCAAGACCACAAAGGCTTGGGTCCCCATCTCCAACTAATCATGTGAGTACATGTGCAGGGTGTTCCAGGAGGAACTTTCAGCAGTCACTGGATTGTTGATAGTGGGGCATCCAGGCACATGACAGGTGACATGAAACTTCTCTACGACGTTAAATCTATTAGAGGAGGTTATGTTGCTTTTGCTGGAGATAAAGGCGGATATATTACGGGAGAAGTAATGGTATCCAACGGGGTTGTAAGTTTTGACAAGATCAACTTTGTACAACAACTTGATCACAATCTTCTCAGCGTTTCACAAATCTGTGATAAGCAGTTTTCAGTACACTTTGATGCAAATGGATGTTATGTGCTGAAACCCGGCTTCAAGATTCCAAAAGAATGGATTCTCTTATCAGCTCAAAGGATAAACGATTTATATGTCCTTGATATGAGCCAAGCAATAACAACGACTGCACAAGCAACTTGTTTCATTACAAAAGCCACGGAAAAAGACTATATCTCTTGGCATAGACGTATGGGTCACATTCACTTACGGAAAATGAATCATTTGGTGTTGAATGAATTAGTGAATGGTGTTCTTCTTAAAAATTTCCATCTTCAAGACGTCTGTGTTTCATGCCAAAAAGGAAAGAAACCAAGAAGCGACATCCAACAAAGAAGATCAACACGGTGGCAGTTCTTCTTGAACGTTTGCACATGGATTTGTTCGGTCCTGTCAAGGACAAAAGCATCAGGAATGATCAATACTGCCTCGTGATAACGGATGATTATTCAAGATTTTCTTGGGTGGCGTTTATGGCTCACAAGAGTGAAACTTTCGGTATTATCAAAAACTTGATCATTCAGATTGAGAATTTGTATAAGTTGAAGGTTAGACGGATACGCAGCGACAATGGTACTGAATTTAAAAATCATGCTATGGCGGAGTTTTGCACATCAAAAGGTATTCTTCACAAATTTAGTGCGGCTTATACTCCTCAACAGAACGGCGTCGCTGAACGTAAGAACCGTACATTGATCGAGACTGCTAGGACGATGTTGGTAGAATCGCAGTTGCCCATTCCATTCTGGAGTGAAGCTGTGGCCTCCGCATGTTACACGATGAATCGAGTCTTTACAGTAAAAAGGCACAACAAGACCTGCTTTGAGCTTCTTCACAAACGGAAACCAGATTTGTCATATCTTGAACCGTTTGGAGCTCCTTGCACAATGATCGATCCTAATGGAAAGTTTGGGGCAAAAGCTATTGAAGGTCACTTTCTTGGTTATGCCACCCCGAACTTAAGAGTCTGGAATCTAGAGACAAAAAGGGTTGAGGAATGGTCTGAAGTCAGAGTACAAAGGCACACTTTACCAGTCAAAAATCCAGGTCAACCATGGATGTTTGAGTACGATGACTTTTTCAATTCGATCAATGTTGAAGCAGTTGAAGAAAATGCTGTGACAAGGATGTTTTTCGAGAGTGACAACGCAACAGATTCACCGTTGGTTCGTCCAATTGTTGTCAATCAAGAGCCATCTTCAGTGAACAATAATGCTCTCGACAATGAGGATTTTCATGATGCAACTGAACTGAACGAATCTTCAGAGGATGAAGAATTTCTAGATGCTGATCAAGAAGCTCCTACATCAGCTGTTCATGGTACTTCAGAGGCTACACCTCCAGTGGACGCCCCTATAACAGCCGAAGCTACTGCATCATCCTCTTCGTCAGTTCCGGGTATTGAATTGGTTGTTGATCTAAATCTCAACAATCTGGGTACAAACATTCCAGTTCCGGAAAACCCTGAAACAAGAATTCACAATACCCATCCTCAACAAAACATCATCGGTAATGTACAGAGTGGCATTCAAACAAGAAACATGTTGCGAAACAACAACGCAGGCTTGTATGCAGCGATTATAGAATCTGGTCAACAAAACGATTGGTCTTTGAAAGATAACTCTTGGGTTGAAGCAATGCAGGAAGAACTACAACAATTCCAGAAACTTGGTGTCCGGAAGCACGTAGAGAAACCTGCTGATTACAAGAAGATTGGTACCCGTTGGGTTTATAAATGCAAAAAGGACGACCGTAGAATCGTTATTCGAAACAAAGCAAGATTGGTCGTTCAAGGTTTTTGTCAGATTGAAGGTATTGACTACAACGAAGTGTATGCACCTGTTGCACGTCTGGAAGCAATTCGGATCTTTCTGGCTTATGCCTCATTCAAAGGATTCAAGGTTTACCAGATGGACGTCAAAAGTGCATTCTTACATGGTCTAGTGGAAGAAGAGGTGTATGTTGAACAGCCTCCAGGTTTTGAAGATCCTATCCATCCCGATCGGGTTTGGTTGCTGAACAAAGCTCTCTATGGTCTACATCAAGCACCGCGAGCTTGGTATGCAACCTTATCAAATTATCTACTGGAGAATGGATTTCGCAGAGGTCTTATCAATTGCACTCTCTTCATAAAAGAACAAGATGGAGATCTTCTACTGGTTCAGGTATATGTGGATGATATTATATTTGGTTCTACTAACAATGTTATGTGTAGGGATTTCGAGCGTGTAATGCAGGATAAATTCGAGATGAGCGCTATGGGGGAGATGACTTTCTTTTGGGGATTGCAAGTGCAACAAACAAAGTCTGGGATTTTCATCCATCAGACTAAGTATTTTCAAGACATTCTGAACCGATTCCAGATGTCCGACACATCGCCCATTGGTACCCCACTGCAGCAAAATCACGGAATTAATCCAGACTTGAAGGGTGAAGTCGTTAGCTCTTCATACTACCGCGCGATGATTGGATCCCTTATGTACCTCACAACATCAAGACCAGATATAATGTATCCAACATGCCTGCTAGCCAGATATCAAGTGAACCCGAAGGCCTCACATCTTGCAGCTGTAAATAGGATTTTTCGTTATTTGAAGGGTTGCCCAGACACCGGTCTATGGTACCCTAAGGATGATAACTTTGATTTAGTCGCTTTCAGTGATTATGATTTTGGCGGATGCAAAATCGACGACAAATCCACAACGGCTGGATGCCAGTTTTTAGGAACTCGCCTCGTAACATGGCAATGCAAGAAGCAGACTTGTGTCGCTACATCAACTTGTGAAGCTGAATACATTGCTGCCTCAAGTTGTTGCTCCCAAGTCCTGTGGATACAACAGCAAATGCGCGATTACGGTTTTGAATTCCTAACTACTCCTATTTTAGTCGATAATTCTGCTGCCTTATCTATCACTAGAAATCCTGTGCAGCATTCAAAGACCAAACACATCGAAATTAAGTATCACTTCATACGTGATTGCTTTGATAAAAGGCTAATTGATGTTGTTAAAGTCCACACTGATGACCAACGTGCCGACCTTTTTACCAAAGCATTTGATAAATCAAGATTTGACTTTTTATTATTGGTAAACGGCATTAAGGTCAAGCAAGAGTAATCCGCATCGGAAAATCGTTTTTGTAAATATCTTTGTGTTTTTAAAATTATTGTAAGTTTGTTTATTTTAGGGGGAGTAAATCCATATTTGAAAATTCAAAAACATCGAAAAATTTCAAAACGCAAAAACAATAGAAAAACAAAAATGAGTTTCCTGGCGAGCAAAAGAGAAAATGATAGTACATCAGTGGTCTGTCTAAACCTCTTTAAACTAAAATGCAAAATGAAAAATGTTAAGCAGCTCTATATAAGATATATCGGTAGGCTCACAATCATCTTAAAGTGTGCAGGGTGATATAAACCTTAAATCGACTGAAGACCAGGTGGGAACCCCTCATTGGCATATGGTCCTAGTACCGAAATTTCGTTTGAGAGATTGCTGAGGTTCTGAGATATGTGGTCTTTATGCTGTTTATCATCTGCGTATCATGGTTGTTTCTTTTACCGAAACAAACGGAGACGAAGTCTAGATCTTCCATGATATCATAAATACGTGTACATACTGCATACGACCTCAATAAGTGATCAACAATCACATGTCCCACAAAACAAGTGATACTATATCACATTATCCGGGAGTCAAGTTCGTCTCTTTGCTGTACGAAAGTACTGACCTGTTCACGGACTTGCTCCTGTGCCCTCATGCATTTAAAAATCAAGTTCCTCATCAATAAGTGATTCTATCACATAGGGCTTGTTTTCATCAAAATAAGTGAGTATCTCACATTTTCATATACGTCAAAACAGATGATAAATGGTATACTCACCAGTAAGATGAATTCTCATGCATACCTTGATACGGGAATGTGTCGTGATGTGGATGAACACCGGTCGGTAAGTATAAATCATACCTTAACGTATCCCCTCGCCATGATTACATATGATAAGTTGAGCTTATGTGGATAACAATACCGATAATCGTTATAGGATGTTTATCAAATTGTTAACAAAAAGAACAACAAGAGTGTTTTGGCATGACCGTACACTGATATGATTCTCTTACCCTCGTAACTCGCAAAAAGAATGTTTGTATATATTTACCTTTCTTAGTTTCTGCAACTCTGTATATATTTATTTACTGCTTTCAGTTGTTACATTTGAAATATTCAAAATACCAAAAAGATTTTAGGTGTGTTTTAATATAAACTTTATAAAAGTCAAAAAGATTTTATTTCTGCTTTAGTTTTGATTAACCGATGTTGGAACTCAAGTCTTCGATATCTGAAATCTGATGAAAACCAAAACGACTGAATCTTCATAAATGGTCAGAGTTTGCAAGTTTTGAAAGTTAATAATCAAAATTGAAAAATCTGTTAACTTTTCAAACAAATTGTCGGACGGTAGTTGAATGAGAATTGCTCTCATATGCGTCGTTTGTTTATGTTAATTATATTCCAAGCAGTTGTTCTCATTACGCGTTTAGATTTCTTACATGTGCAGATGCTAAAGGCGAAGAGAACATGTTCATTGACAAGCTTCGGAATGAAGACACGACATGGAGGCACTGAAAAGACAAAGATGATTGAGTTGCCGCTGACCTATCATCAACACCACAAGGATCTCAAGCATTGAAGTCAAAAGATTCACAAGCATAATCAAAGGGGGAGTTTGTTAACACACTACCTAAATGAAAAGGGAGTTTGTTGATACACTTTCTACTTACGACGCGTGAAGACTTTAAAGATCCTCCGACATGGAAGATATGGAAGATGAACCTTACGAGTAGCGTCCAAGGGGGAGTTTGTTGATACATATTATGTGGTCGCGACTCGGTTCGGTTCAACTCGGTTAGGTTCGGCTCAAGCCCGACATCACGACATTCCTCCGTCGTGCGTCCCAGAGTTCTACATTCATAAGTTGGCTAATCTTCACAAGTGATGTATCAGAATGTACGTAAAGCTTGGGCCAATCAATTTAAACGCAGAATGCATGTTGGGCCATTACATTTGGGCCTAAACTATCATTGGGCCGAAACCCATAAACAACATGCATGTCGACGAAACAAGGAAGTGTTTCGTCGACTTTGAAGACTTTGTTGTTTCATCGACTTTGTTGTTTCGTCGACAACAACTATTTCGTCGACTTGTTCAGTTTCGTCGTGTCTGTGACTATATATATATTCAGATAGAACTCAAAGAACACAGAACACACACACGAGAGAACCAGAGAGAGTTTACAGAGATTATTTTGTAAACATTGTATTGTAACCGTTTCAAGTATTAATACAATGGAGTGTTAATCGTTGAGTCTCGTATTTATCATTTACGTGTTCGAACTTGGTTTAACGTACCCGTTTGGATTCCGCACTTTCGGGTTTGTCAGAAAACAGGGAATAGAGGTTACTCGATCCTCCGGGTGGACCTATAACCCGCAAGTGCGGAATCCAAGTGGGTATGCAACCAAGCAAAGAACACAAAATACACGAACAAGATTCAATGTTTAAAGCTTCAATGTATTAAACCAGAAGAGTTTGTTTACAAAAGATAATACAATAAGTTTCTCTCAAACCTAACTGGTGTGCTCTCTATCTCAAACTGAGTTACAATGTTGTGATTTGATATTCACAACTAAACAATAATACGAATGTGAATGTAATCTGATAGGTCTCTATTGATTTTGAGTGATTACAAACAAGAAATTGAAAGTGATAAAGATAACAATAGAAAGGGGATGAGAAGATTAGAGCATACAGATAGGGAGATGGGAAGAAGAACACACACTTGTTAATAATCTCGATACCTGTAACACCCCGAAAACGGGTTTGGTAATTAACCCACGTTTATACTAAAAGACGGGTAAAGTACTGTTAGTGGTAAAAATAGCCCGGTGAATATTAGGATTTTAAATAAATAAACCTAATATTAAATAAAAGTAGTATACAGGCTTTTGGAGGAAATAAAGTTTATAGAAGGCCCGACCTAACGGGACCTAAAATAAACTTAGTCATAAATATTCCCGAACCCGCTAAGTTAACTAGGAATATTTAACCTAGTTAATAAGTGGGAAAATTGTTAAAAGAAATAAGTAGGTTGTGGCCTACTTAATAACGAACCAAACACGAGGGGTTAAAGCAGGATAACTAGAAAAGTTATTTAATTAAAACAAACACAAACACACACACACAGTGTGTGTTCTGGATCGAGCTCAAGGGCGACCAAGAAGGGTCAAACCCTAATCAACACAATTTCATCAAATTGAAGGGGCAAATCAAGTACAAATCAAAATCCGAGTATGAATTAGTGATCTCCATTGAAAAAGGAGTCATGAGGTATGTAAATTTCTTGAGAAATCTCTAGTTGAAATTCTGAGCAAACCTAGAGAACTCGAATCTGAGCTTGCATGTTTGTTGTTTGGATGAAATTAGTGATGAAACTATGTCTAGGAGTAAACCCTAGTCATGTACTTGTTGAATTGATGTTCATGGTTGTGAATTCATGGTATCAGAGCCTAGGTTTAAGAGATTCAAGTATGGTGGGGGAAAACTATGCTTGGACTTAAACCTTATGCTCTTAATAAAGATTAGTGTTCGGTTCGAAGCTTGATCGCAAATCCGGTTAGTACAAGTATGTTAATAGTTTAGCATGCTAAAGTGTTGTAAACAACACATAGGGCTATCGTGTGATACACGTTACCCCAATTAAAATGATTGATATAGTTGACGAAAATACGCGCGTTGACGCGTATAGTAGAAAAAGCCTTGTATTAGAATACGGGCGATTATTGAAGTAGATGTTACTAACTTTTGTGAATGTTTTAATTGAAGGACACTCGCGTTTGAAGACGACGAGAGTCAAATGAATTATGGATATGATGATGGAATGGTCCGAGATATGACAAGAAGAGCATGCTCATTAAGGACCTAAATTGCGTAGTGGTCGCGAACAAGGTTAATGGCAAGGAACGCCCGTTGGGGCAAACATTACCAGGTGCACATTTTAAATAATCGCACAATTAGCAATATGCAACAAATATGTAGAGAATAATCGTTGCATAGGTAAATTAGAAACTTGGAAAGCCTGAACAGAAATACATATCCAGGATATAATTTCCAAGAAAACTGAATAGAGGCGTTACTTACATAGGGCGTGATGTGAAAACTATAAAAAGGTCGTGTATGTCATGTGTTAAATCGCTTACTCTGGCCAAGTAAGTAGTGGCATATGATACCACGAGTTTCTTATAGCGGACACATTTACATCCGATGTAGTAAGGGCGGAGTAAATGGGACTAATTAAAAAGTACCCAAATGAATCAGATAAGCAAAATATTTGATAATAATGTAAACGCACAACCGAGTGATTGAAGCGTATTACATCAAGATAATGAGCCCGAGTGAAGGGACAAAGAAGCATGAAAAATGATTTAGACAAGTATTGGGAGGGAGTGTACTTACACTCGAACCCAGAAAACGCAAGCATGAAAAATGATTTATACAAGTATTGGGAGGGAGTGTACTTACACTTGAACCCAGAAAACGCAAGCATGAAAAATGATTTATACAAGTATTGGGAGGGAGTGTACTTACACTTGAACCCAGAAAACGCAAGCATGAAAAATGATTTATACAAGTATTGGGAGGGAGTGTACTTACACTCGAACCCAGAAAACGCAAACATGTAAAATGATTTAGACAAGCAATGGGAGGGAGTGTACTTACACTCGAACCCGGAAAATGCAAATATGTCTCTTAACGAGTCGTTTTTGTAAAACGTCAAACGTAAGGACAAAGTCAGAAAATTTCGCCGGAAATAAACAAATGAAGCCTTAGACTACGGTCAAGGTCAACTAAAGCTCATAAGCGAAAATATACGATTTTAAACATAGCAAGACATGCTTTGAAGCTATATATGAATATATATATACATTTGAATGTAGATACAAATAAAAGATGATTTACGGGATCATCATAACCTACGGGATTAAACACAGTGTTAAGGCCTACGGGACCAGAATGACCCTTGGGTCACGAAAAGAAAAGGAAATAAACCTTAGTGTTTTCAGTAAAAAGGGGGTGAATACCTAAGGAAATAGCCTACGAGGCTACGTGAAAGAACCTACGGGTTACTTAACAAAGCGAGAGAACCAGTTGAAAATCCTCGCATAAAACTAAGACTGTAAAAGAATAAATTACAGACTGTCAATGTCCTGTTACGAAAAATTGACGAAAGATAAAGAGAAGATCCTAAACTAAAACCTTGGTTTTAGTAAGAAATAACGTTTTTACGAATGAGATTCCTGACAGGAAAATTGAATATTAAGCATGAAAGGTTCAAGTCTTGACACCGATAGGCGCAAGACTTTATATTCAAAAAAGTGATATTTCGGAAAGGAAATTTTGATATAAATTAAACATGATGTAACACATTCACGGTCAAGAAATGTAATGTGAAGTAGAATCACATTATAACCAAGCAAGTGGTAAAAAGTAACTGGACTAATAAGTCTAATTAGTGAGACCCGCCAAGGTCATTTAAATAAATTTGGTTTGCTTGTAAACAGTAGGTTCGGTATGACTGAACCGAATAAATAAATCTGAAAACAAAAGAAAGTATTGCTAAAAGTGAAATATTTCACTAAGGACCCTTAAACGGGTCGAGGTGACGAATGCACCAAGAGTTGGATAATATATAAAAGCGATGGAAATCGCTAAGTTAACTAAACTAGTAAAAATAACGGAATTACGTTATTTCAAGTTACATTATGTCATATGAGATACTTAGAGGTTCTGTAACCAAAAAGACATTACCATAATTTTTTTTCTGGTAATGCTAACAATTGGTTAAAGTATGAGTAATGCTTAAGTGATTACTCAAGTCAAACGCATTGAGTTTAGAAACTCAATGAACTATGTAAGCAAGGTTTCGAGGACGAAACCTCTTTAAGGGGGGTAGACTTGTAACACCCCGAAAACGGGTTTGGTAATTAACCCACGTTAATACTAAAAGACGGGTAAAGTACTGTTAGTGGTAAAAATAGCCCGGTGAATATTAGGATTTTAAATAAATAAACCTAATATTAAATAAAAGTAGTATACAGGCTTTTGGAGGAAATAAAGTTTATAGAAGGCCCGACCTAACGGGACCTAAAATAAACTTAGTCATAAATATTCCCGAACCTGCTAAGTTAACTAGGAATATTTAACATAGTTAATAAGTAGGAAAATTGTTAAAAGAAATAAGTAGGTTGTGGCCTACTTAATAATGAACCAAACACGAGGGGTTAAAGCAGGATAACTAGAAAAGTTATTTAATTAAAATAAACACAAACACACACACACAGTGTGTGTTCTGGATCGAGCTCAGGGGCGACCAAGAAGGGTCAAACCCTAATCAACACAATTTCATCAAATTGAAGGGGCAAATCAAGTCCAAATCAAAATCCGAGTATGAATTAGTGATCTCCATTGAAAAAGGAGTCACGAGGTATGTAAATTTCTTGAGAAATCTCTAGTTGAAATTCTGAGCAAACCTAGAGAACTCGAATCTGAGCTTGCATGTTTGTTGTTTGGATGAAATTAGTGATGAAACTATGTCTAGGAGTAAACCCTAGTCATGTACTTGTTGAATTGATGTTCATGGTTGTGAATTCATGATCATACACTCATGTGTCAAGTGGGTTTTGATTAGGTAGTAAAGATGATGATGTACACATGTTTAAAATCATCATAGTTGCTAGTAGGAACAAGATACTTGAACAATTTGTAAGTTTGAGTAATTGATCATAAGCGATAGTGGTAAATTTTAATGTTAATCTTGGTAAAAATAACTAGTTGGGAACTAGTTAGTAAATATGTAAAATTATGCACATTAGGTGTTTGTTAAAATGCCTAAATGAGAACTAAGTGTTGATAATGTGCCTAATTGAGTCTTGTGAACTTGATAGTGCAATCATATGTGTTAATTGGTGATTTGACTTTTAAATAGTCAAACCGACCATTAATAAGATCGAATGGTAATTGTGATAGAAAATATGTAAGATGGAATAGTCATAATTAATGATGACTAATATAACCGTCTTACGAATTATGATGATAGTTTGACGCTTGACAAGCTAGGTGGAGGCTTGGAAAGGAAGCGGGTCAAACGAAGCGAGTATGAAGGAAAAGCGTAATTCGGATGCAAGGTAAGTATAGCTTACACTAGTCTTAAATTGTGGGATATTTTCTTATCAAAAAAATTACGAATGAGATATCTAAACAATTGAAATAGGATGTTCCGTCGTGTAGTCGAACTGAACAAGATAATCCAAGATGAAAGAAACCATAGTAATGGTTAATAAGAGGTAAATCGATAATTTGGTCATATTACGTCGAAAGCAATAAACGGTTTATAAGTAAAATGACCGTACGGTGTTAAACGGAACGAGTCATGTAGATGAGACGATAATAAATATCATCTCGCATAGATAAATGATCAATTCGACCAAACGGGTCAAAAGGTGTAGACATCACCTTTTGACAACATCGACTAATGATTCTTTTGCCGAGTTAAATGCTTACAGGAATAGATATCCAATGGATACCCGCATCGTTCTTAATTAGCAATTATAAGGCAAGGTATTAAAACCGGGTAACAACTTGATCCAAGCCAGGTACGTATTCTAGATAAACTCATCAATTAGAACTTGAAGTTCTATGAGAGTTAGACAAAGTAAAAAGGACATTCGGTTACCTAAAAAGGTAAACCAAAGAATTTAAATTATAGACAGAGTGTTTTGAAAATAAGATTTGATTAAAAATGAGATTTTGGGCGTACTTGGCTTAAGCAAGCCCTTTTGTCGTAAAAGAAGGGTTAAAAATGACCAAAACGCCCTTGTAAGCAAAATTAAGCAAACAACCCTTAGAAATTGTTTGAAAACGAGTTTTATAATCAAGTTAATACTTAGAATAAGTATAATAGTGTAAGATGTAAATCCTTGGTCAAAAGACTCTATATGAGTCTTTGCCGTAAATTGATAATACAAAGGGTAAATCTCGGATTAGATAGATCGTCACATTAAAACCATCACAAATATAGATGTGATGAAAGATCATTTGATAACTAATGTGAAAATAAAATGCTAGAAAGAAATGGGTGTGTGTTATGCGTCAAAGTGCTTAAATGTCCTTAACGGGTCAAAATAAGCACTTGAGTATAAGCGGGTTTAAACTGTGTAGGAAACCCGTGGTTTGAGGCAAATATGATAGACGATATAGAAATTAGAAGGTTCACGAGAAATTGGAATCGAACAAATAAGTTTGTTTGATAAATACATGAATGGGTTAAAATGGGTAAATTCTAGTTTAAGCCGAATGCATAAAAGTCTCAAAATTTATTAAGCCGGATGTCGGATTTTAACTCCATATGATGGGGAATCAAATTACAAACATGTAGGAAGAAACGGTAGGTCAAACGGATAAGCGGACTGAAAGTTACGAATGTTTTCGTAACAAAAACGGCAAAATTGGAAAGGCTGAATGCAGGGACCACCGTAAATTACGGTGCCACCGTAATTTACGGTGGAGCCTGAAAGTGTTACGCCAGTTTATTACTGGTTTACGGTGGCAACATAGAAAAACATGGGCTACCGTAAATTACGGTACCCACCGTAATTTACGGTGGACCTTGTCCAAAAATGCATTTTAATTAATTTTGTTTTCCGGACTCGTTTAGATATGTTTTAAACCGTGTTCGACTAAAGCATTTCATGTTTATGAAATGTAGGTACTTTCTGGGATGCCGGAAGACGATCAAGCTCAACGAAGAACCGAACACGATAAAGATACACGCTTCCGCACTTTGTCACGTTGTAGATTTTTAAACAACAAATTCGATCACATTATGTAGAATAACTTATGATTTGTAAAAGTTTTAATAAACCCGTATTTTTATAGCATGCGTAGTCTTAACTACACATCTAATTGTTGGTAATTACTTGATTGTTTTCGTAAAATATACGTTAAATCTTGAAATATAAGAACGGGTGTTACAATACCCTATTCTTTGATTCTAACATCCTTTATAACTTGCAAAGGTTCCTTCACCTTGAGGGGCCTCTTGGACTAGGCTTCTTGATTGGGCATGTTGGCTTAGGTCTATCGACTTCATAACATACAAGATCTGTTTATATACCCACAGATCTGCAACCGTACGAAGGATACATTGGGCCCTTAAGCAAAGCCCACAAAGGACCTGAACCTACGAAATACTATAGTTTTTTCGTCCAAATATGTGAAGAATGTTCTTCGTCCAAACATGTGAACCATGTTCTTCGCAGGCTTATGTTCTTCGTGGAAAGCAAGCCCAAACAAATAAAAAAGGTCTTCAAATGATAACAGGCCCAATAAGCAACAATTCTACGTTGTCATGCATGGCAGTTTCTTCATATAATTCATCCATGCATTGATAAGTTATTCACATGACATCATCATGGTGATGACGGTCCGCGGCTCTTCATGCTTCGTGTGTCGATCTCTAGGGCATACGACGGAGGAATGTTGCGACGTCGGTCTTGAGCCGAACCGAGCCACATCCACACAAAATTTTGTATCAACACTATCTGAAACGCTAACATTGTTATTTCATTGCCAAAACATTAGTTTCCTGTTACGTTGACCGTTAGATTTAGGGGCAATTTGGTCGTTTCACATCCAAAGCTTCCTAATTGTTGGCCCTAAAATGGATCTTTGATCTCTAGACAATCGAATAACTTGAATATATAAACTGAGAGTTTGAATACAATACAATGGAATGTGATGAACTAACTACAAATGAAACTATCTATCCATCCCTATTTATAGTTTCTAAAAGGTGCGATCCAATAGACGCGTCCTTTCACGAACGGGTGCGTCTCTTGAATGTGTGGATGTAATTAAACATGAAGGGGTGTGTCTCTAGAATCAAAAGTTGTGTCCCTTCATCCTTGTATGGCTGTGAATTGCGAATGGATGCCTCCCAAGGGCGCACCCTTTAGGGTGGTGTTTGTCAAGTTCTGTTTTGACACAAATAGCCCCTCAACTTTGTAACCGCCAATCTTTATACTAATTACCATATAACCCTTGAACTTAAGGATGTGTAGGGATTATAACTTTCATTCACCCCCTAATCACGAACATCCTTGAGTTGTAGATCTTGAACTCCAAACAGTTTTATCTTCTCGAATCTTCTCGGTATTTAACACTTCACATGTATCTTCTTATTCACGAACCTTTCTCCTCACGAACTTGCTTCACACGAACATTTTGCTTCACACTTGTCTTGACCGCACTTGATTTGTATCACACGAACCTTTTCTTGTGTAGTTGTCTCAACACGAACTCCACTCGGTCTTGATTAACTTCCCCACCATCATATCACATGATCGAAATCCATCTCGCATAGATTTTTGATAAACTGACTCACTCAGATCTCTCTTGCGGTTGTATCACACAACAATTTTTTGACCCAATCACAGGATACGCGTGTCTTCTTCTTGGTCTATCACAGATTTAATCGCGTTATCATGGTTGTTTCTCACAACGGGTTCTTCATCATTGCTTGCTTCCCTCACGGATTCTTCACTTTTTCCTGATCCACTCACTGGATTATTTTATTGCATATTACTATATCAAATTCTGCATTCACTGCTTCATTTTTTCTCTACATTCACTGCACTTTTTTTTTCTGCACTCACTGCAAATTATCTTCTTGTTTCCGGCATTCACTGCATCTTCGAGCCTTCACTTGGTAATTATAGATTCTTCGAACACACTTCGAATCACTCGAATGATTCCGTCTTTACTCGCTTCTTCTTCACGATCGACTCACTTGATTTTCTTTTTCCCAATTGATTCGCTCAATTTTCTTATCTATACTATGAACTTGGACTCCAAACCTTCACCCGCGAATAAAACTGGTCGCGTATAACCACCGAATTAAATTTTGATTCTTCCTGGCCCTCCAAATGAAACAAAAGAACCCTGTCCTGCGCTCTTGTACTTGGTTCGATACATTCACGAACCCTTAGTCTGATTGCTAACTTAGAATTCTCACAACCCTTACTTTCTTGTTTCTAAAATTTCTTGGCCACCAATACGAACCACTGTACCGGTAAACTCAATTCCCTTGAATTCAACAAACTCTCAAATCTTTAACCCCGCGTATAACTCCAAAGCGTAATAATCAAACAATCTAATTCGCAGTAAACCCCGGAATAAAAAACCCTAGATTCCTAACCCTGGTTCGATAACCTTTAACCCATAAAACTAAAAACTTGCGAATTGAAAAATAGAATGATGAAACCTGATCGCGAATAACTCTGCGATTCGATGCCTTGCGATTCCCGTGCCTAGAGCCTGGCGCTCTGTTACCAATTGTTGGCCCCAATGGATCTGTGATCTCTAGACAATCGAATAACTTGAATATATAAACTGAGAGTTTGAATACAATACAATGGAATGTGATGAACTAACTACAAATGAAACTATCTATCCATCCCTATTTATAGTTTCTAAAAGGTGCGATCCAATAGACGCGTCCTTTCACGAACGGGTGCGTGTCTTGAATGTGTGGATGTAATTAAACATGAAGGGGTGTGTCTCTAGAATCAAAAGTTGTGTCCCTTCATCCTTGTATGGCTGTGAATTGCGAATGGATGCCTCCCAAGGGTGCACCCTTTAGGGTGGTGGTTGTCAAGTTCTGTTTTCACACAAATAGCCCCTCAACTTTGTAACCGCCAATCTTTATACTAATTACCATATAACCCTTGAACTTAAGGATGTGTAGGGATTATAACTTTCACTATAATCACACTTGCCACCTCCCTTATCTTTTCACCCTTACTCTCTGACACCCTATTCTTCATTTCTCCCCTTCTTCACCGGGGACTAACGTTCCGGCGACAAACAATGTCCGGCGATTCAGCAACTCCTCTTCACAACGAACACATAATGGAATTCACTGTTGATTTTCACAACGAACACATCCTTGGTACGTATATCAAGCATATTTTATATATTGATCAATTTCCTTAAGATTGGAGTAACAGTAACGAAAACCATTCAATGAACTATATCAACTATCATTCAATTTAAGTCAGTTTGGGAAAAGTATCACAAAATACTAATCAAGATTCATATAATACATGTTTCATTTATCTTACTTTTTTAAGCAATACTTTGAAAATGTGATTACTTTGAAATTAGCTCTTTTAGTTTTCATCAAGTTGTCATTTATTTTTATATGTAACTTTTTTTTTTTATAAACACTCAAATCTTTAACAAAATGCAAATAGTACCTTAATTGGAAGTCAAAAGTGTCTTAATTTCATCTTTGTTTCTAAGACCCTAAGAAATAATACTAAATGATTATGATTTACATTTCATTGAATTTGAAGGATTTACATATAAAAATAACATGCTAAGGGGACTGGGGGTGGAGAACTTTTTCTCCGTGATGGCAGTTTTCCACGCGTGATGGGATGCAATAAACCGCCGCCACCTACAATTTCAACGCGTGAAGGGGAGCTTCCGTGATACATTTCACGCGTTATGGCTTATTCAGTGATAAATGGAAGTGAGGGGGTGTGAGGGTTTATTGTTGGGTGTTGTGAGTGATGACCATTGCCACTAAAAAAGGTTGTGAGTGATGGAAAAATAGTTGATGACATGACGGAACTTGATTGGGTGTTGTGAGTGATGAGTGATGACCACCCCCACCCCTAATTTAAGTTGAACCGTTTGACACATGCACATGGATTGGAAATAATTTACAATGAGAGGCACTTCCTCAGCACCCGCTATTTGGTTTGAACAAAAATACATGCATACAATAATATTCATACAAGTGCACTATCTAGTATTAGATATTTTACTTTTTATGGGGAAACAAATAATTCAATTAATAAAGAAAGAGTAAAGAAAAAGAAATGAGAAGAAAAAAAGATAAGAGTGGAAATATATAGTTAATGTACATACTAGTTAGCAAATGTTTCAACTTTCAACCTACAAACACATGTTTTTAAGATCCTTGTAGAGCTCAAAAGCGAGAAGAAAAAGCCTAACATGAGCAAGCAGTTCGTGTCAAGTAAGCCAAGGAGCGACTGCCTAGTGAACCAAACAAGGCGTTACTTCCAACACCTTGAGGTGTGATTAGGCAAGTCATCCTTGGCTACCAAACAAGAACTCTTCCATTCATGTAAGAACTTCTCTTCGAGTTATGTTATTAGATATGGTGTGAAAATATAATAGCAAAACTTCCTATTTATAGCCTATGTTAATAGAGTGGCCAATGGAACCACATTATTCTTTTCCTTACAAATTTGGTTTTAAACCTTCTACCATTATCAACATCTTTAAAAGAATATATCGTAAACATAAAACCGTGTTCTTCAGTCTGTGGCCAAAAATCTAGCATATGTGAGTTGACTTTAGGCTAGTTGATGCCTCCTTGAAAGATAAGCTGAAATATTCTGTAGGTTCCCATTTTGTAAATTATACTCCAGAAGACTCATTGGGTCAATGAATGTATTTGGAATCACAAGCACTCCATGTTACATTTCAGGCTAAAGTTTGACTTTTGATACATATATGCAACATGCCATCCATGCTTTTGGAACAAAGTTTTATGCAGATTCATAATGGTTTTCTGATTTCTTCACAAAGTCAAAGAATTCTATTATGCTTTTTCATACACATACCAATTGGAATATATTCTACTTGTATTGAATTAAGTTGTGCCTGCAAGTCCTTGTATTTGGTTTTCTTCATTGATTGAATGCAGTAATGAAACGTTCATATGATTTTTCCCATTTGCTCCTGAACATGCATTTTGCATAAAAAGTTGCACCTTATTTGTAAGCACCGGATTCTAGTAATTTGATTTCAATAAAAGAGAATGCAACATGAGGTGTATGGGGGTGTATGAATATGTTATATATTGATGTCGTGCAGTTCAGCCAACAAGTTGTGATAAATCATTTTGAAATATTATTATCTGAGTAAGTTCATGATAAACATCCTAAATTTTACTAAGAAACAAGCCAACAAACATACTCGATTTCAAAATGAGTTTTGTTTGGAAGTCGATATACTTTGTGCTGAATAGTAAAAAAATTGAAAACATGAGAGATTTAATTTAAATATATAGAAAAAGTTTACTTTTCAAAATATACAAATAAAATAATTTGTCCACGCCAATGATCTCTAGATAAGTGGTAAAAGTGTTGCATTTCTCTCGAGAGATTCAGGTTCAACTTCCACTTGGTGTAGAGTGAATCACTGGTGGGTAATGATAGGAGACCCAGGGAAACCTGGGTTGGATACTTGAGCCAAACGAGTTTTACTGGTAATTTCACAGTTGTGCCTACAGGCAGGTGAGTTACTGGGTTTTCCCCGGAATTGGTGGTGAACTCGGGTTACTTTTGGAGTACTCCGTTTGTCCAGTTGGTGCCTCGAGAGTGCTCGGGATTGATTCTGTTGGCCGTTAAAAAAAGAATTTGTCCACGTCATTAAGTTATTCTTTATACTACCTTGTATGTAATTTTCGAGTTAGACTTTGTGTCTTTTCTTCTTTTTGTTGTATCTATTTACTAAGTGTTACACTCAACCACGTTTCATTTTCTGTACGGTAGGTGACATTAACAAGGGATACGTTGGGTTAGTCAAATCAATCAATCATACTCAGTAAAATCCCACAAATAGCAAAGCTATTTGTAGGGTCTGGGGAGGGTGGGATGTAGGCACACCTTACCTCTACCCCTAGGGATAGAGATGCTGCTTCCAGAGAGACCCTCGGCTCCAGAACACAATTATTTCTTTCCTGGCTGCTCCAAAACACTCAGGAAAGAAATAAATAGAACATGAGGTGTGCGTGTGTGTATGAAGCTACCAATGTAGCATGAGTTGTGAAAGAGTGCATGGTAAAACAGAACAAGTGTGACAACACAAAACAGCCTATACACATAGTTACATATCTACGACCATACACTACACCTAAAAACACAATTGTACAAAACGTCCTATACACATAGTTACGTATGTACGACCATACACTACACCTAAAAACACAATTGTACCTCTCCTAGAAATCCTTAACCTTAATCCTACGTCTCCACGAGTTCCTATCATGGACCATGTTCTCAGAGAGGTGCAATCTTTGCAAATCCTGCTTAATCCGCTCATCCCAAGTAATTTTGGGTCTGCCTCTACTCCTCCTCCCCTCCACCTCGAGGGTTTCAATCACTCTAACTGGTTCTATCGTCTGCCTCCTCTTCACATGCCCAAACCATCTCAATCTTCCCTCCTTTATCTTATCTGATATACTAGCTATTTCTAATCTCTCCCTAAAAACATTATTTCTTATCCGGTCTAACCTTGTGTGCCCACACATCCATCTTAGCATTCTCATCTCTGCTACCTCCATCTTACATGCATGTACTTCCTTAATGGCCCAACATTCGGGTTAGTCAAAGAAGTCATTAAAAGGAAGATGAACGACCAAGAAAAATGTTACCTTCTATTTAAGTTATTTAGGTATAAACTATCAATTGGTTATCTTTGGAAGCTATTATGCATAGCACGTGGTTACTATGTGTATATTTTGGTTGTGCAAATTTACATCAAAGATATCACGAGTTGTGGGAGCTTTACCTGTGCATGAGGATAAAAACAAGACAAGGAGAAGCATCAATGTAGCCATTATACTCTAACAGGCGTAGACCTTTCCCACTTCATATCAAATTTCGGGCATATGGCAAAAAACTTTTATAGAGTTGAAAACTTAATTATAGAGGGTTTGTAGCCATACACCCATGGGCGTAGCCCTATGCCTAACCCATGATCAACAATGGTTTTTAGCAACTTTTGACAGGTTTTATGGTCTTATTCTCCAAAAAACGGATCGTTGCGTTACATCAGAGGTGCAAAGGGACGGCCAATGTAGAAGAAAACTTTAATGACTTAGGTTTTCTATCAACCCAATCATGTCTTTCATTTCAAACGATGGTTGGGGTGGGATGCAGGTGTGATGGTGGTGTTTAGAGGTGGTCGATAGAGTGCGACAATGTTCCTTTTAGGTGTAGGTGCGACAGTGGGGTTTAGAGGTGGTTGGGAGATAACAACGCTGGTCGTATTCGGTGGTGATTTATGGTGCTAAATGGTGGCATTGGAGGTTGCAAGGTAGTGCTCGATTAAGGGTAAGTGAAAATGAGAACGTTACTAGTTTATTTAACCTAAATTCACCTATAGAATTGCCGACGAAGTGTCTCATGTGATGGTTATTTATTTTATTATTAATAACTGATGACGGGGGTAGCCCAAGACCAAATATGAATGATTTAAATATGTAAATGCTCATAAGGCAAAATGGTTCAAAGGTTAAAAACCTGGGAAGACGAGATAAAGTAGCACGGAACAGTAAGTAGTCATGTCTCCAGATTACTTCACCAACTCGCCAGCCGCAAAAGCAGTGCAGGTCCACAGAGCACACTCTATTATCCAGGGGTCAAAAGGCTTCAACCCACGAAAGGGCAAGCCCCTCACTGCAAGCAAGGTCACTAGTCAAATGCATTCCTCTTTGGGAGATGTCTTCTCCTATATATTTGACACTTCATTTATTGAGTGAAGACATGCCTGGCCAGTCAATATTCCTTAAATCTCTGGTCATTCATTCCGAGTACTTGCTTCATGCGAGTTACTCCCTTTCACATCCAACACACACATCCTGTTTGCCCCTTCATCCGAATCTGAAATACACTTCAGAGAAGGATCCATAGCAAACAACAAGAATAAACTAGTGAACCTCCTTCCACGTCTTGCAAACGTGGGGGGACCCCACGACCTGCGTTAGGCAAAGTTAAACCCTTTAACCCTTTTGCCTAACCAACCTCGCTACTACCTTTGGTCTCTTATTTGTTGCATCAACAAGTTGGCGCCCACCGTGGGGCTACGCCACTATTTCTCCTCAAAAAGACCTAGTAGTGTAGCTCTTTCCTCTTGAAACTACCATGTCCAAAAGCGGATCCCCGGGTGAAGTAAATCAGGTTCCAAACACCTCAACCCCGGGTACTAGCCAAGCTCATGTGGCTATACCAACTCCTTTCTCAATTCCGGGGAGCGCTTCTGAATTCCTCACTTTTAACACGCCAACTCCGTTCAGATCCGGAGTCCCTTCCCCCAATGTTGGTGTCTCGGACACCCCGACACGTATTGAACTTACCCCCGAGGGGGTTGCCAACAATTTCCTTGAGTTGAGGTCTCTCCTCAACCAACATGTAAATAAGGAAATGGACAAGAGAGTGAGGATTCGTCTAGACTATGATGAGCCCGAACTAACGTTGTCTCCCGGACCTCCCATCCCACCTTTTACAACTAGGAATGAGGCTGGTCCCAGTAATCCTCCAAACCCTAATCCATATCTGTCTACAATGGCAAATCCTACAACACGTCCTCTCTTTTCATCTCAACCAGCTATAAATGGTGCTCCTCTGGGCCATGAGCTGACCCTAGATCAGCTCCTACAGTCCCCAGTAATAAGCCTTCCAGCTTCTACAACAACATCGTGGGAACAGGCCCTATCCGTGCTCCCTTTGGCACGAAGTGCCGTTATGAGCACCCCCCTTGAAGTAAGCTGCTCAGTTGCACCCGGAAGCCTTCAAGGCTTCAACCTCATACCACCAATGATGGCCCAGATGATGGCCAGCTTCCCGTGGCAGCACTTTATTAATAAAGTGCTAGCCACTCAGGGAAACAACAGCAATGGCAATAACGTGGGTACAAGGGCTGAAGAAGACTTGGCCAAACCATATAATCCAAGCAACCTTTCATGCTTTTCACAGCAAATAGCTGATTATGATTTTCAAGCAAAGATCAAAATGCCTCCTCACATCAAAACATACGATGGGACTGAAGATCCCGAGGACCATCTTCAGATCTTTACCGGTGCAGCAAGGATAGAGAAATGGTCAAACGCTGAATGTTGCCTAATGTTCATGCAAACCCTTGTTGGATCAGCCAGGATCTGGTTCAACGACTTACTTGCTCGAAGCGTTCGAAGCTTTGACGACCTCAGCAAGGGTTTTCTGGCCAATTTCTCCCAACAAAGGCGATATGTCAAAGACGCAACTGTGATCTTCCAGATAAAACAACGTGATGATGAAAGTCTTCGTGAGTTTATTGAACGATACAAGAAGGAAGGTCTCACATATGTAGGGGCAGATGAGAAAATGAGGGTAGCCGGTTTCATGAACGCTGTCACCTCAAAATATCTCACAAGAGATTTCAACAAATCTCTGCCCAAGACTTTGGAAGAAGCTCTCGAAAGGGCAGAAGCCCACATCCGAGGAGAGGAGGCAGTAGATATTAAAGAGTAAAGAAAAAGAGGGTCTAGTTGGCGGAGCAACAGCCCAGCTGTTACACCCGCTTTTACTTCTAATAAAATGACGACCAAAAGATAATAGAAACATAAACTTTTTTAAAAGCGTCCAAACTTTTCTTAATTTATCGTAAAGATATCAATAACATTTGTGCGCTAATCTAACAAAATTTGGGCATGACCCGTCCGTAAGACGAGTGTATCCCTGTTTCAACCATCATCAAACAAGCAAGTTTACGACCCGTTCGACTAGACGCAACTAAAAACCATACATCAAGTGTTAAAAAGTGTAACTAACAACAATGCTATACAAAAACAAGCATTTGACCCAAAACATTGATACGTAATAGAGGTAGCGCTTGATGATCATAAAGTGTGCATATGCTCGCTCCAAATTGCCAAGTCGCCTAAATTGAGGATTTACCTACATTCGACATAACAAATAAGTTAGTATTTAGACACTAACAATTCTAGGTAATAAACCCATTCGCTTCTTTATCGGATTAACATCATTCAATTACTTTGCTAACCGTTAAACGTATCATTACATGCTTGCTTCAAAGTAGAGGCTAAACATACTTTGCTTAACATACCGTTAAGAACAGATACTAGCATCATTACATCACCTTCATTCGATTTGTTCATAACGAACAATCATAGTCATTACATTCTTACATCATACTCCGATCCGAGAAGACGGATCGAGTAGACTTTCATCCATTACATACTTAACTTCCCATACCCGGTTCAACTAAAAGAACCGGATATGATGCGTCATCTTTCGTATTTTAATCATTCCTCACAATCCGTTTATGACGGATTGTACCTTTACTTTCAACTACCATAGAATTCAATTCTCACAACTTTGACATAACAACACGATACAATTAAAATTATTTTACATATGACAACATCATAAATATAGAAATGTGGTGTACACTAACGTACCTCGATCTTGTGAACTTTCCGACTTCCTAGTGTTGGAACCTTCTTCTTTCACGCCTATAACAACACATTCATTCGTTTATTTAGTACAACTAAATCTCATTCATTCACCTTCCAAATTATACATATTATTCTTTTGAGCATTTCATCAAACACCTAGTGTGCGTACAACATATGAAGCATTATGTACATGTACCCTATGCTTAATTTCACTAGATATCATCATAATCCATATAATCAACCATTCTTGCACAAATCATTCATCCTACACATAATAATCTATCAATGTTCTAGTATTCACACAATTATTCATAGCCTTTGCTCTACTTAATCAAATGATATAAACATCATCCTACTAGAACAAGTGGGTTTTCTTTCAAACCTTCAATACAAATGAAATCAAGCATAAAACACCCTCTAACGATGGTTCTAGTTCATACACAAGCATAATTTCATACTAATTCACTGATTGATCGAAACCCATGTTCACTAACTATCATCAAATCACAAAATCCGACTTACCCTATGTAGGAAACTTTTAGATGGTTGGAAATTTCGTCACATGCATTCGAATTTGACCCAGAATCACATCCAATTTAGATTTTTTATGAACTAGGGTTGAAGAGGGGATTTCCCCTCCTGCTCTCTCTTGTGCGCGACCCCCAAAACCCACACACTGGGTTCTTTTTGTTCTTTATTTGTTACTAAAAAAATTACAAACTTAGCCCCTCAAGTTACTTATGTTTTTCATTCTTGTACATCACATGTATATATATATATATATATATATATATTTTTAACTTTCATTATTTATAATAACTTAATTAATCATAAAATCATTTAACCTTTCACAATAATTTTTGTCATAAAATTCGGGGTGTTACACCAGCCAGAAAAAGAGGGAACTTTAACTCCTATGACAGACGTCAAAAGGGTTCAGACCATCGAAGGCCTGAAGGTCGGAACCCTCCAACCAGGGAGAAAGGCATGAGTTTCACACCTCTCACAAAGACTCCTCAAGAAATCCTTGCCACGGAAGAAGTCAAGCAAAACTTTCGGCCTCCTAGGCCTCTACCCAAAAGTAGAAAAAATGAGAACTCCACACAGTTTTGTGAGTTTCATGAAGAAAAAGGTCACCACACCAATGATTGCTTCCAGCTCAAGAAAAGAATTGAAGAAGCTGTTAAGTCCGGAGAACTCGCTCATTTGGTGAAAGGGGTACGGGACAAAATGGCTGAAGGAAAGGGCAAGGACTTCAATATGGTAGATTTCGATGGAAGGGTTCCTCACAAGAGACAGCGGTTGGAAGCTTGGGAGCTTCAGTGTGTTTACTTCCCCCAATAGAAAAAGGCCTTCTTTCAAGCCCTCTTATGGTAGAAGCCACTGTGGGGACGTTGCAAACAAATAAAGCATACATAGACACTGGGGCAGCCACTGAAATCATGTTTGAGAAATTCTTCAACCGCTTGAGCAATGAAGAACGTTCAAGGCTTCAACCCTCTGGGACTTCCATAAAAGGTATTGCCGATATACCCCTCAAGCCTTTAGGGCAACTGACACTTAATGTTCGTTTCAGCGAAGGTCAGAAGGAAAGAATCCAACCACTCACCTTTGTGGTTATCAACATACCTTCAAACTATGATGTGATCATTGGAAGACCAGGGCAGTGTGCATTCTACATGGCTGTGTCTGTTGGCCATGGCACAGTCAAATTTCCCACCGAAAGGGGGATAGCAACCCTTGAACCCTCTCAAGAAGCCTACCTGGTTGAGGGTGAAAGTTCCAGAAGTGAAGAAGACAAGCAAAGGTTAATCATAAATCCTAAGTACCCTGAACAGAGAATAAGGGTCAATCCAAGCCTTTCACAAGAAACCCTCTCATATCTAGAAAAGTTGCTAACACATTACAACGATGTCTTCGCTTGGTGTCCAGAGGATATGACAGGAATCCCCCGGAACATTGCTGAGCATGAGTTAAGAATACCACCTGATGTCAAGCCTGTGGTCCAAAAGAAAAGAAGTTTAGCACCTGAGAGAAGCCTGGCTGCTTGTCAAGAAGTCGAAAAGCTCGTATCAGCCGGCATTCTCCGAGAAGTCAAGTACCAATCATGGGTTGCAAACCCGGTTATGGTCAAGAAACCAGACAACTCTTGGAGGATGTGCATAGACTTCAAGGATCTCAACAAGGCTTGTCCTAAGGATTGCTATCCACTACCGGAAATTGATCTCAACGTTGACTCACTCACCGGTTACCCTTTCAAATGCTTTCTTGATGCTTACAAAGGGTATCACCAAATACTCATGAAAGAAGAAGATGAAGAGAAGACAGCGTTCCACACTGATAAAGGAATCTTTTGTTACAAAAAGATGCCTTTTGGACTCAAAAACGCTGGAGCAACCTACCAACGTCTAGTAGACAAAGCCTTTACAAGCCAAATTGGTAAAAACATGGAGGCATACGTCGATGACTTGGTGATCAAAAGCAAGACGGAGTATCAAATGCTCGATGACATTCAGGAAACGTTCAAGAACCTCAGAAAGGTTAACATGAAGCTCAACCCTGAGAAATGTTCATTTGGGTTTGAGGAAGGAAAGTTCTTGGGTTACATCGTTGGGAAACAAAGCATTAAGGCTAACCCAAACAAGGTGAAAGCTGTTCTTGAAACCAAACCACCGAAAACCAAGAAGGAGGTTAAAAGCCTGAATGGGAAGCTTGCAGCCTTGAAGCGTTTTACCTCCAAGTTGGCTGAAAGATCTCTGCCCTTCTACAAAACGCTCAAGAATTGCTCTGATAAGAAGAACTTCAAATGGACCGATGAGGCTGAAGAAGCCTTCAACCAGATGAAACAACATCTTGCTTCTTTACCTGACATTGCAGCTCCAGAAACGGGAGAGTTAACCTCGGTGTACCTTTCAGTCGCTGAGGAAGCCATAAGCGCGGTCCTCCCCATTGAGCGAGAAAAGGCCCAGGTACCCGTTTATTTCTTCAGCAAAACTCTAAAATTGGCTGAAACCAAATACCCTCCCCTCGAAAAGCTTGCCCTAGCCCTAGTTCAAACAGCTAGAAGGCTTCGAAGGTATTTCCAAGCACATCCTATACAAGTGGTCACCGACCAACCTATTAAGAGTGTGCTTGAAAAACCAGAGAATTCGGGAAGGTTGGCCAAATGGGCAGTGGAACTAGGTGAACATAACATCACCTACGTCCCACGAAAAGCTATCAAAGCCCAAGTCTTGGCTGATTTCATTGTGGAAGTCCCAAACCAAGCAATCACTAAAGTAAACACTGCCACCACTCCAACCCTGAAGCCGGGAAGCTTTTTACCGACGGGGCTTCAAGCGTTGAAGGGTCAGGGGCTGGGCTAATTTTGATCAACCCAGAAGGGTTGGAATTCACATATGCTCTCCGTTTTGATTTTCAGACCACCAATAATGAGGCTGAATACGAGGCACTGATCGCCGGTTTAAGGCTGGCTAAAGAAATGAAGGTTGAAAAGCTTGAAGTATTCACAGATTCTTTGCTGGTCTCGAGCCAAGTAAATGATAGCTACATTGCTAAAGAGCCCAACATGAAAAAATATAAAGAAAAATCCAAGGAGCTGATGAATACCTTCCAAGCATGCCACATTAAGCAAATTTCCAGATCCCAAAACAAAAAGGCTGATGCCTTAAGTAAGCTAGCATCTCTCACTTTTGCCCACCTCACCAAGAAGGTGTTGGTAGAAGTGTTGAAGGCTCCATCGATTGATGAATTGGAAGTTCAAGACGTAGTCACCGAGGAAGATCCAAATTGGATGACTCCCATCATAAAGTTCCTTAAAAATGGTGAACTACCCAATGATCAAGTAGAAGCTGAAAGGGTTAAAATCAAGGCAAGGCAGTACGTACTACAAGGAGAAACCCTTTACAAAAAGGGTTACCGGCCCCCTTGCTAAGATGTGTTGGTCCTGAGCAAAGTAAGTATTTGATCAAAGAGATTCACGAAGGCATATGCGGAGCTCATTTTGGAGCTAGGTCGGTGGTTGCAAAACTCATGAACCGTGGATATTTCTGGCCCTTAATGCATCGTGATACCACTGAACAATTGAGGAAATGTGATGCTTGCCAGATTCATGCACCGATCCCAAAAAATCCCAAGCATGACCTTGTCCCAATAACCTCGGCATGGCCATTCCATAAATGGGGAATGGACATTGTTGGTCCATTTCCCCCAAGCAAATGAGGAGTAAAATTCTTGCTGGTAGCAATAGATTATTTCACCAAGTGGCCCGAGGTTAAACCACTTGCAAAGATCACAGGCAAACAAGTCATCGACTTTGTTTGGGAGATCATTATTTGCCGTTATGGATTGCCGGGGGTAATTGTCACTGACAATGGAAAGCAATTTGCTGAGAAGCCTTTCAGCATTTGGTGCAAAGAATACAGAATCAACCAGATTTTCAGCTCAGTGGCTTACCCGCAATCAAACGGTCAGGGTGAAAGGGAAAATCGAAGCATAGTGGAAGGTATCAAGACAAGATTGGGAAGATACGAAAGCAAATGGCTTGAAGAATTGCCTAGAATTCTATGGGCAATTAGAACAACCGAAAAAACAAGCCATAAGAATACACCCTATAGCTTGGTATTTGGATCCGAGGCTGTGATCCCCGCTGAAATAGGAGTTGTAACCCAACGAATCGTCAACATGGATCCCGAAACAAACCAAAAAGAGACCATGTTGAATTTACAACTCCTAGAGGAAGCACGAGATCAAGCTGCAATTCAAGAAGCCAAATACAAGCAACAAATGGAAGCCTACTACAACAAGAAAGTCAAGAACGAACGATTCAAGCCAGGGGACCTGGTCCTCAGAAACAATGAAGCTAGCAAAAAGGAAAATCAAGGAAAGCTTGTCCCAAAATGGGAGGGTCCATATACCATCCTCGAAGCACACAAGGGTGGATCCTACAAGCTAGTAGATTCAGAAGACAAAAGGCTTCCAAGGCATTGGAATGGCAAAACCCTGAAAAGGTTCCATGTTTAGACAGGAAAGTTTGGTTTGTATCAAAATGTATTTCGAGAACAGCACTATGAATACCTTTTGTAAAAAGCAAGTATTGCTTGAATGAATGAAGTTTTTTTTTATCAAACTTGTCTTTCTATCCTAAGATCAGGTTGAGAACCTAGCAAAAAACTCCATGGCAAGGGCCATGTAAGGGGATGAGCTCCCAGGCCACATCGCTCAATAGGTTCAAGGGATGAATGAACCTATATAAGGGGTGAGTTCCTAAATCAATACAACTCCATGAGACTTATTAGGGTAAAACAAAATTGTCTCATAGACGGGTTTGAACAGCCTGCACCAAATGTTCCTTAAGCCTTAGAAAAATAACCAACAAACAGGCTTATGAAATCAAACAAAAACAAGAAAATAAAAAGGATAGGTGCTATGTCTTCTTGTTAAAAATACCAAGGCTAAGTGACTGCAGCACTGAACCCTTTAAGGTATAAAACACATAAAGACAACGCAAACTCGACAAAGACAAAGTTACCAAAAGACAAAAATAATCTAAAGGATGATACAACTTGAACAAAAAATTAAAGATACAAGCCAAGTCAAGCCACTAAACTAAGAAGCCTTCAAGGCTTCAAGCCACATAGGCGACAACTAGAAACCTCAAATGCTTCAACCTACCTACAAATAGCCAAAAGGCTTAAAAGGTTGAAGCCAACCAGGCTGCCTTAACAAAATAAGCCAAAGTATAAAAATATAACGCAAAGAAAATAGTTAAACATCATATCATATCAAAGAAAGCCCTGAAAGACTTTCAAGCACAGGTCAAAACAAGTCCTAGTGACTTGTAAGTTAAGATATTGTTCAAACGACCTCGAAGGCCTAAATCACAACCAACAGGAACCTTAAGGCTTCCTGAAAACCTAATATTGTTTAAAGGTTACAAACCACAAATTGTTTTAAAAGAGCTAAGAAAGCTACGAATTTCGTGCATCAATAGAAGGTTTAGAGGCCCCAGAACTGCTACCTTTAGCCTTCTTAGTCTTCTTAACATTTGGACCCTGATCATCAACAGCCGAAACCTCCAAGCTGACGTCCTTTGGAGCATCAGCTTCCCCGGAAAAAGTATCTTCACTATCTCCCGAGTAGGAGCGTTTCCTTGAAAGAGAGCTAAGCATTTCAGCACATACCTTTTCATTCAAACCATCCGGCTTCAGTTCCTGCAAGACGGAGAGAGGCTTACCATAACAAGAAGCAACCTGACTCACATACGGGTATGATAACCTCTCCATCTGCTCAACAGAACTCTCAAAGATATCGGAAGCCTCAGGACGGTACAAGGGAGATTTTTCCAAAGGGCGGCCAGACTCGTGAAGCTTATAACCCGCAATAAGACCTTAGTGTTTTCCCAGATTAAGCAGTTTAGTGTAAACCTCGCAAAGAGCAGAGTTAAACTCTTTAGAATGAAGCAAATAAGTAACAACCTGGTGAAAACCCTGCTCAATAAGCCACTGGTTATCCCCAGTGGCCCGGGCAACCAAAGTCTTCAAACCATCCTTCTCCTCATCAAAAGCCTTCTGTTGTACAACCAAGGCCTCTCTATCAGATTTCAGCTTCAGACGGTCAGCTTCAAAACTCTTCTTGAGATCACCCATCTCAATCTCGTGCCTCCTTGTTAACTCTTCCACTTTCTTGGTCCAAGCCAGCTCTTTCTCAGAAAAGCTATCGATTTCCTTTTTCATTGCAACAATTGAAGCTTTCATTTTTTCCTTCTTCTTGGAAGCCTCCTCATACTCCTACATCCCTTTAGCAAAGTGAGTAACACCTTTAGCCAAAAAGGCAGAAAGGTTGCAGGAACTGAGCATCATCCTAGAAATAAGATGATCAGCCTCCATCTCAGATATGGCACTTCGAACACTGGGAGGAGCAAAATGAGCCAAGGCTTCAGCACAAACAGCCGGGTCCTTAAAATTATCACCAACCTTAACCCCCCAGTTAGGTACATAAATATCCTGACCCTCTGAACCTTCGAAACTCTCAACACTTTTGGCTGATGAACCTTGAATAACAGGAGTAATACCTTTCTTAATCAATTTCTTCTTCTTTCTTGAAACAATTAACTCCTTTTCCTTACCCTTGCCAACATCCATAACCTGATCCCCTGACGCCTCAATATCATCACTAACATCGATAGGCTCCGAACCAGAAGGCTGATCAACACCTTTCAGATGACGTTGGGAACGACGGGTAGAACCTTTGGAAGCAGTAACCTTGGTAAAGCCTTTAACATTCGGAACATTCATGTAACCAGAAACCTCAAACCTGTAATCAGAACCCTTACCAACCGCATTCTCCCCAGGAGTAGCAGCAACATCATCAAAGGCAACGTGTAACACCCTAGTTATTATTTTAAGGTTTTCGTATAGTTTACGAAAATAAGCATGTAATCATGATTAAATGTACTTTACTAAATACGGTTAATCTAAAACTTTTACAAATAAAGGTTTAAGTACATCGTAATGAATTTGAGTTCGTCGTTTAAGAGATAGGACGAAACGCCGTGCGAAAGCTTTTAACTTTATCGTGTTCGGTTATTCTTCGAGCTTGATCTTCATCCGGGCACTCTTGGCGATCACCTATGATCAAAACCAACTTAAAAGTTAGTTTTGATAGTTAAATAACAAGTTATATGGGTCAAACAAACAAAATTAAACATTTTTGGGATTCAGGGGGGGCTAGACGCCCCACCTAGGGGCTAGACGCCCCACCTAGCCCCCTTTTTGACAGCAAGTTCTTATTATGTTGCTGCATATTCCCAGCATAACCCGATTTCACGGAAACGAGCATAACTCTCTCGTTTTTAATCCGTTTTACCCGATTCTTTTTCCTACGCATCCGTAATTTAATTCTCCATCTTATGAAGTTGAAATCCAACATCCGGCATAACAAAATTTCAGACCTTTAAGTCTTCGACTTAATACCTTTTTACAAAGTTTTGACCCGTTCATGCGTTTATCAAACAAACATGTTTGTTTGATCCCAAATTCACATGAATCTTATAATTTCAATGTTGTCTATCATATTAGGTTCAATTAACGAGTTTATGTATATTCTTAAACCCGTTTGTACTTAAATGCTTATTTTGACCCGTTAAGGGTATTTAAGTACTTTTCCGCATAATTCATACTCGTTTATTTCTAGCATCTTATTTTCGCAATATTTATCAAATGATCTTCCACCACAACTATTTTTATGGTGGATTTAGCATAACTAACCTACTATCCAAAATTTACCCATCGGTTGGTCATTTTACGCAAATGACCATTTTTATGCATTTGACCCATGAATGTGTATTCTTGTAACTTTTATTCATATCTAATGATTCCATGATCTTGATGCAAGTTCCTAAACAACCCCTATGGGTCGTTTACCCAATATACCCTTAAAGGGTGTTTTGGTCCACTTTAGTCCCTCACTTTACGGCGAAGGACTTTTGTTAAATATTTGACCATAAACTATATGTTTAACTAAAAGCTTATTTATGCGTACCTGGATCGGGTCAAGGTATTGACCCGTTTACATAACTTTTGCTTTAAATCTTTCTAGTTAAAGCAACGCATACTTATGTTATTTCCTGTGATTACAAAACTCAACAAGCGATTGTCAAATGGTATTAACAACACCATTTGACCCATTTAGTCTAAATGACCATTTATCCATATGAGATGGTATTTAGTTACCATTTCATCCCTTTAAACCTATCCCGGTTTTCCCTTAAACTTGTTTTACTTAAAACTTTTTTTATTTGTTCGTCATTACATGTCTACTTTACCTTTTTACCCCTTTTACCATAATTCATGATTTCTTACCATTTCCCTTGTTCCGACTCTCATTGAATCGTGTCGGAACATCGTATACCAACCACTTAGTAGCATTCATAAACAATACTTGAAATTAAGTAACTTTGCAAATAATGTAAAGGGTCGTAAGCTCTACTTACCTCGCATCCGAATACGCTTTCTTCTCGTGCTAGATTCGTTTGACCGCTTCTTTCCCAAGCCTCCACCTAGCTCGTTAGGCGACAAACTATCATCATTCACAAGGTGGTTAGATTAGTCATTTCAATTCACGACTATTCCACCTTACGTATTTTCTATGTCGAAACCACTATTCGACTTTATCATTGGTTAGTTTGACTTTTAAAGGTCAACTATCTTAAATCATACAATAGGCACAATTAAGTTAAATCAACATTATGATTAGAACCCGTTTTAACCCTTATTTCACGAAATTAGTCAAACAAGGTAATTACGCATTTCATTCGTAATTTCAACATATAAACATTCACTTAGGCATTTTAACAAACACCTAGTGGGCATAATTTCTCACAATTTATTATCAAGCTCAATACTTGTCATTTAGCCATGGTTAACATCAACTAAGCATGTTTACATCACTTTTCACATTAACAAAATCTGAATTTACTTCCTAGAACTCAAATTACACTAGAACAACAATTAAAATTCTAGTGTTTAACATGTTCCTACAACACCCACTTATCACCTTTAATGGTGATTGTGAATTCACAAGAAATAAGCATGATTTCAACATGTGATTGACTAGGGTTTTACTCCTAGACATTATATCATTCCTATTTCATCAAAATAACAAACATGCAACATCAATTTCGAATTCTCTAGGTTTGTTCAGAAATTCAACTAGAGGTTTCTCATGAAATTTACATACCTCGTGACTCATTTTTCAGTGGAGATCACTAATCTATGCTTAGATTTCGATTCGGGCTTGATTTGCCCCTTCAATTTGATGAATTTCTTGAAGTTTAGGGTTGAGTTTTGAGAGCTCCTTGTGGCTCTGATGAAATCGCAGACATCAACACACGTATGTGTGTTTTGTGTTTTAATTTTTTTGATTTAATTAAACTTCATTACATTTTCCCATGTTTAGTCCCTCAACTTTACACAAGTTATTTAAAGGGTATTTTAACCATATTTGTTCTATTATGTCAAGACACTAATTAACTAGGTTAATATTCCTAGTTACTTGGTGGGTCCCGGGAGTTACAACCCGTTTTATTTTAAGTCCCGTTAACTCGGGCTCTTATAAACTCAATTCCTTAAAACTTTGATTCGCTTGTATTTAATATTAGGATTTCTTATTTAAATCCAAATATTTACCGGGTTATTTTTTACTACTAACGGTACTTTACCCGTCTTTTAGTATTAACGGAGTTTGATTACCAAACTCGTTTTCGGGGTGTTACAAGTCTACCCCCCTTAGAGAGGTTTCGTCCTCGAAACCTTTTCTTACATAATTTATTGAGTTTAAACTCAATGTATTTGATCCAAGAAATCTTTTAAACATTACTTATACTTTTAACCAATTGTTAGTATTACCAGATAAGTATGGTAACACCTTTTTGGTCACTAATTGTCTACGTATCTCATACGACATAGTGCAACTTGAAATAACGTAATCTCGTTATTTCCACTAGTTTAGTTAACTTAGCGATATCCATCGCTTTCATATACTATCGAATTCTTTATGTATCCGTTACTTTGACCCGTTTAAAGGTCTTTAGTGAAATCTTTCACTTTTAGCAACAAATTCTTTTGTTTTCAAATTTATTTATTCGGTTCAGTTATACCGAATCTACTGCTTACAAGCAAGCCAAATTTCTTAATTTGAATTGCTGACCTTAACCGGTCTCACTAACTAGACTTATTAGTCCAGTTACTTTTTACCGCTCGCTTGGTTATAATGTGATTCTACCTCACATTGCATTTCTTGACCGTGATCGTGTCACATCATGTTTAATTCATATCAACCTTTCATTTTCGAAAACATCACTTTTTCGAATATATCGTCTTGCGCCTATTAGTGTCAAGACTTGTATCCTTCATGCTTACTATTTAAATTCCTATCAGAATTTATATTTGTAAAAACATTATTTCTTACTAAAACCAAAGTTTTAGTTTTAGGATTTTCTCTTTAACTTTTGTCAGAATTATGGATATTGACAGTCCATAATTTATTCTTTTACAGTCTTAGTTTTATGCGGGGATTCTCAACTGATTCCCTCGCTTTATCTAATTAACCTGTAGGTTTTATCACTTAGCCTTATGGGCTATCCTGATTAGACTTTCACCTCTTTAAGGCGATGTCCTTATAATCTATTTCTTTCTAGTCATGACTCGTGGGTCGTTTTAGTCTCGTAGACCTTTCCATTGTTTATAACCCCAAAGGTTAGGTTGATTCCGTAGATCATTTCTTACTCATGTCATTCTTAAAATACATGTTTGGCGTCAAGGCATCCTGTTTTTGTTTAAAATCATTTATTTTCGCCTTGATAATTTCTTTGACCTTGACCGTAGTCTAAGGCTACATTCGTTTCCTTTCGGACGCATTTTCCGACTTTATGACTCTTTACGTCATTTACGCGTCGGTTTGTTCTACGCTCACCGTTTCTCCGGTTCTTAATTATACTTCTTTACGACCCGTTACCTGGGTTCTTTATTATTTCGCGCTTCCATATTCGGTTGCGCATACTTGCACTACCAAGTTTTTATACTTTATTTATCCCGTTTGACTTATTCGCTTGAGATTTCATTACTCATGAACGTCAAACTTCATTCTTTATTCAACCCGTTCAACTTTAGAATAGGTGAACGTAGTTATCAAAATTTCTGTTTGCAAGTTCTCATCGTCTTTTAGTCATGACTCTTAATCCGAGTCCTTTGACTTTCTATTTCGCGTACCCGTCTCTTGGTTTACGCATGCTTTCAAAATCCTACCTATCTATCGGGTATCCTTACCGAATTTATCATCAAGTAACCATTCTTATATGGTTTTAGACATCATCTTAATTTATTTGATCGTTTTAGCGAAATCCATTGCTTTTGTTTAGTCAAGTCTTTTATTCTTTTATTCTACCCCTTTGACTTGTCTGTGTGAATTTCATCACTTATGACAGTCAAACTTTACCTTTATGCCTTAGCATTCTCATTAGTTGGTCTGTATTTTCATTTACTTTAATCTTTGTCCCTTTTCTTGGGCTCGTTATTCTAACGTAATACGCTCCCTGTCATCCGAGTTGCGTTTACGTTTATTATCAAACATCTTACTTGTTTGACTCATTTGGGTACCTTTTTAGTTAGTCCCATTCACCCTGCCCTTACTACATCGGACATAAATGTGTCTGCTACAAGAAGTTCATGGTATCATATGCCACTACTTACTTGGCCAGAGTAAGCGATCGACACATGATACACATGACCCTTTTTGTAGTTTTCACATCACACCCCATGTAAGTAACGCCCCTATTTATTTCATATCTCTGATTTCATTTAGTAAAACTTTATTTAATTGCAAAACAACAATCATTAGTTTTACTAGTTTTACATTTGTACATACAAAATGTTTTTTTTTCTTTTCTATTGAGCTGTTATATAATCACATTCGTTAATGTGATCACTACTCTTCTCAATAGCATTATATTGAGAGTTTTCCACTTGGATAATTACCCCGCGTCCAAGTTTCCATATGAACTAATCCTATTATTTCTTTGTTATTCATCATCGTGAATAACACATGTTTCTATTAAGCTTCTCTTGGAAACATCATCCTGAATAAATATCCTATTCAGGTTTTATCGAATATATGCAACCGTTATTCCCTACGTTTTTGTTGCATATTACTACTTGTGCAATTAAATTTAAAAGTGTGCACCTGATAATGCTTGCCCTTAATGGGCTTTCCATGCCTTTAACTTTGTTCGCGATCATCACGTGATTTAGGTCCTTGATGAGTATGCTCTGCTTGTCACACCTCGGACCGTTCCACCGTCATATCCACAATTCGTTCAACTCTCGTCATCTTCAGATGCGAGTATCCTTCAACTAAACATTTACAAAAGTTAGTAATTTCAACATTAATAAATGCACGTATTGTAATACAAGGCTTTTTACTGCACGTGATTTCGTTAACTATACTAATCATTTTCGTTGGTGTAACGTGTATTACACGATACCCTATGTGTTGTTCACAACACTTTAATCATACTAGACCATTAACATACTTGTGCTTACCGGATCTGCGATCAAGCCTCGAACCGAACACACTTACTCTTTTAACCTTGAGCTCTGATTACCAACTTGTAACACCCTAGTTATTATTTTAAGGTTTTCGTATAGTTTACGAAAATAAGCATGTAATCATGATTAAATGTACTTTACTTAATACGGTTAATCTAAAACTTTTACAAATAAAGGTTTAAGTACATCGTAATGAATTTGAGTTCGTCGTTTAAGAGATAGGACGAAACGCCGTGCGGAAGCTTTTAACTTTATCGTGTTCGGTTCTTCTTCGAGCATGATCTTCATCCGGGCACTCTTGGCGATCACCTATGATCAAAACCAACTTAAAAGTTAGTTTTGATAGTTAAATAACAAGTTATATGGGTCAAACAAACAAAATTAAACATTTTTGGGATTCAGGGGGTGGGGGGTGGGTGGGGGGTGGGGGGGGGGGGGGGGCTAGACGCTCCACCTAGGGGCTAGACGCCCCACCTAGCCCCCTTTTTGACAGCAATTTCTTATTATGTTGCTGCATATTCCCAGCATAACCCGATTTCACGGAAACGAGCATAACTCTCTCGTTTTTAATCCGTTTTACCCGATTCTTTTTCCTACGCGTCCGTAATTTAATTCTCCATCTTATGAAGTTGAAATCCAACATCCGGAATAACAAAATTTCAGACCTTTAAGTCTTCGACTTAATACCTTTTTACAAAGTTTTGACCCGTTCATGCGTTTATCAAACAAACATGTTTGTTTGATCCCAAATTCACATGAATCTTATAATTTCAATGTTGTCTATCATATTAGGTTCAATTCACGAGTTTATGTATATTCTTAAACCCGTTTGTACTTAAATGCTTATTTTGACCCGTTAAGGGTATTTAAGTACTTTTCCGCATAATTCATACTCGTTTATTTCTAGCATCTTATTTTCGCAATATTTATCAAATTATCTTCCACCACAACTATTTTTATGGTGGATTTAGCATAACTAACTTATTATCCCAAAATTTACCCATCGGTTGGTCATTTTACGCAAATGACCATTTTTATGCATTTGACCCATGAATGTGTATTCCTGTAACTTTTATTCATATCTAATGATTCCATGATCTTGATGCAAGTTCCTAAACAACCCCTATGGGTCGTTTACCCAATATACCCTTCAAGGGTGTTTTGGTCTACTTTAGTCCCTCACTTTACGACGAAGGACTTTCGTTAAATATTTGACCATAAATTATATGTTTAACTAAAAGCTTATTTATGCGTACCTGGCTCGGGTCAAGGTATTGACCCGTTTACATAACTTTTGCTTTAAATCTTTCTAGTTAAAGCAACGCATACTTATGTTATTTCATGTGATTACAAAACTCAACAAGCGATTGTCAAATGGTATTAACAACACCATTTGACCCATTTAGTCTAAATGGCCATTTATCCATATGAGATGGTATTTAGTTACCATTTCATCCCTTTAAACCTATCCGGGTTTTACCTTAAACTTGTTTTACTTAAAACTTTTTTTATTTGCTCGTCATTACATGACTACTTTACCTTTTTACCCCTTTTACCATAATTCATGATTTCTTACCATTTCCCTTGTTCCGACTCTCATTGAATCATGTCGGAACATCGTATACCAACCACTTAGTAGCATTCATAAACAATACTTGAAATTAAGTAACTTTGCAAATAATGTAAAGGGGCGTAAGCTCTACTTACCTCGCATCCGAATACGCTTTCTTCTCGTGCTAGATTCGTTTGACCGCTTCTTTCCCAAGCCTCCACCTAGCTCGTTAGGCGACAAACTATCATCATTCACAAGTTGGTTGGATTAGTCATTTCAATTCACGACTATTCCACCTTACGTATTTTCTATGTCGAAACTACTATTCGACTTTATCATTGGTTAGTTTAACTTTTAAAGGTCAACTATCTTAAATCATACAATAGGCACAATTAAGTTAAATCAACATTATGATTAGAACCCGTTTTAACCCTTATTTCACGTAATTAGTCAAACAAGGTAATTACGCGTTTCATTCGTAATTTCAACATATAAACATTCACTTAGGCGTTTTAACAAACACCTAGTGGGCATAATTTCTCACAATTTATTATCAAGCTCAATACTTGTCATTTAGCCATGGTTAACATCAACTAAGCATGTTTACATCACTTTTCACATTAACAAAATCTGAATTTACTTCCTAGAACTCAAATTACACTAGAACAACAATTAAAATTTTAGTGTTTAACATGTTCATACAACACCCACTTATCACCTTCAATGGTGATTGTGAATTCACAAGAAATAAGCATGATTTCAACATGTGATTAACTAGGGTTTTACTCCTAGACATTATATCATTCCTATTTCATCAAAATAACAAACATGCAACATCAATTTCGAATTCTCTAGGTTTGTTCAGAAATTCAACTAGAGGTTTCTCATGAAATTTACATACCTCGTGACTCATTTTTCAGTGGAGATCACTAATCTATGCTTGGATTTCGATTCGGGCTTGATTTGCCCCTTCAATTTGATGAATTTCTTGAAGTTTAGGGTTGAGTTTTGAGAGCTCCTTGTGGCTCTGATGAAATCGCAGACATCAACACACGTATGTGTGTTTTGTGTTTTAATTTTTTTGATTTAATTAAACTTTATTACATTTTCCCATGTTTAGTCCCTCAACTTTACACAAGTTATTTAAAGGGTATTTTAACCATATTTGTTCTATTATGTCAAGACACTAATTAACTAGGTTAATATTCCTAGTTACTTGGTGGGTCCCGGGAGTTACAACCCTTTTTATTTTAAGTCCCGTTAACTCGGGCTCTTATAAACTCAATTCCTTAAAACTTTGATTCGCTTGTATTTAATATTAGGATTTCTTATTTAAATCCAAATATTTACCGGGTTATTTTTTACTACTAACGGTACTTTACCCGTCTTTTAGTATTAACGGAGTTTAATTACCAAACCCGTTTTCGGGGTGTTACACAACGTCAGAGGTATCATCACTTTTAATAAAATCAAGGGCAGACATAACTGCAACACAAATGTAAAAAGCACATAAGCAAACAAAGAAAAAGGAATAAAAAAGCAAGAAAAGAATAAATGCATACCCTTCCCATCTCTAATAAGCACTGGATCCCGGTCGGCTTTTTCCCAAACTTTACTTATACCCAACAACACCAACAAATGCTCAGGGAAGGGACGAAGCCTCGAAGGGCACTCCCTGAGAATTTCTAAAAAACGAGTGCTTATTTCAGAATCAGAAGGCTCCGGTTCGTTCAGAACGGCATCCGGGTGTCTCCAAACAAGTTTGAAAGGAACAATATCCTCCGACACCCAGAAAAACCGATCTTTCCAGACCCCAAGCGTAGAAACCATGGAAGAAATTAAACAAGTATCAACTTGAGTGGTCTCAAAGGTGAACCAATCACCATTCTTAGCAAGCCGGAAGAAGCGACGGAAGGACAACAGAGATGGGTCATACCCGGTGGCCCGGCACAAAATTTCAAAATGTAAAACCCTAGCCATGCCAAGGGGGTGAATCTGACCAAAAGACACTCGATAATATTCCAAAATATTCAAAACAAAGTTTGAGAACGGGTAACGAAGATTGGAAAACTCAAAATGACGACAATACAAGGCAATCATACCAGAAGGACATTCATTGATAGATTTATCACAAGCCAGTGCAACCGGTTTATACTTCATCCCTATACCCCATTCAATACAAAACAAATCAAATCGACTTCCTCTTGGGTCAGTCGAGAAAAGGACTTCGCCATATCCTTACGAGCACCCATGATATGAACAATTAAAAAGAAAGTAAGCAAAACGGAACTGACCTGATTTGAAAAAGGGGGGATACTTGAGAGAAAAAGGGAGCAAGTAATGTTCTTCAAAATAAAAATGTGAAAATAAATGAAATAAGTGATAATTATCAACAGGCAGAATTCAAAACCGCCGCCTGACAAACTGCCACTGATCTTGTCAACTGTCTTGTCAAATTCCGAAATTCAAAAACCGTTTTCAACCTTCCAACCTTCGAACCCTCGAAGCCTTTGGGCAGAAAAACATACGTATAAAAGTCAGAAGTCTTTGAGCTCATTTCCCAAAAACCTCTGACTTGGGGGGCTGATGACGGGGGTAGCCCAAGACCAAATATGAATGATTTAAATATGTAAATGCTCATAAGGCAAAATGGTTCAAAGGTTAAAAACCTGGGAAGACGAGATAAAGTAGCACGGAACAGTAAGTAGTCATGTCTCCAGATTACTTCACCAACTCGCCATCCGCAAAAGCAGTGCAGGTCCACAGAGCACACTCTATTATCCAGGGGTCAAAAGGCTTCAACCCCCGAAAGGGCAAGCCCCTCACTGTGTCACGGCCCCCGACCAGGTTTTACCCGTTTCAGGAGCCGTGGGACAGAAAACCCGCGGTATTTATTTAACTGAGTTTAACGGCGGAAGTTTATCATCAGGATCTTTTTAAAGCTAAAATTTTCCCGATTATTTTATTTCACAACTCGGGATAAAACCCCGGTAATTTACAATCATATGATTTCACTGAGAAATCTTTATTTTACAAACATATTTCTTCATTTTTTAATGAGCCACTTTCTTAAGCTTGAAATGCTCCACAACACTTTTCCTGAATTACAACAGATCACCTGAAACATGTTTGAAAAAGGTTTTGTCAGCGGAAAATACCGAGTGAATCATTCTATTTATTAAAATAACCTGTTTGTTATAATTTACAGTATTAAGGAAAATTACAATGTTTCTGATATCAACCAACTACCCACAGTACTTTGTCACTCGACCCATTGGCCCATTCGTCCAATGGTGTCTGTGATTATAGTCATATCACCCCTTGGCTGCCCCAATGGTGAAGATTATCAAGTAATGTATACAAAACCCCACATACTGGCTGTAACTTGGTGATTACATAAACTTAATCACTGTAATTATAACCTTTGAAAATAAACATGATTTTGAAAGTAATTTGATAAAAAGAGAATGACTCACATTGCAGATTTAACACGGACAGAGTCTAGTCTATGGATTAGCCTTGTTAACCTAATTTAAATAATAATGCACACAAAACTGGGTTAGTAATCAATACAGCATTTACGATAACTCACGAGATCAACCCTCACAACGAATGACAAAGTGCTATGCTTAAACATCCATCGAATTAACGACTAATGACAAAGCATCACCCTAATGTGGGCAGCACTTAAACATCCATTGAGTACATTGATCGATCGGAAAATGAATCGTAATAGCGATCGAGTTATTACCCTGTTTTGCGACAGCAATTTAGTGAATCGTGTGTGTTTTTGTAGTATTCTGATCGTAACTCAGTGCGTAGTGCGAGTTTGTTCGTCGTTTTAATTCCAGAAATCAAGTGCCAATGTCTACTATTTATACGTGAAGTTGGACTAGCTTACGGACCGTAAGACTCAACCCTTACGGTCCGTAAGGGTCACAGAATCTTCATAGGGTTGCCACGATTGTGACTAGCCTTCCTGACTTGACTGTTTTGAAATTTCGATTTTTGACAACGAGAATTTAAGATAATCGTCACTAGGGTTTACCCCCCTGAGTTTTAGGGGCCCTGATCCTGATTCCGATTGTTCTGAAAATTTTAGGGTTTGTGCGGAATCACTTGGGTATCTCAATTAGGGTTTCCTATTTGAAATAAATATAATAATAAATCATAGTTTTAGTGAGAGTTGTTACATTCTCCGCACCTTAATAAAAATCTCGTCCTTGAGATTTACTGGAATAAGTGTGGATACTTTCGCTTCATTTCTGATTCCAGCTCCCAAGTGTATTCAGCTCCTCTCTTTGAATCCCACTTGACTTTAACTAGCACTAGTCGTTTGTGCTTGAGAAACTTCACTTTTCTGTCTTCTATCCGAAGAGGTTTCTCAACAAATTTTAACTTTTCGTTTACCTCTATGTCTTGAAGAGGTACTACCAGAGATTTATCTGCTAAACATTTCTTGAGATTGGATACATGAAATACATCATGTACTCCAGCTAATTCTTCTGGTAGTTGTAAACGATAAGCTACTGGTCCTATACGTTGGATCACTGGAAATGGTCCTACGTACCTTGGACTTAGCTTTCCTTTCTTACCAAATCTAACAACTCCTTTCCAAGGGGAAACTTTCAACAGTACTCTGTCTCTAACTTGGAATTCTAACGGCTTGCATCTATTATCTGCATAACTCTTCTGGCGATCTCGAGCCGTCTTCAACCTTTCCTTGATTTGAGTAATCTTATCAGTAGTCTCTTGCACTATTTCAGGACCTGATAATTGACTTTCTCCTATTTCTGCCCAACAAATCGGAGTTCTGCACTTTCTTCCATATAGTGCCTCAAATGGGGCAGTTTCAATACTCGAATGATAACTATTGTTATAGGAGAATTCAATTAAAGGTAAGTGATCATCCCAGTTTCCACCAAAATCTATTACACATGCTCGGAGCATGTCTTCCAGAGTTTGGATTGTCCTTTCACTTTGCCCGTCTGTTTGGGGATGATATGCAGTGCTTAGGTTCAGTCGAGTTCCCATTGCTTTCTGGAAACTTGTCCAGAAATGAGAAGTAAAACGACTATCCCTATCCGAAACAATGGAGAGTGGAACTCCATGTAGAGATACGAGTTCATCTACATACAACTTTGCCAATCTTTCCATGCTAAAGGTTTCTTTCATAGGCAGAAAGTGAGCAGATTTGGTTAATCGATCCACAATTACCCAAATCGCATCATTACCTTTTCTGATTTTGGGTAACTTAGTAACAAAATCCATTGTTATAAGTTCCCATTTCCATACTG
Source organism: Helianthus tuberosus (assembly GCA_030545235.1). Classification (NCBI taxonomy): domain Eukaryota; kingdom Viridiplantae; phylum Streptophyta; class Magnoliopsida; order Asterales; family Asteraceae; genus Helianthus; species Helianthus tuberosus. The sequence goes on along the minus strand of CM060352.1, from coordinate 32,865,627 downwards.
GCATCTCTAATTGTTGTAGTAAACCTGAAGGTTTCTGGTGTTCTGCCTTAACTTGTGAACAAGTAAGACATTTAGAAACATATCTAGCTATATCCTTCTTCATGCCTATCCACCAGAAATTCTTTCTTAAATCTTGGTACATCTTATTGTTTCCTGGGTGTATGGTATACCTAGATTTATGAGCTTCCTCCAAGATCTTATTTCTTAATTCTCCCTGTTTTGGTACCCAGATCCTTTTCTTATGGAATCTCCAAATTCCATCAGCTCCTTGTTCTAAATCTTTTATTCGTCCCTTCATTCCTTCAGCAACATCTTCTATTGCTATTTCTTGAAAGTATTTCAGTTGTTCCATTAAATCTAACTGTAGATTTAATCTGAGAGCACGAACCGTCGTTGTTTCTCATTGTATTTACGACTTAAAGCATCTGCAACTACATTTTCCTTTCCCTCGTGATATTGAATATCACAGTCGTAGTCACTTAAAATTTCCATCCATCTTCTTTGCCTCATATTTAACTCTTTTTGCCCAAAAATATATTTTAAACTTTTGTGGTCTGTATAGACAGTAAATTTACTTCCGTAAAGATAATGTCTCCAAATCTTAAGGGCAAAAATTATGGAGCCTAACTCTAAATCATGAGTTGTATAATTTTCCTCGTGCTTTTTCAACTGTCTTGAAGCATACGCAATTACCTTCTTGCGTTGCATAAGCACACATCCAAATCCTAGTTTTGAAGCATCACAATATACTTCAAAATTTTCAGTTCCTTCTGGTAAGGCTAAGATTGGGGCATTGGTTAATTTCTGCTTCAAGATTCTAAAGGCTTCTTCTTGTTTAGGTCCCCATTCAAATTTAATGGCTTTACAGGTTAGCTTAGTTAATGGTACAACTATCTTGGAAAAATCCTTAATAAACCGTCTATAATATCCAGCTAAACCTATAAAACTTCTAATTTCCATTGCGGATTGTGGAACCTTCCAATTGGTAATTGCCTCTATCTTAGCAGGATCTACATGAATACCTTCATGATTCACCATATGTCCTAAAAATTGCACTTCTTGTAGCCAAAATTCACATTTTGAGAATTTGGCATATAGCTTTTCTTTTCTTAACAAAGTTAAGAGTGCATGCAAGTGCTGACAATGTTCGTCCTGACTTTTTGAATAAATAAGTATATCATCTATGAAGACAATTACAAATTTATCCAAATACGGTTTACAGATCCTATTCATCATGTCCATGAATGCTGCAGGTGCATTCGTTAACCCGAAGGGCATGACTGTAAACTCGTAATGACCATACCTAGTTCTAAAAGCAGTCTTAGGTATGTCTTCCTCTTGTACTTTTAATTGATGATATCCATAACGTAAGTCGATCTTAGAAAAATATCTAGCTCCTTGAAGTTGATCAAACAGATCATCAATCCTAGGTAATGGGTATCGATTCTTAATTGTAACCTTATTCAATTCTCTATAATCAATACACATTCTCATTGAACCATCCTTTTTCTTTACAAACAACACTGGAGCTCCCCAAGGGGATGAGCTAGGTTGTATGAATCCTTTACTTAGTAATTCATCTAATTGCTTTTTCAGTTCTAACATTTCGGTAGGAGCTAACCGATAAGGTGCCTTGGCTATCGGTGTAGTTCCTGGAATTAGATGAATTCTAAATTCTACTTTCCTATCTGGTGGTAATCCAGGTAACTCTTCTGGGAATACATCTGGGTATTCTGAGACTACAGGGATCTCCTTAAGTTCTTTGTTCTTAGTATTAATGATTACCGAAATCATATATACTATTCCTTGCTTTCGTTCATAACTAGCAATTTTCATTACTGATATGAACTTCATGGGTTTACGCGGTTTATCTCCTGTAATCATGATTACTTCTCCAGTAGGTGCTTGAATTTCTATAGAATTTTTATCACAAATGATTTGAGCATGGTTGGCTATTAACCAATCCATTCCTAACACAACATCAAATTCAGCTAATTTCATTGGTAACAGATTTGCAGAAAATTTATGACCTGAAAGTTCTATTTCTACTTTTTGCAAAACCTGATCTATTTTAACTGAATTCCCATATGCGGTTTCGACTGTAAAAATCTGCCTAACGTTGGTTAAAGGTAACTTAAGAGCTTGACAGAATAAAGTATTTATAAAACTTTGGTTTGCACCAGAGTCAAATAATACCTTTGCGTATACATGGTGAACTAAGAACGTACCAGCTATCACATCTGGAATGAGTTCTGCTTCTTGAGTGGTTAACTGGAATGCTCTGACATTCTTCTTAGTAGCTCCGTCTGTCGCCTTGGTTTTGTTGTCTGCTGGTTTGACCAATTTAGGACATTCTGTTTTATAATGCCCCGGTTCCCCACAGTTAAAACAGATTATGGTTTTCTTTCTGCAGTTTTCTTCACGATGTCCTATAGCTTTGCAAAGGTTGCAAGTTACATTACATCTTCCATAATGTTTCCTTTTGCAATTCCTACAGAAAGGTGGATTTGAAGATTGCCCTGCTCCTCTTTTCTTGAAGTTGTTACTATTACCCACACGAAATCCTTGGGTAATTTTCTGAGCCAGTTCCTTTTTCTTGGTTTCATCTCTTGTGCGTACCAGTTCATCAGTTAAGGTGTTGGCTAGTTCCACTGCATCGTCAATAGTGCGAGGTCTCGCAGCTTTGACGATATTGCGAATTTCGCTAATTAATCCCCAAATATAGCGAGAAATGAGTACCGGTTCTGGCGAAGCCAGTGTTGGTACCACCCTAGCATATTCAAAGAATGTCGAAGTATATCCTCGACAGTCCACATTAACCATCCGATGGTTTAGGAACTTATTAGCCATTTGATCTTTTTCATACTCGGGACATAATTTTCTTTCTACAAGACTCTTAAATTCTTCCCAGTTCATGGCATAGGCCACAATCCTTCTTTTAGCTTGTAATACAGTGTTCCACCATTCTAATGCCCCTTCTTTAAAAAAATTGGAAGCATACATAACTTGATCTTCCTCAACACATTTACTTATAGCAATTACTGCCTCAGTTTTCTCTAACCAACGTAATGCTGCAATAGCCCCTTCGTTACCTGAAAACTCAGTTGGTTTACAGGCAAGGAATTCTTTGTAAGTGCAACCAGGTGTTGCAGCTTTCATTTTCTTGAAAATTGGGCCTTGCAGATCATTATTGTTATTAACATGATTTCCGCCTCCGTTTATACTATTACTAAAGTTGTCGCCTTGAGTACGTTTACTAGGAATGATTGATTGCGGTTTAACAAGTTTTTGAACAGCAGCAACGATTGCTGGAATAGCATTGGCTATTCCTTGTGCAACGATATCCTCTATATCTTGTCTATTTAACAATTGTTCTTCCTGAATTTGCTCGGATTGATTTACTTCATTTACTGGTTCATTACCAATGTTTGCCATCTGATAATTAATTTATAGATAATTAATTAGTATAAAAGAAATAATCCAATGGCACAATTAATTGCACATAATCACGTAAACGAATATACAACAAAATCTAAAATTTCATTTATTTTATAGATTATATCATGCCTCTATATACAACCGTTTTATTATTTATTTTACAAATACTTATTTTACTATTACTATTACACAACCACAGTTTCACCAACCCATTATCTCTTGTCATTTATCTTCCTAAAAACGAAGCTCCCTTTCATCATACTTCCAAGCAATTTGTCCCCCTATCTCCCGAATTCTACTTCCCGCATCCATTAACTCTTCGCCAAAATGGCGAAGTTCTGCTAAATTTTCGTTACTCATGGGTGGATTTGGTAATGGTTCTGGATCGAATTGCGGAAGAAAGGAATAAGGACTGTTGACAATGTTTTGAAATTGCCAATCATTTGTCCACCATTCATCCATTCCTACAGGTTGGGTATGGATTATTGGTTCTGGGATTGCTGGTTCAAGATTTATAGGGATTTGGGTTTCAATAGGACGAGTAACAACATTTGTATTGACAGGCTGAATAGTTTCACAGCTTGCCAATATGTAATCTATTTCCTCCTAAAAAGTCATTCCCTGGTTTTGTTTGGAGCTTTCTCCAATTTCCATCTGAGTTGGTCTAGAACCTTTTCCAACCTCCATTTCTATTTCCTTAGAATATTCCTCAAATTGCATTCCCATTTGCCTAGAATCTTCTTTGACTTCAGTCTCCATCTCCTGCTGTCTAGAACTTTCCCTGGTTACAATTTCTTTTCCTTTTTCTAAAGGATTGTTTATTTTAGGAAGTTTCGTAGCTGGCTTTTTCCTACGTATACGACTCCCCCATACGTATTTCCTTCTTTTCTTTGGTTTTGGCTTTTTCAAAGGTGGAGCGTTGAATTCTACAGGTTGTTCCACATCAGGAAAATGCCCAGTAAACTCTTTAGAAACTTCTAGATTTACAGGGTATAGGTTGAGATTCTCTAGGGCTTTCGATAACTCATTCATGCTGTTTAACATACAAAGAAAATACAAAAATGCTAAGTTAAAATTTAGAAATAACCTTTAAGTTTTATTGCATACCCTGTGACTAATTTATACAAAGGAAAATGGACATTTTAAACATGCTAGGTTTTATTTATTTACTAGATGATATTTCGGGCTTGTAAATAAGGTTGCTACTACGGAGTCATGGTATTTTAAATATTAGCATTTATTGCTACAGTGGCTAGCATATAAAGATCCGCCCATTTTTCATCTAATTTGTCCTCCCAATGTGTTTTACTGGTTAATTCATGGGTTTCCTGTTTAACTTTCTTCTCTCGGGCTTTCTTTATTTTCTCCTGACTTTTCTTAAGAATTAAACTTCTTTTATCTGGAGAAAATGGTTTCTCGTATTGGGCTTTTCGAACAAATATTCCTTCTTCAGGAATTGCAGGGAGTTTTGAGGATTTAGTTTGGGATGAACTTCCCTTCTCATTGGATGACCTATCTAATTTAAGATAGATGCTGGAAAGCTTTTTCTTACCCATACTGTAACTAACAAATAGTCAGTTAATAAAACACATAATCACATAATAGTAATCAGGAAAAATTAAGTATTTCTAAATACTTAATTAGCTTAACTCAGTGGCTCTGATACCACCTTTTTCTGTCACAGCCCCCGACCCGGTTTTACCCGTTTCAGGAGCCGTGGGACAGAAAAGCCGTGGTATTTATTTAATTGAGTTTAACAGCGGAAGTTTATCATCGGGATCTTTTTAAAGCTAAAATTTTCCCGATTATTTTATTTCACAACTCGGGATAAAACACCGGTAATTTACAATCATATGATTTCACTGAGAAATCTTTATTTTACAAACATATTTCTTCATTTTATAATGAGCCACTTTCTTAAGCTTGAAATGCTCCACAACACTTTTCCTGAATTATAACAGATCACCTGAAACATGTTTGAAAAAGGTTTTGTCAGCGGAAAATACTGAGTGAATCATTCTATTTATTAAAATAACCTGTTTGTTATAATTTACAGTATTAAGGAAAATTACAATGTTTCTGATATCAACCAATTACCCACAGTACTTTGTCACTCGACCCATTGGCCCATTCGTCCAATGGTGTCTGTGATTATGGTCATATCACCCCTTGGCTGCCCCAATGGTGAAGATTATCAAGTAATGTATACAAAACCCCACATACTGGCTATAACTTGGTGATTACATAAACTTAATCACTGTAATTATAACCTTTGAAAATAAACATGATTTTGAAAGTAATTTGATAAAAAGAGAATGACTCACATTGCAGATTTAACACGGACAGAGTCTAGTCTATGGATTAGCCTTGTTAACCTAATTTAAATAATAATGCACACAAAACTGGGTTAGTAATCAATACAGCATTTACGATAACTCACGAGATCAACCCTCACAACGAATGACAAAGTGCTATGCTTAAACATCCATCGAATTAACGACTAATGACAAAGCATCACCCTAATGTGGGCAACACTTAAACATCCATTGAGTACATTGATCGATCAGAAAATGAATCGTAATAGCGATCGAGTTATTACCCTGTTTTGCGGCAGCAATTTAGTGAATCGTGTGTGTTTTTGTAGTATTCTGATCGTAACTCAGTGCGTAGTGCGAGTTTGTTCGTCGTTTTAATTCCAGAAATCAAGTGCCAATGTCTACTATTTATACGTGAAGTTGGACTAGCTTACGGACCGTAAGACTCAACCCTAACGGTCCGTAAGGGTCACAGAATCTTCATAGGGTTGCCACGATTGGGACTAGCCTTGCTGACTTGACTGTTTTGAAATTTCGATTTTTGACAACGACAATTTAAGATAATCGTCACTAGGGTTTACCCCCCCTGAGTTTTAGGGGCCCTGATCTTGATTCGGATTGTTCTGAAAATTTTAGGGTTTGTGCGGAATCACTTGGGTATCTCAATTAGGGTTTCCTATTTGAACTAAATATAATAATAAATCATAGTTTTAGTGAGAGTTGTTACACACTGCAAGTAAGATCACTAGTCAAATGCATTCATCTTTGGGAGATGTCTTCCCCTATATATTTGACACTTCATTTACTGAGTGAAGACATGCCTGGCCAGTCAAGATTCCTTAAATCTCTGGTCATTCATTCCGAGTACTTGCTTCATGCGAGTTACTCCCTTTCACATCCAACACACACATCCTGTTTGCCCCTTCATCCGAATCTGAAATACACTTCAGAGAAGGATCCATAGCACACAACAAAAATAAACTAGTGAACCTCCTTCCACGTCTTGCAAACGTGGGGGGACCCCACGACCTGCGTTAGGCAAAGTTAAACCCTTTAACCCTTTTGCCTAACTAACCTCGCTACTACCTTTGGTCTCTTATTTGTTGCATCAACAATAACAATTTTTGTTGGCGATTCCGCTAGAAAGGCGTTGGTATTTACCTATGGGCCGCCCAATCGTTGGTATTTACCGATGGGTTTATGACAAATATCCAACGATGTGCTGCTAAATGGCCACCATGGATGTTTTTGTTACACAGTGTGATGTTTGGCCATAATGTCATTTTACATTTTTACTATTAAACTCATGCTAAGGGGGGAGGGGGCGGTCCGTTATGGACTCCCCATAACGAGTGATAGTATCACTAACACCGCCGCCACCACTTTGGTAACGAGTGATAGGAATAACTCGTTGTATTTATAACGCGTTGAATATTATTGAGGAATGTGTATGACTTGTACATTGTGTATTAATACTTGTACATTGGAATCCCATCACTAGTGATGACCACCCCCACTACATTTCTATCACTAGTGATAGAATATTGGGTGATGACAAGGCATGATTTGATTCGATAGTGGGAGTGATAGAATTCTATCACTAGTAACCACCCCCTCCCCTAACATACCGATGGTTATTGTAATTTGTTAGTGGCTAGGTTAAATAGAAAAGTAGGCAGCGATCGCTAGTTCAATTCTTGAACTGAGTGGGTTTTACATTACCGCGCTGTCGTGCCTTCGGATGAGTGTTTAAGGGCTTCGGCCCTAAGTGAGGGTTTTCCCCGGTTCAAAGGCGAGTGTATCCCGATGTGAGAATTTCGCCAGTAACCCATTTAGAAGATTCGTCGGTCGTTCAAAAAAAAAAGGATGGTTGATGGTCAACTAGACATAATCATTAAATACAAAAGTATGATGTTATATGCTTTAATTAGTACAAGGGTTAAACTAATAACATTCTATTAAAAATATATTCCTTAAAAGTCTAGTTAGGTATCATTTCTCCAAATGTTGATTATACGATCCTACTAGCACTAAAGTAGAGGTAGGATCTTCGCAGTTAAACGTGTTTGGTTAAAGGTAGCAGTATCACTTTCTCTTCTCTTCTACTGCGTCAATGTTACAACTCTTATGCTTCTAGCTTCAGTCCACCCTCGGTCACCCCATGCATTGGACCTACACCCATAATTCGATATGACATCACAATATCCGTTTTATTTTCGTATAACTTTACAGTTCAACATCTAAAAACCCTTAAATTCTTTGTAGTACAATAGATTACTAAATATAACTTTACGGTTCAACATCTAAAAACCATTAAATTCTTCGTAGTACAGTAGATTACTAAACTAACATTTCAATTTTCTTCAACTTATCATTTTGTTCTTCTATTTGTGTCTATATATGTATGTATGCAAATTATTATTAACCTACTCACATATTTAATGAAATTCAAACAACACATGTTTTGAAACTTAAAGTGTCTAATTGTCATCTTATTGTAATAGAAAATACTAAATGATGCTGACTTACGTTTCAAAATGTTTTTTTAAGTGATTTGTAATGTAACATTTCAATTTTTTTGCGAGATTCTTATCTCTATAAATGATATAAATATATACAATAAATGATAAGCAATGAATATGATACGTATTTTGACACTACTAAATTCATGTTTCATTATAACAAACTAATGTAACATTCAATTATATGCTCGACTTTCAATTACACACACGCCCTTGGAAAGAATCTTTAAAATATTGGGTGCATGGCTTTTTAAGTTAACTTGACCCGTTTGACATATGCACATGGATTGGAAATAATTTACCTTGAGATTGTTCCTCAATATCCTCCTTCTGGTTTGAACTAAAATACATGCATACCACTATTAGTAACTAACTGACGGACTGAGACCCTCACTAATTATAGACAGACTCTGTTAAAGTTAATAACATACATTCATGGATTAGATTTCATAGCTTATGTAGGAGAATAAAGAAGAAGTGGATATATGTGGTAGTATAATCTTATAGCTTATGTAGACTCTAAAAATATCAACTCATAATTCATTAATTGATTCAATATTGAATACAAAGGGGTTTATATATATTCTACTAGTTACAATAATAACCTTCTAACTTATGACAATTAAATATTTGGCTTAACATTCCCCTACAAGTTGAGGGCGGGTAACGACCTGCAACATGGATCTTAAAAATTCAAATCTTTGAGTTGATAAAGGCTTCATGAAGATGTCGGCAATTTGATCATCTGCTTTAATAAATTGATCCTTCAGATTTCCTTGACTGACTTGCTCACGAACAAAATGAAAATCTACCTCCACATGTTTAGTTCTAGCATGAAACACCGGGTTTGCTGAAAGATACGTGGCTCCAAGATTATCACACCAAAGAGTGGGTTTATTTAACTTAACTCCCAGTTCTTGTAGAAGAGACTTTAGCCAGATTAGTTCAGCAACCGTATCAGCAATAGCCTTGTATTCAGATTCAGTAGACGACCTAGAGACAATTTTCTGCTTACGAGCTGACCATGATACTAAGTTTGAACCCAAGAAGATAGCATAGCCCCCCGTGGATTGACGGTCGACCGGGCAACCAGCCCAATCAGAATCCGAATATGCTGTAATAGGAACCAACCGCTCACTCCAATGTGAATCAGCAAAGGCATGTAATGTAGACGTTGTATTCGATGTAAAACGAAGGCCTAGTTGAGACGTTCCCTTGAGATAGCGAATTATACGTTTGACAGCCGTCCAATGGGATTCGTGAGGTTCATGCATGAACTGACAGACCCTGTTTACAGCGTAGGCAATGTCAGGCCGAGATAAAGTAGCATACTGAAGTGCTCCAACACAATGACGATATCTTGTAGGATCGGGCATAAGTGGGTCGTCCTTGGTTATCGTATCTACTTTGGCATTTGTAGGTGTTGCAAGCGGTTTCGAATCTTTTAACCCGGCGCGATCAATAAGTTTCTGAATATACTTCCGTTGAGATAGGATAAGACCCGAAGAGGTGTGAAGAACTTCAATACCAAGAAAGTAAGTAAGACGACCCATGTCAGTGAGAGACACCTGCTGACCAAGAGAGGCAATAATGTGATTAACTGTGTTGGGATCGTTGCCCGTAATGATGATGTCGTCCACGTAAAAGAGTAGATAAACCTGTGTACCCAAGTGGTTAAGGATAAATAATGATGGATCAGTTTTGGAACCATGAAAACCAAGATGCTGTAAGACGTTTGAGAGTTTGGTGAACCATGCCCTGGGTGACTGTTTTAAGCCATAAAGGGATCTGTGCAACTTGCAAACATGATGCGGATGGTTAGGATCCTCGAAGCCCGGTGGTTGACGCATGTAGACCGTTTCATGTAGATCACCGTGTAAAAACGCATTTTGCACATCAAGTTGTTTGAGAGACCAATTGTTAGAGACGGCAAGAGAAAGAACCGTGCGGATGGTAGCGGGTTTGACCACGGGGCTGAACGTCTCATGATAATCAATGCCAGACTGCTGTAAAAAACCCTTTGCTACCAATCGAGCCTCGTGTCTAGTCAGATTCCCATGCTGATCAGATTTCAACCTGTAAACCCACTTGCAATCAACAACATTAGAATTTGGAACCGGAGGAACTAACGACCACGTTCCGTTTCTGTGTAGTGCGTGCAACTCGGCTGCCATGGCTTGACGCCACTCCGCGGATTCGTTGGCAACAGTAAAGGAAGTCGGTTCAGAAGGAACGGTAGCGGTGGTGGCGATATTGGATGAAGGGTCAAAATTTTTTCGGGGTTTAGGATGTGGCCGAAGGTGAGGAGGTCGGTAACGGGGCATGTATGGTTGCGAAGGAGAGGAAGTTGGTTGGGTGGTGGTGGTGTGTGGAATAGGGGCGGTTTGGACAGGTTCGGAAATAAGAGGGGTGGGTAGCGATGGTTCAGTTGTAGTAGTGGATGGGTTATCAAAAATGGTTAATGGCGGATCAGGAATTGTAGAAAAAGAAGGGGCGGATGTGGAGGGTGAAGGAGGGTCGATGGAGGGTTCAGTAAGGGAGGGAAAAACATGCTCGTTAAATCGGACATGGCGAGCAATGTAGATTCGATGAGTAGTTTGATTAAGGCATTGATATCCATGATGAGATGGGCTATAACCAAGGAATATACAAGGAGTAGAACGAAAATCAATTTTGTGTTGGTTATATGGACGTAAATAAGGAAAACAGAGACATCCGAAGACTCGAAGAAATGAGTAATCGGGAGGACGTTGGAAAACAAGTTGATATGGGGATTTGTTTGAGGAAAGACGAGAGGGTAGACGATTGATGAGGTAGACGGCGGTTTGAAAAGCGAATGACCAAAAAGTTTGAGGTAGTTTGGATTGGGCTAGTAAGGTGAGACTGGTTTCCACGACGTGGCGGTGGCGACGCTCGACAATACCATTCTGTTCACTCGTATGAGGACACGAGCGACGATGTAAAATGCCATGGGATGTAAAAAACTGAGTAAGGTTCCGAAACTCGCCACCCCAATCAGTTTGAACACTTTTTAGTTTGGTGTTAAATTGGCGTTCAACTAGGCGAACGAAATTTGTAAAGGTGGTAAAAACGTCGGATTTTTGCATGAGCGGGGAATACCACATATAGCGTGTATGATGGTCAACACATAACAAAAAATAACGATAGCCGTAAAAGGACGTGGTACTATGGCCCCAAACATCATAATAAACCAAATCAAGTATGTTTTTACTACGAAAAGATGAAATAGGCAAAGTAAGTTTGGACATTTTTCCCAATTGACAAGAAGTACACAAAGATGAACAAAGTTTGTCAGAAACAGGTAGAGAAAAAGTTTTAACAATATGTTGAAAAACTCAAAAGTGAGGATGCCCAAGTCGTTGATGCCACATAGTAGATGGAGCTCGAAAAGCAGTGAACGCCATCTTGGAAACCGGTTGAAAGTAAGGTAGGCGAATGGTGTAGAGACCCTGGTCACTGGGGCCCGTGAGGAGGATAGCCCTGGTAGCCTCGTCCTTCACAACAAAAAAAGAAGTGTGAAATTCAAAGAAAACGTTATTATCTTTGCAAAATTTGTGAACGGAAAGTAGGTTACGTTGTAGGCCCGGGACATGAAGTATGTGGTTAAGTTGTAAGTTTTTGTTTGAGGTAAAAAAGGATTTTTAACCGACATGAAGGATTGGAAGAGAGTTACCGTTACCAATATAGAGGGAGTCATCACCGTAATAGACGTCCGAGTTGTCCATACTAGCAAGATCAGGAGTACCATGGGAATTAGCGCCTGTATCCGATGTCCAAGTAGTATATGAGCCCGCTTCAGAGTTAGCATAATTCGCTTGAGGTGATCCACGAGAAGAACCGGTGCGATTCGGGCACTGTGAGGGAATATGGCCAATACCGCACCTATTGCAATGACCGTAAACCATATTTTGAGTGGACGCCCAAGCAAATTGGCGAGAGCCTTGTGAACCACCACGGCCACGACCCCCGCGAGAAAACGCACGGCCCCGACCATATCCACGGGTCGGTCTTGAAGAAGTTGACCGATTAGCATAGTTTGCCTGAGGAGCCGATGGTGATGCCGACGGTTGAGTTGTGGAAGCAAGTTGGTTTGCCAAAAGTTGAAGGTTGGTAATCTGTTGCTGAATCGAAGCCAAATCGGGGGCCTGGGAAGTAGTTGTTGCGGCAGTGGTAACATTGAAGACTTGTGGAGAGGCCGATGATGAAGAAACAGCGGACCGAGTGATATATTCATGATCACCAATCAAGCCGTGAAGCTCGTTAAATTGAACCGGTGGGGAGCGGGCAAGAAGATTGCTTTTCAAACCATGGTATTCCTCACGTAAACCGGCTATAGTAAGCATGACGAGATCTTTGTCTTTGACGGGTTCACCAATATTTGCAAGAGCCGTTGCATATTCTTGAGCACGGCTAAGATAATCGATACCTTTTTCACCATCTCTCATTGAAATCTTTAAAAGCTGTGTTTTTAGGATGAACTCATGAGATGAATTCGAAGGAGCATATGCACGTGCTAAACTTAACCACACTTCCCGAGCTGTGTCTCCTTGGATGTGTTGAAACGAAGATTCGGAAATAGTGGATATAATAATCATGCGGACGTGTGCATCATTAGCAATCCAGTTTGTAAAATTCGGGTTTGTAGTAGTAGCATTACCGGTTGGAATTTTCTGTTCCAGGCAAGATAACATGTTGTCAACATAACAATATAATCCATTGACCTTTAAAAACGGTTCCATCATGGCTTTCCAGTAGCCATAATTGTTTGGTGTAGGATTGAATGCAAACTTGTGAGAATTATGGGATGTACATTCTTGAATATTGAAGGCAGTAATCGTTGTCATGATGAGAAAAGTAGTGATTTTGATACCTGATGAGAAAAAAAAAACAGTTATTTCCTTGAATCTTGATCCAACCCTTCTCTTTCCTTCTCCTTGTTAGTTGCACCCTCCAAAAGAATCCTTGAAGCTGTTGTCGAATATAATAATCAGAATTCCTTTTTTTTTTTGAATAATTGTCTTCGTGTGTTTCTTTCCAGCCGTCAAAAGAATATTAGTTCTTTTTTTTCGTGGATTCCTAGGTCACCAAAGAATATTACTTATTGGTGATGCAGGTCCAAGATTGGTGATGATTCGTTGATCGCCGGCTGGTTAACGGCTGGTCTTTCGATGGTTGGCTGATGATTTGTTGGTTGATCGTCGGTAGGTTAACGGCGAGTGGGGGTTGTTTGTTTAGGGTTTACAAGTTGATTGGCTCTGATACCATATCAACTCATAATTCATTAATTGATTCAATATTGAATACAAAGGGGTTTATATATATATTCTACTAGTTACGATAATAACTCTCTAGATTATGACAATTAAATATTTGGCTTAACAAAAAATGTTTCAACCTATAACACATGGTTAAAAGATCCTACTAGAACTCAAAAGCATGTAGATCATGTCAGGTAAGTCAAGGAGTGACTCGCCTTATGAACCAAACAAGGTGTTACTTTTCAACACTTTGAGGCATAATAAGGCAAGTCATCCTTGGCTACCAAACAAGAACTCTTCTCTTCATTTAAGAACTTCTCTTCAGGTTATGTTATGAGTATATTGCTGTGGCCTGTGAACAAATAGTAGCAACGCTGTCTATTTGTAGGCTACGTTAATTACGTGGCCCACGTAACCACATGATTATTTCCCTTATCAATTTAGTGTCTAAATTTCTTCCATTATCAGCATCTTTAAGAGAATATATAGTATGAACCTAGTTCGTTATGCCTCATAATGAAAAGAGGATGAAAACACTAAGGTTCTGTTTGTTTTTTGGCCAGAAGTACTTCTGGCCACTTATGTCTGCGTGACGCAGACGCGCGCAGACGTTTGATGTCTGCAGCTTGTTTGTTTTCTCGCAGACCTTTCATTAAAAAAGGTCTGCGAGACCTCTTCTTGGAGCAGACATGGACCCAAGTCTTTTCCTCGCAGACGTTTACCTCTTCTTGGCACCACCTGCACCTCCGACACCACTGCTCCGCCACCACCTCCACTCCGCCACTACCTCCACCTCCGACACCCCTACTCCGCCACCACCTCCACCTCCGACACCCCTGCTCCGACACCATCATCGTCATCATCTGTTATCATCATCGATGGCAAACAAAACCCCCAAATCGATCGGAAACAAACCCCCCCAAATCGATCACATCTGTTATCATCATCATCGACACCACCTCCACCTCCACCTCCGAAAGCCCCACCTCCGCCGACACCCATCGACCTCCACCTCCGAAACCCTAAATCGATGGCAAACAAAACACCCCAAATCGATCAGAAACAAAACCCTAAATTGATCAACATCGTCATCGTCATCATCATCGATCTGCATCATCATCATCATCGATCTGTGGTGTAGTGGTGACGGTGGTGGCTGTGGTGGTGACGATGGTGGCATTGGTGAAGTGGTGGCGGTGGTGACGGTGGTGAAGTGGTGGCGGTGGTGAAGTGGTGGTCGCTGGAGAAGTGGAGGTGTGAAGGCGGAGGTGGTGACGGTGGTGGTGATGATGGCGGTGGTGAAGTGGTGGCGGTGGTGATGATGGCCGTGGTGCAGATTGTAGAGAGAGAGTAGAGAGATAGTAGAGAGAGATCAGTGTGTGACTGTGTGTTGTGTGTGTGTTTTAAACCTAGAAGAGGTTTTATATAAAAAAACAAACCCTCTTCTCCTTGCAGACTGCAGACATTTGGTCCACCTCTTCTCCTGCAGATGCCTGCAGATGTGGTCCGTAGACTGCGGACTTTTTCCTATAGAAAAAAACAAACAGCACCTAAGTAAATGGACCATTCTTCAGTCAGGGCCTAAAATTCTTCTTTGTGAGTTGACTTAGGCTAGTTGATGCCTTCTTGAAAGCTTAGTAAATTATACTCCTGAAAAGTCTTTGTTATCCTTTTAAGTCCTGATGTTTACAAGTACATCTCAATTTTAAATGTCAGGCTGAAGTTTGACTTTTAGTAGATATATATGCAACATGTCACCCATGCTTTGGAACCAAGTTTTCTGCAGAGTTCTCCATGACTTTCGGATTCCTTTCAAAAAGTCAAAGAATTCTATCATGCTTTTGCATGCAACCCCAACTGGAATATATGCATTTGAAGATCTTCAACTCTTGTATTTGGTTTTCTTTATTAATTTATTGGAGTAATGAAATGTGTAGGTCCCGAAATCTGAGGATCGATAACGAACCGAATCACTTGTTTATAGCAAACACGGTCACGTGTGCGGAATCCACGTAACTATGCCAAATCAAACATATAAAGCAATAACAACAAAAGATTAATCAATGAAACACACTCGATTGATTAAACGGGATGAGAACCGATTACAAACTGATACAAACACAGTTCAGACAGAATTTCGACAGAGTTTCGTTACTGGTTATTATCTCATCTACTTCAAAGTGAAAGCAGACTTGGTTTATATAGTCCCTGGGCCCAAGACTTCGACGAAACACAAAGTGCATCGGCGAAACAGAATATGGGCCAACCATTGGGCTTGAAGCAGCCCATTACACGACGAATCAAGTGTGATTCGTCATGACTGTTGGCGAAACAGACTTAATGGATGTTGTTCTGTTTCGTCATGATATGTTCGACGAAACAGACCTGTTTCGTCGAGGACTGCATCAGCTGTTCTGTTTTCTGTATACAGACAGCAAACAGATCGACTACATAAACACAATAATGACCATACTACCCTTTAATGCAACATGCATTGTTCTTAATACATTACATACCAAAAGAGACAAACAAGTCAGACACAAGTGGATAGGAGGATATCCGACTTGGTCGACATCAAATACATACTCGATAATTAATAAAAGACCGTACAAAATACATCGTTAAACAAGACTAGTTACAGACACCAAAAAAAAAGCATCAACAAACTCCCCCTTGTCTGTTACTCGTCTTCGGTCTTCTAATCTTCCATCTTAGTGTTGTTCGGACCACGAACTGCCCGAATGTATGCCCCGGTTGTAGCAAAAACACGCTACGCGCTGAAACTTTAAAGCTTGACGTGCGTCCTGATCTTCATAGAAAATATCATGACGATATAATCTGCTGATGTCAGCCTCGGACATGTTGACGATCCACATCGGATCCAACATCCGGTAATTTGCACGATTATCTCTAAACACAATCACGGCTTCATGTGTGTCTGAGTCGTAGCACCATAATGCCATATCTTCAAGAAAATCTTGCTGCATAGGCATCAATGGGATTTTATCTACGACCCTCGGAGGCTGGTACACAAGCTTGTATCTGCAAGTGTTGGTATCAGGATCAAGAGTAAACTTGATCGGTTGATAGATGGGGAATTGTGGCTTGTATGATTCATCCTTCCAGCCCGACTTCTTGTTTACTTTAATCAGTCGCTCAAATAAAGTAGCTCCATCGTAGTTTGAACGATTAATAAGCTCAAGCCTCGTCAACACAGCAACATCATAAAATGGCAACGAAAGAATGCTCAGCAGTGAGTTGAAATACAGGATTCCGTATTCACGTTTGATTGCAACACAGTGAATATCTCTAACAAACATCCAGCATAGAATTTTTCCACTTGGCTTTGCCTTTTCAAATTGCAAGTAGTCGACTTGAGCTTTTTCAGGCACAAGCTTGGAGACTTTAGATAGAAACTGTTTTCGCCATTCAGAGAATGCATCTGTGGCTTTTTCAGACGAATTACGATTCCTTAAGTGCTCGTCTATGTCATCAATATTCTCCTTCATCCAATCTTCATCAAATGAAGCGAATTCAGTACCATCTTTTCGAACATACGTTGATTTTGTTGCTTCGCCTTCAAACACGATCTCATCAATATCATCAACATTAGTTGTATCAGTCTCAGTCGACATTTTATCTATCTCGGCATCATCAATTTCTCTCATAGAATGTAGAGCAATCAATTGCTCCTGAGAAAGATCTTCTATTAACTCTCCTTCTTCAAGCAACTCTCCCGTCAATGGATGAATAGCCTGTAGAGCAATATCAGCACTGCTTACGACAGAAGAAGTACCTGCGATCTGTTGAACTTTTCCAGTAGAAGTTCCCTGAGATGATTCGACCACTGGCGGTTGAACTTCAACTATTGCTGAAGATGTAGCTGCTGCCTGCTTCTGTGATGCACCTGAAGTGTCAGGATTCCCTTGGTCCTCAGTATCATCATCCTTTTTCTTCAGTACTTCTTGTTGTTTACAATGATAATCCCACAGAACAGCAATCCTTCTCTCTTTCTCTTCATCAACAGCCTTCAAACGAGCATTTTCAACTTTAAGCGAATCAATTTCAACTTGTTGTCGCTCTATTACCGTTTGCTGTTGACCAACGGTGGACTTCAAGTTGTTAATCTCCACCAATTGTTTAAGCTGATCAGTCTTCGTGAGATTAATGAAATGAGATTGCCTTTGAATTCGATCAGCAGCTGCTTCCAGTTGAGTGAATAGGAACTTGTTCTTTTCGTCTTGAGAGTATCCGGAAAATACCCTATGACGTTCAGAACTGATCTGCGAAGTGGTTGCTCTGATTGCAGAAGCCATAGTTCTTTCAGGAACTGCCTGAGGTGTAACAGATGGAGTTTCAGCAGCTGATGTAACAACTGGAGTTTCTGTAGCTGATGTAACTACAGGAGTTTCTTGTACAGGCTCCTGAGGTATAGATGAAGTCACTTGAGGCACGGTTTTTCTAGTATAAGTACTCAAATATCTTCTTGATTTCTTCTTTTGAGTTTTAGCAGCTTTCTCAGCTCTCCTTTTTGTTCTTCTTTCACCTTCAGGATCCTCTGGAACGTATGCTGGATCATCTTCAGTTCTAATTTTTCTATATCTTTTCACTCCACGTACATCGATATACATTTCGTATCCAGGCTCGACTATATGATCACTAGAGCTAGAATCAGATTCATCATCGCCACTTGCTGAAGAACTACTAGCTGATGTACCACCATCTGCACCTTTGCTCGATGTACCAACATCACCTGCATCACCACCATCATCGCCTTCGTCATCACTATCACTGCCTGACGATGCAGAATCCTCTGGACCGTATTTTTCAAGGTATCTTCTCTTTAACTCTGGCTCTTCGTCATCTGATTGGCTGTCATTGTGACGCCATTTATCATCAGAAGGAGCAATGTAACCAGTATTTCCAAGAGCACCAAATAACCTTCTAGGAGGAACACTTTCCTTGTATCTCTTTGCAGCAAGGTTCTTGATTAATCTTAAAGAGTTGAGGTTCATCGCTTCTATTTTCAGAACATCATTGTCAGCTTTTGGAAGATCAGGATGTTGAACATTCATTATCATCTGAAGAAACCGTGGATACATCCAGAACTTGTTCCCGGTTGTTCTACTTCCTGTTCTCGTCATATTTTCTTTCATGTTAGCGAAGATATACTTTGAGATGCTAAACGGTTTGTTTAACACCAACGCTACCATGAAACCAACAAGATCAGTTCCAGCCATGTCATATCCAGCTCGTCTATTACTCAGACACTGAATTAGAATATGCAACAGAAATTTGTAGCGTAATGGCAGATCCCCTTTGTTGATTTGTTTCTGTAAGATGTCTCCTTTACACTTCATGTGTAGTAAACAGCCTCGCGTACACATAATCGGAACAGAATCTGTAGCGTCCGGACTATCTTGTAATTGAAGAACTTCATTCAGTATATCCGGAGATACGATAACATCCAGATCATTCACACGACCCCTGATAACTTCCTTTCCATCCAGTTGTACAACGCTTGCAGAATTCCAGAAAGCCTTGATTAGAAATTTTTAAATGGGCGTTGAGAATGTAACAGCATAATTGATACGTGACTCCCTGATCCACTTCGTGATATCTTTCAGTTCTGTGAGCTTGTCTTCAGGATCCAGATAAGCTATTTGATTATGACGCTTTTCGGACATAATCTCCTCTTCCGTTTTGTTTTCTCTCTTTGTCGCCTTCTTACGTTTTCCTTCTTTCGGTGCCTTTGGTGCCATCTGCACATGAAAATGTCCACAATAAGTCATATTTGATATAACATGGGTATTATACATGTGTATATACAGGTTATAACATCAAATGATCATTATAACACATTTTCCAACTATTCTGTGAGCAAACAACAAACTCAGAAACTGCTAAGGCATTGACGACGAAACAGAAACACTTCGACGAAACAGGAGATGTGTGACGAAACAGATCTGATTTGTCGTTGGTTAGATTCGCCATGTCTGTTTCGCCGTTTCTGATTCGTCGTCTATTTTGCCGTTTCTGATTCGTCGGAATTAGGGTTTAATCGATTCGTCGATTTGTGGGTTTTTCTGTTTCGCTGTTTTGTGGTTTAAACAAGGATCAAATTTAATACCAACACATTTAACTTCAATGTTTATAACCCAAAACAACTGATAAAACCTATAAATGATTTCCGATCAAAAACCCCTTTTTAAAACATTCAAAAACATCATCAAACAACCCCTGTTTAGTTCTATGAAACCCAAACCCAAAAACAAACATCAATCACTGTAAAATAACCTAAATCTATCAGTTATTGTAGAAAATCACAACAAACATAAGTTCAGATCAATAAAACAGCGAGTATGATCGGTTGCCGAGGGTTTCGAACAAAAACACTCGGTTCAAAATGTTCGGAATCTGAACATGAACATGTTTGTACCTTTGAGTGTTGAACGATTTTTGATTAAAAACAAGGTTAAATGGTTCGAGAAAGAAAAATGGCAAAACGGTTGTTTGGAGAAGATGAACAGATGATATTTTGAAAAAGTGAACACAGGGACCCCATTTATACACCGCCTCATCTCGACGAAACAGAGATCTCGACGAAACAGGATTGGGCTTCGACGAAACAGAATTAAATTGGGCTGGACTTGGGCCAGAAATTAGCCCACGACGAAACAGACTTTGGGCCATTTGTGTTTCGCCGTAAATGGTCTGTTTCGTCGACTTGTTTTTGTTTCGCCGACATGTTTTTCAAAAACACAGAGGCAGAAAGATTTTGCAGACTAAACAGATTTTGATTAAAATGAACACTTTTCCATTTTGTTTTAGTTTCCAAATGCAAGAACGTTTTATGAAGAAGGTTTCAAGCTTCCGGCAGAAAACACCAAGCAACAACTTCGGCTTAATAAAAAAAACGAACTTTACACAAATATACTAAAAACAAATTTAACGCGCGGTAAACTAAACGAAAAATGCAATAAACTGAGAAAAACAGTAAGCAACTGTACAAATGCAATCTTTTTGCGAATCTCAAGGATAAGGAATCATACCAGCTTACGGTCTTAGTCAACATGATTTTGATTTCTGTTTAAAGCTCTGGATAAGTATACTACCTCGATTATCGGTATTGTAGTCCACATAAGCTCAAACTGATCAGACGTAATCATAATTTAAGAGATACGATTAACGGTAAGGATTATACTTACTTGTCGATGTGAATCCACTCACGACACATTCCCGTATCAAGGTATGCACGAGAATTCATCTTACCGGTGAGTATACCGATTATCATCCGTTTGACCGTATAAAAATGTGAGAAACTCACTTATTTTGATTGAAAACAAGCCCTATGTGATAAAATCACTTATTGATGAGGAACTTGATTTTCAGATGCATGAGGGCACAGGAGCAAGTCCGTGAACAGGTCAGTACTTTCGTACAGCAGAGAGACGAACTTGACTCCCGCAAAGAATCTGTGATATAAAATCACTTATTTTTTTTGGACATGTGATTGTTGATCACTTATTGAGGTCGAATGCAATATGTACACGTATGTATAGTATCATGGAAGATCTTAGACTTCGTCTCTGTTATTTTTACGGTTTGTGATACAACCATGATACCCAGATGATAAGCAGCATAAAGACTGAATATTTCAGATCTCGGCAATCTCTCAAACGAGATTTCGGTACTAAGACCATATGCCAATGAATGGTTCCCACCTGACTTGAAGTCTGTTAGGTTTGTATCATCCTGCACATTTTAGTCTGATTGTGAGCCTACCGATACATCGTTAGTAGAGATACTTATCATTTTCTTTTTGTTTTTCATTTTGAGCACGTTGACCGACCACACCAGTGAACATCATCATTTTCCTTTATCCAAGAAACTCATTTTTGGTTTTTTCTATTGTTTTTGAAATTTTTTAATTTTTTCAAACGAAACGACAGAAAGTAAAGACATCTTTTTGGATTTTGAAATTTTGCAATGTTTTTGTATTTTCTTGAAATTTCTCCC
Source organism: Helianthus tuberosus (assembly GCA_030545235.1). Taxonomy (NCBI): domain Eukaryota; kingdom Viridiplantae; phylum Streptophyta; class Magnoliopsida; order Asterales; family Asteraceae; genus Helianthus; species Helianthus tuberosus. The sequence continues at coordinate 32,844,054 of CM060352.1, read as the reverse complement.
CGTAAAATGCTAAAAAGTAACGAAAACAAGAATCTTTTTGAATTTTTTTAGAGTTTATAAAGAAAATATTTAAAAAAACGATCAGCCAAAGAAGTTTACTCAGGTATCACCTTAATGCCATTGACCAAAAGTAGATAATCAAAACGTGATTTATCAAAAGCTTTTGTAAACAGGTCAGCACGTTGGTGATCAGTGGGGACATGAACGACATCGATTAACCTCTATTCAAAACAATCACGTATGAAGTGATATTTAATGTCGATGTGTTTAGTCTTGGAATGTTGCACAGGATTTCTAGTGATCTGTAAGGCAGCATTATTATCAACAAAAATATGGGTAGATAGGAATTCTAAACCGTAGTCGCGCATTTGTTGTTGTATCCAAAGAACTTGGGAGCAACAACTCGAGGCAGCAATATATTCTGCTTCACATGTTGATGTAGCAACACACGTTTGCTTCTTGCACTGCCACGTGACCAGGCGATTTCCTAGGAACTGACATCCTGCTGTTGTCGATTTGCCATCGATTTTGCAACCACCGAAATCAGAATCACTGTATGCAATTAATTCAAAACTATCATCCCTAGGGTACCAAAGACCAAGGTCCGGGCATCCCTTCAAATAGCGTAAAATCCTTTTGACGGCTGACAGATGAGAGGCCTTCGGGTTTGCTTGATATCTTGCTAGCAGGCACGTTGGATACATGATATCAGGCCTCGAAGCGGTGAGATACATGAGAGATCCGATTATGGCACGATAGTACGAGGAGTTGATACTTTCACTCTTCAAATCCGGAGTAATCCCGTGATTCTGTGGAAGTGGGGTACCAATGGGCGTTGCATCTGACATTCGGAATCGGCTTCAAATGTCACCAACATATTTAGTCTGATGGATGAATATCCCAGACTCTGTTTGTTGAACTTGAAGGCCCAAAAAGAAATTCATCTCCCCCATAGCACTCATTTCGAACTTTTCCTGCATAACACTTTCGAATTGCCTGCACAACGAGTCATTAGTAGACCCAAATATTATATCATCAACGTATACCTGCACCAGCAGAAGATCTTCATCTTGTTCTTTGATAAAGAGTGTGCAATCAATAAGACCTCGTCGAAATCCATTCTCCTGAAGATAGTTTGATAAGGTTGCGTACCAAGCCCTAGGTGCTTGATGTAGACCATAAAGGGCTTTGTTGAGCAACCAAACCCGATCGGGATGAATAGGATCTTCAAAACCTGGAGGTTGTTCGACGTGCACCTCTTCTTGAACAATACCATGAAGAAAAGCACTTTTGACGTCCATCTGGTAAACTTTGAATCCTTTGAAAGAAGCATAAGCTAAGAAGATCCGAATAGCTTCCAGACGTGCAACAGGTGCATAAACTTCATTATAGTCAATGCCTTCAATCTGGCGAAAACCCTGAACAACCAATCTCGCTTTGTTGCGAATAACAACTCCACGGTCGTCCTTCTTGCATTTATAAACCCATCGTGTGCCAATTTTCTTGTAATTCTCCGGTTTTTCAACAAGCTTCCAAACGCCAAGCTTTTGAAATTGCTGCAGTTCGTCCTGCATGGCTTCAACCCAAGAATTATCTTTTAAGGCTTCCTTCCAAGATTTCGGTTCTTCTTGTGAAACGTAACACGCGAAGGACCAATCATTTTGGAGACCAGATTCTCTAATAGCTGAATACAAACCAGCACTCTGGTTGTTTCTCAGCTGATTACGCGTCTGCACACCTTGTTGGACATCTCCTATGATATTCTGCTGTGGATGGGTATCGTGTATCCTCATTTCAGAATTTTCAGGAACACGAGCATTAACACCCAAATTGTTAATATTAAGATCAACAACCAACTCCACGCCTGGAATATGCGTAGAAGTGGATGCATTTCCTTCAGCAGTATCATCGACTTGCACATGAGGAGTATCAACAGAAGTGCCCTGAACTGGAGCAACTGGAGCTGAAATGCCTTCAGTCGCATCCAGATATTCATCATCTTCCGATGACTCATTGTACTCAGTAGCATCTTCAAATTCCTCATTTTGAACTGTGTTGTTAACTGAATTAGAATCTTGTTGGTTAACAATAACAGGTCTAACCAATGGCGATTCAGGAGCGTTGTCACTATCAAATAGCATTCTAGCAACTGCAGAATCTTCGTCAAAGGTTGGCAGATCAAAGGAGTTGAATAGCCCATCGTAGTCGAACATCCAAGGATCACCCGGAGCCCTAACAGGACTTGTATACCTTTGAACCCTTACTTCACTCCATAGCTCAATCTTTTTGGTAGCCAGATTCCAAACACGAAAATTTGGAGTAGCATATCCAAGGAAGAAACCTTCGATAGCTTTCGCGCCAAACTTTCCATCAGGCTCAATCATAGTGCATGGACCGCCAAAAGGTTCTAGTATTGAAAGATCCGGTTTCATTTTCTGTAAAAGTTCGAAACAAGTCTTACCATGTCTGTTAACTGTAAGAACTCGGTTTAAGGTGTAGCATGCAGTCGACACAGCCTCCGCCCAGAACTGAACAGGAAGCTCCGACTCTACCAACATTGTTCTTGCAGTTTCAATTATCGTCCGATTCTTCCTCTCTGCGACACCGTTTTGTTGTGGAGTGTATCGAGAACTGTATTCATGAAGAATGCCTTTAGAAGTACAGAACTCATCCATCACACGGTTCTTGAATTCAGTTCCATTGTCACTTCTGATCCTCTTAACTTTCAATGTGTAGAGATTTTCCAACATTGTAAGAAGATCCTTGAGGATGCCAGGAGTATCACTCTTGTGTGCCATAAAAGCTACCCAAGAAAATCTAGAATAATCATCAGTAACAACTAAGCAGTAAACATCCCCGAATGTTGTCTTGTGTCTCATAGGTCCAAAGAGATCCATATGAAGACGTTCAAGGGGCATGCTAACAGTATTGATTTTCTTCAAAGGGTGAGACTTCTTCGTTTGTTTCCCTTTCTGGCATGAAACACAGATATCTTGTAGATGAAAACTTCTCACGGGCACGCCATTCACAAGATTGTTTTTCACCAAATGGTTCATTTTTCTTAAATGAATGTGTCCCATTCTTCTGTGCCAAGATATAGACTCCTTCTCCGTGGCTTTCGAGACAAAACATGTGACTTGTGCAGAAGTCGTAATCGCTTGGCTCATATCAAGAATATAAAGATCATTAACTCTTGGAGCCGATAAGAGAATCCATTCATCTGGAATTTTGAAACCAGGTTTAAGCACATAACAACCGGCATCATCGAAATGCACGGTGAACTTTTTATCGCAGATTTGCGACACACTGAGAAGATTATGATCAATTTGACGAACATAATTGATCTTATCGAAACATACAACACCATTGGAGATCATTCCCTCTCCAGTGATGTATCCGCCTTTGTCTCCAGCGAAAGCGACATAGCCTCCTTTAATGTTTCTCACATCATATAGAAGCCGTAAGTCGCCCGTCATGTGCCTGGATGCCCCACTATCAACAATCCAATGACTACTGATAGTTCCTCCTGGAACACCCTGCACATTTCATCCAATGATTAGTTAAGGATGGGGACCCAAGCCATAGTGGTCTTGGGTCGTCCCTGAGCATCACAAATAGTGATCTCGATTTGTTGATGATTCTCCAAACGAACAGCTCCCCCTGAACTTTCACCCTTCCTAGGTTTCCAAGTTTGTTTTTGTTTACCAGATTGAGTTTTGTAAACAGATTTTGAAACTTCTGGTTTTACAGGTGAACTTGGTTCCCTTGGAACAGATTTGACCTTAGATTTTAAAGCCTTTTCTATTTTCTTCACATTTTGATGTCGTTGTTTCGATTCCTGTTCTTTAACAGTTCGTTTATCATGTTTAGGCGAAACAGGACGACATTTAGGATGAATCTTTTCAGGTGATGCTCTCTCAACAAATTTCTCTTTCGGAGTGTTTGCACAATCTTTGATGATGTGCCCAAACTCTCCACATTTAAAACACGTTCTCCTTTCAACAAACTTAGGAGAACTGGATCGACGATCAGATGTCGAACTTGTATAACCCGAGGTACTTGCTTTTTCATCACACCCGTTTGAATGTTGAGTGTAATTGTTTTGACTATCACGTTTTAAAATTTTGACTTGTACAAAATCAGTGTTTGACTTGTTTTCAAAAGTCTCAATTTTATCCGTACCCCTCGATTCCACAAATTTGACACTACTGTTTTTCTTCTGATAACGAGCCCCTTTTGTTTCAAATTTTGATTTAGAAACATTTGGCCTTTGAGCTCGTTGATCTGATTGTTTACCCTTAGAAGCAATAGGTTGTTGCTTTGAAGGTGATTTCTGATTTCCAAATTTCTTTTTGATTTCAGCCTTAGCAATTGGATTACATTGAGTCACAATAACTCCCGGAATCGACTTTCCCAAAAACTTACTTGTGTTATTTTCAAAAACATTATCAATCGATGATGGATTGACATTTTTAATTGGAAAATCATTATCTGAATAGATTTTAGAATCACCAACCAAAGTGTACAACACAATATTACTTTTAACGGTAGACACAGGATCTATCACTTGTTGAACAACAGGTTGAACAACAGGGGTAGGAGGATCACACAGAATATGATTCTCAATTGGAACTTCTACTCCTTTAAGTTTGTCAAGTGATTTATCCTGATTACTCACATCTGATTCTGGTTCATCATCCGACGACTCATAGTCCTCAATGGTTGGAGGACCTTGTTTCGTAGATGTTGAAGTTCTTGTTTGTTCAGATGATGTACTTGAAGAATTTTCCGATTTGAACCCTAGGCCAGTAGTAACTTCCTCATAATCAAGAGGCACACTGGGTTCAAACCGTGGCATTTCTTCTTCATCAGGCATATAAGCATAATTATGTCTCAAAGGAGGCGGACACTTCTCATACCCAACACCTTTCTTGTTTCCCTTTAGTTGTTGAACATCAATAATGTGATCGAGCACAAATCGGGAGTTAGAATAACTCTCCAACTTTTGCTTGATTGCATCATGCTCGCATTTTACAATGGCAAATTCCTTTTTAGTTTCCTCAACAATGTTAATGTAATCATTTATACTAACTTGTTTATGATAAACAGTTTTTGTCACTTCAGAAACATTTTTCTTTAGAGTTTCAATCATAGATTTAAATTCTTTTTCATGTCTAACTAGAGCCATATTCGCTTCTTTGCATTTAGCCATTTCAACAACTAAACTCTGATTGTGAATATGAATCGTATCACATTCAAGTTTTATTCTGTCAAATTCATTTTTCATATACTCACAATCTCTACAGTTGATAAGAATTTCAGATTTTACCTGACTTGTAGAAGCTGAGACATTTTCCATAAAGGCAGTCTGATAAGAAAAAGATCCGTCTTCAGAAAAGAACTTCTCCATTTCTTTAGATGCTACCTCAGCCTTCTTGATCAGAACTGATTTCTAACATTTCAACTCTTCTGCTTCATTCAATAAGTCATCAAGATTAGAACTTGCTTCTTTGCTCACATCAGATTCAGAATGATAATCGCCCGAAGTAGAAATTTCTTCATCAGAACTCCCGGTATAACCCGAACTGTCGTCACTTTCAGAAAATTCTTCCTTATGAACGTGCTTGATGTGATTGATGATCTTTGCATAACACGCTGTTCCTCCTTTATCTTGATCACCTTCCCCAAGTTGTAAAGACCAATTAAACCCTTCATCAGCTTGTACGGCTAATGCACGATTTTCGTTTGATGGTCCAGACTGATTCTGGTTGGTGGTGTTGTTTACAGCCACTATCCCTTTTCCACGATTGTCTTGATTGGCATTTGAAGTACTCGTCTGATTACGGAATGGGTTCTGATTGCCTTGTTTGCTTGGTCGGGTGCACTCACGTTTGAAGTGACCCTTTTCGCCACAATTGAAGCATGTAACTGCTTCTTTATCAAATCCGTACTTTGTATCCTGTTTGCTTTCCAAAGAACTTCTCCCGGTTCGAACCATAAAGTCCTTCGCCCTTCTAACAGCACTTGCGAATGCCCACTTTATATCCATCAACTCCATTTCATCACGATTGATTTGTAGATAATCTTCGTTGGTCAAACTGATGTTTCCAATTTGACCTGCGACCAAACCGCAGTAAGCACTGACCATTGTATTAATAAGTTCCATATGTTCCTTTGCTACTTCAATGCTAACATTTGAGAGGTTTGATGTATCAACTTTGACTGTGTTAGTGTTGGTTGGAGGATTGTTGGTATAATGAGCTTGCTGTTGTTGTGGTTGAGCTGGAATATAAGCAGTCGGATTTGGAATAATACCTCCTCCAGAATAAGACTGAGATTGAGTAGTGGCGGCTGAAGGTGTATTTGGAATAATACCTCCTCCAGAATAAGACTGAGCTTGAGCAATCAAATGCGCTGGCGGAAGATAGGCTCTCGGATCGAAGACAGGAGGTGGAGCTGATTGAGGAAACGGAGAAGAGTTTGTATTTGATACAAACGCCGTTTGTAGCTTTGGTTGCTGAGCTGAACTTGAACTCGCTGACGGAACAATACCTCCTCCATAATACATTTCGATATTTTGAGGAGCAGCAATTCGTTTTGCTTTCCGAATTTCTTCATCATTCTTGTGTTCCAGCGTCTGTACAAATCCATAGATACTGGCATTTTCAGCATCTAGAACACCGGTATGTTTTAAAAGCTCAATGTTTGGGCTCCACTTTAGAGGTAGCGAATCGGCAAACCGTGCAACTAATTCCTGTTGAGTTGAAATAACACCATAAGCAAACATTTCACTAATCAAATGATAAAAACGTGTAGTCATATCATTTAGAGTTTCATTTCCAAGAACAGAAACGATTCAAACTCTTTCTTCAATAGATCATGTCGTGTCTTTCTAGTAGCTGCGTTTCCTTCTCCTCTTGTTACCAAAGCATCCCATAATGTTTTCGTGTCCGTACAATAAGAGAATTGATGATATATATCTTTGTGAAGCGCTTGGGTAAGAACAGCAAACGACTTTTTCTCAAATTCATAGGCTTTCTTGTCATTTTCCTGCATGTTAGAAAAACCTTCGGCCGTTGAAGCTGCTACTTCGAGAGCATCATTGCGTGGAGTAATGAAACACCTCCAAAGATCAGTGCTTTGCCCTTGAACATATGTATGGAAACGACCTTTCCATGATGGAAACTCGTTCATATGATTCAACTTTGGTGGGCGATTGTTGCTGCCCGTTTCGCTCTCGCTAAGCAAAAGATTTTGAATGTTTTGATTTTGATTAGATACCAAAGCCCATTGTCCGGCACTTATAGTAGGATGACCAAAAACATTCTTCACCCACGCTGCTGCGGAGGTCGGATCTTCACGTGGTCTCGAGTCCATACTCCAATCCCATGGACTAGTACAACTCATATTTTATGTATGAAGTGTAGTACCTGATCAAATTCTTGAAAACACACAGTTAGCACACTTTTACAAGTCCTCTGTATAAAAATGACAGCAAAATGACGAAACAATCTTCCACGAAACAGACTTGTGATTTTGTGGCGAAACAGAAGCTGTTTCGTCGAAGATGTTGTGGCGAAACAGAAGTTGTTTCGTCGAAGATATTTTTGACGAAATGCTTTTGTTTCGTCGCCTGTTTGATTAGTCAAAGATAAGTCTCAGACAACAAGATATTTTTCTCTGACACAAGGTATGTTCGTAACACAATTTTTCAACGTAACAAACTTTTTCACTGAAACTAATTATCACGTTTTACACCAAAGTCCATTTATAGTATTATATGTGACAACACTTAGTTTTCAACAATTTAAAGATCAAGTTCACAGATGTTATAAGAACAATTATGAAGATGTGAAGAACACACTCAAGAACAATGAGTTTTCCGATGAGTTTTCTGATCACCGATAATTTTCCGAAACACGAAAATGCACAAGACTTTCAATAAAAACCCGGTTTAAAGCATAAACAAACAATCTAAATAGGTTTTTGATAAAACTCTTTAGCAAATAACAACACACAAACATATTTTATGAATATTTTCCCAGAAATGATGAATTTTCCAAAAACAAAATTTCAGAAAAACAACCACAAATACTTGATAAAAACCGAACAATGTTTGATTTTAAACAAGGATAAGAGCCAATGCTCTGATACCACTTGTAGGTCCCGAAATCTGAGGATCGATAACGAACCGAATCACTTGTTTATAGCAAACACGGTCACGTGTGCGGAATCCACGTAACTATGCCAAATCAAACATATAAAGCAATAACAACAAAAGATTAATCAATGAAACACACTCGATTGATTAAACGAGATGAGAACCGATTACAACCTGATACAAACACAGTTCAGACAGAATTTCGACAGAGTTTCGTTACTGGTTATTATCTCATCTACTTCAAAGTGAAAGCAGACTTGGTTTATATAGTCCCTGGGCCCAAGACTTCGACGAAACACAAAGTGCATTGGCGAAACAGAATATGGGCCAACCATTGGGCTTGAAGCAGCCCATTACACGACGAATCAAGTGTGATTCGTCATGACTGTTGGCGAAACAGACTTAATGGATGTTGTTCTGTTTCGTCATGATATGTTCGACGAAACAGACCTGTTTCGTCGAGGACTGCATCAGCTGTTCTGTTTTCTGTATACAGACAGCAAACAGATCGACTACATAAACACAATAATGACCATACTACCCTTTAATGCAACATGCATTGTGCTTAATACATCACATACCAAAAGAGACAAACAAGTCAGACACAAGTGGATAGGAGGATATCCGACTTGGTCGACATCAAATACATACTCGATAATTAATAAAAGACCGTACAAAATACATCGTTAAACAAGACTAGTTACAGACACCAAAAAAAAATGCATCAACAAAATGTTTATTATCTTCTTTTTCCATGCATTTGCTCTTAAGCATGCATTCTGCATAAAAAGTTGCACTTTATTTGTAGACAGTTTGACACCCGATTGTAGTAATTTGATTTCAAGAAAAGAAAACGCAGCATGAGGTAAAAGTAATAGCGTTTTTATATCTTTTTTAGTTAATTAGTTAACCAAACCTTTCATGTCAACATTTCTGAATTGTACTTGTTATTGTGTAGTCTGTTGTTTACTTCTTGTGACTAATAATAAATTCTTTTTTTAATTCCAGATGTTCATCATCTTTATCCTTTCAAGAAGTTTGATGATTGCCATAGAAGACATCAAATGACCATATTAATTGTTTTTTTTTTACATTTGCTTGAAGTATTCCTTTTAAATTCACATATTCAAAATTTAGAAGACATATATTAACGTTAATAAATTTTAATTAATTTAAACTTTCTAACAACTTTAAACCATTAGTTATATTTTCAAAATGTGTAATATATTTAAATATTTATTTTCTATTAGGGTAACGAGTTCAGATAAACATAACTGTCTCAAACTCCCAGAATCAATATAAAACTATTCTAATCATGGGTCCCATACCCCGAATACAATTTTTTACCCATCCCAAGTTTTTTTATGATCCGGATTCTTTTGTCATCTCTATGTGACTCGCCATCCCGATTAGGGATGGCACTGGGGCGGGTTTGAATAATCTCAACCCATACTAGATTATAAAAGTCTATCCCATACATGGCCTAAAACCCTTCAGGTATCTAGTAGGTATTTTACGTGTAGGTAACTATTAGGTATTTACATGTCACGTATCGAGTATATTTGTAGGTTTCAAGCATACCTTGTAGTCTATTAAAGATACTCGTTGGGTATACGTGACCCAACACTCGTCGTCGTATGGGGTACCTACTATTAATCAATTACAGTTTGGATGTTACCAAAATATTACAAATAAAGTGTATGGCAATCTTGAAGAATAATCCTAAAATTTTTGAAAGGTACTAAGGATAATCTTCTAAGAAGTAGGGATATTGGGTACTAATGACGATTCGGTGCAAATAAAAAGGGAAAGAAAAAAAAAAGAAAACCGCATGGAATGTAAGGATACATCACATATGACATAATTAAAATAAATTAAAAAAGAAACTATTTCGGTTGTATAATTAGGTAAACCACTATATCAACAAATTACCATACACATCGCATACATGCGAAATAAATAATAATCCCATACCCGATTATCCTACACCATACCCATCCCAAACGTTATGGGATTCAAGTTTACCCACTGTGTTCTAGTTCAATTGCCATTCCTAATCCAGATTCATAACTATTTAGTTTATACGAGCTAGACTAATGCTTGCCTAAACCTAAGTCCTTACTATACAAACAACTATGAAGATCATAGCTACCAAGTCTTTGTTAATGTTGAACTTTCTAATCAACTGAAGTTGCGGAAGAACAAACTAAAGTTTCGGAACCATAAACTGAAGTTTCGGTAGAGCAATTGTACTCTTGGATGAACAAAGATTGACTTTTGTCATAGAGTTGACAAAGTCAACTTGTTCATAACTAGAGGCGGCTAATTGAACTCTATAAATAGGACATTTAGTCTTCATGTCTAGGTGATGTATTGTGAGTCTCCTTCCCTAGAAGGAGCTCTCCTAAGGTTGAATCGGAGCTTAAACTGAGTGTGTGTATGTATGGATGTATGTCTATGCATGTATGTATGTATTACGATTTGAATATGTGATGATTGTTTCTATCAATAAAATCACACAACTGTTAGACATGATTATGCCACAGGATCGAGAATCAAGTGGATGTGAAATAAAGAACATGATCAAATGGTTGTGAAATAAAGAACACGGCGAAGATCAAAACAAAGAATCAATGTAACATTGATTTGACAAACATGTTTCATATATACATCGAATTTGATGAGTCAAAGGGTATTAGTACTTGTGGTCGATGGAATATATTTATACATGTAGAAGGTTACAACTTGAATGACGTGATGATTCAGTAATCGTCCCAACCCTAATCTATAATCACCATGCTTAGCATAAAAAAATACATAATACTGTGTTTCAAACCATAAGTTCTAGATAAATACAAACATACCGATAAATATAATATAGCTTGATTTTTTATTTGAACATGAAAACTCCAATTTTGTTTAGTAGAGATCTTCAACATCTAGCTTAAAACTTCAACCTGCCATGAAAGCATCATTCATCTTTGTGTCTTCTTCTACAGTTCAGCCAATACGTAGCAAGCTTTCTTCCTAACAAATAATTATTTCCCTTCCTTTCATGTGGATATAGTATCATTCAAAATAACAAATATAGACCACGTACCCTTACTTGTACATTCATGTCTTCTTAAATCCCAATGCCTTGGTGACTTTTTATTTTAATAATGCATTTGACTAGTAAACAAGTTATATCTCAAATATTTAGCATTTGAATACATGGAGATGGGCTATGAAACTTGTAAAGGAGTATGATCAGTACGTTCAATGTGCCTATTAATAAGTATACGTTACATATCCATCTTGATCAGTTTACTTATTATAGCTATTGTTCATAATCAAATATTCTTAAGAATTTAAAAGAATGCTAATTTTACTTTTAATATGAAATATACAAGACGCCACAAACACCTTTAAACATATCTTATTGAAGATTTGATGATGATGCTTGCATTCCTTTTAAAGTCAAAGCATCTGATTCTGCACATGGACTGGAATATATGCACCTCAAATTCCTCAATGTTTGCCTTCTTCCTTGAATATTAGCCATGCATCTATGTTGGCATGTTGCACTAACAGATGTTTTTTCTGTCATCTCTAGTTGCATTGAGCGCATCGCTATGATATTCCAACAACTAATTAAGTTCTATGTGCTACACTCTAATAATAGTTACAACAAATTATAGAAAACGTCCTTTATGTTTATACCAGGTTGCAAAGTATGTCATTTACATTCAAAAATTACAGAAAACGTTCTTGACACTAACCCAAAATCCTTGCATGTTACTTCCTTTAACCATAACCCCAGTTAATTTTTATCGTTAATTTCGGTAGCGCAAGGTTATTTTAGTCTTTTTAACCATTTATTGTGTGTGATGCAGACAAAATCGAGCTGCATGAAGGAAGTTAGGGTTCTCAATTTCCCCCAAAATGAAACGCTTAAGTTATGTTGAATTTGTCTGGCTACATTTCAAGCGAAGAGAATGAAGTGAAATTGAAAATGTTTGAACACAAATAGAGCACTAGGGTTGGAGAAGAAGACCGGTGGGGGGTTGTGCAGTGGTAGGGGTTAAGATGGGAGGGGTGGCCATGGCAAGTGGTAGGTGTTTAGATGGTGGCGGTGGTAGGGGTTAAGATGGTGAGAGAGACAAAGTGTTTAGAGAGAAAATAGTGAAGACTGGTGGCGGTCGGTAGTTAAAGAGAGTGAGGGCGAGAAAGAGAGAAGGGGTTTATGTATGTGTGTATATATATGGGGCAGTTTGGACAGGTTCGGAAATAAGAGGGGTGGGTAGCGATGGTTCAGTTGTAGTAGTGGATGGGTTATCAAAAATGGTTAATGGCGGATCAGGAATTGTAGAAAAAGAAGGGGCGGCTGTGGAGGGTGAAGGAGGGTCGATGGAGAGTTCAGTAAGGGAGGGAAAAACATGCTCGTTAAATCGGACATGGCGAGCAATGTAGATTCGATGAGTAGTTTGATCAAGGCATTGATATCCATGATGAGATGGGCTATAACCAAGGAATATACAAGGAGTAGAACGAAAATCAATTTTGTGTTGGTTATATGGACGTAAATAAGGAAAACAGAGACATCCGAAGACTCGAAGAAATGAGTAATCGGGAGGACGTTGGAAAACAAGTTGATATGGGGATTTGTTTGAGGAAAGACGAGAGGGTAGACGATTGATGAGGTAGATGGCGGTTTGAAAAGTGAATGACCAAAAAGTTTGAGGTAGTTTGGATTGGGCTAGTAAGGTGAGACCGGTTTCCACGACGTGGCGGTGGCGACGCTCGACAATACCATTCTGTTCACTCGTATGAGGACACGAGCGACGATGTAAAATGCCATGGGATGTTAAAAACTGAGTAAGGTTTCGAAACTCGCCACCCCAATCAGTTTGAACACTTTTTAGTTTGGTGTTAAATTGGCGTTCAACTAGGCGAACGAAATTTGTAAAGGTGGTAAAAACGTCGGATTTTTGCATGAGCGGGAAATACCACATGTAGCGTGTATGATGGTCAACACATAACAAAAAATAACGATAGCCGTCAAAGGACGTGGTACTATGGCCCCAAACATCATAATAAACCAAATCAAGTATGTTTTTACTACGAAAAGATGAAATAGGCAAAGTAAGTTTGGACATTTTTCCCAATTGACAAGAAGTACACAAAGATGAACAAAGTTTGTCAGAAACAGGGAAAGAAAAAGTTTTAACAATATGTTGAAAAAGTCGTTGATGCCACATAGTAGATGGAGCTCGAAAAGCAGTGAACGCCATCTTGGAAACCGGTTGAAAGTAAGGTAGGCGAATGGTGTAGAGACCCTGGTCACTGGGGCCCGTGAGGAGGATAGCCCTGGTAGCCTCGTCCTTCACAACAAAAAAAGAAGTGTGAAATTCAAAGAAAACGTTATTATCTTTGCAAAATTTGTGAACGGAAAGTAGGTTACGTTGTAGGCCCGGGACATGAAGTATGTGGTTAAGTTGTAAGTTTTTGTTTGAGGTAAAAAAGGATTTTGAACCGACATGAAAGATTGGAAGAGAGTTACCGTTACCAACATAGAGGGAGTCATTACCGTAATAGACGTCCGAGTTGTCCATACTAGCAAGATCAGGAGTACCATGGGAATTAGCGCCTGTATCCGATGTCCAAGTAGTATATGAGCCCGCTTCAGAGTTAGCATAATTCGCTTGAGGTGATCCACGAGAAGAACCGGTGCGATTCGGGCACTATGAGGGAATATGGCCAATACCGCACCTATTGCAATGACCGTAAACCATATTTTGAGTGGACACCCAAGCAAATTGGCGAGAGCCTTGTGAACCACCACGGCCACAACCCCCGCGAGAAAACGCACGGCCCCGACCATATCCACGGGTCGGTCTTGAAGAAGTTGACCGATTAGCATAGTTTGCCTGAGGAGCCGATGGTGATGCCGACGGTTGAGTTGTGGAAGCAAGTTGGTTTGCCAAAAGTTGAAGGTTGGTAATCTGTTGCTGAATTGAAGCCAAATCGGGGGCCTGGGAAGTAGTTGTTGCGGCAGTGGTAACATTGAAGATTTGTGGAGAGGCCGATGATGAAGAAACAGTGGACCAAGTGATATATTCATGATCACCAATCAAGCCGTGAAGCTCGTTAAATTGAACCGGTGGGGAGCGGGCAAGAAGATTGCTTTTCAAACCATGGTATTCCTCACGTAAACCGGCTATAGTAAGCATGACGAGATCTTTGTCTTTGACGGGTTCACCAATATTTGCAAGAGCCGTTGCATATTCTTGAGCACGGCTAAGATAATCGATACCTTTTTCACCATCTCTCATTGAAATCTTTAAAAGCTGTGTTTTTAGGATGAACTCATGAGATGAATTCGAAGGAGCATATGCACGTGCTAAACTTAACCACACTTCCCGAGCTGTGTCTCCTTGGATGTGTTGAAACGAAGATTCGGAAACAGTGGATATAATAATCATGCGGACGTGTGCATCATTAGCAATCCAGTTTGTAAAATTCGGGTTTGTAGTAGTAGCATTACCGGTTGTAATTTTCTCTTCCGGGCAAGATAACGTGTTGTCAACATAACAATATAATCCATTGGCCTTTAAAAACGGTTCCATCATGGCTTTCCAGTAGCCATAATTGTTTGGTGTAGGATTGAATGCAAACTTGTGGGAATTATGGGATGTACATTCTTGAATATTGAAGGCAGTAATCGTTGTCATGATGAGAAAAGTAGTGATTTTGATACCTGATGAGAAAAAAAAAAAACAGTTATTTACTTGAATCTTGATCCAACCCTATTCTACTAGTTACAATAATAACAGGGTTTACAAGTTGATTGGCTCTGATACCATATCAACTCATAATTCAATAATTGATTCAATATTGAATACAAAGGGGTTTATATATATTCTACTAGTTACAATAATAACTCTCTAACTTATGACAATTAAATATTTGGCTTAACAAAAAATGTTTCAACCTATAACACATGGTTAAAAGATCCTA
This sequence comes from Helianthus tuberosus, assembly GCA_030545235.1. Taxonomy (NCBI): domain Eukaryota; kingdom Viridiplantae; phylum Streptophyta; class Magnoliopsida; order Asterales; family Asteraceae; genus Helianthus; species Helianthus tuberosus. Next base: position 32,828,894 of record CM060352.1, on the reverse strand, counting down.
CTAGAACTCAAAAGCAAGAAGATCATGTCAAGTAAGTCAAGGAGTGACTCGCCTTATAAACCAAACAAGGTGTTACTTTCCAACACTTTAAGGCATAATAAGGCAAGTCATCCTTGGCTACCAAACAAGAACTCTTCTCTTCATGTAAGAACTTCTCTTCAGGTTATGTTATGAGTATATTGCTGTGGCCTGTGAACAAATAGTAGCAACGCTGTCTATTTGTAGGCTACGTTAATTGCGTGGCCAACGTAACCACATGATTCTTTCCCTTATCAATTTAGTGTCTAAATTTCTTCCATTATCAGCATCTTTAAGAGAATATATAGTATGAACCTAGTTCCTTATGCCTGCATAATGAAAAGAGAATGAAAACACTAAGGTTCTGTTTGTTTTTTGGCCAGAAGTACTTCTGGCCACTTATGTCTGCGCGACGCAGACGCGCGCAGACGTTTGATGTCTGCAGCTTGTTTGTTTTCTCGCAGACCTTTCATTAAAAAAGGTCTGCGAGACCTCTTCTTGGAGCAGACATGGACCAAAGTCTTTTCCTCGCAGACGTTTACCTCTTCTTGGCACCACCTGCACCTCCGACACAACTGCTCCGCCACCACCTCCACTCCGCCAATACCTCCACCTCCGACACCACCTCCACCTCCGACACCCCTGCTCCGCCACCACCTCCACCTCCGACACCCCTGCTCCGACACCATCATCGTCATCATCTGTTATCATCATCATCATCATCGATGGCAAACAAAACCCCCAAATCGATCGGAAACAAACCCCCCCCAAATCGATCACATCTGTTATCATCATCATCGACACCACCTCCACCTCCACCTCCGAAACCCCCACCTCCGCCGACACCCATCGACGTCCACCTCCGAAACCCTAATTCGATGGCAAACAAAACACCCCAAATCGATCAGAAACAATACCCTAAATCGATCAACATCATCATCCTCATCATCATCGATCTGCATCATCATCATCATCGATCTGTGGTGTAGTGGTGACGGTGGTGGCTGTGGTGTAGTGGTGACGGTGGTGGCGTTGGTGAAGTGGTGGCGGTGGTGACGGTGGTGAAGTGGTGGCGGTGGTGAAGTGGTGGTCGCTGGAGAAGTGGAGGTGTGAAGGCGGAGGTGGTGACGGTGGTGGTGAAGTGGTGGCGGTGGTGAAGTGGTGGCGGTGGTGATGATGGCGGTGGTGCAGATTGTAGAGAGAGAGTAGAGAGAGATCAGTGTGTGATTGTGTGTTGTGTGTGTGTTTTAAACCTAGAAGAGGTTTTATATAAAAAAAAAAAGAAACCCTCTTCTCCTTGCAGACTGCAGACATTTGGTCAACCTCTTCTCCTACAGATGTGGTCCGTAGACTGCAGACTTTTTCCTACAGAAAAAAACAAACAGCACCTAAGTAAATGGACCATTCTTCAGTCAGGGCCTAAAATTCTTCTATGTGAGTTGACTTAGGCTAGTTGATGCCTTCTTGAAAGCTTAGTAAATTATACTCCTGAAAACTCTTTGTTATCCTTTTAAGTCCTGATGTTTACAAGTACATCTCAATTTTAAATGTCAGGCTATCTCAATTTTAAATGTCAGGCTGAAGTTTGACTTTTAGTAGATATATATGCAAACATGTCACCCATGCTTTGGAACCAAGTTTTCTGCAGAGTTCTCCATGACTTTCGGATTCCTTTCAAAAAGTCAAAGAATTCTATCATGCTTTTGCATGCAACCCCAACTGGAATATATGCATTTGAAGATCTTCAACTCTTGTATTTGGTTTTCTTTATTAATTTATTGGAGTAACAAAATGTTTATTATCTTCTTTTTCCATGCATTTGCTCTTAAGCATGCATTCTGCATAAAAAGTTGCACTTTATTTGTAGACAGTTTGACACCCGATTGTAGTAATTTGATTTCAAGAAAAGAAAACGCAGCATGAGGTAAAAGTAATAGCGTTTTTATATCTTTTTTAGTTAATTAGTTAACCAAACCTTTCATGTCAACATTTCTGAATTGTACTTGTTATTGTGTAGTCTGTTGTTTACTTCTTGTGACTAATAATAAATTCTTTTTTTAATTCCAGATGTTCATCATCTTTATCCTTTCAAGAAGTTTGATGATTGCCATAGAAGACATCAAATGACCATATTAATTGTTTTTTTTTTACATTTGCTTGAAGTATTCCTTTTAAATTCACATATTCAAAATTTAGAAGACATATATTAACGTTAATAAATTTTAATTAATTTAAACTTTCTAACAACTTTAAACCATTAGTTATATTTTCAAAATGTGTAATATATTTAAATATTTATTTTCTATTAGGGTAACGAGTTCAGATAAACATAACTGTCTCAAACTCCCAGAATCAATATAAAACTATTCTAATCATGGGTCCCATACCCCGAATACAATTTTTTACCCATCCCAAGTTTTTTTATGATCCGGATTCTTTTGTCATCTCTATGTGACTCGCCATCCCGATTAGGGATGGCACTGGGGCGGGTTTGAATAATCTCAACCCATACTAGATTATAAAAGTCTATCCCATACATGGCCTAAAACCCTTCAGGTATCTAGTAGGTATTTTACGTGTAGGTAACTATTAGGTATTTACATGTCACGTATCGAGTATATTTGTAGGTTTCAAGCATACCTTGTAGTCTATTAAAGATACTCGTTGGGTATACGTGACCCAACACTCGTCGTCGTATGGGGTACCTACTATTAATCAATTACAGTTTGGATGTTACCAAAATATTACAAATAAAGTGTATGGCAATCTTGAAGAATAATCCTAAAATTTTTGAAAGGTACTAAGGATAATCTTCTAAGAAGTAGGGATATTGGGTACTAATGACGATTCGGTGCAAATAAAAAGGGAAAGAAAAAAAAAAAGAAAACCGCATGGAATGTAAGGATACATCACATATGACATAATTAAAATAAATTAAAAAAGAAACTATTTCGGTTGTATAATTAGGTAAACCACTATATCAACAAATTACCATACACATCGCATACATGCGAAATAAATAATAATCCCATACCCGATTATCCTACACCATACCCATCCCAAACGTTATGGGATTCAAGTTTACCCACTGTGTTCTAGTTCAATTGCCATTCCTAATCCAGATTCATAACTATTTAGTTTATACGAGCTAGACTAATGCTTGCCTAAACCTAAGTCCTTACTATACAAACAACTATGAAGATCATAGCTACCAAGTCTTTGTTAATGTTGAACTTTCTAATCAACTGAAGTTGCGGAAGAACAAACTAAAGTTTCGGAACCATAAACTGAAGTTTCGGTAGAGCAATTGTACTCTTGGATGAACAAAGATTGACTTTTGTCATAGAGTTGACAAAGTCAACTTGTTCATAACTAGAGGCGGCTAATTGAACTCTATAAATAGGACATTTAGTCTTCATGTCTAGGTGATGTATTGTGAGTCTCCTTCCCTAGAAGGAGCTCTCCTAAGGTTGAATCGGAGCTTAAACTGAGTGTGTGTATGTATGGATGTATGTCTATGCATGTATGTATGTATTACGATTTGAATATGTGATGATTGTTTCTATCAATAAAATCACACAACTGTTAGACATGATTATGCCACAGGATCGAGAATCAAGTGGATGTGAAATAAAGAACATGATCAAATGGTTGTGAAATAAAGAACACGGCGAAGATCAAAACAAAGAATCAATGTAACATTGATTTGACAAACATGTTTCATATATACATCGAATTTGATGAGTCAAAGGGTATTAGTACTTGTGGTCGATGGAATATATTTATACATGTAGAAGGTTACAACTTGAATGACGTGATGATTCAGTAATCGTCCCAACCCTAATCTATAATCACCATGCTTAGCATAAAAAAATACATAATACTGTGTTTCAAACCATAAGTTCTAGATAAATACAAACATACCGATAAATATAATATAGCTTGATTTTTTATTTGAACATGAAAACTCCAATTTTGTTTAGTAGAGATCTTCAACATCTAGCTTAAAACTTCAACCTGCCATGAAAGCATCATTCATCTTTGTGTCTTCTTCTACAGTTCAGCCAATACGTAGCAAGCTTTCTTCCTAACAAATAATTATTTCCCTTCCTTTCATGTGGATATAGTATCATTCAAAATAACAAATATAGACCACGTACCCTTACTTGTACATTCATGTCTTCTTAAATCCCAATGCCTTGGTGACTTTTTATTTTAATAATGCATTTGACTAGTAAACAAGTTATATCTCAAATATTTAGCATTTGAATACATGGAGATGGGCTATGAAACTTGTAAAGGAGTATGATCAGTACGTTCAATGTGCCTATTAATAAGTATACGTTACATATCCATCTTGATCAGTTTACTTATTATAGCTATTGTTCATAATCAAATATTCTTAAGAATTTAAAAGAATGCTAATTTTACTTTTAATATGAAATATACAAGACGCCACAAACACCTTTAAACATATCTTATTGAAGATTTGATGATGATGCTTGCATTCCTTTTAAAGTCAAAGCATCTGATTCTGCACATGGACTGGAATATATGCACCTCAAATTCCTCAATGTTTGCCTTCTTCCTTGAATATTAGCCATGCATCTATGTTGGCATGTTGCACTAACAGATGTTTTTTCTGTCATCTCTAGTTGCATTGAGCGCATCGCTATGATATTCCAACAACTAATTAAGTTCTATGTGCTACACTCTAATAATAGTTACAACAAATTATAGAAAACGTCCTTTATGTTTATACCAGGTTGCAAAGTATGTCATTTACATTCAAAAATTACAGAAAACGTTCTTGACACTAACCCAAAATCCTTGCATGTTACTTCCTTTAACCATAACCCCAGTTAATTTTTATCGTTAATTTCGGTAGCGCAAGGTTATTTTAGTCTTTTTAACCATTTATTGTGTGTGATGCAGACAAAATCGAGCTGCATGAAGGAAGTTAGGGTTCTCAATTTCCCCCAAAATGAAACGCTTAAGTTATGTTGAATTTGTCTGGCTACATTTCAAGCGAAGAGAATGAAGTGAAATTGAAAATGTTTGAACACAAATAGAGCACTAGGGTTGGAGAAGAAGACCGGTGGGGGGTTGTGCAGTGGTAGGGGTTAAGATGGGAGGGGTGGCCATGGCAAGTGGTAGGTGTTTAGATGGTGGCGGTGGTAGGGGTTAAGATGGTGAGAGAGACAAAGTGTTTAGAGAGAAAATAGTGAAGACTGGTGGCGGTCGGTAGTTAAAGAGAGTGAGGGCGAGAAAGAGAGAAGGGGTTTATGTATGTGTGTATATATATGGGGCAGTTTGGACAGGTTCGGAAATAAGAGGGGTGGGTAGCGATGGTTCAGTTGTAGTAGTGGATGGGTTATCAAAAATGGTTAATGGCGGATCAGGAATTGTAGAAAAAGAAGGGGCGGCTGTGGAGGGTGAAGGAGGGTCGATGGAGAGTTCAGTAAGGGAGGGAAAAACATGCTCGTTAAATCGGACATGGCGAGCAATGTAGATTCGATGAGTAGTTTGATCAAGGCATTGATATCCATGATGAGATGGGCTATAACCAAGGAATATACAAGGAGTAGAACGAAAATCAATTTTGTGTTGGTTATATGGACGTAAATAAGGAAAACAGAGACATCCGAAGACTCGAAGAAATGAGTAATCGGGAGGACGTTGGAAAACAAGTTGATATGGGGATTTGTTTGAGGAAAGACGAGAGGGTAGACGATTGATGAGGTAGATGGCGGTTTGAAAAGTGAATGACCAAAAAGTTTGAGGTAGTTTGGATTGGGCTAGTAAGGTGAGACCGGTTTCCACGACGTGGCGGTGGCGACGCTCGACAATACCATTCTGTTCACTCGTATGAGGACACGAGCGACGATGTAAAATGCCATGGGATGTTAAAAACTGAGTAAGGTTTCGAAACTCGCCACCCCAATCAGTTTGAACACTTTTTAGTTTGGTGTTAAATTGGCGTTCAACTAGGCGAACGAAATTTGTAAAGGTGGTAAAAACGTCGGATTTTTGCATGAGCGGGAAATACCACATGTAGCGTGTATGATGGTCAACACATAACAAAAAATAACGATAGCCGTCAAAGGACGTGGTACTATGGCCCCAAACATCATAATAAACCAAATCAAGTATGTTTTTACTACGAAAAGATGAAATAGGCAAAGTAAGTTTGGACATTTTTCCCAATTGACAAGAAGTACACAAAGATGAACAAAGTTTGTCAGAAACAGGGAAAGAAAAAGTTTTAACAATATGTTGAAAAAGTCGTTGATGCCACATAGTAGATGGAGCTCGAAAAGCAGTGAACGCCATCTTGGAAACCGGTTGAAAGTAAGGTAGGCGAATGGTGTAGAGACCCTGGTCACTGGGGCCCGTGAGGAGGATAGCCCTGGTAGCCTCGTCCTTCACAACAAAAAAAGAAGTGTGAAATTCAAAGAAAACGTTATTATCTTTGCAAAATTTGTGAACGGAAAGTAGGTTACGTTGTAGGCCCGGGACATGAAGTATGTGGTTAAGTTGTAAGTTTTTGTTTGAGGTAAAAAAGGATTTTGAACCGACATGAAAGATTGGAAGAGAGTTACCGTTACCAACATAGAGGGAGTCATTACCGTAATAGACGTCCGAGTTGTCCATACTAGCAAGATCAGGAGTACCATGGGAATTAGCGCCTGTATCCGATGTCCAAGTAGTATATGAGCCCGCTTCAGAGTTAGCATAATTCGCTTGAGGTGATCCACGAGAAGAACCGGTGCGATTCGGGCACTATGAGGGAATATGGCCAATACCGCACCTATTGCAATGACCGTAAACCATATTTTGAGTGGACACCCAAGCAAATTGGCGAGAGCCTTGTGAACCACCACGGCCACAACCCCCGCGAGAAAACGCACGGCCCCGACCATATCCACGGGTCGGTCTTGAAGAAGTTGACCGATTAGCATAGTTTGCCTGAGGAGCCGATGGTGATGCCGACGGTTGAGTTGTGGAAGCAAGTTGGTTTGCCAAAAGTTGAAGGTTGGTAATCTGTTGCTGAATTGAAGCCAAATCGGGGGCCTGGGAAGTAGTTGTTGCGGCAGTGGTAACATTGAAGATTTGTGGAGAGGCCGATGATGAAGAAACAGTGGACCAAGTGATATATTCATGATCACCAATCAAGCCGTGAAGCTCGTTAAATTGAACCGGTGGGGAGCGGGCAAGAAGATTGCTTTTCAAACCATGGTATTCCTCACGTAAACCGGCTATAGTAAGCATGACGAGATCTTTGTCTTTGACGGGTTCACCAATATTTGCAAGAGCCGTTGCATATTCTTGAGCACGGCTAAGATAATCGATACCTTTTTCACCATCTCTCATTGAAATCTTTAAAAGCTGTGTTTTTAGGATGAACTCATGAGATGAATTCGAAGGAGCATATGCACGTGCTAAACTTAACCACACTTCCCGAGCTGTGTCTCCTTGGATGTGTTGAAACGAAGATTCGGAAACAGTGGATATAATAATCATGCGGACGTGTGCATCATTAGCAATCCAGTTTGTAAAATTCGGGTTTGTAGTAGTAGCATTACCGGTTGTAATTTTCTCTTCCGGGCAAGATAACGTGTTGTCAACATAACAATATAATCCATTGGCCTTTAAAAACGGTTCCATCATGGCTTTCCAGTAGCCATAATTGTTTGGTGTAGGATTGAATGCAAACTTGTGGGAATTATGGGATGTACATTCTTGAATATTGAAGGCAGTAATCGTTGTCATGATGAGAAAAGTAGTGATTTTGATACCTGATGAGAAAAAAAAAACAGTTATTTACTTGAATCTTGATCCAACCCTATTCTACTAGTTACAATAATAACAGGGTTTACAAGTTGATTGGCTCTGATACCATATCAACTCATAATTCAATAATTGATTCAATATTGAATACAAAGGGGTTTATATATATTCTACTAGTTACAATAATAACTCTCTAACTTATGACAATTAAATATTTGGCTTAACAAAAAATGTTTCAACCTATAACACATGGTTAAAAGATCCTACTAGAACTCAAAAGCAAGAAGATCATGTCAAGTAAGTCAAGGAGTGACTCGCCTTATAAACCAAACAAGGTGTTACTTTCCAACACTTTAAGGCATAATAAGGCAAGTCATCCTTGGCTACCAAACAAGAACTCTTCTCTTCATGTAAGAACTTCTCTTCAGGTTATGTTATGAGTATATTGCTGTGGCCTGTGAACAAATAGTAGCAACGCTGTCTATTTGTAGGCTACGTTAATTGCGTGGCCAACGTAACCACATGATTCTTTCCCTTATCAATTTAGTGTCTAAATTTCTTCCATTATCAGCATCTTTAAGAGAATATATAGTATGAACCTAGTTCCTTATGCCTGCATAATGAAAAGAGAATGAAAACACTAAGGTTCTGTTTGTTTTTTGGCCAGAAGTACTTCTGGCCACTTATGTCTGCGCGACGCAGACGCGCGCAGACGTTTGATGTCTGCAGCTTGTTTGTTTTCTCGCAGACCTTTCATTAAAAAAGGTCTGCGAGACCTCTTCTTGGAGCAGACATGGACCAAAGTCTTTTCCTCGCAGACGTTTACCTCTTCTTGGCACCACCTGCACCTCCGACACAACTGCTCCGCCACCACCTCCACTCCGCCAATACCTCCACCTCCGACACCACCTCCACCTCCGACACCCCTGCTCCGCCACCACCTCCACCTCCGACACCCCTGCTCCGACACCATCATCGTCATCATCTGTTATCATCATCATCATCATCGATGGCAAACAAAACCCCCAAATCGATCGGAAACAAACCCCCCCCAAATCGATCACATCTGTTATCATCATCATCGACACCACCTCCACCTCCACCTCCGAAACCCCCACCTCCGCCGACACCCATCGACGTCCACCTCCGAAACCCTAATTCGATGGCAAACAAAACACCCCAAATCGATCAGAAACAATACCCTAAATCGATCAACATCATCATCCTCATCATCATCGATCTGCATCATCATCATCATCGATCTGTGGTGTAGTGGTGACGGTGGTGGCTGTGGTGTAGTGGTGACGGTGGTGGCGTTGGTGAAGTGGTGGCGGTGGTGACGGTGGTGAAGTGGTGGCGGTGGTGAAGTGGTGGTCGCTGGAGAAGTGGAGGTGTGAAGGCGGAGGTGGTGACGGTGGTGGTGAAGTGGTGGCGGTGGTGAAGTGGTGGCGGTGGTGATGATGGCGGTGGTGCAGATTGTAGAGAGAGAGTAGAGAGAGATCAGTGTGTGATTGTGTGTTGTGTGTGTGTTTTAAACCTAGAAGAGGTTTTATATAAAAAAAAAAAGAAACCCTCTTCTCCTTGCAGACTGCAGACATTTGGTCAACCTCTTCTCCTACAGATGTGGTCCGTAGACTGCAGACTTTTTCCTACAGAAAAAAACAAACAGCACCTAAGTAAATGGACCATTCTTCAGTCAGGGCCTAAAATTCTTCTATGTGAGTTGACTTAGGCTAGTTGATGCCTTCTTGAAAGCTTAGTAAATTATACTCCTGAAAACTCTTTGTTATCCTTTTAAGTCCTGATGTTTACAAGTACATCTCAATTTTAAATGTCAGGCTATCTCAATTTTAAATGTCAGGCTGAAGTTTGACTTTTAGTAGATATATATGCAAACATGTCACCCATGCTTTGGAACCAAGTTTTCTGCAGAGTTCTCCATGACTTTCGGATTCCTTTCAAAAAGTCAAAGAATTCTATCATGCTTTTGCATGCAACCCCAACTGGAATATATGCATTTGAAGATCTTCAACTCTTGTATTTGGTTTTCTTTATTAATTTATTGGAGTAATGAAATGTTTATTATCTTCTTTTTCCATGCATTTGCTCTTAAGCATGCATTCTGCATAAAAAGTTGCACTTTATTTGTAGACAGTTTGACACCCGATTGTAGTAATTTGATTTCAAGAAAAGAAAACGCAGCATGAGGTAAAAGTAATAGCGTTTTTATATCTTTTTTAGTTAATTAGTTAACCAAACCTTTCATGTCAACATTTCTGAATTGTACTTGTTATTGTGTAGTCTGTTGTTTACTTCTTGTGACTAATAATAAATTCTTTTTTTAATTCCAGATGTTCATCATCTTTATCCTTTCAAGAAGTTTGATGATTGCCATAGAAGACATCAAATTACCATATTAATTGTTTTTTTTTTACATTTGCTTGAAGTATTCCTTTTAAATTCACATATTCAAAATTTAGAAGACATATATTAACGTTAATAAATTTTAATTAATTTAAACTTTCTAACAACTTTAAACCATTAGTTATATTTTCAAAATGTGTAATATATTTAAATATTTATTTTCTATTAGGGTAACGAGTTCAGATAAACATAACTGTCTCAAACTCCCAGAATCAATATAAAACTATTCTAATCATGGGTCCCATACCCCGAATACAATTTTTTACCCATCCCAAGTTTTTTTATGATCCAGATTCTTTTGTCATCTCTATGTGACTCGCCATCCCGATTAGGGATGACACTGGGGCGGGTTTGAATAATCTCAACCCATACTAGATTATAAAAGTTTGTCCCATACATGGCCTAAAACTCTTCAGGTATCTAGTAGGTATTTTACGTATAGGTAATTATTAGGTATTTACATGTCACATATCCAGTATATTTGTAGGTTTCAAGCATACCTTGTAGTCTATTAAAGATACTCGTTGGGTATACGTCACCCAACACTCGTTGTCGTATGGGGTACCTACTATTAATCAATTACAGTTTGGATGTTACCAAAATATTACAAATAAAGTGTATGGCAATCTTGAAGAATAATTGTAAAATTTTTGAAAGGTACTAAGGATGTATCTTCTAAGAAGTAGGGATATTGGGTACTAATGACGATTCGGTGCAAATAAAAAGGGAAAAAAAAAAAAAAAAGAAAACCGCATGGAATGTAAGGATACATCACATATGACATAATTAAAATAAATTAAAAAAGAAACTATTTCGGTTGTATAATTAGGTAAACCACTATATCAACAAATTACCATACACATCGCATACATGCGAAAAAAATAATAATCCCATACCCGATTATCCTACACCATACCCATCCCAAACGTTATGGGATTCAAGTTTACCCACTGTGTTCTAGTTCAATTGCCATTCCTAATCCAGATTCATAACTATTTAGTTTATACGAGCTAGACTAATGCTTGCCTAAACCTAAGTCCTTACTATACAAACAACTATGAAGATCATAGCTACCAAGTCTTTGTTAATGTTGAACTTTCTAATCAACTGAAGTTGCGGAAGAACAAACTAAAGTTTCGGAACCATAAACTGAAGTTTCGGTAGAGCAATTGTACTCTTGGATGAACAAAGATTGACTTTTGTCATAGAGTTGACAAAGTCAACTTGTTCATAACTAGAGGCGGCTAATTGAAGAAATTTGAACTCTATAAATAGGACATTTAGTCTTTATGTCTAGGTGATGTATTGTGAGTCTCCTTCCCTAGAAGGAGCTCTCCTAAGGTTGAATCGGAGCTTAAACTGAGTGTGTGTATGTATGGATGTATGTCACTACTAGAAAAGAGGGTATTTGTCATGAAACTTTAGGTCACAAAACAGTAGCAATTTCCTTGTTGTCACCATTTTGCCACCGAAAAATGTGGTGACAAAAACACCCGTGTCAATTGCCCTAATGCCACCAAATAGCGACCATTTTTATATTTTGTCACCAGAAAATTGGTCAAAATTATTTGCCACCACTTCTTGTTTGCTACGGTCCGCCTTGTTTGCTACCGAGTTTATTGCCACCGTTTGATATTGCCACCATTTAGCCACCAACCATTTGCCACCATTTAATCACCATTTTCATTGAAAATCGGTAGCATTTAACGAACCTGTTGAATTATTTGCTACCATTTTGTGATTTATTGAATATTAGTTTTTGATTCAGATTGATTTTCCATTTTTCCCTGCTTTTTTTCATAAAAATTACATATCAATAAAATTACAAAATTATATTAAAGTAATAAGATCACAAAAACCCAAAATTATATAAAACATCTCTGTATCAAAAGCATATAAAACATTCTAATAGAAATACCAGCTAAAACATCCGATAACTAAAATTATCGTAATATGATAAACATCGAAACATTTAAAACCAAGTGTTTGTAGCCTATCTTCGAATTGTACTTGTTAACATAGCTTCAATTTGTGACATCCTATCGAGCATAGTATCTTTATCCACCTTATCCTTTTCTTTGAACATCTCTCTCAAACCAACAATCTCCTCTTTAGACAGGCTTTCGGCTATAACCTGGACCCAAATAACAAGAAAACATTCAAGATTACTTTTGCATAAATCAAATAAAGCATTCGTGTAATTAACCGTTTGTACCGTTTCTTATGTAAAAATCGAATCTTTTTTGCAAAGTTTAACAAGAATATGAACGTACCCACAAAGCCATTTTCTTTAACCTGTTCATTGCAGAGAACTGCTTCAAACGAGAAAGAACGGCTGGATCCAGTGCTCTATCAGGAGCAACACCGTTTTCACAAATCCAAGGATGGCCTATATCATTCAGATAACAAGATAACGTTTAAATGACAGCAAAACGCCACTAAAAGTAAAAAAAAAAAAACAGTAAAAAAAATTATAAATTTGAGTCCATAAGCATTGTATGCACCATTACTAAATACAAATGAGCATACCAGTTCCCTCTAAATATCCAGTACAGTCTATTGATTTATAAAGCTAAATAAATTAAATGAATAGCGATAAATCATGCAGCTAATATATACTTGCGTACTAACCTGTGTGCCTCCTTCACCATTATCCGATGCTTTTCCTGTATGCGAACTATCCAGTATGAACTCTCTTACTTTGCATAGTGACCTCAGCCACTTTTTTTACTTTGGATGTCGATAAGTCTACATGGTGTTTTGTTTTTGGTTACTTACCCTCATAACAGACAAGTATAAATAAAAAAAAGTTATAGTAAAGAGGAAGAGTGGTTTACCTTGTCAACTCTATATCTTTCATTTGTTTCTGTAAGCTTATATTTCTTAACACGGTGATATTGGCTCTGCCATGATAACGTTGTTTGGGCATTCTCTTCAGTTTTGGGCTTCCTGTACTTGCAACATAATGCAATGTGTTTATATTATATATTGCCTACTATACTTACTATATTGGAAGCCGGCCGATAAGAAGGTTTGGTGTGTATAACCAAACTGAAAGAAGAACTGATATGGGGAGAATAACCAGATCAAAAGGGCAGGCCAATCACTTGATTGAGGGGTGTTTAACCACATCAATTTGATTTTGCGTTCAAGGCCGACGGAGAGCAACCAATCAACGCTCTTGCAAACGTAAATGAACTTTACTCAGACTTGGAATATTATTTATAAGTTCTATTTATCTTACAAGTATAGTCACAGAAACGTACTACCAGAATAGAGACTTCAACTAACTTTAATGCCCATTCATTGGAACTTTTGGATGACCATCTAATCCAAAGTCATCAGAAACAAAATACATCTTTTGTCAAAGAAAACTTATGTGTATTTAATTTAGAAAAAGGACATAGGAATTTAATTAAGTTAAACCAATCTACAAGGTCTCTTGAACTCTATAAATCAACGCATACCAAAACAAACATGCTCGTACTAATAAATTTTAATTCTTTATATTTACAAAACAATTAAACTAATGTACTTAAATAACAATCTAGTTTTAAATACCTAGGCATTCTGTACCATTTCGAAAAGAATGATTTGTTGACTATTTGGGTAATAATTAATTGTTGCTTGACCAAGCTCAAAAAGAGGTGCTCATGCACAGTACATCACCATCCTGAAAACCTACATTCACATGAACTTTTTTTCATATTCATGGTGATGGTGGTGGGGCGATTGCATTATAAAGCAAACTTGTTAGATATAAGGATTGAATTAAATCAAGAGTTGAAAGCTAAAATATATTCACAAGCAATTATTAATCATGTATATATATATAATTTTCTAGCGTGAAACAACCCAATAGAGGACAAAAATAATCTAAGTTTCAACCCATCTGTGTAATGCTTCAAATGTGGTTGTATAATTTAATTTAAAAATTAATTTAATTCAGTTCTTAGTCGCCGGAACAATTAAAGTGAAACCAAAATTTGTATATCTATATCCAAAATAAAGAGGTTCGGTTCAGTACCTTAGTTTGAAAAAAGAGTAAAGCAAATGGTGGCGGTTACGGGGTTGCAGCAAGACGAGACCACAAGCTGGGAACAATGTCACGAATAAAGTAATCGAGACGTTGTTGCAACACCTCAAAGGAGATGGGCAGCGTTCAAGCGGCGGTACGGTGGTCGTTAGTGTTGGTCGGGACTTTGCATAGTGTCACGGCCCCCGACCCGGCTTGACCTGTTTCAGGAGCCGCGGGACAGAAAACCCGTGGTATTTATTTAATTGAGTTTAACAGCGGAAGATTTCATCAGGATCTTTTTAAAACTGCAATTTCCCGTTTATTTTATTTCACAACTCGGGATAAAACCCCGGTAATTTACAATCATAAGATTTCACGGAGAAATCTTTATTTTTACAAAACATGTTTCTTTATTTTATATTGAGCCACTTCCTTAAGCTTGTAGTGCTACGCGACACTTTTCCTGGATCACAACAGATCACCTGAAACATGTTTGAAAAAGGTTTTGTCAGCGGGAAATACTGGTGAATCATTCATTTTATGAAAACGACTCGTTTGTTATAATTTACAGTATTAAGAGATATTACAATGTTTCCTGATATCAAACCAACTACCCACGATATTTTGTTACTCGACCCATTCACCCTCCCATTGTCCAAAGGTGTCTGTGACTATGGTCATATCACCCCTTGGCTGCCCCAATGGTGAAGATTATCAAGTAATGTATACAAAAACCCCACATACCGGCTGTAACTTGTTGATTACATATACTTAATCACTGTAATTATAACCTTTGAAAATAAACATTATTTTGAAAGTAGTTTGATAAAAAGAGAATGACTCACATTGCAGATTTAATTTGAGCAGAGCCTAGCCTACTGATTAGCCTTTTAACCTAAAATTAATGATAAGCACACAAACTAGGTTAGTAACTAATACAGCATTTACGATAACTCACGAGATTGAAACCTTCACAACGAATGACAAAGTGCGATACTTAAACATCCATCGATTTAACGACGAATGACAAAGCAATAACCCTAATTTGGGCAGCACTTAAACATCCATTGGATAGTTTAATCGACCGGACATTGAATCGTAGCAACGATCGAGTTATTACCCTGTTTTGCGGCAGCACTTCGTGAATCATGTGTGTTTTAGAATTGTTCCTACGATATCTCAGTGTATATTTTGAATTTCTACGTCGTTTCAACTTCAGAATTCAAGTCCCAAACACCCCTATTTATATCTGAAAAACCGTCCCCCTCGCGCCACGCGAAAGGTTCCCTTGTGCGCGTCGCGTGGCGCGAGAGACCCTATTCTACCCTAGGGTTGCTTCGTGTCCCAGTAGCTCAGGTGAATTGGTTTCGCGTTAAAATTCAATGTACACGTAAAACTGTTTAGATATTACCGACTAGGGTTTACCCCCCCCTGAGTTTTAGGGGCCCTGATCCTGATTCCGATTGTTCTGAAAATTTTAGGGTTTATGCAGAATCACTTGGGTTTCTTAATTAGGGTTTCCTATTGAATAAAATAATATAATTAATAGGACTTTTGATGAGAGTTGTTACATCCTCCCCACCTTAATAAAAATCTCGTCCTCGAGATTTAATGGAATAAGTGAGGATACTTTCGCTTCATCTTTGATTCCAGCTCCCAAGTGTATTCAGCTCCTCTCTTTGAATCCCACTTGACTTTTACTAGCACTAGTCATTTGTGCTTGAGAAATTTGATCTTTCTATCTTCAATTTGAAGAGGTTTTTCCACAAATTTTAACTTTTCGTTTACCTCTATATCTTGGAGAGGTACTACCAGGGATTCATCAGACAAACATTTCTTGAGATTGGATACATGAAATACGTCATGTACTCCTGCCAGTTCTTCTGGTAGTTGTAACTGATAAGCAACTGGTCCTATACGTTGGATCACAGAAAATGGTCCTACGTATCTTGGACTTAGCTTCCCTTTCTTACCGAATCGAACTACTCCTTTCCAAGGAGAAACTTTCAATAATACTTTGTCTCCAACTTGGAACTCCAATGGCTTCCTTCTATTGTCTGCATAACTCTTTTGACGATCCCGAGCCGTTTTTAATCTCTCATTGATTTGTGTAATTTTGTCTGTAGTTTCTTGCACAATCTCCGGACCTGATAATTGACTTTCTCCTATTTCTGCCCAACAAACTGGAGTTCTACACTTTCTTCCATACAGTGCTTCAAATGGGGCAGTTTCAATACTTAAATGATAACTATTGTTATAGGAGAATTCAATTAACGGTAAGTGATCATCCCAGTTTCCACCAAAATCTATTACACATGCTCGGAGCATATCTTCTAGAGTTTGGATTGTCCTTTCACTTTGTCCGTCTGTCTGAGGATGATATGCCGTACTTAAATTTAGTCGGGTTCCCATAGCTTCTTGGAAACTTTTCCAGAAGTGGGAAGTGAAACGACTATCCCTATCTGATACAATGGATAGTGGAACTCCATGTAAGGATAAGACTTCATCTACATACAATTTTGCCAACCTTTCCATGCTAAAGGTTTCTTTCATGGGTAGAAAATGAGCTGATTTGGTTAATCGATCCACAATTACCCAAATCGCATCATTACCTTTTCTGGTTTTGGGTAACTTAGTAACAAAATCCATTGTTAAGAGTTCCCATTTCCATAATGGCATTTCTAATTGTTGTAGTAAACCTGAAGGTTTCTGGTGTTCTACCTTAACTTGTGAACAAGTAAGACACTTAGAAACATATCTAGCTATATCCTTTTTCATTCCTATCCACCAGAAGTTATTTCTTAAATCTTGGTACATTTTATTGTTTCCAGGGTGCATGGTATACCTAGATTTATGAGCTTCTTCTAAAATCTATATCTTAATTCTCCCTGCTTAGGTACCCAAATTCTTCTTTGGTGGAATCTCCAAATTCCATCATTTCCTTGGTCTAATTCTTTTATTCTCCCCTTCAGCATCATCCTTGATTGCTGTAGCTTGAAATTTCTTCAATTGTTCTATTAAATCTAATTGTAGATTTAATCTGAGAGCACGAACTCGCAATTGCTTTTCATGATACTTACGACTTAAGGCATCTGCAACTACATTTGCCTTTCCTTCGTGATACTGAATATCACAGTCGTAATCACTTAGAATTTCCATCCACCTTCTTTGCCTCATGTTTAACTCTTTTTGCCCAAATATATATCTTAAACTCTTATGATTTGTATAGACAGTAAATTTACTTCCGTACAGATAATGTCTCCAAATTTTAAGGGCAAATATTATGGCGCCTAATTCTAAGTCATGAGTTGTATAATTTTCTTCGTGCTTTTTCAATTGCCTTGAAGCATATGCAATTACCTTCTTGCGTTGCATTGGCACACATCCAAATCCTAATTTTGAAGCATCACAGTAAACTTCAAAATCTTCAGTTCCTTCTGGTAAAGCTAGGATTGGAGCATTTGTTAACTTATGTTTTAGAATCTTAAAAGCTTCTTCTTGCTTAGGTCCCCATTCAAACTTAACTGCTTTACAGGTTAGCTTAGTTAATGGTACAGCTATCTTGGAAAAATCCTTAATAAACCGTCTATAGTATCCAGCTAAACCTATAAAACTTCTAATTTCCATTGCTGATTGTGGAACCTTCCATGTGATGATTGCTTCTATCTTAGCAGGATCTACATGAATGCCTTCATGATTCATCATGTGTCCTAATAATTGCACTTCTTGTAGCCAAAATTCACACTTCGAGAATTTGGCATAAAGCTTTTCTTTTCTTAACAAAGTTAAGAGTGAGTGCAAGTGCTTACAATGTTCGTCTTGACTTTTGGAATAAATAAGTATATCGTCGATAAAAACAATTACAAATTTATCCAAGTATGGTTTACAGATTCTATTCATCATGTCCATGAATGCAGCAGGTGCATTTGTTAACCCAAAGGGCATGACTGTAAACTCATAATGACCATACCTAGTTCTGAAAGCAGTTTTAGGTATGTCTTCTTCTTCTACCTTTAATTGATGATATCCGGAGCGTAAGTCGATCTTAGAAAAATATCTAGCTCCTTGGAGTTGATCGAAAAGATCATCAATCCTAGGTAATGGGTATCGATTCTTAATTGTAACCTTATTCAACTCTCTATAATCAATACACATTCTCATCGAACCATCCTTCTTCTTTACAAACAACACTGGTGCTCCCCACGGGGATGTACTAGGTTGTATGAATCCTTTACTTAGTAATTCATCAAATTGCTTTTTCAATTCTAACATTTCTGTGGGTGCTAACCGATTAGGTGCTTTAGCTATCGGTGTAGTTCCTGGAATTAGATGAATCCTAAATTCTACTTGCCTATCAGGTGGTAATCCTGGTAATTCTTCTGGGAATACATCTGAGTATTCTGAGACTACAGGAATCTCCTTAAGTTCTTTACCCTTAGTGCTAATGACTACCGAAATCATATACACTATTCCTTGTTTTCGTTCATAACTAGCAACTTTCATTACTGATATGAACTTCATGGGTTTTCGTGGTTTATCTCCTGTAATCATGATTACTTCTCCGGTAGGTGCCCGAATTTCTATAGAGTTCTTATCACAAAGGATTCGAGCATGGTTGGCTACTAACCAATCAATTCCTAACACCACATCGAATTCAGCTAATTTCATAGGTAACAGGTTTGCAGAGAATTTATGATCTGAAAGTCTTATTTCTACATTTTGCAAAACCCTATCTATTTTAACTGAATTCCCATCTGCCGTTTCGACTGTAAAAATCTGCCTAATGTTGGTTAAGGGTAAATTAAGAGCTTGGCAGAATGAAGTATTGATAAAACTTTGGTTTGCACCAGAGTCAAATAATACTTTTGAGTATATGTTGTGAACTAAGAACGTACCAGCTAATACGTCAGGAATAAGCTCGGCTTCCTGAGTAGTTAACTGGAAGGCTCGAACATTCTTCTTAGTAGTTCCATCGGCCGGCTTAGCTTTGTTATCTGCTGGCTTGACCAATTTAGGACATTCCGTTTTGAAATGCCCATTTTCTCCACAGTTAAAGTAGACTATGGTTTTCTTTCTGCAGTTTTCTTCACGATGTCCTACCATTTTACAAAAATTGCAGGTTACATTGCATCTTCCAAAATGTTTCCTTTTGCAATTCCTGCAGAACGGCGGAGTTGAAGATTGCCCTGTTCCTCTTCTCCTGAAGCTGCTATTATTACCCGTACGAAATCCTTGGGTAATTTTCTGAGCCAGTTCCTTTTTCCGGTTATCATCTCTTGTGCGTGCCAATTCGTCAGTTAGGGTGTTAGCTAATTCCACTGCATTGTCAATAGTGCGAGGTCTCGCAGCTTTAACGATATTGCGGATTTCACCAATCAATCCCCAAACATAGCGAGAAATGAGTACCGGTTCTGGCGAAGCCAGCGTTGGTACCACTCTAGCATATTCAAAGAATGTCGAAGTATATCCTCGACAGTCTACACCCATCATCCGATGGTTTAGGAATTTATTTGCCATTTGATCTTTTTCATATTCGGGACAGAATTTTCTTTCTACAAGATTCTTAAATTCTTCCCAGTTCATGGTATACGCCATATTTCTTCCTTTAGATTGTAACACCGTGTTCCACCATTCTAACGCCCCTTCTTTGAAAAGATTCGACGTGTACATAACTTTGTCGTTTTCGGCACATTTACTGATTATAATCACTGCCTCGGTTTTCTCGAACCAACGCAGTGCTGCAGTCGCTCCTTCATTGCCTGCAAATTCAGTGGGTTTACAAGCAAGAAATTCTTTGTAAGTGCAACCAGGTGTTGCAGCTTTCATTTTCTTAGGGAGTGGAGCTTGCAGTGGTTCATTATCATGATTAGTATGATTACCGCCTCCGTTTATGCTATTACTGAAGTTATCTTCAGAAATACGTTTGCTAGGAACGATTTGTTGAGGTTCAACGGGTTTCTGGGCAGCAGCGAGTATTGCTGGAATAGCATTGGCTATTCCTTGAGCAACGATATTTTCTATATCTTGCCTAGTCATAAATTGATCCCCATGTTGTTGCTCAGATTAGTTAACCTTATTTACTGGTTCATTATTAGCGTTTTCCATCTGATAATTAATATATATAATTTATTAGTAATTAAATAACAATTATACACAAAACAATCGTACAATTTTCACAACATATATAGTCAAAACTATCGATTTCTCGATTCCATTTTTATAATATATGTGTCAATACACACCATAATCTTACAAAGTTTTATTTTAGGTTATTTCACAAGCTACACTCTACTTATTTATGTTACAACCACAGTTTCACATTCTTACACCACACTATCCCTCATCAGTTGGTATTTTAGTAACGGCGTTCCCTCTCATCGTACTTCTAAGAGATCTGTTCTCCTACTTCCCTGATCCTATTTTTTGCATCCACCAACTCCTCACCAAAGTGGCGGAGTTCAGCTAAATTCTCATTGCTCATTGGTGGGTTTGGCATTGGTTCAGAGTCGAACTGAGGAAGAAAGGAATAAGGACTGTTGAGCAGGTTTTGGAGCTGCCAATCATTAGTCCACCATTCATCCATTCCTAGAGGTTGGGTGTGGATTATTGGTTCTGGGATTGCTGGTTCTAAATTTATTGGAAGTTGATTATTGACAGGATAAGAGTAGAAATTATTATTAATAGGCCTGACAACATCACAGCTTGCCAAAGCACGATCTAATTCTTCCTGAAATGGTAACTCCTCAATTTGTCTAGAGCTTTCCCCAGTTTCTAGCTTGGTTTGCCTAGGACCTTCCCCAAACTCTATTTCCATTTGCCTAGAATATTCTTCAAATTGCCTTTCCATCTGCCTAGATTCTTCCCCGACTTCAATCCCTTTCCCTTTGTCTAAAGGATTTTCTATCTTAGGAAATTTCTTGGCTGGCTTTTTCCTATGTACATGCCTCCCCCATACATATCTCTTTCTTTTATGAGGTTTTGGCTTTTTCGGAGGTGGAGCATTGAATTCCATAGGTTCTTCTATATCAGGTATATACCTATTGACATCTCTGGAAACCTCTATTTTTACCCACTACAACAAAAATGGCTTTTTAGGACCTTTTTTGTGGGACGCTTGTAAAAGAGGGTCCTAAAAAACTATTTAATAGGACTAATGAACTTTTGGGGTCCTTTTATAATATACTCTACTAAACCGGTGTCCTAAAAAACTATTTAATAGGATGGATGATTTTTTGGGGTCCTATTATCATATAATTTAATAGGACACTTCAAATGTAGATCCTAATAAAGTACTTTATAAGACATTTAATTGTTAGTGTCCCATTATGTGATACTATATTAGGACACTTGATCATCTGGGGTCCTATTATAACATAACTTAATAGGACACGTTGTAGTTAAGTCATAAATGTTTAGTGTTATAGGACCCTTTCTAGTCGAAGTCATATTAGAACTTAACTTAATAGGACACTTGACACTTGGGTCTTATAACTTAAAACTTTATAGGATGCTTAATCATTGTGGTGTTATTATAATACACCGTAATAGGACACTTGATATTTGAGTCATAAAACATTAGTTTTATAGGACGCTTATCTGCTAGAGTTTTATTATAATATAACTTAAAAAGACACTTAACACTTGGGTCTTATAAATTTAACCTTTATAGGACACTTAATCATTATGGTGTTATTATAATACATTGTAATAGGACACCTGATATTTAAGTCATAAAACATCAGTTTTATAGGACGCTTATTCGCTAGAGTTCTATTATAACATAACTTAATAGGACACTTGACACTAGAGTCTTATAACTTTAACCTTTATAGGACGCTTAATCATTTTGGTGTTATTATAATACACCGTAATAGGACACTTGATATTTGAGCCGTAAAACATAAGTTTTATAAGACGTTTATTCGCTAGAGTTTTATAATAACACTAGGTTATTGACCCGCTTAATCATGGTCGGTGAGTGGTGGTGGTGAATGGTGGTGAGAGGTGGTGGTGGTGGTGAGTGGTGGTGGTGGCCGGTGGTGGTGGCCGGTGGTGGTGGCCGGTGAGTGGTGGTGGTGAGTGGTGGCGGTGGCCGGTGAGTGGTGGTGGTGGCCGGTGAGTGGTGGTGGTGAGTAGTGGTGGTGGCCGGTGAGTGGTGGTGGTACTGGTGCCGGTGAGAGATGATGGTGCTGGTGGTGCTGGTGAGAGGTGATGGTGAGAGATGGTGGTGGCCAGTAAGTGGTGGTGGTGGTGGGGGTGGTGGTGGCCGGGGAGTGGTGGTGGTGGTGGTGGTGGTGCTGGTGGTGGTGCTGGTGAGAGGTGGTGGTGCTGGTGGTGCTGGTGAGAGGTGATGGTGGCCGGTGAGTGGTGGTGGTGAGTAGTGGTGGTGGCCGGTGGTGGTGGTGGTCAGTAATGGTGGTGGCCGGTGGTGGTAGCCGACGGTGGTGGTGGTGGTGAGAGGTGATGGTGAGTGGTGGTGGTGGCCGGCGGTGGTGGTGGCCGGTGAGTGGTGGTGGTGAGAGGTGGTGGTGGTGAGAGGTTCTGGTGGCAGGTGAGTAGTGGTGGCCGGTGTTGGTGGCCGGCAGTGGTGGTGGCCGGTGAGTGGTGGTGGTGAGAGGTTCTGGTGGCCGGTGAGTGGTGGTGGTGGTGGTGGTGAGTAGTGGTGGTGGTCGGTGGTGGTGGCCGGTGAGTGGTGGTGGTGGTAAGTAGTGGTGGTGGCCGGTGAGTGGTGGCCGGTGGTGGTGGTGGTGGTGAGTAGTGGTGGTGGCGGTGGCTGGTGGTGGTGATGAGTGGTGGTGGTGGCCGGCGGTGGTGGTGGTGAGAGGTGATGGTGAGTGGTGGTGGTGGTGGTGGCCGACGGTTGTGGTGGCCGGTGTTGGTGGCCGACAGTGGTGGTGGCCGACGGTGGTGCTTGTGAGAGGTGGTGGTGGACGGCGGTGATGGTGGCTGGCGAATGGTGGTGGTGGCCGGTTTCGGTTAATAAATAATATAGTATCAATAAATAACTAATAAATATATTTATTTAAGAGAAAAGAAATATAAATACCTTTAAAAGTTCAAAATTTGCAAGTAATATAAGCAACAAAAGAACACGTGGCAAAATCCTAACGGGTGTAGGAATAGAAACCAACGAGTGAGATAAAACCGAAAAAAAAATGTATGAAATAAATAAAAAGAATTATTGAATTTGAAGGCCCGACCAGTGCTGACGTCCAGAGAGGCTTCTCATCTCATCTTCCTCCCGCGCATTTGTTAGATCTCTCTCTTTCTCTCTCTCATTTCATTCCGATCTATTAAATATACATACAAATCTCTATATCTATACATTTTGTTTATCTCCTGTATCATCAGAGGAAGAAGATCAGACGGAGTTGCCAGTTTTCTAGGGTTTTGTTCAATCTTATTATTATAAATCAACCAAAATGGCGGCTCCACCTGCTAGAGCTCGAGCGGATTACGATTTCCTTGTCAAGCTTCTCTTGATTGGCGATAGCGGTATGCATTCCTTTGTTTTGGATCCTGATGTACGTTTATTTGATTTATGTTGATTTGTGCGTTTCTTGTTTTGATTGTTTCGATTTGTTTCTTGTGGATTATGTGTGACGAGTGTATGAATTTGATTCAATTGGCTAGATGGAAAATGCATAGTTTTTGTTGTTAGGGTTATGATTTCTATACAGTTGGATATAAAAGTGGTGTGTGAAAGGATTGTTGTTTGGTAGGGTTTCAAAAGCAAAGTATCTTCAATTTGTTTTCGTAATACAAATGTTTGGTAGTCATTTATACATTTTTGAACCAAATCATAAGATTAGTTTTGCTTAGAATCGTGTAAGTGGTATTGCCTAGCTCTTGAGTCGTGTGTTCAGAAATGGTATACACTCTACATCTTTTTAATACGTATTAAATTCATATGCCAAAACTATAAGTGGACAACTTGTTGGAATATAAATTGTGACCTTTAGGGTAATGAGGAAAAAATTGTTTCAATTGGTGGAAAGGCAAATTCAAATCTGCATGTGATTCTTAAGCTTGGACTTTTTTACCAACCCGACCTTACCCGAAACATGACCCGACCCGAACCCGTTTTGACTCGAACCCGTTCTGACCCGAACCAAAACAACCCTTTTTAATTGACCCGTTTTGACCCGAACCCGTTTTGACCCGAACCCGTTTTGACCCATGACCCGACCCAACCCGTTTGCCAGGTCTAAATGTTAGCTTAACTAGTTAGAATTTTGTTGATATTTGGATTAGATTTTGGCGGGTCAGGTAAAGATGGAATTTAGTTTGCCTTTTAGGCTGTGATAATGCAGTTTGGTAATGTGATTTAGTTTTTTCTTATGGAGGTTCAGATTTAGACTCAATTTCTTTGGCGGGTCAGTCACTGTGATTTAGACTTGTATTTTGAAAAGCCAACATATAGAAATGTGTTGTATTAAGAACAGATACAATACAAATTGTTTGCAGGTCAACTCGACCAGTTTGACATGTACGAAATTTGATATGTTTTAACTAATCAACCATCATCCAATAAGTTCTAGAGGCAGATGGCTCTTGTGTTATGTTATTTTTTATTTGTCACTGAGCTTAAATCTAAAGTCTCTAAAGTAAAATACCATGCTTTTAAATCGACGTTCTCATATCGTACGTTTTTATTTTGGGGCAAGGATTAATATCTTATGCTTTCATGCTCTTAAATCGACTTTTTATTTGGGGGAAAGGATTAATACTGTACTCGTTTCATTCCATTTTTATGCTTTTTTTACACGAAGTATAGTGATAAAGTGATTTATTTGTGGACATTGCAGAAAATGGCGTATGCAGCATTGATGCCAGCAAATTTGGGGTTAGAAGGTTCCCATGTTCAGATTCATAGGACCACTACGTCATGCTTGAATTTGGACACTATGAGTAAAGGTTATCATCTCTTTCAATTACACATTCTTTCTTTTCCAATATCATAGCTGGTGACATAATTTTCATTTGAATATGTTTAGTTAAGCTAAATAGATTGCATTCGTTTTTGTATAATTAATATACTAATATGTATCAATGTAAGATTTTCGTATATCTAAAAAAAACTAACCGACCCGAAACCCGTTCTGACCCGGACCCGTTTCGACCCGAACCAAAACAACCCTTTTTTATAATTGACCCGTTTGACCCATGACCCGACCCGTTTGCCAGGTCTACTTATAGCACTGATCTTGATATGAATTGGGCATTATGTACCAAGAGTAAATGTGGGATTATTGTGTACAAGATTGTAAACGTGAGATTATTAAAAACCAATTTTCCTTAGTTTTTCTATAAAAATGTTAGCCTGCTAGTGTAAAACTTTATTATTTTTTTTGTAAAATGATTTTTTGCACTATTATGACTAGAGTTTAATAAATATTTGTTGAAAACTAAAATCTAGGTCGGAGATGAAGTTTTCCTCAAAATCATTCTAAACTTTACCGAGACTGTAGCAAGAGGAAGGGTCTAGAGCTCGGACCCAAATGATCTAGTTGGTGGTACAGAGATTGGACCAGAATGATGTGAGGTAAACGTTCAAGTACCAATAAAAAAATGTAAACTTGGTAAGACCATATGGTTTATTTTCTACAATTCAAGATTGTATTGGTGCATCCATCGCATGGCCCTATCCATTCATCTCGGTATGTATTTGTTAACTTGTGATACAAATAATTTTAATATCATGGAAGTTAATACTTATATATGGATGGTTTATTTGTAGGTAGTCCATGAGGATTGATGACGCATGATGACTCAAGATTTTATGCTTCTTATTCCTTTAATTGCTTTTGATTTCTTTGTTAAATGTTAAGACTTTATGTTAGATAATGTTATAACTTATTTATGATTAGTGTTTTTGTTATGAACATGCTTATTTGAAATATAATGAAGTTTTATTTCTTTCATTAGTTGATTGATGTTATACAATAACTATTAGGATGTTATATGTTGATGGTCTGTTTATAAAATTGGTTTTATAATCTTATTTGGGATATTATGACCATTTTCTTGATATTAAAGTAGCTATAACGTTACACCATAAGGGTCCTATAAATTAATTTTTAAGGACGCTTATATGTGTATCAAAAGTAGGTAATCACATATTAGAACACTGTAAAAGCGTTCTAATATGTTCTTTTTAGGACGCTATTTAAGTTGTCTATAGACATATTATGCGACCATAAAATTGGTTTCATAATCTTATTTGGTATATTAGGACCCTTTTCTTGGTACTAAATTAGCTATAATGTAACATCATAAAGGTCCTATCAATTAATTTCTAAGAACGCATGTAAGTGTATCAAAAGATTAAAAGTATGTAAGCACATGTTAGAACATCGTAAAAGTGTCCTAATATGTTTTTATTAGGACACTATTTTGGTTGTTCAAAGACATTACACGACCATAAAATTGGTTTCATAATCTTATTTGAGATGTTAGGACACTTTTTTAGTTCCGGGACTTATTACGACCCCTTTACATGAAACCCTTTTACCATTGGTCCTATTAAATGAAAGGTCCTATAAAATAGCATTTTAGGACGCTTTTGCGCGTACTAAAAACCCAGTTTTCTTGTAGTGACCGGATAGAGATTTAGATTTTGAAGGGCTTCAGACAAGTCACTCATGCTGTTTAGCATATATGCAAAATACAAAAATTGTTAAGTTAAAATTTTTATAACAACAATTTCATAAATAACCTTTAAATATTATTTCATAGCATGTAACTAATTTAACACAAAGACAACTGACAATTAAAACATATTAAGTTTTATTGTAAACCTATTTATTTACTGGGTAAAGCTTCTAGCTTGTAGGTGATAAGGGTGCTAAATCTTGAGTCAAAGTATTTAAAGATTTGCATTTACTGCTACAGTGGCTAGCATATAGAGATTTGCCCATTTTTCATCTGACTTGTCTTCCCAATGTGTTTTACTGGTTAATTCCTGGGTTTCCTGGTTAACTTTCTTTTCTCGGGATTTCTTTAGTTTTTCTTGA
Source organism: Helianthus tuberosus (assembly GCA_030545235.1). Taxonomy (NCBI): domain Eukaryota; kingdom Viridiplantae; phylum Streptophyta; class Magnoliopsida; order Asterales; family Asteraceae; genus Helianthus; species Helianthus tuberosus. The sequence goes on along the minus strand of CM060352.1, from coordinate 32,801,627 downwards.
CTTTTCCTAATAATAAAACTTTTCTTATTAGGAGAAAGTGGTTCTTCATATTGTGCCTTACGGACAAATATTCCTTCTTCAGGATTTTCATAGGAATTTGTTTGGGATGAACTTCCCTTCTCGTTTGATGACCTATCTAATTTAAGATAGATTTTTGAAAGCTTTTACTTACCCATGCTGTAACTAACAATTAGTCAGTTAATAACACATAACCACATAATGGTTATCAGAAAAATTTAAGTATTTCTAAATACTTAATTGGCTTAACTCAGTGGCTCTGATACCACCTTTTTCTGTCACGGCCCCCGACCCGGTTTGACCTGTTTCAGGAGCCGCGGGACAGAAAACCCGTGGTATTTATTTAATTGAGTTTAACAGCGGAAGATTTCATCAGGATCTTTTTAAAACTGCAATTTCCCGTTTATTTTATTTCACAAATCGGGATAAAACCCCGGTAATTTACAATCATAAGATTTCACGGAGAAATCTTTATTTTTACAAAACATGTTTCTTTATTTTATATTGAGCCACTTCCTTAAGCTTGTAGTGCTACGCGGCACTTTTCCTGGATCACAACAGATCACCTGAAACATGTTTGAAAAATGTTTTGTCAGCGGGAAATACTGGTGAATCATTTATTTTATGAAAACGACTCGTTTGTTATAATTTACAGTATTAAGAGAGATTACAATGTTTCCTGATATCAAACCAACTACCCACGGTATTTTGTCACTCGACCCATTGGCCCTCCCGTTGTCCAATGGTGTCTGTGACTATGGTCATATCACCCCTTGGCTGCCCCAATGGTAAAGATTATCAAGTAATGTATACAAAAACCCTACATACCGGCTGTAACTTGGTGATTACATATACTTAATCACTGTAATTATAACCTTTGAAAATAAACATGATTTTGAAAGTAATTTGATAAAAAGAGAATGACTCACATTGCAGATTTAATTTGAGCAGAGCCTAGCCTACTGATTAGCCTTTTAACCTAAAATTAATGATAAGCACACAAACTAGGTTAGTAACTAATACAACATTTACGATAACTCACGAGATTGAAACATTCACAACGAATGACAAAGTGCGATACTTAAACATCCATCGATTTAACGACGAATGACAAAGCAATAACCCTAATTTGGGCAGAACTTAAACATCCATTGGATAGTTTAATCGATCGGACATTGAATCGTAGCAGCGATCGAGTTATTACCCTGTTTTGCGGCAGCACTTCGTGAATCGTGTGTGTTTTAGAATTGTTCCTACGATATCTCAGTGTATATTTTGAATTTCTACGTCGTTTCAACTTCAGAATTCAAGTCCCAAACACCCCTATTTATATCTGAAAAACCGTCCCCCTCGCGCCACGCGAAAGGTTCCCTTGTGCGCGTCGCATGGCGCGAGAGACCCTAGTCTACCCTAGGGTTGCTTCGTGTCCCAGTAGCTCAGGTGAATTGGTTTCGCGTTAAAATTCAACGTACACGTAAAACTGTTTAGATATTACCGACTAGGGTTTACCTCCCCTGAGTTTTAGGGGCCCTGATCCTGATTCCGATTGTTCTGAAAATTTTAGGGTTTATGCAGAATCACTTGTGTTTCTTAATTAGGGTTTCCTATTGAAGAAAATAATATAATAAATAGGACTTTTGATGAGAGTTGTTACACATAGAAATAATTATTGATAGCGGCATCAATGGATATGGCAAGAAACATCAACTGGGCAAATGCAAAACTTTCTGTAAAGTCCTCTTGAGCTCCATCTGCATGTTACTTTTAAGCCTTAATGTAAACCTTACTTCTTCTAAGGACAGAAAGAAAAAAGTACCAAGGGATAAATCAAGTGAAAAGAATCTGACTAGAATCTGTAGCGGCCCCATCGGCAGTCTGATCTTGGGAACTAGCTACAAATTGCTTAGATGCTCCGCTTTGACTCGGTCGTGGAACGGCAGAAAGAATCCATTCCAAAACTGTGAACGGAAGAGCTAAAGACCTAAGCTGCAAAAAAAAAAGGTAAAGTCATATATAAAATTTCTTCATAACTTACAAAAATGCATACAAGACATTTGAATAAGACAGAATAATGAATATAACAATAAGACTTGATTATGCCACTGAGTGTGTGTATGTATGGATGTATGTATGTATGTATGTATGTATGTATGTATGTATTACGATTTGAATATGTGATGATTGTTTCTATCAATAAAATCACACAACTGTTAGACATGATTATGCCACAGGATCGAGAATCAAGTGGATGTGAAATAAAGAACATGATCAAATGGTTGTGAAATAAAGAACACGGCGAAGCTCAAAACAAATAATCAATGTAACATTGATTTGACAAACATGTTTCATATATACATCGAATTTGATGAGTCAAAGGGTATTAGTACTTGTGGTCGATGGAATATATTTATACATGTAGAAGGTTACAACTTGAATGACGTGATGATTCAGTAATCGTCCCAACCCTAATCTATAATCACCATGCTTAGCATAAAAAAATACATAATACTGTGTTTCAAACCATAAGTTCTAGATAAATACAAACATACCGATAAATATAATATAGCTTGATTTTTTATTTGAACATGAAAACTCCAATTTTGTTTAGTAGAGATCTTCAACATCTAGCTTAAAACTTCAACCTGCCATGAAAGCATCATTCATCTTTGTGTCTTCTTCTACAGTTCAGCCAATACGTAGCAAGCTTTCTTCCTAACAAATAATTATTTCCCTTCCTTTCATGTGGATATAGTATCATTCAAAATAACAAATATAGACCACGTACCCTTACTTGTACATTCATGTCTTCTTAAATCCCAATGCCTTGGTGACTTCAACCCACTTTTCATCTTGGCTAACCTTCACATAACCCATAGCTTGAACGATCATATAAATGTCAAAAAAAAAAAAAAAAAAAAAAAAAAAATCAAGTAGTCCATTTCAAGGGTTGGAGGAATAATCCATTTAGGAAGAAATGAAATTCTTGGCCAAGTTTTTCTTTGTGAGATGAGACTACTTAATGTACTTGAAGCAAATCAAGGAAAGTGATACAATCATCAAGTGTAGACACGACCAGATGATAAACCATCTTATCTTCTTCGGCTTGTGGGTTATTAGGAGGATTTTAAAGATCTAATGTTTCAAAATATTTTCTTAGTCAGTCCTCCTCAAAAAAAAAAAAAAAATTGTTTTCGCTCATATTTTTAAGAAGACCCTTGAACATCCAAATAAAAGATAAGTTTATACACATACCCAATGAGGGCTCTCCCCATCACATAAGGGAGAGAGAGAATCTAGATAAGATAGAGAGGGAACTACAGATTGAAATCTAAAAAAGCAATGCCTAATTTAACACGGAAGCAAATTCAAATAAATAAGCTATTGTTTTGAATGTCCGACTAACCAAGTATTCAGTTGTCATGAATCCTAACAACGATCTCATCTTTTTGTGGCTTTTTAGTATAGACTCATTAGACCATAAGCACAACGAATAGAAAGTATCACTTCCCGAATTGAAGAAGCATCCAATAATATACCTATTTGATAGGATCGCTGACATGTACATTCTGAACCAACCAAGGCGTGATTTCCTCGTGAATGAAACAAACGGCGGCAATGTGCCTGCACTTTGAGTTGCTATGCGGGAAGACACAAATGGCTGCCAAACAATCTAGAAAACACTTTGCTCCCAATTGATGACATTCTAACCTTTTCTGGCATTTTATTATCTAGAGATTATTGCTATTGTAATTAAGAACGCAAGGCCTAACATGAGAAAAAAGAGCCTGTCAAGTTAGCCAAGGAGTGACTGCCTAATAAGCCAACAAGGTGGTTATAACTTTCTATCACCTTGTGTTAATATAAGGCAAGTCATCCTTGGCTACCAAACAAGACTCTTCTCTTCATGTAAGAACCTCTATTCTATTATTAGTTGTGCATGCATTAGTTATCCAGGAGAAGTCTATTTATAGAGAATACTTTATCATTGGTCCTTGAAATTTCATAAAGCCACGTTTAGTAGAATATATAATATAAAGTTTCTTTCTATAGTAAATGAATCCAATTCTATACATTTACAAGAAAAAAAACCCAAACAAATACAGAGTAAAAAGAATACCATTCTTCAAACAGTACCCACAATCTTGAATCAGAGTTGACCTCAGCTACTTGATGCCTCTTTTAAGATTATGGCTATTCAATCCACAAATTGTTGTTCACATGTGATCCCAATGAATAGTTTACTTTATCATTCATTCTTGGAATAAACTTAGCATTCATGAAGCATTATTATTATTTGTAAAAACCTTAGGGGTTGTTTGGTAGTCTCTTAATGACCATTCAGATGCTAACTCTTAATCGTTAAAAACCTCTGAATGAATAAGAGGTAACCTCTGAATGGTAAATCATCACATATCACATTCTTCTACCTTCTCATTGGTAAAATTCTTAATGGTTCCATTAAGAGGTAGCCTCTTAATGACCATTCAGAGGCTACCAAACAGCCCCTTAGTCTATGATTATGTCTTAATCGTATAGGTCAACATATGTCACACGTAGCTTACATGATAGTTATGGCAGTTACTTTTCCCGTTTGGTTGTTAGTTGTGTCAATTGTGGAAGAAGCGCCAATCTTGTACCTATACATACTATTTAGTGTTGTAATATTACTGCACATACAATTGATTCTTGTGTGTTTTTGTCAAATTTCATACTTCCTTAGATACTTCTTGCCAACACTACCTTTTATGTCATGGTTCATCTAATTAGTAGTAATGTCATGGTTCGTTAGATACTTCTTGCCAACACTACCTTTTATGACATAGGTTTAATTTTCTGGCAACTTTTTATTTTAATAATGCATTTGACTAGTAAACAAGTTATATCTCAAATGTTTAGCATTTGAATACATGGAGATGGGCTATGAAACTTGTAAAGGAGTATGATCAGTACGTTCAATGGGCCTATTAATAAGTATACGTTACATATCCATCTTGATCAGTTTACTTATTATAGCTATTGTTCATAATCAAATATTCTTAAGAATTTAAAAGAATGCTAATTTTACTTTTAATATGAAATATACAAGACGCCACAAACACCTTTAAACATATCTTATTGAAGATTTGATGATGATGCTTGCATTCCTTTTAAAGTCAAAGCATCTGATTGTGCACATGGACTGGAATATATGCACCTCAAATTCCTCATTGTTTGCCTTCTTCCTTGAATATTAGCCATGCATCTATGTTGGCATGTTGCACTAACAGATGTTTTTTCTGTCATCTCTAGTTGCATTGAGCGCATCGCTATGATAGTCCAACAACTAAGTTCTATGTGCTACACTCTAATAATAGTTACAACAAATTATAGAAAACGTCCTTTATGTTTATACCAGGTTGCAAAGTATGTCATTGACATTCAAAAATTACAGAAAACGTACTTGACACTAACCCAAAATCCTTGCACGTTACTTCCTTTAACCATAACCCCAGTTAATTTTTATCGTTAATTTCGGTAGCGCAAGGTTATTTTAGTCTTTTTAACCATTTATTGTGTGTGATGCAGACAAAATCGAGCTGCATGAAGGAAGTTAGGGTTCTCAATTTCCCCCAAAATGAAACGCTTAAGTTATGTTGAATTTGTCTGGCTACATTTCAAGCGAAGAGAATGAAGTGAAATTGAAAATGTTTGAACACAAATAGAGCACTAGGGTTGGAGAAGAAGACCGGTGGGGGGTTGTGCAGTGGTAGGGGTTAAGATGGGAGGGGTGGCCATGGCAAGTGGTAGGTGTTTAGATGGTGGCGGTGGTAGGGGTTAAGATGGTGAGAGAGACAAAGTGTTTAGAGAGAAAACAGTGAAGACTGGTGGCGGTCGGTAGTTAAAGAGAGAGAGGGCGAGAAAGAGAGAAGGGGTTTATGTATGTGTGTATATATATGTATAATTAACTTTTAAACAAAATCGGTTTATTTATTAATTTTTATGTTTATTTATTTTAGTACTTAGGGTAAAATCACCAAAATATCCTGATGTGAGGTCCATGTGATCAGATTATCAGATTTGACATTAAAATAAACAGAGTTTAAGGTAAATGACGAACTATATAAAGTACTTTTTAAATTTGTATTTTTAAGATAAATGACATACTTTTCAATCTGCTATAAATATAAAGGGCATGTTCTGTAATTTATTCTAAAAGTTAATAGATCTCTCCACCTCTCATATTATCTATACTAGTTTAAGATCTCGTGAGTCACCACCATCACATTTACTTATCTACATTTACTTATCTTTTAGTTACCAGTCTTTTCATTAGAATTAACTATATTATATAACTTAATATAAAAAATTTATTTGAACTTTACTTTTATAATACTATAATTTTAAAAATATTTTTTTAACATATATGTAACTTTAGAGAATTTATTTCATAATATTGTAAAGTGTATCTTTATCTTTCGTTTTTCCCAGTTTTTACACAAAACACATTTACCTATTTACCTATATATTAAAAAACGAAGTGAATGAACAGTAAACAGTACTAAATAAATATAAATATTAAAAAGAGAAATTTATATATGATAAAAAACAAACAGAATGAATAGTGAAACAAAATTAAATTAAAATTAGAATTAGAATTTAGAATTATTTAAAATTAGAATGGAATGAATAGTAACATCATTAAGAGATGAGTAAATGGTATCGGGTATAGGTACCGGTCTCAAATTAACCAAACCGGTATATTTTCGGTACCGGTTCTGCACAGGTATTCACCGGTTTTTACCCTCAAATACCGGTGCCGTACCAGTACCGGCTGGTACCGAACCGTACCATACTAGGTATATTCGGTACCGGTACCCACTTTTGGGGATTTCGGTAATGATATTTTCGGTACCGGTTGGTACCGAGCTCATCAAATCCTGTAGCAATGCAGCAATGCAAGTAATTGCACCGTTTAGATTACTTTTCATACACACAGTAAGCAAACTGGATTTCGTTTGAATGAGGTTTTATATACACAACAACTTATTTTGCTTTTTTTTTTTATCTTTTTCTGTAATGAATGAATTTTAGCACGTAAAATTAACTTGGATATTTAGAATATTGATGAGCAAATCGTATAAAATCCTGTAAACGAACCGGTATCGTATCGGTACCAAATTTACTATACCAAATCATTTTCGGTACCAATTTGGTACCCACATTTTGGCGTTTTCAGAATCGTTACTTTCGGTTCGACATCGGTCTAGTACCATACCTGTATTTATTGATTTTTACCTTCAAATACCATACCATATTGTACCGAGCATTTTCGGTGCCGGTACCTAATTTCGATGATTTTCCGGATCGGTACTTTCACTGCCGTTACCGGTACCGAGCTCATCCATATTTTAACGTGTTAGCACCGTAATAACTGAACTGAAAACAACCGAATTTCTAACGTGTAGGAGGTGCCGGTACCTAATTTCGATGATTTTCCGGATCGGTACTTTCATTGCCGTTACCGGTACCAATCTCATCCATATTTTAACGTTTTAGCAACGTAATAACTGAACTGAAAACAACTGAATTTCCAACGTGTAGGACGTGTGGGTCCTATTATTATATATTAGGTTATTTAAAATCGTTTTTTTATGACGGAGTGACTATCCTTACCACGTCATTTTATTTATGTTTTGATATTCAGTATCTGTTTGCCGTTGCTGACACGCCTTTTGTAGTCATTGGGTCCCGCCGCAACGCGCGGACGGAAAATAACTAGTTAATGAAAAAAATATAAATGAATGAATAGTATCGGGTACCGGTATCAAATTTATTAAACTGAGTGTATTTTCGGTATCCGTTCGGCACCGGTATTCATCGGGTTTTACCCTTAAATACCGGTGCCGTACCAGTACCGACTGTATCAAGCCGTACTGTACCAGGTATATTTGGTACCGGTACCCACTTTTGGGGATTTCGATAACGGTTTTTTCGGTACCGGTTGGTATCGAGCTCATCAAATCCTGTAGCAACGTAGCAATGCAAGTAATTGTACAGTTTAGATTACTTTTCATACACACAGTAAGTAAACTTTATTTCGTTTGAATGAGGTTTTATATACACAACTTATTTTGCTTTATTTTTTGTCTTTTTACGTAATGAATGAATTGTAGCATGTAAAATTAACTTGGATATTTAGATTATTGATGAACAAATTGTATCAAATCCTGTAATCAAATTGGTATCGTATCGGTACCAAATTTACTATATCAAATCATTTTCGGTACCAATTTGGTACCCACCTTTTGGCGTTTTCAGAATCGTTACTTTCGATTTGACACCGGTCTAGCACCATACTTATATTTATTTATTTTTACCTTCAAATACCATACCGTAATGTACCGAGCATTTTCGGTGCCGGTACCTAATTTGGATGATTTTCCGGATCGGTACTTTTTGTGCCGTTACCGGTACCGAGCTCATACATATTTTAACGTGTTAGCACCGTAATAACTGAACTGAAAACAACCGAATTTCCAAAGTGTAGGATGTGTGGGTCCTATTATTATATATTAGGTTATTTAAAATCGCTTTTATAGGACGGATTGACTATTCTTTTCACGACATTTTTATTTATGTTTTGATATTCGGTATCTGCTTGCCGTTATTGACAGGCGTTTTGCAGTCATTGGGTCCCCGCCGCAACGCGCAGGTGAAAATTTAACTAGTGGAGTGAAAAACGAAGACAAGAAACACAGAAGCTAAGGAAAAATAGCCTCGTGGCCCAATAACACATGCTAAAAACGATTTTTTTTAAACGTATACTTCATTAACGAAACCACCGGCCTAAGCCGGGCCGACACAACAAACAACAAAAGAGACTTACATATTTACAAAAGAGCACCACTCCCCCCCAATCAATCCCTTTATTTTTAGATGTATTCGAAAACCAAAGGAAACCTAAAGCCTTGACTTCGCTTAAAATACTATCAATCTTGTCCTGAGTGTTCGAGAAACGATAATTGTTCCTAGCACGCCATAAACTCCAACACACGATCATAATGATGCCTTGAACCGCTTCCTTCTTTTTCTCCGAAGCCCTTACTCTTGTAAATACCGAGAAGATCCGAGATAGAGAAGGCGAAAATGTTCGGAATTTTACACCAAGACGACACGCCATTCCAGACGATAGAAGCTATACTACACGAGATAAATAAATGTTCTATTGTTTCTTCATCCGAGCCGCATAACGGGCACGATTTGTCCTCGATCACGATGTTCCTTTTTCTTAAAGCTTCGCCGGTAGGTAACTTATCCATTGTTAGTGCATGGAATGTCTGTTGACTTCGTCTGCATTAGGTCTTGTGTCTAGGATTGATTGAATGATCACACATTAGGTTTTAACTTAGGGTTTTTATGTGTAACACACAAGATTTCGCTTGAAGTGGGTTATATATGCTTGAAGCGAAATCAACTCTAGTAGATTTCGCTTCAGTTGGTTTCAAGCGAAATCATACATCTTATATATAGGTGTGTTGGTCATTTGATAGGTAGATTTGGAGAACAGATGTCATTGTACGTGTGACGAAGTGCTGACGGATCTGTATCAGAAAACCTTGTACAAGCACTCAAATCAATCAGAAAAGAAAGATTAAAAGGATTAGAGCTGTTATGACTTAGTTTACTTTGATTCCGCCTCTGTAAACTGAGTTGAACTACCTTGACTGACGTTTTAGGGTCATACAACGGTCCAACAAGTGGTATCAGAGCTCAGGACTAGGAGTTCATACCATAGCAGCTTGATTCTACCGGATTTTCTTATTTCTACTTACTTCTTCTCTTACTTTTCTGATCTGAACTAGTTCCAATGGTCGAAATGGTCTGATTTCAGAATATATTGTGTAAAACTGAGTTTTAACAAAGCCTACAAAGTTTCAGATTAAAATTCAGTTTAAAACGTGTTAAAATTGACCTAGAACTAGATTTCGCTTGAAAGTTGTTCGAAATTATTGATTGATTTCGCTTCAAATATACTTTTTGAACAATTTCGCTTGAAAAAACTTTGAAGCGACATAGATTTTCTGAAGCGAAATTGTTGTTTTCGCTTGAACTATTGTTGAACTGCTGAAGCGAAATTGTATTGCTAGATTTCGTTTGAAGTTGTGAATTTCAGTTGAAGCGAAATAGTTTTTGTGGAATTTCGCTTGAAAGTTGAAGCGAAATAGTTGGTTCGCTTGAAGGTTGGTTACTGTTGAAGCGAAATAGAGAATTTCGCTTGTAATAGATTTGTTAGCTGATTTCGCTTGAAAGCTGTTTACTTCAAGTATTTCGCTTGAACTTGATAATTTTTCGAAATCTAAAATTTTCTAAGTGTTTGACTGATTTTTCCAGGTACGTTCACGATGGATGATATTTTCACGAATTCATTCAGTGGTAGTTACGCATTCATGGTAAGCAAGGATGAACCTAAGCCATGGAAAGATGATCGTACTGAAGAACAGAAATATAAATACCGGAAGATGCTTGCTGAAACCAAGATTATTAGACTTTCTGGTATCTATCTGGAAGCTAGAAGAGCAAACAGATGGGATCCAGTTAGAGAGTGCTATCTTGATAGGTATGGCAACATTGCGATTGATGACAAAACACTTGATATCGAAGCCATAATTCAGCAGTACAAAGAAGAGGATGAGTATTGGCAGAAGAAGTGGTGGGGACATGAAGAAGAGAAAAAGAAAAAGAAAGAGTTACTAGATGATATCGAAAGAAACTCAGAAAATATGAGTTTGGATGAGTTTAGTGAATTAATCAATAGGATTAAAGAAGGAATGACAACGAATGAAGAATCAAAGAAGGATGAAACTTTGAAGAGTGAAGTTGTGTGCTCACAATGCGAAAAATCAGAAGCTGAAAATTCAAATCTTTTGAAAGATGTGGAGAATTTGACAGTGGAAATTAAAAGCTTGAAGGATGAGAAAGAATTTGCTGATAAACAGATTCTTGAAATGAGAGGAAATTGTGAGAATTTGACGACTGAAAATGACAAACTGTTGAGTAATTTGGACAGTTTGACATTGGAAATTAACGTTTTAAAAGAAAAAGAAAAAGATTTTGGAAAAATCAAAATTGAAAATGAAAATGTTTCTTGGATAAAATTGGAAAATGAAGCGTTAAAAGGAAAAGAAACAGATTTTCAAAATCAAATCAAGATTTTAGCAGATGAGAGAGATATTTTTGGTAAAGATAATCTTGAAAAACAAATTGAAATCAATTCTCATCTTGCTAAAATCATTCAGCTTGAAAAAGAAGCTGAAAAAGCTCGGATGAAAATCAAAGAGCTTGAAGAGAAATTGAAAGGTTTTGTGAATTCTACATCACAGGTTTGTCCAAAACCTATCAATTCTGTTCCTATGAGTGAAAATGTCACAAATTTTGACAAAGTCAAAGTCAAAATTGAAGATTGTGATGAAATATCTGATGATGAAAAAGAAGAGAAAAAAAAAATATCTTTGAAATTAAATGAATTGTTTAAAAATACTGTTTTACATTCTACTGAGAAAGGTGAATGCTCAACGCAAAAACCTGTAAAGAAGAATGCAGAACAGAAACAATCAGATAATTCATCCAATCGTTTTGCAAAATTACAAAAATTTAAAAACAAAAACTCAAAAATAGTTGGTAATTCGTGGTGCAGGTTTGACCACAGTGCTAAAATGCCAAATCAAGGATACAAGAGGAGAAATGACTACCACAAGGCAAATCAATGCATCGATCTAAGTGTGTGGTATGAAGACGGTGTGTGCTATGAAAGTAATGAGAGGTACGATAACAGAATGTGTTACAGATGCGGTTATCAAGGACTTATTGCTGTTAACTGCCAAAGTCAGAGAATTGAAACAAGAAGATGCTATGAATGCCACATCAGAGGACATATTGCTAGAGATTGCCCAATGAGATCAAAGGCACGATCGAGGGTTGATTCTCAAAGAATGGCAAAGAAGACAGTCAACGTCAAGCCCGATGAACAGAAGGTTCTAAAACCTAAAGTTCAGGATCAGACAATTTAAGAAAAGAAAGTTAAACTTTCACAGGGGCAGAAAGACAGACTGCGAAAGAAAAGGAAGAAGGTGAGAGAGTACCTTGAGAAAGTTTTGTCCTCGGATAAAACTGGTAATCCGAGAAAAAGTTCTGATGAATTGCTTTTCCCAACTGCAAAGGCAAGCAAAAAGAATTCATCAGATGCAAATCTGAGGACAAAAGAGAAGAAAAAGGAAATTGTAAGCCATGAATTTGTTTCTTCTGAAACAAAGGAGCAACATGTTGACAATGATTCTGACTTGTCAAAGTTAGAGGAGTCACATTCAGGCAATGAATCTGGTACAGTAAAACCAGAAGAGCCATCTGTTGAGGTAAAAGTTGTTAAACCCAAGGCTGGTCAGGCTTGGGTAGATCTTTTCAAATGAAAAACCTGACTTGCCGGAGCTTCCAGGTTGGTAAGTGTGAAGCAGGTATCGGCACATTTCTTGAGAAATTCACAGGATGGTAACTGTGATATTTCGATTTACAAGTGGTAAATCAGGGACATTAAGTTGTACTTGATTTTCTACTAGTATTTGTTGTTGACACGGATCTTAATTGTTAATTTTTTAAAATGGTTAAAGGTAAACAAGGTGATGAAACCCCTAGTTTGTGAAAAGACATACAAGACTAATTTTCCGAAAAAAAAAACCATTTGATTAAAACAAACTTAAGTGTTTTGAAATCTAAATGGGAGAATAGTTTGTTGTCAGGGGGAGTTCTGATTGTTTATGCCGAGTAAATGGCGAATTGAAGTGATTTGATATCAGTTTGTCACGTTTTTTGTATAGTTTGTTTTCAAATTTTCATAGAAAATCAAAATTGAAACATATTTTGATTTTAGGGGGAGAAATTTTTTTATAAAAAATAGAAAATTTGAAAATGCCAAAAACATTGAAAAATGAAAATGAGTTTTGTCGTGAAAAAGAGGAAATGATAGTAAATCAGTGAACTATCACAGCATGCTAAGGATATGAAATGTCAAATGTGATAAACGGTCTCACTAATGATGTGCCAGTAGGTTTTTACTCATTTAGTAGATTGTGACGAGATATAAACATAAATTTCAAACTTGCTTGTTCTGTGGGTTAATACAAACTTGGATATATAGGTAACCCCTGAAATCTCGTTTGAAAGGTCCCATATTCTGAGATATTAGGTCTTTATACTCTATGATATCTGGGGTATTATTCCGGGACTTCTGCTGAAAGGAATTTCTGACCTAGTCTTCGAATAATACTTTCTGCAAAATGCTTGAAACATAGCATCGCCCTCAGCAAGCTGATGAAACAATAAAATTGATAGTCGCTGCTGTTGTAATGCAAAAGATCCTCTAAAGGGGACACACTTAAAAGTCAACTAGGCTCTCTGCTGAACGGAAGTTCTGACCTGAGCTATCACGGTTGCATAATTTATTCCCCTGACAGATATCATTTGTGGTATACTCATCTGTAAGACTGAATATTTGGGATCTGGATACGGGAGTATATTCAAGTAGTGGGACACACGGATAAGTTCAAGTGCTTAAAACATTAATATCGTATCTCGGATCAATTGAACTTTGTGTGAAAATTTAAGTGGATCAGTATACTGACAATCAAGGTGAATCGTTTAGAACTGTAAATGATTAAAGCTTAATGGTGCTTGTGATTTGTTTCATGAACTGATATGATCCTCTTACACAAACTCACAAAAATATTGTTTGTATATATTTGTTTACTTTATTTCTTTAAAATCAAAATCCAAAAAGATTTTCGACAACTGATGTTGAAGAGCAGATATTCAAAATTCCAAGTGCTAAACATGATGAATTGGATTGGGAGAGTTTGTTGAAAACTTTGAATATCATATAAAAATGTTTTGAAAAGTTTGAGTGGTAAGTTAATCAAGGTCATTCGTTTGAACTTGATGTAACTAGTATGTTTGATGAATGAATGGTGTCTACCAGTAAGTTTTTAAATTTAATGGTTATAAATTTGTGAAACTTATATTGTGGTAGAGGATGTGCAGGTTAAACAGGTTTGGACTTCATTATTCCCAACGGCAGTTAATTGACAAAGCTTGAACCAGACATCTCAGATTCTAGCATATTGAGAAGGGGAGTCAATGAAAGGGGGAGTCTGGATCAACATTCAAAGGGAAGAAAGGAGTTAGAGCCAGGAGGACAAGATCCTGAAACCTGTAAAAATAGAGTGTTTTTGAGGAGAAGACAGAGTTGGAGAAAAGACCAAGACTTAAGACTCAGGAGCTGAAGACTTCGTCAACATCCAAGGGGGAGTCTGTTAGTGCATGGAATGTCTGTTGACTTCGTCTGCATTAGGTCTTGTGTCTAGGATTGATTGAATGATCACACATTAGGTTTTAACTTAGGGTTTTTATGTGTAACACACAAGATTTCGCTTGAAGTGGGTTATATATGCTTGAAGCGAAATCAACTCTAGTAGATTTCGCTTCAGTTGGTTTCAAGCGAAATCATACATCTTATATATAGGTGTGTTGGTCATTTGATAGGTAGATTTGGAGAACAGATGTCATTGTACGTGTGACGAAGTGCTGACGGATCTGTATCAGAAAACCTTGTACAAGCACTCAAATCAATCAGAAAAGAAAGATTAAAAGGATTAGAGCTGTTATGACTTAGTTTACTTTGATTCTGCCTCTGTAAACTGAGTTGAACTACCTTGACTGACGTTTTAGGGTCATACAACGGTCCAACATCCATCTCCATTCTCCAAACATGAATGTTGCATTTAGCCGGAACCCAACGACACCACTCAAGAACGAACCTGTTACCAGCCTCGTATTCGGCATTAATGAGACGCTTTACCGCTTTTACGGAGAAATCTCTCGTCGAGCTATCATGCCAAACTCACCTGTCGTTCCTGTCAGTAATCTGGACATCGACCAGCTCCGAAAGCAGCTGCTGAAGGCTGCTGATTTGCTCTTCCGAAACTGGCGTAGATCTCCACCCCCATTGAAAATCGAAACCATTTCCGTTTCTCACAATACGATCAGCAATCTTACATTTTTTGTTCGCTTCCAGGCTAAATAACCTTGGGAATCGCAGCATTATGGTTTCACTACTGACCCACGTATCTAGCTAAAAAGAAATATCTTCGCCATTCCCAACCACACCTTTGAATAGATACCGCAGAGGTCGACCGCCCACCTTAGTATTGACGGAAACCTTCGCGATGTTACTCCAAGTTTCGCTCAGAGATTTTTTATAAGGAATGCACTCCCACCCCGTCCTGCTAGAATGAAGGGCGTCTACAACTCTCTTCCACATGTAACCATTTTCGGTTTTGTATCGCCAAACCCATTTGGTCAAGAGGGAAATATTCACCTCCTTGAGTTTGTTTAGACCCAGGTCCCCTTCTTTTTTATGGAAAGAAACCCGATTCCAAGCCACCCAATGCATTTTCCTTTCCTCATTAGATCCTCCCCAAAGGAATTTTTTTATCATTGCTTCCAAATCCGAAATAACCTTCTTGGGAGCCTTGTAGAGCGAGAAATAATAGGTAGGCAAACTCTCCAACACAGATTTAATTATAACAACTCTCCCCCCAATCGACAGAAGGTGAGACTTCCAGTTAGCTAAACGGTTTTGGAAAGTCTCAAACACCGGCTGCCAGTTGGAGATCGATTCATATTAGCTCTCACTTTTAGACCAAGGTACTTAAAAGGCGGAGAACCCGGCTTACAACCGATCTCGTTAGCCATAGCTCCCGTTTCCTCCGAACCCACTCCAATACCGAAAAGGTTGGACTTTTCGATGTTGATTTTAAGACCCGAACTAACGTGAAAGCAACGGAGAATTCTGATCACATTCTCCACTTCTTCCTTAGACCATTCTCCGACCATTATAGCATCATCTGCATAGAGAAGGTGGGTAATGACCGGTCTGTTATTTGGGGTAGCAATGCCCATGATGACTCCCGCCTCCCTAGCACGGTTCACCAAATGCCCTTGCTAAAAACGATTAGTGTGCATGTTCTAATGTTTTAATTTTTACGAAAACGTGCCTGCTCATAATATTTTGTTCCATTGTTTAACTTCATAATATTAATGTATTTGAATCCCAACAATGGTTTTCTCCTCATATATTGTGCATGCTTATAATATTATTGCAAAATTCTCTTTAGTGCATGGTAGATTGATCACACGAAGGTTCTGAAGTTTACATTCAAGAAAGAACTAAAAGGGTAACAACATCCGCTTACCCTATCTAGATCAATCAAGCAAAAGAAGTACATGTTTGGCTTACTTGCTTTATCTAGGGTCTATATTCTGTCCGGCCATGTGCATGGAAAACATAATAAAATGCTTTGACTTTAATTATAACAGTTAATGACACAGATAGACCTTATGGTTAATAGCTAGTTTCATCTTTGATTACTAACTTTTTTTAACAGGTTTAGGTTTTATGGTTTCAATTTTGTAACACCTTCGGGTACTAACAACAAAATTATCAATATAATGACTAAAATACCCTTCATTTTTTTAAATTTTATCAAGGTAACACCTTTGGGTACTAACACCTAATTTTATTTAATTTTAAATCAATTTTACAAGGAATTTTAAATTAAAATAATTTTTGTCTATAACAATTAAAAAAAAACTGAATGCCACTTCAATTACCGTGTAACAATTTTTGTCTAATTTTATTTAAGTTTAAAAAATTTGAATTTTTTTATGTCGCGTCCAGCTTTTCTTATAAACAGCTAATACAATTTTATTTAAGTTTAAAAAAATTGAATGCCACTTCAATTATCGTGTAACAATTTATTACTTTTAACTATTTTTTACACAAGTGTAAGTTTCAAGGATTCAACATAACAAATTGGGTCCTCGGCGTTTGACACGTTCGGCTCCTTTGCGCCGGAGGCGATTCGGTTCTTGACTAGAGTTCAGCGTGTGGTCCACAACAACTTTTCGGCCCCCCAGGGGCGAGACTTTGTTTTTAATAGATTAGGGTCTTCTATTCAGAAGGGAATGGCGGCTCAGTTGTTGCTCGTCTACCTGCTATCCTTGTCGCAACCCCCGTCCCCTATCTGTCCCGGGAACGGGCGGCCGCGAGACCAGATTTAGTGGTATCGGTGTTTATCATCTTGGCAGCGAAAAGTACATCAGAACCGTAGTTAGGAAATATTTTATCAAAGTAAAACACCACATTTTATAGAAATAAACACATTGGGATAAAACCCAAGTTTTTATTACAAACGGATTTGTAGGGGTAAACCCTAATTTATTGAAATAAAACATCTTCTTTATTTAGGTAACTTTTATAGCCACTTTTCCAAGCCTTCAGTGCTGTCCAGCTGGCTTCTATTTGGCTTTCACATTTTGTTACCTGAAACGAGTTTAAAAACATTTTGTCAGTGGGAAATACTGATGAGTGAATCCCAGTTTAATCAAGAAGAGTTTTATCTTTTAACAGTATTGAGAACGATTACAATGTTTATTTCTACACAATTACTCATTCAGTACTGTCAATCCTGACTGGTGGGTCATATTACACATTAGCTAACTCTTTGTCCAATGGTAACGTGTTCCACATTTTGTTTACAAAACCCCAACATACCGGCAGTAATTGAAGAACTACAAAGACTCAATCACTGCTAATCACATTGTAAATTATTTAAGGTTTTGTAAAAAGAGTTTGCAAAAAGGAGGATTACTCACATTGCTGTCTTAGGGTTTTCCTTAAGGATTTCCTGGTTATTATCTATTAATTACACAAATGCACATGCGTTAGTATAATAACCCAATATTTACATTAGTAATACCCTCCCCGAGACGGCATTCCAACGACTACGTCGGGCAGAACCACGACAGTCGTTACGGAACCCTAGATCAATCGGGCAGCGTATCTAATACGTAACCGATGGTTATAATACTTACAACGAGGCAGAACTTCGTTATTTAGGGGGTATAATACCCGATTATAGCTTCTACACTTATGAAATTCGGGAGAGAAAGAAAGTTTGTGAGCGAATTGGGACTGAAGGCCGATTCCTTCTATTTATAGTGTCTGATCGACACTTCCACGCGGCCCGCATACGCCGAAGGTAAGTCCTTCGCGGCCTGCGACGTAGGTTACGTAGGCCCTAGCCTTGACTGGTCATTGGACTAGACTCGACACGATCTCGACACGTGGCAGCTCAGGGTGTCGCCCTGGTGGTTGGCTGTCGCGCCCCGCGTAGCCTGAAGGCAAAGCCTTCGCGGCCCGTGAGCGACCCCATTTTGTTGTTTTTATTTAATATTTAATTCTGTAAGGTATTTTGGGCTCGGTTTTCGCATACAGAGGATGGTTTAAGACATATATGGATCTTTTAAATATATTAGGGATGTCGAAAAATATTTTGGAGGGTTGTTATAATCCTTATGTAATTTGCCCTGGTGAATGAAATGTATATTGGAATTAACATTAACAAGAGACCATATACATAAGAAAAAAAATATAATAACTGATTTGTACTAGTTAAAACATGGTTTTTGGTAACGAAAACAATTTAGGTGCAGATTTTTTAAAAATTATAATTATTTAAGAACTATAAAAAAATCAAGTTACACGCTTATAAAATATGTTATTAAATGAAGCTAAAAGAACAGGTATTTAGCAAGACAAGCTGTTTTTTAAAATTGTATTACATGGTAATTGAAGTGGCATTCAATTTTTTCTCCAATTTCGGCCCAACAGACTGGCGTTCGGCACTTTCATCCATAAAGTGCTTCGAATGGTGCAACATTGATACTTGTGTGATAACTGTTATTATAAGAAAATTCTATTAATGGTAGGTGATCGTCCCAATTACCTCCGAAATCAATTACACAAGCTCTAAGCATATCTTCCATGGTTTGAATTGTCCTTTCGCTTTGTCCGTCCGTTTAAGGATGATAGGCTGTGCTTAGATTCAACTTGGTTCCCATTGTTTTTTGGAAACTTGTCCAAAAATGAGAGGTAAAACGGCTATCTCTGTCAGAAACAACTGATAAAGGAATTCCATGTAATGAAAACTATTTTATTTACATACAACTTAGCTAATTGTTCCATACTGAAAGTTTCCTTCATATGTAAGAAATGAGCTGACTTAGTTAGCCTGTCTACAATCACCCAGATTGTATCATTACCTTTTCTTGTTTTGGGTAATTTAGTAACAAAATCTGTTAGCGCACTATGTCTATTGACTTGGTCTTGTATCATGAAATAGGATAGGATAGGATATCTAGTGCACGAGGTTCGAGAAACTGAGAAATGTGGTTTAAGTGATGATTTCGCTTCAAGTGAACTTGTTACAAGTTCAAGCGAAATTCACTTAACAGATTTCGCTTGAACATGTTCTGGTCACCTTCAAGCGAAATCCTCACCTCTATATATAGTGCACATGTCATTTCATTTGGTACGCTACTTCCGAAAGTGTAACGAAGTGCTGCCGGTTTTCTGTCAGGTTGTAAACATTGTTATTATCAATACAAGCAACAGATTAAAGATTACAAGCTGTTTTCGTGTCCGGTTTACTGATTCCGCCTTTAAACTGGATGTAAAACTCTTCTGAACGACTCAGTCGGGTCAAACAACGATCCAACAAGTGGTATCAGAGCTCAGGAAGAAGAGTTTAGCTTGATATCATCTACTTTCTGATTTCTACTCCTTCTTTTTCAATCTGGACGTGATTTCACGGTCAAAATGGTTTGAGTTTTTCACCGAATGTGTAAAACAGTATTCTAACAAAGCCTTGAAAGTTTGAGACCGAAATTCAAAGTAAAAATGACAAAAACTAGACAGAAACTAGATTTCGCTTGAAAGAGTTCGTAGATTATAATTGATTTCGCTTCAAATCAGACTGTTTGGACTATTTCGCTTGAACATCTGAAGCGAAATAGTGTTGTGATCTTGGATTTCGCTTGAGTTCATCTGAAGCGAAATAGAGTTGCTGGTTTTCGCTTGAAGTTTGAGTTCAGGTTGAAGCGAAATAGATCTTGTGGGTTTTCGCTTGAAGGTTCTAATCAGCTGAAGCGAAATAGTTGATTTCGCTTGAATCAATTTTGTTAGCAGATTTCGCTTGAACAGTTTAAAAGACAAATTCGCTTGAAGTAGTTTATCAAAAGATTTCGCTTGAAGTCTCATTCTGCTTCAACTTGAGATTTCGCTTGAGTTTCCCAGTTCGATTGAAAAGAGAAATTTTGTGTCGGATCATTTCACGACGATCAAGTGTCAGTTATTTTCAGTTTATTTGATATTTGATTGTACTGATTGGGTTTGTTTGATTAATTTGTCAGGTTTGCATTATGGCTGAGGAATTCTTCAATACGTTTTACAACGCGTTCGCAACCGAATCGTCTGAGGCTACAAATGTTACACCAAAAACCATCACGAAGGCGCTAAATGAAAACATCAAGCATGATAACTTCTACGGAACAAATTCAAAACCACCAGCTCTTGATAGCATTGAGGATTATACCTGGTGGAAAGAACGCTTTATCAACTGGGCAAAGGCGTATGCTCATGAAAGTTGGTTTTGCCTGGAGTATGGGTATGAAAAACCAAAAGACGATAAAGGCGAAGATCTTATATTCAAGAAGTTTACTAGAGAAGATAAAGCTGAATTTGGAGCTGAACAGAGAATGATAGCATTGATCCAGTCTGCAATCAGAAACGATATTTTTGCTTTACTAACTCATGACGGGTCATCTAAGTCTGTCTGGGAAGCTTTACGTGTTAAAGCTGAAGGGGGTAAACAGATTAAAAAGAACAAAATCGCTTTATTAAAGAAAGAATTTGATCTGTTTGATAACATAAAAGGAGAGTCGGTGAGGCAAATGATTGAGAGATTCTGTCATCTTAAAATTGAATTGGAAAGATTAGAGATAAATAAGTCAAGAGAGGAACTTATTGACAAAGTGATTGAAGCGTTACCACGAGCTGATCAGTGGCAAACGTTTGTTTTTATTTTGAAAAATGATGCTGTGTATGTGTAACACCCCAAAACTCGAATTACTAAATTTGCTAGTGAGACCCCATGTTTAATAAAATAGAATGTAGTAACTAGGTTATTATACCTAGTCAAAAGTTTAGCAAAGCAAACAAGGGAACAAACTTGAGGGACCAAATATGAACAAGGGGGAAAATTATGTTTTAATAAACAAAATCATAACACACACACACACACATCATGTGTGTGTGTGCGTGGAATGCTCTGGAGAAGAAGAACAAAGGGGTGTAAACCCTAGTTCTTCAAGAAGCTCCAATTGAAGGTTGAATCGAGGCTCAAATCTATTAAGGAACATGGATTAGCGATCACCTAGACAAGGGGATCGTGAGGTATGTCTTGAAACTTAGATTGATGAACTTTTATGAAGTGGGTTATGTTCCAATCCGCGAATTGGTATGAAATTGATCATTTATATGTGTTAGAATCATCATATAAAAGATGGATTATGCATGGTTTAGGTTAATTTAATGTTTAAGGGTGAAACCCGTTTGTTATGGTGAAGATGAAGACATGGGTAAATCATCTATGTCTAAATTCTTGCTTAACATGGATGTATTTTGAATTGTATGATGGATTCTTGTGAGAGGAATTGAAAGAAATGTGATACTAGTATGTTTGATGTTTATGCATGTATGATTCATGTTGATTAGAAGGAAGAAATTGATGAATTGTGTATGAGATTAGAATGATATGCATGAACTAGTTATACACTATGCTTACAAGGTAGTACATATGTCAAAAGTATGATGAATTATGAAGAACTTAAGATTAGATCACTTGTAAGTGATTAACAAGTAGTTATGAAGTGGGTTTTAGATGAAGTAATGTAAATTGATGATTCACTTATGTTAATAATGTTTGGAATCATACATATGTGTGAATGTTTAAAGAAATGGGATAAGAAATGATGAATTGTTGTTAGATGAAGTGAATAAAATGTGATGATAACATGTTTCATGTTTAATTTAAATACCCCATGTTGATTTGTAGAAGCATTTGATGAACTATGTATGAATTTAGAAGATTGTGTATGAATTAGTTGTACGTTATGCTTAAAAGGTAGTACGTACATCAAGTGAATGATAAAATGTATATAGTGTCGTCTGTATAGTCGATTATGACGTTACGGGAATATGTTGATAAGTCGATAGATATGTATGGTTAATAGTTGACTTTTGAAAGTCAACTGAGTATAAGAAACATGAGTTGACTCGTTGTCGTAAATGTAGGTTGATGAGAAGTCGTATGGTACATGTAATAGCAATCCGTGTTAAATGTAATGACATGATGAGTTACATGAGTTAAACGTAAACGGACATGATTATATGAGTTATGTTTGTTAGAAATGATTAATGAAAGTTAAGTGTGAAATATGGGATTGATACGATTGTTATCATGTACAAATGAGTATGCTAATGATAGCGTGATTTCGATGACATGAAAGTATAGGAATCATGTGGAGATGGACTCAAGCGCGAAACGCTAACGGGTCAAGAAGAGGCGTGGAAACGGATGTGAACACGGATGCATGAGGTAAGTGATTCCGTAATCACTTCTTAGTTGTTTATGTAAAGTTATATGCATTTTAACTAAATGTGTTAATTGAGGTCCATTAAGAATGAATTGTATGATGTCAATGAGTATTAAACGGATCTTAGCTTTTATCCGAGCAAGGTATGTGTGATTAAGAATTTTAGCTAAATAGAAGGATTCGTTACTTATGTAAGGAATTCCTTTGTTGTTAAGGATAGAGTGAAATTGACAAAAACGCCCTTGTTAGGTATATCGGGCAAACGACCTTGAATGTCTATTGGAAATAAGTGAACCATTTAGGGTAATGTGTTGGTCATGTGTGAAAGCGAAGAGTATGGTCTTGTTATGTCATAGACCATTTAATGAACAAATACCCATGACGGGTCAAAAATGAGCTTTCAAGCGGAAGTGGGTTAAGAGGATGCAAGGCATCCAAGAATTTAATCTTTTATGATAGGCGTCAATGAAATTATTAAGCTCATATGAGATTGAGGTCAACCAAACTTATTTTGTTGATTAATGCATGAACGGGTCAAATAATGAGAAGATGATAATAAGCCGAATGCTTGTAAGCTAAGAATTTTCCTTAATCCGGATGTGGGATTTTAAGTTCATATGATAGAATGTGAATTTACAAGCATGTAGGAAGAAACGGGAGGTTAAACGGGTAAACGGTTCAAAAGTTACGCGCGTTTTAGTGCGAACGAACGACGAAACGGAGCTGCAGTGAAATGCATGCAGGGCTAGGCGTCGACGACGCCACTTCCCAGCGTCGCCGACGCCGCTTGGAAACCTTGTTTTCCTGTCGACGCCACTTCCCTCTGGTTGACGCGGTCCCGACGCCACTAACCCGGAAAAATGTTATTTTTGGTCATTTTTAACCCCGACGGGCCCCAGGGCCGTCGCCGACTTTCTCCCCATGACCAAAGACGTGAAATTTGCTATTTAAGTTGTTTTATGCATCGTAGGCTTCGGTTTGTTACCCGTGGACTACGACGGACTTTCTAAACGTGATTTTGATCGATCATTAGGTGCTTATGAGCTATAAATTAAAGTCTAAGTCCCATGTAAATAACGTATGAGTATATAAGAAGTATGCAAGATCTAGTACGCATGTAGATGCGTATGTATGTACGTATAAAGATATGTATGAGTGTATACATGTAAGTAAAGATGTAGGAAAGGTATGTACACACGTAGATGTGTATGTATGCATGTATAAGGGTATGTATGAGTGTAGACATGTATGTAGGGAGGTAGGAAAGATATGTATGTATGTAGTTGTGTATGTATGTATGTATAAGGACATGTATGAGTGTATGCATGTATGTAAAGTAGTAGGAAAGGTATGCACGTATGCAGATGTGTATATGTGTATGTGTGTATGTATGTATGTATGTAAGTACGTATGTATGTATGGAATAGACACGTTGAGTGTTAATGTTATTAATGGTATACCTCGAGAATGAAAAGTAATGCAGGTACATTATTGAAGCCTCACCAGGAAATGGATATGCATATGAAATGCTTAAAGCTTAAAAGATGACGAAGTGTGAAGTGTACGCGAATGAACTTTGTTTCTTTAATGTGTACTAATGTTATGAATGTATGTGGTGAATGCAGGTTGTACGGATGATGAGCGATTATCACAAGGATTAGGGATCGAAGACCGAGTCACTAGAGAGATTGTACGGGGACGTTGAATGTAAAGTGTAACAATCATAAGTTATGTTTCTAATTGGTAAATAAGAGGATGACGGCTTTATGAATAAGAGTTATGTTAAAGTTAAAGTTTAAATACGTTGAGGTATTTATAAAGAAAGAAATTTTATGGTTCGTGTTTTCCGCTGCGACTTTTGTCATGTACGATTTAGGGTGTAACAAGTGAACTTAAAATCCCACATACGGATTAAGGAAATTCTTAACTTGCATGCATTCGGCTTATTGTCATTCTCTAATTATTTGACCCGTTATTGGTATTTGCGCATTAAATGGTCTATGACATACAAAACCATACTCTTCGCTTTTACTCAAGACCATAACATTACTCTAATCGATTAGCTTATTTCCAATAGGCATTTAAGGTCGTTCGCCCAATATACCTATCAAGGGCGTTTTTGTCACATTGCTCCATCCCTTTACAACTAAGGACTTCATTGCATATTTAACCAATCCTACCACTTAACTTCAACTCTAACGCATATACCTTACTCGGATCAAGGCTAAGATCCGTTTAATACTTCATCGCTTTCATTCAACTCATTCCTATTTGACCTCAATTAACACATTTAGTTAAAATACATATAACTTTACATAAACAACTAAGAAGTGATTACGGAATCACTTACCTCATGCATCCGTGTTCACATCCGTTTCCACGCCTCTTCTTGACCCGTTAGCCTTTCGCGCTTGAGTCCATCTCCACATGATTCCTATGCTTTCATGTCATCGAAATCACGCTATCATTAGCATACTCATTTGTACATGATAACAATCGTATCAATCCCATATTTCACACTTAACTTTCATTAATCATTTCTAACAAACATAACTCATATAATCATGTCCGTATACGTATAACTCATGTAACTCATCATGTCATTACATTTAACACGGATTGCTATTACATGTACCATACGACTTCTCATCAACCTACATTTACGACAACGAGACAACTCATGTTGCTTATACTTAGTTGACTTTCAAAAGTCAACTATTAACCATACATATCTATCGACTTATCAACATATTCCCGTAACATCATAATCGACTATACGGACGACATTATATACATTTTGTCATTCACTTGATGTACGTACTACCTTTTAAGCATAACGTACAACTTATTCATACAAAATCTCCTAAATTCATACATAGTTCATCAAATGCTTCTACAATTCAACATGGGGTATTTAAATTAAACATCAAACATGTTATCATCACATTTCCTTCACTTCATCTACAACACTTCATCATTTCTTATCCCATTTCTATAAACATTCACACACATGTATGATTCCAAACATTATTAACATAAGTGAATCATCATATTACATTACATCATCTAAACCCACTTCATAACTACTTGTTAATCACTTACAAGTGATCTAATCTAAAATTCTTCATAATTCATCATACTTTTGATATATGTACTATCTTGTAAGCATAGTGTACAACTAGTTCATGCATATCATTCTAATCTCATACACAATTCATCAATTTCTTCCTCCTAATCAACATGATTCATACATGCATAACATCAAACATACTAGTATCACATTTCTTTCAATTCTTCTAACAAGAATACATCATACAACTCAAAATACATCAATATTAAGCAAGAACTTAGACATAGATGATTTACCCATGTCATCATCTTCACCATAACAAATGGGTTTCACCCTTAAACATCAAATTAACCTATTTCATGCATAATCCATGTTCCAAATGATGAATCTAACACATACTCATGCTCAATTTCATACAAATTCGTGATTTACAACATAACCCATTTCGTGCATCATCACCAATCTAGAATCTAAGACATACCTTACGATCCCCTTATGAAGGTGATCATTAATCCGTGTTCATTCATGAATTTAGACCTTGATTTACCCTTCAATTTGATGATTCTTCATGTTTTAGGGTTTTGAGCTCTCATGGAGCTCCTGCTCTTCTAGAACACACGTACGTGTGTGTGTATTTGTGTGTTTTTCATAAATAATATTCAACTTCCATTTTACCCTATTTTAGTCCCTCAAGTTTGCCACTAAATAATATTGGCACAACTATCATCCTTTAATTACTTTTTACCATATTCCTAACTAGGTTAAATAACCTAGTCACTTATTTCTAGATGTACCATATCGTAGCATTTTAACGAATATGAATATTCGGGTTTTGGGGTGTTACAAGTCTACCCCCCTTAAATAAGGTTTCGTCCCCGAAACCTTTCTCATTTCCTCTACACACACACACATTGATGTTTGACTTAGCACCCTCATCACATTCATAAGTAATCATCCTAACTCATTTCATAATCATTCATGCAATTGGCTTCTTCTTCTTAACAAGGTTGTACTTTCCATGGCATACTTTCATATAACATTCTTATTTCCTTTGACCCGTTAATAACAGGTTAATATACATACTTATTCAAACTTATAATAATGCTTACCTTCATATGATCATTTTATAACAGATTAAATACCTTCATCTCATCCCTTAAGATTTCATTCTATAGACGCAATGCATAACATTTAACCCTTGTTCTGTTATCACAACAAAACTACCTTCTTATAGTCACACCTACGTGCTTACCTTCATAGTTAACATCGTTCCACATTTCTTTAGTTATTTGTACCATACATATCCCTTCGTTACTTACGCATTCGGGTATTTTCATTCCCATCATTCTTTTGTTCATTTGCTTTCCATTTACTTATGTGACTATTTGATGCACACATGGTTAAGCTATCGACTTCTTCTTATATAGACTAGTTCCGTCTTTTATATCTTAAATCTGTTTCGCGGATTCGAACACATCATTCATACCTTTCGTACCTCCTATGTTTGAATCCATCTAACGGTTTCAGACATTTCATTTATACCTTAACTTCTTTCATGTTTCGAATCCGTCCCGCGGATTCTAGCTTAGCATATCATATTTCGAATCCGTCTCGCGGATTCTAGCATAGCATATCATACTTCGAATCCGTCTCGCGGATTCTAGCATAGCATATCAACATATCATATTTCGAATCCGTCTCGCGGATTCTAGCATAGCATATCATATTTCGAATCCGTCTCGCGGATTCTAGCATAGCATATCATACTTCGAATCCGTCTCGCGGATTCTAGCATAGCATATCATACTTCGAATCCGTCTCGCGGATTCTAGCATAGCATATCATACTTCGAATCCGTCTCGCGGATTCTAGTATAGCATATCATACTTCGAATCCGTCTCGCGGATTCTAGTATAGCATATCATATTTCGAATCCGTCTCGCGGATTCTAGCATAGCATATCATACTTCGAATCCGTCTCGCGGATTCTAGTATAGCATATCATATTTCGAATCCGTCTCGCGGATTCTAGCATAGCATATCATACTTCGAATCCGTCTCGCGGATTCTAGCATAGCATATCATACTTCGAATCCGTCTCGCGGATTCTAAGATAGCATATCATACTTCGAATCCGTCTCGCGGATTCTAGTATAGCATATCATATTTCGAATCCGTCTCGCGGATTCTAGCATAGCATATCATACTTCGAATCCGTCTCGCGGATTCTAGTATAGCATATCATACTTCGAATCCGTCTCGCGGATTCTAGTATAGCATATCATACTCTCATTCTTGAGAGTCTTACATTCCTCTTCACCCTCACGTCCACCTACTACTTAATTCTAACGGACATACCTGTATCAATTATCACGGTCCCACGAACGTCGTATGCTTCACGTGTACTGGCCAGGTACACAATCCACATACTAGTTTCGTGTCTTCGGGTAATTGTCACCTTATGTCCGAAGAATTTGATTTTGGCACGTGTATCATTTTTCAAAACATGTTTACTATACCATCATGGTCCTTCATTTAGCAGTTTTCTTTCCTTAATGCATTTTACCATTTCATATACCGACATATTAAATTTACGCACCTGGGTTCAACTTTATCTTATTTCATGCCTTGGTGTCGGTACTTGACCGCACTCGCGGATTTTCCCTCTTCAAACGCTTATACTTACCTTGCATATACAAAACCGTCAGTTTCTTTATGCGTATACATAAGTACATACTTACATTCTCCTTTACCTTTGGATCTTGACCGAGTCTTGGATTGTACGGGTTTCTTATCACAAGAGCACACAGGTTTGAGTTCAAGCACTTACCTTCTTACACTTGATTCTCTCAAACCAGGGCTCTGATACCAACTTGTTACGCCCATATTCGTGTTTGACAAAAAGTCGCAGCGGAAACACTAACCATAAAATTTCTTGCATTAAAATATCTCAACTTATTTAAACTCTTAACTTTAACTTAATTCTTAATCAAAAATCTGTCATCCTCTTATTTGTTAACTAAAACATAGCTTTCATTTATTACATTTTACATTCAACGTCCCCGTACAATCTCTCTAGTGACTCGGTCTTCGATCCCTAATCCTTGTGCTGATTGCTCATCATCCGTACAACCTGCATTCACCACATACATTCATAACATTAGTACACATTGAAGGAACAAGGTTCATTCGCATACACTTCACACTTCGTTATCTTTTAAGCTTTAAGCATTTCTTCTGCATATCCATTTCCTGGTGAGGCTTCAATAATGTACCTGCATTACTTCTCGTTCTCAAGGTACACCATTAGTACCATTAACATTCAATGTGTCTAGATCATGCATACATACGTACTTACATACAAACATACATACACATTTGCATACATCCATACCTTTCCTACAACTTTACATAATACAAACATACATACACATTTGCATACATCCATACCTTTCCTACAACTTTACATAATACAAACATACATACACATTTGCATACATCCATACCTTTCCTACAACTTTACATACGTGCAAACACTCATACATACCTCCATACGTACTTACATACACAACTACATACGTACATACCATTCCTACATCTTTACATACAGACATAAGCCTGTACATATTCTTATACATACCTACATACACATCCACATACGTACATACCTATCCTACATCATTACATTCATGTATTCAATCGTACATACCCTTAAGCATACATACATACACATCTACGTACAAACATACCTTTCCTACAACTTTACACACGTGCATATACTCATATATACCTTCATGCGCACTTACATACACAACTACATACGTACATACCATTCCTACATCCAAAACGGACGACGGATCAAGCAAAACGAGCCAAAACGGCGAAAATCAGAAGCGTATGATGGGAGGGGCGTCGGAGACGCCACTTTAGGCGTCGACGACGCCTAACGGCGTCGGCTTGGCGTCATCCAGGGGAAACTGGCGTCGGAGACAAACTGAAGTTTCTGGGCGGCGTCGGCGACGCCACCTACCCGCGTCGGCGACGCCTAGCAGAAACAACAGTTTTCTGCTGTGTTGTTTTGTCGTTCGTACGCACTAAAACGCGCGTAACTTTTGAACCGTTTACCCGTTTAACCTCCCGTTTATTCCTACATGCTTGTAAATTCACATTCTATCATATGAACTTAAAATCCCACATACGGATTAAGGAAATTCTTAACTTGCATGCATTCGGCTTATTGTCATTCTCTAATTATTTGACCCGTTATTGGTATTTGCGCATTAAATGGTCTATGACATACAAAACCATACTCTTCGCTTTTACTCAAGACCATAACATTACTCTAATCGATTAGCTTATTTCCAATAGGCATTTAAGGTCGTTCGCCCAATATACCTATCAAGGGCGTTTTTGTCACATTGCTCCATCCCTTTACAACTAAGGACTTCATTGCATATTTAACCAATCCTACCACTTAACTTCAACTCTAACGCATATACCTTACTCGGATCAAGGCTAAGATCCGTTTAATACTTCATCGCTTTCATTCAACTCATTCCTATTTGACCTCAATTAACACATTTAGTTAAAATACATATAACTTTACATAAACAACTAAGAAGTGATTACGAAATCACTTACCTCATGCATCCGTGTTCACATCCGTTTCCACGCCTCTTCTTGACCCGTTAGCCTTTCGCGCTTGAGTCCATCTCCACATGATTCCTATGCTTTCATGTCATCGAAATCACGCTATCATTAGCATACTCATTTGTACATGATAACAATCGTATCAATCCCATATTTCACACTTAACTTTCATTAATCATTTCTAACAAACATAACTCATATAATCATGTCCGTATACGTATAACTCATGTAACTCATCATGTCATTACATTTAACACGGATTGCTATTACATGTACCATACGACTTCTCATCAACCTACATTTACGACAACGAGACAACTCATGTTGCTTATACTTAGTTGACTTTCAAAAGTCAACTATTAACCATACATATCTATCGACTTATCAACATATTCCCGTAACATCATAATCGACTATACGGACGACATTATATACATTTTATCATTCACTTGATGTACGTACTACCTTTTAAGCATAACGTACAACTTATTCATACAAAATCTCCTAAATTCATACATAGTTCATCAAATGCTTCTACAATCCAACATGGGGTATTTAAATTAAACATCAAACATGTTATCATCACATTTCCTTCACTTCATCTACAACACTTCATCATTTGTTATCCCATTTCTTTAAACATTCACACACATGTATGATTCCAAACATTATTAACATAAGTGAATCATCATATTACATTACATCATCTAAACCCACTTCATAACTACTTGTTAATCACTTACAAGTGATCTAATCTAAAATTCTTCATAATTCATCATACTTTTGATATATGTACTATCTTGTAAGCATAGTGTACAACTAGTTCATGCATATCATTCTAATCTCATACACAATTCATCAATTTCTTCCTCCTAATCAACATGATTCATACATGCATAACATCAAACATACTAGTATCACATTTCTTTCAATTCTTCTAACAAGAATACATCATACAACTCAAAATACATCAATATTAAGCAAGAACTTAGACATAGATGATTTACCCATGTCATCATCTTCACCATAACAAATGGGTTTCACCCTTAAACATCAAATTAACCTATTTCATGCATAATCCATGTTCCAAATGATGAATCTAACACATACTCATGCTCAATTTCATACAAATTCGTGATTTACAACATAACCCATTTCGTGCATCATCACCAATCTAGAATCTAAGACATACCTTACGATCCCCTTATGAAGGTGATCATTAATCCGTGTTCATTCATGAATTTAGACCTTGATTTACCCTTCAATTTGATGATTCTTCATGTTTTAGGGTTTTGAGCTCTCATGGAGCTCCTGCTCTTCTAGAACACACGTACGTGTGTGTGTATTTGTGTGTTTTTCATAAATAATATTCAACTTCCATTTTACCCTATTTTAGTCCCTCAAGTTTGCCACTAAATAATATTGGCACAACTATCATCCTTTAATTACTTTTTACCATATTCCTAACTAGGTTAAATAACCTAGTCACTTATTTCTAGATGTACCATATCGTAGCATTTTAACGAATATGAATATTCGGGTTTTGGGGTGTTACAAGTCTACCCCCCTTAAATAAGGTTTCGTCCCCGAAACCTTTCTCATTTCCTCTACACACACACACATTGATGTTTGACTTAGCACCCTCATCACATTCATAAGTAATCATCCTAACTCATTTCATAATCATTCATGCAATTGGCTTCTTCTTCTTAACAAGGTTGTACTTTCCATGGCATACTTTCATATAACATTCTTATTTCCTTTGACCCGTTAATAACAGGTTAATATACATACTTATTCAAACTTATAATAATGCTTACCTTCATATGATCATTTTATAACAGATTAAATACCTTCATCTCATCCCTTAAGATTTCATTCTATAGACGCAATGCATAACATTTAACCCTTGTTCTGTTATCACAACAAAACTACCTTCTTATAGTCACACCTACGTGCTTACCTTAGGTGGCGTCGCCGACGCCGCCCAGAAACTTCAGTTTGTCTCCGACTCCAGTTTCCCCTGGATGACGCCAAGCCGACGCCGTTAGGCGTCGTCGACGCCTAAAGTGGCGTCTCCGACGCCCCTCCCATCATACGCTTCTGATTTTCGCCGTTTTGGCTCGTTTTGCTTGATCCGTCGTCCGTTTTGGATGTAGGAATGGTATGTACGTATGTAGTTGTGTATGTAAGTGCGCATGAAGGTATATATGAGTATATGCACGTGTGTAAAGTTGTAGGAAAGGTATGTTTGTACGTAGATGTGTATGTATGTATGCTTATGGGTATGTACGATTGAATACATGAATGTAATGATGTAGGATAGGTATGTACGTATGTGGATGTGTATGTAGGTATGTATAAGAATATGTACAGGCTTATGTCTGTATGTAAAGATGTAGGAATGGTATGTACGTATGTAGTTGTGTATGTAAGTACGTATGGAGGTATGTATGAGTGTTTGCACGTATGTAAAGTTGTAGGAAAGGTATGGATGTATGCAAATGTGTATATATGTTTGTATTATGTAAAGTTGTAGGAAAGGTATGGATGTATGCAAATGTGTATGTATGTTTGTATTATGTAAAGTTGTAGGAAAGGTATGGATGTATGCAAATGTGTATGTATGTTTGTATGTAAGTACGTATGTATGCATGATCTAGACACATTGAATGTTAATGGTACTAATGGTGTACCTTGAGAATGAGAAGTAATGCAGGTACATTATTGAAGCCTCACCAGGAAATGGATATGCAGAAGAAATGCTTAAAGCTTAAAAGATAACGAAGTGTGAAGTGTATGCGAATGAACCTTGTTCCTTCAATGTGTACTAATGTTATGAATGTATGTGGTGAATGCAGGTTGTACGGATGATGAGCAATCAGCACAAGGATTAGGGATCGAAGACCGAGTCACTAGAGAGATTGTACGGGGACGTTGAATGTAAAATGTAATAAATGAAAGCTATGTTTTAGTTAACAAATAAGAGGATGACAGATTTTTGATTAAGAATTAAGTTAAAGTTAAGAGTTTAAATAAGTTGAGATATTTTAATGCAAGAAATTTTATGGTTAGTGTTTCCGCTGCGACTTTTTGTCAAACACGAATATGGGCGTAACAAGTACTTGTTACACCCTAAATCGTACATGACAAAAGTCGCAGCGGAAAACACGAACCATAAAATTTCTTTCTTTATAAATACCTCAACGTATTTAAACTTTAACTTTAACATAACTCTTATTCATAAAGCCGTCATCCTCTTATTTACCAATTAGAAACATAACTTATGATTGTTACACTTTACATTCAACGTCCCCGTACAATCTCTCTAGTGACTCGGTCTTCGATCCCTAATCCTTGTGATAATCGCTCATCATCCGTACAACCTGCATTCACCACATACATTCATAACATTAGTACACATTAAAGAAACAAAGTTCATTCGCGTACACTTCACACTTCGTCATCTTTTAAGCTTTAAGCATTTCATATGCATATCCATTTCCTGGTGAGGCTTCAATAATGTACCTGCATTACTTTTCATTCTCGAGGTATACCATTAATAACATTAACACTCAACGTGTCTATTCCATACATACATACGTACTTACATACATACATACATACACACATACACATCTGCATACGTGCATACCTTTCCTACTACTTTACATACATGCATACACTCATACATGTCCTTATACATACATACATACACAACTACATACATACATATCTTTCCTACCTCCCTACATACATGTCTACACTCATACATACCCTTATACATGCATACAAACACATCTACGTGTGTACATACCTTTCCTACATCTTTACTTACATGTATACACTCATACATATCTTTATACGTACATACATACGCATCTACATGCGTACTAGATCTTGCATACTTCTTACATACTCATACGTTATTTACATGGGACTTAGACTTTAATTTATAGCTCATAAGTGTGACAACCCGCACTAAACCAGGTATCCGTACAACTTAATTAGTGATTAATTACTACTTGATTACTGTGCTTGTTTGAACTAGCTGATAAACTGCTACCTGCATATTGATACATGCACTTACTTGCATCATACTTTATTTGCTGTCACTACATTATTTACATACTGGACCCTAGTGGCAAACATGATGCACAAAAAGCACAGTAGCACTAAACGGATACACAGTGAACATGCTGATATAACCAGCATCAGGCAAATACTGCCTCTAAGGCCTGTTAAGAGCCTCAAATATTTTGGCTACACTGGTAGTGAGTGTAGGGATATAAGGGTTGTAGTACTGCGTCTCTAGGAATAAGATACACTGATTCGGATGTGCCAAAAACGTACTTTAAGTACCAAACACAGCACTTTAATAAATAAACCAGCTTCTAGCTGACTAGTAAAGTGCCAGAAAATGAGAAAATAACACTAGACACTTTCTAGAGTGTCGGGAAAACAAATTGTGTCACTAAAAATAACAATAACGACACTTTAAAGCTTTTGTAACGCTTTAACGGATTACTATCCAACCGGACACCCGGACTTTACCCGAAACATGAAAATATTAGTATTTTCACTATTTTTATTTTTCTGAGCCAGTTAGGGTCCCCGTATACCCTAACACCCGTGTTAATGCATAACACTCTAGTAACTAATATTAAAATCCTATTAACCTAACTAATACTTGGAGATTAGTTACAAACTAACCAAATAACCCCCCCCCCCTTACGATTTCGGTCCCCTAGGGGACACACATGTACCTTGCAAGATCTCCTAATCACTTTGGTTTAGTATCTAACCTACACATTGTCCATTGGACAATAACACCTAATCTTGTCTATAAATAAGAACTAACCTACACACTAATCATCATCACAAAAACTCAACAAAAACTACTCTCTCTTCTCTTCTCTACCTCTCGGCCGAACCCCCTCCACCACACCACCACATTTTCGACTTTGGTTCTTGCAATTTCATCATCATACAAGTGTTAGAGGTTGCGTATAAGGAGCTTTGGTGCACTCGGAACACGAAGGACCTCTACCGTTAGCTTTTATCCACCCCATTTTCGCCAAAGATCTTCCCTAGCCTTGAGCTAGAGGTATATCATTTAAAACTTGTTTTTACACTCATCTAAAGTGGTTAAAAGAAATTATGTCGGTTGAATCTCGTTAAAATGAAAGATGATGATCAAAAGTCTAGTAAAATTTCTAAAATGGTGGTTAATAACACATGTCTTGTGTAAAAGTCGTAGGACTTGAAATATGTGATTATTGAGACCCGATCTATGATGTGGTAGCTCGGATCTCCGTTTAACCCGACTTTGTAAGATCATGGATCTTCACATAAGCTTGTTTTTGGTTACCACAAGGGTTAAAAGGCGAAACTCTACCACACGAGATACATGAACTTGTGTAGAAATATTTTACTTGTGTAAAAGTGATTTAACCGGTAAAATGGTGTTTAAAACTAGCGGATCTACGCATCCGCAAGTGGTATTTTTAAAGAACCACACATTTAAGAAACCATGTATTTTAAAGAAAGGATCTTACACTAACAAACATGATTTTATGAACCACAAGTGCATAAACACTTGTGAAATGAAAAGATCCGACAAATAACCATTTTTGGGAAAAATGACTAGAAGTTGTAAAGACGGATTTCTCTAGTCACAAGGTTTTTACAAGAATAAAGCTACTTTATATATAGATCGACATATATAAAGGGGATTTACACTATAGATTCGGAAAAACTGCAAGTTCATGCGATTATGCAAATTTACATACTTGTCGACTAGTTTGACGTGTCGGAAATTGTTTGATTGAATAAAGAGGTTGTTGTATTGATTTGTTAAAAGAAAATGATACGCTTGAAAGCGTGGCCACCTCCAGTTACAGAGGAAACTCTGGCGAAATTTTCCTAAAAACCTAACACTTAGACTTTTTACACAACAAGTGTTAGAACTATCTTGGACATATTTTCGAAACATAATTTTCGCCAGCACTATATTTTACTAAATATTCGGAGGTGGGATTTTCACAAAGATTAACGTGATAAATATATTTGTCACAACACTGTTTATGATTATTTTGTGAAAATACATAAATATTATTTTAGAGTAAAAATAATATTTACAAGCGTTATGATTCCAAAACTTTACGAACGCTTCCACAAACATATAAGTTACACCGGTAATTACATTACCACAAGATTGATAAAACGTAACTTACGCACATGTATTGTATCCCCCATCCTTGGGAAGAAGTTTAACTACCAAGTGTATACAGAACATAAACACGAAATAGTTGTCTAACTATTTCCCAAAGACTTGAACTATAAAGCTAAAGCACGGCCGTCCGTCTAATAGAATTAGCACTTGTAGGTCGTTGCACAGCTTACTGTATTGGAGACACTTGGTAGAGACGCGCATTCACTGTGAGTTCATGTCCCCCTTTTTCTCTAACTGTTTTCAGTTTTCTTAACTGCGGGGGTGAAATACATGTTACTTTGTTTACAAGTACTTTATACACGGTATGATTAACGTAAGGAGGTTTAGATCATGTGAATGGGTAGTTAGAACACCGAGGGACTCGAGCGGTAGATCTATCTGGGTGTAGCGAGCCCAGCTCTAGGGCCAACAGAACGGGCCTCTCGGAGGACCAACAGAACGGACCTGGAGTGACTTGGTACCCAACGCAAAAATCGGCTAGGGTTGTGTCTACCTACTTGCATTTCACAACATGCTAATGGCCTTGCAAACCATTGGTGATCACAAGTCCTCTTACACTGCTACATACCAGGAAACTTTTATACTTACAAGTGTTTTTACTTACTCACTTGCACATGAACTCGCTCAACATTATTGTTGATTTTTCAACTCACATGTATTTCAGGAAATTAAACGGATCTGGCACGGTATGGAACGTTTTCCGCTGCACATGTCATGGAGTCATCAGGGTTTAGGGGATGTGTCTCTTTCCTGGACAAGACACAGTCCTTAAACCACGTTTATGTTATGTTATAAGTTGTAATGTTGTTGAACAAGGTTATGGTTGTTGGTTAAAACAATGGTACTGTATTTTGGTTTTCAAAACTTAATGGATGACTTGCATGGTTTTTAAATTCATATAGCTTGTTATGGTTAAGCTATGGTATTAAGAAGTCACACCAAAACTTACCACGCTTCCGCAAAGCCAGGGTGTGACAGCTTGGTATCAGAGCTCTGATCATAGCGAACTAGGATTCTTTCTCGAGTCTAGACTATGATCACTAGGGCTCTCACGAAAACATTTTTCTGCATACCACTTAAGTCCAGATCCAAAACTTTTTACAAACAAATGTTGAGCACATTTTATTAATTATAGGCTCAGCTTGAAGGGCTGAGGATCGGTCTGGAGGATCGAAGTGATTAAAGTAGTTGAGCACGTTGGTTTGTTATAGGATCGATCTGGAGGATCGAGGCTCGGTCTAGGTGACCGAGGTAGTGGGCTAGCAAGGCTAGGAAGAAAAGGCTCAGCTTAGAGGGCTGAGGATCGATCTGGAGGATCGAGGTTTGGTTTAAGTGAAGGATAGAGCAGTCTTGTAGACTGGATAGTATTGGCTAGTAAGACTAGGAGGATTATGTGATGCATTACTTGATGACTTATGTGATTACTTGATTTATGATTGACTATTTGTGCATGTTTGTGTATATGTTACAGACACATGGATTCTGCAGACACTGGTGGTTCAGGCACCACAGGCCCGAGGCCTATCGTTTCAGACGACATTGAGTCATCGGAGCACGAGGTTTATACGTCAGACTTCACCAGCACGGATGATGATGACTTTCAGCCATTCGCCTTACCCGACGGCGTTGATGAGCTCCCAGTCGATCTTCCAGCCGGGGATCTACCACTCGTTGTGATCCCTGCTCCAGTACCCCTTGCATCATACCCTGTTTTACCCATCGACGACGAGGAGGACGACGTCGATATGTTTGAGGAGGAGCCTTTGGAGGATGCTCAGGGCGAGGCCCTACCTGCTGTTGCTCCCTTACTGATCGCAGATGCTCCGGCTGCGGAGTCACCTGCTCATTCCCCAGTCGCGGACTCCTTTGAGTCTGTGGCTTCTGTACCCACACATGCTCATAGTGCGCAGCACTTCTCCCATGGGTCCGATTCTGACCAGGCTTTTTCTGTTGCTTCCATACCTAGACTTGTTTTTGACCATGACGACGAGGGGGATTCAGATCCTGTGTTCCCACCAGGATTTGATCCTGACCGTGATTTAGAGTTTGTCCCGATGGACGAGTTGATGGAGGATCCAGCAGATCCTATTGACCCTTTTGATCCGATTGATCCCGACTTTGATGTTGACATGGCATTTGATGACTTTGAGCCTGCCATTGCTCCTGAGCAGGCAGCCGCTCTTGACCCTCTACCAGAGCATGACCCTATGCATGATGATGTACCTTTTGAGCCCATTGCTGATGATCACCACATGGATGTTCCTGTTGATCCCATTGATCCTTTACCCATTGTTGCTGTACCAGTTGACCCCCCTTTCGAGCACTTGGCACCCGTTCACCCTGTTGTTGCTCCCTTATTTGATCCCGTTCCCCTAGAGCCCGGACATGCACCGTTCGCGGCACATATGGATCCACCGGATGAGTCCGCACAGCACGGTTGGATACCGGCTGACGAGGACGTTCCCCCATTCCCTCCACAGATTCCTGTTGCACCACATATTGACTTTTCGTTTCAGGTTCCTATGTTTATACCTCCAGCGGGGCCTGGAGAGGGCTCTTCAGCCCACCCATCAGGGCATGTACCGATACCCATGCCTTTCATGCCTCAGATGCCGTTTGTTCCACCTACTACTGCTCCTTTTGGTGTGGCACCTTTCGACCCCACTAGCGAGCCATTTCTTTGGGCACCTGGCTCCGGTGTGCCACCCACTGACCCCTATCATGCTTTTCACAGGGGATACACTATCGAGGACGTCTTGATGTCCTTCGTCGCATAGCATGAGTCCCACACACAGCGTATACAGGAGCTCGAGAGAGCTCGGTTGTCACCTTGTCAGTGCCATGGACAGGCACCCTCCCCTCTACAGCCGTTTCGACCTGTACCCCCTGACTATGCTGCTCGTCTTACTACTATGGAGCAGCAGATTGCTTCCATTATTCGTACACAGCAGGCGATGGAGGCGGACTGGTTACAGTTGTGCCATTTGTTTTATACCCGTTTTCCTCCTCCTCCACCACCATCTGCTTAGAGCTCATCGGTGCCACTTGGGTAGGCGAGGTGAGAAGGCGGCGATTGCTTTTTGACTGCACAGCATTTTGGGGAGACTACGTTATGACTTGACTTTTGTTATGTACTTGATATTGTATTGATACTGATGTAGCTTTTGACAGGGGTGATGTAGCCCCTAGTGATTGATGATTGTATGTATACACTTACGATGTGGTCTCATTTATATGACAATCGCAGTTTTCTCACCATATTTGGATTCGCTTGATTACTTGCTTATACTTTATGACATGGGATGTTGTGTGATTGATATTTGTGATATGTGATAACATGAGATGTTATGTGATTATACTATTACTACCGTTATATACGTACACTATATTACGAACTGAATTACGTACTATAACAACGAAGCCTTACTATGGCCTAACCAACTTAAACCATCTTTTAGAAGATGCCGCCAAGACGCGAACCAAACATGCCAACAAATGAGGCAGAACTCCAGCAGATTATTGCTGCTGCCATAGCACAGTACGCAGCATCTCAGCCAGGAGCGAGCGGAAGTGTTAACCAAGGCAATAACAATCCACCTCACGGATGCACCTACAAGCAGTTCTTGGACTGCAAACCAGTTAACTTCGATGGCACAGGAGGTGCAGTTGCCTTTACCCGCTGGGCTGAGAAAACCGATTCCGTTTTACGTATGAGCAAGTGTGCAGAGGATCAGCAAGTCACGTACATTTCAGGGCTGTTTCTAGATGGAGCCCTATCTTGGTGGAACCTACAAGTACAAACTCTAGGCGAAACTGCCGCCTACGCCCTGACTTGGGCCGAATTGAAAGAACTGATGCGCAAGAAGTACTGTTCACGCGCAGAAATTCAATGGTTGGAGACTGAATTTTGGCACTTAAAGATGGATGGACCAAAGATTGCGGAATACGTCCAGAGGTTTCACGACTTATCTCAAGTGGTTCCTTACATGGTTACGCCTGAATACAAGCGAACCGAGCGCTTCATTTGGGGTTTGGCTCCCCAAATAATAAGCATGGTAACCTCCTCCAAACCAGCGACTATCACTGAAGCCATCGATTTGAGCGTGGCTCTCACCGAGGAGGCGATTCGTCTAAACAGGTTTGGTGATGCTAAGGCAAAGGAGAAAGAGACTCATGTTGAGTCGTCAGGAAGTAACAAAAGAAAGTTTTCGAACTTCAAACAAAGTGTTAGCGGTGATGGTAAGAAAGGAGCACCAAACACGCCAGCTCAGGGTACGACTGGCAGTGGAAGGAAAGGAAGGGGATATATGGGCACCCAGCCCAAGTGTAATGTCTGCCAGCGTCACCATTCCGGGCAATGTGGGCTAAAAACATGTGAAGCATGTGGGAAACGTGGTCACTCGAAGGATACTTGTTGGGTCCCTGCCGGTCGCGGAGGCCAGGGAGGATATGGAAATAGGAATGATAACCGTGGTGGAAATGGAAACCCCCTACCAGGAAATTTTGGAGGAAACAGAAACCGAGGCAACAATGCAAACCAGGCTGGCAATGCCAACCAGAACAACACCCCAGCTGGAAATGGGGATGGAAACGGGCAGAGACTCGGATGCTATAACTGCGGGGAAATCGGGCATTTTAAGAAGAACTGCCCAACGTTGAATCAGGCCCGTGGTAGAGTGTTCCAACTAGAAGCCAGGGAAGCACGCCAAGATCCAAATGTTGTTACGGGTACGTTCCCTATCAATCAACGCTATGCATCCGTTTTATTTGATACTGGTGCCGATTATAGCTTCGTATCGCTAGAATTTAAGAATATACTTGGGCTAGCCGCTAATAAGTTAGACATTCCCTACGCAATCGAATTGGCTAATGGAAAGTTGGTAGAAGCCAATGATGTTATCAGAGGCTGTGTGATTGAATTAGGAGGACGTGAGTTTGCTTTGGACCTACTACCAGTCCAATTGGGAAGTTTCGACGTGGTAGTAGGAATGGATTGGTTATCGGGCAATAAAGCTGAGATAGTTTGCCACGAAAAGGTTGTTCGTATTCCAACCGAGGATGGTGAGACCATTGTTGTTCATGGAGAAAAGCGTGAGACGCCGTTGCGGATTATCAGCTGTTTGAAAGCAAGGAAGTGTTTGCAGAAGGGATGTGTTGCTTTTCTGGCACACATCGTGGACAAGAAGGTTGCCGAGCCAAGGATCGAAGACATCCCTGTCGTAAGGGAGTATCCCGAAGTCTTCCCAGAAGACTTACCTGGACTGCCACCTCAGAGGCAAGTGGAGTTTCACATTGACTTAGTTCCAGGCGCCGCGCCTGTGGATAAGGCACCGTACAGACTTGCTCCGTCTGAAATGCAGGAATTGTCGACGCAACTTCAAGAGTTGTTAGACAAGGGTTTTATCCGACCAAGCTTCTCGCCTTGGGGAGCTCCAGTCTTGTTTGTCAAGAAGAAGGACGGAAGTTTCCGCATGTGTATTGACTACAGAGAATTGAACAAGCTGACGATCAAGAACAGGTATCCTCTGCCTAGAATCGACGATCTGTTCGATCAACTTCAAGGTTCAAGCTGTTACTCTAAGATCGATCTTCGATTTGGATACCATCAACTAAGGATACAGGAGGAAAGTATCCCGAAAACAGCCTTCCGAACTCGTTATGGACACTATGAGTTCCTCGTTATGCCATTTGGTTTGACAAACGCACCTGCGGTATTCATGGATCTGATGAATAGGGTTTGCAAGCTATACTTAGACAAGTTCGTGATTGTATTCATCGACGACATCCTGATTTACTCAAAGACGAAGGCTGAACACGAACAACATCTTAGAACCATATTGGAGCTGCTAAAGAAGGAACAGCTGTACGCCAAATTCTCCAAGTGCGAATTTTGGCTACGTGAAGTCTAGTTTCTCGGACATGTGGTTAATGGGGATGGAATTCATGTTGATCCCACAAAGATCGAGGCGATCAAGGATTGGGAAACGCCTACAACGCCAACCGAGATTCGACAATTCTTGGGGTTGGCTGGCTACTATCGAAGGTTCATCGAGGATTTCTCGAAAATCGCTCAACCTTTGACGCTCCTCACACAGAAGGACAAGACGTTTGATTGGGGAATCAAACAGGATGAAGCATTTCAGGTATTGAAGGATAAGCTTTGTAACGCGCCAATCTTAGCTCTACCAGAAGGTACTGATGACTTTGTGGTATACTGCGACGCATCGCGTCAAGGATTGGGTTGTGTGTTGATGCAACGCCAAAAGGTCATTGCTTACGCATCACGCCAACTGAAAGTGCACGAGAAGAACTATACCACGCATGATTTAGAGCTTGGCGCAGTGGTTTTCGCTTTAAAGATCTGGAGACACTACCTGTACGGTACGAAATGCACAATCTTCACAGATCACAAGAGCTTACAACATATATTCAACCAGAAAGAGCTGAATATGAGGCAAAGACGTTGGGTTGAATTGCTAAACGATTACGACTGCGAGATAAAATATCACCCAGGGAAGGCGAATGTAGTCGCCGATGCCCTAAGTCGTAAAGAAAGAATCAAGCCCATAAGGGTTAGGGCTTTGGAAATGATCATTCGAACCGATCTTTCCTTGCGCATTCGTGCTGCACAAAAGGAAGCTCTCAAGGAGGGAAACCTTGAGGAAGAATATCTCCGTGGGATGGAGAAGCTTTAGGTACCAAACGAGGAAGGAACGTTATGTTTTGAGAAAAGGATTTGGGTTCCTCTGTTTGGTGGATTAAGGGAAGTTATTTTCAACGAAGCGCACAAGTCACGGTACTCTATCCACCCTGGATCGGATAAGATGTATCAAGATCTCAAAAATTACTATTGGTGGCCTAGGATGAAAGGCGACGTTGCTGTTTACGTAAGCAAATGTTTAACGTGCGCTAAGGTCAAGGCAGAATACCAGAAGCCTTCGGGACTTCTGCAACAACCTGAGATTCCCAAATGGAAATGGGAACAAATCTCAATGGATTTTGTTACAAAATTACCAAGAACGCCAAGAGGCCACGATATGATTTGGGTGATTGTTGACCGCCTAACAAAATCCGCACACTTTCTGCCAATCAAGGAGAAAGACAGTACTAGTAAACTTGCGGAAATTTACATGAGAGAGATCGTAGCACGTCATGGAGTACCACTCTCGATCATCTCTGATAGAGACGGAAGATTTGTGTCAAGAATATGGCAATCTTTCCAGGAATCTTTTGGCTCACAATTGAATCTGAGCACTGCGTTCCATCCGCAAACTGATGGCCAGAGCGAGCGAACGATACAAACTTTGGAAGACATGCTGAGGGCATGTGTTATGGATTTGGGCGGTAGCTGGGATAAACACTTACCTTTGGTCGAATTTTCATACAACAACAGCTACCACACCAGTATTGGTGTCGCGCCATTTGAGGCCCTATACGGACGCAAGTGCCGATCACCACTATGTTGGTCTGACGCAGGTGATAGGCAGCTTGCTGGTCCCGAGATCGTCCAAGAGACGACAGACAAGATCGCGCAAATTCTTAAACGCATCGAAGCTGCTCGCCACAGGCAAAAG
The DNA here is from genome assembly GCA_030545235.1 of Helianthus tuberosus. Lineage (NCBI taxonomy): Eukaryota > Viridiplantae > Streptophyta > Magnoliopsida > Asterales > Asteraceae > Helianthus > Helianthus tuberosus. The sequence goes on along the minus strand of CM060352.1, from coordinate 32,757,496 downwards.
GCCTACGCGGATCCAAACCGGAAGCACGTGGACTTCCAAGTCGGAGAGATGGTGTTATTGAAAGTTTCACCCTGGAAGGGGGTGGCACGCTTTGGAAAGCGTGGGAAGTTAAATCCGCGCTACATAGGTCCTTTCAGAATTCTGGAAAGAATTGGGACAGTAGCATACAAGTTGGACCTACCTGCTGAACTAAATGGTGTTCACGATACATTTCATGTATCCAATCTAAAGAAAAGTCCAACTCAAGATGACGTTGCCATTCCTATCGACGAGATTCATATTGACGACACGCTCCACTTCGTTGAAGAACCTGTTGAGGTCACGGATTGGAAAGTTAACAAGACCCGCCGGAGCAGTGTCAAACTCGTCAAAGTACGTTGGAATGCCAGACATGGTCCTGAATTTACCTGGGAACGTGAGGACCGGATGAAAGAGAAATACCCCCACCTATTTCCTAAGAACTCTGCATCTACAAGCAGAACTTAAATTTCGGGACGAAATTTATTTAACGGGGGGAGAATGTGACAACCCGCACTAAACCAGGTATCCGTACAACTTAATTAGTGATTAATTACTACTTGATTACTGTGCTTGTTTGAACTAGCTGATAAACTGCTACCTGCATATTGATACATGCACTTACTTGCATCATACTTTATTTGCTGTCACTACATTATTTACATACTGGACCCTAGTGGCAAACATGATGCACAAAAAGCACAGTAGCACTAAACGGATACACAGTGAACATGCTGATATAACCAGCATCAGGCAAATACTGCCTCTAAGGCCTGTTAAGAGCCTCAAATATTTTGGCTACACTGGTAGTGAGTGTAGGGATATAAGGGTTGTAGTACTGCGTCTCTAGGAATAAGATACACTGATTCGGATGTGCCAAAAACGTACTTTAAGTACCAAACACAGCACTTTAATAAATAAACCAGCTTCTAGCTGACTAGTAAAGTGCCAGAAAATGAGAAAATAACACTAGACACTTTCTAGAGTGTCGGGAAAACAAATTGTGTCACTAAAAATAACAATAACGACACTTTAAAGCTTTTGTAACGCTTTAACGGATTACTATCCAACCGGACACCCGGACTTTACCCGAAACATGAAAATATTAGTATTTTCACTATTTTTATTTTTCTGAGCCAGTTAGGGTCCCCGTATACCTTAACACCCGTGTTAATGCATAACACTCTAGTAACTAATATTAAAATCCTATTAACCTAACTAATACTTGGAGATTAGTTACAAACTAACCAAATAACCCCCCCCCCCTTACGATTTCGGTCCCCTAGGGGACACACATGTACCTTGCAAGATCTCCTAATCACTTTGGTTTAGTATCTAACCTACACATTGTCCATTGGACAATAACACCTAATCTTGTCTATAAATAAGAACTAACCTACACACTAATCATCATCACAAAAACTCAACAAAAACTACTCTCTCTTCTCTTCTCTACCTCTCGGCCGAACCCCCTCCACCACACCACCACATTTTCGACTTTGGTTCTTGCAATTTCATCATCATACAAGTGTTAGAGGTTGCGTATAAGGAGCTTTGGTGCACTCGGAACACGAAGGACCTCTACCGTTAGCTTTTATCCACCCCATTTTCGCCAAAGATCTTCCCTAGCCTTGAGCTAGAGGTATATCATTTAAAACTTGTTTTTACACTCATCTAAAGTGGTTAAAAGAAATTATGTCGGTTGAATCTCGTTAAAATGAAAGATGATGATCAAAAGTCTAGTAAAATTTCTAAAATGGTGGTTAATAACACATGTCTTGTGTAAAAGTCGTAGGACTTGAAATATGTGATTATTGAGACCCGATCTATGATGTGGTAGCTCGGATCTCCGTTTAACCCGACTTTGTAAGATCATGGATCTTCACATAAGCTTGTTTTTGGTTACCACAAGGGTTAAAAGGCGAAACTCTACCACACGAGATACATGAACTTGTGTAGAAATATTTTACTTGTGTAAAAGTGATTTAACCGGTAAAATGGTGTTTAAAACTAGCGGATCTACGCATCCGCAAGTGGTATTTTTAAAGAACCACACATTTAAGAAACCATGTATTTTAAAGAAAGGATCTTACACTAACAAACATGATTTTATGAACCACAAGTGCATAAACACTTGTGAAATGAAAAGATCCGACAAATAACCATTTTTGGGAAAAATGACTAGAAGTTGTAAAGACGGATTTCTCTAGTCACAAGGTTTTTACAAGAATAAAGCTACTTTATATATAGATCGACATATATAAAGGGGATTTACACTATAGATTCGGAAAAACTGCAAGTTCATGCGATTATGCAAATTTACATACTTGTCGACTAGTTTGACGTGTCGGAAATTGTTTGATTGAATAAAGAGGTTGTTGTATTGATTTGTTAAAAGAAAATGATACGCTTGAAAGCGTGGCCACCTCCAGTTACAGAGGAAACTCTGGCGAAATTTTCCTAAAAACCTAACACTTAGACTTTTTACACAACAAGTGTTAGAACTATCTTGGACATATTTTCGAAACATAATTTTCGCCAGCACTATATTTTACTAAATATTCGGAGGTGGGATTTTCACAAAGATTAACGTGATAAATATATTTGTCACAACACTGTTTATGATTATTTTGTGAAAATACATAAATATTATTTTAGAGTAAAAATAATATTTACAAGCGTTATGATTCCAAAACTTTACGAACGCTTCCACAAACATATAAGTTACACCGGTAATTACATTACCACAAGATTGATAAAACGTAACTTACGCACATGTATTGTATCCCCCATCCTTGGGAAGAAGTTTAACTACCAAGTGTATACAGAACATAAACACGAAATAGTTGTCTAACTATTTCCCAAAGACTTGAACTATAAAGCTAAAGCACGGCCGTCCGTCTAATAGAATTAGCACTTGTAGGTCGTTGCACAGCTTACTGTATTGGAGACACTTGGTAGAGACGCGCATTCACTGTGAGTTCATGTCCCCCTTTTTCTCTAACTGTTTTCAGTTTTCTTAACTGCGGGGGTGAAATACATGTTACTTTGTTTACAAGTACTTTATACACGGTATGATTAACGTAAGGAGGTTTAGATCATGTGAATGGGTAGTTAGAACACCGAGGGACTCGAGCGGTAGATCTATCTGGGTGTAGCGAGCCTAGCTCTAGGGCCAACAGAACGGGCCTCTCAGAGGACCAACAGAACGGACCTGGAGTGACTTGGTACCCAACGCAAAAATCGGCTAGGGTTGTGTCTACCTACTTGCATTTCACAACATGCTAATGGCCTTGCAAACCATTGGTGATCACAAGTCCTCTTACACTGCTACATACCAGGAAACTTTTATACTTACAAGTGTTTTTACTTACTCACTTGCACATGAACTCGCTCAACATTATTGTTGATTTTTCAACTCACATGTATTTCAGGAAATTAAACGGATCTGGCACGGTATGGAACGTTTTCCGCTGCACATGTCATGGAGTCATCAGGGTTTAGGGGATGTGTCTCTTTCCTGGACAAGACACAGTCCTTAAACCACGTTTATGTTATGTTATAAGTTGTAATGTTGTTGAACAAGGTTATGGTTGTTGGTTAAAACAATGGTACTGTATTTTGGTTTTCAAAACTTAATGGATGACTTGCATGGTTTTTAAATTCATATAGCTTGTTATGGTTAAGCTATGGTATTAAGAAGTCACACCAAAACTTACCACGCTTCCGCAAAGCCAGGGTGTGACAGCTTGGTATCAGAGCTCTGATCATAGCGAACTAGGATTCTTTCTCGAGTCTAGACTATGATCACTAGGGCTCTCACGAAAACATTTTTCTGCATACCACTTAAGTCCAGATCCAAAACTTTTTACAAACAAATGTTGAGCACATTTTATTAATTATAGGCTCAGCTTGAAGGGCTGAGGATCGGTCTGGAGGATCGAAGTGATTAAAGTAGTTGAGCACGTTGGTTTGTTATAGGATCGATCTGGAGGATCGAGGCTCGGTCTAGGTGACCGAGGTAGTGGGCTAGCAAGGCTAGGAAGAAAAGGCTCAGCTTAGAGGGCTGAGGATCGATCTGGAGGATCGAGGTTTGGTTTAAGTGAAGGATAGAGCAGTCTTGTAGACTGGATAGTATTGGCTAGTAAGACTAGGAGGATTATGTGATGCATTACTTGATGACTTATGTGATTACTTGATTTATGATTGACTATTTGTGCATGTTTGTGTATATGTTACAGACACATGGATTCTGCAGACACTGGTGGTTCAGGCACCACAGGCCCGAGGCCTATCGTTTCAGACGACATTGAGTCATCGGAGCACGAGGTTTATACGTCAGACTTCACCAGCACGGATGATGATGACTTTCAGCCATTCGCCTTACCCGACGGCGTTGATGAGCTCCCAGTCGATCTTCCAGCCGGGGATCTACCACTCGTTGTGATCCCTGCTCCAGTACCCCTTGCATCATACCCTGTTTTACCCATCGACGACGAGGAGGACAACGTCGATATGTTTGAGGAGGAGCCTTTGGAGGATGCTCAGGGCGAGGCCCTACCTGCTGTTGCTCCCTTACTGATCGCAGATGCTCCGGCTGCGGAGTCACCTGCTCATTCCCCAGTCGCGGACTCCTTTGAGTCTGTGGCTTCTGTACCCACACATGCTCATAGTGCGCAGCACTTCTCCCATGGGTCCGATTCTGACCAGGCTTTTTCTGTTGCTTCCATACCTAGACTTGTTTTTGAACCGTTTACCCGTTTAACCTCCCGTTTCTTCCTACATGCTTGTAAATTCACATTCTATCATATGAACTTAAAATCCCACATCCGGATTAAGGAAAATTCTTAGCTTACAAGCATTCGGCTTATTATCATCTTCTCGTTATTTGACCCGTTCATGCATTAATCAACAAAATAAGTTTGGTTGACCTCAATCTCATATGAGCTTAATAATTTCATTGACGCCTGTCATAAAAGATTAAATTCTTGGATGCCTTGCATCCTCTTAACCCACTTCCGCTTGAAAGCTCATTTTTGACCCGTCATGGGTATTTGTGCATTAAATGGTCTATGACATAACAAGACCATACTCTTCGCTTTCACACATGACCAACACATTACCCTAAATGGTTCACTTATTTCCAATAGACATTCAAGGTCGTTTTCCCGATATACCTAACAAGGGCGTTTTTGTCAATTTCACTCTATCCTTAACAACAAAGGAATTCCTTACATAAGTAACGAATCCTTCTATTTAGCTAAAATTCTTAATCACACATACCTTGCTCGGATAAAAGCTAAGATCCGTTTAATACTCATTGACATCATACAATTCATTCTTAATGGACCTCAATTAACACATTTAGTTAAAATGCATATAACTTTACATAAACAACTAAGAAGTGATTACGGAATCACTTACCTCATGCATCCGTGTTCACATCCGTTTCCACGCCTCTTCTTGACCCGTTAGCCTTTCGCGCTTGAGTCCATCTCCACATGATTCCTATACTTTCATGTCATCGAAATCACGCTATCATTAGCATACTCATTTGTACATGATAACAATCGTATCAATCCCATATTTCACACTTAACTTTCATTAATCATTTCTAACAAACATAACTCATATAATCATGTCCGTTTACGTTTAACTCATGTAACTCATCATGTCATTACATTTAACACGGATTGCTATTACATGTACCATACGACTTCTCATCAACCTACATTTACGACAACGAGTCAACTCATGTTTCTTATACTCAGTTGACTTTCAAAAGTCAACTATTAACCATACATATCTATCGACTTATCAACATATTCCCGTAACGTCATAATCGACTATACAGACGACACTATATACATTTTATCATTCACTTGATGTACGTACTACCTTTTAAGCATAAAGTACAACTAATTCATACACAATCTTCTAAATTCATACATAGTTCATCAAATGCTTCTACAAATCAACATGGGGTATTTAAATTAAACATCAAACATGTTATCATCACATTTTATTCACTTCATCTAACAACAATTCATCATTTCTTATCCCATTTCTTTAAACATTCACACATATGTATGATTCCAAACATTATTAACATAAGTGAATCATCAATTTACATTACTTCATCTAAAACCCACTTCATAACTACTTGTTAATCACTTACAAGTGATCTAATCTTAAGTTCTTCATAATTCATCATACTTTTGACATATGTACTACCTTGTAAGCATAGTGTACAACTAGTTCATGCATATCATTCTAATCTCATACACAATTCATCAATTTCTTCCTTCTAATCAACATGAATCATACATGCATAAACATCAAACATACTAGTATCACATTTCTTTCAATTCCTCTCACAAGAATCCATCATACAATTCAAAATACATCCATATTAAGCAAGAATTTAGACATAGATGATTTACCCATGTCTTCATCTTCACCATAACAAACGGGTTTCACCCTTAAACATCAAATTAACCTAAACCATGCATAATCCATCTTTTATATGATGATTCTAACACATATAAATGATCAATTTCATACCAATTCGCGGATTGGAACATAACCCACTTCATAAAAGTTCATCAATCTAAGTTTCAAGACATACCTCACGATCCCCTTGTCTAGGTGATCGCTAATCCATGTTCCTTAATAGATTTGAGCCTCGATTCAACCTTCAATTGGAGCTTCTTGAAGAACTAGGGTTTACACCCCTTTGTTCTTCTTCTCCAGAGCATTCCACGCACACACACATGATGTGTGTGTGTGTGTTATGATTTTGTTTATTAAAACATAATTTTCCCCCTTGTTCATATTTGGTCCCTCAAGTTTGTTCCCTTGTTTGCTTTGCTAAACTTTTGACTAGGTATAATAACCTAGTTACTACATTCTATTTTATTAAACATGGGGTCTCACTAGCAAATTTAGTAATTCGAGTTTTGGGGTGTTACAAGTCTACCCTCCTTAAATAAGGTTTCGTCCCCGAAACCTTTCTCGTTTCTTCTTACACACACACATTTATGTTTGGCTTAACACTCACATCATAATCATAAGTAATCATCCTATCTCATTTCATAATTATTCAATCAATTGGCTTCTTCTTCTTAACAAGTCTATACTTTCCATGGCATACTTTCATATAACATTCTCATATCCTTTGACCCGTTAATAACCGGTTAATATACATACTTATTCAATCTTATAATAATGCTTATACTCATATGATCCGTTTAATAACGGATTTAGTACTTTCATCTCATCCTTTAAGATTCTATTCTATAGACACATTGTAAAACATTTAACTCTTGTGTTGTTATTACAACAAAACTACTATGTCATAGTCACGTCTACATGCTTAACTCCATAGTTAACATCATTCTACATTGCTATTCCTCTCATTTCGCGCATTTACCTAATTTACATAAGTATACGTATCATGCACATTCATCATACAAGAGTTTAATCTAATACTCGTATGTTTTACTCAAAACATGAAAAATTCACTTCTTAATGACATAGTTTTCATTCCTATGTCAACTATTAGGAATCAAGCTTTCCATACTATACCATGCCCATTCCAACCTTTCAGTTCTATTCGCTTATATACTTTCATTTCTTTCACGCATTCAATTACCCACTTAATTGGGTAATAGCATATACTCTCATAATGAGATTCAAGTGTACCACTTACGACCCGGTAACATCGGGTTAATTGCTTTCAACATAAATCTTTCGTTCTATCCGTATAACGGATTGAACTTCATACGTTCGATATTGCTTTCACGACCACTCGTTCTAAACGGATGGTACCTTATTCTCACTCGACTTGTTCAACTTGAACCGGTCGACTTGCATAGTTTATTACAGCCTTCGCTATCATAACCAGATTCGCAAGGAATTTGCATCATTCATATTTTTCATTCCTTGAATCCGCCTCACGGATTCAAGCATTGCATTCATATCTTTCATTCTTTGAATCCGTCTCGCGGATTCAAACATTGCATATACGCTTTTCATCCCTTGAATCCGTCTCGCGGATTCAAGCATTGCATTTCATGTTTCGAATCCGTCTCGCGGATTCTAGCATAGCATATTCTAGCATAGCATATCATGTTTCGAATCCGTCTCGCGGATTCTAGCATAGCATATCATGTTTCGAATCCGTCTCGCGGATTCTAACATAGCATATCATGTTTCGAATCCGTCTCGCGGATTCTAGCATAGCATATCATATTTCGAATCCGTCTCGCGGATTCTAGCATAGCATATCATGTTTCGAATCCGTCTCGCGGATTCTAACATAGCATATCATGTTTCGAATCCGTCTCGCGGATTCTAGCATAGCATATCATACTCTCATTCTTGAGAGTCTTACATTTCTCTTCACCCTCACGTCCACCTACTACTTAATTCTAACGGACATACCTGTATCAATTATCACAACTTGTTACATCCGCATCTTTTCTACTTTATAAAATTACTCACTAATGTAATTTACTAGACATCAAAATATAAAACTCGTTATTTAACAAAGGTTTTACAAAAATTGGGCATGACCCGTTCGAAACACAAACAAACCCCCTGTTTTAAGCTTAATTTACCAATAAACATACCACGAACCGTTTAATAGAAAACTACTAAAACCAAGACAACAAGTTTTACACAAGCATGACTACTAACTAAGTTTGACAAAATAACAAGTCATGAACCAAAAGATGCGAATAAGCTAGCGGAAGCGTTCGGTATAACAAGACTTGGACACGCGCTCGCTTCAATCTCCGGATCGCCTAAAGTGAGGATTTACCTACATTCAACAACAAGGTTTTACAAGTTAGTCATCATACTTGAAAATCTATAACCCTTTCGTTTTATTTCCATCCGTATATGAGCTTTCACCTTTCTTACGCATTCAACTACCCAAATTCTTGGGTTTAGCATAAACACTCTCAATGAGAGTTAAGCATATATATAACTACCCAATTACTTGGGTTGGCATAAACACTCTCGATGAGAGTTAAGCATACATATCCAAACCGTTTAACCGGAATGATTGCTTATGACATAAATTCTTCATCCTATCCGTATAACGGATTAAGCTTCTAGCATTTAACATAGCATACGATACCATCCGTTCAAAACGGATGGAAGCTTGTTCATGAGCGACTTGTTCACTAGAACCGGTCGACTCGCATAACTTATCACAATCCTCATAATAGCCAAACCCGCAAGGGATTTGCTAGTTAGTTCTAATCACTATAACATTTTAACAATATCTATTTATGATGTTGTAACAAGACTATAAATAAGACATTTGTATGCAACGACCATTAGAAATCAAGCTTTCCATATTACACCATACCCATTCCAACATTTTGGTTTCATCCGTTTATATACTTTCATTTCTTTCACGCATTCTATTACCCACTTAATTTGGTAATAGCATATACTCCCATAATGAGATTTAAGCATACCACTTACGACCCGGTAACGTCGGGTTAATTGCTTTCAACATAATTCTTCCGTTCTATCCATATAACGGATTGAACCTCATACATTCGTTATTGCATTCACGACCACTCGTTCTAAACGGATGGTACTTTATCCTCACTCGACTTGTTCAACTTGAACCGGTCGACGTGCATAGCTTATTACAGCTTTCGCTTATCATAACCAATTCCGCAAGGAATTTGCATCATTCATATCTTTCATTCCTTGAATCCGTCTTGCGGATTCAAACATTGCATATACGCTTTTCATCCCTTGAATCCGTCTTGCGGATTCAAGCATTGCATTCATACTTTAACTTCTTTCACACTTTAGTTCTAGTACGATAATGTGATGGTACGAATTTGGATAGGTTATTTGTTGTAAGAATGGGAAAGAATTTCTAGGAATGATGTTCTTGTAACTATGACCTTGCCGACGAAATAAAACGATATTTAGGAAGCAGGTTTCGGGGACGAAACCATCCTTAAGGGGGGTAGACTTGTAACACCCCAAAATGCGTAGATATTATTTATTATGTTGTGAGTGATGTCTTATTATAAATGTGTAGTAGAAACTTTAAATTAATAATTTTAGAATGTATGTTAAGGAAGAAAGTAAATAATATGAGGTTATTAATAAAAAATAAGTAACCTAGTTAGTGTTATGAGGAGTGTTAAGGTATAAGAAAGACATGAGTAAGAAGAACCTACTTCATTAAACATGAGGGACTAAAGGAGGGCATTTGGAAAGTTGTTTTAATTAAAACAACTAAAGAAAAATTCAGGATTTTGGAAGTGGGGGGTGGGTACGGGTTTAGAGAGAAGAAGAGGGAAGAACACCCCTTGACCTAGCACCCAAAAATCTGGAAATCGAACAACGATTTGGGGCGGATTTCTTGCATGTTTGTCACCTCTTAATCTCCTTTACTCGCTGAACAAAAGGTATGTTGTAATTTGTGATTTGGTGAAGTTTATTATGATGAGAAAGATTGAGTTTTCTGAAATTAGGTCAAGTTTTGATGTTAAACACTCAAATGTAAGTAAGAATTTCCTTGAAATTGTTGTTAGAATGAAAGTGCATGTAAACATAATTGTTGTGCTAATTGTAGAAGTGAAAACCTTGTAGGAAGAAGTGGGTCTCTAGACATGGTTATGAAATTATTCTCAAGGTACACCATTAGTACCATTACCACTCAATGTATCTAGATCATACATACGTACGTTCTTACATACAAACATACATACACATCTGCATACATCTTTCCTACAACCTTACACACATCCATAAACTCGTACATATCCTTATACATACCTACATACACATCCACATACGTACATACCTATCCTACGTCATTACATTCATGTATTCACTCGTACATACCCTTAAGCATATATACGTACACATCTACGTACAAACATACCTTCCTTACAACTTTACATACGTGCATATACTCATACATACCTCCATACGTACTTACATACACAACTACATACGTACATATAATTCCTACATCTTTACATACATGCATAAGCTCGTACATATCCTTACACATACCTACATACATATCCACATACGTACATACCTATCCTACGTCATTACATTCATGTATTCACTCGTACATACCCTTAAGCATATATACGTACACATCTACGTACAAACATACCTTCCTTACAACTTTACATACGTGCATATACTCATACATACCTCCATACGTACTTACATACACAACTACATACGTACATATAATTCCTACATCTTTACATACATGCATAAGCTCGTACATATCCTTACACATACCTACATACATATCCACATACGTACATACCTATCCTACGTCATTACATTCATGTATTCACTCGTACATACCCTTAAGCATATATACATACACATCTACGTACAAACATACCTTCCCTACAACTTTACATACGTGCATATACTCATACATACCTCCATACGTACTTACATACACAACTACATACGTACATACAATTCCTACATCCAAAACGGACGACGGATCAAGCAAAACAAGCCAAAACGGCGAAAATCAGAAGTGTATGATGGGAGGGGCGTCGGAGACGCCACTTTAGGCGTCGACGACGCCTAACGGCGTCGGCTTGGCGTCATCCAGTGGAAACTGGCGTCGACAGCAAAACGAGATTTCTGGGCGGCGTCGGCGACGCCACCCACCCGCGTCGGCGACGCCTAGCAGAAACTGCAGTTTTCTGCTGTGTTGTTTTGTCGTTCGTACGCACTAAAACGCGCGTAACTTTTGAACCGTTTACCCGTTTAACCTCCCGTTTCTTCCTACATGCTTATAAATTCACATTCTAACATGTAAACTTAAAATCCCATATCCGAGTTAAGGAAATTCCTAACTTACGCGTTTACGCCTATATCTTCATTTTCGGACAACTTTACCCATTCTTGTTTTCATCACACAACTCATATGTTTTACTCCGAAACTTGCAAGAACATTACTACCAAGATACCTTTACATTATCCGGAGTTTCGTACTTGGGGTTTACACACCCAATCCCCGTTACCCGATTATCATACCGTAACCCTTTCATACTCTTATTCCCGATATAACAACAAACCCCATCTTTGACCCGTTATATCTTCTTAACGAAATCATCGATTTCATACCATCCATCCTCAATTGCCCTCATTGATCATACTTTAGTTACTAACACATATCCTTACGTAAACATCTAAGAAGTGATTACGGAAATCACTTACCTTGTGCATCCGCGTTCGTAACATCTTCCTTGCCTCATCTTGACCCGTTAGCCTTCCATGCTTGGTCCGTGCTAGTGTGGTCCCTACTCTTTCATGCCGTCATGCCGCGATTATGTTAGTATTCATGCTTATTCATATTAACACATATTTTCCAACTTTTATCTATTTGACTTTCACTAACACGCATATGACATGACTCGTCAATCACATAATTCAATATCTTCGAAAACTAAATTCGTTATCACACGTAACACATAATTGGTCTAACACGTATTCCTTGATCTCTCGATTCTTATATTTGTGTCAAAATACCTAACCATGATATAATTTCTCGGTTGACTTTCAGAAAGTCAACCTTTTAGCATATAACTCCCAACTTATGAACACGCATTCATGTTGATATAGTGGACCATATTAATGACATGATATTCATTTCATACATAATGTTGTACGACACAAACAACTACATGATCGCCTATTCACATACACAATATACACATACTTATGCTTTCATGATTCTACATTTGACAATCACATAGCTAAGTTAGACAACTTAACGTAATTCATAACATCACTCTTTACTAGCATGGTCATATGTTATACATTTAATATACATTCACTTCTTAATCGCAATTAAGTGATCAATAGAAACACATGGCGAGCATCGCCCATTCAAGCATAATGTACAAGCCTCTAATGCATAATCTTGACAACACATACATTCAACCCGAATTCTTGTACTAGTTCCACCCAAAGCACATTCTTTAAGTTAGTATACCACTAATTACATCATTATCATACATCATTCATATATGTCAAGCCGCCTTCTAACATTTCACATCCTAACTTCACTTAGGCATTTTATCATACACTTGGTGTGCATACTACTTCCTAAGCATAAAGTACAAGCATTCTTTGCATCTTCTTACTAGTTCATATCAAGATCATCAACTTCCCACTAATCCTCACATAACTTTCATCCTAAATCAAGGTCATTAGCAATAATCTACCATATTCAACTTCATATACATCAAAACCATACTTGATTTAACACATGCAACATCATCATCTTCATAACATTACTACTAGAAATGGGTTTCACCATTAACATCAAATTAACCTAAACCATGCATAATCCATGTTATATATGATGATTCTAACACATACCCATCATCAATTTCATACAATTTCGCAATTTACATCATAACCCACTTCGTGAAAGATCACCAATCTAACTTTTAAAACATACCTTAGGATCCCATTGAGAAGGTGATCGTTAATCCATACTCGATTATGGATTTAGACTTCATTTACCCTTCCAATTTGAGGAAATAGATGAAAGTTAGGGTTTGGTTCAAGGGGAGTTTCCCCTGGTCGATCTGAAACACACGAAGTGTGTTTGTGTTTGTGTGGGTGTGTTTGTTTATTAAAACATAACTTTCCCCCTTGTTCATCTTTGGTCCCTCAAGTTTGCTCCCTAGTTTGCTTTACTAAACATTTTACCACATTCCATCTTTTAATAATTTTAACCATACATTTAACTAGGTTAAGTAGCCTAGTTATTTATTTCTTGATATATCATATCATAACATTTTAACGAATATAAATATTCGGGTTTTGGGGTGTTACAAGTCTACCCCCCTTAAAGGAGGTTTCGTCCCCGAAACCTTGCTCATATCCACGGAACCATAATCCTTTACTTTACCGGTTACTACCATACCTCCTCGATAACATGCTTCTAAAATATATATCTTTAGACTCCAAATTCTTGCCTCATGATAGTTTCTTAGTGATGATCATCACTACATGTTTATTCATTCATCCCATAGTCACGTCTACATGCTTAGCTCCATAGTTAACATCATTCTACCTTACTATTCCTCTCATTTTGCGCATTTACTTAATTCTCATAAGTATACGTATCATGCACATTCATAATACAAGAGTTTAACTAATACTCGTATATTTTACTCCAACATTAAAAAAAAAAAAAAAAAAAAAATTTCACTTCTTAATGGCATAGTTTTCATTCCTATTTCAACCATTAGAAATCAAGCTTTCCATATTACACCATACCCATTCCAACATTTTGGTTTCATCCGTTTATATACTTTCATTTCTTTCACGCATTCTATTACCCACTTAATTTGGTAATAGCATATACTCCCATAATGAGATTTAAGCATACCACTTACGACCCGGTAACGTCGGGTTAATTGCTTTCAACATAATTCTTCCGTTCTATCCATATAACGGATTGAACCTCATACATTCGTTATTGCATTCACGACCACTCGTTCTAAACGGATGGTACTTTATCCTCACTCGACTTGTTCAACTTGAACCGGTCGACGTGCATAGCTTATTACAGCTTTCGCTTATCATAACCAATTCCGCAAGGAATTTGCATCATTCATATCTTTCATTCCTTGAATCCGTCTTGCGGATTCAAACATTGCATATACGCTTTTCATCCCTTGAATCCGTCTTGCGGATTCAAGCATTGCATTCATACTTTAACTTCTTTCATGTTTCGAATCCGTCTCGCGGATTCTAACATAGCATTCATGTTTCGAATCCGTCTCGCGGATTCTAGCATAGCATATCATGTTTCGAATCCGTCTCGCGGATTCTAGCATAGCATATCTTCTTTCGAATCCGTCTCGCGGATTCTAGCATAGCATATCATGTTTCGAATCCGTCTCGCGGATTCTAGCATAGCATATCATGTTTCGAATCCGTCTCGCGGATTCTAGCATAGCATATCATGTTTCGAATCCGTCTCGCGGATTCTAGCATAGCATATCATGTTTCGAATCCGTCTCGCGGATTCTAGCATAGCATATCATGTTTCGAATCCGTCTCGCGGATTCTAGCATAGCATATCATACTCTCATTCTTGAGAGTCTTACGTTTCTCCTCACCGTCACGTCCACCTACTACTTAATTATAACGGACATACCTGTATCAATTATCACGGTCCCACGAACGTCATATGCTTCACGTGTACTGGCCAGGTACACAATCCACATACTAGTTTCGTGTCTTCGTGTAATTGTCACCTTATGTCCGAAGAATTTGGTTTCGGCACGTGTATCATTTTTCAAAACATATTTACTACACCATTATGGTCCTTCATTTAGCATTTTTCTTCCCTTAATGCATTTTACCATTTCATATACCGACATATTAAATTTACGTACCCGGGTTCAACTTTATCTTATTTCATGCCTTGGTGTCGGTACTTGACCGCACTCGCGGATCATCCTCTTCAAACGCTTATACGTTAGGTTTGAGGGATTCGAGCGTTACACGTGATGCTTGAACTCAAACCGATGGCTCTTTCGAAGAAGTGCTCGCTTCAAGATCGCCCATGAGGTAACATTTAAGTTGTAAGTAAATTGTAAGTGTATATTATGAGGTTGATTAATAATTAAAAGGGTATGCGAGAAGGTTAAATGAGGAAGTCGGGAGTCGTATAGCCTAAATGGAATGGAAAAATCGAATAAGTATGCTTAAAAACGAAATCTGCCAGATGCATAAACGGACAGGCGTCGACGACGCAGGAGGTGGCGTCGCCGACGCCACTTGGAACATGCAATTCCAGTCGACGCCAGTACCCTCTGGACGACGCCAAACTGCTTCTATCCGTTAGGCGTCGCCGACGCCAAGTGTGGCGTCTCCGACGCCACTCCCCTCTTATGCTTCGGTTTTTCACATTTTGCGTTGTCGGGGCATCCGAACACTTATCTAATGACTACGTAAGGTCCAAATAAGGCTTAAATGGTATATTAAATCCCAATTAGTGATTATAATGAGAATGGATTCGCAAGAATCAAAAGCAAAGAACCGAATGATACAAGACGGATTAAGTAAATGATGATTAATAAATCATGATATGCTGTAAGTCTGGGATTGTATTAAACGAAAACGTGACATTGTGCAGATGGCCGAAGCAAGAAACGATAATGATGACGATGATACCATTCGTCAACAAGCAATGTACAATAAGGTTACGGAAGTGGCAGAAGGGGTTATGCAAGCTAATCTTCCGCGATTAGCTCAAGAAGTAGAAAGTCGGGTGTTGGGAGTTGTAGATGACATGATGACTAGCAAGATTGAAGAACTGAAAGAACTGATAGAGGGATCTAAAAGCAAAAGCAAAGAAAGACGGTGCACGTATAAAGACTTCATGGCATGTCATCCCGCAACGTATGATGGTAAAATTGACCCGATCGCATGTCAAAGATGGATTTCAAATATTGAAGCGGTATTTATTCGAAGTCGTTGTGATAATGAAGATAAGGTGATGTTCGCTACTGGCCAACTCACCTTACAGGCAAAAGATTGGTGGGATGCACACAGTAAAGAAATAGGGGAGGATAAACTACAAGTGATGACTTGGCAAGAATTCAAGGAACCCTTTATGAGGTACCATTGCCCTCAGTCGGCTATCGATAAGATCCAAGAGGATTTCTTGCGCCTCCGTCAGAAAAACGAGACGATAAATGAAATATCAAATACTTTCTTGGATAAGATGAAGTTCTGTGGGGATTTTGTGAAGACTGAAAGAATGAAGATCAATCGCTTTTATGGGGTTTTAAAGGCGGAATTTAGGGAGTTCATTACTCCCTCGAAATGTGAGACCCTAGATGAACTCATCAATTTGGCACGGGATAGAGAAATCGAAATCAAGAGGCAAGAAGAACGTGGGGAAAAGAGATCAAGCGATAAAGGTGCAAGTTCGAGTCCATCCAAAAAGGGGAGGTATCAAGATCAAGGAAGGAAAGATAAGTCGAAAAGTGGTATCCCTTCTTGTAAGACTTGTGGAAAGCTTCATACCGGGGAGTGTTTGTTAGGCAAGAAGGGGTGCTACAAATGTGGTAAGGAAGGACACTCGTCTTTTCAATATCCAGATAACTCAAAGACTTGCTTCAACTGTTTTGGAAAGGGGCATGTTAAGTCGGAGTGTCCAAAACTCCAACAAGGATCAAAGAAGGAGGGAAAGAACGAAGAAAGCTCTAAAGCGAAAGGGAGGATGTTTCAAATCACCTCCGAAGAAGCTAAGTCTCATCCGAATGTGGTTTCAGGTATCTTTTTACTCAACTCCATACCAGTTTATGTCTTGTTTGATACCGGGGCCACTATGTCGTTTATCTCAAATGAAATAATACAACATCCTTCATTTAAGATTGAACGAATGCCGATGCCTCTAGAAGTAGAAATAGCTGATAGTAAGATTTATATGTTACACGAAATTTGTAAAAATTGCAAATTTACCATAGAAGATGAAGAATTCGATATCGACCTCATACCTATGGTTTTGGGGGAATTTAAAATGATTGTGGGTATGGATTGGATGACCCGACACCAAGCGGGAATTAATTGTGAAACCAAAACGGTACATGTTCAGTCCCCAAGTGGAAAACGAATAGCTATACAAGGAGAGAGAAGGATGGAAGCGAAACTTTGTACCCTCGTTCAAGCCGCTAAGTATACACTTAACGGGGGTAAGGCATACCTAGCTTACGTGGTAGATGCTCAACGAGATTTTCCGAAGCTTGAAGATGTAGAGATCGTGAATGAATTTCCGGATGTATTT
The DNA here is from genome assembly GCA_030545235.1 of Helianthus tuberosus. Classification (NCBI taxonomy): domain Eukaryota; kingdom Viridiplantae; phylum Streptophyta; class Magnoliopsida; order Asterales; family Asteraceae; genus Helianthus; species Helianthus tuberosus. The sequence continues at coordinate 32,739,630 of CM060352.1, read as the reverse complement.
CCGGATGAACTGCCGGGACTTCCCCCCGAAAGAGAAATAGAGTTTCGCATCGAACTGAATCCGGTTGCGAAGCCGATTGCGAAGGCTCCTTATAGATTGGCTCCCACCGAGATGCGGGAGCTAATGACACAATTACAAGACCTGTTAGACAAGGGCTTTATACGTCCGAGTGTGTCACCTTGGGGAGCGCCTGTCTTATTTGTTAAGAAGAAAGACGGGTCAATGCGCATGTGCATCGACTACAGAGAATTAAACAAGCTAACTATCAAGAACCGCTACCCTTTACCAAGAATTGACGATCTTTTTGATCAACTGCAAGGGGCGAGTTGGTTCTCCAAGATAGATTTGAGTTCGGGGTACCATCAAGTTAGGGTACGAGAAGAAGATGTTCCGAAAACCGCGTTCAGAACCCGTTATGGGCATTATGAATTTTTAGTCATGTCTTTCGGGTTGACGAATGCGCCGGATGCGTTTATGGATCTTATGAACCGGGTATGTCGTCCCATGTTAGATAAATCTGTGATCGTGTTCATAGATGATATTCTAGTCTACTCGCGAAGCAAGTCCGAACATGCAAGACACTTGCGTGAAGTACTTGAAGTTCTCCGTAAAGAGAAACTTTACGCGAAATTTTCAAAATGCGCCTTTTGGCTCAGAGAGGTGCAGTTTCTGGGCCATGTAATCAATTCGGAGGGTGTCCTAGTAGATCCATCAAAGATCGATGCTGTAATGAAATGGGTTCCTCCGAAGAACCAGACTGAAATAAGAAGTTTTGTAGGCCTTGCGGGATATTACAGGAGGTTCATACAGGATTTTTCAAAGATAGCTTTGCCTTTAACAAAGCTGACGAGGAAGAAAGAGAAGTTCGTGTGGGGTAAAGAACAGGAGGAAGCCTTCCGAGTATTAAAAAAAAATTATCATGTCCACCGGTTTTGACATTACCGGATGGGACTGAAGACCTGGTGGTCTATTCAGACGCGTCACATCAAGGTTTAGGTTGCGTTTTGATGCAACGGGGGAGAGTTATCGCATATGCTTCACGGCAACTGAAGCTGCATGAAGTAAACTACCCAACACACGATTTGGAATTGGCAGCGGTAGTATTTGCCTTAAAAATTTGGAGGCATTATCTATATGGCGTGAAGTGCACAATTTATTCGGATCACAAAAGCCTTAAATATTTCTTTGAGCAGAAAGACTTGAATATGAGGCAACGGAGGTGGTTAGAACTTATCAAAGACTATGATTGTGATATCCTTTATCACCCGGGAAAAGCGAATGTAGTAGCCGACGCGTTAAGCCGAAAGGAATATCCGCCTCCCATTCGAGTAAAATCCATGAAGATGATAGTTATGCCGCGATTACTCGAGACGATACGCGATTCTCAAATAAAATCACTCGCAGCTGAAGATGTAAAGAAAGAAAGATTGAAAGGAGTAACCGATAAGCTAGAAGAAAATTCGATCGGGCTCAAAACGAGATTTGGCCGAATTTGGATACCCCGTTTCTGTGAAGTCAAGACCGCGTTACTTGAAGAAGCTCATAAGTCACGATATTCGGTCCACCCCGGGGCTACAAAGATGTATCAGGATTTGAAGACCAATTATTGGTGGCCGGGCATGAAACGTGATATCGTTAAGTATGTTGCGAAATGCTTAACATGTTCTCAAGTGAAAGCAGAGCATCAAAAACCATACGGGGAGTTGCAGCCTTTAGAGATTTCGGTATGGAAGTGGGAGGAAATAACAATGGATTTGGTAACTAAGCTTCCCAGAACGAAGAAGGGGCACGATACAATATGGGTAATCGTAGATCGGCTTACGAAAAGCGCTCATTTTCTACCTATCAAAGAGGCTTACTCCTCCGAGATAATGGCAGAAATATATATGAATGAAATCATATCTCGACACGGGGTGCCTGTGTCAATCGTTTCGGACCGGGACACCAGATTTACCTCACGTTATTGGCGAAAGTTTCACGAGAGTGTGGGCACGAGGTTACACATAAGCACCGCCTATCACCCTCAGACTGACGGCCAGTCGGAAAGAACCATTCAAACTCTTATTGATATGCTGAGGGCGTGTGCATTAGACTTTGGGGGAAGCTGGGCTGACCATCTACCCCTAGTGGAATTCTCTTATAATAATAGTTACCATAGTGGCCTTAAAATGGCTCCATATGAACTCCTGTACGGAAGAAAATGTAGAACTCCCGTATGTTGGGGTGAAGTGGGGCAAAGAGAGCTTGCGCCAAGTGATCTAATAGCAGTAACAAATGAAAAGATAAAATTGGTAAGAGCGCGACTGAAAGCGGCCCAGGATCGGCAAAAAGTTTACGCGAAAAAGAAAAGGCGGCCTATTGAATTTCAAGTCGGAGATTTTGCTCTGTTAAAAGTGTCCCCATGGAAGGGTATAATCCGTTTTCGCAAGCGGGGCAAGTTAGGTCCTCGATATATTGGACCGTTCAAAGTCTTGGCTCGAGTTGGAAGAGTCGCATATCGATTAGAATTACCGCCTACTCTAGACGGGATTCATAATACATTCCACGTGTCGCAGTTGAGGAAGAGTCCTACGGACGAAACAGCACTAGTACCGCTCGATGATATTGAGTTGGACGAGGGATTAAACTACGTCGAAAGACCCGTAGCCATTAAAGACTTCAAAGTAAAGAATCTCCGCAACAAAACTGTTAAACAAGTGTTGGTGCAATGGCAACACCGAAAAGGTTCGGATCTCACATGGGAAGCAGAAGATGAAATGAGGAAATACTATCCTTTTCTTTTTGGTATGTCAATATTTAAAGTTGTTATATAATCAGGTTTCAGGGACGAAACCTCTTTTAAGGGGGGTAGACTTGTAACACCCCAAAATATGGAAAATGATAAATAAAGAAATTAACTTGGTTAGTGAAAAGTTTTGATTGAATGATAACTAGTTAAGTAAAAGACTTAAATTAAGTACTCCCTCAAGTGAGAGGACCAAATATGTAACTAATGAATGAGGGGGGGGGGGGTTAATTAAATAGAAAACAAACATAACCCACACACAGTACGTGTGTGTGGATCGACCAGGAGCCAAGAAAGAACAAGGGTTCACCTTGTTCTCATCAAATTCACCAAATTAACAAGGAAAAATTGATGCTTATCAGTTGCATGTGATGAATTATTGATCAATTACCCATACCCCATCAAGTGGTAAGTCGAATTTCTAGATTTGATGAATTGTAGAAGAAGGGTTTTGACCCAATCATGAAATTGTGTTATGATTTGTGTTGTTTAGATGTTAAGGATGCTCCCTAGGGTAGAATTCATGCTTAGATTTTGTCAATTGAAGGAAATTCTCTATAAACCCACTTTGTGAAAGTTGGGTTATGAATGTGAAGATTTTAGGATGATGAATGTATGTAATTGGCTTGTAATTCTGTTTGTAGTACCCGAATGCTAGATAAGTTGATGAAGATTAAAGGAATTGAAAGAATTAGGATGACTAGTAATGACATGTAGGATGATATAGTAAATCATGCTTGAGATATTTGTACATTATGCTTCATTTATGTAACGCACACTAGGTGTTTGATGAAATGCTTGAAAGAGTAAATTTGTGTAAATTGAAATGTGATGGAATGGAAGTAAGGGTACTAAACGGATGAATGAAAATGTTGATCTAGGTGTGAAGGAAGAAGGCTCGAATTCTAAGAAATCGGAAGGATCACAAGACCGAGGTATGTTTCGTTGCATACAAATGTCTTATTTATAGTCTTGTTACAACATCATAAATAGATATTGTTAAAATGTTATAGTGATTAGAACTAACTAGCAAATCCCTTGCGGGTTTGGCTATTATGAGGATTGTGATAAGTTATGCGAGTCGACCGGTTCTAGTGAACAAGTCGCTCATGAACAAGCTTCCATCCGTTTTGAACGGATGGTATCGTATGCTATGTTAAATGCTAGAAGCTTAATCCGTTATACGGATAGGATGAAGAATTTATGTCATAAGCAATCATTCCGGTTAAACGGTTTGGATATGTATGCTTAACTCTCATCGAGAGTGTTTATGCCAACCCAAGTAATTGGGTAGTTATATATATGCTTAACTCTCATTGAGAGTGTTTATGCTAAACCCAAGAATTTGGGTAGTTGAATGCGTAAGAAAGGTGAAAGCTCATATACGGATGGAAATAAAACGAAAGGGTTATAGATTTTCAAGTATGATGACTAACTTGTAAAACCTTGTTGTTGAATGTAGGTAAATCCTCACTTTAGGCGATCCGGAGATTGAAGCGAGCGCGTGTCCAAGTCTTGTTATACCGACTTGTAACACCCCAAAACCCGAATATTTATATTCGTTAAAATGTTATGATATGATACATCAAGAAATAAATAACTAGGCTACTTAACCTAGTTAAATGTATGGTTAAAATTATTAAAAGATGGAATGTGGTAAAATGTTTAGTAAAGCAAACTAGGGAGCAAACTTGAGGGACCAAAGATGAACAAGGGGGAAAGTTATGTTTTAATAAACAAACACACCCACACAAACACAAACACACTTCGTGTGTTTCAGATCGACCAGGGGAAACTCCCCTTGAACCAAACCCTAACTTTCATCTATTTCCTCAAATTGGAAGGGTAAATGAAGTCTAAATCCATAATCGAGTATGGATTAACGATCACCTTCTCAATGGGATCCTAAGGTATGTTTTAAAAGTTAGATTGGTGATCTTTCACGAAGTGGGTTATGATGTAAATTGCGAAATTGTATGAAATTGATGATGGGTATGTGTTAGAATCATCATATATAACATGGATTATGCATGGTTTAGGTTAATTTGATGTTAATGGTGAAACCCATTTCTAGTAGTAATGTTATGAAGATGATGATGTTGCATGTGTTAAATCAAGTATGGTTTTGATGTATATGAAGTTGAATATGGTAGATTATTGCTAATGACCTTGATTTAGGATGAAAGTTATGTGAGGATTAGTGGGAAGTTGATGATCTTGATATGAACTAGTAAGAAGATGCAAAGAATGCTTGTACTTTATGCTTAGGAAGTAGTATGCACACCAAGTGTATGATAAAATGCCTAAGTGAAGTTAGGATGTGAAATGTTAGAAGGCGGCTTGACATATATGAATGATGTATGATAATGATGTAATTAGTGGTATACTAACTTAAAGAATGTGCTTTGGGTGGAACTAGTACAAGAATTCGGGTTGAATGTATGTGTTGTCAAGATTATGCATTAGAGGCTTGTACATTATGCTTGAATGGGCGATGCTCGCCATGTGTTTCTATTGATCACTTAATTGCGATTAAGAAGTGAATGTATATTAAATGTATAACATATGACCATGCTAGTAAAGAGTGATGTTATGAATTACGTTAAGTTGTCTAACTTAGCTATGTGATTGTCAAATGTAGAATCATGAAAGCATAAGTATGTGTATATTGTGTATGTGAATAGGCGATCATGTAGTTGTTTGTGTCGTACAACATTATGTATGAAATGAATATCATGTCATTAATATGGTCCACTATATCAACATGAATGCGTGTTCATAAGTTGGGAGTTATATGCTAAAAGGTTGACTTTCTGAAAGTCAACCGAGAAATTATATCATGGTTAGGTATTTTGACACAAATATAAGAATCGAGAGATCAAGGAATACGTGTTAGACCAATTATGTGTTACGTGTGATAACGAATTTAGTTTTCGAAGATATTGAATTATGTGATTGACGAGTCATGTCATATGCGTGTTAGTGAAAGTCAAATAGATAAAAGTTGGAAAATATGTGTTAATATGAATAAGCATGAATACTAACATAATCGCGGCATGACGGCATGAAAGAGTAGTGACCACACTAGCACGGACCAAGCATGGAAGGCTAACGGGTCAAGATGAGGCAAGGAAGATGTTACGAACGCGGATGCACAAGGTAAGTGATTTCCGTAATCACTTCTTAGATGTTTACGTAAGGATATGTGTTAGTAACTAAAGTATGATCAATAAGGGCAATTGAGGATGGATGGTATGAAATCGATGATTTCGTTAAGAAGATATAACGGGTCAAAGATGGGGTTTGTTGTTATATCGGGAATAAGAGTATGAAAGGGTTACGGTATGATAATCGGGTAACGGGGATTGGGTGTGTAAACCCCAAGTACGAAACTCCGAATAATGTAAAGGTATCTTGGTAGTAATGTTCTTGCAAGTTTCGGAGTAAAACATATGAGTTGTGTGATGAAAACAAGAATGGGTAAAGTTGTCCGAAAATGAAGATATAGGCGTAAACGCGTAAGTTAGGAATTTCCTTAACTCGGATATGGGATTTTAAGTTTACATGTTAGAATGTGAATTTATAAGCATGTAGGAAGAAACGGGAGGTTAAACGGGTAAACGGTTCAAAAGTTATGCGCGTTTTAGTGCGTACGAACGACAAAACAACACAGCAGAAAACTGCAGTTTCTGCTAGGCGTCGCCGACGCGGGTGGGTGGCGTCGCCGACGCCGCCCAGAAATCTCGTTTTGCTGTCGACGCCAGTTTCCACTGGATGACGCCAAGCCGACGCCGTTAGGCGTCGTCGACGCCTAAAGTGGCGTCTCCGACGCCCCTCCCATCATACACTTCTGATTTTCGCCGTTTTGGCTTGTTTTGCTTGATCCGTCGTCCGTTTTGGATGTAGGAATTGTATGTACGTATGTAGTTGTGTATGTAAGTACGTATGGAGGTATGTATGAGTATATGCACGTATGTAAAGTTGTAGGGAAGGTATGTTTGTACGTAGATGTGTATGTATATATGCTTAAGGGTATGTACGAGTGAATACATGAATGTAATGACGTAGGATAGGTATGTATGTATGTGGATATGTATGTAGGTATGTGTAAGGATATGTACGAGCTTATGCATGTATGTAAAGATGTAGGAATTATATGTACGTATGTAGTTGTGTATGTAAGTACGTATGGAGGTATGTATGAGTATATGCACGTATGTAAAGTTGTAAGGAAGGTATGTTTGTACGTAGATGTGTACGTATATATGCTTAAGGGTATGTACGAGTGAATACATGAATGTAATGACGTAGGATAGGTATGTACGTATGTGGATATGTATGTAGGTATGTGTAAGGATATGTACGAGCTTATGCATGTATGTAAAGATGTAGGAATTATATGTACGTATGTAGTTGTGTATGTAAGTACGTATGGAGGTATGTATGAGTATATGCACGTATGTAAAGTTGTAAGGAAGGTATGTTTGTACGTAGATGTGTACGTATATATGCTTAAGGGTATGTACGAGTGAATACATGAATGTAATGATGTAGGATAGGTATGTACGTATGTGGATGTGTATGTAGGTATGTATAAGGATATGTACGAGTTTATGCATGTGTGTAAGGTTGTAGGAAAGATGTATGCAGATGTGTATGTATGTTTGTATGTAAGAACGTACGTATGTATGATCTAGATACATTGAGTGGTAATGGTACTAATGGTCTACCTTGAGAATGAAAAGTAATGCAGGTACATTATTGAAGCCTCACCAGGAAATGGATATGCAGATGATATGCTTAAAGCTTAAAAGATGACGAAATGTGAAGTGTACGCGAATGATATTGTTTATATAATGTGTGCTAATATTTTGAATGTATTTGGTGAGTGCAGGTTGTACAGATCATAGGCGATTATCACAAAGACTAGAGATCGAAGATCGAGTCACTAGAGAGATTGTACGGGGACGTTGAATGTAAAATGTAACAAATGAAAGCTATGTTTATAGTTAGCAAATAAGAGGATGACAGATTTTGATTAAGAATTAGGTTAAAGTTAAATGTTTAAATAAGTTGGGATATTTATAATGCAAGAAATTTTATGGTTAGTGTTTCCGCTGCGACTTTTTGTCAAATACGATTTAGGGTCTAACAAGTTGATACCAAACAATCATAAGTTATGTTTCTAATTGGTAAATAAGAGGATGACGGCTTTATGAATAAGAGTTATGTTAAAGTTAAAGTTTAAATACGTTGAGGTATTTATAAAGAAAGAAATTTTATGGTTCGTGTTTTCCGCTGCGACTTTTGTCATGTACGATTTAGGGTGTAACAAGTTGGTATCAGAGCCCTGGTTTGAGAGAATCAAGTGTAAGAAGGTAAGTGCTTGAACTCAAACCTGTGTGCTCTTGTGATAAGAAACCCGTACAATCCAAGACTCGGTCAAGATCCAAAGGTAAAAGAGAATGTAAGTATGTACTTATGTATACGCATAAAGAAACTGACGGTTTTGTATATGCAAGGTAAGTATAAGCGTTTGAAGAGGATGATCCGCGAGTGCGGTCAAGTACCGACACCAAGGCATGAAATAAGATAAAGTTGAAACCAGGTACGTAAATTTAATATGTCGGTATATGAAATGGTAAAATGCGTTAAGGGAAGAAAAATGCTAAATGAAGGACCATGATGGTATAGTAAACAGGTTTTGAAAAATGATACACATGCCGAAACCAAATTCTTCGGACATAAGGTGACAATTACACGAAGACACGAAACTAGTATGTGGATTGTGTACCTGGCCAGTACACGTGAAGCATATGACGTTCGTGGGACCGTGATAATTGATACAGGTATGTCCGTTAGAATTAAGTAGTAGGTGGACGTGAGGGTGAAGAGAAATGTAAGACTCTCAAGAATGAGAGTATGATATGCTATGCTAGAATTCGCGAGACGGATTCGAAACATGATATGCTATGTTAGAATCCGCGAGACGGATTCGAAACATGATATGCTATGCTAGAATCCGCGAGACGGATTCGAAATATGATATGCTATGCTAGAATCCGCGAGACGGATTCGAAACATGATATGCTATGCTAGAATCCGCGAGACGGATTCGAAACATGATATGCTTTGCTAGAATCCGCGAGACGGATTCGAAACATGAAATGCAATGCTTGAATCCGCGAGACGGATTCAAGGGATGAAAAGCGTATATGCAATGTTTGAATCCGCGAGACGGATTCAAAGAATGAAAGATATGAATGCAATGCTTGAATCCGTGAGGCGGATTCAAGGAATGAAAAATATGAATGATGCAAATTCCTTGCGAATCTGGTTATGATAGCGAAGGCTGTAATAAACTATGCAAGTCGACCGGTTCAAGTTGAACAAGTCGAGTGAGAATAAGGTACCATCCGTTTAGAACGAGTGGTCGTGAAAGCAATATCGAACGTATGAAGTTCAATCCGTTATACGGATAGAACGAAAGATTTATGTTGAAAGCAATTAACCCGATGTTACCGGGTCGTAAGTGGTACACTTGAATCTCATTATGAGAGTATATGCTATTACCCAATTAAGTGGGTAATTGAATGCGTGAAAGAAATGAAAGTATATAAGCGAATAGAACTGAAAGGTTGGAATGGGCATGGTATAGTATGGAAAGCTTGATTCCTAATAGTTGACATAGGAATGAAAACTATGTCATTAAGAAGTGAATTTTTCATGTTTTGAGTAAAACATACGAGTATTAGATTAAACTCTTGTATGATGAATGTGCATGATACGTATACTTATGTAAATTAGGTAAATGCGCGAAATGAGAGGAATAGCAATGTAGAATGATGTTAACTATGGAGTTAAGCATGTAGACGTGACTATGACATAGTAGTTTTGTTGTAATAACAACACAAGAGTTAAATGTTTTACAATGTGTCTATAGAATAGAATCTTAAAGGATGAGATGAAAGTACTAAATCCGTTATTAAACGGATCATATGAGTATAAGCATTATTATAAGATTGAATAAGTATGTATATTAACCGGTTATTAACGGGTCAAAGGATATGAGAATGTTATATGAAAGTATGCCATGGAAAGTATAGACTTGTTAAGAAGAAGAAGCCAATTGATTGAATAATTATGAAATGAGATAGGATGATTACTTATGATTATGATGTGAGTGTTAAGCCAAACATAAATGTGTGTGTGTAAGAAGAAACGAGAAGGGTTTCGGGGACGAAACCTTATTTAAGGAGGGTAGACTTGTAACACCCCAAAACTCGAATTACTAAATTTGCTAGTGAGACCCCATGTTTAATAAAATAGAATGTAGTAACTAGGTTATTATACCTAGTCAAAAGTTTAGCAAAGCAAACAAGGGAACAAACTTGAGGGACCAAATATGAACAAGGGGGAAAATTATGTTTTAATAAACAAAATCATAACACACACACACACATCATGTGTGTGTGCGTGGAATGCTCTGGAGAAGAAGAACAAAGGGGTGTAAACCCTAGTTCTTCAAGAAGCTCCAATTGAAGGTTGAATCGAGGCTCAAATCTATTAAGGAACATGGATTAGCGATCACCTAGACAAGGGGATCGTGAGGTATGTCTTGAAACTTAGATTGATGAACTTTTACGAAGTGGGTTATGTTCCAATCCGTGAATTGGTATGAAATTGATCATTTATATGTGTTCGAATCATCATATAAAAGATGGATTATGCATGGTTTAGGTTAATTTAATGTTTAAGGTTGAAACCCGTTTGTTATGGTGAAGATGAAGACATGGGTAAATCATCTATGTCTAAATTCTTGCTTAATATGGATGTATTTTGAATTGTATGATGGATTCTTGTGAGAGGAATTGAAAGAAATGTGATACTAGTATGTTTGATGTTTATGCATGTATGATTCATGTTGATTAGAAGGAAGAAATTGATGAATTGTGTATGAGATTAGAATGATATGCATGAACTAGTTGTACACTATGCTTACAAGGTAGTACATATGTCAAAAGTATGATGAATTATGAAGAACTTAAGATTAGATCACTTGTAAGTGATTAACAAGTAGTTATGAAGTGGGTTTTAGATGAAGTAATGTAAATTGATGATTCACTTATGTTAATAATGTTTGGAATCATACATATGTGTGAATGTTTAAAGAAATGGGATAAGAAATGATGAATTGTTGTTAGATGAAGTGAATAAAATGTGATGATAACATGTTTGATGTTTAATTTAAATACCCCATGTTGATTTGTAGAAGCATTTGATGAACTATGTATGAATTTAGAAGATTGTGTATGAATTAGTTGTACGTTATGCTTAAAAGGTAGTACGTACATCAAGTGAATGATAAAATGTATATAGTGTCGTCTGTATAGTCGATTATGACGTTACGGGAATATGTTGATAAGTCGATAGATATGTATGGTTAATAGTTGACTTTTGAAAGTCAACTGAGTATAAGAAACATGAGTTGACTCGTTGTCGTAAATGTAGGTTGATGAGAAGTCGTATGGTACATGTAATAGCAATCCGTGTTAAATGTAATGACATGAGGAGTTACATGAGTTAAACGTAAACGGACATGATTATATGAGTTATGTTTGTTAGAAATGATTAATGAAAGTTAAGTGTGAAATATGGGATTGATACGATTGTTATCATGTACAAATGAGTATGCTAATGATAGCGTGATTTCGATGACATGAAAGTATAGGAATCATGTGGAGATGGACTCAAGCGCGAAAGGCTAACGGGTCAAGAAGAGGCGTGGAAACGGATGTGAACACGGATGCATGAGGTAAGTGATTCCGTAATCACTTCTTAGTTGTTTATGTAAAGTTATATGCATTTTAACTAAATGTGTTAATTGAGGTCCATTAAGAATGAATTGTATGATGTCAATGAGTATTAAACGGATCTTAGCTTTTATCCGAGCAAGGTATGTGTGATTAAGAATTTTAGCTAAATAGAAGGATTCGTTACTTATGTAAGGAATTCCTTTGTTGTTAAGGATAGAGTGAAATTGACAAAAACGCCCTTGTTAGGTATATCGGGCAAACGACCTTGAATGTCTATTGGAAATAAGTGAACCATTTAGGGTAATGTGTTGGTCATGTGTGAAAGCGAAGAGTATGGTCTTGTTATGTCATAGACCATTTAATGCACAAATACCCATGACGGGTCAAAAATGAGCTTTCAAGCGGAAGTGGGTTAAGAGGATGCAAGGCATCCAAGAATTTAATCTTTTATGATAGGCGTCAATGAAATTATTAAGCTCATATGAGATTGAGGTCAACCAAACTTATTTTGTTGATTAATGCATGAACGGGTCAAATAATGAGAAGATGATAATAAGCCGAATGCTTGTAAGCTAAGAATTTTCCTTAATCCGGATGTGGGATTTTAAGTTCATATGATAGAATGTGAATTTACAAGCATGTAGGAAGAAACGGGAGGTTAAACGGGTAAACGGTTCAAAAGTTACGCGCGTTTTAGTGCGAACGAACGACGAAACGGAGCTGCAGTGAAATGCATGCAGGGCTAGGCGTCGACGACGCCACTTCCCAGCGTCGCCGACGCCGCTTGGAAACCTTGTTTTCCTGTCGACGCCACTTCCCTCTGGTTGACGCGGTCCCGACGCCACTAACCCGGAAAAATGTTATTTTTGGTCATTTTTAACCCCGACGGGCCCCAGGGCCGTCGCCGACTTTCTCCCCATGACCAAAGACGTGAAATTTGCTATTTAAGTTGTTTTATGCATCGTAGGCTTCGGTTTGTTACCCATGGACTACGACGGACTTTCTAAACGTGATTTTGATCGATCATTAGGTGCTTATGAGCTATAAATTAAAGTCTAAGTCCCATGTAAATAACGTATGAGTATGTAAGAAGTATGCAAGATCTAGTACGCATGTAGATGCGTATGTATGTACGTATAAATATATGTATGAGTGTATACATGTAAGTAAAGATGTAGGAAAGGTATGTACACACGTAGATGTGTATGTATGCATGTATAAGGGTATGTATGAGTGTAGACATGTATGTAGGGAGGTAGGAAAGATATGTATGTATGTAGTTGTGTATGTATGTATGTATAAGGACATGTATGAGTGTATGCATGTATGTAAAGTAGTAGGAAAGGTATGCACGTATGCAGATGTGTATGTGTGTATGTATGTATGTATGTAAGTACGTATGTATGTATGGAATAGACACGTTGAGTGTTAATGTTATTAATGGTATACCTCGAGAATGAAAAGTAATGCAGGTACATTATTGAAGCCTCACCAGGAAATGGATATGCATATGAAATGCTTAAAGCTTAAAAGATGACGAAGTGTGAAGTGTACGCGAATGAACTTTGTTTCTTTAATGTGTACTAATGTTATGAATGTATGTGGTGAATGCAGGTTGTACGGATGATGAGAGATTATCACAAGGATTAGGGATCGAAGACCGAGTCACTAGAGAGATTGTACGGGGACGTTGAATGTAAAGTGTAACAATCATAAGTTATGTTTCTAATTGGTAAATAAGAGGATGACGGCTTTATGAATAAGAGTTATGTTAAAGTTAAAGTTTAAATACGTTGAGGTATTTATAAAGAAAGAAATTTTATGGTTCGTGTTTTCCGCTGCGACTTTTGTCATGTACGATTTAGGGTGTAACAGTATGATAATATTACTCTTGATGCTTTGTTTGAAAAGATTGAAAGTCATGATTTGGAGTTGCAGAAGCAAAACAAGATGACTGATTCTTCACATCAACAGAACGTTGGCTTGTAGTACAAAAGCAATGTGTTTTCTGATAAAGGCGTTGGTTCACCAAAAACAACATTTAGTGGTGAAAAGATGAAAGAACCACCAACAACGTCAACAAATCATCATTCTGGGTATCATTCATCTTCAAAGACAAATTCTGATGAATCTGAAGAAATTCTGTGCAACATTGCTCTTAAACTGAAGAATTCTCCTGCAATGAGCATAAATGCAGCGAAGCAGCAAATGAGTTTCCTTGCATCTGTTCTGGAGTCATATGAAGGTCTAGTAGCTGGAAAAATTGGAAATTCTGAATTGACCAAAGAAGATTACGACCAGATTGATCCGGAAGAGATGGAACTCATTGACATCCGTTGGTGTTTAGCTAGTTGTATTCGAAGAGCTCAGAGGTATATGGAGATTACCGGGAAACAATCACTTGGAGGTGCTTCAACAAAGCTTGGATTTGACAAATCCAAAGTGACCTGCTTCAAATGCAAGCAAAAGGGTCATTTCAAAAGAGAATGCAGAAATTCTGAAGTTGGTGAAGGAAGTGAACGTCCTTTCAACGATGATTATTATCGAAAGGCAATTTACCATCGAAGCAGAGAAGAACCAAAGTTGATTGAAGATAAGCCGAGAGAAAAATCAAGAGCATATGCAGTAATCTATCCTGATGAAGGATTTGATTGGAGCACAGTTTGTCCAGAAGAAGATCGTTTAGAGAATGTTCGTAAAACAGCTCAAGGGAGAGCTATGACAGAAGAAAGAAAGTTTGTTCTTGTTGCTGAGATTCAAGATGAAAACAAAGACAAAGACGTTGCTGAAGTCCATGAAGAAAAAGTTGAGATCAAAGAGAAAACTCGGGAAGAGATCTTAAGTGCGAAGACTTACAGAGAAAGAAATGTGGTTTACAAGAGATTGGATGATATGCAGGAGGAGTATGAGATGGCTGTCGGTAGCAAAAGATGGGATAAAAAGAGAGAATGCTACTATAACAGAGAAGGAGAACCGGTTGTTCCCAAGAAAGACATAATCTTCGATGATGTTCTTCTTGCAGTCCCGTTAAGAGCTGAATACTATAGAAGAGTATTGAAAGATGACACATACGCTAAGAGATATGAAAAGGATATCAGATATGCCATGTTATCATGTCTAAGAAAAAGGGACGAAGAGAGAATGAAGAAGAATGTTGAAGAAATGGTGAACAATCTGAAGAAAGTTGCTGAAAAGGTTAACACAGAAACTGTTGAAGTTGAAGCTGTGAAGGAAATCAAAAGTGAAGAAGTTGTTGTGAATGAAGAGGTGAAGATAGAAGAAATAGAAGAAAAGAATGAGAATTTGAAAGTTGGTGATGTTGGTAATGAAGTCGGTGTTGAAAAGAAGCAAGATGATGCCGATCTGAAGCAGACAGAGGTTGTTGAAAACACCAAAGTGCCAATCACTGAGGTAAATTCTGATTCTGAAAACTTGAAACTGATTGATCAGTGCAAGAAATGCATGGAACCGTGCAGAGCTTGTACTGAAAAAGATGAGCAATTTAGAACAAGAGATCTTGAGTTCACAAAAATTGAAAAGATTTTCAAAGAAAAATGCAAAGAAATGCTAGAAAAAGAAAAAGTTTTTAAAGAAAATGATGAAAAACTTTCAGAAAAATGTAACAAATTAGAGAAAGAAAATGAAGTATTGAAAGAAAATGTTTTGAAAATGACAAATGAATGTGAACAAAAAGAAATTGCTTGTCAAGAAATGAAAAAGGAATATGACTCAATGAAATTATCATATCACATTACAAAAGAGTCATATGATAAAGTAAAAGACGAAATGAAATATGCTCAATCAAGAATGAATTATATGTCTGAAACAAACAAAGAGCTTAAACGAATGTATTCTATAAAACAAGATGTTGTTAATTCCTATATTGAGGATGTTGCTAAGTTGAAGCGACAGATTGCTGATTTAGAACAGGATAACAACAAGTTAAAAAGTTACCACGTGTCGTCATATGTGCTTGAAAGAATTTTCAATATAAAACCGGGTGATGGTGAGTCTGAGCAGAACAAGAAAGGCATTGGCTCAGAGTTTCATCAAGTTCCACCACCGGGAAAATTTGCATTTTATGATGAGGAAAAGGTCGAAAAAGCTTTCAACATGGTAGACCAATTGCCAGACAATATTGACATAACCTATTCCAAATCTGATGATTCTCATGATTCAGAGGTGGTAGGTAAAGTTGTTGAAAGTGTGTTGAAAGAAGAGTTGGTTGATACAGGTAAATCTGAATCACAGGATGAAGATGAAGGAAATCTTCATAATGGATATCTGAAAAACACAAAATCCGAGAAAAGTTTGAATGATGATTCAAAAGGATTGGTTTATACCATGATTGGATCGGACAAATTGTTCTTAGATGTTGTATTCCCGATTCAGAATGTGATTTCAGAAAAAGTCGACAAAGTTTTCAAAATGGTTGAGATTGAGAAGTCTGAAATTTCAAAGTTTGTCGGTAAGAGTCATAGAGGTTCGTATACCAAACCTGGTTTCAAAAAGAAGAACATGAAGGCTGGGTTGGGTTATAAGAAGAAACAACATTGGAACAAAAATGAGAAGCCGAAGTTTCAAGCAAAATTGAGTTTTGTTCAAGGAGGCAGTTTAGAAAAAGAAAAAGAACTCAAAATGAGACAGTCTAATGATGAGTTCTTTGCTAAAAAGAGAAAGCAACAACCACAGGTCAAAGATGTGTCCATGAGAACATGTTTCAAATGTGATCAAAAAGGACATCTTGCATGCAAGTGTCCTAATCTAAAACCTGTGGATGTTGATCAAAAGAAGATTGATGCTGAGAAACAAAAATCTGAGAATGTGAGACAAAGATCAACCAAATTTGATTCGAAACAAACTTGGAGGTACAATACAAACAAGTTTGCTTCAAATCAAAATTGGAAGTCAAACCCGAACAGGTTTGATTTAAGACAGACCTGGAATTCTCACACACCCAGATTCAGAACAACACAGAGTTGGAAAACCATAGTTGATATGACAAAACCTCAAGAGTTTTGGAAACCAAGAGTTGTTGTTCAAAATCAAAATGTTCAAAAAGTTTCACATTTTTACAAACGAGGAACACCAAAAGGTCAAACATGGAGTGTTAAGAAACATGTTGATTTGGTAAAAGATGAGAAAGTTGAAGTTAAAATTGAGAAAGTTTTTGTGAAAAATGATAAAGAATTTCCAGCATTGAATGAAAATTATTGTGTTGAAATGCCTAAGGTTCAACAGACCTGGGCTAAATTGTTCAAGTAATTCAGTTAGTTCAATGTGCAGGTGCTCAACAATTCTGAAAATTGTAAAATTGGAACTTGGAGCAGCCTGGCACAACAAGGAGAGGAGGCTGTTGGATCCTGTGTTGGTTGAAACAGGAAGATTATATGTTTTCTGTAAATAAATAAATAATATTTTCAAAAACCCTAAAAATTGAAAAATTTGAAAAACCAAAAATATGTTTGTTTTTAATTTTTGTCAAATATTAAAAAAAAATACAAAAATATGTGTTGTTTGAATATGCCGAAACCCTTACGGCTGAACAAACATGATTACTTTCATCAGATTGAAAAACGGTTTTCAAACTGTTAAAATCAATGGGTCAGAGCACTTGAAGCAGAAAATGGATGGCGAGACAAAGCTATCAGTGTTGGTTGTCAAATTTTCTTTAAATGATTTTGTATTTTAGGGGGAGAAAAATTGTCATTAGAAAATCCAAAAACATTTGAAAATTTGAAAAAGTAAAAAACATGATAAAATTCAAAAATTTGAGTTTTTGCGTAAAAAGAGGAAATGATAGTACATCAGTAGACAGTTACAGTATGCTAAAGAATTGGAAAGTTTAAATGTGTTAAACGATCTCACCGTGGATGTGTTGGTAGATTTTTATACATTTAGTAAACTTTTCCGGGATATAAACCTAAATTCAAACTTGCTTATTTCGTGGGGAACACTACTTGGATATATAGGTAACCCCTGAAATCTCGTTTGAAAGGTCTCATAATCTGATATACTAGGTCTTTATACTCAATGATGTCTGGGGTATTATTCCGGGACTTCTGCTGAACGGTAGTTCTGACCTAGTCCTTGGCTAATACTTTCTGCAATGCTTGAAACATAGCATTAAACCCTCAGCATGCTGATGAAACAATAAAATTGATAGTCGCTGCTGTTGTAAGCAAAAAGATCCTCTAAAGGGGACATACCGTAAAGTCGAAGCTGATATCTCTCTGCGTATACGGAAGTATCGACCTGAGATCCCTCGGCCCTCGCATACCTAATTTATATACAGATATCATTGTAGTATACTCACCTGTAAGACTGATTATTGGGATTCTGGATACGGGAGTATATTCAAGAGGTGGGACACATGAATAGGTTTATGTTCTTAATACACCTAATTCGTATCCTGAATCAATTGAAATTTGTATGAAGATTTACGTGGATCAGTATATCGACAATCTAAGTGAATTGTTTAATACTTACTGTGTTACTAAGCTCAACGGTACTTGTGACTTGTCATAAACTGATATGATCCTCTGACGCATTCTCAAAACAAAAATATTGTCTGTAAATATGTTTGTACATATTTTTTACTGCTTTATATTTTCAGAAAATACAAAAAGATTTTGATTTCTGCTTTATTTTCGACAACTGATGTCTGAGTGCTGAGTTTCAAAATCTAAGTAAGCTGCTTGTGTTTCTGAAAATAAAACAAGTTCATTAATTTGAAACTTGAAGTTTTTAAATCAAAAATTCAAAAACAGTTTGTGATATCTCCAAGGTCATTAGTTTGGACTTGGATGATTAACTGTGAGGGAGTTGGATTCTTTAATACTGCTAAATCTATACAATTTGTTGATAGGGGAAGTGGATTAGAGAATTTGTTTGAGAATTCAAAATTCTGTTACTCATAAATGTTTGAGAAATTGCAGATGATAGTCCAGATTACGATCCCGGAAGCAAAGTCTAAGGGGGAGTCTAAAGACAAGTTTGAAACAAAGAAAAGCTTGTAGATGGAAAGCTAGGTGTCGATCCCAAAGCACGGAAGCCTGATGAAAGGGGGAGCCTGAAGCTGATAGAAGAAGAGAGTGATGGATGCGTACAATGTTACAATCTGAACAAGAGAAAAGGCAAAGTGATCAAAACTGAAGAAGGTGTTATAACAGAGATTAGTCACTGAAGACTTCGTCAATATCCAAGGGGGAGTCTGTTAGTGCACTATGTCTATTGACTTCGTCTTGTATCATGAAATAGGATAGGATAGGATATCTAGTGCACGAGGTTCGAGAAACTGAGAAATGTGGTTTAAGTGATGATTTCGCTTCAAGTGAACTTGTTACAAGTTCAAGCGAAATTCACTTAACAGATTTCGCTTGAACATGTTCTGGTCACCTTCAAGCGAAATCCTCACCTCTATATATAGTGCACATGTCATTTCATTTGGTACGCTACTTCCGAAAGTGTAACGAAGTGCTGCCGGTTTTCTGTCAGGTTGTAAACATTGTTATTATCAATACAAGCAACAGATTAAAGATTACAAGCTGTTTTCGTGTCCGGTTTACTGATTCCGCCTTTAAACTGGATGTAAAACTCTTCTGAACGACTCAGTCGGGTCAAACAACGATCCAACAAAATCTATTGTTATCAATTCCTATT
Organism: Helianthus tuberosus; assembly: GCA_030545235.1. Taxonomy (NCBI): domain Eukaryota; kingdom Viridiplantae; phylum Streptophyta; class Magnoliopsida; order Asterales; family Asteraceae; genus Helianthus; species Helianthus tuberosus. The sequence continues at coordinate 32,720,367 of CM060352.1, read as the reverse complement.
TCCAAACTGGCATTTCTAATTGTTGCAACAAACCTGGGGGTCTCTGATGTTCAGCTTTAACTTATGAACAGGTTAGACACTTTGCAACATATGCTGCTATATCCTTTTTCATTCCTATCCACCAGAAATTCTTTCTTAGGTCTTGATACATCTTATCACTTTCAGGATGCATCGTATACTTAGATTTATGGGCTTCTTCTAATATACGGTGGCTTAGGTTTCCTAATTTAGGTATCCACATTCTTTTCTTATGAAATCTCCAAATTCCATCTGTTCCTTGTTCTAGTTAATTAATCATTCCTTTCAACTTTTCAGTATCATCCTTGATTACTGATTCTTGTGCTTTTCTAATCTGTTCATTTAAATCTACCTACAGGTTTAACTTAAGAGAACGCACTCTTTTTGGATTTTCGTAATATTTTCGACTTAGAGCATCAGCTACTACATTTGCCTTTCCTGCATGATACTGGATATTACAATCATAATCACTAAGTATGTCCATCCAGCGTCTTTGTCTCATATTCAGCTCTTTTTGTCCGAAGACATACCTTAAACTCTTATGATAAGTGAAAATGGTAAACTTACTACCATAAAGGTAATGTCTCCAAATTTTCAGGGGAAAAATTATAGCTCCTAATTCTAAATCATGGGTTGAATAATTCTCTTCATGATTCTTAAGTTGTCTAGATGCATAGGCTATAACCTTTTGACGTTGCATTAATACACATCCATAACCTAATTTAGAAGCATCACAATAGACTACAAAGTCTTTTGTTCCTTCAGGTAACGCTAGTATGGGTGCGTTGGTCAATCTTTGCTTAAGGATTCTAAAGGCTTCTTCTTGTTTTGGTCCTCATTCAAACTTAACAGATTTACAGGTTAGCTTAGTTAAGGGAATGGCTATTCTAGAAAAATCTCGAATAAACCTTCTATAATAACCGGCCAATCCTAAGAAACTTCTAACTTCGGTTGGTGACTCAGGGGTTTTCAATTTAGTAATCGCCTCGATCTTGGTGGGATCCACATGAATTCCTTCATGATTGACTAAATGTCCAAGAAACTGTACCTGTTCTAACCAAAATTCACACTTTGAAAACTTTGCATAAAGCTTTTCTTTTCTCATTAAACTTAGAAGTACGTGCAGATGCGCTGCATGTTCCTCTTTGCTTTTAGAGTAAAGAAGAATATCATCTATAAAGACAATTATGAATTTATCCAAATATGGCTTCCATATTCGGTTCATCATGTCCATGAATGCAGCTGGGGCATTGGTTAAACCAAATGGCATGACAGTAAATTCATAATGACCATACGTTGTTCTGAAAGTGGTCTTAGGAATGTCCTCTTCATGTACCTTTAATTGATGATATCCTGAATGTAAATCGATCTTAGAAAAGAATCGAGCTCCTTGCAATTGATCAAACAGATCATCGATTCTCGGTAATGGATACCGATTCTTAATCGTGACCTTGTTCAATTTGTGGTAGTCAATGCACATACGCATTGATCCGTCTTTCTTTTTGACAAATAAGATCGGTGCTCCCTATGGCGATGAGCTTGGTTGTATGAATCCTTTCTCCAACAATTCGTCTAATTGTTTCTTCAGTTCCTGCATTTCTGCGGGTGCCAAACGGTAAGGTGCTTTGGCAATTGGCGCTGTTCCTGGTAGTAGGTGGATTCTGAATTCAACTTCTCTGTCTGGCGGTTGCCCTGGTAATTCTTCTGGAAATATATCTGAAAATTGAGATACTACAGGGATATCTTTTAATTCCTTTCCTTTAGTGTTAATGATTAGGGAAATCAAATACACTAATGATCTTTTTCTTATATAATTGGCTGTTTTCATTACATAGATGAATTTCGTGGATCTAAAGGGTTTATCTCCTTTAACTGTGATCTTTTCACCCTTTGGTGAATTTACTTGTATTGACTTTTGATCACATAAAATACTGGCTTTATTGGCTATTAACCAATCCATTCCTAATACAACATCAAATCTTGTCAGATTCATTGGGTAAAGGTTTGCAATAAATTTTTTATTTAAAAATTCTATTCTTGCTCCCTGCAAAATTTCAGAAATCTTAATAGTTTCTCCATTGGCTGTTTCTACGAGACATTCCTGTGGGAGTTTAGTTAATGATTGATTGAGAAGTTTGCAAAATGAAGTATTAATGAAACTTTGGTTTGCACCAGAGTCAAATAATACCTTAGCAAAAATATCATTAACTAAAAACGTACCGGCGATCATGTCCGGAATCATCTTTGCTTCTTCTGCAGTCAGAACAAATGCTCTAGCAGTTTTAGTGTTCTTGTTGTTCGGGGCTGGAGCTAGTTTCGGACAGTTTGGCTTGATATGACCTTGTTCTCCACAGTTGTAGCATATCCTATTGTTAGGCTTCTTCCTGCAGTCTTACTCCTTGTGTCCAGATATTTTGCAAAAATTGCAATATAAAATGCTCTAGCATTTTTAGTGTTCTTGTTGTTCGGGGCTGGAGCTAGTTTCGGACAGTTTGGCTTGATATGACCTTGTTCTCCACAGTTGTAGCATATCCTATTGTTAGGCTTCTTCCTGCAGTCTTACTCCTTGTGTCCAGATATTTTGAAAAAATTGCAATATATAGAGCATCTTCCAGAATGCTTCCTTTTGCAATACTTGCAGTAGGGTGAAAAAGTAGAACCTACATTTTCCCACGGTTAGAATTTCCAGAACGGAATTCTTGGGTAAGCTTTTGAGCTAGGTTCCTCCTATGGTCTTCTTCTCTTGTACGCACTAATTCACCAGTCAAGGTGTTTGCTAGTTCTACAGCTTCTTCTATGGTTTGAGGTCTAGCTGCCTTGACTACATGCCTAATTTCACTGATTAATCCCCAGATATAACGGGAGATTAATACTGGTTCGGGTGATGCAAGGGTCAGTACTATTCTAGCATATTCAAAGAATAAAGTAGTGTAACCTTTACTATCCACTCCCGTCATCCTAAGGTTTAGAAACTTATTTGCTATATGTTCTTTTTCATTGGGAGGGCAGAATTTTCTTTCCACCATGTTCTTAAATTCCTCCCATTCTATATTGTAAATCCTGTCACTTCCCCTAGTCTGGAGGATAGTGTTCCACCATTCTAAAGCTGAGTTCTTAAATAGATTGGAGGCAAACATTATCTTATCTTCTTCTGCGCACTTGCTTATTTTTAAGACTGCCTCAGTCTTTTCTATCCAGCGTAGAGCTGCAATGGCCCCTTCATTGCCCGAGAATTCCATTGGTTTACAAGACCAGAATTCTTTATAAGAACAACCATAAAACATGGTTCTTCTTCTTTTGGGAATGGGTACTTGAAGTATGGGTCCATTGTTTATGCTGTGACTAGGTTCTGTATAGGTTCGTTTACATCCATTACCACTTTTATCATTATTTTCTGCATCCCTAACATTTTGGATAATAGCTGGCATGGCATCTCTAATTCCTTGGGTTACAAGGTGTCGAATTTCACTATTATTTAGTTGATTTTCATTATTCTGGTTTTCCAGATTTGCTGCGTCGGCCATCTGGATTTTAAACAATTACTAAGTATTAATATCACAGGACAATATCCAATTCAAACAATCACACGACAAGCATGTTGATCAAAATCGTCGAGCATTGCGACTTACTCTATTTTATAATATGCATCTATAATTATTACAATACAACTGGAATAAAAATACAATACTAATATGCATCACTAACCACGAGGTGGTCTATACTACAACATATATATTATCATTTTTTTTCAAACATACACACATATTATATATTATTATTTTTATTATTTTATTATTATTATTATTGCTACTATCACCATCACTGATATGGGTTCATCCAGAACTCCATATTACGCTCGTCATACTTCCAGACGAGTCGTTCTCCTATTTGTCTCATCCTTTCGCTCTCTTCTAAAATCTCCTCACCAAAGGTTCAGAGTTCTTGCACATTCTCAGTGCTCATTGGGGGTGCAGGTGCTGGTACTGGATCTGGGTACTGTGGCATGGGTTCTTCCTAAGGATATGGTTTCTCTAGGATTTCCCTAATGTATTCATCATTATCAAAATAGGGATCTAGAGGGTCCAGACCTGGGTAAGCTGCTAGGTTTGGCATGGGTTCTTCTGATATTGGATAGCGTTGCTAATAATCCCTATGGTCGTCAAACAAGGGATCGTGGTCTGGGTCTAAGGGATTTGGTGCTGGTACTCTAGGTATCTCAGCTGGTGCTGGGATTTGGTTTTCTGAGTTGACTTCAATCTCCATTGGTTGTATGGGAAACAAGGGTAATGGTTGGGGTGCTATGAGTCGCTCTAAATTATGGTATGCAGCTGTTGTTGCTAGAATATGAAAGTTTGCTAGACTCCTATTGAGCATATCTTGGGTGTGAGCATCGGTTTCTCTCTTAGCGGCTGCTAAAACTCGCTGTTGTTGTAACTTTTTCATCCTCTTCCTACGTTCATTGGCTCCCATACTAAACCATCCTCTCTTTTTAGGAGGGAATGACTCTTCAGACTGAGCCTTGAACACGAATATCCCATCTTCATTGTCAGCTGAATACCCTGAGAGGGTAGGCTGTGAAGAGGTACCTTCGTTTTGAGGTGAGCTGGACAACTGACGGTAGGCGTCTGAAGGTCCTTGGTCGCTCATACTGTAAACTAACAAATAGTCAAATAACACACAACAATAAAATACAGATATGCACGTATTTCTGTAGATAATGTCCTAACACTTTGAATAATATCTTGGTGTCAGCAGAACACTTCTGTGGCTGAATCAGTGGCTTAGCTCTGATACCACCTTCTGTCGCAACCCCTGTCCCCTATCTGTCCCGGGAACGGGCGGCCGCCAGACCAGATTTAGTGGTATCAGTGTTTATCATTTTGGCAGCGGAAAGTATATCAGGACCGTAGTTAAGAAATATTTTATCAGAGTAAAACACCACATTTTATAGAAATAAACACATTGGTATAAAACCCAAGTTTTTATTACAAACGGATTTGTAGGGGTAAACCCTAATTTATTGAAATTAAACTTCTTCTTTATTTAGGTAACTTTTATAGCCACTTTTCCAAGCCTTCAGCGCTGTCCAGCTGGCTTCTATTTGGCTTTCACATTTTGTTACCTGAAACGAGTTTAAAAACATTTTGTCAGTGGGAAATACTGGTAAGTGAATCCCAGTTTAATCAAGAAGAGTTTTATCTTTTAACAGTATTGAGAACGATTACAATGTTTATTTCTACATAATTACTCATTCAGTACTGTCAATCCTGACTTGGGGGGTCATATTACACATTGGCTAACTCTTTGTCCAATGGTAACGTGTTCCACATTTTGTATACAAAACCCCAACATACCGACAGTAATTGAAGAATTACAAAGACTCAATTACTGCTAATCACATTGTAAATTATTTAAGGTTTTGTAAAAATAGTTTGCAAAAAGGAGGATTACTCACATTGTTTTCTTAGGGTTTTCCTTAAGGATTTCCTGGTGATTATCTATTAATTACACAAATGCACACGCGTTAGTATAATAACCCAATATTTACATTAGTAATACCCTCCCCGAGACGTCATTCCAACGACTACGTCGGGGAGAACCACGACAGCCGTTACGGAACCCTGGATCAATCGGGCAGCGTATCTAATACGTAACCGGGGGTTATAATACTTACAACGAGGCAGAACTTCGTTATTTAGGGGGTATAATACCCGATTATAGCTTCTACAATTATGAAATTCGGGAGAGAAAGAATTTTTGTGAGCGAATTGGGACTGAAGGCCGATGCCTTCTATTTATAGTGTCTGATCGACACTTCCTCGCGGCCCGTGTAAGCCGAAGGTAAGTCCTTCGCGGCCCGCGACATAGGTTATGTAGGCCCTAGCCTTGACTGGTCATTGGACTAGACTTGACACGATCTCGACACGTGGCAGCTTAGGGTGTCGCCCTGGTGGTTGGTTGTCGCGCCCCGCGTAGCCTGAAGCAAAGCCTTCGCAGCCCGTGAGCGACCCCATTTTCTTGTTTTTATTTAATATTTAATTATGTAAGGTATTTTGGTCTCGGTTTTCGCATACGGGGGATGATTTAAGACATATAGGGATCTTTTAAATATATTAGGGGTGTCGAAAAATATTTTGGAGGGTTGTTATAATCCCTATGTAATTTGCCCTGGTGATTGAAATGTATATTGGAATTAACATTAACAAGAGACCATATACATAAGAAAAAAAATATAACTGATTTGTACTAGTTAAAAACATGGTTTTTGGTAACGAAAACAATTTGGGAGCAGATTTTTGAAAAATTTTAATTATTTAAGAACTATAAAAAAATCAAGTTACACGCTTATAAAATATGTTATTAAATGAAGCTAAAAGACCAGGTATTTAGCAAGACAAGCTGTTTTTTAAAATTGTATTACATGGTAATTGAAGTGGCATTCAATTTTTTTTAAAATTGTTATAGACAAAAATAATTTTAATTTAAAATTCTTTGTAAAATTGATTTAAACTTAAATAAAATTAGGTGTTAGTATCCAAATGTGTTACATTGATAAAATTAAAACAAAGAAAGGGTATTTTAGTCATTATATTGATATTTTTGGTGTTAGTAACCAAAGGTGTTACAAAATTGAAACTATAAATCCTAAACCTGTAAAAAAATTTAGTATCTAAAGGTGAAAATAGCTATAAATGATAGGATCCATGACTATAATTATAGAGGAATCTACGAACCTATACTAAATCTGCAAAGTTGTTTGTTCCAAAGTATGGGTACTGACATGTTTGCATGCATTTAAAAAAAAACCAACTAAAAAGGGATAATCAAGGACATATATATATAAGATAATGGTACCAAAATTAAGGGGGTGTGAAAATTATATGAATTAACCTTACAAATAAAAAAAGAAAACTAAATCAATATCCTAAATTTTCTAAAAAAGTATGAGGGTTTTTGATCAAATCAATTTATTAGTTGGAATTGATGTAGTGACAATTTCCTAACAAAGTAGAAGTTACTCACAGGGGTAACAGAGAGATCAAATCATTTTATTAGTTGGAATTGATACATTGTTTGGTGCTTTCTTAGAAGTGGGAAGATTTCAGGCCCAAATCCTGGCCAGCACCAGATACCAGTCTTGCAATTATGGCTTTTAGTTAGACCAAAGGGTATGGGGCTCGGCATCGGGCCGTCCCCCCCTTTTAGGGCCGTCGCACACCGCCCCCTTGGGGGCCGACTCGGCAGTTTCGTCGGATTTCAGACAGTGTTGACGGGGCTTGTGATTGGCTGCTTGTTCATTGGTGGGCCCCTCTCTCCTTTATTAAAATATTGATTTTTTTTTATTAAAGTGGGTAGTCCCCCCACACCCTTGGGGAGTCTCCAAAGAGACTATCCTCCCCATACCCAATATCCTTAAAGCCAGAAGGCAAACATTGAACATCGTCAAGTGCATATTCCAATCCATGTGCGTCCGTCAGATTGTTTGACTTTACATGTATTGCAAGTAGCATCACCAAATCCTAACAGATTGGTTACAAAGTGTGTGAGACATCTTCAATGTCTCAAATTAGATGTTTTTGGGTAGGATATGTCAATGGGTCTTGCTATTCACACACCCCCACCTACCCTTTTGTCTATTCACACACCCTCCAGTGTCGAGTTGTGGCCTGAGCGCGGCGTTCTGGTCCTGTCACCAAACCCGTCAGTCTTTGTCTGGTTAACCGGACCAAAACGCCGCGCTCTGACCACAGCTCGACACTGGGGGGTGTGTGGATAGACAACATGGGTGTGTGAATAGACATGCCCTATGTCAATACCTCATGGAAAAAAAAAAAAATCCCATAATATAAAAAAGTATGGGGAAGCAACTTTTATTGGATAAATGGAACTCACGATTTTTGATTAATCTATTATGCTGATCATACATGATACACGTATTAGTGCACTCAAATACACTATTAACTGCTTATATATGCAAAAGTTTACGACCTTAAAGGACTTGGTTATCGGTCAGAAGCCCTAGACAAATAACAAACTAAAATAATAACTATTGAAATGAAAACAACGTAGAAGTAACATTAGTAATAAAATGAGGTATAAACTTGCAATTTAGTAGTAATGGACACTTGAAAATAATCTATCACCTATAAAAAATGCTTGGGATCATTAGTAAAACGTCCAACAAGGGTGTATGTAGTAGATCTATTTACTACAGGACTCCTTGACATGCCAACTAACCTTTGAAGGAGCTAAGATTCAAATAACCCAAGTAAATTTCTATGCAACATATTCACATTAGTTGAAGAACATCATCAGCTTTTACTCCGTATTACTCTCTCCTTTCTTCATAAATATATACCGAATTCGGTTCTCACAATCTAGATAGAGGAATTTTTCCTAAAGGTGAAAATATGAAAAGAAAAGGAAGAATAAGGTGCTGTTTGTTTTTTCAGAGGTAAAATGTCTGTAGTCTGCGGACCACATCTGCAGGCATCTGCAAGAGAAGATGTGGACCAAATGTCTGCAGTCTGCAAGGAGAAGAGGGTTTGTTTTTTTTTTTTCTTCAAAAACAACTTCACACAAACACATAACACACACAACAGAGGTCTGCTCTCTCTCTCTCTACAAACTCTCTCTCTCTCTACAACCACCACCACCGCCGCACCACCTCCACCACCACCACCGAACCACCTCCGCCATCACAGGTCTGCTCTCTCTCTCTCTCTACAATCACAGGTTTGAGAAGATCTCTCTCTCTACAAACTCTCTCTCTCTCTTCGTCACCGTCGTCGGCCACTGCTCACCGGTCAAACACCATCATCATCTTCATCGTCACCGCGGAATTTTCTCTCTCTAAAACAGGGGTGCGTGTGTGTGTAATCTGGTACATAAGGGTGATGAAGAGGTGGGGTTTGGGGGGTGTTGTGGTGACATGCCGAGGTGGGATTTGGAGATGGTGGTGGTGGAGGTGGTGGTGGAGGTGGTGGCGGAGATGTGGTGGCAGGTGGAGGTGGTGGCGGAAGAAGATCTGTGCATTTTTTTGAAGATCTGTAGGTTTGTGAAGATGAATGTTATTGGCTTTTTTTTTTAAGCTAATTGAAGCACTTTTCAGATCTTCTTAAAAAAAAAAAAACAAACGGTCTTCAAGGACAGACATAAGCTCTTTGTAGATGTTATAAGCAAAAACAAACAGCCCCTAAGATGATGCAACTTCATTGACCTTGGGTTTAAGATTTAGCTACAAATAGATTGCTTCCTCAAAAAGGAAATGCATATAAAATAACTCATAAGCTGATAAGAAGCTAGGCTCTTACATGAAGTGAAGAGCGCTCTTGTTGGGTAGCCAAGGATGACTTGCCTAGTCCCAACTCAAGGTGAAAGAAAATAACACCTTGGTTGGTTTGTGAGGCGGTCACTACTTGGCTAACTTGACGCACTCTTCTTTCTCATGTTAGACCTTATCTTCATAATATATATGCTAGCAGTTACACTCTTCTATCTCTAATAATGTTTTCTTGTTGGCCAAGTTGAGTCATCTCTATATAAGCAACCAAGTTATATTATGGTATTGTGGTTATGAGAGATTAGTTCAGTTTTGAGTTATTTTCTAATAAATTGGAGAGCTACTTCCGATTTCATTGAATGTGATTTCTGATTTTCTGGACTTGAATTGGTATCAAAGCCTTTCAAGTCCCTGGAATTCTTCTAGCTAGCTGAAGAGAAGGGGTCAAATATTCTGCAACCTAACCGAAGGGCTGGCTGGAAGGTGGTTCCTAACGGATATTTGTCCTATATATAAATATATAAAAGATAATGGTACCAAAATTAAAGGGGTGTGAAAATTATATAAATTAACCTTACTAATAAAAAAAAGAAAACTAAATCAATTTCCTAAATTTTCTAAAAAAAGTATGAAGGATTTTGGGTTTTTTATCAAATCAATTTATTAGTTGGAATTGATGTAGTGACAATTTCCTAACAAAGTAGAAGTTACTCACAGGGGTAACAGAGAGATCAAATCAATTTATTAGTTGGAATTGATACATTGTTTGGTGCTTTCTTAGGGTGAGGGGGGCACTCCCCTAAGAGGGGAGTCCCCTCTCTTACGCATAACCAATCCTCGTGTGCCACGTCAACTCCCCTCTTAAACTCCCCTAACACCCCAATTTGATGGCGACACTCCCCTCTTAGGAGAATCGTTTTTTATTCAAAAAAAAAAAAAAAAAAAAAGAAAAGTTTTGATTGGTCCATGAGTTCTCTCTCTCCTCCCTCTCTCCTTCCTTTCTTCGGTGAATCCCCACCGGTTTTGGCCCCCGATTTCCCTCCCCTCTTGGTTGGCATCACCTCCCCGCTCGGTAACTTGGGTCCCCGAAGGGAGTCACCGAGGGTGCCCCGGACACCCTTAGAAGTGGGAAGATTTCCTTACCCAAATCCTGGCCAGACAGCAGATACGAGTCTTGCAATTATGGCTTTTAGTTAAAGCCAGAAGGCAAACATTGAACATCGTCAAGTGCATATATTCCAATACATGTGCGTGCGTCAGATTGTTTGACTTTACATGTATTGCAAGTAGCATCACCAAATTCTAACAGATTGGTTACAAAGTGTGTGAGACATCTTCAATGTCTCAAATTAGATGTTTTTGGGTAGGATATGTCAATACCTCATGGAAAAAAAAAAATCCCATAATATAAAAAAGTATGGGGAAGCAACTTTTATAGGATAAATGGAACTCACGATTTTTGATAAATCTATTATGCTGATCATACATGATACACGTATTAGTGCACTCAAATACACTATTAACTGCTTATATATGCAAAAGATTACGACCTTAAAGGACTTGGTTATCAGTCAGAAGCCCTAGACAAATAACAAACTAAAATAATAACTATTGAAATGAAGACAAAGTAACATTAGTAATAAAATGAGGTATAAACTTGCAATTTAGTAGTAATGGACAGTGGCGGATCCAAGAACTTTTTCAGTGGGTTCGTTTTGATATATTCTCACTATTTTTTTTTCCAATTTTTCCAAACCGAGTGGGTTCACGTGAACGCACAAAACATGACTGGATCCGCCACTGTTAATGGACACTTGAAAATAATCTATCACCTATAAAAAATGCTTGGGATCATTAATAAAAAATCCAACAAGGGTGTATGTAGTAGATCTATTTACTACAGGACTCCTTGACATGCCAACTAACCTTTGAAGGAGCTAAGATTCAAATAACCCAAGTAAATTTCTATGCAACATATTCACATTAGTTAAAGAACATCATTCCTTTTACTCCGTAACTCTCTCCTTTCTTCATAAATATATACCGAATTCGGTTCTCACAATCTAGAAAGGGGAATTTTTCCTAAAGGTGAAAATATGAAAAGAAAAGGAAGAATAAGATGATGCAACTTCATTGACCTTGGGTCTAAAACTAGCTATAAATAGATTGCTTCCTCAAAAAGGAAATGCATATAAAAAAACTCATAAGCTGATAAGAAGCGGGGCTCTTACATGAAGAGAAGAGCGCTCTTGTTGGGTAGCCAAGGATGACTTGCCTCGTCCCAACTCAAGGTGATAGAAAATAACACCTTGGTTGGTTTGTGAGGCGGTCACTACTTGGCTAACTTGACACACTCTTCTTTCTCATGTTAGACCATATCTTCATAATATATATGCTAGCAGTTACACTCTTCTATCTCTAATAATGTTTTCTTGTTGGCCAAGTTGAGTCATCTCTATATACGCAACCAAGTTTTGGTATTGTAGTTATGAGAGATTAATTCAGTTTTGAGTTATTTTCTGAATGGATTGGAGTGGTACTTCTGATTTCATTGTATGTGATTTTTGATTTTGTGGACTTGAATTGGCATCAAAGCCTTTCAAGTCCCTCGAATTCTACTAGCTAGCCGAAGAGAAGGGGTCAAAGATTCTGCAACCTAACCGAAGGGCTGGTTGGAAGGCCAGTTGTGATCCCCATTTTCAGTAACTTATATAGATCCCAGGAGACCATGAATTTAACCCATCAATCAAGAACAAAATAACAATAAAACAAGAACAAAGAAGAGAGGGATTAACCCTAATACACAATCGTATTAATATCTGATTATTTCAATGTACAAAAAACAAACTGAAACCCGTATCCTATTTATACATACTGAACGGTTGCGTCTTGAACCATCGCGCCTCTTCGCGAACGATTATGTCTCTTAAATATGTGGTTGTGATTAAACATGAAAATGTGTGTCTCTAGAATCAAAAGTCGCGTCCCCTTGTTCCCTGATGTTGCCGAAACCGAATGGGTGTGCCAAAGAGAGACATCTGTTCCTTTAGTGAAGTTGGTTATCAACTTCTGATTTGTCACTTCTAGTCCCCGAACTTTAAAACTACCTCTAAACTACCTATTAACTAATTATACTTCTGACCCGTATCTTCTCTTTCGAACCTAATCAACAAGACTTAGGGGCTGTTTGGCTAAACTTTTCAAAACTACTTATTTGCTTATTTGCTAAGCAAATAAGCAAATAAGTAGTTTTGAAAAGCTCCATTTTAAAGCTTTTCAAAACTAGTTATTTGCTTATTTGCTTTTCAGAAAAGCAAATAAGCAAATAAGTAGTTTTGAAAAGCTTAGCCAAACAAGCCCTTAGACAATTAAAGTCCAACAATTCCCCCTAATTGTTTAAGTCTTGTTCTTCTAATCTTCGTGCTCCTTCCTGGGTAATCTCTGAACCCGGTGTCTTTAACCATATGCAACTTCGGGATCAACTTTCTTGGGAGACTTGTAAATTGTTGATTTCCATGAATGAAGGATGGCTTCCCTTGCGCGTACTGTTTACCTTTTCCGCTGCCCTGACCGCTCGTTCCTACATTCAGACCCGCACCAATATGCTCGGTTCACCCGATGATTTCCTGCCTTCCCTCAGACGAATCTTCTGAATCGCGAAACCATTACCTTGATTGAAGAATTGAACCCATGATCTTGATTCTTTGAGCCTTGGCTCAGATACCAATATATATCCCATAAGACCATGAATTCAACCCATCAATCAAGAACAAAATAACAATCAAACAAGAACAAAGAAGAGAGGGATTAACCCTAATACATAATCGTATTAATAAACTGAAAAATTGAATCTGATTGTTTCAAGGTACAAAAAACAAACTGAAACCCTAATCCTATTTATACATAATGAACGGTTGCGTCTTGAACCATCGCGTCTCCTCGCGAATGATTATGTCTCTTAACTATGTGGTTGTGATTAAACATGAAGAGGTGTGTCTCTAGAATCAAAAGTCACTTCCCCTTGTTCCCTGATGTTGCCAAAATCGAATGGGTGTGTCCAAAGAGACACATATGTTCCTTTAGTGAAGTTGGTTGTCAACTTCTGATTTGTCACTTCTAGTCCCCGAACTTTATAACTACCTCTAAACTATCTATTAACTAATTACACTTCTAACTCGTATCTTCTCTTTCGAACCTGATCAACAAGACTTAGACAATTAAAGTCCAACAACTTATTACAGGAGAAAGGGACGTGCAACCATGGAAGGCGATGATGGTCATAGACCAGTCGTGACTATTAAAGAAAACAATACTACTACACTCTAATGTTCAATGTTGAACCATGTGAATTACAACATCTTGGCCATACGTGTGAAAACTACATGAGAGTGGAGAAGTTTCAAGTAGGGTGGTGAACTGTAATTTAGAACTAGGGTGGTGAACTATAAGTCTTCTGATTATCTCATATCCCTTACCTTACCTAATCCAAATCAAATTCCAAATCCAACTTTAGAAAGAAAACATGACGATCCCAATTCCCCCTAGGTCTTAACACTACAAGAAAGGAAGACCTTTAGTGGCGACGACAATAGCGGCGACAGGCCAAATGTCGTCGCTATTGGTCGATCCGCGTCCCACCACCTAACATCAATCCCCAGCCGTTGATCCTTACCCTGATCCAACGGTTGGGGACTTAAGAACCAATAGCGGCGACAAGTATTAGGGTATTAGCGGCGACTGTTTGTCTCCGCTAAAGATCTGTGGACCCTCATCAAACCCCAGCCACTGATATCTTATCTCGATCCAAATCAATAGCGGCGACGGTTAACCAATAGCGGCGACAGGTTGTCGTCGGTAATGCCCGGACGACATAAACTCTACACAGCGGGCTTTTTTCCCTCTTTCCTCACTTTCCCCCTTTTCTTCTTCTCTTAGGCGACGGATTCCGGCGATTTATCCCCAAATCGGTTAGTTTAAGTTTGTATGTTGTTAAATTTCTTCTCTATTTTGTTATATACATGTTATAGTCTATAATTTTTGTGTGTTTTTGTGTTTATGCTAGAGAAATCGGCTCACTACCATCACCTCTCCGGTCACCACCATCACTTCTCCGGTCACCACCTCGTCTCCGCGGTCTACATCTACTTGAAAACTTGAAATTATGGTTAGTTTTATATGAATTTTTTCAAAGTTTAGAAATTGTATAATTTTTTGTTTAGGTATGTAAATGTGTATGTAAGGATGTATGTTTGTATGTAAATGTTTGTGAAAATGTATAATGTAGGTGTATTTGGTGAAAATGAGCATATGTAGGTGTATGTATGTGTATGTAGGTGTATGTAAGGATGTATGTTTGTAGGTATATAAGTCAACATACGTTACAAGAAGGGGATTCAACTAATGGATCCCGGGCGAGAGCCTCAGCGCGCCATAGGCTAAGGACACCAAGGCAACATCGGCGGGAGTCCGACAACCGCCGTGGGTCTGACGTACATTGCCGTCTTGGGCCACCCCCAACGACAATATAGACGACAGGTCCGATCCTGAAGACTCCACCTATTATGCGGAGTCCCACAACGTTTTTAGCCGGTTAGATAACGACCGGGACGCATACAGACATGCGCAACCACGCATAACTTATGATCGTGCAACGAGGCACGATTACAGTTCGGTTTACCGACTGAAGTCCGCAGCTGGCAGTTCCAAGTTCATAAAAGGAATTGCCCTAGCACCACTAACATGATCAAAACTTCCACCAAGTGTGGGAAAATACAATGGGTTGACAGACCTATATGACTATATTGGTATGTTCACTAGTGTCGGCCTCGTTGGCGGCTGGACGCAACCACTATGGTGCCATCTTTTTATCCAAACCCTTACTGGCAATCCAAGGGCCTGGTTTGACAGTTTACCAGTGGGCTCACTAGTATCGCATGAAGATTTGCAAGAACAATTTCTTGCGCATTTCAGCCAACAAAGGCGACACGTCCGAGATACGACGGGCGTTATGTTGATCTGGCGCAGGAACAACAAAGGCTTGGAGGCCTTCATTACCAGATTTAACATAGAATGCCTCGAGATCGACGAGGTATCCGACGCGCTAGCACGCACACATTTCTGTTATGCCGTCAGGCATGACGAAATGATCAAGACGATTTCTAGTAAGGAGGGCTAACCAAAGAAATGGGACGACGTTATGACGGCAGCCAAAACGTTCGCCCAAATAGAGCGCTCATTACTTCAAAACAAAGACAAAGATTGTACTTCGTATGCTGGCCTGCATTCTTCAAGACAAGAATCATCAAGGCGCAACAACAGCAAGCGCCACAAGAACTCGTGGACGCGCGACCATGAGTCCATATCATATGATACGTATGGGTCCCAAGCGGACACCAGATCTACAATCAACAACCATCGGGATCATCGGACAACGAAGAAAGAGAATCGGGACCGACAATGGACCGATCTCACCAAATCACCAAAAGACATTCTTCTAACTGAAGAATGTAACTTTAAACCCACAACACCGATGAAAAATAAGAAGGGGCAATGTAACTTATTATCAAAAAAAATATATTTAAAAAAATTAATAATTTAGAATGTAGGATAAGTTAGAGATGTGTAGGATAAATTACGAGTTGTGTATAATAAATTTCGATATCATGTGTAGGATACATTTCAATATGTGTATGATAAATTTTGAAATGTGTAGAATAAATTTTGATGTGTGTAGAAATTTTTTTATGGTAGAGGATGATAGTCTTTATGATTAATTAATTAGTCAAAGATAATAATAAATAAGATGAAAAAAAATATTTGATGTTTTACAATTTTACCCTTTTTTCTTTTTCTTCTCAATTATTTTTTCTTCTCAAATGAATCTCCCCTATACATATAATCCGTTAAATACATTGTATGAATTATATTTAGTAGATAAAATTTAAAGGAGGATGTTTTTAACTTTAAGTAGGGTGTAATAGTGAAGAAAATAGATTTACTGAATAATAACCAAATTTTAAGATTACTTAAGTCAAACTTAAAAAAGTAATAAACTATTAATCATAAATTATTAGGATCTAAAAAAACTTATCATAATATTTTGGGGAAAGTGAAAATGGGGTGATGCACACCTAAACTTAGATGTAAAACCACTCAAAACTACGTCGTTTTGATTAATTTATCTCATAACTAAATCTTAAAACAATTAATCATTAACACTAACCTTGACTGCTTTCACTGAAATTGAATTACAGTGGAAATAATAGAAACCAAACTCTATAATGGCGGGTTTTCGAATGAAATCCTTTCCGAAACTGTAGAAACCAATTCAATTGAAAACTGTGTATATTCTTGTGAATTAGGAATTCCATATATATGGTTGTGCCCAATCAAAATCAATTTAACTGAAAAGGGTTCTATTGCTCTGCCCAATCAATTTAATTAAAAACTATTAATTTTTTTTTATGATTTGGGATTTCAATACACTGTCTGCGCTACCAATTCAATTAACAACTATGGAATAATTTTGTGACTTGGAAATTCCATATCTATTGTTGCACAACATCGAACTAATATAAATTTATCATTTTATTCGCCTTCCTGTTTCCCTTGAATTTAATTTAGGGTTTGGTTTTTAACTGTTTGAAGAAACTGTGATTCGAATGATCGGAGTCAATCAGACCAAGGGTTTAGTTCTGCATAAAAGGGGTAAGTCCTCTCGTTCGATTCGAGGTTAAACTGGGTTTCTTC
The DNA here is from genome assembly GCA_030545235.1 of Helianthus tuberosus. NCBI lineage: Eukaryota > Viridiplantae > Streptophyta > Magnoliopsida > Asterales > Asteraceae > Helianthus > Helianthus tuberosus. The sequence goes on along the minus strand of CM060352.1, from coordinate 32,703,317 downwards.
TCCGATGATATCTTCAAAACGAACAGCCGTTAGACTCGCCATGGGGAGAATGGGGGTTCTCTCTGTGACCACCCTCCAGAGTGAGAATATGTACATATCTCAATGAAGAAGAAGAAGAAGTAGTGAAAGTGAAGTGAATGTGACTTAGGAAATCATACCTGGCCTGTCTTATTTATAGCTGGATTTGGGCGGGAAAAACTTGTTGACGGATATCATAACGGAAGGCATTTTCCGTAAGCGGTTATGCCCTTTTCCGTTGATCATTAACATCCGTTCAAGCACATGGATCGTGAATGTGATCAATGGCTGCGGAGATGCCACGTGGAAAGTGGGTTTGTATGGATCTTTCTCTAAGTCGGTGCCATCATCGTGACTTAGATGAACGTTTAGGATTAAGCCACGTCACCATTCGGTTGTAACTGAATGGTGGTGCACGATGAAGTCTTCCAGAAGGTCCACAGCTGTAACCCTTTATGCTTCTGCCACGTGTCAATTCTGTTATAACAGAAAGGGACACTTTTGCTTAAGTCTTGGTTCCTGGCGCGCAGAGATGTTTGAGTTCCTATCTTCAAGTCTAACTGTACCCTTACGCGAGTCCGCGCATGGGTGTTAGTTGAATGTTAGTTTTCTTCTCTCTCTGGCGCACGGTTATCGAAGGTTGTTTTCTTCTACATCTTTGTTTAGAACCGGTGGGCAGCCACGCAGGGTTCTGTTAAAGATGTTTATGTGATGGGGTTATGGTATGGTCTTTTGTGCCTGCGCAGCAAAAACTAGTTTTAGTTCGTAGTTATTTTTTAGTTTTGATATAAATTAATCAAAATGACATAATTTTTGAAAGGTTTTACATCTAAGCTTAGGTGTGCAACAGCCCCATATTCAATTTTCCCTAATATTTTATATATGTTTTGTTTGCCTCACTTAAATTATAAAAAAAAGTAAAATGCAGTTTGGCTCTTTGAAGTTTGGTCTAGATTGTCGCCTCTCTCCCTCTCTTTTACTTTTTGCTATCTGAAACGCTAATATTGTTATATCATTGCCATCTGCCCCCGAACGTTAGTTGGCTGTTACGTTGACCGTTAGATTTAGGGGCAATTTGGTCTTTTCACATCCAAAGCTTCCTACACTTGCGACCTCCCTTATCTTTTCACCCTTACCCTCCCTTATCCTATACTTGCCACCTCCCTTGGTCTTTTCACGCCATTCTTCATTTCTCCCCTTCTTCTTCACCGGTGACCAACAATGTCCGGCGATTCAGCAGCTCCTCTTCACAACGAACAGATAATGGAATCACCGTCGATTTCCACAACGAACACGTCCATGGTATGTATATCAAGCACATTTTTATATACATTTTATATATTGATCAATTTCCTTAAGATTGGAGTAACAGTAACGAAAAATATTCACTGAACTATATCAACTTTCATAATCATTCAATTTAAGTCAGTTTGGAAAAAGTATCACAAAATAGTAATCAAGATTCATATACATGTTTCATTTGTCTTACTTTTTTAAGCAATACTTTGAAAATGTGGTTACTTTGAAATTAGCTCTTTTAATTGTCACACCCCAACCGATGGAGGAATCATCGGGGTGCGGCACTAGGCGAATCAGATTGCTCAAGAGAATCCATGTTGGTGCACTATATGTCTGTTGATTACGTCATAATCAAGTCTTGTGTCTAGATAGGTTGAATGTACACAACAGGGTTTTAATTAGGGTTTAGACATGTGTAACATGAAGATTTCGCTTGAAATCAGTTCAAGCGAAATCAACATGTCTTGATTTCGCTTCAGGGATTTCGCTTCAGGCCAGTTCAAGCGAAATCTTCACATCTATATATAGGGTTGTTGTCATTTCACTTGGTACGCGACTTCCGAAGGTGTAACGAAGTGCTGCCAATTTTCTGTCAGGTTGTAAACATTGTTATTATCAATACAAGCAACAGATTAAAGAGTACAAGCTGTTTACGTGTCCGGTTTACTGATTCCGCCTTTAAACTGGATGTAAAACTCTTCTGAACGACTCAATAGGGTCAAACAACGATCCAACAAGTGGTATCAGAGCTCAGGACGAGGAGTTCATACTACTACAGCTTGATTCTACCGGATTTTCTTATTTCTACTCACTTCTTTTCTTACTTTTCAGTTCTGAACAAGTTCCAACGGTCGAAATGGTCTGATTTTCATGTATAACGTGTAAAACTGAGTTATAACAAAGCCTACAAAGTTTCGGATTAAAATTCTGGTTAAAACTTGTTAAAATTGATCTAAAACAGTATTTCGCTTGAAAGGTTTCGAGGTTACAGGTAGATTTCGCTTGAGAAGTTCAAGCGAAATAAAGTTTGTGGTTTTCGCTTGAAGTTGAAGCGAAACTGTCTTGTCAGATTTCGCTTGAAGGTTCTGATCTGTTGAAGCGAAACAGTTGGTCTCGCTTGAAACTGATTGGTTGGTTTGAATCTTGTATTGTTGAAGCGAAATAGAGGATTTCGCTTGAATCAGATATGGACTTGGTTTTCGCTTGAGATCAGTTGAAGCGAAATAGTGGATTTCGCTTGAACTGAGTTATTTTGAGCTGTTTTCGCTTGAGGCTGTATATACTTCAAGAATTTCGCTTGAAGTTGCTGAAGTTTCAAAACTTTGAAAATTTTACTAAGTGTTTGTTTGTTTGTTTGATTGCACGTGATTTGAGGTGATTTACAAGGCGCAAATATCAAGAAGAAGGTTTAAAAAAAATGTCAGGAGAAAGTGCTCATGATAGATGGTGGAGAAGAGACAGTGCAAGATGGGAGATTGGCAAATTGAATGAACCATTTAAGGAAGCACAAAGAGCCAATAGATGGAATGAAGAACTAGAGTGTTACATGGATCCACATGGTAATCCAGTAGTTGATCCATCAAAAGTGGATTTTGATGCTGTAACCAATATGTTTCCAAGTGAGGGCACGTTCAACACAAGAAGGCTTTCTGATAAAAGCTATTTGCCAAATTTGATGATCAAGTTAAGAGAAGTTTTTGAAGAAAGTTTACCGAAGGTGGTAGAGATGAAGAAGAGAAAAGAAGAAGAACTGAAGAAGATGATTGAAGAAGTGAAGATTGTTGCAAAGCTTGCTGAAGAGGAACAGAAAGCTGAAGAAGAACAGAAGAATGCAGAAGTTCAGAAAGAAGAAAAGGAGAACAATCAGAAAGATGAGTTAGAAGAACCGATGCTGAAAGAAACTGAGGTTAGAAAATCTTCTGATTTATCGAATGTTAAATTGGTTGATGAAAAAGAAAACAAGTGCAGGAATTGCATAGAAATGTGCAAAGCCTGTACTGAAAAAGATGACATCATAAAAACAAAAGATATTGAAACAAGCAAACTTGAAAATATTTTCAAAATGAAATGTAATGAAATGATTGAGAAAGAAGAAATTTTGAAACTAAAAGTTGAAAAATTAACACAGAAATGTCAAGGTCTTGAAAAGGATAATGATGTTTATAGACAACTGTGTTCTACAAAATGTGTTGATTGTGTTGAAAAAGAATCGAAATTTCAAGATTTACAAAAACAGTATGATTCTTTAAAGTGGTCGAGTCAGAGAGTACAAGAAGCTTATGATACTTTGAAGAGCCAAGTCAAAAGTTTTGATCAAAGATTGTCAGAAACTTTAGTTACTAAAGAAATGTATGAAAGACAGTTTAAAGGAAAACAAATTGAATTAAACAAATGTGTTGATGAAATTGCAAATCTTAAACAAGTCTTGGCTGAAAAAGAAAAGGTTGTTACAAAACTTCAAAGTTATCATAATTCTTCGTACATTCTCGAACGCATTTTCAACATCACACCAGATGACAAAGATACTGATAATTCCAAAAAGGGTATTGGTTCAGAATTTCATCAGGTACCACCACCATTGAGAAACAGTTATACTTTTTATGATGAGGAAAAGGTGGCAAAGGGTTTGAACATAGCTGACCAGTTACCTGAAAGTATCGATGTGACTTACTCCAAATCTGATGATGCTAATGATTCAGAGGTGGTAAGTAAGGTTGTTGAAAGCGTTTTGAAAGATGAGTCTACAAAAGGTAAGTCTGAATCACAGGATGAAGATGAAGGAAATTTTTATGATGGTTATTCGAAAAACACAAAATCCGAGAAAAGTTTGAATGATGATTCAAAAGGATTGGTTTATACCATGATTGGATCGGACAAATTATTCTTAGATGTTGTATTCCCGATTCAAAATGTGATTTCAGAAAAGGTCAATCAAGTTTTCAAAATGGTTGAGATTGAGAAGTCTGAGATTCCAAAGTTTGCTAGTAAAGGTCATAGATCTTTTTATAACAAACCTGGTTTTAAGAAGAAAAACATGAAGGCTGGTTTGGGTTATAAAAAGAAACAGAATTGGAATCAAAGTAAAAAACCAAATATGCAACAAAAGATGAGTTTTGTTCAAGGGAAAAGTTTGAAAGAAGAGGAAAAACTCAAAATTGGACAACAGTCTAATGATGAGTTTGATGTGATGAAAAAGAAACAACAACAGGCCAAGGATGTTTCAAAGAAAGTGTGTTTTAAATGTGATCAAATTGGACATGTTGCACGAAAGTGTCCAAATCCAAAGCCTGTTGATGTTGAAAAACAGAAATCTGAGGATGTGAAATCAAGGTCAACCAGATTTGATTCGAAACAAACTTGGAGGTACAATACAAACAAGTTTTCTTCAAATCAAAATTGGAAATCAAACCCGAACAGGTTCGATTCAAGACAGACGTGGAATTCTCACACACCCAGATTCAGAACTACACAGAGTTGGAGAACATCTGTTGATATGACAAAACCTAAAGAGTTTTGGAAACCGAAAAATGTTGTTCAAAATCAAAAGGTTCAAAAAGAGACAAATTTTTACAAAAGAGGTACTCCGGAAGGTCAAATGTGGAGTATTAAGAAACAAGTGACGTTGGTGAAAGATGAGAAAGTTGAATTCAAAGTTGAACAAGTTTTAAATGACAAAGAGTTTCCAAAATTGAATGAACATTATTGTATTGAAATGCCTAAGGTCCAACAGACCTGGGCAAAATTGTTCAAATGATTGATAAAGTTTGAATGTGCAGGTGCTCAACGAAGCTGAAGATTGTGAAAATGGTAGTTGGAGCAACCTGGCACAGGAAGAGGTTGCAGGACCCTGGTTTGGTTGAACAGGGAGATTAGTTTGACTGTTTTCTGTATATAAATAAACATTATTTTCAAAACCCTAAAAATTTGAAAAATTAAAAACCAAAAATATGTTTTTAGTTTGTTAAAATTTGAAAAACCAAAAATATATTGTGTTTAATTTTGTTTGAATGTATGTTGATTGAATATGCCGAAACCCTCACGGCTGAACAAACATGATTACTTTCATCAGATTGAAAAACGGTTTTCAAACTGTAAAAATCAATGTGTTGTATATCATGGGGGTATGTTATTTTTTCTGCAAATCAGAGCACTTGAAGCAGAAAATGGATGGCGAGACAAAGCTATCAGTGTTGGTTGTCAAATTTTTTTTTAATGGTTTTGCATTTTAGGGGGAGATATTTTGTTGATAGAAAATACAAAAACATTTGAAAAATTTGAAAAAGTCAAAAACATGATAAAATTCAAAATTGAGTTTTTGCGTAAAAAGAGGAAATGATAGTACATCAGTAGACAGTTACAGTACGCTAAAGATTTGAAAAGTATTAAAGAGTTAAACAATCTTACTGATGATGTGTCGATAGGTTTTTACACATTTAGTAGATTTATTCAGGATATAAACCTAAATTCAAACTTGTGAATTCGTGGGGAACACTACTTGGATATATAGGTAACCCCTGAAATCTCGTTTGAAAGGTCTCTTAATCTGATATACTAGGTCTTTATACTCTATGATATCTGGGGTATTATTCCGGGACTTCTGCTGAACGGTAGTTCTGACCTAGTCCCTGGCTAATACTTGCTGCAATGCTTGAAACACAGCATTAAACCCTTAGCATGCTGAAACAATTAAAATTGATATATGCTGCTGTTGTAAGCAAAAAGATCCTCTTAAGGGGACACACCGTAAAGTCGAAGCTGATATCTCTCTGCGTATACGGAAGTATCGATCTGAGATCCCTCGGCCCTCGCATACCTAAATTATATACAGATATCATTGTAGTATTCTCACCTGTAAGACTGATTATTGAGATTCTGGATACGGGAGTATATTCAAGAGGTGGGACACATGAATGATCTAAGTTCTTAATTCATCTAAATCGTATCCTGAGTAAATTGAAATTTGTGTGAGAATTTAAGATGGATCAGTATATCGACAATCGAAGTAAATTGTTTAAGTCTGAGTATGAAATGTAGCTTAACGGTACTTGTGACTTGTCATAAACTGATATGATCCTCTGACGCATACTTAAAACAAAAATATTGTCTGTAAATATGTTTGTACATATTTCTTTACTGCTTTATATTTTCAGAAAATACAAAAAGATTTTTGATTCTGCTTTATTTTCGACAACTGATGTCTGAGTGCTGAGTTTCAATATCTAAGTAAGCTGATTGTGTTTCTGAAAATAAAACAAGTTCATTAATTTGAAACTTGATTTAATTTCAAAAATATCAAAAACAGTTTGTGATATCTCCAAGGTCATTAACTTGAACTTGGATGATAAACTGTGAGGGAGTTGGATTCTTTAACGCTGCCATATCAGTAAAGTATGTTGATAGGGGGAGTAGACTAAAGAAGATTGATTGATATCATGAAAATGTTATTACTTATAGTTGGATGAGTGATTACAGGTTTCAGGAATTCCCACGGAAGCTAAATGATAAAGCTTGAATCAGATATCTCAGATTCTAGCATATCGAGAGGGGGAGTCTGTGAAAGGGGGAGTCTAAGTTGAAGATAAAGATTGAGGAAAGTGTTTACAAGGTTTGAAGAATGATGAAGACAAAGACTTGAAGCCAAAGACTTCATCAACATCCAAGGGGGAGTCTGTTGGTGCACTATATGTCTGTTGATTACGTCATAATCAAGTCTTGTGTCTAGATAGGTTGAATGTACACAACAGGGTTTTAATTAGGGTTTAGACATGTGTAACATGAAGATTTCGCTTGAAATCAGTTCAAGCGAAATCAACATGTCTTGATTTCGCTTCAGGGATTTCGCTTCAGGCCAGTTCAAGCGAAATCTTCACATCTATATATAGGGTTGTTGTCATTTCACTTGGTACGCGACTTCCGAAGGTGTAACGAAGTGCTGCCAATTTTCTGTCAGGTTGTAAACATTGTTATTATCAATACAAGCAACAGATTAAAGAGTACAAGCTGTTTACGTGTCCGGTTTACTGATTCCGCCTTTAAACTGGATGTAAAACTCTTCTGAACGACTCAATAGGGTCAAACAACGATCCAACAATCCATAACAACTATATTGTGACAGTATTTAATGCGTTCATTATCCCATACTAATAAACAATTACAATCACATAAGCTGTCACGAATTTCCTGTTCTCTCAAACAATTCAAATCCGACAACCTAGATTTTAGGTGTGTTTCTAGACTTACTAGCTTGATTTGATGTAGACTGCGACTAACCTGCAACATACGTTAAAATAATGTCAATAAAAAGTATTGGCGAGTATACAGGTTTGCTTTGTAATAGTGTAATAGATAAAAGCTGCGAATTTCCACATACATAAACGTAATACACGACATATATACTCACAAAACTGATACTACCAGCTAAGTCCTCGAGCTGCGATTACGATTGCTAAACTAGACCCCGTTGGGCGCAATAGTACTATACTAGTCATGGTGGGACGTTGCGAGTATAAGTCCTAGCACATATGTAACTAGCATCACGTATAACTATGCACGTAAGTCATTCGCAAGTGATAAGTAGTTTAAGCATTTGATGTAATTCGATTTGATAGTAACGTATGTTACACCCAAAAGTGCAAAAGCGAAAAGGGTTCAAGTATACTCACAGTCGGTGTTCAGCAAGTAAACACAACTTGGTTGGATTGACGGGAGCGCGTCTGAGATTAGCCTGATTACAGATTGATAGCGTAAGCGTCGAACAGTGCGTTAAATGGGGGCGAGTGAACCAAGTGTCAAATGGTAATCTGATCGGATGGCCAGTCGATCGGGTGGCAATCCGTTCGGATGGTCATCCTATAGGATGGCCATTCGATTGGATTGTCACCTCGTTTGGTGAAGATGTGTTTGTGTATGATGGTTTTGCCTTTTGAAGTTTTCGTTGTAGCATTTTGAAAACAGAGAAGTATCTCTACCCTTCAGGTCGGTCGGTCGATCGGACGGCGGTTCGATCAGGTGACGATCCGATTAGTAGGACACTTTAGTGAGAACAAGTTCACAGCAGTTTGTCACTCGATCGGATTGTAATCCGATCAGATGGCAATCCGTTTGGAACTAACTATGAATTGAACGTGTTGAATATTGTTTAAGTGTTGTAGTTCAAAACATCACATGGTCGGGTGGTCGTTCGATCGGGTGGCAATCCGATCGGACGGCAATCCGTTCGACGTTCAGAACTTGAAATGTTGAATTAAATAGTTTAAGTGTGGAACCAAGTGAAAGCCGATCGGACGTCCGATCAGGTGGCAATCCGATCGGATGGTAATCCGATCGGACGGCATTCCGTTCCAACTGCCTTGATCGTCTTAACACTTGATTGTTTTGAAAGTTTGCGGTTTTGATCGAGACGATGTGATAGCGTGCTAAACAACAGAAACTCCATCATGAACCAAGTCATCCGATTGAACAGGAATCACCCAGGTCCGATTAGTTAACTCTCCGTAATGGTTGTTCATGCTTAACCCGAAATCGGTTGTCTCTTTAGACAGAATCAGATCTGGAACCAATACTTCACTTAGAATGAGTAGAAGATCAGAACAAGCTATCATTCCATCGGTTTTGAGTGCATTGAGTGTAAAAGAGTTTGAAGAAAGTCGAAAAAGTTTCTTTCAATCCTTTTATCATTGAAGGTGTCTAGATCTATGCGAAATCGTAGTGAAATCATGTGTAAATCCTTCAGATCTGAGTTATTCTTGGTGGAATGGGGCCAACATTTGAAGTTCATAAGAACTCCATGATGACATCATCCTAGAGCACCTTAAATCCATTGATTTCATGATTAAAAGTTAAGATTCAAAGGTGAAAAAGATGAAGACGTGTGTGTAGATTAAAGAAGTACAAGATTTGAGTAGAAAACTAACAAGAATCGCGAGGAATCGAGAGGAAAATCCCCAAAAGCGTGCTGGTCGAGTGTGAGCTGTCACATCACTGTTCAAGTGATGTGACATGGACTATTTATAGGTGAAGAGGAGAAAAAGGGGAAGGGAGTGCCATGGATCGGATGATTGTCCGATCGGGTGGCTGTCCGATCGGGTGGCAATCCGATCGGATGGCCACTCGATCGAGTGGTCACTCGATCGGTGGTCTTCGGCGAATGGCGTTTCGATGGTTCGTTTTGTTCGTTAAGCTTCGCGATAATTTGGTTACACATTTTCATACCCATATTCATATATTTATTATAATTAGTCACATAGGGTCATATAAATATCCATATTTCAAAGTTGCGATACAATAACCGGGTTCCGTTCGAATATGCGTTCTCTGCGACGCATCATGGCTATCGAGGAGGGTAGAATAGGTCCTCACTCAACATCATTGTGAGAGTTAGTGTGTGTGATGCGATGTGTTAGAGTGATAAGGTATGCGTAATATGCGAAAATACTGCGAAATTGCGATGTATGCGATATAGCTACATTATGATCCGAATCTCTGGTGCTAGGCGTAACGAGTATAACGAGTGGTAACAATGCACGAACGTGCGGGTTGTTACAGTCTCCCCTGCGTTAGGAAATTTCGTCCCGAAATTAATCCAAAAGAAGGGTTGCGAGGATTGATGCGAGTGGGAGTAGCGATTAAGAGCGTTAAGCGAGCGATCGATTGAAATTCGACAAGCGAGAGTGTTGCGATGACTGGCGATGGTAGCGAGTAAAGCTATTCGTATACAAAAGATGGCAACACACAAAAAGCGATCCAAAAGCGTCCTGAATTCTCGAAAATTTGATTAACTCGAAAAGGTTTGAAGAAACTTGTTTATGAAAAATCTTCCCATAGTGCGGTGTTAAACTGTTTCGATGTTCACACCAGCGCTATGAGTGGGGTTTTATTTGGTTACTAAAAGATTTTAGGGTGTAAAAACTCGTTTTACGAGGTTTTCTCGTCACGCGGCAGTAACTTGATTCGATTGTCACCCCATCGTTACAAGATAATCTCGTTTTGTACAACGGTTTTGATCAAAATTTTAGAAAAAGTTTTGTAAGAAAAGCTCGGTTTAAACTTTTGGTAAACAAAGCTTTTTAATAATTTCAAGAATTTAAATTTTAAGGTCGGCCCCGCATGGCACTTTTCCACGAAAGTTCGACAATATGGCTAAAACGCTTATATATAGGAAGTACCAGCGGCGTATCCACCATGTTTTAACCATTTGGCTTCCGTCTCGTGAGGCGGTGTCATACGTGTCAACATAGTAGAGTCAGATTTGCGATGACTCGATCCAAACGAGAAAGGGTTGGATCAAGTCTTGAAAGGCGAACCGAGTGATGAGTCGTTTTCAACTCAGTTTAGTGACACGAGCGAGTGCGATAGGCGGTAAGCGGGATGCGAAAAATTCGATAGTACAACACAAACATAATAAGCGAAGACGGCAGCGACAAGCGTAAAGCGATAAGCGACGAGCGATAGAGAAAACCGTCGAGCGATAGGCGACGATCGATGCGTTGCAAATGATAGGAAATATGCGATTTGATTAGATTAAACGACACCACAAGTTTTAACTAACATTAGACCCCACATGGCTGTTTTTCCACGAAGTTCTGCTGATATGGCTAAAACACTTATATATAGGAAGTACCAGCGGCGTATCCACCATGCTTTAACCATATGAGTTTCGTCCCGTGAAGTGAGGTCATGTGTGCTAACTTAACAAAGACAGCACGGATATTGGTAAGCAATAGCGATAGCGATTACGTTAAGCGATACACGATGAGTGATGTGGCAATATAGAAGCGACAGAGCGACATACAAGCGATAGAGTGATACACAAGCGATAGAGTGATACCCACGATATGCGATAGCGCGATGCACATAATAAGCGATTGTGCGAACACACAATAAGTGATTGAGATTACGAGATAGATTCTAGCGATAATGCGATTGCGAGCGTGTTGACTTACGAAAAGTCTGGCGATTACACGCTTTGAGTTGTGATTGAGATTGTTACGCCTTGCGATGTAGTGTAGTGTGTCGAAAATAGAGTTAATAGTATACTTGGTCTAATAACGTTCAACTTGTATGGCACTTTCCTCACAAGTCATTGGTTGGCATGGCGAAGCACTTATATATAGGAAGTACCAGCGGCGTATCCACCATGCTTCAACCACACGCCTCTGCCCCGTGAATTGGTGTCGCACTGTGTTGACATGGTCGAGACGTTTATATATAGGAAGTACCAGCGGCGTATCCACCATGCTTCAACCACACGCCTCTGCCCCGTGAATTGGTGTCGCACTGTGTTGACATGGTCGAGACGTTTATATATAGGAAGTACCAGCGGCGTATCCACCACGTTCGACCATGCTTTTAACGTTATGGCATCATTGAAACTCATTACGATCTCCGTGCACTGATCACAATAATCCCGTGTGCACACGTGACTAATTTGATCCTTGCACGTTTATCGTACTTTATCTCAAGAATGCATAGTAGGGGTAAAACACATTATATAGTACATAGTGCTAGTATATAGTCTGTGCGTGAGTGCGAGAGAGTGAAAGATAAATAGAGTCCACATTGCGTCGAGAAATAGAACAAGTTCTACATGCAAAAGAAATTAACGGCGAAGATCGTATCATTACAACAACATTGGAAACATAACTAATGTTGCTGTGGAGGACTTCTATGGAGACTGCGGTTGTTGCTGAAATTCCTCAAGTATGCGGCCCTGTGCGGCAGTGCTGGGTAAGATGACCATACTAGTTGCAATTTGCGCAAAAGCGACAGTTAGCTTCTGGCGGGTGATGATACGTACACATGAGACACAGGGGATGAGTTCCGTTGTAGTGACACTTCGAGTGAACTGGAATTGCTTGGATAGGTTCTGGATGCGACAGTTCGTTTGTTGAAGAGTTTGGGCTCATGGTCTTACGTTTGCGGTTGGACTGAGCTTCCTGAAGCGGTGCGTTGGCGTCCGATGTGACAACTCGAGTTTCCGACATTTCTTATTCGCATTTATTACGCGTTTACTGCTTAGTCGTTTGACTTGTTTGTCTTGTAACTGTTACGTTGGATTATAAAGTGGGATGTTGTTTGCATGCTATCTGTTTAACGTGACTTGATTGCTTGATGTTACTTGATGAAACACTTAGATTAATTCACTATGCACACTCGACGAAACAAGAAATGTTTCACCAGTTAAGCTACTCGATGAAACAGGAATCTGTTTCATCAACCACTCGACGAAACAGGTCTGTTTCGCCGAGCCCAGTTTCACCGAAGCCCAGTTCGGGCCCAGAACGTTAAATCGTGTATATTAGCGTGTAACGACCTCTGTTTCACATCTTTGGCAAAAGTTGAAACCCTAGAACCTCCTCTGTGTGTCGGCAGCTCTGTATACTCCCGAACGATCAAAACCATCTTTATCATTATCTCGGTTAGTGTGATTCGTTCCGTGATTGTCTTTGTTTACTTATGTTTGATGATATTGTTTTGATAAATCTGATCAGACAATCGATAGGGTTCTAATAACTATTATGATGATCTAGGGTGTATGATGTTTGATAATTGCCATGCCTGAATGTACATTGGTTTGATGAATATGAAAACGGTAGACCATTAGGGTTCTTATGGTTAAATCAGATGATGATAAACCCTGCTCCGTTAATGATGTGATATATTATAGTAATCGGTTTGTGGTACCCATAACCTACGGTTCATGCTAGACGTTAAGAACTGTGATGCTTATGTTATGATGATGCGATGATGAATTCTGTGAACGAATGATTTCTGCATGATTGATGATTTGCTGATGACGGCTGATAGCATTATTAGGGTTTCTGTGTTATTGCGTAACTGATGTCACTGATTTCCACGTATCTGACCTTCGATGAAACAGACATCTTAGACGAAACACAGGTGACGGTGAAACAGAATGTGTTTCACCGAGACCCTGAACGATGAAACAGAATGTGTTTCATCAATATATGTGTTTCAATGATTTGTGTTTCACCGATATGTGTTTCACCGATTTGTGTTTCACCGATATGTGTTTCACCAAATGTGTAATCAGCACAGTAACCTACTTTAATTCTGTTTAGAAGTTAACCGGGTTAGTTAACTGCTGTTAAGTGTAACCATCTTGTGTCTGATCTCAAATACGTGCTATGTGCTACTTGTTTATCACTGTGTGTTTATATGTGAACACAAACTGATTATGTATACGTGCGTACTATAGGACGTGATTGATTAATTGAGTACATACTTAGCATACCGAGCAAACCCAAGGTGAGTTCACACTCTTACCAAGGCATGGGATTCCCGGGGTTGGGAATGGGTGGAATGTTTCTTATACTTACATGATTAATGGAATTATTCCTCGGGAGGGGAAGGTTATTAGTAGATACTGCTAGACTAGTGAAACATATACTCTCTCTTCGCAAACACGCCAGGATTGGCCGCGATAATAGAACAATCTTCGCAGACATGCCTAGAATGGCCGCGAACTATACTTTAATCTTCGCAAACATGCCGGGTGGGCCGCGATACAAATATACCTAGTCTAGAAAACATGGGAAACCCCCACTAAACTTCGCAAACATGCCTGGAGGGCCGCGATACCATTACATACATTACATGATTACTAAACGAGCTTACGAATTACAATACGAACACTATAACTGAATAACCAACTGTGAACTCGCTCAACTAGTTGTTGACTCTCTATTACATGCCTTGCAGGACCATAGGTACTCTTGGAGCTTGCACGGGAGATGCGGTCGTTGTGGGCACGGATTGTGGAACTTATGATAAAACATTTAAACATTTGAACTTATTACTTACGTTGGGTTTACATTTTATGCTTCCGCTATACACTTAACATGTTTTGTTTGAACACCTTTCATATCGTTTGGTTTAAATTACATTTAATACTTATTATGTTTGATATGATTGGTGGCTTGATCCTGGTCAGTCACGCCTCCAAGCGGTGATACTCCGTGTGTGGTTTTTGGGGGTGTGACAGATTGGTATCAGAGCCATTGGTTATAGAGAACTCGGTTTTAATAAGGGGAAAACGTTTTTATTAAAACCAGACTATAACCAGTACAGTGCTCAACGATCCACAACGACGCTTCGCTCCACGTGCAAGGCTCAACATCATAGGTACTACTATTCATGTTACTTTACCTACTTGCTAGAATTACATAGAACTTTGCTCGTGGTTTGCTTAGATTACAGAACCTACTATATGTTATTGCTTGAGAATACTTGTGTGCTCACTCTCTTCTGTCATCGCACTATTCGCGAACCTATCTCACTCATGTTGACTTTGCTATGAAGATCATGTCTGGACGTATCAACATGACACAAGCCCAGTTGACGGCTCTCATTAACGAACAAGTTGCTGCGGCAGTTGCAGCCGCACAAGCAGGAGGTATACCCTGCAGTTACAACTCACACTAGGATCCTTAGATTCTATATTCCTAAACCAACTCTTGTGTTTAACCTTACTCTGATTCTTACACAACAGGTCAACCACCTGTTTGCACTTTCAAAACTTTCATGGACTATCTTCCAACTACTTTCAGCTGCACTGAAGGAGCCGTAGGTCTTCTCCACTGGTTCGAGAAACTAGAGTCTGTGTTCGAAATGTGTGAATGCCCTGAGGCACGCATGGTGAAGTATGCTACTGGTACTCTCGAGGGTTTAGCCCTCACATGGTGGAAAGCTCAGGTCCAAATACTGGGGTTGGTTGCTGCTAACGCCACCCCATGGAACAACTTTAAGGAAATGATCAAGGAGGAGTACTGCAGTCGTGACGACATTCATAAACTGGAGGTCGAGTTCTTCAACCTCAAGATGACGGGGTCAGAGATTGAGGCGTTTACAAAGAGATCAAATGAGCTCGCATTACTGTGTCCTACTATGGTGGAGCCCCCAGTTAAGCGTATCGAACTTTATCTCAGTGGCCTAGTACCAGAGATCCAAAGTCATGTGACTTCAGCAAACCTTGCCACTTACCAGCAGGTTGTCCAGTTGGCTCACCGTCTCACGGATCAGGCGGTGGAGCAGAACAAGTTGCCTAAACGCATCAGTACTACTACTATCGTTACTACTTCAGCTACTCCTGCTACTCCCAGTGAAAACAAGCGGAAATGGGAGGGGGATTCCAGCAAAGGTTCAGCTACCGTTCAGTCTCAAGCTCAGCAACGCAAGACTATTGATTACCAGGGCCCGAGTCAGCAATTTTCTGGTGGTTAGGGGCAGAGTGGATATCGGGGAAATCATCCACTGTGTAACAGGTGCAACAGACACCACAGTGGTCAGTGTCGTAAGGGCCGCTGTCAGAGATGTCTAAGGGTAGGTCATGAAGCTAAAGACTGCAGGAGCTCAAGGCCTGCGAATCAGAACCAGCAACAACAGCCACCAGCTCCACGAAACCAGCTGCAACAACAACAGCAAGGAAATAGGGGATGCTTTCAGTGCGGGGCTGAAGGCCACTTTAAGCGGGATTGCCCTCAGTTAAACCAGAACCAGAATAACAACAACAATAATCAGGGCAATGGGAACAACAATGGGGGAATCAACAACAATGGTGCTAGGGGTCATGCATTTGTGATTGGTCAGGCTGATGCAAGGAATGATCCTAATGTGATTATGGGTAAGTTTCTTCTCGACGACTTTTATGTTACTGTATTATTTGATTCGGGTGCGGATACCAGTTCTATGTCTCTGAAAGTTAGCCAAATGCTTAAACGCGCACCAACACTTTTGAACACCAAACATGTCGTAGAGTTAGCGAACGGTAAAAGTTTAGAGGCCACACACATAGTTCAAGGTTGTAATATTATCCTCGCTGGTCAGACTTTCTCTATCGACCTCATTCCTATAACTCTGGGTAGTTTCGACATCGTCATCGGTATGGATTGGTTATCTCAACAGCAAGCAGAGATCTTATGCAAGGAGAAGATCATTCGTATTCCTCGTTCTGGTAAAGAACCTCTCGAAGTTCAAGGCGACAAGAGTGGTGTCGTGAGTGGCATCATATCCTTCTTGAAGGCTCAGAAGTGTTTGCGAAAGGGCCACGCAGCTGTTTTAGCACTCGTTACAGATACATCGAAGAAAAAGAAAAAGATTGAGGATATTCCTGTAGTACGCGATTTTCCTCAAGTGTTTCCTGAAGAGTTGCCTGGGTTACCGCCTCATCGTCAGGTCGAATTTCAGATCGAGCTAGCTCCAGGAGCAGCACCTATAGCTCGAGCACCTTATCGCTTAGCTCCAACGGAACTGGAAGAACTGTCTAAGCAACTACAAGAACTCTTGGAAAAGGGTTTCATACGTCCTAGCTCTTCGCCTTGGGGAGCTCCGATATTATTTGTAAAGAAGAAGGACGGTACCTTCCGCATGTGTATA
This sequence comes from Helianthus tuberosus, assembly GCA_030545235.1. NCBI lineage: Eukaryota > Viridiplantae > Streptophyta > Magnoliopsida > Asterales > Asteraceae > Helianthus > Helianthus tuberosus. The sequence continues at coordinate 32,686,607 of CM060352.1, read as the reverse complement.
GACTAACGCGAATTGAACAAGGTGACTGTGAAGAATCGCTATCCTCTTCCACGCATCGACGACTTATTTGACCAGTTGCAAGGGTCGAGCTATTACTCGAAGATTGATCTAAGGTCGGGGTATCATCAACTGAGAGTCCGGGATGAGGACGTCTCCAAAACAGCGTTCAGAACACGCTACGGCCACTACGAGTTTCTGGTCATGCCTTTCGGGTTGACGAACGCGCCTGCGGTTTTCATGGATCTTATGAACAGGGTGTGCAAACCTTATCTCGAAAAGTTCGTCATTGTTTTCATCGACGACATTCTGATCTACTCGAAGAGTCAGGAGGAGCACGAGCATCATTTACGACTTATTTTGGAACTTCTTCGAACGGAACAGCTATACGCTAAGTTTTCAAAATGTGACTTCTGGCTTCGTGAAGTCCACTTCCTAGGCCACGTGGTAAACAAGGATGGGATTCATGTCGATCCATCCAAGGTAGATTCGATCAAGAACTGGCCTGCACCGCGCACACCAACAGAAATACGCCAATTCTTGGGTTTGGCAGGTTATTACAGACGGTTCATTAAAGACTTCTCGAAGATTGCTCAGCCGCTTACACTACTGACGCAAAAAGGTGTTGCTTATCGTTGGGGTAATGCACAGGAAACAGCGTTTCAGCACTTAAAGGATAGACTCTGTAGCGCACCTATCCTCTCATTGCCTGAAGGCACGGACGATTTTGTAGTCTACTGCGATGCATCCATCCAGGGTCTTGGATGTGTGTTGATGCAGCGGGAGAAAGTCATTGCTTATGCTTCGCGCCAACTTAAGATTCACGAACAGAATTACACAACACACGATTTAGAACTGGGAGCGGTTGTTTTTGCACTCAAGATATGGCGACATTACCTGTACGGTACCAAGTGCACTATATACACTGATCACAGGAGTCTTGAACATATTTTCAAGCAAAAAGAATTGAACATGCGACAACGTAGATGGGTCGAACTACTGAACGATTACGAGTGTGCCATAAAGTACCATCCGGGCAAGGCCAATGTGGTGGCCGACGCTCTCAGTCGGAAGGATACTACGCCTAGGCGTGTACGAGCATTGCAACTTACTATCCAGTCTAGCCTTCCTTCTCAGATACGAGATGCTCAGGTAGAAGCATTGAAACCAGACAACGTCAGGGCTGAAGCCCTACGTGGCTCAAGGCAACGCTTAGAACAGAAGGAAGATGGTGCTTATTACGTAACAGGACGCATTTGGGTCCCACTCTATGGTAACTTACGCGAGCTTGTAATGGATGAAGCTCATAAGTCTCGCTACTCGGTACATCCAGGTTCGGATAAAATGTACCTCGATATCAAAACTACATACTGGTGGCCTAGCATGAAGGCCCACATAGCAACATACGTTAGCAAGTGTCTGACTTGTGCGAGAGTCAAATCCGAATACCAGAAACCTTCAGGTCCATTTCAACAACCTGAGATACCACAATGGAAATGGGAACAAATTTCCATGGATTTTGTTACTGGCACACCTAGATCTCAGCGCGGAAATGATACTATTTGGGTGATCGTGGATCGACTCACAAAGTCTGCTCATTTCTTGGCTATCAAAGAAACAGACAAGTTCTCTACCTTAGCAGACATTTACTTAAAAGAAGTGGTTTCGAGGCACGGAGTGCCAACCTCTATTATCTCTGATCGTGATGCACGTTTTACTTCAGAACTGTGGCAAGCAATGCACAAATCTTTTGGCTCTCGTTTAGACATGAGCACAGCTTATCATCCTCAGACGGATGGGCAGTCTGAGCGCACTATTCAAACTCTAGAAGACATGCTCCGAGCGTGCGTAATCGACTTTGGCAATGGTTGGGAAAAACATCTGCCACTTGTGGAATTTTCGTACAACAACAGCTACCACACAAGCATTAAAGCTGCTCCATTCGAGGCATTGTACGGGCGTAAATGCCGGTCACCTCTTTGTTGGGCAGAGGTGGGTGACAGTCAGATCACAGGTCCAGAAATGGTAGTTGATACTACTGAAAAGATTGCTCATATACGACAACGCATGGCGGCAGCTCGTGACCGTCAGAAAGCATACGCCGATAAAGACAGGAAACTACTCGAATTCCAGGTTGGGGATCGAGCACTACTCAAAGTTTCACCCTGGAAGGGTGTGGGTCGTTTTGGCAAACGCGGAAAACTTAATCCACGATACGTTGAACCATTCGAAATCATTGAGAGGATAGGCAGGGTGGCCTACAGATTGAACTTACCAGCTGAAGTCAGTGCAGTTCACAACGTCTTTCACGTGTCGAATCTGAAGAAGTGTCTGTCAGATGAGACCCACATAGTTCCTCTGAAAGAGCTCACTATTGATGAACAGTTACGATTCATCGAGGAACCTGTTGAAATCACGGACCAGGATGTTAAGGTCCTCAAGAACACTAGAATACCTCTTGTACGAGTTCGTTGGAACTCCCGCCGTGGCCCAGAGTTCACCTGGGAACGCTAAGATCAGATGAAACTCAAATATCCCCAGTTATTCGGAAACCAAGCAACCACTACTGAGGCCGAAGCTACTACAGAATTTCGGGACGAAATTCCAAATCAACGGGGGGATGATGTGACACCCCAGGAAAACCAGTAATCTTCGCAAACCTGCTCGGGGAGCTGCGATACGATACAGGTAAACAACGTCACACCACTAGCTTCCTCAGTAACCGCATGCTAAATTTCGGGACGAAATTTCTTTCAAGTTGGGGATAATGTGACAACTCGAGTTTCCGACATTTCTTATTCGCATTTATTGCGCGTTTACTGCTTAGTCGTTTGACTTGTTTGTCTTGTAACTGTTACGTTGGATTATAAAGTGGGATGTTGTTTGCATGCTATCTGTTTAACGTGACTTGATTGCTTGATGTTACTTGATGAAACACTTAGATTAATTCACTATGCACACTCGACGAAACAAGAAATGTTTCACCAGTTAAGCTACTCGATGAAACAGGAATCTGTTTCATCAACCACTCGACGAAACAGGTGTTAGGATCGGAGGCTCTCAAGATTGTGTTTGTTTGTATAATTTGAAAGATTAAAGAATATGAAAACGTGTAAAGTGCAGCGGAAATGAATAACAAACTTTGTATACACAATCAAAGGAAAACATAGTATGACAAACGATTGCTTCTCATAGAGTCGAATGATTTATAAATCAAAGCAAAAGATTACAGATATGCTTACATACTAAGCTCCCCCTCAGCCTGATGCCCCAAGGTTGATTGCACACAACATGAAAGGATTGGACTAGAGGAGAAGAACTCGCTCAGTCAATCAAATGTAACAGTACAGGGTACTGTTACATTTATAGGCAAACCAAACCACTGAGGAATCTTAGCTGACGTCACCATGAAAGCGACGTCTAACAGCCTAACAACCTGTATCTACTGACCTTATACAAACTACTGATGACTAACAGCTGATTGTAAATAACATACAAAACATGAGAGAACCACTGCTTCACGTTTCACTGTTGTAGCCTAAGCCCTGATGCTCAACAACAACATCAGTGCTTTCTTCAAAGGTGATCAGTCCTTGAGTGAGCAGTGTTTGTGTCTTCAGCAGCACTTAAGAAACAGCAGTAGATAGAGCAACATAATTTGTCTTCAGCAGTCTTTAGGATTACATCAGCAGTTGAAAGGGCAGCAATAGTTGATTATGAACAGCAGATAGAGACCATCAGTTGTTATAACTCACTTTCAAGGGGAGAGCAAAGTGTAAACTGCTGCTTATTGTGAATCCTCTGTTGTGACCTGGTTTTGGCTTTACATTATCTGTTCCTCTGTTAAGGTTCAATCCCAACAATCTCCCCCTGGAACAGATAATGCCAAAACCTTTCATTATTCAGGACCTTTATTACTCATCAAGAGTGCCTTAGCTTGTTCTTTGAATTCAGCTTCAAATTCCTTTGCACTCTGGTCATCCTCATCCCTACACAGTGAAAGCCCAAGGAGATCCTGCAAATCTTGAACACTAAGGCCTAGTGCTTCTTTCCTTGATATGTGCTTCACATCGCCATTGGCTCTGACCAAGGTCAATACGTGAGTCTTTTGATCAGACATCCACTTTAGTATTTTTAAGCCAAGTGGGTTTCTTGGGAGAGACTTATTTGTTGATGAGTTGAAGGATAATGGCCTTGAAAACAACTGCAGACTTTCAGACATTCTTTTGAAAGCTTCTTCAAAGACTTTGTCAGCTGCAGCTATATCTTCTGAAGTTTCTTGTTCAATAAATTCTTGTCGTTCAGCTTCTGTCTTGTCTTTAGCAGTGTTTGGAGACGCAGGTTTGTTTAATGCCTTAAAAAGGCTTTGAAGCTTTGTTGAAGTATCTTCTTTTAGACCCATTTTCGTGATGGTATCTTTGAAATACTCTGCTTCCTTTTCTCTTACATCTTCTTCAGTCAACTGTTCTCCCTCTTCTTGATTTGTTGCAAAAGTAGACCGGAACAGTGTGTCGAGGTTTCCCATCTTCTGTTCAAGCTTCATCATTTGTTCTTGCTTTTTAGAAGTGCCTGAAACAGTTGTCTTTCTTTTCTTCAGCCTTTTGTAGGCTTCATCAGTCTGCTATCTTGACCACTTTGATATGGCTTCAGCAGAGTCTATTTTTGCATCCACCAGCTCCTCTTTCTTTCTTTTATACTCAGCAGTGAAATCAGCAATGAGCTTTTTGAATTTGTTCCAGTTTGGAGGATTTTTCTTCTTTGTGGAATCATTCTTGATTCTGTCAATCCTCTCAGCCTCATGCTTTAGAGCGATTATTGGCCATTCTTCAAACTGTTTTTCTTCAGCAGGATAGAATTTTTCTTTCATAATGTAGGCGAGATATTGTTTTCTTAGCTCTTTGCGTTGTTCAGCCTTTTCTTTGATTAGTTCCTGTGCAAATTCTTCTATCTGCTTTACTTTTGTTAAGTAGAACTCCAGTCTTTTAGCAATGCCATCTTCGCTTAACTTTTCTTTTTCACTGTCAACATTTGCTTGTACTTTGGCCTGCCTTGCCTTGAGTTTGAGGTAATCATTCATATCCTCTGGTGGCATGTAGCCTATGAGTGAGGAGAATCTTCTTTTTAAAGGATCCTCTTCTGTATAGAATTGCCTCATCTCATTTTTGATAGCTTCAAGTTCCAGTGGATATTTTGCAGCATTAGGATCATGCATACCCTCATCGGCAGTGATTGGCTTTCTTATTCTGTTGAAGAGCTTTGGCTGTGAAGTAGAAAAGGTGAGAGCAGTGGTGGATGACTGACTAACAACTGTTGAGACAACTGGTGTCTCAACATCTGTTGTCATTACAACTGCTGATATGTCAGCAGTTGTCTTCTGCTTTTGAGCAGGGGATGGAAGTGATGGTGGTGATGGTGGTGGTGAATCATCATCTGATATGAGATTCCTTCTCCTTTTTAATGAAGAAGGAGCAGATGATGTTTTGGGTGGATCAGTGGTTGTAGATTGTATGGCAGTGGATTGTGGTTGACTGACAGTGGTTGAAACAACTGGTGCTTTAACCGCTGCTGTCATTACAACAGATGTTGTAACATCTGTTGTCTTCTGTTTTATAACAGGAAGCAGTGGTGATTGTGTGATTGTAGATAATGATGATGGTGGAACAGTGGTTGTAATAGTGTGTGATAGAGTGGTGTGTGTTGGAGTTGTGTGTGTTGATGTAATGGCAGCTGTTTGACTACTGACAGCAGTTTTTGTAAACACTGGTGTATCAGCTGTTTGGCTAACAGGTTTTGAGACCTGCTTTTCTTTTTCTTTTTCAGGCTCAACATGAAGGCCATGTTCAATTCCCTTCTTCTTCATTTGCTTCAATATCTCCCCCTTTTTGGCATTATCTGCAAGGGTGTCATCAAAGAATAGTAAAGTTGAAGGAGCTTTGCCAGTAGCAGTTTGGATACTGGCCTTAATAGCCTTGATATCTGCTTGAGTATCCTTGAACCTTGATTCCATCATGTTGGACAACATTTGTACTTGAATGGCATGCTTTTTGTCAGCCATTTGTTGCTGTGCTTCAAGCATGGGTTGAAAGATATTCCATAGCTCATTTGCAGCAAATGCCTGTTGTGCAGGTGCTTGAGCAGGAACAGCAAATTGTGGTGGGGCAGCAGTGGATTGTGCTTTTTGAGCTTTTAAAATCTCTTGCACCATCTCTTTTATTTCAGCAACTGAGGTTTCCAGTTTGTCAACCCTGTCCGTCAATTCCTGATATTTTGAATCATCACCTACTTTAGTAGGATCATCTGAATCCCCACCAGCAGTGGTTATATCAATGTTTGACTTAGGAACTGAGTCCCAAAAGTCACCCATTGATGCCCCTTGTTCTTGGTACTGGGGACTTCTCTCTTCAGCACTTGATAAATCTTTAATGTTACCAGTGGACAAAATAGCCTCACTAGCGATTTTCAGAGGTGCTATGGAAGAGATTGCCTTCAAAGGAGTCTGACTGATGAAACAACTGTCCAAATGTAGACCTGTTGATCTAACATTTGTAGTTGCTGCTCCACTTGAACTACTGACAAGAGTTACTTGTAACTCCTGCAGTGTAACCTCCTCAACTGTTGCTGGGATAGCAGGAGTAGTAGCATCAGACCCAGTCACTAGTTGATGTATACTCTCAGTGATAGGTGATAGAGAAGAACTGGTTTGTGTCTGTGCAATAGCAGCTGCATGCAACAGAGGTAGCATGGATTGTGGCATTATTATTGGTGAGGGGATGGGGGTTGAAAGAGACATGTCCTTGGGATCAGGACTGAGGAAGATGGATCCGAGTGGATTCAGAGCTTCATATTGTGGTGTCCCTGTGCTTACAACCTGATCCTTTTGTGAGGATGCAGGAGGAGTTTTAGGCATGGGTTGAGATCTTTCTTCCAACTGCTGTGAGGAAGTAGCAGCAGTGGTTTCTGGTGACTTTTGTGTTGTCACAGGCATTTCCTCTGGGATCTCATCTTCCAGAGTTGCCTTTGTTTTGGGATTGGTGGGTTTTCTGGATGTTTTCTTTTTGGTCCTTTTAGTGGTGGCAGGTGTGGGTTTCAAAGCAGTGGGAGTGCTGCTATGATCACCTTGAGCAGTAGGCTCAGCAGCTGATACCTGAGGAGCAGTTGTAACCGCTAAAATCTGCTCAGATACCCCTGCTTTTGTTTTTATTGGTGCCATCATTCTTGAAAATGTTTCTTTTGTTAAGCTTTTTATTTGACAATGAACACCTTGTTTTAGCAAATTTAAATTTTCCTTTGCAAATTTTTGTTCAAAATAGTAACTCAAAAATCTTGGAAAAAGTAAAAATGCTTTACTTTCAACGTTTTTCACCATGTCATTGAAAATCTCCTAGGAGTAGTTATAGTCTTTATTATTCAAAATAGCGTAACCCAGGCTTTGAATTTTCAATGGTATTTCGTTGAAAGATGTTGTTTTATTTGAAGCACACATCAAGAGTGTGTGAAATAAAAACCTGGGTGCAGATGGAAAATAACCCTTTTGTAGGGTATCTACCTTTGATTCTTCCGCATAACCCCTTTTCAGAAAATCAGCTTTTAACTCGTTTTTGTCAAAAGAGGTTTTACCGTTTTGATCATCGAGTATGAAGACTTCTGATATTGATTGTGGTGTGATTTTGATCGCTTTTCCCTGTATCGAGGAGTTAATGGCAATGACTTTATCGTCTTGTTTTTCAAGCGTTGCCTTTTTCCAAAACTCTCTCTGGGTTTGCAGATATATGGGAGCATTTACCGTCAACAAAGTTTTGTACTTTGATCCAGTTATTGCATCAATGATGGTGTCGAAGGTGTGATTGTCTTTGGGTTTTGTGAGTAGACCCAGATAGTTGTGAGATTGTTTGAATGGTATTTCGATGGTTTCTTCAGCCGTTTGAGCGACTTCAGTTGAAGGTGGTGGTGATGTGGGTTTTGATTTTGATTTTCCTTTTGACTTCGTCATTTTGATGAAGAAGAATCGGAGAATGATTTTGGAGGTTTTGAGAAGAAGGGTTGGAAACTGCTATGTGAAGAGAATTTTTGGAAGTCAATTCGACAGTGTAAAACCCTGTTTGGGGTTTAGGGCAGGGTTTTATTTAGGGAAAAAATGATCGCTGATGTGGCAGCGGTTATTTCGATCTGAGGGCTAAAAACTGACCACGTGTCAACTACTGATAAGATAGATGAATTATGGAGAACAGTTGTTTTAAGAGCCACTGACGTATCAAACATCAGTGGTTACAACGGTAAAGATTATGGGCAGTGGATGATTTCAACTGTCAGTAGATAGCATATCAGTGGATAAGACACTGATTTTGAGCATCAGTGCTTTTCAAGAAAGTGAGGGATCAGTGGTTAACTTTCAGCAGTGGACAGTGTTTTAGAGATCATACGTTGAAACAAAGCAGTTGTTAGGGTAAATGGTACAAATCTTTGAAGGACAGGTGTTTCAGCAACAGTTTTTGAAGATTTTCATTTAAGGTTTTTGCCACATGTCAATTTTGAAAGACAGTGGTTTGACACCCCAGATGATGAAGATTTTTACTGAGGCAGCTCATTTTAGTTTAATATTTAATTAAAACATGAGTACCCCAGTAATTCAAGCACAGTTTGTAGTCAACCTTTGATAAATATTTTAGGGCAAAACTGAGTATGACACGATCTTGACATAATGTACCATATTCTTTTGACCTATTTATGAGGACAAAAATACCATAAAAAATAAGGTATTACATCCTGACAGGAACTGGGACTATTGCCAACAAAAACAAGCAAAAGTTCCAAATATATTATTCCAAAAAAATGAACAATATATCCTGATTATTCAAGAAAATCCTTTGAGAAAAAAAAATGATTAAAGGATTTTCTGAGGGCGGCATCCAAAAGGATTTGGTATAAATTCAATATACACACATAATCATATCATTCTCAAGTTTTTGAAAATGGTCAGTGGTTTTGACAATAGTGGTAGGAAAACTTTGAACATATTTTGACCACTTTATGGTACCATTTTCTTTGTCAGTTGATTGCAAACATGATTCTCTTTGTAATTCATTCACTGGAATCAAAAACCCTTTTCTGAACAGATAAATGCACATAGTTGCTTAATGACCATTATTACCCTACACTTTGACTCTTCAGTGTTTTATGTTTATACTCTTTTCTTCTGACTTCAGAAGTTTTGAGATGAACACACTTTGGAGTTTTTGTGAATATTCTTAATGTATTTTAACATAGTTGATTTTGTTCTTTTGAGCAACTCAACCTGTTTTCAACACATAAGATCTGGATAACTAAAGTTTTAATTTCCCTCTTTTCATGTTAGCAAAACATAGATGTTTTTATGAACATGAGTTTTGCTAATCTGAGGTACTTACTTTAGCATTTAAAAGGGTGACATCACACTTTTCATAACAACAGTTGAAATCAATTTAGAAAATAAGAAATATTCTCATAATTTGACAGATATACTTTCAGATCTAGAAACCATGAGTGTATTATGCATGAAATCACTTGTTGTATGAAATTTGTGTGTCATATGACATCTTGGTTGATTTACAGAGTTTTTGAATAACCTTTTTGAACATGATTTACTTGATACTCTGTTTTTCAACAAAATACAACCAACCTTAGTATCAATGGATTTCGAGCCGAACTGTTATGTCAATTTGACTGTTAAATCGAAATTGACTGTCCAAGCTCTGATACCAATTGTTAGGATCGGAGGCTCTCATGATTGTGTTTGTTTGTATAATTTGAAAGATTAAAGAATATGAAAACGTGTAAAGTGCAGCGGAAATGAATAACAAACTTTGTATACACAATCAAAGGAAAACATAGTATGACAAACGATTGCTTCTCATAGAGTCGAATGATTTACAAATCAAAGCAAAAGATTACAGATATGCTTACATACTAAGCTCCCCCTCAGCCTGATGCCCCAAGGTTGATTACACATAAGATGAAAGGATTGGACTAGAGGAGAAGAACTCGCTCAGTCAATCAAATGTAACAGTACAGGGTACTGTTACATTTATAGGCAAACCAAACCACTGAGGAATCTTAGCTGACGTCACCATGAAAGCGACGTCTAACAGCCTAACAACCTGTATCTACTGACCTTATACAAACTACTGATGACTAACAGCTGATTGTAAATAACATACAAAACATGAGAGAACCACTGCTTCACGTTTCACTGTTGTAGCCTAAGCCCTGATGCTCAACAACAACATCAGTGCTTTCTTCAAAGGTGATCAGTCCTTGAATGAGCAGTGTTTGTGTCTTCAGCAGCACTTAAGAAACAGCAGTAGATAGAGCAACAGAGTTTGTCTTCAGCAGTCATTAGGATTACATCAGCAGTTGAAAGGGCAGTAGTAGTTGATTATGAACAGCAGATAGAGACCATCAGTTGTTATAACTCACTTTCAAGGGGAGAGCAAAGTGTAAACTGCTGCTTATTGTGAATCCTCTGTTGTGACCTGGTTTTGGCTTTACATTATCTGTTCCTCTGTTAAGGTTCAATCCCAACAACAGGTCTGTTTCGCCGAGCCCAGTTTCACCGAAGCCCAGTTCGGGCCCAGAACGTTAAATCATGTATATTAGCGTGTAACGACCTCTGTTTCACATCTTTGGCAAAAGTTGAAACCCTAGAACCTCCTCTGTGTGTCGGCAGCTCTGTATACTCCCGAACGATCAAAACCATCTTTATCATTATCTCGGTTAGTGTGATTCGTTCCGTGATTGTCTTTGTTTACTATGTTTGATGATATTGTTTTGATAAATCTGATCAGACAATCGATAGGGTTCTAATAACTATTATGTGATAGGTTATTGTATTGTATGATGATCTAGGGTGTATGATGTTTGATAATTGTCATGCCCGAATGTACATTGGTTTGATGAATATGAAAACGGTAGACCATTAGGGTTCTTATGGTTAAATCGGATGATGATAAACCCTGCTCCGTTAATGATGTGATATATTATAGTAATCGGTTTGTGGTACCCATAACCTAGGGTTCATGCTAGACGTTAAGAACTGTGATGCTTATGTTATGATGATGCGATGATGAATTCTGTGAACGAATGATTTCTGCATGATTGATGATTTGCTGATGACGGCTGATAGCATGATTAGGGTTTCTGTGTTATTGCGTAACTGATGTCACTGATTTCCACGTAACTGACCTTCGATAAAACAGACATCTTAGACGAAACACAGGTGACGGTGAAACATAATGTGTTTCACCGAGACCCTGAACGATGAAACAGAATGTGTTTCGTCAATATATGTGTTTCACCGATTTATGTTTCACCGATATGTGTTTCACCGATTTGTGTTTCACCGATATGTGTTTCACCAAATGTGTAATCAGCACAGTAACCTACTTTAATTCTGTTTAGAAGTTAACCGGGTTAGTTAACTGCTGTTAAGTGTAACCATCTTGTGTCTGATCTCAAATACGTGCTATGTGCTACTTGTTTATCACCGTGTGTTTATATGTGAACATAAACTGATTATGTATACGTGCGTACTATAGGACGTGATTGATTAATTGAGTACATACTTAGCATACCGAGCAAACCCAAGGTGAGTTCACACTCTTACCAAGGCATGGGATTCCCGGGGTTGGGAATGGGTGGAATGTTTCTTATACTTACATGATTAATGGAATTATTCCTCGGGAGGGGAAGGTTATTAGTAGATACTGCTAGACTAGTGATACATATACTCTCTCTTCGCAAACACGCCGGGATTGGCTGCGATAATAGAACAATCTTCGCAAACATGCCTAGAATGGCCGCGAACTATACTTTAATCTTCGCAAACATGCCGGGTGGGCCGCGATACAAATATACCTAGTCTAGAAAACATGGGAAACCCCCACTAAACTTCGCAAACATGCCTGGAGGGCCGCGATACCATTACATACATTACATGATTACTAAACGAGCTTACGAATTACAATACGAACACTATAACTGAATAACCAACTGTGAACTCGCTCAACTAGTTGTTGACTCTCTATTACATGCCTTGCAGGACCATAGGTACTCTTGGAGCTTGCACGGGAGATGCGGTCGTTGTGGGCACGGATTGTGGAACTTATGATAAAACATTTAAACATTTGAACTTATTACTTACGTTGGGTTTACATTTTATGCTTCCGCTATACACTTAACATGTTTTGTTTGAACACCTTTCATATCGTTTGGTTTAAATTACATTTAATACTTATTATGTTTGATATGATTGGTGGCTTGATCCTGGTCAGTCACGCCTCCAAGCGGTGATACTCCGCGTGTGGTTTTTGGGGGTGTGACATCCGAGGACTCACCTGAAGAATCGTCGGAGGAATCATCGGAAGAATCGTCAGAAGAGTCGATGAAGATTGCTTGATGAGCTTGTTTGACAGGATTCTTGGAGAAAAATCCGTCCAAGACTCGTTTGTCATTGATTTATGCGGCCAATCGGTAGGTTTCTTCAATGGTAGCAGGTCTTGCAGCTTCGACAAAATCGCCCACACACTCAGGCAAGCCGCGAATATACTTCGTGACGGCTTTTTCTGAAGTGTTGACTTGACTGGGGCAGATCATGCTAAGCTGTTTAAACCTTGCGGTGTAGCCAGCATTGTCACCTTCGACTTGCTTGATTTTCCAAATTTTGTCTTCTAGCTTCTGTACTTCGTGGGGAGGGCAGTACTCTTTCTTCATGAGCTCTTTCAGCTCATCCCAAGAGAGAGCGTAAGCTGCGGAGATCCCACGTTTGTTATGTTCGGCTGTCCACCAGTCGAGTGCTTGCGATTGAAATACTCCGGTAGCGCAAGTAGTACGAAAACCATCGGGACACCGACTCTGACGAAGGGTAACTTCGATAGAATCGAACCACTGGAGTAGTTGGGACACACCTCCTTCACCCGTGAACTCCATCGGGTCACAGGCTTTGAAGTGTTTGTAGAGGAAAGCAGATAGCGGCGCTCCCGTCTTAGAGTCTTCCGAGGTTCGAGAGTTGCTGAGAGAGTGCACTTGAGCGACAATTTGAGGAATGACCTTGGCCACTTCCTTGGTCACAATCGAGGCAATCCTTTTCTCGGCGCTTCGTTTGGCTCTTCTCCTAGCTGTTTGTCTCGAGGTAGAGTCATTTGGAGACATCTAGACAGAGAGAGATTTCGAGTGAGATTCGATCATAATGATTTTGAGTTTGCGATGAGATTGAGTGCGATCAAAACTTGTTGTGGGTAGTATAATAGATTTCACATAGGAGCCACATAGGAGACACGAGATTCCTAAGTTCCCACACAATTGATTTGTTTGTATATATATAATTAGTTGTAGCTTATACTCGTACACATACATGTCGGTATAGAATGCGCGAGGACGCGATGCAGAGAGTGAGAGTGAGAGCGAGTAATTAGACATTAGTTTTGTTGCGAACATTTGGTTTTCGTTTCAGATTGCGATGGCTGTGCTAGTCGTGCGTTTAGAAACCAGGGAGCGAAAATCGATATATCGAGAAATCGAAAAAGCGTAGAGTTTTAAATCGTAAACACATAAGCGTAAATAGGTTCCATAAAGCGTAAAAATCGGCGAGTCGTATGCTAGAAAAAGAGGTAGAGTGCCTGGGGTGTTTAGGCGTCGACTACCCAAGGTAACCCAACTATACCCAACAAGTTCGTGCACGCGCGTTGCCCTAGAAGACTTATGCTTCCACTGGGATGCAGCTCATGGCACTCGTCTTCTTAGTCATCGCGTGGCTCGAGTTATCGTCATAGTCGAGTCCTTGGTGAGAGCTTTTTGAAAACCAGTTCGTTGAGAGTGGACGGTTTATTATGATACGGGTCTCACCCCTGACTTAATAACTTTGCTCCTAACTGTGGTTGTACTCTTCGAATAAATTTGGGAGTTCCACTAGATTTTGAAATGGAGACTTTCGTTGAGATATGGATGTCACTCCTAGCTCAACGGAAAGTTCTCGTGCTAGAAAAATGCGCTTAGTGAGCGATCTTATCGAGAGTTCTTGGTTTTCACGCCTGATCTCGACTGGACCGCTCGGTTGTGTTATGCGAGTATTTTCGAAAACGTGTGTATTGTGTTGGCCTTAGGAAAGGCTAAGTAATATCCCAGCCTTAGGAAAGGCTCCTCGTGTGAAGTTGTAGTATGCGGTGTTCACGCGATGTTGTAGTCTTTAGAGAATTCGAATGAGACTATCAAGTAGGCCCGTGCAAATCCTACTGGGTTCGCACGAGTCGGCCCATTGGTACCTAGACTATAGACTAGGTCGTTTCTAAGATATCGACCCGGACTAGGTCAAGTCTGGCCTAATTCCCTATAGTTATGGCTCTGATACCAATCTGTCACACCCCAACCGATGGCGGAATCATGGGGGCGTGGCACTAGGCGAATCAGATTGCTCAAGAGAATCTATAACAACTATATTGCGACATTATTTAATGCGTTCATTATCCCATACTAATAAACAATTACAATAACATAAGCTGTCACGAATTTCCTGTTCCCTCAAACAATTCAAATCCGACAACCTAGATTCTAGGTGTGTTTCTAGACTTCCTAGCTTCATTTGATGTAGATTGCGACTAACCTGCAACATACGTTAAAATAATGTCAATACAAAAGTATTGGCGAGTATACAGGTTTGCTTTGCTTTGTAATAGTGTAATAGATAAAAGCTGCGAATTTCCACATACATAAACGTAATACACGGCATATATACTCACAAAACTGATACTACCAGCTAAGTCCTCGAGCTGCGATTGCGATTGCTAAACTAGACCCCGTCGGGCGCAATAGTACTATACTTGTCATGGTGGGACGTCGCGAGTATAAGTCCTAGCACATATGTAACTAGCATCACGTATAACTATGCACGTAAGTCATTCACAAGTGATAAGTAGTTTAAGCATTTGATGTAATTCGATTTGATAGCAATGTATGTTACACCCAAAAGTGCAAAAGCGAAAAACGTTCAAGTATACTCACAGTCGGTGTTCAGCAAGTAAACATAACTTGTTGGATTGAAGGGAACGCGTCTGAGATTAGCCTGATTACAGATTGATAGCGTAAGCGTCGAACAGTGCGTTAAACGGGGGCTAGTGAACCAAGCGTCAAATGGTAATCAGATTGGATGGCAATCCGATCGGATAGCCAGTCGATCGGGTGGCAATCCGTTCGGATGGTCATCCTATCGGATGGCCATTCGATTGGATTGTCACCTCGTTTGGTGAAGATGTGTTTGTGTATGATGGTTTTGCCTTTTGAAGTTTTCGTTGTAGCATTTCGAAAACAGAGAAGTATCTCTACCCTTCAGGTCGGTCGATCGGACGTCGGTTCGATCAGGTGACGATCCGATTAGTAGGACACTTTAGTGAGAACAAGTTCACAGCAGTTTGTCACTCGATCAGATTGTAATCCGATCGGATGGCAATCCATTTGGAACTAACTATGCATTGAACGTGTTGAAAATTGTTTAAGTGTTGTAGTTCAAAACATCACATGGTCGGGTGGTCGTTCGATCGGGTGGCAATCCGATCGGACGGCAATCCGTTCGACGTTCAGAACTTGAAATGTTGAATTAAATAGTTTAAGTGTGGAACCATGTGCAAGCCGATCGGACGGCTGTCCGATCGAGTGGCAATCCGATCGGACGGCATTCCGTTCCAACTGCCTTGATCGTCTTGACACTTGATTGTTTTGAAAGTTTGCGGTTTTGATCGAGACGATGTGATAGCGTGCTAAACAACATAAACTCCATCATGAACCTAGTCATCCGATTGAACAGGAATCACCCTGGTCCGATCAGTTAACTGTCTGTAACGGTTGTTCATGCTTAACCCGAAATCGGTTGTCTCTTTAGACAGAATCAGATCTGGAACCAATACTTCTCTTAGAATGAGTAGAAGATCAGAACGAGCTCTGATTCCATCGGTTTTGAGTGCATTGAGTGTAAAAGAGTTGGAAGAAAGTCGAAAAAGTTTCTTTCAATCCTTTTATCATTGAAGGTGTCTAGATCTATGCGAAATCGTAGTGAAATCATGTGGAAATCCTTCAGATCTGAGTTATTCTTGGTGGAATGAGGCCAACATTTGAAGTTCATAAGAACTCCATGATGACATCATCCTAGAGCACCTCAAATCCATTGATTTCATGATTAAAAGATAAGATTCAAAGGTGAAAAAGATGAAGACGTGTGTGTAGATTAAAGAAGTACAATATTTGAGTTGAAAACTTACAAGAATCGCGAGGAATCGAGAGGAAAATCCCCAAAAGCGTGCTGGTCGAGTGAGAGCTGTTACATCACTGTTCAAGTGATGTGACATGGGCTATTTATAGGTGAAGAGGAGAAAAAGGGGAAGGGAGTGCCATGGATCGGATGACTGTCCGATCGGGTGGCTGTCCGATCGGGTGGCAATCCGATCGGATGGCCACTCGATCGAGTGGTCACTCGATCGGTGGTCTTCGGCGAATGGCGTTTCGATGGTTCGTTTTGTTCGTTAAGCTTCGCGATATTTTGGTTACACATTTTCATACCCATATTCATATATTTATTATAACAAGTCACATAGGGTCGTATAAATATCCATATTTCAAAGTTGCGATACAATAACCGGGTTCCGTTTCGAATATGCGTTCTCTGCTGTCACACCCCAACCGATGGCGGAATCATCGGGGCGCGGCACTAGGCGAAACAGATTGCTCAAGAGAATCCATAACAACTATTAGCGACAATATTTAATGCGTTCATTATCCCATACTAATAAACAAATACAATCACATAAGTTATCACAGATGTTGTGTTCTCTCGAACAATACAAATCCGACAACCTAGATTTTTGTTGAGTTTCTAGACTCCCTAGCTTGATTGAGATAGTCTGCGATCTAGCCTGCAACATACGTTAAAATAAAGTCAATACTAAAGTATTGGCGAGTATACAGGTTTGATATATATGATAGCGTAATAGATTAAAAGTGCTGCGAATTCCTACATACATAAACGGGATACACGACATATATACTCACAAAACCGATACTACCAGCTAAGTCCTCGATGCTCGAATATGCGATGGCAAACTAGACCTCGTCGGGCGCAATAGTACTATACTAGTCATGGTGGGACGTCGCGAGTATAAGTCCTAGCACATATGTAACTAGCATCACGTATAAATATGCACGCATGTCATTCGCAAGTGATAAATAGTTTAAGTAATTGGTGTGATTCGATTTGATAGCAACGTATGTTACACCCAAAAGTGCAAAAGCAAAAAGGGTTCAAGTATACTCACAGTGCGTATTTGACAAGTAAACACAACTTGATTTGGATCGATTGAGAGTACGTCTGAGTTACCCTGGTTACAGATTGTTACGCGATGAATAACGCTTTAAACGGTGGAAAGTTGTATAATAGGGCTAGTGGTGATCCGATCGGTTGACATGTTGACCGGTCGGCTGACATGTTATCCGATCGGTTGACGTGTTGTCCGATCGGTTGACATGTTGTCCGATCGGTTGACATGTTGACCGGTCGGCTGACATGTTGACCGGTCGGCTGGTTGGTCGTTGATTCGCCGTTCGATCGGTCGGACGACCTGTTCGATCGGTTGGTGCTTTGACTCGAAGTCCTGTCCGTTCGGACAGTATTAGATGGTTAGATGAGCTGTCCGATCGGACGGCTAGAACTTGTTTGCTGTTCGATCGGACAGCAATTCGTTCCAACGCCCCGATTAAGTCACACTAGATGTGTTTGGAAAGATTTCAGGTGGTTCGACTGGGATGGTGTGTCATCGTGTTAAACCACTGATATCCCATCAAATCCGACCCGTTCTAACGGCCGGGAACCACCCCGTTCCATCAGATCTGGCCGTCCTTGAAGGTTTTTCCCATGTTTATCCCGAAATCACACACATTTTGGCTAGATAATATTGATTTAGGTGAGATTTGTTATAAAAACATGTGAAATCACTTAGATTCGAGCTGTTTATGGTAAGAATGAGGTCACACTTTGAAGTTCATATTAACTCTTGATGACATCATCTTTGAAGCACCTCAAATCATATAAATCACATAACTTCTTGATTAGAAAACATATATTTAGACGAGGTTTATATAAACACGCATGGAAATCACCCAGATCCGAGTCGTTCTTCATGGGATGACATCATTCTTGAAGTTCATAAGAACTTCATGGTGACACCACCCTAGAATGCCCAAAATCCAGAGATTTCACGGTCAAAGTGGAGATTTAAAAGGTAGAAAGGTGTAGAATTGAATGTAGATCATAGAAGTACAAGATTTAGGTTAGAAACTTACAAGAATCACGAGAAATTGAGAGAAAATAGTCCAAGAGTGTGCTGGTCGAGTGGGAGCTTCTCATCAGGGAAAATGGTGAGTGAGTGAGGTATTTATAGGCAAGAGAGGGAAGAAAGGGAGTGCAGCCTTATTCGATCGGATGGCTGTCCGATCGGATGGCCTGTCCGATCGGCTGGCCTGTCCGATCGGCTGGACTGTCCGATCGGCTGGCCTGTCAGATCGGATGCCTCTGTCGTGTTGTGTTTTGGCGTTCCGTCTCAATTATCAAGCGTTGCGATAGATTTTGGTACTCATTTTCCTTCATATTTATTATTTATTTAATTATTTATTATAATTAATCTCAAAAGGGTCGTATGTACGTATCTATATTTCAATCCTGCGATAATCGAGTTACGCGTGCCTTCGTGTGCGTTCTTCGATGTGATGTGTTGTGCCACAATGACTAACGGGGTACTACTTGCTCGTATTGCCATCATCGTCACGACGGCTGGAGGCATGGTACTCACCCCAAAAGTCTTTGTTAGCGTTAATTGTTTACGTTTCGACACCTCACGGCTATCGAGGAGGGTAGAGTTGGTCCTCCCTCAATGTCATCGTGAGTGTTAGTATTTGTGAAAATAGCGTTGTAATAGCGATAGAATGTGCGTAATTATTCGAATATACTGTGATATAGCGATGTATGCGATATAGTTACATCATGATCCGAATCTCTGGTGCTAGGCGTAACGAGTATAGCGAGTGGTAACAACGCACGAAAGTGCGGGTTGTTACAGTCTCCCCTACTTTAGGAAATTTCGTCCCGAAATTAATCCAACAGGTAGACTTTTTGGAGAGTTGATCTCGGATAAGTAGCGATACAGCAAGTTAATTGACCGAGAGTTGACCAGCGAGAGCGTTTCGAGTAAGAGAGGTTGATTGCGATAGCGAGAAGCTGACGTAACAACAAGAGTAGTATTCCATGAATTGGTGCCTCAGAAGTACTTCGAGCCGCGAAGAATTTGCAAGTTCGATGTGATTGAAATTTTTAAAGAAGAACTTGAAAGGTTTCTCATAACGTAGGGTTATAACTGAGTCGATTGTTACCCAACGTTGCAAGAAACGTTCGTTTTTAGTTATTAAAAGAAATTTGGATGGAAATCTTGAAAAATTCTCTTATAACGTAGGGTCAACTGAGTCGATGTTAACCAACGTTGCAAGAAAGTTTAGGTTTTAAACATTTTAAGGAATTTGAAAATGAAAACCGGGGTTACGGAAACTCTCCTATGACACGGGTTCAAGCTGAACTCGATGTCGAACCAATGTCTTTTAAGAAAGATTCCGTTTTGATATTGCAAAAAGTTCTTCCACATTGTGCGGAAATTTCACTTGTCCAATGGTTTTAATAAAAGTTTTATAAAAATCAGTTTTTAACAGTTTAAAAAGTTAATTAACATCGAGCCCCACTTGGCACTTTCTCACAAAAGGTTGTTAATATGGTTAAAACACTTATATATAGGAAGTACCAGCGGCGTATCCACCATGTTTCTCCCATATTACTTCCGTCTCGTGAGGCGGTGTCATGTGTGCCGATATGACACAGATAGAATTGCGCTACCACGGTCCAATCGATAGGGAGTCGGACCGAGTTGAAGATAGAATCGAATAGGTTAAATTGGCGAGTTGCATTGCGAACGTTGCTATAACAGTGTGCGCGAGTAGCCTGATGACACGAAACATTTATGTGTGGTGTCCGGTTAGGCGTCGAGCGATAAGCGATAAGCGAATAGGCAACCAAGCGATGAGCGATATGCGAATAGTGCGATTAAGATTAGACTCCACATTAAAACCCACATGGCACGTTTCCACAAGAGTTTGCTAACATGGCGAAACACCACTCTCGACCATGTTAGTTTTGTCCCATGAAGCGATGTCATGCATATTAATACCACACAAACTGCGATGAATACGAAACGATGAGTGATAAGCGGTACACGATAAGCGAATAATGCGATTCGGTTGGATTGATCAACACCGCAAATTTAACTAACATTAGACCCCACATGGCCTTTTTCCACGAAAGTCTGCCGATATGGCTAAAACACTTATTTATAGGAAGTACCAGCGGCGTATCCACCCTGCTTTAACCATATGAGTTTCGTCTCGTGAAACGAGGTCATGTGTGCTAACTCAACACATACAACGATAAGCGATATACAGATACACACGATAAGCGATAGAGTTTGCGAGATACATATAATAAACGATTGCGATTGCGAGATAGATTTAAGCGATAATGCGATAGATTCTAACAAAACTGTGATTGAGTTGCGATGTGGACTTACGACCAGTCTTGCATCGCTGCAATTTCCCTGCGGGGGTAGACTTACCAAAGTCCATCGATGAGGCGATTGCATTATGTTGGCAGACTTACGAAAGTCTCGCAGTGACACGGTTCGGTTGTTACGCCTTGCGATTGAGTGTAGTGTGTTGAATATGACCACAATAGTATAATAGGTCTAATAACGTTCAATTCCACGTGGCACTTTCCTCACGAAACTTCGGTAGTATGATAAAGCACACCTTGCTTGACCCCTATTACTTACATCCCGTGATTTGGTGTCACACTTTGTCGAGACGCTTATGGCACCTTAGAATTCACTTCGATCTCCGTGCACTGACCAAAATAATCCCGTATGCACTCGTGATTAGTCGTTCCTTGCACGTTTATCGTACCTTACTCTAAGAGTGCAGTGAGGGTAAAACACATTATCTCGTTATATAGTATATAGTAGGTGTGTAAATCTAGTCTAAGTGCGGAATACGAGAGAGAATGTGAATCAATGTTGCACATAGCGACAACATCAATTAGTAGGGACAGTCTCACACATGAAATTATGTCGAAAATTTGTTTCATTACAACATTATCCTGCGCCTGTCTGATGTCGAAAACTTTTGCTGGAGCTGCAGTTGTTGTACTCAAGTTCCTGATCTGGTGCGGCAGTTGCGGGTGAAGTGACCATAGCGGTTGCAGTTAGTGCAATAGCGACAGTCAGCTCCGATCTGGTGATGGTAGGTACATGAGTAACACTGGGGATGAGCTCCAGTGTAAGCACGTTTTGGAAACACCGGAACTGCTTGAAGAGGCTTCGGTTGCGACAGTTCGGTTGTTGATGAGTTCGGGCTTGAAGTCTTTCGTTTGCGGCTGAGTTTGTCGGTGTCTTGCGAAGAGGTATCGTCGTTGGATGATTCATCTGAGGACTCATTTGCAGAATCTTCAGCCGAGTTGTCGGAAGAACCGTCAGCAGCTTCGTCATAAGAATCGTTGACAGATTCGTCAGAGGAATCGTCGGCAGATTCGTCAGAAGAATCGTCGGCAGATCCGTCAGAAGAATCGTCGACAGGATCATCTGAAGAATTAATGACGATTGCTTGATAAGTTTTCTTGACAGGATTTTTGGAGAAAAACCCTTCCGTGAGTCGTTTGTTGTTGATTTCTGCGGCTAAGCGGTAGGCTTCTTCGATGGTAGTTGGTCTTGCAGCCTTGACAAAATCGCCCACAAATTCAGGCAAGCCACGAATGTACTTTGTGATGGCTTTTTCTGGAGTGTTGACTTGACTTGGGCAAATTATGCTAAGCTGTTTGAACCTTGCGGTGTAGCCAGCATTGTCACCTTTGACTTGTTTGATTTCCCAAAATTCGTTTTCTAGCTCCTGAACTTCGTGGGGAGGGCAGTAGTCTTTCTTCATGAGCTCTTTCAGCTTATCCCAAGAGAGAGCGTAAGCTGCGGAGATCCCACGTTTATTGCGTTCGGCGGTCCACCAGTCGAGTGCTCGCGATTGAAATACTCCGGTAGCGCAAGTAGTACGGAAACTATCGGGACACCCACTTTAACGAAGGGTAACTTCGATAGAGTCGAACCACTGGAGTAGTTGGGAAACACCTCCTTCACCCGTGAAGACCATCGGGTCACAGGCTTTGAAGTGTTTGTAGAGAAAAGCGGATTACGGCTCTTCTGTCTTAACGTCTTCTGAAGTTTGAGAGTTGATAAGAGAGCGCACTTGTGTGATAATCTGAGGAATGACTTTGACCACTTCCCTGGTCACAATTGAAGCAATCCTCTTTTTGCCCCTTCGTTTGGCTCGTCTCTTTGCTAACATTCTCGAAGTAGAGTTGTTGGAAGGCATCTAGACAGAAAGAGACTTGGAATGAGATTCGATAATAATGATTTTTGAGTTTGCGTTGCGATTTGAGCGCGTTCAAACTTGTTGCAAGTAATATAATAGACTTCACATAGGAGACACGAATTTCCTAAGTTCCCACACAATGATTTGTTTGTATTTATATATATAGTTGTAGTTTATATTTACACACATACGCGTCGGTGTAGAATGCGCGAGGACGCGATGAAGAGGGAGAGCGCGAGAGCGAAGGCGAGAGATTATGCCTTAGTTTCGGTGCGAATATTCGGTTTTCGTTTTAGATTGCGATGGCTGTGCGAGTTGTGCGTTTTGTAAAACAAGGAGCGAAAATTGATAAATTGGGAAATCGATAAGGCGTATATTAAACGCCTAAAGCGTAATTACCTCCGTTAAAGCGTAAAACCAGCGAATCGTAGGCTTAGTAAAGTATTCGGAATGCCTCGGGTGTTTAGGCGTCGACTACCCAAGGTAACCCGACTATACTCAACAAGTTTGTGCACGCGCGTTGACCTAGAAGACTTATGCTTCCATTGGGATGCAGCTCATGGCATTCGTCCTCTTAGTCATCGCGTGGCTCGAGTCATTGTTATGGTCGAGTCCTTGGTGAGAGCTTTTTGAAAAACCGTTTTTATAGAGTGGAGCGGTTCGTTAAGGTATGGGTTTCACCCCTGGCTTAACAACTTTGCTCATAATTGTGGTTGTGCTCTTCGAATAAATTCGGAAGTTCCACTAGATTTCGAATTGGAGATTTCCGTCGAGATTTGGATGTCACTCCTGACTCAACAGGAAATTATCATGCTAAAGTAATGCGCTGAGTGAGCGATCTCATCAAGAGTTCTTGGTTTTCACACCTGGTCTCGACTGGATCACTCGTTTGTATTATGCGAATAGTTTCGAAAATGTGTGTATTGTGTCAGCCTTAGGAAAGGCTAAGTAGTATTTCAGCCTTAGGAAAGGCTTCTTCGTGTGAAGTTGTAGTACATGATGTTCACACAAAGTTGTAGCTTTTAGCAATTTCGATCGAGAGTAGCAAGTAGGCCTAATACAAACCCTACTGGGTTCGTACGAGTCGGCCTGTTGGTACTTAAACTATAGACTAGGTCATCTCTAAGACATCGACCCGGACTAGGTCAAGTCTTACCTAATTCCCTATATTTATGGCTCTGATACCAATCTGTCACACCCCAACCGATGGCAGAATCATCGGGGCGCGGCACTAGGCGAATCAGATTGCTTAGGAGAATCCATAACAACTATTAGCGACAATATTTAATGTGTTCATTATCCCATACTAATAAACAAATACAATCACATAAGTTATCACAGATGTTGTGTTCTCTCGAACAATACAAATCCGACAACCTAGATTTTTGTTGAGTTTCTAGACTCCCTAGCTTGATTGAGATAGTCTGCGATCTAGCCTGCAACATACGTTAAAATAAAGTCAATACAAAAGTATTGGCGAGTATACAAGTTTGATATATATGACAGCGTAATAGATTAAAAGTCCTGTGAATTCCTACATATATAAACGGGATACACGACATATATACTCACAAAACCGATACTACCAGCTAAGTCCTCGATGCTCGAATATGCGATGGCAAACTAGACCCCGTCGGGCGCAATAGTACTATACTAGTCATGGTGGGACGTCGCGAGTATAAGTCCTAGCACATATGTAACTAGCATCACGTATAAATATGCACGCATGTCATTCGCAAGTGATAAATAGTTTAAGTAATTGATGTGATTCGATTTGATAGCAACGTATGTTACACCCAAAAGTGCAAAAGCAAAAAGGGTTCAAGTATACTCACAGTGCGTATTTGACAAGTAAACACAACTTGATTTGGATCGATTGAGAGTATGTCTGAGTTACCCTGGTTACAGATTGTTACGCGATGAATAACGCTTTAAACGGTGGAAAGTTGTATAATAGGGCTAGTGGTGATCCGATCGGTTGACATGTTGACCGGTCGGCTGACATGTTATCCGATCGGTTAACGTGTTGTCCGATCGGTTGACATGTTGTCTGATCGGTTGACATGTTGACCGGTCGACTGACATGTTGACCGGTCGGCTGGTTGGTCGTTGATTTGTCGTTCGATCGGTCGGACGACCTGTTCGATCGGTTGGTGCTTTGACTCGAAGTCCTGTCCGTTCAGACAGTATTAGATGGTTAGATGAGCTGTCCGATCGGACGGCTAGAACTTGTTTGCTGTTCGATCGGACAGCAATTCGTTCCAACGCCCCGATTAAGTCACACTAGATGTGTTTGGAAAGATTTCAGGTGGTTCGACTGGGATGGTGTGTCATCGTGTTAAACCACTGAAATCCCATCAAATCCGACCCGTTCTAACGGCTGGGAACCACCCCGTTCCATCAGATCTGGCCGTCCTTGATGGTTTTTCCCATGTTTAACCCGAAATCACACACATTTTGGCTAGATAATATTGATTTAGGTGAGATTTGTTATAAAAACATGTGAAATCACTTAGATTCGAGCTGTTTATGGTAAGAATGAGGTCACACTTTGAAGTTCATATTAACTCTTGATGACATCATCTTTGAAGCACCTCAAATCCATATAAATCACATAACTTCTTGATTAGAAAACATAGATTTAGACGAGGTCCGAGTCGTTCTTCATGGGATGACATCATTCTTGAAGTTCATAAGAACTTCATGGTGACACCACCCTAGAATGCCCAAAATCCAGAGATTTCACGGTTAAAGTGGAGATTTAAAAAGTAGAAATGTGTAGAATTGAATGTAGATCATAGAAGTACAAGATTTAGGTTGGAAACTTACAAGAATCATGAGAAATCAAGAGAAAATAGTCCAAGAGTGTGCTGGTCGAGTGGGAGCTTCTCATCAGGGAAAATGGTGAGTGAGTGAGGTATTTATAGGCAAGAGAGGGAAGAAAGGGAGTGCAGCCTTATCCGATCGGATGGCTGTCTGATCGGATGGCCTGTCCGATCGGCTGGCCTGTCCGATCGGCGTTCGATCGGATGGCCTATCCGATCGGCTGGCCTGTCCGATCGGCTGGCCTGTCCAATCGGATGCCTCCGTCGTGTTGTGTTTTGGCGTTCCGTCTCAATTATCAAGCGTTGCGATAGTTTTTGGTACTCATTTTCCTTCATATTTATTATTTATTTAATTATTTATTATAATTAATCTCAAAAGGGTCGTATATACGTATCTATATTTCAATCCTGCGATAATCGAGTTACGCGTGCCTTCGAGTGCGTTCTTCGATGTGATGTGTTGTGCCACAATGACTAACGGGGTACTACTTGCTCGTATTGCCATCATCGTCACGACGGCTGGAGGCATGGTACTCATCCGAAAGTCTTTGTTAGCGTTAATTGTTTACATTTCGACACCTCACGGCTATCGAGGAGGGTAGAGTAGGTCCTCACTCAATGTCATCGTGAGTGTTAGTATTTGTGAAAATAGCGTTGTAATAGCGATAAAATGTGCGTAATTATTCGAATATACTGTGATATAGCGATGTATGCAATATAACTACATCATGATCCGAATCTCTGGTGCTAGGCGTAACGAGTATAGCGAGTGGTAACAACGCACAAAAGTGCGGGTTGTTACATCTGCGACGCATCACGGCTATCGAGGAGGGTAGAATAGGTCCTCACTCAACATCATCGTGAGCGTTAGTGTGTGTGATGCGATGTGTTATAGCGATAAGGTATGCGTAATATGCGAAAATACTGCGAAATCGCGATGTATGCGATATAGCTACATTATGACCCGAATCTCTGGTGCTAGGCGTAACGAGTATAACGAGTGGTAACAACGCATGAATGTGCGGGTTGTTACATTAGTTTTCATCAAATTGTCATTTATTTTTATATGTAACTTTTTTTTTTATAAAATGCCCTGCTAGTATGCGCATATAATGTATATATGTGTGGGTGCTCGGGGGGAAAAAGTGAAAGTGCACTAATTTTAACGTTATTTTACGAATTTCGTGAAAATAACGTTAAAAGATGGGATGGTTAACCATGCATCATGTGGTGGCGTTGATAGCCGAAAGACAAGAGGCCGGTACATGCACTGATCGGCAGTTGTCTCAATTGTTGAGTGTTATGTGCCTTATGTCCAAGGCTTGATGTAAAACTACTATTGAGCTGGGGGGTCTCACTGGAAGCAGCCTCTCTATTCCTACGGGGTAGATGTAAGGCTGTCTACATCTTACCCTCCTCAGACCCTACCATAATTTTGCTATTGTTGGGATTTACTGAGTATGATGTTGATGATGTAACTTTTTTTTTATAAACACTAAGAAATAATACTCTATGATTATGATTTACATTTCAATGAATTTTAAGGATTTACATGTAAAAAATAACATGCTAAGTTAAGTTGAACCGTTTGACACATGCACATGGATAGGAAATAATTTACAATGAGGCACTTCCTCAACAACACCCGCTATTTTGTTTGAACAAAAATGCATGCATACAATAATAATACAAGTGCACTATCTAGTATTAGATATTTTACTTTTTATGGGGAAACAAATAATTCAATTAACAGGAACAAAAAGCTACGTGCATGGATGGTTTAATTACAAGTAAAGGAAGAGTAAAGAAAAAGAAATGAGAAGAAAAAAAATAAGGAGTTGAAATATATGATAGTATGCTGTGATATAGGATCCTGTACATTAATTCAGAAGTGTATTATAACATTATATATAACACTATATAACACCATATAAACACCGTATAACACTATGTAACCCCATATAACACTATGTAACACTATATAACACTATATAACAAATATAACACTATACGTCTATCATAGACATGCTATCAGACAAAATATAGTGTTATATTTGTTATATAGTGTTATATAGTGTTATAATATATTTCTCACACTTCTGGATTAATGTACAGGATCCCTACCCAGTATGCTCTTATAGTTAATTTACATAGTAGTTAGCAAATGTTTCAACTTTCAACCTACAAACACATGTTGTTAAGATCCTTGTAGAGCTCAAAAGCGAGAAGAAAAAGCCTAACATGAGCAAGAAGTTCGTGTCAAGTAAGCCAAGGAGCGACTGCCTAGTGAACCAAACAAGGCGTTACTTCCAACACCTTGAGGTGTGATTAGGCAAGTCATCCTTGGCTACCAAACAAGAACTCTTCCATTCATCCATTCATGTAAGAACTTCTCTTCGAGTTATGTTATTAGATATGGTGTGAAAATATAATAGCAAAACTTCGTATTTATAGCCTATGTTAATAGAGTGGCAAATGGAACATTATTCTTTTCCTTATAAATTTGGTTTTAAACCTTCTACCATTATCAACATTTTAAAAGAATATATCGTAAATATAATACCGTGTTCTTCAGTCTGTGGCCAAAAATCTAGCATGTGAGTTGACTTAGGCTAGTTGATGCCTCCTTGAAAGATTAGCTGAAATATTCTGTAGGTTCCCATTTTGTAAATTATACTCCAGAAGACTCAGACTAAATGGTATGGTGAGGCCCATCCGCACGAGGATGGGCCGCTACGTAGGCGTTACATCACCGGCTCGTGGGGGATGGATCTCCTTCACTTTTGAGGGGGGTGGAGGATGGGGCTACCCCGCCTTATTATTTTATAATTTTCTAAGTTTTTTTTATTAACTTAATAAAAACTTTATAAAAATTAAAAAATACAACATAAAACAACATAAATAAATTCATTTCATAACATAAAAAAATTACATTTCCTAAAAAAAAAAAAATAATCTACGACGTCCATTTTTTCTTCACCTCTTCCTTCATCCTCCGATACACCTCTCGTTCATCCTCCGGAACCGAGTCGAGATCCAACCTCATTATCCTAAAATCCTCCGCTCGAGCATAGTCGGCCGACACGTTTTTCTTGTGACTATATTTTTCGGCCGCAAAGTCTTTAAACGAACGGAATTCGGAAATCAAGTCGTCCATTTTCGAGGACGCCTTCGAGCCGCCCCCTCCACTCGAGCCGGCCCCTTTGCGCTTTCCGGCCGCCTCTTTTTTTGCTTTGTCCCTTCCGCCGGGACGTTCGATCTCGTGATATTCCGGTTCGTCATATTCCGGCTCGTCGTTTATGTCGATTTGACAACGAGCGGTGGAGCCTCCCGCACTATAACTTCCGGACTCGGTAGTTTTAGTCCGTTTGGCGGTTGCGACCTCATTTGGAACCGGCGCCCATTTAGGTTTCTTTCTTTAAAATGTTCCATGCTCGGAGGTGCGGGAAAGGCGGATTTTTTGCTTTCCATCTAGCCGTCGCAAGATTAAGAACGTCCTCGTCGCTACTCCCACTAGGACGATTGATGTAAAGTGGGTTATAAATCCCGATAAAATCATTCAGTCACTTGTTCATTTTCCGCCACTTGCCCGATACGGATTCGAGATCACGGTAGGGGCCTTCCCCCATAAGGTTATTAAATCTTTCCGTACATGCCTTCCAAAAACTAGAACCCGTATGATTGTTCCCTAAAATTAAAAAAAAATTGCATTTTTAAATTTAAATTAAAAAAAAATTAACTTTGGTTCATACCGACAATCGGGCAATTTGAGGACTTAAGATACGCAATAGCTAGCGCCTCCTCCTCTACTTTTGTCCACGTTCTCGCCTTTGCTCTCGAACCGGTTTTTTTTTGCGGTGTCGGGTTCGGTTTCAACCGCCTTCCCCTTCCCGGTGTTTTTTTTGCGCTTGAGTTCTTTAGGTGGCGATTCGGGGACGACTTCATCATCATCGTCAAGTTGAACCGAGGGTTGCGGTTGGGAAGTTGGCGGTTGCGATTGGAATTGATCAAGTTGAACCGAGCCGCGTTGCATGAATTGTTGGAATGCTTGGTATTGTTGCATTTGTTGAAGTTGGGACATTTGATTGAAGGCGTTAGGTGATTGTTGGAAACCCGAAAACGTAAATGGTGGAGACCCCCACGAAGGATCCATAGACGGAGTGTAAGCGGGACTCGAAAAGAAGTTAGAATTGTTCGGGTTGGGATTGTTCGGGTTGGGGTTGTTCGGGTTGGGGTCGTTTGGGTTGAATGGATTCATGATGGTTAAAAAAATGGGAGTGTTTTTTATAAAAATGGATGAGAGTAGGAGAAGATTGGGAGAAATGGATGTGAATTGTATAAAAAATGGATGAAGTTGATTAATATTTAAAGTGGAAAAGGTAATTTTTTTTATTAAACTATCCGTTATTCAACGGATATAAATTTGAAAGTGGGGCGGCAAGACCGGCTGTGGGTTGCTGGGACGACGGAACGAAGGGAGGGGGGCGGTGTGGGGGGACCGATGCCGGTCCTAGCCGGGCCTCAGCCGGCCCCATACCTTCTAGTCTCATTGGGTCAATGAATGTATTTGGAATCACAGCACTCCATGTTACATTTCAGGCTAAAGTTTGACTTTGCCATCCATGCTTTGGAACAAAGTTTTCTGCAGATTTCATAATGGTTTTCTGATTTCTTTCATAAAGTCAAAGAATTCTATTATGCTTTTTCATACACATACCGATTGGAATATATTCAACTTGTATTAAACTAGTTGATGCCCCGCCCGCGTTGGGTGTGAGAAAAAAAACTAATGGCAAAATTATAAATTTATACGGGGCAAAATCGTAATTTTGAACCGAGGGGAAAATTGGAATTTTTAGCTGGGAGCAAAAGCGTAAATTTATTTTTAAGTGGGGGTAAAAACATAATTTTGAACTGACGAGGAAATCGTAATTTTAAGGGAAAAAAACTAATGGCAAAACTGTAAATTTAAACAGGGCAACATCGTAATTTTGAACCGGGGGCAAAATTGAAATATTTAGCTGGGAGTAAAAGCGTAAATTTATTTTTAAGTGGAGGCAAGAACATAATTTTGAACTAATGGCAAAATCGTAATTTTAAAGTGGGATAAAATCGAAAATTTGTTGGGGGCAATAGGGGAGTGCCAGGCAGCTGCCTGGCACTATTACTTTGCCGCCCATTTTGCCCAATGAAGGGCGACACCTATTACCCTGTCGGTGCCGCCACTTCTTTTTGTAGTAGTTGAAAATAAAGTTGTGCCTGCAAGTCATTGTATTTGGTTTTCTTCATTGATTGAATGCAGTAATGAAATGTTCATATGATTTTTTTCCCATTTGCACCTGAACATGCATTTTGCATAAAAAAGTTGCACCTTATTTGTAAGCACCCGATTCTAGTAATTTGATTTCAATAAAAGAGAATGCAACCACTACTAGAAAACTGCTATTATTTCTACCAAAATTTTCTACGCATTTCCTAGGAACGAAAATGGCGACACATTTCCTACGAAATTCCGACGTATTAGAAAGGGTCTTAGTTTTGTGACAAAAAAACGACAAATTGGTTTGCGTAGGAAAAATGTAGGAAAATTACGACAGATCTCTGACGAAATCCGTTTTCATTTTAACCATTAGTCAGAAATTCGTAGGAATCGTTATGCGTAGGAAAAGTGTCGGCAATTCCCGACGGGATTCCTACGGAATCCGTTTTCATTTTAATCATCGGTAGGAAATGCGTAGGAATCCACTTTATCATCATAATAAAATGAAATTACTGATATTAAAATATAAAGTTTTATTATTTATAAAAAAATATATGTTATTAAAATATAAAGTTAACATGAGGTGTATGGGGGTTGTTTGAATATGTTATATATTGATGTCGTGCAGTTCAGCCAACAAGTTGTGATAAATCATTTTGAAACATTATTATCTGAGTTAGTTCATCATAAGCATCCTAAATTTTACTAAGAAACAAGCCAACAAACATACTCGATTTCAAAATGAGTTTTGTTTGGAAGTCGATATACTTTGTGCTGAATAGTAAAAAAATTGAAAACATAAGAGATTTAATTTAAATATATAGAAAAAGTTAACTTTTCAAAATATACAAATAAAATAATTTGCCCACGTCAATGATCTCTAGATCAAGTGATGGAAGGGTTGCATGTCTCTTGAGAGATGCAGGTTCAACTCCCACTTAGTGCAGTGGCGGACCCAGAAATTTTTTTCATGTGGTGCGGAATTTTGTAGTCGTCGGTTGTCTACCACTAAGTATTAAAAAAAGTTTGGTTTTATTCGGGTTGGATCGGGTTCGGATAGTTCACAAAGAACACACAAATTAATAAATTTGTAACCGTTAGTTGTCTATCACTAGATGGTAACGTTCTCCGTTAACTTAGAAAGAGGTGGGTCACTATGAGAAGTTAGTCAATATAGTTATTATGAAAATTGCTTCAAGCTTCTTCTTTCCCTCTTTGCTACTATTATCGGTTCACGTCAATACTTCTAAAAATATTATATACAATAAATTTAAAACATTTATTTTATTATAAAAGCAATAGAAGAATTCCAAAATAAATTAAATTATGATTTACTAAATTAGTAGAGATAATATTTATTATTGTGTGATAACCTTTTACTAAAACTAAAAATATTTAAATAAAACAATAAAATAAACCAAATAAGATCAATTAAATTAAATAAATCAACAATTGTAAAACATATTAAGTAAGAGTTGACTGACTTAAAGAATTGATTCGGGTTACTTTTGGAGTACTCTGTTACTTTTGGAGTACTCTGTTTTCTCCGGAATTGGTGGTGGACTCGGGTTACTTTTGGAGTACTCTGTTTTTCCAGTTGGTGTCTCGAGAGTGCTCGGAATTGATTCTATTGGCTGTTAAAAAAAAAAAGAATTTGTCCACGTCATTAAGTTATTCTTTATACTACCTTGTATGTAATTTTCGAGTTAGACTTTGTGTCTTTTTTTCTTTTTGTTGTATCTATTTACTAAGTGTTACACTCAACCACGTTTCATTTTCTGTACGGTAGGTGACATTAACAAGGGATACGTTGGGTTAGTCAAAGAAGTGATTAAAAGGAAGATGAACGACCAAGAAAAATGTTACCTTCTATTTAAGTTATTTAGGTATAAACTATAAATTGTTTATCTTTGGAAGCTATTATGCATGGAACGTGGTTACTATGTGTATATTTTGGTTGTGCAAATTTACATCAAAGATATCACGAGTTGTGGGAGCTTTACCTGTGCATGAGGATAAAAACAAGATAAGGAGAAGCATCAACGTAGCCATTATACTCTAACAGGCGTAGACCTTTCCCACTTCATATCAAATTTCGGGCATATGGCAAAAAACTTTTATAGAGTTGAAAACTTAATTATAGAGGGTTTGTAGGCATACATCCATGGGCGTAGCCCTACGCCTAACCCATGATCAACAATGGTTTTTAACTACTTTTGACAGGTTTTATGCTCTTATTCTCCAAAAACGGATCGTTGCGTTACATCAGAGGTGCTAAGGGACGGCCAATGTAGAAGAAAACTTTAGTGACTTAGGTTATCTATCAACCCAATCATGTCTTTCATTTCAAACGATGGTTGGGGTGGGATGTAGGTGTGATGGTGGTGTTTAGAGGTGGTCGATAGAGTGCGACAATGTTTCTTTTAGGTGTAGGTGCGACCGTGGGGTTTAGAGGTGGTTGGGAGATAGCAACGCTGGTCGTATTCGTGGTGATTTATGCTGCTAAATGGTGGCATTGGAGGTTGCAAGGTAGTGCTCGATTAAGGGTAAGTGAAAATGAGAACGTTACTAGTTTATTTAACCGAAATTCACCTATAGAATTACCGACGAAGTGTCTCATGTGATGGTTATTTATTTTATTATTAATAACAATTTTTGTTGGCGATTCCGCTAGAAAGGAGTTGGTATTTACCTATGGGCCGCCCAATCGTTGGTATTTACCGATGGGTTTGTGACGAATATCCAACGATGTGCTGCTAAATGGCCACCATGGATGTTTTTGTTACACAGTGTGATGTTTGGCCATAATGTCATTTTACTATTAAACTCATGCTAACATACCGATGGTTATTGTAATTTGTTAGTGGCTAGGTTAAATGGAAAAGTAGGCAGCGATCGCTAGTTCTATTCTTGAACTGAGTGGGTTTTACATTACCGCGCTGTCGTGCCTTCGGATGAGTGTTTAAGGGCTTCGGCCCTAAGTGAGGGTTTTCACTGGTTCAGAGGCGAGTGTATCCCGATGTGAGAATTTCGCCAGTAACCCATTTAGAAGATTCGTCGGTCATTCAAAAAAAAAAGGATGGTTGATGGTCAACTAGACATAATCATTAAATACAAAAGTATGATGTTATATGCTTTAATTAGTACAAGGGTTAAACTAATAACATTCTATTAAAAATATATTCCTTAAAAGTCTAGTTAGGTATCATTTCACCAAATGTTGATTATACGATCCTACTAGCACTAAAGTAGAGGTAGGATCTTCGCAGTTAAACGTGTTTGGTTAAAGGTAGCAGTATCACTTTCTCTTCTCTTCTACTGCGTCAATGTTACAACTCTTATGCTTCCAGCTTCAGTCCACCCTCGGTCACCCCATGCATTGGACCTACACCCATAATTCGATATGTCATCACAATATCCGTTTTATTTTCGAATAAATTTACAGTTCAACATCTAAAAACCCTTAAATTCTTTGTAGTACAATAGATTACTAAATATAACTTTACGGTTCAACATCTAAAAACCATAAAATTCTTCGTAGTACAGTAGATTACTAAACTAACATTTCAATTTTCTTCAACTTATCATTTTGTTCTTCTATTTGTGTCTATATATGCATGTATGCAAATTATTATTAACCTACTCACATATTTAATGAAATTCAATGAACACATGTTTTTGAAAGTTAAAGTGTCTAGTTGTCATCTTAGTGTAATAGAAAAAAACTAAATGATTCTGGCTTTTTAAGTTAACTTGACCCGTTTGACATATGCACATGGATTGGAAATAATTTACCTTGAGATTGTTCCTCAATATCCTCCTTGTTTGAACTAAAATACATGCATACCACTATTAGTAACTAACTGACGGACTGAGACCCTCACTAATTATAGACAGACTCTGTTAAAGTTAATAACATACATTCATGGATTAGATTTCATAGCTTATGTAGGAGAACAAAGAAAAAGTGGATATATGTGGTAGTATAATCTTATAGCTTATGTAGACTCTAAAAATGTTTCAACCTATAACACATGGTTAAAAGATCCTACTAGAACTCAAAAGCAAGAAGATCATGTCAGGTAAGCCAAGGAGTGACTCGCCTTATGAACCAAACAAGGTGTTACTTTCCAACACTTTGAGGCATAATAAGGCAAGTCATCCTTGGCTACCAAACAAGAACTCTTCTCTTCATGTAAGAACTTCTCTTCAGGTTATGTTATGAGTATATTGCTGTGAACAAATAGTAGCAACACTGTCTATTTGTAGGCTACGTTAATTGCGTGGCCAACGTAACCACATGATTCTTTCCCTTATCAATTTAGTGTCTAAATTTCTTCCATTATCAGCATCTTTAAGAGAATATATAGTATGAACCTAATTCCTTATGCCTGCATAATGAAAAGAGGATGAAACACTAAGTAAACAGACCATTCTTCAGTCAGGGCCTAAAATTCTTCTATGTGAGTTGACTTAGGCTAGTTGATGCCTTCTTGAAAGCTTAGTAAATTATACTCCTGAAAACTCTTTGTTATCCTTTTAAGTCCTGATGTTTACAAGTACATCTCAATTTTAAATGTCAGGCTGAAGTTTTTGACTTTTAGTAGATATATATGCAACATGTCACCCATGCTTTGGAACCAAGTTTTCTGCAGAGTTCTCCATGAGTTTCGGATTCCTTTCAAAAAGTCAAAGAATTCTATCATGCTTTTGCATGCAACCCCAACTGGAATATATGCATTTGAAGATCTTCAACTCTTGTATTTGTTTTTTTTTTAATTTATTGGAGTAATGAAATGTTTATTATCTTCTTTTTCCATTTGCTCAAAGTTGCACTTTATTTGTAGACAGTTTGACACCCGATTGTAGTAATTTGATTTCAAGAAAAGAAAACGCAGCATGAGGTAAAAGTAATAGCGTTTTTATATCTTTTTTAGTTAATTAGTTAACCAAACCTTTCATGTCAACATTTCTGAATTGTACTTGTTATCGTGTAGTCTGTTGTTTACTTCTTGTGACTAATAATAAATTCTTTTTTTAATTCCAGGTGTTCATCATCTTTATCCTTTCAAGAAGTTTGATGATTGCCATAGAAGACATCAAATGACCATATTAATTGTTTTTTTCTACATTTGCTTGAAGTATTCCTTTTAAATTCACATATTCAAAATTTAGAAGACATATATTAACGTTAATAAATTTTAATTAATTTAAACTTTCTAACAACTTTAAACCATTAGTTATATTTTCAAAATGTGTAATATATTTAAATATTTATTTTCTATTAGGGTAACGAGTTCAGATAAACATAACTGTATCAAACTCCCAGAATCAATATAAAACTATTCTAATCATGGGTCCCATACCCCGAATACATTTTTTACCCATCCCAAGTTTTTTTATGGTCCGGATTCTTTTGTCATCTCTATGTGACTCGCCATTCCGATTAGGGATGGCACTGGGGCGGGTTTGAATAATCTCAACCCATACTAGATTATAAAAGTTTGTCCCATACATGGCCTAAAACCCTTCAGGTATCTAGTAGGTATTTTACGTATAGGTAACTATTAGGTATTTACATGTCACATATCCAGTATATTTGTAGGTTTTAAGCATACCTTGTAGTCTATTAAAGATACTCGTTGGGTATACGTGACCCAACACTCGTCGTCGTATGGGGTACCTACTATTAATCAATTACAGTTTGGATGTTACCAAAATATTACAAATAAAGTGTATGGCAATCTTGAAGAATAATCGTAAAATTTTTGAAAGGTACTAAGGATATATCTTCTAAGAAGTAGGGATATTGGGTACTAATGACGATTCGGTGCAAATAAAAAGGGAAAGAAAAAAAAAAGAAAACCGCATGGAATGTAAGGATACATCACATATGACATAATTAAAATAAATTAAAAAAGAAACTATTTCGGTTGTATAATTAGGTAAACCACTATATCAACAAATTACCATACACATCGCATACATGCGAAATAAATAATAATCCCATACCCGATTATCCTACACCATACCCATTCCAAACGTTATGGGATTCAAGTTTACCCACTGTGTTCTAGTTCAATTGCCATTCCTAATCCAGATTCATAACTATTTAGTTTATACGAGCTAGACTAATGCTTGCCTAAACCTAAGTCCTTACTATACAAACAACTATGAAGATCATAGCTACCAAGTCTTTGTTAATGTTGAACTTTCTAATCAACTGAAGTTGCGGAAGAACAAACTAAAGTTTCGGAACCATAAACTGAAGTTTCGGTAGAGCAATTGTACTCTTGGATGAACAAAGATTGACTTTTGTCATAGAGTTGACAAAGTCAACTTGTTCATAACTAGAGGCGGCTAATTGAACTCTATAAATAGGACATTTAGTCTTCATGTCTAGGTGATGTATTGTGAGTCTCCTTCCCTAGAAGGAGCTCTCCTAAGGTTGAATCGGAGCTTAAACTGAGTGTGTGTATGTATATATGTATGTGAAGATTGTTTCTATCAATAAAATCCCACAACTGTTAGACATGATTATGCCACAGGATCGAGAATCAAGTGGATGTTAAATAAAGAACATGATCAAATGGTTGTGAAATAAAGAACACGGCGAAAATCAAAACAAATAATCAATGTAACATTGATTTGACAAACATGTTTCATATATACATCGAATTTGATGAGTCAAAGGGTATTAGTACTTGTGGTCGATGGAATATATTTATACATGGAGAAGGTTACAACTTGAATGACGTGATGATTCAGTAATCGTCCCAACCCTAATCTATAATCACCATGCTTAGCATAAAAAAAATACATAATACCGTGTTTCAAACCATAAGTTCTAGATAAATACAAACATACCGATAAATATAATATAGCTTGACTTTTTATTTGAACATGAAAACTCCAATTTTGTTTAGTAGAGATCTTCAACATCTAGCTTAAAACTTCAACCTACCATGAAAGCATCATTCATCTTTGTGTCTTCTTCTACAGTTCAGCCAATACGTAGCAAGCTTTCTTCCTAACAAATAATTATTTCCCTTCCTTTCATGTGGATATAGTATCATTCAAAATAACAAATATAGACCACGTACCCTTACTTGTACATTCATGTCTTCTTAAATCCCAATGCCTTGGTGACTTCAACCCACTTTTCATCTTGGCTAACCTTCACATAACCCATAGCTTGAACAATCATATAAACGTCAAAAAAAAAATCAAGTAGTCCATTTCAAGGGTTGGAGGAATAATCCATTTAGGAAGAAATGAAATTCTTGGCTAAGTTTTTCTTTGTGAGATGAGACTACTTAATGTACTTGAAGCAAATCAAGGAAAGTGATACAATCATCAAGTGTAGACACGACCAGATGATAAACCATCTTATCTTCTTCGGCTTGTGGGGTATTAGGAGGATTTTAAAGATCTAATGCTTCAAAATATTTTCTTAGTCAGTCCTCCTCAAAAAAAAAAAAAAAAAAAATTGTTTTCGCTCATATTTTTAAGAAGACCCTTGAACATCCAAATAAAAGATAAGTTTATACACATACCCAATAAGGGCTCTCCCCATCACATAAGGGAGAGAGAGAATCTAGATAAGATAGAGAGGGAACTACAGATTTAAATCTAAAAAAGCAATGCCTAATTTAACACGGAAGCAAACTCAAATAAATAAGCTATTGTTTTGAATGTCCGACAAGTATTCAGTTGTCATGAATCCTAACAACGACCTCATCTTTTTGTGGCTTTTTAGTATAGACTCATTAGACCATAAGCACAACGAATAGAAAGTATCACTTCCCGAATTGAAGAAGCATCCAATAATAACTATTTGATAGGATCGCTGACATGTACATTCTGAACCAACCAAGGCGTGATTTCCTCGTGAATGAAACAAACGGCGGCAATGTGCCTGCACTTTGAGTTGCTATGCGGGAAGACACAAATGGCTACCAAACAATCTAGAAAACACTTTGCTCCCAATTGATGACATTCTAACCTTTTCTGGCATTTTATTATCTAGAAATTATTGCTATTGTAATTAAGAACACAAGGCCTAGCATGAGAAAAAAGAGCCTGTCAAGTTAGCCAAAGAGTGACTTCCTAATAAGCCAAAAAGATGGTTATAACTTTCTATCACCTTGTGTTAATATAAGGCAAGTCATCCTTGGCTACCAAGACTCTTCTCTTCATGTAAGAACCTCTATTCTATTATCAGTTGTGCATGCATTAGTTATCCTAGGAGAAGTCTATTTATAGAGAATACTTTATCATTGGTCCTTGAAATTTCATAAAGCCACGTTTAGTAGAATATATAAGGTTTCTTTCTTCAGTAAATGAATCCAAGAAAAAGAAAACCCAAACAAATACAGAGTAAAAAGAATACCATTCTTCAAACAGTACCCACAATCTTGAATCAGAGTTGACCTCAGCCACTTGATGCCTCTTCTAAGGATGTCCGGGGCACCAAGCGGGGACCTCATCGGTGACCCAAGTCACCTTAGGGGAACACCGCCGCCATCCATTAGGGGAGTGAATTAGGGGACCAATTTGGGGGAGGAGGTACCGAAGAGAGGAGGAGAGACACCCACTTTTCAAACCAATGAAAAATTTTCTTTTTTTTTCTTTTTTTTCTTTTTGAAGAAAAAAACAAGGGGAGTTAAGAGGGGAGTGCCGCCATCAAAATGGGGTGTTAGGGGAGTTTAAGAGGGGAGTTGACGTGACACTAGCTAGGTTGGTGGTGCGTAAGAGAGGGGACTCCCCTCTTAGGGGAGTGCCCCTCTCACCCTAAGATTATGGCTCTTCAATCCACAAATTGTTGTTTACATGTGATCCCATGAATAGTTTACTTTAGGGGTGAGCATGGTGCGGTTCGGTTATTACCTATAACCGAAACCATAACCGCACACTGCGGTTATCAAAAAATCATAACCGTTCGGTTTCGGTTAATGCGGTTTCGGTTAATCGGTTATTGCGGTTAATGCGGTTTCGGTTCGGTTATAGGTCGGTTATTATTAGTGTAAACTATAATGGGCCAATAAGGTTGGGTCATGGTTAGTGTAAAATGTAATGGGTCAATAAGGTTGGGTCATGGTTAAAAGTTAAAACCTTCAAATACTTCACCAAAGATACATATAGATTAGGCCATGGTTAAGCATTTAAATACAAACTTAAAGACTTATGGTGCTACGGATTTGGCTATGTTTAAAATGTTCGGTTCGGTTCGGTTATTTGCGGTTATGAAAATAAGAATAACCATAACCGAACCGCAAAAATCGGTTATTAAAAATATAAATAACCAACCCTTCGGTTATTTCGGTTATCGGTTATTTTGGTTCGGTTTTTTCGGTTATTTCGGTTACGATTCGGTTAATTCGGTTATATGCTCACCCCTAGTTTACTTTATCTTTCATTCTTGGAATAAACTTAGCATTCATGAAGCATTATTATTATTTGTAAAAACCTTAGTCTATGATTATGTCTTAATCGTATAGGTCAACATATGTCACACGTAGCTTACATGATAGTTATGGCAGTTACTTTTCCGGTTTGGTTGTTAGTTGTGTCAGTTGTGGAATAAGCGTCAATCTTTTACCTATATATACATATTATTTAGTGTTGTAATATTACTGCATATACAATTGATTCTTGTGTGTTTTTGTCAAATTTCATACTTCCTTAGATACTTCTTGCCAACACTACCTTTTATGTCATGGTTCATCTAATAAGTAGTAATGTCATGGTTCGTTAGATACTTCTTGCCAACACTACCTTTTATGACATAGGTTTAATTTTCTGGCAACTTTTTATTTTAATAATGCATTTGACTAGTAAACAAGTTATATCTCAAATGTTTAGCATTTGAATACATGGAGATGGGCTATGAAACTTGTAAAGGAGTATGATCAGTACGTTCAATGGGCCTATTAATACGTATACGTTACATATCTGAAGGGGTATGGTCACAGATCTCGCGTCAGCATGACTGCGAGTGACCATTACCCTTATCAAAAACCCCCACCAGCAAGAACTTATCTGTGTCCGTGCGGGCACGCCCGAACACAACGGACGAATCCAATCGGTCAAAGGATGAGAAGACTTACCTTAAGTACGAAAACGGATGTTACGCATAGCGATGCGGTCTGGCACCGCATCCTATGAACATTTTCGTCACGACAAGGGATCTGGACAACAGTAACAGTCACCAAGCGGCGATGTGGCACGGCACCGCATCCCGCATGCATCTTGGCCAGAACAAGAACGCGGGAACAACATCAGTTACCGCAAGCAGAGATGCGGCCCGTCACCGCAACCTGCTTACAAGGTAAGTGGGTCTGACACCACAGTGCAAGTGGCACTGGGAACAGTCGCCTGTCAGCCCACATGTATGCAACAGTCTGACACCACAGCAGGACGTGGCATCACCACCGTAACCGACAGGTCTGACACACCTGCAAGAGACTGTGCGATGTCAGACTAGCTACTCAACTACCCTCCTTCACTCCTCGGCTATAAATACCCATCCCAAACCAGGTTTGAGTTATCTCTTCACAACTCTCTCACTACTACTATCACACTTTGCTTCACAAGCAAATTACTGATTCTCACGCCGGAGAGTGGTAACAAGGAGCACCCCCACCCCATTCTCCATGTTACGAGTCACGGTTTGTTTCCTTGTGCAGGAGATCAACCAGCGGACGATCCAGCCAGCGATCCTCGAAAAGAAGGGATTAACCCTACTTGACGAGACCAGCGAGTTAAACACCTCGGTTAACCATTGTTTCATCATTGGCGGCCACCGCTACTCTTAGCACTTTTTTCCACATCCCCTTTTCTTTCCCAAGATCATGGCTGATCGACTAAACAACACTACGGGGGATAACCTAAACCCCGCAAACCCAGGGCCTACGGGGAGCAACCCCCAAGCCCCAATTCCTGAACACATTGGCACATCAACGCAAGGGGGCCCACCCCTTACGTTCGGACACAATCTGTCACAGTACGCTACTGTGATACCTCCAGGCATGAACCTCCATGCCTGATATGATCAACAACAAGCTCTGCTGGCCGCAGCATACAACAGAGCTTGCGCAGAAGCGCAAGTACCTGTCGGGCCTACCCCGGCAACGCATACACCTGCGGGTCGTATTTTACAATACGACGGCAAGGCCCCCACACATCCAGCCTCCGGGAGTAGGCATGAAGACCGCGGCTCCTCTTACTGTGAGGTCCGCACAATTAATGAGGATGATTCCTCATACGGGTCCCGCAGTAGGGGCCCAATACATAGTCGCCTGGGCCATCATGGCGAAAACAGGCGGCAATCCACAGCCCACCGCGGCCCCGGCATCCATAGCCGGCTGGGACCTCAGTCCTACCATGAAGGACAGGGCCGTACCGATCCGGACGATGGTACATACTGCGGGGAGTCACATGCTACTAGCAGTAGACCAGGAGGACGCAATTATGTTCCTCCCACTCAACCCCGCACCACATACCTCCGCGCTGCAAAGCGCCACCAGAGCCAACCCTATAGGCCAAAATCTGCGGCCGAAAACTCCAAGTTTGCCCCAGAGATTGCCCACGCCGATGTCACCACCACTAAATTCCCATTAAACATTGGGAAATACAATGGTTCGTCCGACCCGGACGACCATGAACATCTTCACCGGCGCAGGGTGCAATGGTAGGTGGGACGAACCCACCTGGTGTCATTTTTTCCCCAGACCCTCATGGGTCTGGCGAGGGCTTGGTTCGATTCTTTTCCAGTGGGATCACTGGCCTCATTTGAGGACTTGCAAGCAAAGTTCCTCGCACATTTTAGCCAGCAGCGACGTCACGAACGTGATTCTATGGACGTCATGAACATCTGGCGCAGAGACCACGAATCTCTCGAGGCGTTCGTCGTCCGTTACAACAAAGAATGCCTGGAGATAGGCGGCGTTGCAGACCAAATGGCACGCAACCATTTCATTCGAGCCGTCAACGACGAAGAAATGGTTATGACCATCTCCGGCAAGGAAGGGCTACCAAAGAGATGGGAAGACGTCATGACCGCGGTCAAGACATACGCCCAAACCCAGCGGTCCCTCAAACCGTACACTGCCAAGGAACAGCCCCAAGCGGAAGGCCATACCTCCCACCAGGAACCCAAGCGCAACAACAAGCGTAACCGGAACACATGGAATCGCGGCAGCGATCCCAAACCATATGTCCCACGCAATAACCAGCCCGACGCAAGGGCAACAATCAACGCCCAACGTGAAAACAGGGCGTCGAAGAGGGAATCTCGGGATCGTAACTCGACCGAGATCAACCAGTCGCCAAGCGACGTCCTTCTTACGGACGCGCAGTTCTTGCGACCGGCCCAACCAATGAAGTCCAAGAAAAACCGGGATCCCGCAATCTACTGCGAGTATCACAAGGACTCGGGCCACACAACGAACAACTGCATCAGTCTCCGACTGGAGATTGAGCGAGCCCTAAAAGAAGGGAATCTGCAACATCTGTTGCCAGCTGCGCAAAAGCAAACCAAGCGCATCACCCCCACAATGAGGGCACCTCCACGGGTAAGAGGACCATGTACGTGGCCTCAACCCACATGATCAATGGAGGACGAGGAAAGCCGTTCAAGGCGGCAAGAAGACCGGAAAATGACTGGAAAGACAAACAAGTGGCCTTTCCAAAAGTCAGAGGTGGACCGCGCGACAGGCGCGCCGTCGTTATTACAGGCTACTTGGCTCACTACTGCATCGAGCGACTATTCATCTACCCGGGCAGTACATCAGATATCATATACGAGCAGTGCTTCAACCAGTTCGATCAAGAAGACAAGGATCGGTTGCAGCCAGTAGACTACCCTTTGGCCGGATTTACGGGGGAAACCGTATTCCCCCTGGGCCAAATCATTTTTCCTGTGCGCCTCACCAACGGGAGGCACACACGAACGAATGAGGTAAACTTCATGGTTTTACCTCACACCTCCAAATACGACGTGCTTCTCGGGAGGGAGTCCCAAGGCGACTTCAACATGATTACGTCCGTACCCCACTCTGCTGTCGGTTTCCCAACCGAAACGGGGGTCGCGATAATCTATGCACGCAGAGAGGTCATGTCGGCGGACGAACTGTGTCCGACCAAGATAGCAAGACCAACCCCGAACACCCAACCAGAAAAATGGGTTCTTATCGCAAGATACCCAGAACAAACGGTCACGTTGGGCCACGCCTTGACCCACAACATCAGAGCGCGCCTGAAGCAGGTCCTCTTCAGAAACTAGGATATTTTTGCGTGGGTACCCGCAGACATGACAGGGGTGCCACGCGAAATTGCGCAGTATTTCTTGAATACCTTGCCAGGTATCAAGCCGGTGATCCAAGGCCAACGTCACCTTGGATCTGCAAAAA
Organism: Helianthus tuberosus; assembly: GCA_030545235.1. Taxonomy (NCBI): domain Eukaryota; kingdom Viridiplantae; phylum Streptophyta; class Magnoliopsida; order Asterales; family Asteraceae; genus Helianthus; species Helianthus tuberosus. The sequence goes on along the minus strand of CM060352.1, from coordinate 32,642,598 downwards.
AACGAGGTGATGCGTGAGCAGGTCCAAGAACTGTTCTCCGCTTCTGGGAGTGCGGGTTTTAAAGGGACTCCTATTCAGCCTGAAGAGTCTGAATTGGAGTTCTACTACCGCACCTATACTGAAGACCGAGCTGTAAACTATCACCGTCCCCCTTGGAATGGGGTCTGACAATGACCCGATGGATGTGGAGCACTCTCCAAAACCTGAATACGACGCGTCAATGTGTCCTGCTGTATCATCAAGGAAGTAAGGATGTCCTCCGTAGAGCACCCAACATGGTACGGGTGGTACGGATAAGACAGTGGCATGATAGGGGGCGTAGTCCATAAAAATGGCTCGCTAGACGGTATAAAAGATGGGGCAGTAGGTGGTGCAACAGAAAGAAACTGAGATGTGAACGGTAAGGATGATGGCATCACGGGTGGAACAGAAGTAGGACGAGAAATCTGTGGTATAAACTGGCTGCCTCCTAACATGAAAGGAGCGTGACCAAAAGGCTGTCGCGATGAACCCTCCCCAGGACGCGGTAGAGGGATGTCCTGGAGAAAGGTAATCGGAAGGTCAGTGCGGTGAACATCTGTGGTGTGTGAGGAAATCAAGGGAATATCAGTGGGTACAGAAGCAGGTGCTACTGGAGGTGTAACAGGTAACAAAAATGGTGGGTAATTGTCGTCGTCATCGATCCACCAGTTACGGGTGTCGGCGTAACGTGGATCTATATGGGTAGCAAAAGGTGCATGGTCAAACAGTACCGACACGGGATCGGGAAATGGTGCATCAATAACAGGATCATCTATCAAGGGTGGAGCAACAACGAGAATATCAACAGCGGGTATATCACCAACAAGAGGTGCAGCGGCTGGTGCATCCTCATGTACAGGGTCATGCTCTAATGCAGGGTCAGGAGCAACTACTGGCTCTTGGGCCACAGCAGGCTCCGGGTCAACAAAATCCATATCAAGATCAGCAGGGATGTCAAGCAAAGGGTCAATAAGATCTACGGGCGCCTCTAGGGGCTGATCCATGTGAATAAACTCAATATTGTGGTCAGGACTGAAATCAGGGGGAAAGATCGGCTCAAAAGCGTCATCGTTCTCGTGGTCAAACTCGAACTCGTTCGATGGACCGGGTGCAGCTGACATCGCCATGTCAGGGTCAGAAGAATGAGACTGCACACCATGGTCATGCGAAGATGTAGATGCCACAGACTCCAATGAGTCTGGGACAGGTGAACCAACAGGAAGCTCCTCAAAAGGTGCCTCAGCAATGGGAAGGATAACGTCAGCAACAACAGGGGCCCCGCCCTCATAGTCAGCCTCAGGCGGATCCTCCTCAAACAGATCGATGTCGTCGTCAGAAACGGCATCGAGTGGCATATCAACTACTGGAAAAGCAGCAAGCGGTATAGGAGCATGGATCACCGCAAATGGTAAATCCCCGGCAGGAATGCCATCAACAGGCTCAACTCCAACATCGGGCAGCGCGAACGGCTGAAAATCATCGTCGTCCGTGCTGGTGGTGTCTGATGTGTAGACCTCCTGCTCTGACGAAATCTCGTCATTTGACACGATCACCATGGGGTCTAGTGTGTCCGATACTCCTGTGTCTGACGATGAAACCATGTCGTCTGTAACACAATCACATATATGCATATATATCAATCATAAAGTCAAATAAACATGTGAGTCACAATAATGCAAGTAAGCAATCCTCCGAGTCTTCCCAGACTTCCCTCCCAACCTCTCAGACTGAACTTCCTAGCCTCTCAGACTAACTCCCTGGTCTCTAAGACCAACCTCCCAGTCTCTAAGACTAAATCCCTGGTTTATATGACCAATCCTCCCTAAGTCTCTAAGACTGAATCCTTGGTCTATATGACCAATCCTCCCTCAGTCTGTAGGACTGATCCTCCCTCAGTCTCTAAGAATGAAATAATATTTTTGATAAGTGTATTTGTGCCTTTTTGTTTTGTAAAAATGTTTTGTGCCCTGGATCTGGACTTTTAGTGTATGCAATGTAAAATGTTTTCGTGAGAGCCCTAGTGATCATAGTCTAGACTCGAGAAGGAATCCTAGTTCGCTATGATCAATGCTCTGATACCAAGCTGTCACACCCTAGCTTTGCGGAAGCGTGTGTTGATTTTGGTGTAACTTCTTAATACCATAGCACAATCACAACCATGCTATATGAAAATAAAACCATGATGTTCATCCATTCAACAAGTTTTAAAAGTTACCAAGACAACATTGTTTAAAAGTCGACACTTAAAACGAAATACAACCATGACGTAATTAGAACTTGTTCATGAAGCACAACCAACAGACATGCATAAAAACACAGTTTAAGACTTGTGACCCGTCCAGGCAAAGGTCACATTTCCTAAACTCGGATGACATCATTATTCCTACGCAGCTTAGCCTCATTGCAAACTTGGCCAGATCCATTAATTCCCTGAAATACATGTAGTTTGAAAAATCAACAAAAAGTTGAGCGAGTTCATGTAAAAGTGAGTATGTATAAACCGTTGTAATATGTCTGTATGTATGAAAATCGCTGGTTTGTAGCAATTAAGGAAAAAGAGATCACCATTGGGTTGCAAAGCCAATGATATGTGTGAAGTGATGCAGGAAGACTCAAACCTAGCAGATTTTTGCGTCGGGCTCATAGTCACTCTATGGTCCGTACTGTGGAATCAGGAGCTGGGCTCGCTACACCCAAATAGATCTACCGCTCATGACCCTCGGTCCTACAACGAGGATTAATGGCCTCAAGTTTTCGCCTACCCACTCACATGATCTAAGCAGTATACCCTCCTTAAGCTAACCATACCATGTATAAAAGTGTCTGTAATTACTGTAACATGTATTCCATCCCCGAAGTATAAAAACTGAAAACAGTTAAGAGAAAAGGGGGACATGAACTCACAGAAGTGCGTATCCCGAACGTAAGTCTCCAACTCAACCGGCTACGTGACGACCTACACGTACTAATACCTATTAGACGGATGGCCGTGCCTTGGCTTAGGGTTTAACGTTTTTTGAGAAATAGTTAGGGGACTATTTCGTATTCACACTTCTTATTTATTGTTATAAGTGTATCTCCTTCCCAAGGATGGGGGTCTTAATACATGTATGCTTTATAATTCCGAAAATATACTTTTAAAGTCTTACTTGAAAAAAATATATTCTAATCACTTGTATAAAATATTCTAACTCCAAAATATATATATTTTTCCCAAAAATATTATATTTTATCTCATACAATTTCCAAGTTAAAAATCATGGCGAAGTTTATTTTGAAAACCAAGTTAAAAACACATTTATAAACATTTGTTACAAAAATATTTCTAAGTGTTATATTTCTGGAAAAATTTCGCCAGAGTTTCCTCTGTAACCGGAGGTGTCCACGCTTACAAGCGTATCATTTTCTTTTCAAAACTCAATCAAACAATTTAACAATCATCAATCCACATACAATATTTATTCATCAAACTTGACAAAAATAAGACTAAACCATAGCTCATGAACTTGAGAGTTTTGTAAAAAGATGTAGTAAGTTACTGGCGTATTTAGTAGGTTTTGTTATCTTTAAAAATAAAATTAGTTTCTTAAAAACTTTATTTTTAAAGAACTTGGAGTTTTACAACTTCTTGTCAAGATTTTCAAAAATACTTCTTTGTTAAATCTTCTTGTTACACAAGTGTTTACACACTCGTTTATCTACCAAAAATGCTTCTAGTTCATAAAACATCCGGGTTTTAACAAGACTTGCATCTTTAACTTGGTTCTTCCGAAAAACCACTTGTAGACCTTTAGATCTACATGTTCAGAGTCTTATTTTACAAGAAAAATTTTATTTACTCAAGTTCATGTTTCATGGATGGAAGGTTTCATCATCTTTCATAACTTTAGCATTTATAACTTACTAGTTCATGTTCTTGAACATGATCTAGTATGTCTAGATGACGATCCATCCTACTTTTGATAACAAACAACATCAAGTAATCACAACTATACAAGATTTACACACATATCTTCTCTTTATCCACCTTATTCATCTTATGTTCAAGACTTTATGTTATGTTCTTTAGTGTTTCTAAATTTTAACCATTAAATCAACTATTAACCACCACAAACAAGATCAAGATGATGATTAGAAACACTTACTACTAGCACAAGGCTAGGGAAGAAACAAGGTGTAAATGTGGTGGATAAAAGAAATCTAGAGAGGTCCTTGAGCTTCCGAGTGCACCGGGCTTACTTGTAGGACTCCTTGCTTCTATGTATGTATGAGAAATGATTGTATGGAGATTGGATGGTGGTGAGGTGGTGGCGGCCGTGAGTGGTTATGGAGGGAGAGAAGGATGTTGGTTGATGTTGTGTTTATGAAAGAGAATGGTGGACTAAGGTGCACATTTATAATCCAAATTCAAGCTTAATCCATCATGTAAAGTGTCATCTAGATACCCACCAACAATAATAAAATAATCAAGAAAGCACAAGGGTGTGTCCCACCCTTGTGACCGTCGACATTGAGGACAGTAATTAAGCACTAATTAAATATTAATCAATTGTACGGATACCTGGTTTTGTGAGGGTTGTCACATTCTCCCCCCGTTAGAGAAATTTCGTCCCGAAATTTTAGGCTCTGCTTCTAGTTGCAGGGGTCTTAGGAAACAAATGGGGGTATTTCTCTTTCATACGATCCTCACGTTCCCACGTGAATTCTGGCCCATGTTTTGCATTCCATCGAACTTTGACGAGCTTGACACTACTCCTGCGTGTTTTGTTCACTTTCCAATCCGTAACCTCAACGGGTTCTTCAGTAAAGTGGAGCGTGTCGTCGATATGAACTTCGTAAGCAGGAATGATCACTGTCTCCTGTGTTGGACTCTTTTTCAAATTCGATACATGGAATGTATCATGAACACCATTGAGTTCAGTAGGTAGGTCCAATTTATAGGCTACAAACCCAATCCTTTGCAGTATTCTGAAAGGGCCAATGTAACGCGGATTCAACTTCCCACGCTTCCCGAAGCGTGCCACACCCTTCCAGGGTGAAACTTTCAATAAAACCATATCCCCAACTTGAAATTCCAAAGGCTTTCTCCTTTGATTTGCATAGTCTTTCTGTCTGTAACGAGCCGCCTCGATGCACTTTCGAATCTGCGCAATCTTGTCCGTCGTCTCTTGGACTATTTCGGGACCAACAAGCTGCCTATCACCCGCATCAGCCCAGCATAATGGTGATCGACACTTGCGTCCGTAAAGAGCTTCAAATGGCGCGGCTCCAATACTTGTGTGATAGCTGTTGTTGTATGAAAATTCGACCAACGGTAAATGATTATCCCAGCTACCACGTAAGTCCATTACACATTCTCTCAGCATATCTTCCAATGTCTGAATTGTTCGTTAACTTTGGCCATCAGTTTGTGGGTGAAATGTAGTACTTAGATTCAACTGTGAGCCAAAAGCTTCTTGGAAGGATTGCCAAATCCTTGATACAAATCTCCCATCTCTATCAGAGATAATCGAGAGAGGCACTCCATGACGTGCGACAATCTCCCTCATGTATATTTCCACAAGTTTACTCGTGTTGTCTTTCTCTTTGATCGGCAAGAAATGTGCGGACTTTGTTAGGCGGTCTACTATCACCCAAATTGTATCGTGGCCTCTGGGTGTCTTTGGCAATTTAGTTATGAAGTCCATGGAAATCTGTTCCCATTTCCATTTGGGTATTTCAGGTTGTTGTAGAAGTCCTGAAGGCTTTTGGTACTCGGCCTTAACCTTGGCGCAGGTTAAACATTTACCCACGTATATTGCAACATCGCCTTTCATCCTAGGCCACCAGTAGAAATCCTTGAGGTCCTGGTACATCTTATCCGCACCGGGATGAACCGAGTACCGCGATTTATGAGCTTCATCAAAAATAATCTTTCTCAAACCACCAAACAGAGGGACCCAAATCCGTTTCATGAAGCATAAAGTTTCTTCCTCGTTTGGTGTCAATTGCTTCTCCATCCCACGGAGATACTCGCCCTCTATATTCCTTTCTTTCAAAGCTTCTCTCTGCGCGGCACGAATGCGCAAAGAGAGGTCTATCTGGACAATCATCTCCAAAGCCCTAACCCTTATGGGCTTAATCCTTTTTTTCGACTCAGGGCGTCAACGACCACATTTGCTTTCCCTGGGTGATACTTGATCTCACAATCATAATCATTCAACAGCTCTACCCAACGTCTTTGCCTCATGTTGAGTTCTTTCTGATCAAATATGTGTTGCACGCTTTTGTGATCAGTAAAGATCGTGCAGCGCGTGCCATATAAGTAGTGTCGCCAGATCTTCAACGCAAATACCACCGCGCCTAATTCCAAGTCGTGCGTGGTATAATTTTTCTCGTGGACCTTTAACTGGCGTGACGCATATGCTATAACCTTCTGGCGTTGCATCAGCACGCAACCCAAGCCTTGACGCGAGGCGTCACAATATACCACGAAGTCGTCTGTTCCTTCGGGTAGTGATAAGATCGGTGCATCACAAAGTTTGTTCTTTAACAACTGAAACGCTTCTTCTTGTTTGTCACCCCAATCAAACTTCTTGTCTTTTTGTGTGAGCGCGGTCATAGGTTGAGCGATTTTAGTGAAATCCTCAATGAATCTTCGATAATAACCAGCCAAACCTAAGAACTGTCGAATCTCGGTCGGCGTCTTTGGAGTCTCCCAGCCCTTTATCGCCTCGATCTTTGTGGGATCAACATGAATCCCCTTTCCATTAACCACATGACCAAGAAATTAGACTTCACGCAGCTAGAACTCGCACTTTGAGAACTTGGCGTATAATTTCTCCTTCTTGAGTAGCTCCAGAATAGCTCTTAAGTGCTGTTCGTGCTCGTGCTCGTCCTTCGTCTTCGAGTAGATTAGGATGTCATCAATAAATACAATCACGAACTTGTCGAGGTACAGCTTGCAAACGCTATTCATTAAGTCCATAAAAACTACCGGTGCGTTTGTCAGCCCAAACGGCATGACCAGGAACTCGTAATGCCCATAACGAGTCCTAAAGGCCGTTTTCGGGATACTCTCCTCTTGTATCCTTAGTTGATGATATCCTGATCGAAGATCGATTTTTGAATAAAAGCTCGAACCTTGTTGTTGATCAAATAGGTCATCGATTCTCGGCAGGGGATATCTATTCTTGATGGTCAACTTGTTAAGCTCGCGATAGTATATACACATCCGAAAACTACCGTCCTTCTTTTTAACGAACAGAACCGGAGCTCCCCAAGGTGAGAAGCTTGGCCTGATGAATCCTTTGTCCAATAGCTACTGGAGTTATGTCGACAACTCCTGCATCTCTGAAGGCGCAAGTCGGTAAGGTGCCTTAGCCACAGGCGCGACGCCTGGGACTAAGTCAATGTGGAACTCGACTTGTCTTTGTGGCGGTAATCCTGGCAAGTCTTCCGGAAAGACTTCAGGATATTCTTTTACTACTGGGATGTCTTCGATCTTTGGTTCAGCAGCTTCTTTATCCACGATGTGTGCCAAGAAGGCAACACATCCCTTCTGCAAACATTTTCTAGCTTTCAGGCAGCTAATGATTCTCAGAGGCGTATCACGCTTCTCTCCATGAACTACGATCGTCTCTCCGTCTTCTATGGGGATGCGGATGGTCTTTTCATGACAAACAATCTCGGCCTTGTTGCTCGATAACCAATCCATCCCTACCACCACGTCAAAACTTCCCAATTCGATGGGTAGTAGATCCAAAGTGAACTCGCGTTCTCCTAGCTCAATCACGCATCCTCTGATGACCTCACCCGTTTCAACTAGTTTCCCATTCGCCAATTCAATCGAGTACGGAACGTTTAACTTACTAGGTGTCAACCCAAGTATATTCTTAAATTCTAATGATACGAAACTATAATCGGCACCAGTATCAAACAGAATAGATGCAAAGCGTTGGTTTACAGGCATGGTTGTAAAAGTCGCTAGGCGCTCCCAAGTCGGTCGACCGGGGAGTTGAGAGTACTCGGCCTAGTCGGAGAGTACACGGGGAGTACTCGGAGATGCCAAATTATAAAGAAATTAGTTTTTGGAAATTAAATATATGTCAAATAACATAAATTTACTAATATTTATAACAAAATGCGTGAAATTGATATTTGTTCTTTAATATGATAGGTATAGTAATTACGTTTTATTTTATTTTAAGTCAAACTCGGCCTCGAGTTGACCTACTAGATCCGATTTTGGCCAATGTTGATCTCATCTGATCGATTCCGAGTAATTAGTCGGAGTTGAAGAAAGTCGCCTCGGCAGTCTACCTTGTAGCGAGTACTCGGAGAGTACTCGGCCTTGGAGACCTTGTTTTACAACCATGTTTACAGGGAACGTAGCAGTGACTACGTTTGGATCTTGGCGCGTTTCCCTTGTGCCAATGTTAAAGACTCTTCCCCGTGCTTGGTTCAGTTTTGGGCATTCCCTCTTAAAGTGCCCAACATCTCCACAATTGAAGCAACCTGGCCCTTGGCCATTCCCGTTTCCCTTTCCACCTTGAGCGTTAATTTGGTTGCGATTTCCATTCCCAGCTTGATTCGCAACATTCCCACGATTTCCATTTCCGTTACTTCCTCGATTGTTGTTCTTATTACCAAAACCTCCTTGGCCACCCCGGCCAGCACTAGCCCGGCAAGTATCCTTCAAGTGACCAATTTTCCCACAAGCTTCACATGTTTTCGGTCCGCAACGGCCAGAATGATGTCGCTGGCATGTGTTACACTTGGGCAGAGTGCCCATATAACCCTTTCCTTTGTTCTCAACACCGGTTGCAGCTCTAGCCGGTGTGCTCGACTCTCCCTTCTTGTTTACATGGCTGGTTCCTTGCTTGAAGTTTGAAAATTTTCGCTTGTTTTCCCCAGACAATTCAACATGTGTTTCCTTTTTCTTCTGATCGGAAATTGAGAACTTGTTCAACCTAATGGCCTCTTAGTAAGCGCCACACTTAGGTCGACGGCTTCCGTGATTGTCGCAGGCTTGGACGTGGTAACCATACTCATTATCTGGGGTGCCAATCCCCAGATAAATCTCTCAATACGCTTAAACTCTGGTGTGACCATGTACGGTACTACGTGAGATAAATCATGAAATCTTTGAACATATTCTGCAATCTTGGGACCATCCATTATCAGATGCCAGAACTCAGTCTCTAACCTCTGTAGTTCAGCACGCGAGCAATACTTCCTTCTCATTAGCTCTTTTAACTCAGCCCAGGTCAACGCATAAGCAGCAGCTTCTCCTAACGTTTATACTTGTAAATTCCACCACGATAGGGCTCCATCCAGAAATAGCCCTGAGATGTAGGTCACTTGTTGCTCGGGAGCGCATTTGCTTATTCTTAAGACAGAGTCTGTCTTTTCAGCCCACCTAACAAACGCAACGGTACCTCCTGTGCCATCGAAATTCACGGGCTTACAGTCGAGGAACTGCTTATAAGTGCACCCTGCATATACGTTGGAATTTACCAATGGTATTAGCGGTCATGCTATAAATATTCAAATGTATGGTAATATGTCTCAAACGACTTGACATTACCATTGGGTGGGTTGTTATTGCCGTTGTTGTTCGAAATGCTCCCACTGGTTCCTCCTTGGGAGGCTGCATATTGTGCTATAGCGGCGGCAATTATCCCTTGGAGTTCTGCCTGGGTAGTTGGCATGCGTACTTCGCGTCTTGGCGGCATCTTCTAAAAGATGATCATATAGGCCAGGTCATAGTAAGTATGATAATTATACATATACAGTAACATTCATCCACACATAACATCTCATGTTATAAATTAAAACGTATAACCCAACAAAGCATGTAGTGAGAATGTTGCCATTGAGCTTTTCATTAATCACGACCATAACAGTGTTTTACAAGTGTAATAGTACATCACATGTCAAAGTAAGATCGTGGGGCTACATCACCCCCAAAATACAATTCAAACTAAAACTATCATATACAAAAAGCGTGATCTCTCAAAAAGGCCCTGTAAGCTGGCTCAATAGCGACCTTCTCACCAAAAGATCGACCTACATAAAACCAAAAATATGCCTATGCTGATGGCGGTGGAGGAGGAGGAAAATGAGAGAAGAGCAAGCGACGCATGTGTAACCAGTCCTCCTCTAAAGCACGATAGGCGCGCAGCAAATATGCTATCTGCTGCTCAGAAGTCATGAAACGAGCATCGGAATCGGGGGAAAGTGGACGTGGAGTGTGTGGTGCTACGAATGGGGTCTGACAATGACCCGATGGACGTGGAGCACTCTCCAAAACCTGAATACGACGCGTCAATGCGTCCTGCTGTATCATCAAGGAAGTAAGGATGTCCTCCGTAGAGCACCCAACATGGTACGGGTGGTACGGATCAGACAGTGGCATGATAGGGGGCGTAGTCCATAAAAATGGCTCGTTAGACGGTATAAAAGATGGGGCAGTAGGTGGTGCAACAGAAAGAAACTGAGATGTGAACGGTAAGGATGATGGCAGAACGGGTGGAACAGAAGTAGGATGAGAAATCTGTGGTATAAACTGGCTGCCTCCTAACATGAAAGGAGCGTTACCAAAAGGCTGTCGCGATGAACCCTCCCCAGGACGCGGTAGAGGGATGTCCTGGAGAAAGGTAATCGGAAGGTCAATGCGGTGAACATCTGTGGTGTGTGAGGAAATCAAGGGAATATCAGTGGGTACAGAAGCAGGTGCTACTGGAGGTGTAACAGGTAACACAAATGGTGGGTAATCGTCGTCGTCATCGATCCACCAGTTACGGGTGTCGGCGTAACGTGGATCTATATAGGTAGCAAAAGGTGCATGGTCAAACAGTACCGGCACGGGATCGGGAAATGGTGCATCAATAACAGGATCATCTATCAAGGGTGGAGCAACAACGAGAATATCAACAGCGGGTATATCACCAACAAGAGGTGCAGCGGCTGGTGCATCCTCATGTACAGGGTCATGCTCTAATGCAGGGTCAGGAGCAACTACTGGCTCTGGGGCCACAGCAGGCTCCGGGTCAACAAAATCCATATCAAGATCAGCAGGGATGTCAAGCAAAGGGTCAATAAGATCTACGGGCGCCTCTAGGGGCTGATCCATGTGAATAAACTCAATATTGTGGTCAGGACTGAAATCAGGGGGAAAGATCGGCTCAAAAGCGTCATCGTCCTCGTGGTCAAACTCGAACTCGTGCGATGGACCGGGTGCAGCTGACATCGCCATGTCAGGGTCAGAAGAATGAGACTTCACACCACGGTCATGGGAAGATGTAGATGCCACAGACTCCAATGAGTCCGGGACAGGTGAACCAACAGGAAGCTCCTGAAAAGGTGCCTCAGCAATGGGAAGGATAACGTCAGCAACAACAGGGGCCCCACCCTCATAGTCAGCCTCAGGCGGATCCTCCTCAAACAGATCGATGTCGTCGTCAGAAACGACATCGAGTGGCATATCAACTACTGGAAAAGCAGCAAGCGGTATAGGAGCAGGGATCACCGCAAGTGGTGAATCCCCGGCAGGAATGCCATCAGCAGGCTCAACTCCAACAACGGGCAGCGCGAACGGCTGAAAATCATCGTCGTCCGTGCTGGTGGTGTCTGATGTGTAGACCTCCTGCTCTGACGAAATCTCGTCATCTGACACGATCGCCATGGGGTCTAGTGTGTCCGATACTCCTGTGTCTGACGATGAAACCATGTCGTCTGTAACACAATCACATATATGCAAAAATATCAATCATAAAGTCAAATAAACATGTGAGTCACAATAATGCAAGTAAGCAATCCTCCTAGTCTTCCCAGACTACCCTCCCAACCTCTCAGACTGAACTTCCTAGCCTCTCAGACTAACTCCCTGGTCTCTAAGACCAACCTCCCAGTCTCTAAGACTAAATCCCTGGTCTATATAACCAATCCTCCCTCAGTCTCTAAGACTTAATCCCTGGTCTATATGACCAATCCTCCCTCAGTCTCTAGGACTGATCCTCCCTCAGTCTCTAGGACTGATCCTCCCTCAGTCTCTAAGACTGAAATAATATTTTTGATAAGTGTATTTGTGCCTTTTTGTTTTGTAAAAATGTTTTGTGCCATGGATCTGGACTTTTAGTGTATGCAATGTAAAATGTTTTCGTGAGAGCCCTAGTGATCATAGTCTAGACTCGAGAAGGAATCCTAGTTCGCTATAATCAATGCTCTGATACCAAGCTGTCACACCCTAGCTTTGCGGAAGCGTGTGTTTATTTTGGTGTGACTTCTTAATACCATAGCACAATCACAACCATGCTATATGAAAATAAAACCATGATGTTCATCCATTCAACAAGTTTTAAAAGTTACCAAGACAACATTGTTTAAAAGTCGACACTTGAAACGAAATACAACCATGACGTAATTAGAACCTGTTCATGAAGCACAACCAACAGACATGCATAAAAACACTGTTTAAGACTTGTGACCCGTCCAGGCAAAGGTCACATTTCCTAAACTCGGATGACATCATTATTCCAACGCAGCTTAGCCTCATTGCAAACTTGGCCAGATCCATTAATTCCCTGAAATACATGTAGTTTGAAAAATCAACAAAAAGTTGAGCGAGTTCATGTAAAAGTGAGTATGTATAAACCGTTGTAATATGTCTGTATGTATGAAAATCCATGGTTTGTAGCAATTAAGGAAAAAGAGATCACCATTGGGTTGCAAAGCCAATGATATGTGTGAAGTGATGCAGGAAGACTCAAACCTAGCAGTTTTTTGCGTCGGGCTCATAGTCACTCCATGGTCCGTACTGTGGACTCAGGAGCTGGGCTCGCTACACCCAAATAGATCTACTGCTCATGACCCTCGGTCCTACAACGAGGATTAATGGCCTCAAGTTTCCGCCTACCCACTCACATGATCTAAGCAGTATACCCTCCTTAAGCTAACCATACCATGTATAAAAGTGTCTGTAATTACTGTAACATGTATTCCACCCCCGAAGTATAAAAACTGAAAACAGTTAAGAGAAAAGGGGGACATGAACTCACAGAAGTGCGTATCCCGAACGTAAGTCTCCAACTCAACCGGCTACGTGACGACCTACACGTACTAATACCTATTAGACGGATGGCCGTGCCTTGGCTTAGGGTTTAACGGTTTTTGAGAAATAATTAGGGGATTATTTCGTATTCACACTTCTTATTTATTGTTATAAGTGTATCTCCTTCCCAAGGATGGGGGTCTTAATACATGTATGCTTTATAATTCCGAAAATATACTTTTAAAGTCTCACTTGAAAAAAATATATTCTAATCACTTGTATAAAATATTCTAACTCCAAAATATATATATTTTTCCCAAAAATATTATATTTTATCTCATACAATTTCCAAAATAATACTTATCAAAAGATACATATGAGAGTATTTTCCCGAAAATACGTAAGTTACATTATAGCGTTCGCGTTGTAATAACAATACCGGTGTAACTTAAATATTTAATTGTGTTAGCGTTGGTATTATTTTGGAGTCGTGATTTCATAATATTCCCAGGTTATATTATTTTTATCCTAAAAATAATATATCTAGTTCACAAAATAATCACATAATCACACAAGCGTTTTATTATGAAATATATATTCTAAATATATATTTAACAAGTTTTATTTACGAAAATCCACCTCCGACACTTTGTAATTTTTGAAATAAAAATCATGGCGAAGTTTATTTTGAAAACCAAGTTAAAAACACATTTATAAACATTTGTTACAAAAATATTTCTAAGTGTTATATTTCTGGAAAAATTTCGCCAGAGTTTTCTCTGTAACCGGAGGTGTCCACGCTTACAAGCGTATCATTTTCTTTTCAAAACTCAATCAAACAATTTAACAATCATCAATCCACATACAATATTTATTCATCAAACTTGACAAAAATAAGACTAAACCATAGCTCAAGAACTTGAGAGTTTTGTAAAAATATGTAGTAAGTTACTAGCGTATTTAGTAGGTTTTGTTATCTTTAAAAATAAAATTAGTTTCTTAAAAACTTTATTTTAAAGAACTTGGAGTTTTACAACTTCTAGTCAAGATTTTCAAAAATACTTCTTTGTTAAATCTTCTTGTTTCACAAGTGTTTACATACTCGTTTATCTACCAAAAATGCTTCTAGTTCATAAAACATCCGGGTTTTAACAAGACTTGCATCTTTCACTTGGTTCTTCCGAAAAACCACTTGTAGACCTTTAGATCTACATGTTCAGAGTCTTATTTTACAAGAAAAATTTTATTTACTCAAGTTCATGTTTCATGGATGGAAGGTTTCATCATCTTTCATAACTTTAGCATTTATAACTTACTAGTTCATGTTCTTGAACATGATCTAGTATGTCTAGATGACGATCCATCCTACTTTTGATAACAAACAACATCAATTAATCACAACTATACAAGATTTACACACATATCTTCTCTTTATCCACCTTATTCATCTTATGTTCAAGACTTTATGTTATGTTCTTTAGTGTTTCTAAATTTTAACCATTAAATCACCTATTAACCACCACAAACAAGATCAAGATGATGATTAGAAGCACTTACTACTAGCACAAGGCTAGGGAAGAAACAAGGTGTAAATGTGGTGGATAAAAGAAATCTAGAGAGGTCCTTGAGCTTCCGAGTGCACCGGGCTTGTTTGTAGGACTCCTTGCTTCTATGTATGTATGAGAAATGATTGTATGGAGATTGGATGGTGGTGAGATGGTGGTGAGGTGGTGGCGGCCGTGAGTGGTTATGGAGGGAGAGAAGGATGTTGGTTGATGTTTTGTTTATGAAAGAGAATGGTGGACTAAGGTGCACATTTATAATCCAAATTCAAGCTTAATCCATCATGTAAAGTGTCATCTAGATACCCAACAACAATAATAAAATAATCAAGAAAGCACAAGGGTGTGTCCCACCCTTGTGACCGTCGACATTGAGGAGGGGGGGGGGGGTGGGGTAAGGGTTGGGATGTAATGGTATGGTTAAGATTTAGTTGAAATCCAATGGTTCTAGTTAGTATGTTAAGTGTGTGTAATAATATAAGGGGTGTTAGGGTGTTAGGGGACCCTAACTAGCTCAGAAAAGTATAAACAATGTAGTTGGCAATATTTTTATGTTCCGGGTAGAGTCCGGTTGTTCGGTTGGATATTGATCCATTAAAGTGTCAAATAAAGCTTTAAAGTGTCTTTAATATTATTTTTAGTGACACATTAATTTACCAACACTTTGGAAAGTGTCTAGGACTATTTTGCCAAGTTTTTGCACTTTACTAGCATTGTTAAATGCTGAATTTTAGTTAACTAGTGCAGAATTCTGCATTTTAAGTATGTTTTAGGCACTTCCAGTCACTGTAACTATCACCTAGTGACGCAGTCTTATGATCCTCACCTCCCTACACTCACTACTAGTGTAGTACTTTATTCCCGGCTAATACTGGCCTCAAAATATTGTTTGTCTAGGTGCTGGCATTGTCAGCATGTTGTTATGGTTATCCGTTCACTGTGCTAACTGTGCTTTGTGCATCAAGTTTGTCACTATTGTTTGTATGTAATGAATGGTATGACAATAAGAAAATGTGATGCATGAGTATGTATGTATCAGAAAACAGAAAGCAGTTTAATCACAATTGTAATCAAGCACAGTAATTAAGCACTAATTAAATATTAATCAATTGTACGGATACCTGGTTTTGTGAGGGTTGTCACACTTGCGGCATACACCGACATGTCCATTTCTGCCCTTGAGGAACTTGATAAGTGCTTAGATGCGGAAGACTACGTGGACCGCTTGCGGTTGTTATATGCTGATGAGGAAGAGGAGGAAGAGACCGCTGGTGATGGCAAGGGTAGTGCGGAGTCCAGCGGTACAAAGAAGGACTAGGTTGGCCTGCGTGCCCTTTTTTGTTTCCTTTATGTAAATGTTAGAAACTTTATGTAAATATCTTGTACACAGCGTAGGTGTAGACATTTTTTGAATACAAAGTTTTAACCGTTTCGTTCAAGTTGTACAAGTGTTTTTACTACTTGCATGTTTGAACTTGTATGAGTTAATGTTATTGTGAATAACACTAAGTCTGTATTTTCCTTTTGCATATCTAGGTGATATGCAAGTATGAAGAACTCTACCCGCTGTAAGGGTGGTTGAGTATACTCTATACCTTTGTCGTATGAGTATTAGTCAATTCCTGTTTTTATCCCGTTAGGGTTTAGGAATTGTGTAGGCTTTATGAAAACCGTATGTGCATATCCTGCCGGATAGACATTTAACGTTTTGCATTTGCTGGCATATTACAATATTTGTGTGTGGTTACCACTTTGTGTGGGTATCGCGAATGAAGATTTTGCCAATCTGTTTTTGTAGATACCGCAAAGTGGAACACGCATTTGTAATAGAAGAAAACAAACAATATTGCATTGAATCGTTCATTTATTTATTTGCAAATGGCATGCGGCCCGATAGGTTACATGGTAAATGTAAAAGCATGGCTTACATGTAACAGCGTCGAAGCTGTTGTGCATTCCATGTGCGTACGATAGGTTCGCCCTCTAACGTTTGCAGTTTATACGCGCCTTTTCCCAGGACCTCTAGGATGAGGTAGGGTCCTTCCCACTTGGGGGCAAGTTTCCCTGGGCGTTCAGCGTTAGATGTTTCATTGCCACGAAAGACATAATCTCCCGGGTTGAAGGTACAAATGCGGACGCGTGAATTGTAGTACTTTTCCAGATTGGTTTTGTACTTGGCCTCATTGATGGCAGCGTTTTCACGCCTTTCTTCCAGGAGGTCCAAGTCAACTCTGCATTCCTCATTGTTTTCTATCTTGTTGATAGCCAACATTCGGGGTGAGGGGAGACCTACTTCCGCGGGGATCACGGCTTCCGAGCCATAGACCAGGCTGAAGGGTGTCTCACCGTGACTTGTTTTTGGGCTTGTCCTGTGAGCCCATAATATACTTGGGAGTTCATCGACCCAACCGCGTCTGGCTGTTCCCAACCGTGCTTTGATGCCTTCGACTAAACTTTTATTGATACTCTCGACTTGGCCATTCCCTTGTGGATGCGCCATTGAGGAGAATATGTGTTCAATGTTTAGTTCCTTTAGCCATTTTTGAAAGTCATCAGCAGCGAAGTTAGTGCCATTGTCGGTAACGATGCACATTGGTAAACCGAAACGGCAGATGATATGTTCCCAGATAAATTTCCTTGTTATCATAGAGGTGGTTGAGGCGAGCGGTTTTGCCTCTACCCATTTTGTGAAGTAATCAACAGCCACTATGATAAATTTCATTGCACCTGGTGCGTCCGGAAATGGTCCTACCAAATCAATTGCCCATTTTTGGAATGGCCATGCGGTGGTGACGGGGATCAGGTTGTTCTTGGGGCGCAAGGTTTTGGGAGCATGTCGCTGACAATTAGAACATTTGCGCAAGACTTTGACTGCATCCAGGTGCATACCGGGCCAGTAATATCCGGCGTTCATAATTTTGGCCACCACCATGCGTGGGCCCGCGTGTATGCCACATATTCACTCGTGTATTTCTCTTATAAGGTATATGGCGTCTTGGGGGTTGACGCATCGTAGGAGTGGCCCCAGGTATGATTTACGGTATAAGATACTGTCTCCCATCTGATAATGACACGCTTTGTGTTGCAACTTACGTGCCTCTGCCTTGCTTTCGGGAGTAACACCTGATTGCAAGTATGCAATGATTGGTGCCATCCAGGATGTTGTACCGTACTGGATGACATTGACTTGGCGTAGGGGTACTGAGGGATTTTTTAGAATCTCGATGCGTACCTCCTTTGCCAGGTGTTGGAAGCTGGTGGATGCGAGTTTTGAAAGTGCATCCGCGGGTTTGTTTTCACTCCTGTTGATATGGCGGATATTGAAGGAAGTGAACATTGATTTCAGTTGCAAGGCTTGTTCAAGGTAGAGGATCATGATATCCCCTTTTGCGGCATAGTCGCCGCGCATCTGCCCTACAACCAACAATGAGTCGACGTGTGCTTCCAAATGTTGGATGCCGAGTTTGACTGCCAAACGTAGCCCTGCCAGTAGAGCCTCATATGCTGCCTCGTTATTTGTGCTTTCGAAATCGAGGCGGATTGCATAGGTAAGCTCTTGGCCATCGGGGCTGACGAGTCGCAGACCTGCACCTGCACCATCTTCATTGGATGCACCATCAGTGTATAGTGCCCATGTTTCTGAGGAGGATGGTGGTGGTGTAGGATTTTTCTCTTCCTCGCATTCCTGAATGCGATTTGCCGGTACCTCGGCAACGAAATCTGCTAGAACCTGGCCTTTGATTGCGGGGCGCGGCTTATAATTCAGCGTGTGCGCGCCCAGCTCAATTGCCCATTTTGCTAATCTCCTAGAGATGTCAGGTTTTGATAGGATCGGCCCGATCCTATAATTGGTTAGCACCGTGATGACGTGGTTTGCGAAGTAACGTCGTAACCGTCTCGATGCATGTACTAGTGCTAGTAGATGGGTGTTTGAACTCCCTCTCGCTCCACTATGAGTACCGCGCCTACTGCGTTGTCTGCGGCAGACATGTATAAAATAAGTGGTTCACCCTTGCGTGGTGCGGTTAGAGTTAGGAGTTGTATCAAACACGCTTTCATCTCCCGGAAAGCGTTTTCAGCCTCTGTGGTCCATTGGAATTGCTCCTTTTTTAAGCAGTTCCGCAGGGTCTTGATGAAAGGATAAGACTTAGCTGCATGGTTGGCTAAGAATCTATTCAGTGCGGCTAGCCTGCCGGCTAGTCATTGCATTTCTTTCATCGTGGAAGGCGAAGGCATACGCTCGATCGCCTGAAATTTTTATGGGTTCACCTTGAATCCATCTTTTGTCACGATGAATCCAAGGAACTTGCCTTCTTCCATTCCAAATGAGCATTTCCCTGGGTTGAGCTTCATATTGACGCTTCGCAGAGTTTGGAATGTTCTTTCAATATCATTGAGCATGGTATCCTCTTCCATGCTCATGACGACTAGGTCGTCCATGTAGATCTCGACACTTTTGCTGATTTGATCACCAAAAGTGTCGTTCATCAATTTTTGGTAGGTTGCGCCCGCGTTGCGCAACCCGAACGGAATTTTTCTGTAACAATAATTCCCGGTAGGAGTGCGGAATGCCGTTTTATCTTCGTCCTCGATTGCCATCTATACTTGGTGATAGCCTTTGTAACAATCGAGGAAGCACTTCCATCGAAATGGTGCGAGGTTATCGACTTTCTTGTCGATCTCTGGAAGTGCGTAACAATCCTTGGGGCAAGCTTTGTTGAGATCCTTGTAATCGACGCACATGCGCCAGCCCCCGGATGGTTTTTCTACCATGACTGGGTTGGACAACCAAGTCTGGTATTTGACTTCCCGCAGGATGCCTGCGGAGAGCAGTTCTTGGACCTACTCACGCATCGCCTCGTTTTTTGCAGATCCAAGGTGGCGTTGGCCTTGGATCAACGTTTGATACCTGGCAAGGTATTCAAGAAATGCTGCGTAATTTCGCGTGGCACCTCTGTCATGTCTGCGGGTGCCCACGCAAAAATATCCTGGTTTCTGAAGAGGACCTGCTTCAGGCGCGCTTTGATGCTGTAGGTCAAGGCGTGGCCCAAGGTGACCGTTTGTTCTGGGTATCTTGCATTAAGAACCCATTTTTCTGGTTGGGTGTTGGGGGTTGGTCTTGCTATCTTGGTCGGACGCAGTTCGTCCGCCGACATGACCTCTCTGCGTGCATAGATTATCGCGACCCCCGTTTCGGTTGGGAAACCGACAGCAGATTGGGGTACGGACGTAATCATGTTGAAGTCGCCTTGGGACTCCCTCCCGAGAAGCACGTTGTATTTGGAGGTGTGAGTTAAAACCATGAAGTTTACCTCCTCCGTTCGTGTGTGCCTCCCGTTGGTGAGGCGCACAGGAAAAGTGATTTGGCCCAGGGGGAATACGGTTTCCCCCACAAATCCGGCCAAAGGGTAGTCTACTGGCTGCAACCGATCCTTGTCTTCTTGATCGAACTGGTTGAAGCACTGCTCGTATATGATATCTGATGTACTGCCCGGGTCGATGAATAGTCGCTCGGTGCAGTAGTGACCCAGGTAGCCTGTAATAATGACGGAGCGCCTGTCGCGCGGTCCGCCTCGGACTTTTGGAAAGACCACTTGTTCGTCTTTCCAGTCATTGTCCGGTCTTCTTGCTGCCTTGCGCGGCTTTCCTCGTCCTCCATTGATCATGTGGGTTGTCCTCTTACCCGTGGAGGTGCCCTCATTGTGGGGGGTGATGCACTTGGTTTGCTTTTGCGCAGCTGGCAACAGATGTTGCAGCTTCCCCTCTTTTAGGGCTCGCTCAATCTCCAGTCGGAGACTGATGCAGTTGTTCGTTGTGTGGCCCGAGTCCTTGTGTTACTCGCAGTAGAGTGCGGGATTCTGCTTTTTCTTGGACTTCATCGGTTGGGCCGGTCGCAAGAATTGCGCGTCCGTAAGAAGGACGTCGTTTGGCGACTGGTTGATCTCGGTCCAGTTACGATCCTGAGATTCCCTCTTTGACGCCCTGTTTTCACGTTGGGCGTTGATTGTTGCCCTTGCGTCGGGCTGGTTATTGGGCGGGACATATGGTTTGGGATCGCTGTCGTGATTCCATGTGTCCCGGTTGCGCTTGTTGTTGCGCTTGAGTTCCTGGCGGGAGGTCTGGCCTTCCGCTTGGGGCTGTGCCTTGGCAGTGTGCGGTTTGAGGGACCGCTGGGTTTGGGCGTATGTCTTGACCGCGGTCATGACGTCTT
This sequence comes from Helianthus tuberosus, assembly GCA_030545235.1. NCBI lineage: Eukaryota > Viridiplantae > Streptophyta > Magnoliopsida > Asterales > Asteraceae > Helianthus > Helianthus tuberosus. The sequence goes on along the minus strand of CM060352.1, from coordinate 32,621,771 downwards.
CCCATCTCTTTGGCAACCCTTCCTTGCCGGAGATGGTCATAACCATTTCTTCGTCGTTGACGACTCGAATGAAATGGTTGCGTGCCATTTGGTCTGCAACGCCGCCTATCTCCAGGCATTTTTTGTTGTAACGGACGACGAACGCCTCGAGAGATTCGTTGTCTCTACGCCAGATGTTCATGACGTCCATAGAATCACGTTCGTGACGTCGCTGCTGGCTAAAATGTGCGAGTAACTTTGCTTGCAAGTCCTCAAATGAGACCAGTGATCCCACTGGCAAAGAATCGAACCAAGCCCTCGCCAGACCTGTGAGGGTCTGGGGGGAAAAATGACACCATGTGGGTTCGTCCCACCTGCCATTGCACCCTGCGCCAGTGAAGATGTTCATGTGGTCGTCCGGGTCGGACGATCCATTGTATTTCTCAATGTTTAATGGGAATTTAGTGGTGGTGACATCGGCGTGGGCAATCTCTGGGGCGAACTTGGAGTTTTCGTCCGCAGATTTTGGCCTATAAGGTTGGCTCTGGTGGCGCTTTGCAGCGCGTAGGTATGTGGTGCGGGGTTGAGTGGGAGGAACATAATTGCGTCCTCCTGGTCTACTGCTCGTAGCATGAGACTCTCCGCAGTATGTATGGTCATCCGGATCGGTACGACCATGTCTTTCATGGTGAGACTGGGGTCCCAGGCGGCTATGGATGCCGGAGTCACGGCGGGCTGTAGACTGCCGCCTAGTTTCGCCTTGGGGGCTATGTATAGGGCCCCTGCGGCGTGACCCATACGAGGAATCGTCCTCATCGAGTGTGCGGACCTCGCAGTAATAGGAGCCGCGGTCTTCATGCCTACTTCGGGAGGCTGGATGTGTGGGGGCCCTGCCGTCGTACTGTAAAATACGACCCGCAGGTGTATGCGGTGCCGGGGTAGGCCGGACAGGTACTTGCGGACATCCTTTACACGTTACATCCTTTAACTTTAACTGCAGTTATATTAGTCTTTTTAACCATTTATTGTGTGTGATGCAGACAAAATCGAGTTGCATGAAGGAAGTTAGGGTTCTTAATTTCCCCCAAAATGAAACATGAAACACTTAAGTTATTTGGCTACATTTCAAGCGAAGAGAATGAAGTAAAACTGAAAATGTCACAAATAGAGCACTAGGGTTGGCCACCACCTTCTACATGTACTTATCTTTTAGTTACCAATCTTTTTATTAAAATTAACTATAACTTAATATAAAAAAATATATATTTTTTTTTAATGGCTAACGTGAACACCATAGGGATTGAACCCCTCACCTCTCCTATGAACTTTATTTTATAATCTATGATTTTAAAAATAGTTTTTAACATATATATAACTTTAGAGAATTTATTTCATAGTATTGTAAAGTGTATCTTTATCTCTCGTTTTTCCCGGTTTTTACACAAAACACATGGAGTGAAAAATGAAGACAAAAACACAGAAGCTAAGGAAAAAATAGCCTCGTGGCCCAATAACACATGCTAAAAACGATTAGAGAGGACGGGGTGGTACGTTATGGAGCTCCATAACGCGTTGAAGGATCACGCAACACCGGCGCCGGACCCATCCATCACGCGTTATAAACAAAACACGTTAAACGTACAACGCGTTGAAGTTTTCAAAATTCGACCGTTTGATTATTTTTGACCGTTTAAAAATACGGTAATATTGATTAAAAAAAAAACCTTTAAACCATTTATCTATTTATATCTCCATTTTAAACCATTTTACACACACCAATCTATATCTTTTAAACCATTTTAAACCCATTTTACACAATTTTTATATCTTTCTCAAATGGAATTCCCTACGGATTCGACGTTTCCGATGTCTAGCGATAGTGATACCGAGTCGTCTTCCGACAACGAAACGCTAAAATATTTTGTGTCGGTGTATAACGAGCTTGATGCCGAGTCGTCCCACCCAAAGAAGAAGATGGTAGACCGTGATCGTATACGTGTCAACGAAGTTTTGATGAACGATTATTTTGTTGAAAACCCACTATACAATGCCGAAACGTTTAGAGATCGGTTTCGTTTACCCAAAGAATTATTTTTAAAGATTGTTGGAGACATCGAAGCAAGCGAGAAATGGTTTCAAGAACGTTACGATGCGAGGGGCAAACCAAGTTTCACGCCGATACAAAAATGCACGTTCGTCATTCGCCAACTAGCGACAGGTAACCCAACCGATCAATATGATGAATACCTAGCTATGTCTGAAAGAACTTCACGTGAATGTTTGCAATTTTTTTGCAATGCGGTCATTAAGTTGTATGCTAACGAGTTTTTACGTAAACCGACGAGCCACGACATCTCACGTATTTACGCCGCACACGAGGCTAGATGGCATTTTCCCGGGATGCTCGGTAGCATCGATTGTACACATATCGAGTGGAAAAATTGTCCAAGAGAGTTGTGAGGGTCGTATGTTAGGGGAGACATCAAAAGACCAACCATCATACTAGAAGCGGTGGCGTCGAATGATTTATGGATTTGGCATTCATATTTCGGTGTTCCAGGTTCAAACAACGACATCAATGTGTTGCACACGTCGCCGTTGTTCCAAAGCGTAACGGATGGTACCGCACCTTCCTCTCCTTTCTATGTTAACGGTCGACATTACAGACGAGGTTTTTTTCTTGTGGATGGTATCTACCCGTCTTGGTCTGTTTTTGTGAAAGCTCCCTCATTTCCTATCGAGGCTAAAGAAAAGGCGTTCAAAAAATTGCAAGAATCGGCAAGAAAAGATGTTGAGAGGGCATTTGGTGTTTTAAAGGGTAGATGGGGTATACTACATCGACCGGTTCGTTCGACAACCAAGAAATAAATACATAGCATAGTGTATGCATGTATCATATTGCACAATATGCTGATCAAACAAGACGGACGTGCAATATCCCCGGATTAGGTGTCGGATCCTCCTACACAAGTTCAAGTTCCACAAAATATCCAACTAGATTTGCGTAATGAAGAAACTCACTTTCGGTTGATATACGATTTAATCGAACTAGTAGGTTCTCTAGGTTTGGAGTTTCCGGATTCAGATGAGGAGTAGGTTTTTTTTTTTAAATTGAAGTAGTATGTTTTAAATTTAATGAAATTTTTAATTTTAGTGTTTTATTGTTAATTTCTAATTTAAAATAAAAAATTAGTGAAATTTTTAATTTTGTTTTAAAATAAAATTAAAAATTTCTAATTTTAAAATGAAAATAAAAAAAATTGGGAGTGATAGAATTCCATCACTAGTGATACCAGCCCCCTACATTTCTATCACTAGTGATAAAATATTGGGTGATGACAAGACATGATTTAATTGGATAGTGGGAGTGATAGAAACTATCACTAGTGAACCACCCCTCCTCCCCTCAGTGTGCATGTTCTAATCTTCTAAACGGTTTTTTTTTATTTTAACTTTATACCATTTTTTTTTATTTTAACTTTATAGGTGCGACTTTTGGTATGTAAAAGTTTAAACCAATTTTTTTTTTACTCTATAGGGACGACTTTTGGTCTATAAAAGTCGATCTATGGGGACAACACCAATAGGGACCACCAATACCACCTTATAACCTGTAGGGAGGGGCCTATAGAAACAAAAGATGTGGATGTCATATGTCGTCCCTATAGGTTTAAAAGACCTATAGGGACGATAACTCGTCCCTAAAATTAAAAAAAAATGGTTTCCACATATGTTTGTCCTTGTTGCCTACTCAAAATGTTCTGTTCCATTGTTTAACTTCATAATATTAATATATTTGAATCCCAACAATGGTTTTCTCCTGATATTATGCATGCTCATAAAATTATTTCAAATTTTTCTTTAGTACATTGGCGAAACTTCCCCCCCCCCCCCTCCCATTTTTCTGAAACCGGGGGAGGGGGCGGAACGTATATACCTAAAAAATTTCTATACGAAAGTACTGTTCATAACACTACGCATCGAAAAGTTCCCGGAGGGGGGGGGGGGGCGCCCCCCGGACATACACTAAGCTGCGCCAATGCTTTAGTGTATGGTAGATTGATCTCACAAAGGTTCTGAAGTTTACATTCAAGAAAGAACTAAAAGGCTAACCACATATGCTTATCCTATCTAGATCAATCAAGCAAAAGAAGTACATGTTTGGCTTACTTGCTTTATCTAGGGTCTATATTCTGTCCGGCCATGTGCAAGGAAACATAAGGCCGATGGGTATGGGGCTCGTCCCCGGTCCGGCGCCCTCAAAGTGGGTCGTCCCACACTGCCCCCTAGGCACGTCGGCGGCACCTCCGTCCTCTCCAAGACCTTGGAGACGGACCAAGAGGATGATAATTGTGGGCCCCTCTTCATTAATCATTCCTGGTTTCTCTCTCTCCCCTTGAATATATATTGATTTTTTTATTAAAGTGGGTAGTCCCCCCACACCTTTGGATAGTCCCCAAGAGGATGCTCCTCCTCTCGTGATTACGTGGCGGGTAGCCTCCAAAGAGACTATCCATTCCATACCCACCGTTCTAATACAATTCTTTGACTTCAATTCTAAAGGAATCTACGAACCTTTACTAAATCTGCAAAGTTGTTTGTTCCAAAGTATGGGTACTGACATGTTTGCATGCATTTTAAAAAAACCAACTAACAAAGGGATAATCAAGGATATATATATATATATATATATAGGGAGATGATTGTTTTGGTCAAAAATCAGGCTAGGTTAATGCAACCAAATCTTTTGTTGTGCGGTATGATGCTTGAATCAATGAACAAATGTATGAACAACTTGCAAATGAAATGAACAAGTGACACAAAGATTTATACGAGGAAAAAGCCTTTGATCAAGAGATGATCTCCGACATAAAAAACCTCGGGTGATGAAAAGTACTTATCACCAACTATAATTAAACAAAAGATTGTTACAACTCGAGATGATAACAAGCTTGTTACAAGGATCACTAGTGTGCAAAAGTGTATGAAATCGCCAATGTATTGCCGAGAGCTTGCGAGAGTGCGTGTTAGCTAACTTGTTCTAATTCAAGCTGTTATCCCCTTTTTAAAAATAGAAATAAAATAGATAACTAACTATCCGCTAAATGTGCAAGCTTCCCACGATCTCCATAACGTTCACGAAGGCAATGCACGTGTGGAATATTTAAGTATATTCCCCAGGAATATCGGCGAGACTTGGTCCATGCGTATACTCCTGCAAAACAAGCTTACATACAATGAAGACAACCGTTAGTGTTAGGATAACAAAGAGGATCCTGGATCCTTAATTCTGCAACGTCTTCTGAGGATCCTTAATTCAATCGGAACAGAGGATCCGTGATCCTGGCTGCATTTGAGGATCCGTGATCCTTATTATTAGAAAATCCTCCCCTAACAATGATAATGAGAAAACTACATCTAAATGTGAAAACTAGAAAACTAACTCAAAACCCTAAAAAAAGCTAAAAAAACATACCAATTTTTTTTTACAATTTTTTATATAAAAAATCGCTATTTTTTTATATATAAAAAAAATTTTCAAAAAAAAAAAAGTTTGTTGTACTGCACATGTGCATTATATGTGTACTACACATGTGCACTATATCCGTAATAGTGCACATGTGCAATTAAAAAAAAAATTATTTTTCTTTTTTGAAATTTTTTTTCCATGCATAAAAACTAGCGAATTTTTATAAAAAAAATGTAAAAAATAAAATTGGTATGTTTTTTAGGCTTTTTTAGTTAGTTTTTTGGTTTTCTCATTTAAACTAGTTTTCTCATGATCCATCCCCTATATATATATATATATATATATATATATATATATATATATATATATATATATATATATATAGGGTAAGGTTCATGCGAGAACCACCTTTATTGCGAGAACCAATGTGAACACAACCTAAAAAAACCTAACCCCCCCCCCCCCAAAGTAGCGATTTTTTTTGTAAAAAATATTTAAAAAAAATTGTGTGTTTTTTTTTAGCTATTTTTAGGTATTATTGGTTGTGTTCACATTGGTTCTCGCGGTTCTCGCAATAAAGGGTGGTTACTAACGGATATTTGTCCTATATATAAATATATAAAAGATAATGGTACCAAAATTAAAGGGGTGTGAAAATTATATAAATTAACCTTACTAATAAAAAAAAGAAAACTAAATCAATTTCCTAAATTTTCTAAAAAAAGTATGAAGGATTTTGGGTTTTTTATCAAATCAGTTTATTAGTTGGAATTGATGTAGTGACAATTTCCTAACAAAGTAGAAGTTACTCACAGGGGTAACAGAGAGATCAAATCAATTTATTAGTTGGAATTGATACAGTGTTTGGTGCTTTCTTAAGTGGGAAGATTTCCTTACCCAAATCCTGGCCAGACAGCAGATACGAGTCTTGCAATTATGGCTTTTAGTTAAAGCCAGAAGGCAAACATTGAACATCGTCAAGTGCATATATTCCAATCCATGTGCGTGCGTCAGATTGTTTGAATAGACATGCCCTATGTCAATACCTCATGGAAAAAAAAAAATCCCATAATATAAAAAAGTATGGGAAAGCAACTTTTATTGGATAAATGGAACTCACGATTTTTGATAAATCTATTATGCTGATCATACATGATACATATATTAGTGCACTCAAATACACTATTAACTGCTAATATATGCAAAAGTTTACGACCTTAAAGGACTTGGTTATCAGTCAGAAGCCCTAGATAAATAACAAACTAAAATAATAACTATTGAAATGAAAACAACGTAGAAGTAACATTAGTAATAAAATGAGGTATAAACTTGCAATTTAGTAGTAATGGACACTTGAAAATAATCTATCACCTATAAAAAATGCTTGGGATCATTAGTAAAACGTCCAACATGGGTGTATGTAGTAGATCTATTTACTACAGGACTCCTTGACATGCCAACTAACCTTTGAAGGAGCTAAGATTCAAATAACCCAAGTAAATTTCTATGCAACATATTCACATTAGTTGAAGAACATCATCAGCTTTTACTCCGTATTACTCTCTCCTAATATCTTCATCAATATATACCGAATTCGGTTCTCACAATCTAGATAGAGGAATTTTTCCTAAAGGTGAAAATATGAAAAGAAAAGGAATCGAAGAATAAGATGATGCAACTTCATTGACCTTGGGTCTAAGATTAGCTACAAATAGATTGCTTCCTCAAAAAGGAAATGCATATAAAATAACTCATAAGCTGATAAGAAGCTAGGCTCTTACATGAAGTGAAGAGCGCTCTTGCTGGGTAGCCAAGGATGACTTGCCTCGTCCCAACTCAAGGTGAAAGAAAATAACACCTTGGTTGGTTTGTGAGGCGGTCACTACTTGGCTAACTTGACGCACTCTTCTTTCTCATGTTAGACCTTATCTTCATAATATATATGCTAGCAGTTACACTCTTATATCTCTAATAATGTTTTCTTGTTGGCCAAGTTGAGTCATCTCTATATAAGCAACCAAGTTATGGTATTGTGGTTATGAGAGATTAGTTCAGTTTTGAGTTATTTTCTAATGAATTGGAGAGCTACTTCCGATTTCATTGAATGTGATTTCTGATTTTCTGGACTTGAATTGGTATCAAAGCCTTTCAAGTCCCTAGAATTCTTCTAGCTAGCTGAAGAGAAGGGGTCAAATATTCTGCAACCTAACCGAAGGGCTGGCTGGAAGGGCAGCCGTGATCCCCATTTTCGGTAACTTATACAGATCCCAGGAGACCATGGATTCAACCCATCAATCAAGAGCAAAATAACAATCGAACAAGAACAAAGAAGAGAGGGCTTAACCCTAATACACAATCGTATTAATAAACTGAACAATTGAATCTGATTGTTTCAAGGTACAAAAAACAAACTGAAACCCTAATCCTATTTATACATACCCAACGATTGCGTCTTGAACCATCACGTCTCCTCGTTAACGATTATGTCTCTTAAATATGTGGTTGTGATTAAACATGAAGAGGTGTGTCTCTAGAATCAAAATTCGCGTCCCCTTATTCCCTGATGTTGCCGAAATCGAATGGGTGTGTCCAAAGAGACACATATGTACATTTAGTGAAGTTGGTTATCAACTTCTGATTTGTCATTTCTAGTCCCCGAACTTTATAACTACCTCTAAAATATCTATTAACTAATTATACTTCTGACCCGTATCTTCTCTTTCGAACCTAATCAACAAGACTTATAAAATTAAAGTCCAACAATTCCCCCCTAATTGTTTAAGTCTTGTTCTTCCAATCTTCGTGCTCCTTCCTGGGCAATCTCTGAACTCAGTGTCTTTAACCATATGCGACTTTGGGATCAACTTCTTGGGAGACTTGTAAATTGGTGATTTCCATGAATGAAGGATGGCTTCCCCTGCGCGTACTTGATGCGTGTGAAGTGTCGTTAGTTTTAAATGTATTTATTAAGCCCTTTTCAACACTTTTTAGCCAAGTTTTAAATTTATAAAACACGATATTTACTAACACTAAACACACATATGGGCAAGTGCACCCATCGTGAGCGTAGTATAGTGTTGGTAAGATACCGAGGTCGTCCAAGGACACAAGAGCTTTTAGTACCGGTTTATCCTCAACGTCTAATCAAATCAAAAAGATAGAAAAAATGTTTTAAACTATGAAAATAAAAACTAACTAAAATGCTGAAAATAAAAACAGATAGACAAGATGAATCACTTGGTTCCGACTCGTGTATAGTGTAACCTTTGATTATTTCCGCACTTTTGCACTATTTAAGAGATTATCTTAGTTATTGTAGTAGGCCCCTCTTTTGGAGGTGACGTTACCCTCAACCCAGTAGTTTGAGTCAGCAAGGATACAATCCTAAAGGGTCGGATTATTGAAAGATAATTAATTAAGTTATTAATGCAAATTATGGTAGGCCCCTCTTTTGAAGGTGACGTTACCCTCGACTAAGTAGTCTGAGTCAGCAAGGATACAGTCCTAAGTAGCCGGGTTATAGTATTAATAGTAGTTTAACTTATGAGGGGATCAAAAAGTTTGGACCCCCGCCATCCAATACCGTTAAGTATTGAAGGAGGTCCTACTAAATTTGACCCAGGTCCCTTGCAGGATCTCTAAACGCTGAACAACGGCAAGACTCTTACCAAACCGTTCCCTTAACCCCCGACCAGGTAGCCAACATACCTCCATATAGACCGTGGAGATATGAATGGTGAAAATCTTTTATTTTATATAGACAGTAAAATAATGCCAAGACACCACGGACAAACGATAAGGAAGAATCACCTCCAACATAAGAAACTAGTTATTAAAGTCATTAATATATAACCAATTAAAAAGTGCGAAAATATTAAAAATAAAAAAATATTACACTAGACACTTTGTCTTCACCAAGTGATGTAAGAGACTTAGACAAACATGGCCTTGATTGTCAAGAACTCTTACGATCAATCTTGGATCCCGAGACGACTCACACACTCTATGATGGACAATGGATGATGGTGTTATGGTGGTGGTGGGTGGTGGGTGAAGTGTGAGAGAGGTGGTGTGCCAAGGGATGGTTTGAGCTTGAGCCAAGCACTCCTATTTATAGGCTGAACAGAAGCTCGGGCACGGCCCCGTGTCCACATCCTTCTCTTTCTTCATTTATTGCAGCTTGTCTGTATTAGTTGACCACGCCCCCGTGTCCGCTGAGCACGACCCCGTGTGCAGAAGCATATCTGTACTATGAAGATTTGCCTGGATTCTGCGAATCTTATAGTTGACCACGTCCCCGTGCCCGCTGAGCACGACCCCGTGGTGGGCAATAGAAGCTTCCACCACTTTGTCTTTTCTGCTGACACTTGGGCACGCCCCCGTGCTGGCTGAGCACGGGGCGTGTTCAGTCTTCTGTCTTCTTGTTTTGATTGGGAAGATGCTGTTGTGGGGTCGGGCATGTCACGTTTGTTCCTTTTCTTGTATTTATGTTAGATTTTGCTGTCTTTTTGCTTCTTTTGTTAATTTGAGCTCATTTAATCCTGAAAATACAAAAGGAAAACAAAAGCACACTTTTTCCAACATTAGTACTAAAAAAGGGTTAGTTTTATGCCACAATTGATGTAATTTATATGTTGCATTTTGCACACATCAAATACCCCCACACTTGAATCTTTGCTTGTCCTCAAGCAAAACTCTTTATAATGTGGCTTTACACTCCCAAATGGAATGGGTAGAAGAGAAAGTTTTTGGGCTTGTCATAGAGTGTCGGGATTTCCAAGATTCTTTATTTAGTTTTATTTTTATTTATTTACAATCCTATTCGTCATGATTTATTTAAAACTTTTCATAAGATAAATTACTTATTAGGGCATAACATGCTTCTTTAAAATTCTATTTATATACAAGTTCACATACCTCACGTGGGATCACTCAACACTCAGCCGAAGATGTATTTTAGTGAATCACTCGAGAGCGGCATGGGACTTACTCCTACCATAGGTTTGCCAAGCAATCAATCCTCCTCCTTTTTAACTATATTCCTTTGTAAATATCAAGAGGACTTTTGGGTGAAGGGTTAAGCTTGGGTTAAAGGTAGGTGGTTGGGTTAGTGGTTAGTAGAAAAGGGCTAAAAGCGTAAAAAGTATCGGTTTTCGTAAGACTTTCTATTTTTCAACTTTTTATTTTGATGAAGCCATAATTACAAACAAAGTTATTTTTGATGAACTTGCTTGTTTATTTCTTTTACTTCATCATCAATATATATATATATATATATATATATATATATATATATATATATATATATATATATATATATATATTTTTAAAAGTCATATGAAAAACCGAACTTGTTACTAAAACAAAGGGTTAAAAATAAAAGGGTTTTGGAGGGTGAAAGGGTGTTTGGTTTGGGTTAAGAAATAAAAAGGTTTAGGCTCAAAGGGGTTAACTAGGGGGATTTTTGGGTAGGTGGTAAAAAAAAGAAAAATAATGGTGTAGAAATAAAAAGGGTTAGTCCTAATGCCTCCATCATTTACTTACTCGGGTTTAAGTTGGTAAGGACCGGGAATGTATCGTCATGGCAAGTTCTAGAGTCGTAAGAACCAAGCGGCTATTCACACAAGAAAAGAAAAATGAGCATTTAATTTAAAGATATATATTTGTATGCTCAACAAAGGCTCAAAACTCACTTTTGTGGGAATGGGTTTTTATGTGATCAAGTATATATAATCAAATTTTAACTAAGTTTGCCATGCCTTTTCATAATTTTCTTATGTTGGTTCTTTTTATCACGACGCTATCGGTTGTAAATTTGTAAAAATATAACCTTTTTAGAACATTGAAATTCACAAGTTAAACCTAGACAAGTAAAAAAAATTGAAAATTTTTGAAAAAATTTGGGGTGATTAGCGGTTCCAATAGAGTTTTGTGTAAGGCTTGTATTTAGGACTTGCAAGATTCAAGGTTTTAGCATCCCCCCCCCCCCCCACACACTTAAATTACACATTGTCCTCAATGTGTCCCAAAAATAAGTTTTTAGGTTGATTGAATGTGTAAAAGGTGTGAATCAAGCAAAAATTTGTGTTACTAGGCACTGGACACGACCCCGTGTTGTCCGGGCACGGCCCCGTGTTCAAGTGGCAGTAACAAAATTAAATCAAGAGAAACAGAAGTCTGGACACGAGGGCGTGTTGGCTGAGCACGGCCCGTGTCCAGATTACCTGAACTGGGTATTTCTGCAGACTGTGCAGCACGGGTCCGTGTTGGGCGGACACGACCCGTGCCGAACTTACTGTAAACGAAGAAAATCGTCGGATGGCTCTGTTTTCCTGCATGGGGTGCTGGTTCAAGTTTTTCCCTTGTATCCTTTGCCATCCGAGTGTGTTTTATTCCTGAAAATTAAAACTAAACATAAAAACTAATCTAAATTAAACTAAGGATAGTTCCGCAGAATGCCTCCGTGGTGCGCCACGTTTATAAGGGTCCTTGGCTAGACCCTAAGCCTGGTCATATGTCACTCAAGTGGGATGTGTCGCATCCCATGTTACACCGTCGGAGAGCGTCATCTAAGCTTGAGTCTATGACATTCATGTAGTCGACCGGGTCTTCCTCTTCTACTCTCTTTCCAACTCCAAACTTCACTTCCTCGTCCCCAAACTTCAATGTCAGTGTTCCGTCATTCATATCCACCACTGCTTGGGCGGTGGCTAGAAATGACCTCCCGAGGATGAGAGGGACATCGGCGTCTTCTTCCATGTCTAGGATGACAAAGTCGGTCGGGAAAACGAAGTTGCCAACTTTGACAAATAGATTTTCAGCGACACCTTGTGGAAATTTGACGGATCTGTCGGCGAGTTGTATGCTCATCTTTGTAGGGCTCGTTGTTCCTAGGCCGAGTCGTTTGAACATCGATGTGGGCATGAGGTTAATGCTAGCCCCAAGATCGGCTAATGCATTACGAATATGTGATTCCCCAATCGAGCAAGGAATTGTGAAGCTTCCGGGGTCAATTTTCTTTTGTGGGAGTTTGTTGAGTACTAAGGCGGAGCATTCTTCGCCTAAGTTAACTAATTGCAATGATTCAATTTTCCTTTTATGAGTGAGGAAGTCCTTCATAAATTTTGCATATTTAGGCATTTGGGTAAGGACTTCAATAAAAGGAATATTAACATGCAATTGTTTTAGTAAATTTTCGAACTTTGCGAATTGCTCATCGGTCTTTTGACGATTTAACCGACCGGGGTATGGAACCGGAGGAGTCTTGGTGGGTTCTTGATTTGGTGGAGAAGCCTTTTCTGGTTGGGGCGCGGGTGAAGTCGTGGGTTGGCTTCTTTCAACTGTTGGTAATGGAGCCTCCTCGGGACCCACGGTTCGGTTTCTCAAGGTGATGAGATGTACTTGCGCTTTTGGGTTGGTTTCGGTATTGCTTGGTAACGCGCCTTGTGGTATCTCGGAGAAATTTTGAGCTACTTGATTTAATTGTTTTTCAATGTTTTGAATGCTAGCTTGTTGATTTCTAAAATTCGATTCCAATTGCTGAAATCGATCCGAGTTTTTCTTTTCGGTGTCGGAGATGAGGCGAGATACAGTATCTTCAAGCCTTTCTCGTCCACCTTGTTGTTGAGAAAAGTTTTGTGGTTGTTGAAAGTTAGTTCGTTGGTTTTGTTGGTTACTACTATTGCCGGGATCTCTCCAACCAAGGTTAGGGTGGTTACGCCATCCTTGGTTGTAGGTACCCGTTAGTGGACCCGATGGCCTAGGTCTATTATCAATGTAGTTTACCGTTTCTGTTTGATCATCTATTTCTTTCATACAACTCCAATTTTCATGTGGTCCACCACACCCCTCACAAGCCATAACCGATGCCGTTTTAGTCATTTCTAACTTTTTGATTTTTGAAGAAAGGGCCTCGATTTGGGCTTGTAAAGAAGTGCTTTCATCAACCTTATGGGCGCCCGGGGCAATAGATTTATTACCTCGGGGAGTGTGCCACTGAAAATTGGTTTGCGCAATTTCCTCAATTTGATTGTATATTTCATTTGGGCGACGATTACCTAGAAGTCCCCCGGAGCTAGAATCAAGTGTTTCTCTTGTGTGTGGCAACAACCCATTGTAGAAAGTGGATACTTGTTGCCATACCGCAAGACCTTGATGAGGACACTTTCTTAGTAGCTCCTTGAACCTTTCCCAAGTTTCATATAAGGATTCCCCATCCTCTTGTGAATATGTGTTAATTTCAGTCATTAATTTAGCTGTTTTAGCAGGAGGGAAATACTTATATAGAAACTTTTGGGCTAGTTCATCCCAGGTGTTTACCGAGCCAACTGGGAGGGTGTTGAGCCAAGCCTTAGCTCGGTCTTTTAGTGAAAATGGAAACATTCGAAGGCGGATGGCGTCGTTTGATGCTCCATTGATCCGAAAGGTATCACATGTTTCTAAGAAATTAGTAATATGTAGATGGGGATCCTCGTCCGCAAGCCCATGGAAAGTTGCGGAGTTTTGAAGCATTTGTATCAAATGCGGACGAAGTTCGAAGTTATTGGCTTTCGACATTCGGTGTATTGATAGCGGCGCCGAGATTACCTACAGTGGGTCGTAGGTAATCCATGAGGGTACGTTGGTCCGCCATTGGAAGTGGGTCCCCCGAAACTTTCTCTTGGTTTTTAGCTTTAAGTCTTTTTCTAAGAAAGCGTTCGGGTTCTTCTAGAGGTTCTTTTATGTCTCTACTAGCACTGGAGCTCATGCACTATGTAGGAAGTTCAAGTGTGGTGCCTTGGTTCCAAGTCCTGCAATAAAAACAGAAAAGAACGTTGGTCAGAAGGTTCACCACGGCCCCGTGTTCAGCGAACACGGCCCGTGGTCGGAGGTACAGTGATTGTTTTCCGGATCCCTGTTACTGGGAGTTGGACACGGCCCCGTGTTGCACCGACACGGCCCCGTGTTCAGCTCTCTGTAACTCGGAAAATAAAAACTGCCAGTAACAAGGCTAGGCACGGCCCGTGTCCGACCAGGCACGGCCCGTGCTGAGCTCTGCAGAAACTGAAAAACTAAGAAAAATCCTAAAAAAATAGAAAAATAAGAAAAACGATTAGGCCGCTGATTCCTAACTTTCCTAAAATCCTTGTGTCCCCGGCAACGGCGCCAAAAACTTGATGCGTGTGAAGTGTCGTTAGTTTTTGATGTATTTATTAAGCCCTTTTCAACACTTTTTAGCCAAGTTTTAAATTTATAAAACACGATATTTACTAACACTAAACACACATATGGGCAAGTGCATCCATCGTGAGCGTAGTATAGTGTTGGTAAGATACCGAGGTCGTCCAAGGACACAAAAGCTTTTAGTACCGGTTTATCCTCAACGTCTAATCAAATCAAAAAGTTAGAAAAATGTTTTAAACTATGAAAATAAAAACTAACTAAAATGCTGAAAATAAATATAAAAATAAAAACAGATAGACAAGATGAATCACTTGGTTCCGACTTGTGTATAGTGTAACCTTTGATTATTTCCGCACTTTTGCACTATTTAAGAGATTATCTTAGTTATTGTAGTAGGCCCCTCTTTTGGAGGTGACGTTACCCTCAACCCAGTAGTTTGAGTCAGCAAGGATACAATCCTAAAGGGTCGGATTATTGAAAGATAATTAATTAAGTTATTAATGCAAATTATGGTAGGCCCATCTTTTGAAGGTGACGTTACCCTCGACTAAGTAGTCTGAGTCAGCAAGGATACAGTCCTAAGTAGTCGGGTTATAGTATTAATAGTAGTTTAACTTATGAGGGGATCAAAAAGTTTGGACCCCCGCCATCCAATACCGTTAAGTATTGAAGGAGGTCCTACTAAATTTGACCCAGGTCCCTTGCAGGATCTCTAAACGCTGAACAACGGCAAGACTCTTACCAAACCGTTCCCTTAACCCCCGACCAGGTAGCCAACATACCTCCATATAGACCGTGGAGATATGAATGGTGAAAATCTTTTATTTTATATAGACAGTAAAATAATGCCAAGACACCACGGACAAACGATAAGGAAGCATCACCTCCAACATAAGAAACTAGTTATTAAAGTCATTAATACATAACCAATTAAAAAGTGCGAAAAGATCAAAAATAAAAAGTATTACACTAGACACTTTGTCTTCACTAAGTGATGTAAGAGACTTAGGCAAACATGGCCTTGATTGTCAAGAACTCTTACGATCAATCTTGGATCCCGAGACGACTCACACACTCTATGATGACCTAGGTCCCTTGCAGGATCTCTAAACGCTGAACAACGGCAAGACTCTTGCCAAACCGTTCCCTTAACCCCCGACCAGGTAGCCAACATACCTCCATATAGACCGTGGAGATATGAATGGTGAAAATCTTTTATTTTATATAGACAGTAAAATAATGCCAAGACACCACGGACAAACGATAAGGAAGAATCACCTCCAACATAAGAAACTAGTTATTAAAGTCATTAATACATAACCAATTAAAAAGTGCGAAAAGATTAAAAATAAAAAGTATTACACTAGACACTTTGTTTTCACTAAGTGATGTAAGAGACTTAGGCAAACATGGCCTTGATTGTCAAGAACTCTTACGATCAATCTTGGATCCCGAGACGACTCACACACTCTATGATGGACAATGGATGATGGTGTTATGGTGGTGGGTGAAGTGTGAGAGAGGTGGTGTGCCAAAGGATGGTTTGAGCTTGAGCCAAGCAATCCTATTTATAGGCTGAACAGAAGCTCGGGCACGGCCCCGTGTCCACATCCTTCTCTTTCTTCATTTATTGCAGCTTGTCTGTATTAGTTGACCACGCCCCTGTGTCCGCTGAGCACGACCCCGCGTGCAGAAGCATATCTGTACTATGAAGATTTGCCTGGATTCTGCGAATCTTATAGTTGACCACGGCCCCGTGCACGCTGAGCACGGCCCCGTGGTGGGCAATAGAAGCTTCCACCACTTTGTCTTTTCTGCTGACACTTGGGCACGCCCCTGTGCTGGCTGAGCACGGGGCGTGTTCAGTCTTCTGTCTTCTTGTTTTTCTTGGGAAGATGCTGTCGTGGGGTCGGGCATGTCACGTTTGTTCCTTTTCTTTTATTTATGTTAGATTTTGCTGTCTTTTTGCTTCTTTTGTTAATTTGAGCTCATTTAATCCTGAAAATACAAAAGGAAGACAAAAGCACACTTTTTCAAACATTAGTACTAAAAAGGGTTAGTTTTATGCCACAATTGATGTAATTTATATGTTGCATTTTGCACACATCAGTACTGTTTACCTTTTCTGCTGCCCTTGCCACTCTTTCCTCCGTTCAGACCCGCACCAATATGCTCGATTCGCCCAATGATTTCCTGCCTTCCCTCAGATGATTCTTCCGAACCGCGAAACCCTTGCCTTGATTGAAGAATTGAACCCATGATCTTGATTCTTTGAGCCTTGGCTCTGATACCAATATAGATCCCAGGAGACCATGAATTCAACCCATCAATCAAGAACAAAATAACCATCGAACAAGAACAAAGAAGAGAGGGATTAACCCTAATAGATAATCGTATTAATAAACTGAACAATTGAATCTCATTGTTTCTGGGTACAAAAAACAAACTGAAACCCTAATCCTATTTATACATACTGAACGGTTGCATCTTGAATCATCGCGTCTCCTCGCGAACGGTTTTGTCTCTTAAATATATGGTTGTGATTAAACATGAAGAGGTGTGTCTATAGAATCAAAAGTCGTGTCCCCTTGTTCCCTGATGTTGCCGAAATCGAATGGGTGTGTCCAAAGAGACACATCTGTTCCTTTAGTGAAGTTGGTTATCAACTTCTGATTTGTCACTTCTAGTCCCCGAACTTTATAACTACCTCTAAGCTATCTATTAACTAATTACACTTCTGACCCGTATCTTCTCTTTCGCACCTGATCAAGAAGACTTAGACAATTAAAGTCCAACAACTTATTACAGGATTAAGGGACGTGCAACCATGGTAGGCAATGATGGTCACAGACTAATCGTGACTATTAAAGAAAACAGTACTACTACACTCTAATGTTCGATGTTGAACCATGTGAATTACAACATCTTGCCCATACGTGTGAAAGCAATATTATAACAACCCTCTTAAAATAAATTTTCGACACCCCTAAATATATTTAAAATATCCCAATATGTCTTAAAACATACCCCGTAAGCGAAAACCGAGCCCGAAATACCCTGTATAATTAAAAATTAAATAAAAAACAAGAAAATGGGGTCGCTCGCGGGCCGCGAAGGCTTTGCCTTCGGGCTACGCTGGGCGCGACAGCTCAACCACCAGGCCGCACCCGGTGTTGCCACGTGGCACAACGCGTGTGAAGGCTAGTGGTCTGACTCGACCAAGCTAGGCCCTAATACCCCTACGTTGCGGGCCGCGAAGCTCATAGAGGACTTCTACGCGGGCCGCGAGGAACTCGAATCTAGCTCCTATAAATTGGGAGCATCGGCCTCAGTCCCAACTCGCACCACAATTTCTTTCTCTCTCTCGAATTTCATAAGTGTATAAGCTATTCTCGGGAATTATACCCCTAAATAACAAAGTTCTGCCTCGTTGTAAGTATTATAACCCTGGTGACGTATTAGATACGCTGCCCGATTGATCCAGGGTTCCGTAACGGCTGTCGTGGTTCTGCTCGACGTAGTCGTTGGAATGCCGTCTCGGGGAGGGTATCATTAATATAAATGTTAGGTTATTATACTAACACGTGTGCATTTGTGTAAATTATAGATAATCACCAGGAAATCCTTAAGGAAAACCCTAAGACAACAATGTGAGTAATCTCCTTTTTACAAATTGTTTTTACAAAACCTCACTTAATTAATAATATATTAAACAGTGATTGAGTATTTGTATTCTACAATTATCATCGGTATGTTGGGGTTTTGTATACAAAATTTGTTACTACATTGTGATTAGTAACATGACCACAAGTCGGGTTGACAGTACCGTCGGTGGTAATTAAAGTAGATGGAAACAAATGTAATTGCGAGATCGCCTCAATACTGTACAATGGTTTTTACAAGTCTTAATTAAACTGAGATTCACTCACCAATATTTCCCACTGACAAAATGTTTTTAAACGCGTTTCAGGTAAGAAAATGTGAAAGCCAAATAGAAGCCAGCTGGACAGCACTGAAGGCTTGGAAAAGTGGCTATAAAGTTACCTAAAATAAAGAGATGTTTTATTTAAATAAAATAGGGTTTATCCCTATAAAAATGTGTGTACTTGAAACTTGGGATTTTCCCATATGTTTAATAGTATAAAAGCGTGGTAATTTACTCTGATAAAATATTTCCTAACTACGATCCTGATGTAATTTTCTCTACCAAAATGACAAACCCAGATACCACCGAAACTGGCCGCGGCCGCCGATTCCCGGTTAGTTTGGGGACGGGGGTTGCGATAGAAGGTGGTATCAGAGCTAAGCCACTGATTCAGCCACAGAAGTGTTCTGCTGACACTAAGATATTATTCAAAATGTTAGGAAATAAATTATGGAAATACGTGCATATCTTCATTTTATTGTTGTGTGTTATTTGACTATTTGTTAGTTTATAGTATGAGCGACCAAGGACCTTCCGACGCATATCGTCAGTTGTCCAGCTCACCTAGAAGCGAAGGCACCTCTTCACAGCCTGCCCTCTCAGGGTATTCTGCTGACAATGAAGATGGGATATTCATGTTTAAGGCTCAGTCTGAAGAGCCATTCCCTCCTAAAAAGAGAGGATGGTTCAGTAGAGGAGCACATGAACGTAGGAAGAGGATGAAAAAGTTGCAACACCAGCGAGCTTTAGCAGCCATTAAGAGAGAAACAGATGCTCACACTCAGGATATGCTCAATAGGAGTTTAGCAAATTTCCATATCCAAGCAACTACAGCTGCCGACCCTAACCTTGAACAACTTGTAGCACCCCAGCCTTTACCACTGTTTCCCGCACAGCCAATGGAAATTGAAAACAACCCAGAAAATCAAATCCCAATACCTGAATTCAACCCAGCTGAGATACCTGAATCCCTTAGACCAAGACTACGACCCGTGGTTAGACGACAATAGGGATTACCAGCAATGTTACCCAATACCAGAAGACGAACCCATGCCAAACTTAGCAGCCTACCCAGATTTGGACCCTCTAGATCCCTATTACGATACTGACCCATACATCAGGGAAATTTTAGAGAATCCTTATCCTTACCAAGAACCCATGCCCTAGTTCCCAAACCCAGTACCAGCCCTTGCACCCCCAATGAGTTCAGAGAATGTACAAGAACTCCAAACCTTTGGTGAGGAGATCTTAGAAGGTAGTGAGAGGATGAGGCAGATCGGAGAACGACTCGTCTGGAAGTATGACGAGCGTAATATGGAGTTCTGGATGAACCCATATCAGTAATGGCGATAGTTATAATAATAAAATAATAATAATATATAATATGTGTGTATGTTTGAAAAAAAAACTAGACAATATCTACTGATGCCTAATAGTATTGTAATTTTAAATTCCAGCTTTAGTTTGTATTAGATGCATAATATATAAGATAGAGTAAGTCACAATGTTCGACGATTTTGATCAATATGTGTGTTGTGTGATTGGTTATATTAAATATTATCTTGTGATATTAATATGTGGTAATTGTTAATAATTCAGATGGCCGACCAAGTGAATCAAGAAAACCCGAATAATAACCCAGAAAACCAGAATAACGATAATCAGAACAACAATAACAATGGAAACAAAGTGGATAACAGTGCCATCCAACACATACTTGCACAAAAAATAATAGATGCGATGCCATATATTATTCAAACAGTTAGGGAAGCTGATAATAAAAGTAATCATAGCAGTAAACGACCCCACTGAACCTGAACACAGCGTGAACAATAGACCTCTACTTCAAGTGCCCATTCCCAAAAACAAGAAGAACCATGTCCTATGGTTGTTCTTATAAAGAATTATGTTCTTGTAAACCAATGGAATTCTCGGGCAATGAAGGGGCTGTTGCAGCTCTACGCTGGATAGAAAAGACTGAGGCAGTCTTAAAAATAAACAAATGCGCGAAAGAGGATAATATAATGTTTGCTTCCAATCTGTTTAAGAACTCAGCCTTAGAATGGTGGAACACTATCCTCCAGTCTAGGGGAAGTGACAGAATTTACAATATGGAATGGGAGGAATTTAAGAATATGGTAGAAAGAAAATTATGCCCTCCTAATGAAAAAGAACAGATAGCAAATAAATTCCTAAACCTTAGGATGACTGGAGTGGATAGTAAGGGTTACACTACATTATTATTTGAATATGCTAGAATTGTGCCGACCCTTGCATCACGTGAACCAGTATTAATCTCCCGTTACATCTGAGGATTAATCAGTGAAATTAGGCATGTAGTCAAGGCAGCTAGACCTCAAACTATAGAAGAAGCTGTAGAACTAGCAAATACCTTGACAGATGTCACACCCTGGCTTTGCGGAAGCGTGGGTTTATTTTGGTGTGACTTCTTAATACCATAGCTTAATCACAACAAAGCTATATGAAAGTAAAACCATGATGTTCATCCATTACTTCAAGTTTTAAAAGTAAAATACGACAACATTGTTTTAGAGTTGACACAAGCAACGAGTTTACAACACAACATAATAAAAACCTTGTTCATAAGACACAACCACAAAACGTGAAATAAACGCAGTTTAAGACTTGTGACTCGTCCAGGTAAAAGTCACAATCCCTAAACTTGGATGACATCACTTCTCCTACGCAGCGTAACGACAGTGCATACTTTGCCAGATCCGTTAATTTCCTGAAATACATGTAAGTTGAAATATCAACATAAAGTTGAGCGAGTTCATGTGAAAGTGAGTATGTAAAACCTTTGTAAGTATAAAATCCCTGGTATGTAGCAAATAAGGAAATAAAGAGATCACCATTGGGTTGTAAAGCCAATGATATGTGTGAAGTGCCGTAGGAAGACTCAAACCTAGCAGATTTTGCGTCGGGCTCAAAGTCACCCCGAGGTCCGTACTGTTGGGCCTGGGGATGGGCTCGCTACACCCAGATAGATCTACCGCTTACGACCCTCGGTCCTACAATGAGGATTAATGGCCTCCAGTTCCCGCCTACCCACTCACATGATCTAAGTAGTAACCCTCCTTACGCTAACCATACCATGTAAAAAGTATTCGTAATCATAGTAACATGTATTTCACCCCCGAGGTTATAAATCTGAAAACAGTTAAGAGAAAAGGGGGAGCATGAACTCACTGAAGCGCGTCTCGAAATAGTCCGTCCCAAAATAACCTGCTGCGTGACGACCTACACGTACTAACTTCTATTAGACGGACGGCCGTGCCTTGGCTTAAGGTTTACGTTTTCGGGAAATAGTTAGGCAACTATTTCGTATTTACACTTCTCAATTATTTATTAATTATAATCCTTCCCAAGGATGGGGGTTTTAATACATGTGCATTTTGTAACTCTAAAAATATATTATTAAGTCTCACTTAAATAAATATATTTTTATTCATTTGTCTAAAATATTCTATCTCTAAAATATACATATTTTTCCCAAAAATATTATATTTTACTTCATACAATTTCCAAAATAATACTTTGTCAAAATACACATTTAAGAGTATTTTCAGAAAATACATAAGTTACGTTTTAAAGTTCGTGTGGTAATAATAATACCGGTGTAACTTAAATATTTATTTGTGAAGGCGTTGGTATTATTTTGGAGTCGTGCTTTCACAATATATTCCAGTTATATTATTTTTACTCTAAAAATAATATATAGTTCTCAAAATAATTATAAAATCACACAAGTGTTTTATTATGAAATATATATTCTCAATATATATTTAACAAGTTTTATTTAAGAAAATCCACCTCCGACACTTGGTAATTTTTGTAATAAAAATCATGGCGAAGTTTGTTTGGAAAACAAGTAAAAAATATATTCATAACACTTGTCACAAAAATATTCTAAGTGTTATTTTCTGGAAAAATTTCGCCAGAGTTTTCTCTGTAACTGGAGGTGGCCACGCTTACTAGCGTATCATTTTCTTTTCAAAATTCAATCAACAATTTATCAATCATCAATAATCAATGTTCAATCGTCGAACTAGTCAAAATAAGCATCAATCGCAAACACATGAACTTGTAAGTTGTGTAAAAGTATGTAGTAACTTTCCAGTATTTTTAGTAGATCTTTCTATCTTTAAAAATAAAATCGGTTTCTTGAATACTTTATTTTTAAAGAATATGTATCTTTACAACTTATAGTAAAAAAATACGGAAATATTTCTTGGTTAAAATCCTTTTGTTACACAAGTGTTTACACACTTGTTAGTTCACAAAAACATCTTTAGTTTATGAAAGATCCGGCTTTTAAACAAGGTTTGCCTCTTACAGTTGGTTCTTCAAAAATACCACTTGTAGATCTTTAGATCTACTAGTTTAGAACTCCATTTTACAAGCAAAACTATTTTTACACAAGTTCATGTTTATGTATGAAAGGGTTCGTCATCTAGTAACTTTCCTACTTAACATAATGCTAGTTCATGTTCCATGAACATGACCTAGCGTGGTTAGATGACGATCCGTTCCACTACTAGCATCCAACAACATAAAATAACCATAACTAAGCAAGATTCATGAGTTTTACACCATTATTTACTCTTTAACCACCATGTTCATCATTCTAGCAAGACTTTAAGTTTTGTTTTCGCATGTTCATGAATACTAACCATTAAACTTCTTATTAACCATTTTAGACAAGATCAACAGAGTGTTTAGAATCGCTTACAACTAGCACAAGGCTAGGGAAGAATCTAGGCGAAAACAAGGTGGTTAATAGCGATGTAGAGAGGTCCCTGTGATTCCGTAAGCACCGAGCCGCCTTGTATGACACCTTTCACCCTTGAGTGTATGTGGTTTAGCAAGATCAAGATTGAATGATGGTGGTGGCTATGGGGATGTTCTCGACCGAGCTTCAAGAGGAGAGGGAGAGATAGTTCAATTTTTGTGTTGTTGTTGCAAATGAAAGTCTAATCCCCCAAGTATTCTTATAGACCATATTATACAATTGTCCATGGTGTATTGTGTTTAGTAGATATTAGACAAGCCTCAATATAATAATAAAAAATGTGTGGTGTGTCCCACAAGGGGGAAATCCGATCGGTTGGGGGAGTGGGTAACATGGTTGGATTTCAACTTGATAGTTAGTGCTTAGTTAAGTAACTAGATTAGTTACTTAGTGTGTTATGTTTTATAACGGGTGTTAGGGTGTTCGGGTACCCTAACTGGCTCAGAAAAGGAAAAGCAATGTCATTGACATTATTTTTATGTTCCGGGTAAAGTCCGGTTGTTCGGTTGAATATTAATCCGTTAAAGTGCTAATTAAGCATTTAAAGTGTCGTTAATATTATTTTTAGTGACACAATGAATTCCCCGACACTTTGGAAAGTGTCTAGTATTATTTTCCCATGTTTTTGCACTTTACTAGTTAATTTAAATGCTGATTTTTGTATTAAAGTGCAGAATTTTGTACTTAAAGTACGTTTTAGGCACATCCGGTCACTATAACTATAACCTAGTGACGCAGTTTAATAATCCTCACCTACCTACACTCTCTACTAGTGTAGTAAACTATTCCCGGCTCATAATGGCCTCAGAGACAGTAACTGTCTGATGCTGGCTATGTCAGCATGTTTACTGGGTTATCCGTTCATTGTGCTACTGTGCTTTTGTGCATCAACGTTGTCACTATAGTTCTGTGTAAATAATGGAGTGACAGAAATAAAGTATGATGCATGAACATGTATGTATCAGAAATCAAGTAGCAGTTTAATCACAACTGTAAGCAAGCACAATAATTAAGCATTAATTAAATATTAATTAATTCGTACGGATACCTCGTTTGGTGAGGGTTGTCACATTCTCCCCCCGTTAAAGAAATTTCGTCCCGAAATTTAGGCTCTGCTTCTAGTTGCAGGGGTCTTAGGAAACAATTGGGGGTATTTCTCCTTCATACGGTCCTCACGTTCCCACGTGAATTCAGGTCCATGCCTAGCATTCCAACGAACTTTGACGAGTTTGACACTGCTCCTGCGAGTTTTGTTAATTTTCCAATCCGTGACCTCAACAGGTTCTTCAGTGAAGTGGAGCGTGTCGTCGATATGAACTTCGTCAGCAGGAATGATCACTGTTTCTTGTGTTGGACTCTTTCTCAAATTTGATACATGGAATGTATCGTGAACACCATTAAGTTCGGCAGGTAGGTCCAACTTGTAGGCTACAAGCCCAATCCTCTGCAGGATTCTGAAAGGGCCAATGTAACGCGGATTCAACTTTCCACGCTTTCCGAAGCGTGCCACACCCTTCCAGGGTGAAACCTTCAATAAAACCATATCCCCAACTTGGAATTCCAAAGGTTTCCGCTTTGGATCTGCATAGGCTTTCTGTCTTTCGCGGGCTGCCTCGATGCGCTTTCGAATCTGCGCAATCTTGTCGGTCGTTTCTTGGACTATTTCAGGACCAACGAGTTGTCTATCACCTGCATCAGCCCATCATAAGGGTGATCGACATTTGCGTCCATAAAGCGCTTCAAATGGCGCGGCTCCGATACTGGTGTGGTAGCTGTTGTACGAAAACTCGACCAATGGTAAATGATTATCCCAGCTACCACCCAAATCCATTACACATGCTCTCAGCATATCCTCCAAAGTCTGAATTGTTCGTTAACTTTGGCCGTCAGTTTGCGGATGAAATGCAGTGCTCAGGTTCAACTGCGAGCCAAAGGCTTCTTGGAAGGATTGCCAAATCCTTGATATGAGCGTCCATCTCTATCAGAGATAATAGAGAGAGGCACTCCATGACGTGCGACAATCTCTCTCATGTATATTTCCGCAAGTTTACTAGTGTTATCCTTTTCTTTGATCGGCGGGAAGTGTGCGGACTTGGTCAGATGGTCAACTATTACCCAAATAGTATCATGACCTCTGGGCGTCTTGGGCAATTTAGTTATGAAGTCCATGGAAATCTGTTCCCATTTCCACTTGGGAATTTCAGGTTGTTGCAGAAGTCCTAAAGGCTTCTGGTATTCAGCTTTCACTTTGGCGCACGTTAAACACTTGCTGACACAAACAACAACATCGCCTTTCATCCTAGGCCACCAATAATAATCCTTAAGATCTTGGTACATCTTATCCGCTCCGGGATGAATTGAGTACCGTGACCGGTGGGCTTCAGCAAAAATAATCTTCCTTAATCCACCAAACAGAGGAACCCAAATCCTTTTCATGAAGCATAGTATTCCTTCCCCATTTGGCACTAACTGCTTCTCCATCCCACGGAGATATTCACCCTTAATGTTTCTTTCTTTCAAGGCTTCTCTTTGTGCGGCACGAATGCGTAAAGAGAGGTCTGTCTGGACAATCATTTCCAAAGCCCTAACCCTTATGGGCTTGATCCTCTCTTTTCGACTCAGGGCATCAGCGACCACATTCGCTTTCCCTGGATGATACTTGATCTCGTAGTCGTAGTCGTTCAACAATTCGACCCAACGTCTTTGTCTCATATTCAGCTCTTTCTGGTCGAATATGTGCTGCAGACTCTTATGATCCGTAAAGATTGTACACTTTGTACCATACAAATAATGTCTCCAGATTTTCAGCGCAAATACCACTGCGCCTAGCTCCAGATTATGCGTGGTATAGTTCTTTTCATGAACTTTCAATTGGCGTGAAGCATAAGCTATAACTTTCTGGCGTTGCATCAACACGCAACCCAATCCTTGACGCGAGGCATCACAGTATACCACGAAATCATCAGTTCCTTCGGGTAGCGATAAAATTGGCGCGTCACAAAGCTTGTTTTTCAACAACTGGAATGCTTCTTCCTGTTTGATTCCCCAATCAAACTTCTTATCCTTCTGTGTGAGCGCAGTCAGAGGTTGAGCGATTTTAGAAAAATCCTCAATGAACCTTCGATAATAACCAGCCAAACCCAAAAACTGTCGAATCTCGGTTGGCGTCTTTGGGGTCTCCCAGCTCTTTATCGCCTCGATCTTTGTTGGATCCACATGGATTCCATTTCCATTAACCATGTGTCCAAGAAATTGGACTTCACGCAGCCAGAACTCGCACTTCGAGAACTTGGCGTATAATTTCTCCTTCTTAAGTAGCTCTAGAATAGCTCTTAAGTGTTGTTCGTGCTTGTCCTTTGTCTTCGAGTAAATCAGAATGTCATCAATAAATACGATCACAAACTTATCCAAGTACGGCTTGTAGACTCGGTTCATTAGGTCCATGAAAACTGCAGGTGCGTTCGTCAACCCAAACGGCATAACCAGAAACTCGTAGTGTCCATAGCGAGTTCTAAAAGCAGTTCTAGGAATACTTTCCTCTTGTATTCTCAGCTGATGGTAACCAGAACGCAAATCGATCTTCGAGTAGTAGCTTGAACCTTGCAGTTGGTCGAAAAGATCATCGATTCTCGGCAAAGGGTATATGTTCTTAATAGTCAACTTATTCAACTCCCGGTAGTCAATGCACATACGGAAACTACCGTCTTTCTTCTTAACGAACAGTACTGGAGCTCCCCAAGGTGAGAAGCTTGGTCTGATGAATCCTTTATCCAATAGCTCCTGGAGTTGTGTCGACAACTCTTGCATCTCTGAAGGTGCAAGTCTGTAGGGTGCCTTGGCTACAGGCGCGGCACCTGGAACCAAGTCAATGTGGAACTCGACTTGCCTTTGAGGCGGTAATCCTGGCAAGTCCTCTGGAAAGACTTCCGGATATTCCTTGACGACTGGAATGTCTTCAATCTTTGGTTCAACAACTTTCTTATCCACGATGTGCGCTAAGAACGCAACACATCCCTTTTTCAAGCACTTTCTAGCTTTCAGGCAGCTAATAATTTTCAGCGGCGTGTCATGCTTCTCCCCGTGTTTCTTCATCCGTCAGTGGGATGCGGATGGTCTTCTCATGGCAAACGATCTCGGCTTTGTTACTCGATAGCCAATCCATTCCCACTACCACATCAAAACTTCCCAACTCGACAGGTAGTAAGTCTAGCGTAAACTCGTGCCCTCCTAGTTCAATCACACATCCTCGGACAACTTCACTGGTCTCAACTAATTTCCCATTTGCTAATTCGATGGAGTACGGAACGTCTAACTTACTAGGCGTCAACCCAAGTATATTCTTAAATTCTAATGACACGAAGCTATAATCCGCACCAGTATCAAACAGAATAGATGCAAAGCGTTGGTTCACAGGGAACGTACCAGTAACAACATTGGGATCCTGGCGCGCTTCCCTCGCCTCCATGTTAAACACTCTTCCGCGGGCATGATTCAATCTTGGGCAGTTCCTCTTAAAATGCCCAATGTCGCCACAGTTAAAACAACCAAGTTTTTTACCATTACCTCCTCCGTTCCCCGCTTGATTGTTGTTTTGAATTTGGTTCGCGTCCCCAGCCTGATTTGCATGGTTCCCTCGATTTCCATCACCTCCATTATTCCCTTGTACACGATTTCCATTGCCACCTCGATTATTGTTCCGATTACCAAAACCTCCTTGGCCTCCCCGGCCAGCACTAGCCCAGCAAGAATCCTTCAAGTGGCCAACTTTCCCACAAGCTTCACATACTTTTGGCCCACATCGGCCAGAATGATGACGCTGGTAGGAGTTACACTTGGGGTGAGTACCCATATAGCCTTTTCCTTTCCTCCCAGCACCGGTTGCAGTTTGGACCAGCGTGTTTGATTCTCCTTTCTTGCCAACATTGCTAGTTCCCTACTTGAAGTTCGAGAATTTCCTCTTATTCTCACCAGACGACTCTACGTGAGTCTCTTTCTTCTTTGACTCAACATTCGAAAACTTGTTCAGGAGGATGGCTTCCTCAGTAAGAGACACGCTCAGATCGATAACCTCTGTGATTGTTGCAGGCTTGGAAGTAGTGACCATACTCATAATCTGTGGAGCTAAACCCCAAATAAACCTCTCGATTCGTTTGAATTCCGGTGTGACCATGTACGTCACTTGTTGGTCTGGAACGCACTTGCTCATTCGCAGAACAGAGTCTGTTTTCTCGGCCCATCATACAAAAGCAACAGCACCTCCGGTGCCGTCAAAGTTCACAGGCTTGCAGTCTAGGAACTGCTTGTAAGTGCACCCTGCACATACGTTAAAATATACAAATGGCATTAGCGAACGTGCTAAAAATATCCAAATGTATCGTAGTTTGTCTTAACGACTTAACATTACCATGTGGTGGATTGCTATTGCCGTTATTGTTCGAATTGCTTCCGCTGGTTCCTCCGTTGGAGGCTGCATACTGCGCAATGGCGGCAGCAATGATTCCTTGAAGTTCTGCCTCGTTGGCAGGCATACGCGTCTCACGTCTTGGTGGCATCTTCTAAAAGATGGTTCACGTTGGTCAGGTCATAGTAAGTAAAGTGTACGTATATATTCAACAATATCAACACATAACATCTCATGTTATAAACAATTCAACCACATAACATCTCATGTTATAGAACATAAACAATCAATAATCAACCCAACATATAATGAGAATACTACGATTGCGCTGTCATATATCAAGACCACAATGTAAGGTTTACAAGTACATAACTGTATCGTACATCATCAGTGACTAAGGGCCACATCGCCCTAGTCCAAAATATCTAGTCAGTGACAACAACATCAAATATACAAATCATCAAAAGTCATAATCATCAAAATGTGGACTCCAAAAGTTGTGTAGTCTGCACAATCACGGTCGTCTCACCAAAAGTCTACCTGTGTCGAATCAAAATGGCCTAAGCTGATGGCGGTGGAGGAGGGGGAAAACGAGAAAAGAGTAAACGTCGCATATGAAGCCAGTCCTCCTCCATAGCACGAAACGCGCGCAATATGTAAGGATCGTGTTCGCGACCTAAACGAGTCGGTTCAGAGGAATTCCATCAAATACAGGTGCGGAAAACAAGTATTTGACTTAGAAACAGCTGAATCTTCACTTTAACACTGATTATATTGATATTCAAACACAAATACAATCAGTTCTCACACCGGCAGCACCTCGGTATGGAAATTCAGAATTGATACTTCTAATTTCGCTTGACCTTGACCTCCTATATATAGACATTGAGGTTTCGCTTGGGATGAACAACAGCATGTCTCAAGCGAAATCTGAATATGTTGATTTCACTTGAGCTGCTTCAAGCGAAACCTTCAACTTAAACTATGTTCAAGCGAAATCTTACTAACTCTATCACATTTTCTCGTTCTACATGCCCTGATCTATTCTATCTAATGTAAGACTCGATACAAGACGAAGTCGACAGATGTAGTGCACCAACAGACTCCCCCTCAGATGTTGACGAGTCGACTATCGAGTCACAACAATGCTGTGTCTTCACATCTTCAGTCTTGATCAGTCTCTGGGCTTTACTCTCTCTATCTTCTTCTCAAACATCTTCAGACTCCCCCTCACGATTTGCTGGCATTCATTTGTTCTTCAGCAACATCTGCTTTAGGATCGATGCCTGAATCAAATTTTGTCTACAAGATCATTGCCTGGCTCTCTTTTAACTTCTCAAAATCCTCAGGTATTGTAACCTGGCTTTCAGATGCTGTTGAGACTAATTCTCTTGATCAGATCTCTTGATTCCTTAAGTTCATCAGCATCAGCAGCTAGCAAACTTTAGATTCATGATCAGAGTCTGTCTTTCGAAAGCTTTGAATGAATTAACCTGGCTCACCTGTAACAATCTTAACCCAGAAATAAATTTTCTAAATTTAACAATTTAAATGCACCAACAATCTGATATAATCAGATAACTTTTTCTCAAATCACAAACCAATGATGAACCAAATGTAGGTTTTAAAATACCAATTGTAGGATTTTAACAAACCTTTTTACATTTTAAGATTCACTTCCCCTCACAACCAAGTCATCATGTTTAGCACTTGAAATTTTGACAATCAGCTTTCCAATATCAGTTGTCGAAAATCTTTTTGTTTTTTTCAAAAATTTATGCTAAAACACACTAAAATCTTTTTGTAATATTTGATTGTAAAGGAATGAAATAAAGAAATATTTACAAACAATATTTTTGTGAGTTTGTGCAAGAGGATCATATCAGTTTATGAGACATATCACTAACACCGTTAAGCTTCATTTCATATTAAGATCTAAACAATTTACCTAGATTGTCAGTATATTTGTCCACTTAAATTTTCACACAAAGTTCAACTGATCCGAGATACGATGTTAATGTTTTAAGAGACTTAAACTTATCCGTGTGTCCCACTACTTGAATATACTCCCGTATCCAGATCCCAATATTCAGTCTTACAGGTGAGTATACCACAGATGATATCTGTAAGGGTTAAAATTGCGAGGGCCGTGAGAGCTCAGGTCGATCTTTCGATACGCAGAGAGATGACGGCTTCGACTTTTGGTGTGTCCCCTTTAGAGGATCTTTTGTTTCAACAGCCATGATTAGCATTTTTCAATGTTTCATCATTTTTTAGCTGAGGGTGAGCTATATTTCAAGCAAATGTAAAGTATTCTCCGGGGACTAGGCCATTGCTTCCGCAAAATCAGAAGTCCCGGGATAATACCCCAGATATCACTGAGCATAAAGACCTAGTATCTCAGAATAAGGGATCTTTCAAACAAGATTTCAGGGGTTACCTATATATCCAAGCAGTTTTGTTACCCACAGAATAAGCAAGTTTGAATTTTAGGTTTATATCTCGTCACAATCTACTAAATGTGCAAAAACCTACTGACATATCCACAGTAAGATTGTTTATCACATTTTATCTTTACATTTCTTTAGCATGTTGTGATAGTCCACTGATGTACTATCATTTCCTCTTTTTGACAACAAAACTCATTTTTTAATTTTATCATGTTTTTTCTTTTTCAAATTTTCAAATGTTTTTGGATTTTCTGAAAAAATTTTACTCCCCCTAAAATGCAAACACATTTTAGGAAATTTGAAAACTAAGACTCTTGACACAATTGAAATATACAAACTGTATAGAAACTTGACACCTGATATCAAATTGCATCAAATCGCCATTCACTTGGCATAAACAATCAGAACTCCCCCTATCACAAACCATTTTCTCATTTAGATTTCAAAACACTTAAGTTTGTTTTAATCAAAATGATTTTTCCGGAAAATGAATTTGTGATGATTTAATCATTTGAAGATTTGGGGTGTGGTTCATCACATTGTCTACTTTTAACCACTTGTAGCAGATCAAGTACAAATTAATGTCCCTGATTTACCACTTGCATGTATGCACTTTCTATACCAATTGTAAAAATTATCACATGTAGGATCGGAATTACCACAAACATTACCACTTGTAGGAATGTTACGTCTACATCACCATTTTACCAATCAGAATGCCGATTCCTGCTTCGCACTTACCAACCTGGAAGCTCCGGCGTAGTCCTTCAACCTGTACACATCCAAACACTATCAAAATCTTTCAATCAAAAACTTCAAACATTAGAAAGATGCCGATTCCTGATCCATGATATAAACTTGGGATCTCCGGCATAGTCCTGAGACTATCATGGAAAACAAACTTCCACCCATGTCTTTTCAGACTTGGTGGCTTCCAATTCTTGAGCAGTAGGGCTGTAAGTTGCCTTTTTAGTTGCATAAAAATCTTTAACCCCCTTTACTTTCCCATCAAGCATTTTCTTGAATATTTTTCTAACATTTCCATTAAATGCTTTCTCAATATCAAATTCCTTTTCATCAGAATAGAATTGATTTGAAATTTCCACTTTACCAACCATTTGTTTAACTTCTTCAAAATTCAGTGATGGAATGTCAACATCATTTACTGAATCTTTTTTCTCAACTTGTGACTCATCTGATTTTGTGGAATCAGTTTCATCGCCAGATTGTACATCTGATCTTTTAACAATCCATTTTTGATTGTCTTTTGCATTCTTTTTGTACAATCTTTTAGAATTTTCACCAACTTCATTCTTTGAATTTTCAAAAATTTTGAAGTTTGTAGTTGGTGAATCATTCTTTTCAACCACTTTTTCTTTAAGTTTTTCAGATACTCCCTGTTTTCTGTTGACTTTGTTTGGACAGTTGTGAGCGATGTGTCCAACAACTTGACATTGAAAACAAGTTCTTGTGTCTTTTGGTTGAAAAAATCCAATTGGATGAAAAACTCCAGTTCCTGTCCTATTCCTTTCAGCAAGGAACTCCTGATTTGATTTTCTCCAGAATAAGCTATTTGACTCCTCTTCATAGCTTTTTCCTGCAACATATGTCATTTTTGTTTTAAAATCTCTAACATATTTTTCATTTCTTGAGTTTTCAGATTTAATAAAACCAAGACCTTTCTTTTTGTAACTACAATTTTGGTTTGTTTTCTTTTGAAAACTAGAACCAGAATTGTAATCCTTTTTCCCTTTTTTCTTGTTTAACCTTTGTTGAACTCTTGAAGTGTATTTTTTAGGTTTTTCAGTAGATTTAAAATTTTTAATTTCAGAAATATTAATTTCTGTCATTTTGAAAACCTTTTTGATCATGTCAAAATGAACACTTCTAATCGGAAACTCTTTGTCGGAGTATAATTTGTCCGAATCATTTAAAGTGTATGCAACTTCAAATGTTTCATCATCCAAATTTGCTTTTGATAACAAAAATTCTTTACTATAAGACCGTTTTTCCGACGACTTTAAACTGTTGACTGATGAACTTGAACACCCATACTCAGACTTTGACTCAGACACCTCCTCAGTATCCAACACCTGATCGACCACCTTTTTGATTAACTCAGACTCATGATCAGTATCAGACGAGGTAAACGTGATGTCAATGTTATCTGGTAAAACGTCAGTTGTCTCGGATTTTAACTTTATATTGACTGCTTTTTCGACTTGCTCCTCATTCGGTTTTCTAGGAGAATAACCTTCCCAGATAGGAGGCGGACACTTGTTGTATTTAACAGTCGATTTCTTACCAGTCTCTGTTGGTGCACACATCTGTCGTCTTCGTCTTGTATCGAGTCTCGGGTTCAGTGCGGATCTAAGCGAGTGTGATGTCATCATCTTTGATGATGACATCATCAACTTACATCATCAATGATATCACATCATTAAAGACAAAACAAATTCCAAGAATACATGTGAAGTTCGCTTGAACAGAATGATCAGGATTATCAATTTCGCTTCAAGACAAAGTGATAATATGTAGATTTCGCTTGAGTGATTCCAAGCGAAATCATTAGCTCTATAAATAGGCTTCTTGACTTGTCATTTGTAACATTTGCCAGAACTAGATACCGAGGTGCTGCCGGTTTTCCTTTCGATTGTAAACAGTGTCAATTCAATATAAAAGAGGATTAAATTGTGAAACAAGCTGTTTTACCATCCGTTTCTCTGTTTCCGCCTTTGAAACGGACTAGAACTCTTCCAAACGACTCGTTTAGGTCGGAATCCGATCCTACAATTGGTATCAGAGCTCAGGACGAGGAGTTCTTGCCAAAAACAGCCAGTTTTCACCACGATTTCTGTTTCTACATCATTCTTTTTCGAAATTTCAAACCTTTTACGGATAAAATCGACTAAAATTCTCACATATCACGCATAATCATGTTTTAACAGTTCCTGGAAAGTTTCAGTATCAAAATCAGCCTAAAACTTGTAATTTTGTGTGATTTCGCTTCAAGTGTTCGAACAAAAGATGACATCAGCAACATTTTGGGTCTGATTTCGCTTGAAATCACGTTTTATATCCGATTTCGCTTGAGAGTTTGAAGCGAAATTGAAGTTCGCTTGAATAGTTGAACTTGCATTATCAGATCTCGCTTGAAAATACGTTGTCATCTATTTGAAATCTGATGTTCATTAAAAACTGTTTGTCTGCTACGTTGAGAAACAAGTATCGAGTATAGTGAATTTGTTTGTGATCACAGTTTATTGAAATATGAAATTATTTGTTTGCAATTGATTTAGTAGTTCAAGGTTTGCATTTGCATGTGATTTCCGAGATACATCGAGATATGTTAATGTTGTTGGTTTGCACGTATTGTTGACAGAAACCATGTGCTTTGTCTTATCATATAACATTGGAACAATTACCAATAGAGATAAAAGTTGCCGCCTCATTTTGATTGTTTGATGTCGGTTTTGTGGAGTTACAGTTCCAATCAAAGAAGTGCATGATATTGTATTGTCTGCCATCATCATATATTACATATAATTTTCGATTAAATCAAGATATATCATGTGAATACTTTGTCGGTTTATTTTTAAATTGATATACATCATTTTCAAGAACTTTACATGATTTTATATTTGATATACATGTGATAGTGTGGTTCTAGTTATATGTGCTAATTGTTAGTTCATTGTTTTCGATGTATGTCCACTATAGAGTGTCGGTTCATTGGAAATTTTAAAAGCTCAAATTGTTGTCAAATAAATGTTTACACGGCACATTTAATACGTGTTTTAAAGAAGATCACATGACCTTATATGTGTACTAAATTTTCAAATTGATATATTTCAGTATTGTCGTTTTTGTGTTTAGTGTGTTTTTTTTAAATTGTTTGTGATATATTGGTTATATGTGCTAGTCAATTGAGTCTTGTGCGATTTTGGTTCAAAGCGTTTGAGTTGTAAGGTCACAAGGTTTGGAGTTTAGTCGGTTCGCACGGTTCGATCAGTTGTTTTTGTCTGTCAAGTCGCGGTTTCAGTCAGATTGTTTTGTGTGGATAAGTCAAGTGAGTAAATCAGTTCAGTTCGTACGGGTTGGAGTTCAAAAGGTTCAAAGAGTCAAGGAATTTTCACAAGGTGATACAGCTCATTTGAAAATTCAAAACATGGACGAAGATAGTGATGATGATCGTGAGTATTGGGCAAGAAAATTTGATGCTGATATGAAACTGATTGCTGAAAGTGATAGTGATGATGATAAAGTTAAAAAGAAAAAGAAAAAGATCAAAACACCAGTCAGCAGTGATGATGAGGAGGTTTCCGTGAAGAGGAAAAAGGTCAAGACACCAGTAAGTAGTGATGACGAAGAAATTCCAGTAATCAAAAGGAAAGTAAAAGTTGAAGTTGCAAAATTCAAAGTTGATGAAGAAGTTGATGCAAAGAAGATTCCAGTGAAGTGTGAAAACTGTGAAGCTGTGAAGAAGCAGAACAGTACACTGATCTATAAC
Source organism: Helianthus tuberosus (assembly GCA_030545235.1). NCBI lineage: Eukaryota > Viridiplantae > Streptophyta > Magnoliopsida > Asterales > Asteraceae > Helianthus > Helianthus tuberosus. The sequence continues at coordinate 32,586,061 of CM060352.1, read as the reverse complement.
TTGAATAGTTTGAAGGAATCTTATGATGTACTGAACAAAGCAATGAACCAATACAATTTAACTAGTGAAGAACAAGCAACAGCGATGAAAACACTTCAAGGAGCTTTTATGACGAAGCAAAAAGTGGTAAACAATTACATTGAGAAGTGTGCTGCTCTTGAACAGAAACTGGAACTGCAAAGAATCGAAACTGAAAGAGTTAATCGTTTGTTGAAAAGTTACTCATGTACTTCTTATGTCATTGACAGGATCTATCCAACTGTTGAAGGAATGAAGGCATTTGAAGAGGATGAAGTAACTGAAGAAAAGAAGGATGATGGAAAAGTGATTGAAGAAAAGACTCCAGAAAAGAAGAACAAGAAGAGTGACTCAAAGAAAAAGACTGACAAGAAGGATTCTGGTAAGAAACAAGAAGTCAGTTATAACAAATGTCCACCCCCGCTAGAAAATGGATATTTGCCCAGGAATCCAAATCAGGAAAGAGTCGAAAAAGCAACAAATTTACAATGGGAGTCGGAGTCGTCGGTCAATTTGCCAGAAAATATTGATGTCGTGTTTACATCATCTGACACTGATCATGAGTCCGAGTTAATAAAGAAAGTCGTCGATCAGGTGTTGGATAAAGATGAAACTGAGGAGTCAAAGTTGGAGTCAAACTCAGAGTCAAAGTCAGAGTCAGAGTCAAAGTCTGGTTCTGAAAGTTCGAGTTCGACGGTCAACAGTCAAAATTCTTCAGTTAAAAGGGTTTACAACAAAGAATTCCTGTTATCAAAATCTAATTTGAGTGACGAAACATTCAAAGTTGCATATACATTGAATGATTCTGACAAATTATATTCTGATGAGGAATTTCCACTAAGAGGTGTAAAAACTGAGATGATCAAAAAGATTTTCAAACTAACAGAAATCAATTTTTCTGAATTAAAAGATGTAAATCTTATTGATAAACCTAAAAAATACACCTCAAGAGTACAACAAAGATTAAACAAGAAAAAAGGTTACAGTTCTGGTTATGGTTTTCACAAGAAACCAAACCCTAACCGTAATTTCAAAAAGAAAGGTCTTGGTTTTACTCCAACAGAAAAACAGAAAAATGAAACATATGTTCGTGATTTTAAAGCAAAGATGACATTTGTTTCAGGTACATCAAGAGATGAGGAAGAAAAGAAAAAGTTTTGGAGGCAGTCAAATAGTGAGTTTCTTGCAACGAAGCAAGAAGAGATGAAGTTTGCTGGACAAAGGAAAGATACGAGAACCTGTTTCCAATGCAACATTGTTGGACACATTGCCAGAGATTGTTCTAAGGCAATATCATCGAAACAGGGAGTTTTTCGTAAACAAAAAGAAAAAGTGGTTAAGTTTGAACCGCCAATTGACCGAACCAAATTATTCAAAAATTCTATTTTTGAAATTGGTGAAAGTTCAAACAGGTTTTACAAGAAAAGAGGAAATCTTGACAACCAGAAATGGGTTGTTAAGAAGTCTAGTGGTAGCTCTAGCGATGATTCTGATAGGTTGAAATCAGAGGAGCTATCTTCTGGCGATGAATCTGATTCCATAAAATCAGAAGAGCCACAGGTTGAGGTAAAAGGTGATAACTCAATACCGAGTGTGAATGATGATAATTTTCCATTACTTCGGGCTGAAAATTATAAAAAGAAAATTGGTAAAGTTGAGATTTCAAACCAATTTTATGATGAAAAAAAGGAATTTGATGTCGAAAAGGTTTTTAACTCCAAAATCCATAACATGTTTGGAAAAATGATTGACAGGAAGGTCAAAGGAGTGAAGGAGTTTTACGAGAAGAAGACGATGAAGGAGAAAGTTGAACCATCTCTAGTTCGTGACTGGGATGGTTCATACTATGAACAATGAGTCTGTGGACTTGCCGGAGATCCCAAGTTGGTAATCGTGGATCAGGAATCGGCATCATTCTGTGTATTTGATTGTGTTTTTGGTACAAGTGGTAAATCAAGGACATTAAGTTGTACTTGATTTTCTACAAGTGGTTGAAGACAATATGATGAACCACATCCCTAACTTTACAAGTGGTAAAAACAAACTTATTTTCCGGAAAAATTATTTTGATTAAAACAAACTTAAGTGTTTTGAAATCATAATGGGAAAATAGTTTGTTGTGAGGGGGAGTTCTGATTGTTTATGCCAAGTGGATGGCGAATTGAGGCAATTCGATATTAGTTGTCATGTTTATTGTATAGTTGGTTTTCAAATTTCCTAAAATGTGTTTGCATTTTAGGGGGAGTAAGAAATTTCAGAAAATCCAAAAACATTTGAAAAGTTGAAAAAGTAAAAAACATGATAAAATCAAAAATGAGTTTTGTTGCATAAAAGAGGAAATGATAGTACATCAGTGGACTATCACAACATGCTAAAGAATTGGAAAGTTAAAAAGTGATAAACGGTCTCACTGATGATGTGTCAGTAGGTTTTTGCACATTTAGTAGATTGTGACGAGATATAAACATAAATTTCAAACTTGCTTGTTCTGTGGGTTAACACAAACTTGGATATATAGGTAACCCCTGAAATCTTGTTTGAAAGGTCCCTTATTCTGAGATACTAGGTCTTTATGCTCAGTGATATCTGGGGTATTATCCCGGGACTTCTGCTGAAAGAAATTTCTGACCTAGTCCCCGGATAATGCTTTCTACAAATGCTTGAAACATAGCATCACCCTCAGCAAGCTGATGAAACAATAAAATTGATAGTCGCTGCTGTTGTAATGCAAAAGATCCTCTAAAGGGGACCCACCAAAAGTCGAAGCCGTCATCTCTCTGCGTATTGAAAGATCGACCTGAGCTCTCACGGCCCTCGCACTATAATTTATTCCCTTACAGATATCATCTGTGGTATACTCACCTGTAAGACTGAATATTGGGATCTGGATACGGGAGTATATTCAAGTAGTGGGACACACGAATAAGTTCAAGTGCTTAAAACATTAATCTAGTATCTCGAAACAGTTGAACTTTGTGTGAAAATTTAAATGGACAAGTATACTGACAATCTAGGTGAATCGTTTAAAACTTAAAATGAAATGAAGCTTAACGATGTTGGTGATATGTCTCAAAAACTGATATGATCCTCTTGCGCGAACTCACAAAAATATTGTTTGTAAATATTTCTTTATTGCATTACTTTATAGTAAAAAATTCCAAAAAGATTTTTAGTGTGTTTTAGCATAAAATTTTGAAAAATACAAAAAGATTTTCGACAACTGGTATTGAAAAGCTGATTTTCAAAATTCTGAGTGCTAAACATGATGAGTATGATTTGAGGGTTGTGTTCAAAACTGATTATTTTTGTCAAAACTTCAAGTGGTTCATCAGATTGAAAGATCATTTTGATTAGGTTTTTAGAGAAGAGTTTGAATTAGTGAAAGTTTATATGTTTGAAATGAGTAAATTGTAAAATTTATTGTGAGGTAGAGTTTATGCAGGTTAAAGTTTGAGAAGTGATGATTCCGAAAAGCCAAAATTGTGAAAGTCAGACAACGATCCTGAAGCAGATGACGCTGAAGAACTAAAGGAATGCCAGCACATTGCAAGGGGGAGTCTGTTGATGCTGATAGAAAGAGTGAAGCACAAAGACTGATAAAGACTGAAGATTGAGAAGACTCGACACTTAAGACTCGTCAACATCTGAGGGGGAGTCTGTTGGTGCACACATCTGTCGTCTTCGTCTTGTATCGAGTCTCGGGTTCAGTGCGGATCTAAGCGAGTGTGATGTCATCATCTTTGATGATGACATCATCAACTTACATCATCAATGATATCACATCATTAAAGACAAAACAAATTCCAAGAATACATGTGAAGTTCGCTTGAACAGAATGATCAGGATTATCAATTTCGCTTCAAGACAAAGTGATAATATGTAGATTTCGCTTGAGTGATTCCAAGCGAAATCATTAGCTCTATAAATAGGCTTCTTGACTTTTCATTTGTAACATTTGCCAGAACTAGATACCGAGGTGCTGCCGGTTTTCCTTTCGATTGTAAACAGTGTCAATTCAATATAAAAGAGGATTAAATTGTGAAACAAGCTGTTTTACCATCCGTTTCTCTGTTTCCGCCTTTGAAACGGACTAGAACTCTTCCAAACGACTCGTTTAGGTCGGAATCCGATCCTACAGTCTCATTCTTTTGCTTCTCATCCTGAAATGCTTCAAAACCTGCAACAGTAGGATAAACTCGATCAATAACATAATCAGAACAAGAATAACTCAGTAATAACCTTCTGATCCTTTCATTCTCGATCTTTTCTTTCTCCAACTCTTGCTTTAGATTAGCATTTTCTTCGATGTAATGATTAATTGCCTTTTGCTTAGTCATCAACGTAGAATTCGTCATAGTTAAAGCCTTTTCTCTTTCAGAATTTGTCGTTTGAAGCCCTGTCACTGTTCTGTTCAACACACTATAAGATTCTTTCACATAGTTGATATCAGATAGTAACTTTTCTATCAATCTTTCTCGATCAAACAAAGTCACATCTTTTTCTTCGCAATTTTTGCAAGTTTCCAAACACTTCTTGCAAGGCTTTTCGACTTCAACAATCTTCTCAATCTCGATTGTCTTTACCACTTCAATTACTTTTTCTTCACCTGTTACCTTCTCAGTTTCAGTCACCTTTTCTTCAACAAAAACTTTAACTTCCTCATTCTGTTGTTGTTCTTTTGCAGCTTGTTTCTCCTTCAGCTTCTCCATGCGATCTGCAAAATAGAAATGAAAACTTTCAGGAGAAAGATGACTTTTAGCAATATTAATATGTTTCTCTTCCTCATCATCACTGCTAATATCAATCGGTGTTTGATCAAACTCTACAGGTTTTTCAGAATCAGCATCTGATACACCAGAATCAGATGGTGTTTGATCAAATACAAATTCCTTTTCTGAAGTAACATCATTCTGCATGCTTTCATCTGTACTTAGTGAATCTGCATCAGCACTTTCTGAACTTTCTTCAGATGTAACCGACTGTTCCTTCACTGTTTCACCAATAGATCTCATCCATGTGGCAAATAAGTCTGGTTCTCTAACAATCTTTGCAATGAAAGCTTTGAAACCTCCCTTTTCATCAACAAACATATCCCAACTGAAACCTTCTGGAAGTTGTTCATCATTTTGATCCACTAAACAAGCTGTGCTTTCAGTAGATATGTAGTTGCTCCAGTTGAAATTTACTAAACATCCTTTCTTGGAATCTTCAATTTTTCTACCATGAGCAGTCTGTGAGTCTTGTGTCTGACCAACTTGCTGATAAATGGCTTTCCGGTAGTAGTCGTCTTTTCCAAATGGATTCTGAGCACCACTAACTTCTCTGTTCTTGCACTCCCGCTTAAAATGACCTTTCTCCCTGCACCTGAAACAAGTAACTTTAGATTTATCAAAACCTAAAGTAGAAACACAAGCGTCAAGAAAGTCATTTCTCCCGGTGATTGTTTTGAATTTTTCAGCACGTCTAAGAACACTTGCAAGACACCATTTGATATCCATTAGTTCCATCTCTTCAGCATCTATCTGGTCGTAATCCTCTTTGGTAAGCATAGGATTTCCAATTCTGCCAGCCACTAAACCTTCATATGAGATAAGCACGGAACCAAGTAATGCCATATGATCTTTTGCAGTGTCTTCAGAAAAACTTTGACCTTCTGGAAGATTTAGAGCTATGTTGCATTGAATCACACAACCATTTCCCATCTTTGTGCTTTGAGACTGAAAGCTTTCTGATGAGCTTTTTGGATTGACACTCGGATACAATGAGAAACCACTGTTGCTTTTGTTTGAGTTTTGATCAGTCTTTTCTGTAGAATCCCCAACACTATAAGCAGTCTGGATTTTCGGACTTCTCTCAGCTTCTGGAGTTGGAACACTACCCTTGTAATACATCTTTATATCCTGTTGACCACTTGAATTGTTCATCCTTGCGATCTTCTGCTGTTCCAAATCTTGACTTTCAATCTTTTCAATGAACTGAGAGATTGACAACCCATCATAAACTCCGGTATTCTTCAGTATCATCAAATAAGTTCCCCACTCTTTCTGAGGTAACGCATCAGCAAGCTTATCCACCCATTCCTCATTTTCTTTGGTGATGTTCATCATCGACATTGTTCGAACTAAGTGACAATATCGTTCAATGAGTTTCTTCGTATCTTCTCCGGGCAAGCTTGTGAACAAGTCAAACTCCTTTTTAAGCAATGCCTTCTTGCTTTTAATCATGTTTGCACTACCTTCAACCTTGACTTTCAAAGCATCCCATATTGACTTTGATGTTTTGTCATGTTGAAGTAGTATGAATATATCTTCTTTGATGGCTTGTTGAAGCAAACTGATCATCATCTTCTCAGCTCAGTACATTTCCCGTTCTTCATTACCAAATTCTGAAAGCTGTTTTACTGTCTCCATTTCAGTACGTGGTAGCATATATTTTTTCAGAATACATTCCCATGATCTCAGATGATTTGCTTGCACCCAGTTTTCGAATCTATCTTTCCATCCGTAGTATTCCTCAATGCCCATTAGCTTCGGGGGTTTCTGAGTAGTCCCCGTTTCGTTTTCCGAATTCATGTTCTGAGCAATGGAAGATGAACTAGACGGTGTTGCAAACGCATTGTGGAACTCGTTATCCATGTTTCAATAGCACGTTTCTAAAAAAAAAAACAGATTCTTTCAAGCGAAATAGTCAATTTGTGTCTTTCAAGCGAACTGGTCAAGTGAACAGTCTTTGAAGAGAAATTGTCAAGCTGGTTGAAGCGAAATCCTTGAAGCGAAATGATTCAAGCGAAACTTTCAAGTAAACACTTTCTGAAGCGAAATCCTGAAGCGAATCACTGAAGCGAAAATGTTCTGAAATAAGAACCCTGAAGCGAGATCCTTGAAGCGAAAACAATATCTGTTTGAAGCGAAATCGTTAGATGTAACTTGGAATTTCAAGCGAAATCCTCTAGTGAAGCTTTGTTCTTCAAGCGAAATACATTCGAAGGTCGATTTTGATCACTTTTAGGTCGAATTTTGCTGTGAAACTTTCAAGGGTTTGTTATCATGTACTTTTAAGCAATCTGTGAGAAATTGAGCAGGTTTTGACCGTGAAAAGTTTCTGAACTTGTAAAAGAAAGTGTAGAAGTAAGAGATTTTGATCGATTTTGGCTGAATTTTGCAGAACTCCTCCTCCTGTGCTCTGATACCAATTGTAAGGATCGTGTTCGCGACCTAAACGAGTCGGTTCAGAGGAATTCCATCAAATACAGGTGCGGAAAACAAGTATTTGACTAAGAAACAGCTGAATCTTCACTTTAACACTGATTATATTGATATTCAAACACAAATACAATCAGTTCTCACACCGGCAGCACCTCGGTATGGAAATTCAGAATTGATACTTCTAATTTCGCTTGACCTTGACCTCCTATATATAGACATTGAGGTTTCGCTTGGGATGAACAACAGCATGTCTCAAGCGAAATCTGAATATGTTGATTTCACTTGAGCTGCTTCAAGCGAAACCTTCAACTTAAACTATGTTCAAGCGAAATCTTACTAACTCTATCACATTTTCTCGTTCTACATGCCCTGATCTATTCTATCTAATGTAAGACTCGATACAAGACGAAGTCGACAGATGTAGTGCACCAACACAATAAGTATGCTATCTGCTGCTCAGGAGTCCAAAAGCGAGCGGCAGAATCGGGTGAAAGTGGTCGTGGAGGGTGCGGTGCTGCAAATGGTGTCTGACAATGACACGGTGGGTGTGGAGCTGGCTCCAAAGGCTGTATACGACGCGTCAATGCGTCCTGCTGTATCATCAAAGAAACGAGGGTGTCCTCAGTAGAAGACCCAACGTGGTATGGGTGGTAAGGATCTGACAGTGGCATGATGGGGGGCGTAGTCCAAAGGAACGGCTCACTAGATGGAGCGAAGGATGGTACAGTAAATGGTGCAACATTGGGAACAACAGTGGGATGAGAAATCTGAGGTACAAACTGGTCTCCTCCTGACACAAACGGATGACGTGACGAACCCTCCCCGGCACGTGGCAGAGGAATGTCCTGGAGATAAGTGATCGGGAGATCTGTGCGGTGAGTATCTGTGGTATGTGTGGGAAGCAAGGGTACATCAATGGGAGCTGAAACTGGGGCTGAAACTGGTATCACGAAAGGTGGGAAATCATCGTCGTCATCTATCCACCCGTTGCGGGTGTGAGCGTATCGTGGATCAATATGGGTCGCGAAAGGTGCACGGTCGAACATCACCGACATAGGGTCAGGAAGTGGTGCAACAACAGGATCCTCTAACAGAAGTGGAGCATCAATATGAACATCAACAGCATGATCATCCACCAACTGTGGAATAACTACAGGATGATCATCAACAGGTACATCATCAACCAAAGGAGCAACAGCAGGTGCATCGGCATGAACAGGGTCATGCTCAAATGCGGGGTCAGAATCAACGCCTGGCTCAGGGGCCACAGCAGGCTCCAGATCAACAAACTCCATCTCAAAATCAGCTGGATCAACAAACATAGGGTCGACAGGGGCTACGGGATCCTCCAAGTGCTGGTCTAAATGTACGAACTCAATGTCCTGGTCTGGATCAAAACCAGGTGGAAAAATAGGATCTGAATCATCATCAACATCATGATCGAACTCAAAGTCATGTGCGGGTGTAGCTGATGACGCCATGTTAGGGTCGGCGTCGTGTGAGGGGTGCTGCACTCCCTGTGTGTGCGAAGGTGCGAACGCCACAGACTTAAAGGAGTCTGGAACAGGTGAATGAGCATGAGCATCCTCTGCAGGAGCGTCAGCAATGAGTGGAATATCATCAGCAGCAATCTAGGCCTCGCCCTCAAGTGGGTCCTCCTATAATAGATCGACATCGTCGTCAGAGACAACGTCGAGGGGCATATCAACAACGGGATAAGCAGCAAGGGGTACAGGAGCAGGGATCACCGCGAGTGGCAAATCCCCAACAAGATGGCCATCAGCAGGCTCAGCTACGACGTTAGGCATCGCAAAGGGCTGGAAATCATCATCGTCTGTGCTGGGAGTATTGGAAGTGTACACCTCGTGCTCCGATGAAACTATGTCGTCTGATACTATGGCCATGGGATTTGTAGTGTCCGACTCTCCAGCACCAGATGAAGGCATGATGTCTGTAACACAAACACACATACGCACAAACAATCAATCATATAATCAAATACACAGGTTAGTCACCAATAAGCAAACAAGTAATCATCCTAGTCTACCCTAGACTTTCCTCTCAGTCTCCCCGACTGAACTTCCTAGTCTCTCAGACTACTCTCTCAGTCTCGCAGACTGGTCCTCCTAGTCCCACTAGACTACTCCCTCAGCCTCTCATACTGAGCCTCCTAGTCCCACTAGACTACTCCCTCAGCCTCTCAGACTGAGCCTCCTAGTCCCACTAGACTACTCCCTCAGCCTCTCAGACTGAGCCATAACTTTTAAAAATATTTTGCACTCTGGATCTGGACGTAGTGTATGCAATGTAAACATGTTTTCGTGAGAGCCCTAGTGATCATAGTCTAGACTCGAGAAGGAATCCTAGTTCGCTATGATCAAGGCTTTGATACCAAGTTGTCACACCCTGGCTTTGCGGAAGCGTGGGTTTATTTTGGTGTGACTTCTTAATACCATAGCTTAATCACAACAAAGCTATATGAAAGTAAAACCATGATGTTCATCCATTACTTCAAGTTTTAAAAGTAAAATACGACAACATTGTTTTAGAGTTGACACAAGCAACGAGTTTACAACACAACATAATAAAAACCTTGTTCATAAGACACAACCACAAAATGTGAAATAAACGCAGTTTAAGACTTGTGACTCGTCCAGGTAAAAGTCACAATCCCTAAACTTGGATGACATCACTTCTCCTACGCAGCGTAACGACAGTGCATACTTTGCTAGATCCGTTAATTTCCTGAAATACATGTAAGTTGAAAAATCAACATAAAGTTGAGCGAGTTCATGTGAAAGTGAGTATATAAAACCTTTGTAAGTATAAAATCCCTGGTATGTAGCAAATAAGGAAATAAAGAGATCACCATTGGGTTGCAAAGTCAATGATATGTGTGAAGTGCCGTAGGAAGACTCAAACCTAGCAGATTTTGCGTCGGGCTCAAAGTCACCCCGAGGTCCGTACTGTTGGGCCTGGGGCTGGGCTCGCTACACCCAGATAGATCTACCGCTTACGACCCTCGGTCCTACAATGAGGATTAATGGCCTCCAGTTCCCGCCTACCCACTCACATGATCTAAGTAGTAACCCTCCTTACGCTAACCATACCATGTAAAAAGTATTCGTAATCATAGTAACATGTATTTCACCCCCGAGGTTATAAATCTAAAAACAGTTAAGAGAAAAGGTGGAGCATGAACACACTGAAGTGCGTCTCGAAATAGTCCGTCCCAAAATAACCTGCTGCGTGACGACCTACACGTACTAACTTCTATTAGACGGACGGCCGTGCCTTGGCTTAAGGTTTAAGTTTTCGGGAAATAGTTAGGCAACTATTTCGTATTTACACTTCTTAATTATTTATTAATTATAATCCTTCCCAAGGATGGGGGGTTTTAATACATGTGCGTTTTGTAACTCTAAAAATATATTATTAAGTCTCACTTAAATAAATATATTTTTATTCATTTGTCTAAAATATTCTATCTCTAAAATATACATATTATTCCCAAAAATATTATATTTTACTTCATAGAATTTCCAAAATAATACTTTGTCAAAATACACATTTAAGAGTATTTTTAGAAAATACATAAGTTACGTTTTAAAGTTCGTGTGGTAATAATAATACTGGTGTAACTTAAATATTTATTTGTGAAGGCGTTGGTATTATTTTGGAGTCGTGCTTTTACAATATATTCCAGTTATATTATTTTTACTCTAAAAATAATATAAAGTTCTCAAAATAATTATAAAATCACACAAGTGTTTTATTATGAAATATATATTCTCAATATATATTTAACAAGTGTTATTTAAGAAAATCCACCTCCGACACTTGGTAATTTTTGTAATAAAAATCATGGCGAAGTTTGTTTGGAAAACAAGTCAAAAATATATTCATAACACTTGTCACAAAAATATTCTAAGTGTTATTTTCTGGAAAAATTTCGCCAGAGTTTCCTCTGTAACTGGAGGTGGCCACGCTTACTAGCATATCATTTTATTTTCAAAATTCAATCAACAATTTATCAATCATCAATAATCAATGTTCAATCGTCGAACTAGTCAAAATAAGCATAAATCGCAAACACATGAACTTGTAAGTTGTGTAAAAGTATGTAGTAACTTTCCAGTATTTTTAGTAGATCTTTCTATCTTTAAAAATAAAATCAGTTTCTTGAATACTTTATTTTTAAAGAATATGTAACTTTACAACTTATAGTCAAAAATTACGGAAATATTTCTTGGTTAAAATCCTTTTGTTACACAAGTGTTTACACACTTGTTTGTTCACAAAAACATCTTTAGTTTATGAAAGATCCGGCTTTTAAACAAGGTTTGCCTCTTACACTTGGTTCTTCGAAAATACCACTTGTAGATCTTTAGATCTACTAGTTTAGAACTCCATTTTACAAGCAAAACTATTTTTACACAAGTTCATGTTTATGTATGAAAGGGTTCGTCATCTAGTAACTTTCCTACTTAACATAATGCTAGTTCATGTTCCATGAACATGACCTAGCGTGGTTAGATGACGATCCGTTCCACTACTAGCATCCAACAACATAAAATAACCATAACTAAGCAAGATTCATGACTGTTACACCATTATTTACTCTTTAACCACCATGTTCATCATTCTAGCAAGACTTTAAGTTTTGTTTTCGCATGTTCATGAATTTTAACCGTTAAACTTCTTATTAACCATTTTAGACAAGATCAAGAGAGTGTTTAGAATCGCTTACAACTAGCACAAGGCTAGGGAAGAAACTAGGCGAAAACAAGGTGGTTAATAGCGATGTAGAGAGGTCCTTGTGATTCCGTAAGCACCGAGCCTCCTTGTATGACACCTTTCACCCTTGAGTGTATGTGGTTTAGCAAGATCAAGATTGAATGACGGTGGTGGCTATGGGGATGTTCTCGGCCGAGCTTCAAGAGGAGAGGGAGAGAGAGTTCAATTTTTGTGTTGTTGTTGCAAATGAAAGTCTAATCCCCCAAGTATTCTTATAGACCATATTATACAATTGTCCATGGTGTATTGTGTTTAGTAGATATTAGACAAGCCTCAATATAATAATAAAAAATGTGTGGTGTGTCCCATAAGGGGGAAATCCGATCGGTTGGGGGAGTGGGTAACATGGTTGGATTTCAACTTGATAGTTAGTGCTTAGTTAAGTAACTAGATTAGTTACTTAGTGTGTTATGTTTTATAACGGGTGTTAGGGTGTTCGGGTACCCTAACTGGCTCAGAAAAGGAAAAACAATGTCATTTACATTATTTTTATGTTCCGGGTAAAGTCCGGTTGTTCGGTTGGATATTAATCCATTAAAGTGCTAATTAAGCATTTAAAGTGTCGTTAATATTATTTTTAGTGACACAATGAATTCCCCGACACTTTGGAAAGTGTCTAGTATTATTTTCCCATGTTTTTGCACTTTACTAGTTAATTTAAATGCTGATTTTTGTATTAAAGTGCAGAATTTTGTACTTAAAGTACGTTTTAGGCACATCCGGTCACTATAACTATCACCTAGTGACGCAGTTTAACAATCCTCACCTCCCTACACTCCCTACTAGTGTAGTAAACTATTCCCGTCTCATAATGACCTCAGAGACAGTAACTGTCTGATGCTGGCTATGTCAGCATGTTTACTGGGTTATCCGTTCATTGTGCTACTGTGCTTTTGTGCATCAAGGTTGTCACTATAGTTCTGTGTAAATAATGGAGTGACAGAAATAAAGTATGATGCATGAACATGTATGTATCAGAAATCAAGTAGCAGTTTAATCACAACTGTAAGCAAGCACAGTAATTAAGCATTAATTAAATATTAATTAATTCGTACAGATACCTGGTTTGGTGAGGGTTGTCACAACAGATGAGTTAGTGCGTACACGAGAGGAAGACCAAAGAAGGAACCTAGCTCAAAGGCTTACCCAAGAATTTCGTTATGGAAATTCCAACCGTGGGAAAAATGTAGGTTCTACCTCTGCACCTTACTGCAAAGCCTGCAAGAAGAAGCACTCGGGAAAATGTTCCACTTACTGCAATTTCTGCAAGATACTAGGACACAAGGAAGAAGATTGCAGGAAGAAACCTAATAACGGAATGTGCTTCAACTGTGGAGAAGAAGGTCATATCAAGCCGAACTGTCCGAAACTAGCTCCAGCCATGAACAACAACACTACTAAAAATGCTAGAGCATTTGTTTTGACTGCAAAAGAAGCGAAGATGATTCCGGAGGTGATCGCCGGTACGTTTTTAGTTAATGATGTTTTTGCTAAAGTATTATTTAACTCTGGTGTAAATCAAAGTTTTATTAATACTTCAAAATTTTGAAAACTACTCAATCAACCATTAACTAAACTCCCACAAGAATGTCTAGTAGAGACAGCAAATGGAGAAACCATTAAGATTTCTGAAATCTTGCAGGGAGCAAGAATAGAACTTTTAAATCAAAAATTTGTTGCAAACCTTTATCCAATGAATCTGACAGGATTTGATGCTGTATTTGGAATGGATTGGTTGATAGCCAATAAAGCCAGTATTTTATGTGATCAAAAGTCAATTCAAGTAAATTCACCAAGGGGTGAAAAGATCACAATTAATGGAGATAAGCTATCTTGATCTACAAAATTCATCTTTGTGATGAAAACAACGAGTTATATAAGAAAAGGATCATTAGTATATTTGATTTCCATAATTACTAACACTAAAGGAAAAGAACTGAAAGATCTCCCTGTAGTGTCTCAGTTTCCAGATATATTTCCAAAAGAATTACCAGGACTACCGCCAGACAGGGAAGTTGAATTCAGAATTCACCTGCTACCAGGAACAGCACCAATTGTCAAAGCACCGTATCGTTTGGCACCGGCAGAAATGCAGGAACTGAAGAAACAATTGGACGAATTGTTAGAAAAAGGATTCATACAACCAAGTTCATCGTTATGGGGAGCGCCAATCTTATTCGTCATGAAGAAAGACGGGTCGATGCAAATGTGCATTGATTACCGTGAATTGAACAAGGTCACGATTAAAAATCGGTATCCATTACCAAGAATCGATGATCTGTTCGATCAATTGCAAGGAGCTCGATTTTTCTCAAAGATCGATTTACGGTCAGGATTTCATCAATTAAAGGTACAGGAAGAGGACATTCCTAAGACCGCATTTAGAATAAGGTATGGCCATTATGAATTACTGTCATGCCATTTGGTTTAACCAATGCCACAACTGCATTTATGGACATGATGAACCGAGTATGTAAGCCATATTTAGATAAATTCATAATTGTCTTTATAGATGATATTCTCATTTACTCCAAGAGTAAGGAGGAACATACAGCGCATCTGCACGCACTCCTTAGTTTATTTAGAAAAGAAAAGCTTTATGCAAAGTTTACGAAGTGCGAGTTTTGGTTAGAACAGGTACAGTTTCTTGGACACTTAGTCAATCATGAAGAAATTCATGTGGATCCCACTAAGATCGAGGCAATTACCAAATGGAAAACCCCTGAGTCACCAACCGGGGTTAGAAGTTTCTTAGGATTGGCCGGTTATTATAGGAGATTTATTCGAGATTTTTCTAGAATAGCCATTCCCTTAACTAAGTAAACCTGTAAATCTATTAAGTTTGAATGGGGACCAAAACAGGAAAAAGCCTTTAGAATTCTTAAGCAAAGATTAACTAATGCACCAATACTAGCGTTACCAGAAGGAACTGAAGACTTTTAGTCTATTGTGACGCTTCTAAGTTAGGTTATGGATGTGTGTTGATGCAACGCCAAAAGATTAACGCATGTAGACAACTTAAGAATCATGAAGAGAATTATTCAACCCATGATTTAGAATTAGGAGCAATAATTTTTGCTTTAAAAATTTGGAGACATTATCTTTACGGTAGTAAGTTTACCATTTTCACTGATCATAAGAGTTTAAGATATGTTTTCGGGCAAAAGGAGTTGAATATGAGACAAAGACGCTGGATGGAAATTCCTAGTAATTACGATTGTAATATTCAGTATCATGCAGGAAAGGCAAATGTAGTAGCCGATGCTTTAAGTCGAAAGTATCACGAGAAGCCAAAAAGAGTACGTTCTCTTAAATTAAATCTACAGGTAGATTTAAACGAACAGATTAGAAAAGCACAAGAATCAGTAATCAAGGATGATACTGAGAAATTGAAAGGAATGATTAATGAATTAGATCAAGGAACAGATGGAATTTGGAGATTCCATAAGAAAAGAATGTGGATACCTAAATTTGGAAACCTACGCCACTGTATAATAGAAGAAGCCCATAAGTCTAAGTATACGATGCATCCTGGAAATGAAAAGATGTATCAGAACTTAAGAAAGAGTTTCTGGTAGATAGGAATGAAAAAGGATATAGCAGCATACGTTTCTAAATGTCTAACTTGTTCACAAGTTAAAGCTGAACATCAGAAACCCTCGGGTTTATTACAGCAGTTAGAAATGCCGGTGTGGAAGTGGGAATTAATAATAATGGATTTTGTTACCAAATTACCTAAGACAAGAAAAGGTAATGATACAATCTGGGTGATTGTAGACATGCTAACTAAGTCAGCTCATTTCCTACCAATGAAGGAAACTTTCAGTATGGAACAATTAGCTAAATTGTATGTAAATGAAATAGTTTCATTACATGGAATTCCTTTATCAATTGTTTCTGAAAGGGATAGCCGTTTTACCTCTCATTTTTGGACAAGTTTCCAAAAAGCCATGGGAACCAAGCTCAATCTAAGCACAACTTATCATCCTCAAACGGACGGACAAAGCGAAAGGACAATTCAGACGATGGAGGATATGCTGAGAGCTTATGTAATTGATTTCGGAGGTAATTGGGACGATCATTTACCATTAATAGAATTTTCTTATAATAACAGTTATCACACAAGTATCAATGCTGCACCATTCGAAGCACTCTATGGATGAAAGTGCCGAACCCTAGTCTGTTGGGAAGAAATTGGGGAAAAGCAACTATCCGGACCAGAGATAGTGCAAGAAACAACGGACAAAATTATTCAAGTCAAAGAACGACTGAAAGCAGCAAGTGATCGACAAAAGAGCTATGCTGATAACAGACGAAAGCCGCTGGAATTTCAGGTAAGAGACAAAGTGTTATTAAAAGTCTCTCCTTGGAAAGGAGTGGTAAGATTCATCAAAAGAGGAAAGCTAAGCCCCAGGTATGTTGGACCTTTTAAGATTATTAAAAGAATAGGACCTGTAGCTTATCAGCTACAACTGCTAGAGGAAATGGCAGGAATACATGATGTATTTCATGTATCTAATCTCAAGAAATGCTTAGCCGATGAATCACTCGTAGTGCCTCTTAAGGATAGAGAGGTAAATGAACAGTTAAAATTTGTGGAAAGACCTCTATAGATTGAAGACAGGAAAGTCAAGAATCTCAAACGCAAAAGATTAGTTCTAGTCAAAGTGAAATGGGACTCCAAAAGAGGACCAGAGTACACATGGGAGCTTGAATCAGAGATGCAAAAGAAATACCCGCATTTATTCCAGTAGACCTCGAGGACGAGTTCTAAAACAAGATGGGGAGGATATAACAACCCTCCTAAAATAAATTTTCGACACCCCTAAATATATTTAAAATATCCCAATATGTCTTAAAACATACCCCGTAAGCGAAAACCGAGCCTGAAATACCCTGTATAATTAAAAATTAAATAAAAAACAAGAAAATGGGGTCGCTCGCGGGCCGCGAAGGCTTTGCCTTCGGGCTACGCGGGGAGCGACAACTCAACCACCAGGCCGCACCCGGTGTTGCCACGTGGCACAACGCGTGTGAAGGCTAGTGGTCTGACTCGACCAAGCTAGGCCCTACTACCCCTACGTCGCGGGCCACAAAGCTCTTAGAGGACTTCTACACGGGCCGTGAGGAACTCAAATCCAGCTCCTTTAAATTGGGAGCATCGGCCTCAGTCCCAACTCGCACCACAATTTCTTTCTCTCTTTCGAATTTCATAAGTGTATAAGCTATTCTCGGGAATTATACCCCCTAAATAACAAATTTCTGCCTCGTTGTAAGTATTATAACCCCGGTTACGTATTAGATACGCTGCCCAATTGATCCAGAGTTCCGTAACGGCTGTCGTGGTTCTGCCCGACGAAGTCGTTGGAATGCCGTCTCGGGGAGGGTATCATTAATATAAATGTTCGGTTATTATACTAACACGTGTAAATTTGTGTAAATTATAGATAATCACCAAGAAATCCTTAAGGAAAACCCTAAGACAGCAATGTGAGTAATCTCCTTTTTACAAATTGTTTTTACAAAACCTCACTTAATTAATAATATATTAAACAGTGATTGAGTATTTGTATTCTACAATTATAGTCGGTATGTTGGGGTTTTGTATACAAAATTTGTTACTACATTGTGAGTAGTAACATGACCACAAGTCGGGTTGACAGTACCGTGGATGGTAATTAAAGTAGATGGAAACAAATGTAATTGCGAGATCGCCCTCAATACTGTACAATGGTTTTTACAAGTCTTAATTAAACTAAGGTTCACTCACCAGTATTTCCCACTGACAAAATGTTTTTAAACGCGTTTCAGGTAACAAAATGTGAAAGCCAAATAGAAGCCAGCTGGACAGCACTGGAGGCTTGGAAAAGTGGCTATAAAGTTACCTAAAATAAAGAGATGTTTTATTTAAATAAAATAGGGTTTATCCCTATAAAAATGTGTGTACTTGAAACTTGGGATTTTCCCATATGTTTAATAGTATAAAAGCGTGGTAATTTATTCTGATAAAATATTTCCTAACTACGATCCTGATGTAATTTCCGCTGCCAAAATGACAAACCCAGATACCACCGAAACTGGCCGCGGCTGCCCATTCCCGGGTAGTTAAAGGACGGGGGTTGCGACAAATATTCTGAGTACACGAGATACTTGAAGCAATGAAGCCAAGCGGTGAAGTTGCGGTCGAAGCGAAGAAGGACCACATGGTGGTTGCACTACTCTTCCAAGCTATACCCAAAGAGCTTATTGTCCAAGTTTCTCAATACAAAAATGCAAAAGAGATTTGGGAGGTGTTTAAGACCAGGTTTGTCACAACCCGCGCCCCCTATCTGTCCCGGGAACGGGCGGCCGCGAGACCAGTTTCGGTGGTATCGGTACTTGTCATTATTTAGCAGCGGAAATTTCATCAGGACCATAGTTAGGAAATATTTTATCCGAGTAAATACCACACTTTTATAATATTAAACATATTGGGATAAAAGCCAAGTTTTCATTATAAACATTTTCATAGGGATAATCCCTATTTTATTGAATAAAACATCTTCTTTTATTTAGGTAACTTTTATAGCCACTTTTCCAAGCCTTCAGTGCTGTCCAGCTGGCTTCTATGTTGGCTTTCACATTTTGTTACATGAAACGCGTTTAAAAACATTTTGTCAGTGGGAAATAATGGTGAGTGAATCCCAATTTAATCAAGAAGAGTTTTATCAATTTACAGTATTGAGAGCGATTACAATGTTTACATCTACACAATTACTCATTCAGTATTGTCAATCCTGACTGGTGGGTCATATTACCTATTGGCTAACTCTTTGTCCAATGGTAGCGTGTTCCACATTTTGTATACAAAACCCCAACATACCGATAGTAATTGAAGAATTACAAAGACTCAATCACTGCTAATCACATTGTAAAATATTTAAAGTTTTGTAAAAACAGTTTACGAAAAGGAGATTACTCTCATTGCTGTCTTAGGGTGTTCCTTAAGGATTTCCTGGTGATTATCTATTTATTACACAAATGCACACGTGTTAGTATAATAACCCAATATTTATATTAATGATACCCTCCCCGAGACGGCATTCCAACGACTATGTCGGGCAGAACCACGACAGCCGTTATGGGACCCTGGATCAATCGGGCAGCGTATCTAATACGTAACCGGGGTTATAATACTTACATCGAGGCAGAACTTCGTTATTTAGGGGGATATTATGCCTGAGAATTATGTATACTACGTAGAAATTTGAGAGAGAAATCGAGATATGAACGAGCTGGACTGAAGGCTGAAGGCCTCTATTTATAGTGTCTGTTCGCCTTCTGTCGCGCCCCGTGTAAGCTCCAGCTAGGGCCTTCGCGGCCCACGAGGCCAGCTAGGGTAGGCCCTAGCTTGTCTGACTCGCCACTAGGCTTGACACGAGTGGTGACACGTGGCGGCTCAGGGGCTCGCCTGACCTCTCAGCTGTCGCGGCCCGCGTAGATCACCGCTAGAACGTTCGCGGCCCACGAGCGAGGGCTAAATCTTGTTTTTATTTCAATTTTAATGATAAAAGGGTATTTGGGCTCGGTTTTCGTATACGGGGTATGTTCTAAGATATATAGGGATAATTTAAACATATTAGGGGTGCCGGAAAATTATTTTGGAGGGTTGTTATATCCTCCCCACCTTGTTTTAGAACTCGTCCTCGAGGTGTACTGGAATAAGTGTGGGTATTTCCTTTGCATTTCTGATTCAAACTCCCAAGTGTATTCTGGTACTCTTTTGGAATCCCATTTTACTTTGACTAGAACTATTCTTTTGTGTTTGAGATTCTTGACTTTCCTGTCTTCGATCTGTAGAGGTCTTTCTACAAATTTTAACTGTTCATTTACCTCTATATCCTTAAGAGGCACTATCAGTGATTCATCAGCTAAGCACTTTTTGAGATTACATACATGAAATACATCATGTATGTAACAACTCTCACCAAAAGTATTAATTCTTACTCTATTTTGTCTAGTACGAAACCCTAATTGAGACCCCCAAGTAATCCTGCATAACCCCTAAAATTTTCAGAACAATCGGAATCAGGATCAGGACCCCTAAAACCCAGGGGGAGTAATTTCTAGTCAGTATTATCTAGACAGTTTTTGATAGTAATCGAATTCGAACGAATGGTTGACTCACCCAAGCTACTGAGACACGGGGCTACCCTATGGTAGGGGGGCACCCCTCGCGCCACGCGGGCGCGCCCTTTTTTCCAGTATATATAGAGGGGTGTGGGACTTGATCTCTTGCGTTGGTTCGACGTAAAAACTCATTTCGTACGTTGAGTTATCGACTGTTTACTACAAAACACACACAATCACGACATCCTGCCTCGATAACAGGGTAATAACTCGATCACTGCTACTATTTAATGTCCGATCGATAGAAACCAATCCAATGGATGTTTAAGTGCTGCTCAAACTTGGGTTATACTTTGTCATTCGTCGTGAATTCGATGGATGTTTAAGTATCGCACTTTGTCATTCATTGTGAAGGTTTTGATCTCGTGAGTTGTCGTAAATAGTTGGATTAAAGTTACTGACCTAGTTTTCGTGTGCATTGTTATTTGAATTAGGTTAACAAGGCTAATCAGTAGGCTAAACGTTGCCCGTTTAAATCTGCAATGTGAGTCATTCTCTTTTTATCAAACTACTTTACAAAACCATAAATATTTTCAAGGTTATAATTACAGGGATTAAGTCTTTGTAATCTTCAATTACAGCCGGTATGTGGGGTTTTGTATACATTACTTGATAACCGTCACCATTGGACAACGAGTTAGCCAATGGGTGATATGACCATAGTCACAGAAACGAGTCGAGTGACAAATACCGTTGGGTAATTGGTTGATATATAAACATTGTAATCGCTCTTAATACTGTATATTATAACAATGTGTCGTTTTGTGCAACTTGAATGACTCGCCAGTATTTCCCGCTGATAAAACCTTTTTAAAACATGTTTCAGGTGATTTGCTGTGATCCAGGAAAAAGTGCCGTGTAGCACTACAAGCTTGAAGACGTGGCTCAATAAAATGAATAAACATGTTTTTGTAAAACAGGGGATTTCCGTGAGAAATCACCCTTATTGTAAATTAAGGAATTTATCCCTAATTATGAAATAAAATAATCGGGCATTTTCAAGTTTAAACGATCCTGTTAATGATTCCGCTGCCAAATTAAATAAATACCACGGGGTTTCTGTCCCGCGGCTCCTGGACCGGGTAAAACCGGGACGGGGGTCGTGACAATGTATTCCTACCATTTCCTCTGGCAGTTGTACCTGATAGGCTACAAGTCCTATTCTTTTAGTAATCTTAAAAGATCCAACATACCTGGGGCTTAGCTTTCCTCTTTTGATGAATCTTACTACTCCTTTACAAGGAGAGACTTTTAATAACACTTTGTCTCCTACCTGAAATTCTAACGACTTTCATCTGTTATCAGCATAGCTCTTTTGTCGATAACGTGCTGCTTTCAGTCATTCTTTGACTTGAATGATTTTGTCCGTTGTCTCTTGCACTATTTCAGGTCCAGATAGTTACTTTTCTCCAATTTCTGCCCAACAGACTGGGGTTTGGCATTTTCGTCTATAAAGTGCTTCGAATGGTGCAACATTGATGCTTGTATGATAGCTGTTATTGTAAGAAAACTCTATTAATGGTAAGTGATCATCCCAATTACCTCCGAAATCAATTACACAAGCTCTAAGCATATCTTCCATCGTCTGAATTGTCTTTTCGCTTTGTCTGTCCGTTTGAGGATGATAAGCTGTGCTTAGATTGTGGTTGGTTCCCATGGCTTTTTGGAAACTTGTCCAAAAATGAGAGGTAAAACGGCTATCTCTATCAGAAATAATTGATAAAGGAATTCCATGTAATGAAACTATTTCATTTACATACAATTTAGCTAATTGTTACATACTGAAAGTTTCCTTCATTGGTAGGAAATGAGCTGACTAAGTTAGCCTGTCTACAATCACCCAGATTGTATCATTACCGTTCCTTGTTTTGGGTAATTTGGTAACAAAATCCACTGTTATCAATTCCCATTTCCATACTGGCATTTCTAACTGCTGCAATAAACTTGAGGGTTTCTAGTGTACAGCTTTGACTTGTGAACATGTTAAACACTTAGAAACATAAGCTGCTATATCCTTTTTCATTCCTACCCACCAGAAATTCTTTCTTAAATCCTGAAACATCTTATCATTTCTGGGATGCATCGTATACTTAGAATTATGGGCTTCTTCTAATATACGATGGCGTAGGTTTCCTAATTTAGGTATCCACATTCTTTTCTTATGGAATCTCCAAATTCCATCTGTTCCTTATTCTAATTCCTTAATCATTCCTTTTAATTTTTCAGTATCATCATTGATTACTGATTCTTGTGCTTTTCTAATCTGTTCGTTTAAATCTACCTGTAGATTTAATTTAAGAGAACACACTCTTTTTGGCTTTTCATTATACTTTCGACTTAAAGCATCAGCTACTACATTTGCTTTTCCTGCATGATACTGGATAATGCAATCATAATCACTAAGTGTCTCCATCCAGCGTCTTTGTCTCATATTCAACTCCTTTTGCCCGAGAACATACCTTAAACTCTTATGGTCCGTAAAAATGGTAAACTTACTACCGTAAAGGTAATGCCTCCAAATTTTCAGGGCAAATATTATAGCTCCTAATTCTAAATCATGGGTTGAATAATTCTCTTCATGATTCTTAAGTTGTCTAGATGCGTAAGCTATAACCTTTTGGCGTTGCATTAACACACATCCATAACCTAACTTAGAAGCGTCACAGTAGACTATAAAGTCTTCAGTTCCTTCTGGTAACGCTAGTATGGGTGCATTGGTTAATCTTTGCTTAAGAATTCTAAAGGCTTCTTCCTGTTTTGGTCCACATTCAAACTTAACAGATTTACAGGTTAGCTTAGTTAAGGGAATGGCTATTCTAGAAAAATATTGAATAAATCTTCTATAATAACCGGCCAATCCTAAGAAACTTCTAACCTCGGTTGGTGACTCAAGGGTTTTCGATTTGGTAATTGCCTCAATCTTGGTGGGATCTACATGAATTCCTTCAAGGTTGACTAAGTGTCCAAAAAACTGTACCTGTTCTAACCAGAACTCGCATTTTGAAGCTTTTCTTTTCTTAATAAACTTAGAAGTGCGTGCAAATGTCTTGCATGTTCCTCCTTACTCTTAGAGTAAATAAGAATATCATCTATAAAGACAATTATGAATTTATCCAAATATGGCTTACATATTCGGTTCATCATGTCCATAAATGCAGCTGGGGCATTGGTTAAACCAAATGGCATGACAGTAAATTCATAATGACCATACCTTGTTCTAAAAGCGGTCTTTGGAATGTCCTCTTCCTGTACCTTTAATTGATGATATCCTGAGCGTAAATCGATCTTTGAGAAAAATAGAGCTCATTGCAATTGATCGAACAGATCATCGATTCTCGGTAATGGATACCGATTTTTGATCGTGACTTTGTTCAATTCACGGTAGTCAATGCACATACGCATTGATCCGTCTTTCTTTTTAACAAATAAGATCGGCGCTCCCCATGGCGATGAACTTGGCTGTATGAATCCCTTCTCCAACAATTCGTCTAACTTTTTCTTTAATTCTTGCATTTCTGCAGGTGCCAAACGGTAAGGTTCTTTGGCAATTGGTGCTGTTCCTGGTAGTAGATGAATTCTGAATTCAACTTCTCTATCTGGTGGCAGTCCTGATAATTCTTCTGGAAATACATCTGGAAACTGAGATACTACTGGAATATATTTCAGTTCTTTTCCTTTAGTGTTAGTGATTTTGGAAATCAAATACACTAACGATCCTTTTCTTATATAACTTGCGGTTTTCATCACAGAGATGAATTTTGTAGATCTAGAAGGCTTATCTCCTTTAATTGTGATCTTTTCACCCCTCGTTGAATTTACTTGGATTGACTTTTGATCACATAAAATACTGGCTTTATTGGCTATTAACCAATCCATTCCTAATACAACATCAAATCCTGCCAGATTCATTGGGTAAAGGTTTGCAATAAACTTTTGATTTAAAAATTATATTCTTGCTCCCTGCAAGATTTCAGAAATCTTAATGGTTTCTCCATTCGCTGTTTCTACTAGACATTCTTGTGGGAGTTTAGTTAATGGTTGATTGAGAAGTTTGCAAAATGAAGTATTAATTAAACTTTGGTTCGCACCAGAGTCAAATAATACTTTAGCAAAAACATCATTAACTAAAAACGTACCGGGGATCACATCCGGGATCATTTTGGCTTCATCTGCAGTCAGAACAAATGCTCTTGCATTTTTAGTATTTTTGTTGTTTGCAGCTGGAGCTAGTTTCGAACAGTTTGACTTGATGTGGCCTTGTTCTCCACAGTTGTAGAATATCCTATTGTTAGGTTTCTTCCTACAGTCTTCTTCCTTGTGTCCAGATATTTTGCAAAAATTGCAATATATAGAGCATCTTCCAGAATTCTTTCTTTTGCAATACTTGCAGTAGGGTGCAGAAGTAGAACCTACATTTTTCTCACGGTTGGAATTTCTAGAACGAAATTCTTGGGTAAGCCTTTGAGCTAGGTTCCTCCTCTGGTCCTTTTCTCGTGTACGCACTAATTCGTCTATCAAGGTGTTTGCTAGTTCTACAGCTTCTTCTATAGTTTGAGGTCTAGCTGCCTTGACTACATGCCTAATCTCACTGATTAATCCCCAGGTATAACGGGAGATTAATACTGGTTCTGGTGATGCAAGGGTTGGTACTATTCTAGCATATTCGAAGAATAATGTAGTGTAACCCTTACTATCCACTCCAGTCATCCTAAGGTTTAGAAACTTATTTGCTATCTGTTCGTTTTCATTGGAAGGGCATAATTTCCTTTCCACCATATTCTTAAATTCCTCCCATTCCATATTGTAAATTTTGTCACTTCCCCTAGACTGGAGGATAATGTTCCACCATTCTAAGGCTGAGTTCTTAAACAGATTAGAAGCAAACATTATCTTATCCTCTTCCGCACAATTGCTTATTTTTAAGACATCCTCAGTCTTTTCTATCTAGCGTAGAGCTGCAACGGCCCCTTCATTGCCCGAGAATTCCATTGGTTTACAAGACCAAAATTCTTTATAAGAACAACCATAAAATATGGTTCTTCTTCTTTTGGGAATGGGCACTTGAAGTATGGGTCCATTGTTTACGCTGTGTTCAGGTTCAGTGGGTCGTTTACTGCTATGGTTACTTTTATTATCCGCTTCCCTAACTGTTTTGATAACATATGACATTGCATCTATTATTCCTTGTGCCACTATGTGTTGAATGGCACTATTATCCACTTGGTTTCCATTGTTATTGTTGTTCTGATTATCGTTATTCTGGTTTTCCGGGTTATTATTCTGGTTTTCTTGATTCACTTGGTCGGCCATCTGAATTATAAACAATTACCACATATTAATATCACAAAATAATATCTAATGCAAACAATCACACAACGCATATGTTGATCAAAATCGTCGAACATTGCGACTTACTTTTTCTTATATATAGTATGCATCTAATACAATCTGGAACTGGAAATTTAAAATTACAATACTAGTAGGCATCTATAGCTATTGTCTAATTTTTTTTCCAAACATACACACATATTATATATTATTATATTATTATTATTATTAATATTATTACTACTACCACCATTACTGATATGGGTTTATCCAGAACTCCATATTACGCTCGTCATACTTCCAGACGAGTCGTTCTCCGACCTGCCTCATCCTCTCGCTACTTTCTAAAATCTCCTCTCTAAAGGTTCGGAGTTCTTGTACATTTTCTGCACTCATTAGGGGTGCAGGTGCTGGGACTGGGTTCGGAAACTGGGGCATAGGTTCTTGGTAAGGATAAGGATTCTCTAGAATTTCTCTGTTGTATGGGTCATTATCGTATTAGGGATCTAGAGGCTCCAAATCTGGGTAGGCTGCTAAGTTTGGCATGGGTTCGTCTTCTAGTATTGGGTAACGTTGCTGGTAATCCCTGTTGTCGTCTAACCACGGGTCGTAGTCTTGGTCTAAGGGATTGGGTGCTGGTATCCTAGGTATCTCAGCTGGGTTGAAATCAGGTATGGGGATTTGATTTTCTGGGTTGTTTTCAATTTCCATTGGCTGTGCGGGAAACAGTGGTAAAGGCTGGGGTGCTATAAGTTGCTCAAGGTTAGGGGTCGGCAGCTGTGGTTGCTAGGATATAAATATTTGCTAAACTCCTATTGAGCATCTCCTGTGTGTGAGCATCTGTTTCTCTATTAATGGATGCTAAAGCTCGCTGGTGTTGCAACTTTTTCATCCTCTTCCTACGTTCATGTGCTCCTCTACTGAACCATCATCTCTTTTTAGGAGGGAATGGCTCTTCAGACTGAGCCTTAAACACGAATATCCCATCTTCATTGTCAGAAGAATACCCTGAGAGGGCAGGCAGTGAAGAGGTACCTTCGCTTCTAGGTGACCTGGACAAGTGACGGTAGGTGTTGGAAGGTCCTTGGTCGCTCATACTGTAACTAACAAATAGTCAAATACACACAACAATAAAATGCAGATATGCACGTATTTCCATAATTTATTTCCTAACATTTTGAATAATATCTTGGTGTCAGCAGAACACTTCTGTGGCTGAATCAATGGCTTAGCTCTGATACCACCTTCTGTCGCAACCCCCGCCCGCTATGTGTCTCGGGAACGGGAGGCCGCGAGACCAGTTTCGGTGGTATCGGTACTTGTCATTATTTGGCAGCGGAAATTTCATCAGGACCGTAGTTAGAAAATATTTTATCAGAGTAAATACCACACTTTTATAATATTAAACATATTGGGATAAAACCTAAATTTTCATTACAAACATTTTCATAGGGATAATCCCTATTTTATTGAATAAAACATCTTTTTTTATTCAGGTAACTTTTATAGCCATTTTTCCAAGCCTTCAGTGCTGTCCAGCTGGCTTCTATGTTGGCTTTCACATTTTGTTACCTGAAACGCGTTTAAAAATATTTTGTTAGTGGAAAATACTGGTGAGTGAATCCCAATTTAATCAAGAAGAGTTTTATCAATTTATAGTATTGAGAGCGATTACAATGTTTACATCTACACAATTACTCATTTAGTATTGTCAATCGTGACTGGTGGGTCATATTACCCATTGGCTAACTCTTTGTCCAATGGTAACGTGTTCCACATTCTGTATACAAAACCTCAACATACCGGCAGTAATTGAAGAATTACAAAGACTCAATCACTGCTAATTACATTGTAAAATATTTAAAATTTTGTAAAAACAGTTTACAAAAATGATATTACTCACATTGCTGTCTTAGGGTTTTCTTTAAGGATTTCCTGGTGATTATCTATTTATTACACAAATGCACACGTGTTAGTATAATAACCCAATATTTATATTAATGATACCCTCCCCGAGACGGCATTCCAACGACTACGTCGTCGGGCAGAACCACGACAGCCGTTACGGAACCCTAGATCAATCGGGCAGCGTATCTAATACGTAACCGGGGTTATAATACTTACAACGAGGCAGAACTTCGTTATTTAGGGGGATATTATGCCCGAGAATTATGTATACTACGTAGAAATTTGAGAGAGAAATCGAGAGATGAACGAGTTGGACTGGAGGCTGAAGGCCTCTATTTATAGTGCATGTTTGCCTTCTGTCGCGCCCCGCGTAAGCTCCAGCTAGGGCCTTCGCAACCCGGGAGGCAAGCTAGGGTAGGCCCTAGCTTGGCTGACTCGCCACTAGGCTTGACACGAGTGGTGACACGTGACGGCTTGTCACACCCCGATTTTCCACGTGTCACCGGTGGGCCCGGTAGGGGAGTATCATGACGTGGTTGGCAACATAATAGTCAAACAACACAATATTTAAATGCACAGCGGAAGCAAAGTATAGATTTAATTCAACCAACGATATTGTAATATTAAGTATCACAAACAGTCGAATATAAATCCACAGGTAGATCAAATTTAAAAAGGAAACAAATGTTCAACAGTTTATGACATCCAAGCTGGCGAGACTTAATGTGGATGCTAGGAGACAAGCCAGCCTATTTCGCGTAGTACCTGCACTTAACCTTTTTAAGAAAATACGTCAGTTTACACTGGTAAATACAATCAATCGACTCATTTTGAAAAGAGTTTAAGAAAATGCATTTAAGGCACAAGGCACAAATAATATTTTATAACTTGGGATAATTATGTAAATATATAATACTTGTAAACGAATTACATGTTTCTTATGCGTTCAGTAGCCCGATCCGTAGACCGGGTTAAAGATCAATGGACACACCACTTTATATAATGAGACACTTACAGGTGTACGCCTACACCTGAGTGCTGAGGTCGTGGCCATTTCGTAAAATGATGCCAGGGATATCCGGGACATGGTCATTAACCCCCCAAAGGCTTTAAGCAACAAAACATTTCAAAACAGAGCATATCAATGATTTAACCTCTATTCGATTAAAGATTCAATGCTGGACCAAGCGGTATTTTATATACCGTACCCCAAGCCCGTATAGGGAAAATAAGTTAAAAGTATTTACCTGAGTAAGTATAGTTCAAAATCAGCGAGTGCAAGTATCTTTTACTGGCTCTCCTAATCTGGAACGAAGGTTTATAATAACCTATTAGAATCCTAACGGGTCTTTAGTTAAGCTTATGCTTAGACCGGTTAGTTTTAAAGATACGGTTCGTACGCACGATTAAGCGAAGACCGGATAGAATGTGATTTAGACCCGACAAGTTTGAAGACTTGCTTAATATGGGTATATGATACACATTCTGGATTTTGAGATAAAACCGATAAGGTTTGACCCGTTTCGGCTAATTTATGTAAACTAGTTACATAAACCGAACCGAACCGAACGCGCATGAAGCGTAACGGGTATCCGTAAGAGTCCTAAACAGGTTTCCTAAGTTAACACACCTTAAATAAGTTGTGATATCAGTAGGATATCACCCATGATGCCCAAAACGAGTTTAATCTCTTTATAAGCCCCGTAGGGGCATTTTGGTCATTTTAAAGATTACAAAAGGGTTTAATTAGACACCTGTGGTCCGGGTCTGAGTTGATCAGTAAAAATAGCTTATTTTAACAGGTTATAACCTTTGGTAATAAGTCTTATATACTAAAATAGTTTTAAACCCAAACTACGCGTTAAATACGCGTATAAAGTCGTTTTAAGCGATGTACGGGTTAAAATACGATTCTGAGTTTTCTGATCAAATAAACAGGCTCAAAATACTCCATTTATTATTTAAAATCAGTGGCAATTGGATTGGCGTTAAAAGTATTTGTAAAACTCATTTTATGGCCGAAAAGGGTATTTTTTTTTTGTATTAACCGAATCAAGGCGATAAACCTAGCTTATGATTAGTTTAAAAATAATTAAAAATCTTTAAAAATCCCAAAATATTATATCACATCAGTGGGTAAAAGGTTTAGTGTCCAAAATTGGGTTTAGATAGGGTTTACGCTAATGACGCCGTTTAATTACTTAAAAGCATTCAAATTACGTCATTAAGCATAACTCCTTATCTAGACCTCCAACTGATGTGAAATTTTAGGTACAAGTCTAAAAATCAGTAACTAAGATTATGGCACTTTCACATTTCCAAAAATCCCGTTTTATGGTAATAAGGGCATTACGGTCAATATTTAGGCGTTTAACGGAAACATCGGACGATTAGGGATTCGAGTGGTATAAACGCAGAGGCTTATACACACATGTAACTAGGTCCTAATGGAACTTTAAGGCATGTCTAAACCTATATAAATCGGGTCAGAACTGAGGTCAAAGCAAAAGTCAAACTTTTGCGTCTCTCGGTTCTGAATCGGTTCAAAACATAAAGTTGTCGAATCAAACAAGCTTAGACAAGTTATTATACTTATTTTCAAGTTATATGATTGATAAAACAGATTACACGCCTTCCGTATCATTACATATGCGATTAACATTTCTATTGACTTTTCGGAAGAAGTTTGACTCGATCAATCGGCATAGTTAAGATTGAAATCAGTGGGTGACCTTTTAGGGGTTTATTACCCATATAAATACCAACTTATTACCACTTTCGATTCGACAAAACTCTGGACCATTTGTGTTTCATCGCGAAGTCAAACCGTAGTTACGACGGTTTGATTTCTAGGCTATAAACTAAGCATAAATGAATTGAAGAAGATCAAGGGTACTTACACAAGTCTTATGCACGATTTGGAATGTTTGGGATCTGCTGGAAAGCTCCTCAAAATGACCAGAAGTGAATGCAAGATGAATGATCAAATTTGCAAAGAATGTGGGTCTTCTTATGGTGTTCAAACATGCATGGATCATCGACAACTAAGTCTAGGAGGAAACAATAACATCCACAAGTCCCCTACTAGCTAAAAACCACTTTAGGGCAGCCCAAGGTATGCCAAAAATCGATCAAAGTCGGTTAACGAACATGCAGGACATCTGTGCATGTTTTCTGTCCAGATAAGGCAGTCGCGTAGCGCGACTGCCAAGACCTTCATGCTCGCGCTACGCGAGGGTGGTGATGACCTGATCAACAAGTTTCATTAATTGCAATTTCAGTCCCTGGTCCCCCGAAAGGTCGTTTTCACTTGGTTTTCTTGCATTTTGAGACTTTATATTTGACATGTGGGGCTTTAAGACTTATACCATCTTTGTTAAGTCCTCGGGTAACTTTGTGATCACCCGAGAAGCCCTAAATTTCAATGTTGACGATTCTAACCCTCACACACGGATTTTATCATAACTTGCTCATACGATAACGAAACTTCATGAAATTTTTTGTGGTACTTTCTAGTGAGCATAATTAATCGTTACAAAGCTCTGGGTTTGTTAAAAGGTCACTCAGAGGTATAACTTAAACATGTTGGCACATTTAACCCCCGTAGTTTGTAATCTCTCACTTTCTTTCACCATTCGCTTTGTATGATCCATGATCTATTCGTTTAAGGTTATAAACATCATGTAGGATTATTGCAAAGTATATTTATTCATTGTTGACACTTTGAACCCTTTTAATTACATACTTTCACTATTTGTCAACTTTAGTCCTTCAAGAACATTCTTTCACACGTTCAAACCTATGACACGTGTCATCACATTATAGGACGTAAATTTTCGGGGTGGTACATCCTCACCCCCTTAAAAGAAATCTCGACCCGAGATTTACTGAAACAAGTAAGGGTACTTTTCTTTCATCGTGGATTCAACCTCCCACGTGAATTCGGGACCTCTTCGGGCATCCCATTTGACCTTTACAAAAGGTATATGCTTCCTTCGAAGATTCCTTACCTGTCGATCTTCGATCGACAAAGGTTTTTCCACAAATTTCAAGCTTTCATCGATATGCACATCTGTATAGGGTATAACCACTGATTCGTTAGCGAAACACTTCTTCAGATTGCAGATGTGGAACACATTGTGTATACTACTAAGCTCTTCAGGTAAGTTTAACTTGTAGGCAACTGACCCGACACGTTCGATAACCTCGAAGGGTCCTATGTATCTCGGGCTTAGTTTGCCTTTCTTACTAAACCGCATCACACCCTTCCAGGGTGACACTTTAAGTAGGACTTTGTCACCTACTTCGAAGTGAAAATCCTTACGATTTGGATCGGCGTAAATTTTCTGCCTATTCCGGGCAGCTTGGAGATTGTTACGAATCTGGACAATCTTGTCCGTCGTTTCGAACACGATCTCTGGTCCTGATAACTGGACTTCTCCAACTTCCGCCCAACAAACAGGCGATCTACACTTTCTACCGTATAATGCCTCAAAAGGCGCAGCCTTTATGCTGGTATGGTAGCTATTGTTGTAGGAGAATTCGATCAATGGCAGGTTCTTATCCCAGCTACCTCCCAAATCGATCGCACATGCACGCAGCATGTCTTCTAACGTTTGAATAGTACGCTCACTCTGACCGTCAGTCTGTGGATGGTAAGCCGTACTAAAGTTCAAACGTGTGCCCAAGGATTGTTGGAAACTTTTCCAAAAATGTGATGTGTATCTAGTATCTCGGTCAGAGATAATAGCTACAGGTATGCCATGTAGAGCTACAATCTTATCAACGTACAGCTGGGCTAACATATCGGAGCTGTAGGTCTCCTTAATGGGTAGGAAATGTGCTGACTTAGTCAGTCGGTCAACTATCACCCAGATGGTGTCATTTCCTTTCCTTGTCTTGGGTAACTTGGTGATAAAATCCATAGTTACCATTTCCCACTTCCAAGTAGGAAGTTCAGGTTGTTGTAGCAAACCTGACGGTTTTTGATGTTCTGCCTTGACTTGCGCACACGTCAAGCATTTAGCTACATAGGTAGCTACAGACTTCTTCAAGCCTATCCACCAATAATTTGCTCTAAGATCATGGTACATTTTATCAGCTCCAGGATGAACAAAATATTTAGAGCTGTGGGCTTCCTGGAGGATAACATCTCGGAGTCCTCCATAAATTGGAACCCATATTCGTCCATTCAATCTAAGAATTCCATCCTTACTAAGAGATAACTGCTCCTCAGTTACTCCTAGCTTTTCGTTAGGATAGTTAGCTTCCAACACAGCTTCCTTCTGTGCAGCTAACAACCTTTCTATCAAATTGTTCTTTATTTCCATGCTCTTGGCATTGATTCGGATGGGTTTCACTCTTTCTTTCCGACTCAAGGCATCGGCGACTACATTCGCCTTGCCGGGATGGTATCTTATTTCACAATCGTAATCATTCAGAGTTTCCATCCAACGGCGTTGCCTCATGTTCAAGTCCTTCTGATTGAACAGATGTTGAAGGCTCTTGTGATCAGAATAGATCACACATTTGATTCCATATAAGTAGTGCCTCCACAGTTTTAGTGCGAATACAACGGCACCCAACTCCAAGTCGTGGGTGGTGTAATTCTTTTCGTGCACCTTTAACTGACGTGAAGCATAGGCAATGACTTTGCCTTTCTACATAAGCACACATCCCATCCCGGTGTGTGATGCATCACAATAAACTACAAACTCCTCTATTCCATCAGGCAATGTCAGTACTGGAGCATTGCTCAACTTTTGTTTCAGAATATCGAAGGATTCCTGCTGCTTAGGACCCCAGTCAAACTTAATCTTCTTACGTGTCAGCGAAGTCAGGGGTGCAGCAATCCTTGAAAAGTTTTCTATGAATCGCCTATAG
Source organism: Helianthus tuberosus (assembly GCA_030545235.1). Classification (NCBI taxonomy): domain Eukaryota; kingdom Viridiplantae; phylum Streptophyta; class Magnoliopsida; order Asterales; family Asteraceae; genus Helianthus; species Helianthus tuberosus. Next base: position 32,552,753 of record CM060352.1, on the reverse strand, counting down.
TATCCTGCCAAACCTAGGAAGCTACGAATTTCTGTAGGCGTCTTTGGCTCATGCCAATTCATGACTGCTTCAACTTTAGCGGGGTCTACTTGGATACCACGCTCACTAACAACATGTCCAAGAAATTGGACTGCTCGAAGCCAGAATTCACACTTTGAGAACTTGGCATAGAGCTTCTCTTTATAAAGTAGTTCCAGTATGCAGTGAAGATGTTTCTCATGGTCAGCTTGGTTCTTTGAGTAGATGAGAATGTCGTCGATGAAGACGATGACGAATTTGTCTAAGTGCGGCTTGCAAACGCGATTCATGAGATCCATGAACGCGGCTGGTGCATTAGTGAGCCCAAAAGGCATCACTAGGAACTCGTAATGACCATAACGAGTCCTAAATGCTGTTTTGTGCACATCTTCATCTCTAACCTTCAATTGATGGTAGCCTGACCTCAAGTCAATCTTCGAGAAGAAACTTGCCCCTTGAAGTTGATCGAACAGGTCGTCGATTCTGGGCAAAGGATACCTATTCTTGATAGTAACCTTATTAAGCTCACGGTAGTCGATGCACAGACGCATCGATCCATCCTTCTTCTTAACAAATAAAACTGGTGCTCCCCAAGGAGACGAACTAGGTTTGATGAAACCTTTAGCTAGCAAATCATCTAGCTGCGTCCTCAATTCCTTCATCTCTGTTGGTGCCAACCTATAAGGCGCCCTTGCAACTGGTGCTGATCCAGGAATAATGTCAATTCTGAATTCCACTTGCCTATCTGGTGGCAAACCAGGTAGTTCTTCAGGAAATACTTCGGGGTATTCAGAAATGACTGGGATATCTCCAATCTTGGGTTTCGGTTCATCAATAATCACCTGTGCCATGTAGATGACACAACCCTTCTTCAAACACTTAGAGTCTTTGAGTATAGACATTTTCTCGGGCAGCCCATACTGGGTATCTCCCTGGATAGTAAGTGGTTCACCAGACGAAGTCTTGATCCTCACTTGCTTCTTATTGCAAATAATCTGGGCCTGGTTATGTGATAACCAGTCCATACCCAAAACTATGTCGAAACCGGCTAGTTTTAAAGGAAGTAGGGACAAAGGAAAAGAGTGGTTCCTAATGGATATGAAACATCCATCTAATAAGGTTGAAGTGGTTTCTAAAGTACCATCTGCTAGTTCCACCTCATACTTCACACTTAAAGTCTTAACAGGTAGTTTCAACAATTCACAAAACTTATTATCCACAAACGACTTATCAGCGCCTGAATCAAATAACACTCTCGCATAAACATCATTTACGAGAAAGGTACCTGTTATCACGTTGTCGTCCTTGACGGCTTCCTTAGCATCCATCCTGAAGACCCTCGCATTGGTCTTCTTCCCCTCTTCATTCTTCCTTGTAAATTTTGGGCAGTTGGATTTGATATGCCCCTTTTCATTGCAACTATAACACGTTGCATCCTTTATCTTCTTGCACTCCAGGGTCTTATGTTCCGTAGACTTGCAAATCCCACAAGGCCTTGGCTGGTATTGGGATTTTGAGTCAAGTCTGCACTTTCCAAAATGGTGCTTCCTGCAAATTTTACATCTGGGTTTTTCACCCGACTGCTGACCATCTTTCTTGAATCCTGACCCCTTCTTTTGGTCATTGCTACCCTTCTGCTTCTTGTCTGATCGTCGTGAGTTGTCATCCTCACGCTTTCTTTTCTCGGTATCAGTTTTCCTCAGTGACCTCAGCCTGACAGCATCTGAGGTCAGAGATAACGATATGTCCGTTACTGACCGAAAAGTGGTTGGTCTGGAGGCCTTTACACTTGCCTTGATCTCCGGTTCCAAACCCCCGATAAAACGAGCTATACGTTTAGGCTCCGGAGTCACCAAATAAGGGACCAACCTTGACAAGGTATTGAAAGTAGTAAGGTAGGCCTGACAGTCCAGGTTTTTCATGACCAGCGCCAGGAAGTCAGATTCAATTCTCTCAACCTCATGTTGAGGGCATAAATTTTCTTTGATTAGTGCCATGAACTGTTCCCAGGTCATGTTGTATAATGGGACTTTCCCTGTTGGATCAAAGATCTCCACCAGGCTAAGGCTTCTCCTTTGAAGGACTGTGAGACAAACTTCACAATGTCCCTATTATGGCAACCACTAATATCCACCACAGTATCCATTTCATCCATCCACGTCATGCAATCAACAGCTCCTTTTTCCCCATTGAAGTCTCTGGGTTTGCACGACACGAAGTATTTATAGGTGCAACCCCTATTACGAGGTTCTTGGTTCTGTACGACTCTTTGGGATGGATTACTCCTTTGATTCGAGGAGTGGTGAGAATTACTGTTGTGGGCAGTGTGGGTCCTGGAGGGTGTTCTAGTGTGTGATGCAGAATGGGTCCTCGTATGGGTACCACTTGATCCATGGTGTTGTCTATCCATAGCTCTATTAACCGCATTGTCTATCATAGCTTGCAACTCTGCACCTGCTACGTTTACATGAGCATTATCATTCACTATCCCTGGGTGACTGTTGACCTCGTTCGAGTCTGCCATGTAGCTTAAACTGTAACATATCGACAATAATTTATTGGTGAGTTTATCATATAATTGTCTTTTATGGCAATTTTTATTAACCGTGGTAACATAGACCATATATGGTTAATTTATTACTCACATTTATTTAGGATTTCTAATATAATTTATCCTAATTATAAAACAATAACAGTTTTTATTAGCACATAAGGCCTAGTCACAGGGACAATATAGATCTTAAGCTATGATTTCAGAGAATCAAAGCATGAAGGTTTGAACAAAGTTCATTACCTTTATCAGACAAGGTCACAGACTAATACTGTCTTTTGTCTCATATGAAAATGAGAAGGGCCCGTAGGCATTCCATTACCAATGGATGGTAAAAAGAACTTATCATATTTATTAATGATTTAACCCATGATTCAGAGATCATTATTTTGGGTCAGGAATCTTTTACAGAATCCTTATATAGAATGACGTGTGTGATTTTAACGAATCACATCTGCCAGGAGTGTTAACATGTTTTCAGATGTTAACTGGGATTGGAATCTTTTATACAGGCCTTACCATTTTGGCCAAGTCTTATAATGACATGTAGGCTAGGTTTTACCTTTAAGATCCTTAATTGATATTTAATAGGCAGATCATTTACAAAAGGAATGATGCTATTTTGTTTATTTCACGAATAATATATAAATGCTTTAAATGATAGAAATAAAATTTCCAAACTTAACATTCCACTATAATCTACAAGTAGTACACTTCTGCCCTAAACGAGACTTTTACAAATACTTGCCCACGCAGGAGCTATACTGGTAACACATGTCCTCACAGGGACTATTTACAAACATAGGTGTCCACGCAGGGACTAATAAAGACAAGTCCTCGTAGGGACTAAGTACAAAGGTAGATGTCCACGCAGGGACTACATACACACATAAATAAATGTCCACGTAGGGACTTGATTAATAAGGAAATACAATATTACATATGGGGATTTATCGATCCCTTTTCTTCTTTCCCTTTAGCAAGTTTGCCAAGCCACTCATAAATCCCTCATTCTTCCTACGTTCCTTCTGGAAGTCTCGCTCCACTTTGGCCAGTCTTCGACGGAGTTCCTCCTGCTCAGAAGGAGGAGGAGCCCGTGGTGGCTGGTACTGTGGTGGCGGCTGAACAGGTGCTTGATACCCCCGAGCTGGGTATCCCATTCCCCAAGGAGGTCCATATGGTCCCTCGGGATTATTATGGGCAAGGTAGCTTGATGCCACGTTGTAAGGATCATCAGCATAGTTATAGCCATGGTATGCTGGTGGTCCATATGGGTTGTAAGCTGCCGGATCCGTATAAGCAGGGATTGGGTGGCCAAAACCCGGTGATGGCGGTACAATAGGTGCCGAATTCACCTCTGAAACTGGGACCGAAGGTCCTCCCATCTGTGGGACTTCATAAGTAGGCGGGTAGTGACTGCCGCTAGAATGTTGAGGGGTGGTAATATGAATCCCCTCTGGTCGTACTGATATCCGCGCGCCAGTCCTCCTACGTCTTGGTGGCTCTGGAGGCTCTACATGAACTGGCGGCGGTGGAGGCGGTGGCGTGACTGCCTCAAAATGGGGATCCCCAGAGGGATCTTGCTGCTGCTGTAGCGGCTGCTGGTGAGGCGATGAGTGTTCAGATGGTGTATAGTACCACTCACATCGTTCGAACCTTGCCATGTGACTATCCGGACCTTGGTAAGGTGGTCCGTGGTAAGATGAACCATCTAAGATCACGAAAGGATGGTTCAAGGATCCGGTTGAAGCCTCGACGGGATCTGTGTCCTCGTCCATATCTTGATCACCCGAAAAGTGATCCTCTGGTCCTAGTGGGTTAAAGCCCACGTGCTCTGGTAGGTACTCTGCTGGGTTAAACTGACCCTGAAAAACAGGAGTAGGGTCGCCAAAGAAATGTTGCGGGTTGTGGGGTTCGTTCTCTGACTGAGGCCCATAAGAGTCATGATATGGAGGTGTTGAGGCGTGCGAAAAAGATCGTCTGGCATCGTCTTCATATGTCCTCCATAGCTCCCTCGTTTCGTCATTCCTTGTAGAAGAAGTTCGTCGATATGAAGGCCCTGCCTCGTGGTCGTTAGGGGCGCTAGCTGGCTCCTTTCCTCGACCACCTCGTCTAAATCTTGGCGGCATTATTGTACCTGTTAAAATACACAAGGTAATAACCAGGAAAAATAAAGGACAAAAATTTAATTAAATAAAAATTTGAACAATTTGGATTATTCCTAAGTTCTTTGTCTAGACTCGAAGATTTAGGAATGTGCAATTGTGTAACTGAGATTAAACACAAAAGGTTAGTGTTTAATTCACTCAGTGTTGGCTCTGATACCAACCTGTCACACCCCGATTTTCCACGTGTCACCGGTGGGCCCGGTAGGGGAGTATCGTGACGTGGTTGGCAACATAATAGTCAAACAACACAATATTTAAATGCACAGCGGAAGCAAAGTATAGATTTAATTCAACCAACGATATTGTAATATTAAGTATCACAAACAGTCGAATATAAATCCACAGGTAGATCAAATTTAAAAAGGAAACAAATGTTCAACAGTTTATGACATCCAAGCTGGCGAGACTTAATGTGGATGCTAGGAGACAAGCCAGCCTATTTCGCGTAGTACCTGCACTTAACCTTTTTAAGAAAATACGTCAGTTTACACTGGTAAATACAATCAACCGACTCATTTTGAAAAGATTTTAAGAAAATGCATTTAAGGCACAAGGCACAAATAATATTTTATAACTTGGGATAATTATGTAAATATATAATACTTGTAAACGAAATACATGTTTCTTATGCGTTCAGTAGCCCGATCCGTAGACCGGGTTAAAGATCAATGGACACACCACTTTATATAATGAGACACTTACAGGTGTACGCCTACACCTGAGTGCTGAGGTCGTGGCCATTTCGTAAAATGATGCCAGGGATATCCGGGACATGGTCATTAACCCCCCAAAGGCTTTAAGCAACAAAACATTTCAAAACAGAGCATATCAATGATTTAACCTCTATTCGATTAAAGATTCAATGCTGGACCAAGCGGTATTTTATATACCGTACCCCAAGCCCGTATAGGGAAAATAAGTTAAAAGTATTTACCTGAGTAAGTATAGTTCAAAATCAGCGAGTACAAGTATATTTTACTGGTTCTCCTAATCTGGAACGAAGGTTTATAATAACCTATTAGAATCCTAACGGGTCTTTAGTTAAGCTTATGCTTAGACCGGTTAGTTTTAAAGATACGGTTCGTACGCACGATTAAGAGAAGACCGGATAGAATTGTGATTTAGACCCGACAAGTTTGAAGACTTGCTTAATATGGGTATATGATACACATTCTGGATTTTGAGATAAAACCGATAAGGTTTGACCCGTTTCGGCTAATTTATGTAAACTAGTTACATAAACCGAACCGAACGCGCATGAAGCGTAACGGGTATCCGTAAGAGTCCTAAACAGGTTTCCTAAGTTAACACACCTTAAATAAGTTGTGATATCAGTAGGATATCACCCATGATGCCCAAAACGAGTTTAATCTCTTTATAAGCCCCGTAGGGGCATTTTGGTCATTTTAAAGATTACAAAAGGGTTTAATTAGACACCTGTGATCCGGGTCTGAGTTGATCAGTAAAAATAGCTTATTTTAACAGGTTATAACCTTTGGTAATAAGTCTTATATACTAAAATAGTTTTAAACCCAAACTATGCGTTAAATACGCGTATAAAGTCGTTTTAAGCGATGTACGGGTTAAAATACGATTCTGAGTTTTCTGATCAAATAAACAGGCTCAAAATACTCCATTTATTATTTAAAATCAGTGGCAATTGGATTGGCGTTAAAAGTATTTGTAAAACTCATTTTATGGCCGAAAAGGGTATTTTTTTTTGTATTAACCGAATCAAGGCGATAAACCTAGCTTATGATTAGTTTAAAAATAATTAAAAATCTTTAAAAATCCCAAAATATTATATCACATCAGTGGGTAAAAGGTTTAGTGTCCAAAATTGGGTTTAGATAGGGTTTACGCTAATGACGCCGTTTAATTACTTAAAAGCATTCAAATTACGTCATTAAGCATAACTCCTTATCTAGACCTCCAACTGATGTGAAATTTTAGGTACAAGTCTAAAAATCAGTAACTAAGATTATGGCACTTTCACATTTCCAAAAATCCCGTTTTATGGTAATAAGGGCATTACGGTCAATATTTAGGCGTTTAACGGAAACATCGGACGATTAGGGATTCGAGTGGTATAAACGCAGAGGCTTATACACACATGTAACTAGGTCCTAATGGAACTTTAAGGCATGTCTAAACCTATATAAATCGGGTCAGAACTGAGGTCAAAGCAAAAGTCAAACTTTTGCGTCTCTCGGTTCTGAATCGGTTCAAAACATAAAGTTGTCGAATCAAACAAGCTTAGACAAGTTATTATACTTATTTTCAAGTTATATGATTGATAAAACAGATTACACGCCTTCCGTATCATTACATATGCGATTAACATTTCTATTGACTTTTCGGAAGAAGTTTGACTCGATCAATCGGCATAGTTAAGATTGAAATCAGTGGGTGACCTTTTAGGGGTTTATTACCCATATAAATACCAACTTATTACCACTTTCGATTCGACAAAACTCTGGACCATTTGTGTTTCATCGCGAAGTCAAACCGTAGTTACGACGGTTTGATTTCTAGGCTATAAACTAAGCATAAATGAATTGAAGAAGATCAAGGGTACTTACACAAGTCTTATGCACGATTTGGAATGTTTGGGATCTGCTGGAAAGCTCCTCAAAATGACCAGAAGTGAATGCAAGATGAATGATCAAATTTGCAAAGAATGTGGGTCTTCTTATGGTGTTCAAACATGCATGGATCATCGACAACTAAGTCTAGGAGGAAACAATAACATCCACAAGTCCCCTACTAGCTAAAAACCACTTTAGGGCAGCCCAAGGTATGCCAAAAATCGATCAAAGTCGATTAACGAACATGCAGGACATCTGTGCATGTTTTCTGTCCAGATAAGGCAGTCGCGTAGCGCGACTGCCAAGACCTTCATGCTCGCGCTACGCGAGGGTGGTGATGACCTGATCAACAAGTTTCATTAATTGCAATTTCAGTCCCTGGTCCCCCGAAAGGTCGTTTTCACTTGGTTTTCTTGCATTTTGAGACTTTATATTTGACATGTGGGGCTTTAAGACTTATACCATCTTTGTTAAGTCCTCGGGTAACTTTGTGATCACCCGAGAAGCCCTAAATTTCAATGTTGACGATTCTAACCCTCACACACGGATTTTATCATAACTTGCGCATACGATAACGAAACTTCATGAAATTTTTTGTGGTACTTTCTAGTGAGCATAATTAATCGTTACAAAGCTCCGGGTTTGTTAAAAGGTCACTCAGAGGTATAACTTAAACATGTTGGCACATTTAACCCCCGTAGTTTGTAATCTCTCACTTTCTTTCACCATTCGCTTCGTATGATCCATGATCTATTCGTTTAAGGTTATAAACATCATGTAGGATTATTGCAAAGTATATTTATTCATTGTTGACACTTTGAACCCTTTTAATTACATACTTTCACTGTTTGTCAACTTTAGTCCTTCAAGAACATTCTTTCACACGTTCAAACCTATGACACGTGTCATCACATTATAGGACGTAAATTTTCGGGGTGTTACACGGCTTAGGGGCTCGCCTGACCTCCCAGCTGTCGCGGCCCGCGTAGATCACCGCTAGAACGTTCGCGGCCCGCGAGCGAGGGCTAAATCTTGTTTTTATTTCAATTCTAATGATAAAAGGGTATTTGGGCTCGGTTTTCGTATACGGGGTATGTTCTAAGATATATAGGGACAATTTAAACATATTAGGGGTGTCGAAAAATTATTTTGGAGGGTTGTTATAAGGTTTGTTGGGGTTGATCGGGTAAGAGAGTCAAGAGTACAAACGATTGATTATGAGTTTGAAGCCTTGAAGATGAAGCCAACCGAAGCAGTTGATGAGTTTTTGGGAAGGATAAGCAAACTTGTATCTGAACTAAACAGTTTGGGCTCTTTGTATGAAGAAAAGAAGCTAGCAGGAAGTTACTTAGAGCCATACCAGAAAAGTTTGTTGTTATCGTAGCTTCGATAGAACAATTTGTTGAGGCGATTGGGAGGCTTGGAACCTTTGAAGAAAAACTAAAGAGCATCGATCATACTATATATAATCAATGGAAGATGATGTTTGGAAAAAAAAAACTAAAAGCTCTAACAAAAGCAGGTTAGCAAAAAAGAGCCGAGCTCGCGGTTCTAATAGCAATAATGGATCTGGTGGGCATGGGGAAGGTCGCAGACATGGTCGAGGTGGTAACCAAAGCTGTTGACCAAAAAGAACAAACCGAGAGTAATACATATGAAAATGGGTCAAAGGGTCGAGACAAATCACAAACTCAATGCTTTAGACAAATACCCTTTTATCACAAAGAACAAACCGAGAGTAATACAAATGAAAATGAGTATTGTCAGTTTGCTGAACGCTGTCCAAAACACAAGGAACACAAACAAAAACATGAAGCAAATCTTCACAAAGAAGGTGGAGGAGGTGATCCGTCTCTCTTCATGATGAAACACTTTCAAGAAGTAGTGTTTTTGAATAAAGGTAAAATTATTCCAAAACAACTTGATTCAAACCCATACGATACGAACATACGGTATTTAGACAATGGCACAAGAAACCAACCATATGACGACATTCAGAACTATTTTCAAAGTTGAATGAAAGAATATCTGGAATAGTGAAGTTCGGGGATGGCTCATTTATCGAGATAAAAGGAAAAGGCTCGATAATTCTTGAAGGGAAAACTGGTGAAAAACGATTACTAACAAATGTCTAACATTTACCGGAATTACAGAGTAACATAATAAGCCTTGGACAAGCCACTAGCCACCGAAGGACTAGGAGGGTGTGATATTCATACAAAAGGCAACTTTGTGTAATTTTAATGAGACACTCCGAAAATGTGGTTATTGTGAAATTAGCTCTTTTAGTTTTCTTTATAGGGTAAGGTTCATTTGAGAACCACCCTTATTGTGAGAACCGCGAGAAACAATGTGAACACAAAATAAAATCTAAACAAAATCAAAAAGCGCTCAAATTTTTTTAATATTTTCTTTTAAAATCGCTATATTTAGTTAGCAAAAAAAAACTTTTTTTTTCGAGTAACAGTTATCCGTGCACACGTGCATATGTATCATTACTTCGACAAATTCCGTAATACGTTATCAGTAATAGAAAATTGCACTTTAATTTACAATACCATCCGTAATACACTACTTTTTACATAACCAATATTCCTAATGCACATGTGCATCATTATGTATAACCATGATATAACGTGTTTTGGTACAAAAAGTTTGTGATTCTGAATGGAGAAGTAGGCCGATATACATGTTTTTTGGTTAGTTATATCTAGTGGTTGATGGTTTGGTTATAGTTGTCAATTTATGATGTAATATGTTGATTGGATGGTATAAATGGTGTTGATATACATGTAATAAAGTGAAAATATTGGTAAGGGTATTGTATTATGGATGGTAGGAGGTAATGGTATTGTATTATGGATGGTAGAAGGTAATGGTAGTGTATTATGGATGGTATAATAGATGAAAGGGAAAGTGTATTCAAAGTAGTGTACCAAAACACCTTATTTCATATTGATACATATAGATGCACATGTGCATTTCTAATATTGGTAATGTAAAAAGTAGTGTATTACATATGGTAGTGTAAATGAAAGTGTAATTGTCTAATATTTGTAATGAATTACGGAATTTGTCAAAGAAATGACAAAAATGCACATGTGAATGTTTGTGTATTATGGATGGAATGATAGATAAAGAGAAAGTAGTGTACCAACACACCTTATTTCATGTTGATACATATAGATGCACATGTGCATTTCTAATATTGTTAACGTAAAAAGGAGTGTATTACACGTGGTAGTGTAAATGAAAGTGCAATTGTCTAATATTTGTAATGAATTACAGAATTTGTCAAAGAAATGACACAAATGCACATGTGCATGGATAATTGTTATTCGAAATATATTTTTTTTTCAATTTTTTTTATTATAAACGAAATATAGCGATTTTTCCAAAAAAAATAGTAACATTTTTTTTTGTGTTTTTTAGATTTTTTAGGTATTACTGTTTGTGTTCACACTGGTTCTCGCAATAAAGGGTGGTTCCTAACGGATTCTTCTCTTATATATATAGGAACGGGATCAGGAGAAAACACCCAAAAGTGTGAGAACGCATCCAGACCCAACACGTGTCACGCGACATAGAGAAGGGCAGAGGAAGGGAAAGTGTATTCAAAGTAGTGTACCAAAACACCTTATTTCATATTGATACATATAGATGCACATGTGCATTTCTAATATTGGTAATGTAAAAAGTAGTGTATTACATATGGTAGTGTAAATGAAAGTGTAATTGTCTAATATTTGTAATGAATTACGGAATTTGTCAAAGAAATGACAAAAATGCACATGTGCATGTTTGTGTATTATGGATGGAATGATAGATAAAGAGAAAGTAGTGTACCAACACACATTATTTCATGTTGATACATATAGATGCACATGTGCATTTCTAATATTGTTAACGTAAAAAGTAGTGTATTACACGTGGTAGTGTAAATGAAAGTGTAATTGTCTAATATTTGTAATGAATTACAGAATTTGTCAAAGAAATGACATAAATGCACATGTGCATGGATAATTGTTATTCGAAATATATTTTTTTTTCAATTTTTTTTTATTATAAACGAAATATAGCGATTTTTCCAAAAAAAAAATAGTAACATTTTTTTTTGTGTTTTTTAGATTTTTTAGCTATTACTGTTTGTGTTCACACTGGTTCTCGCAATAAAAGGTAGTTCCTAACGGATTCTTCTCCTATATATATATAGGAACGGGATCAGGAGAAAACACCCAAAAGTGTGAGAACGGTGAGAACGCATCCTGACCCAACACGTGTCACGCGACATAGAGAAGGGCAGAGGGGCTTTTTTATCCTTTCATATTCTTTTTTTAAACGTGTGTCACATCACCTTTATATTTTTTGGCGTTTAACAAATACGCGGCGTTTTTATTGTTTTTAGGTCAGGATCATAGTAAACATTTTGGCGTTTTAAATAAGTAGGATGTAGGCCTATAATGTGACAGACAATTATGGCGTTTTGAAAAGATAAACATCAATTTTCCATGTAGTGGCTTTTAATATAATAAATGTTTTTTGGCGTTTTATATAGCAACAACGTGCTTTGCTAGCATCCGTTCTCACAATTTTCACACTATCAGACGTTTTGGTGTTTGTAGTTTTTGGCGATTTATACTAAATTTTTTTTTTTTGTTAGTAGAGAATTAGATAACAAACAATAGAAAATGAAAAAAAAAATTAAAAATTATAATCTAATTTCTCATCGAAATTTTCACTGTCATCAGCCTCTTCTACTTTAACCTTTTTGGCGTTTTGAATACCTTATGTAGATCCTTATTTTCCTATACATCTCCCGTCTTTAGAAGATGCTTATTTTTTGGCAACCTTTATTATGGTTTGATATATACTTGTTTGGTGACATGTTGAAGATCATCGTCTGCTCGAATATATTGATCCCTTTATGCCATCAATATATCCATCAAGAACAAAGTGACATGATGACATATCAGCGTCATCGGTCTCTTTTTCATCAATATTTGTCCATCTCATTCAGTAAAAGCTTATAGAGATACCTACCTTAGAGTAGAATCCATTTACTGAAACTTCATTCAGAACAATACTCAACATAGAAGAAATGAGGTTCCGCATCTGTGGTTTTTTTAACTATCTTTTTTGGCATTTTAAAGTGAATGGTTTCTTGGAAAGATGGCGTTTGTTTTTTGGTGTGTGATCAGTTGATTATGCAGAGACGTCTCTCTTATAGGATGTTTTTGGCGCGTAGTTTAGGCGGGATTTTTATTTATAATAAATGATATTAATAAAGTAGCCGTCTTTTCAGTTACTGTGTGTATTTTTTACTCTTTTTGTTCAGCTTTTTATGAGTTTTAGGGTCATAGATGTTCCATCTTACAAGTTTGGCGTTTTTAATGGCTTTAACTAGTTTTTGGCGTTTTTTTTCCATTTTTAGCTTTTAATAATACTTCTCCAAATTACTTTTATTATAGTTTGGGAGTTTTTGGCGTTTTACTGCATTATGGCGTTTTACTGCATTATGGTGTTTTCCCAATCTTTATGACTTTTTGGCTCTTTATTAAACTTTTTTTTATTCTTAGTCGAAAAATACATAACAAACAACAGAAAAGGAAAATTAAAAAACTGAAAATAGAAATAATTCATCTTCCAAATCTTCACTGTCATCAGTCTCTTTCTTCTTTGAAACATGTTCACTGGTGATTTGGCTTTGTCATGCTTGTGTTTTTGTGGCCGTTTGGAAAGACAACATGACATGAGTTTTTTGTTTGAATATGTATCTTCAAACCACTCATCAGTGTCATTCGTCTATTCATGCCATTATAATATTCGTCAATAACAAAACACAAAAAATGACATAAGTCTACCAGTATCTTTTTCTTGAAAATTTGTCCATCTCATGCAGCAAAATGTTATTTGAGTCATAGGACCTCAGGAAAGAATGCATTCTCCGAAACTTTGTGTAGAACAATATTGAATATACAAGAAACGATTTTTCCATTTTTGGCGTTTTACTGAGAAAATAGTGTATCCGAAAGAAACGTCCATTTTTTGGAAAATTTTGATGTTTGAGTGTTTTGGCATTTTCTAAGATGATTGGTATATAGTAAAATATGGCGCTTTTGAGTAGGTATGTTTGATGTTTTGGGAATTTTGGCGTTGTAATATAAATGGTATATAGTAGAAAATATGGCGTTTCAGGTTAGGGGATGTGTGTTTTTATGTATGAGGATGTTTTGTTTATATAGGGATGCGTTTTGGCGAGTAATGACGTTTTATTCATTCGTTTGGCGTTTTGGTAGAGAAGTGTAAAGACCCTTTTACCCTTAATGAAGCACGTCCACTCAATAGAATTCGTGTTATTTACGAAAACGTCACCGCGCCAATCTAGTCCATAGTTTGTTTTGATCGGACGATCCATAAGCGTTCTCACCGTTCTCACACTATCCACTGTTTTCTCTAAATCCTGACCCTATATATATATATATATATATATAATCTTTAAGAAAATGCAAATAATACCTTAATTGGAAGTCAAAAGCGTCTTAAATTTCATCTTTGTTTCGAAGACCCTAATAAATAATACTAGGTGATTATGATTTACATTTCAATGAAGTTTAAAGATTTAAAAAAAAAAAAAAAAAAAAAAAAAAACATGATAAGTTAACTTGAACCATTTGATGCACATGGATAGGAAATAATTTACAATGAGGCACCTCTCTTTGGTTTGTAAAAAATACATGCATACAATAATACAAGCGCAATATCTGGTATTGGATATTTTACTTTTCTAGGGAAACAAATAATTCAATTAATAGAAATAAAAAGCGACGTGCATGGATGGTTTGATTACAAGTAAAGGAAGAGTAAAGGAAAAGAAATGAGAAGAAAAAAAAGGGAGAGTGGAAATATATGGCAGTATGCTCTTATAGTTAATGTACACACTAGTTAGCAAATGTTTCAACTTTCAACCTACAAACACATGTTTTAAAGATCATTGTAGAGCTCAAAAGCGAGAAGAAAAGGCCTAACATGAGCAAGAAGTTCATGTCAAGTAAGCCAAGGAGCAACTGCCTAGTGAACCAAACAAGGAGTTACTTTCCAACACCTTGAGGTGTGATTAGGCAAGTCATCCTTGGCTACCAAACAAGAACTCTTCCCTTCTTGTAAGAACTTCTCTTCAAGTTATGTTCCTGGACATGGTGTGAAAAAAACACTAGCAAAACTTCATATTTATAGCCCTATGTTAACTGAGTGGCCAATGGAACCACATGATTCTTTTCCCTATAAATTTATTTTTAAACTTCGTATCATTATTAGCATCTTTAAAAGAATATATCGCTACCGTTGTTCTTCGGTCAGTGGCCAAAAATCTAGCATGTGAGTTGACTTAGGCTAGTTGATGCCTCCTTGAAAGTTGAAAGATTTGCTGAAATATTCTATGTTCTGTAGGTTCCCATTTTTGTAAATATGCTACAGAAGACTCATTGAGTCAATGAATGTATTTGGAAAAACAAGCACTCCATTTTACATCGGCCCAAACTATCTACACACTTAGTGTGTAGATATTCACCCAAAAATGTATTTTTTGTCCTTATGTGCACACTCTGCAGTGTCGAACAGTTACCAAAACGCGGCGTTTTGGTCCGGTTAACCAAAACGCCGAGCTTTGGCCGTGTTGACCGGACCAAAACGCCGAGCTTTGGCCGTGTTTTGGTCCTGTCAACCAGACCGGGTGTCAGTCTTTTGTCTGGTTGACAGGACCAAAACGCGGCCAAAACTCAGCGTTTTGGTCCGGTCAACAGACCCGTCAGTCTTTGTTAGGTTAACCGGACCAAAAAGCCGCGTTTTAGCTACAGTTCGACACTGCAGGGTGTGCATATAAGGACAAAAAACATCTTTCAAGGTGTGTAGATAGGCAAATGGGTATGCCAATAGGTACACCCTTTACATCTCAGGCTCAAGTTTGACTTTTAATACATATGCAACATGTCATTCATGCTTTGGAACAAAAATCTAGCATGGTTTTCTGATTTCTTTCACAAAGTCAAAGAATTCTATTACACTTTTTCATACACATACCAATTGGAATATATTCTACTTGTATTAATGAATAAAGTTGTACCTGCAAGTCGTTGTATTTGGTTAATTGGTTTTCTTCATTGATTGAATGCTGTAATGAAACGTTCATATGATCTTTTCCCATTTGCTCCTGAACATGCATTTTGCATAAAAAAAGGTTGCACCTTATTTGTAAGCACCCGATTCTAGTAATTTGATTCCAACGAAAGAGAATGCAACATGAGGTGTGTATGGGGGTGTATGAAAATGTTACATATTGATAGGGGTGTTCAAAAAGCATGTGGCTCGCAAGTCGCTTGAAACTCGGTCGAAAAAAACTCAAAATAAGCTTGCTCGAAATAGGCTCGGTTGTAAACGAGCCCATCTCAAGGTAGGTCTGGTTCGGCTCGTTGACTCGCGTGCCGGCTCGATAAGGCTTACCGTATATGTGTGTGTAGATATATATAGTGAAAGTGTAAAATACAATATCCCTTTTACGTACATTGGGTAAGCGATAAAATTACGTATGTTGAAAAACCGTAATCACTGAAAATAAAATCATGAATGTTAAAAATCATAATTACGCATGTTGAAAAACCATAATTACGCATGTTGAATACAGAACCATGAGTGATTATTGGGGTGTTTGGTAACATCTGAATGGTTAAGTGCTGAACTAGTAAGATGTCTAAACCATTAAGTGTTGAACCAGTAAAAGTTCTTAACCATTAAAAGCCTGTATAATGCTTAACCGTTCAGAGGAAAATGTATGACCAATTCAGATTAGAGATCTTAACCATTCAGACTCTGTATAAATCTTAACCATTCAGAGGCAAATGTCTGAACCATTCAGACATCTGCTCGTGAAACAAACACTCTGAACCATTAAGAGTCTGATTAAGAGGTAAACACACAGCCCCTGTGTTTTTCAAACATGCATGATTTAGGTTTTTCCAACATGCGTGATTAGGGTTTTGTGTGTTTATAACGTGCGTAATTTAATCTCGTACCCATTGCATGTTAAGGAATATTATGCGTTAACTGGCCCATATATATATAGGATGAGGTTCATGAGTGAACAACATACTTGTTTGTGAACCGTGTGAACCAATATGAGCCATTGATCATTTTTTTAGATGTGAAAGATGTGATGGTAATTAATCAGTTTAAATTAGGAAGTTATATCTTTTTGTTAACATTAAACTAACTACCTCTTGTGATCTTTAAATAGTTATAAATTTTTCATACGTTAATATTTTTTTTATTTAAATACACCATAAAAACGAGTTTTTTTATTCTCTTTAATTTGAGTATGATATTGCTATAGTTTTTTTTTTAATAAAAACGAACATATGCATTTTTCGTTTTCCAGCGTTTTATTGTTTATATACACAGGTGTACATGAGTACATTATACAGATGTACAACAGTGTACAATGTACGAACAATAGCCTGTACACTTGTGTACATGAGTACAATACATATATGCACAAGATTGTACATTGTAGGAACAACAGACTGTACACTTGTGTACTCATATATTTAATTAATAACTGACATCCCTGTTTTAAAGGGATTTGATTTTGTTATATTTAAAAAAAATCAATATTCAGTTACGATAGGATACCAAAATTACCAATAGTACACATTTATGTGAATGCCTCTATCAGCCCCACTTTTTTCTTATATTTAATTTAATATTTACAAGTTTGTCATTAGCATTAATTTTGATCATCTAACAAATAAAGGGCCAAGATCTGTTCATTTTGTTCACAAGTTAACTATGTTCACTCTAGAACTCTACCATATATATATATATATATATATATATATATATATATATATATATATACATAGGGGTCCGCTAAAATGAGAACCACCTCGAGTTGTAAGAACCATGAGAACGACACCGTACGGGGCGAGGTGGACCAATTTTTTTTTTCACAAACGTAGATGCGTGTATTATAAACACATTTGTAAAAAAAAAAAATTCAAATATTTTTTTTAGCACCACAAGTGTGTGTTTACGGGTACCGTAAATTTTCCGGTAGGATTTACGGTACCCGTAAACACAAACTTGTGGTGCTCAAAACTACACACACGAAATTTTTTTTTTAATTTTTTTTTACAAATGTGTTTATAATACACGCATCTACGTTTATGAAAAAAAAAATTGGTCCACCTCGCCTCGTACGGTGAAGTTCTCACGGTTCTTACAACTCGAGGTGGTTGTCATTTTAGCGGTCCCCTATATACATATATATATATACATACATACATATACATACATACATACATATGATCTTCAAGATCAATGGATGAGATTAAAAGTAACTAAAAATAATATTAAATATTTTTTGTCTTATTATGTCTTTAATATTTTAATCTAAAAGGGTAATTTAGTAAAATAACTCTATTTTGTCCTTTTGTCTTTATTGTTTTCTCTTAGTTTTTTGTATTATTATATTAGTTATTATTTTTAAACATAATTTTTTTTATTAAAGACATTTTTAAATTCAAATTTTTTGAAAGATTTTTTATATTTTTTACATTTTAAGTTTTACGTTAAAATTTTTACGTTTTATGTAAAACTTTTTACCTTTTACTTTTTACGTAAAACGTTTTACGTTTTACGTAAAAAAATTTACGTTGTACGTTTTTACGTTTTACGTTAAAAAGTTTACGGTTTAATTTTTTTTTACAAAAACTTTTTTACGCACAAACGAACGCACCCAGAAATCGCAAACTCGGGAGGTGTCTCAGATATATTGTTATCATCATCGACTAGGGGGGAAAATAAAAAACCAACAACATCAAAACAAAGTGTATCTCGAAAAAAAAGGGGTTTTGCTCAGATTATCCGAAAATTAAAAGGCTGCAAAAGTGGGTTTGCAGGTTCAAAAAACCTACCCTCTGTCGTCCTTGCCGTGCCATTAAGATCTACGTTTTTTTTTTGCATCATCGCCGCCCAAATCCAAACGGATCAACCCCACATAGTTCACTGTTCGAAAATCTACCAAAAAAGCACCAGCAAAACCCACAGATTCAAACATTCAAAAATCACCCAGCAAAAATCACTGTTCGAATCTACCAAAAAATGAGTGTTCAAAACATTCAAACTCACCATCAAAACCCATCAAAAATCATTGTTCGAAAATCTACCAAAATCACTGTTCAAACATTGAAACATTCAAAACCACATATTCAAACATTCAAAACATCAACAGCAAAAAACATTAATAAAGCATACCCAAATATCTAAGAGAAACAGTGCCAACCAAACTCCACCACCGTCGCCGTGAAAAACCCACCACCGCCACCACCGTCTCCGTCAGTCCTCACCACCACCACCGTCTCCGTTGCCATCAAAACCCACCACCACAGTCGCCGCTAAAACCCACCACCACAGTCGCCGCCAAAACCCACCACCACCGTCGCCGTCAAAACCCACCACCACCATACTGGTAAATCAGACAGGGTCAACGTACTAGTAAATCGGAGCCGACACATTGACTTCCGAACACCCCACCCCCATCGACTTCCGAACACCCCATCCCTAACACATCGACTTCCGAACGGGGTGGCGAATGGGGGCGGCGAATGGCGGCGGTGGTGATGTCGCCGGAATTTGATGAAGATGATGAAGAGTTGCTTTGAGAGAGGATGAAGCTTCATCAAAATCTTCATCAGGAGAGATAAGTTTCAAAATGAAGAGAGAGAGAGAGAGACAAAGATGGCTTTTAAAGAGATGAGTTTCAATTGAAGAGAGAGGTAGACAAAGAAAGCTCTTAAATGATCTGACAATTTGAAAAAGGTGATGGTTTTAATTGAGGAGAGAGGTACAGATTTGACATTTGGGGTAAATGACCAAACTACCCTTTTGTTGGAAGAATATGATTGGTGGAGAGTGGTTCTCATGGTTCTTACAACTGGAGGTGGTTTCTATTTTAGCGGCTCCCTATATATATATATATATATATATATATATATATATATATATATATATATATATGGTGGGGTTCTAGATTGAACACTAGCGTATTTGTGAAGTGAGTGAACAAATCCTGACCATTGATCTACATCATCAAATCATAAAATACACTAGTGTATTTTCATCATCAAATCCTGGCCATTGATTTACACTTGTGTACTGATAATCAAGGGTGAGGTTTAGTTCACTAGTGTTCACAATCAAGGGAGTTATTCACTAATGAAGCTAACCCTATATATATATATATATATATATATTTATATATATAAATGTATATGTATATATATATATATATATAGTCACAACTTGTTTGGCTTGAGTATCGTTAATTTGAAGAAAATGAATCACTAGACTAAAGTAAAATTTTCAAAATATAAGTGATGAACGCTAAAGCTAGTAAATGACTAATTGTAGAAGACAGAAGCTAACCTTCACATCCTTCGTTTTTTTTTCTCACATCGCTGAGAAGAAAAAAATTAATGGAGTATCTCCCCTGTAAAAGATGGAAAAGACAATGTACATAGTGAATTAATTATTTATACTTCCATATTTGGCCATTTGGGTAGATTACATTGCAATTATGGCCCTTAGTCTACGAAGAGTTTCATCTTTTAGTGTTTTCTAATTAGTAAATTCATGGTTCTTTGTTAGTTCGAGCTCAATCGAGCCGAGCCGAGCTAGTTAAATTTTAATCAAAGTTGAGCTCGCAGCTCGATTCCCATGCAAGAGCCAAGAACAGCCAGCGGCTGCCTTCAAAACCGTAACTGTGCGTTTCCTCTTCCAAAAAATAAGGCTCAATCTATCCACACACTGGCTTGCCTATTTGTACACCTTTGTGCCCTAAACGCCTCGTACAGGCCTAGACAAGATGTCTAGTCACTGAATTTAAGGGGTTCAGAACTAGGTGTCAGACAGTGAATTTAAGGGATGTATACGCCTAATACAAGCCTAGACGGGGCGTCTTGAAGGGTGATGTTTTTTATTGAAAAATTGGGTGTTTTGGTGGGGTAATTTGATGTGTTTTTGATGAATAGTTGTATTTTTTGTATAAACATTATTAGTGTTATTATAACTAATGCCGAAACCAAACTCAAAGCCGAGTATTAATTTCATCGACCGTGAATCAGAAGAATGATTTTTGTATTAATTAATATTAGTGTTATTATATTTTATATGATTGTTGTACAATTAATATTAGTGTTATTATAATTAATATGATTTTTGTATAATTAATATTAGTGTTATTTGTAGGTCCATTTATCTCGGAGGATCGATTACGAAACCTAATCCCTGTTTATCACAAACACAATCACGAGTGCGGAATCCCCGTGACGATGCAAACCAAACATAGTATAGCAAATAAAACAACAGATAACCAAAGATTCACTTTAGATTAAAAGGACGAGAACAACATCAAACATATACACACAATGCTTGAACGATAAACTCTCAGTTTCTCTCTATGCTCTCATACCTTAACTGTTAAACATAACCAGCTATATATACTGTCCACTAGTGAACTCCTATGTGACGAAGGTTATGCATGGCGAAGATTGATTCTTCGCCATACACATAACACGACGAACAATTAAGGTTCGCCAAGCATAATCATGACGAAGATTGGATCTTCGTCAATCATTAATCAAGACAGATTATATCACTAAGTTAAAACAGAAGACATAAGACAAGACTAACTATATGTAAAACACTATGCACACTAGCATATGTTTAACATACATTACAAATACAGAGAAAAAATGTCATACCAAGTAAGATAGGAGGATATCCAACTAGGTAGACTTGACGGAACTTACAGACTCGATTACAAAAGACCGTATAACATATAACGTATCGAGATAGGATATGTTTGTTGACTTCGTCTTGTATCGAGTCATGTATCGAGATAGGATAGAACGGAGCTCGGTAGACTAGAAAATAGAAGTTTAGGGTTAAAGGACCAGTTCGCACGAACTGGATGAACCAGTTCGCACGAACTGGATGAACCAGTTCGTACGAAGTGGCCAGGTCGCACGACCTGGCATGTTCTGTTTCATGCGGACTTGTGACTCCTATATATACCTGAGCTCATATCTTCATTTGTAACATTCTGATTCCCGAGATGAGGTGTTGCAGAAGTGTCGAGTGATCTGTAATTACTTTCAAATCAATCTAAACGACATTTAAAGTAATTCTTAATGTGTATCAAGCTGAAATCGTATCCGAATCATTGAATTCCTCCTTTGATTTGGATTAGAACTCTTCTGATCGACTCATTAGATCGATTCAACGATCCTACAAGTGGTATCATAGCTCAGGAGGAAGAGTTCTTACCGATTCAGCTTGTTTTCACCAAAAATTCTGATTTCTACTTATTCTTTTACACTTTTCATCAAATTAACTGAGATTTTAGGTTAAAATGGACTGATTTTCTCATATAACACACGAAATACTGTTTTAACCAATCCTTGAAAAAAGCAGACCCTGATTCAACTTAAAACTTGATCAATTTTTCAAAAATCACATCAAATCATTCGACATGTCTTCACTTCGCACGAGCTGAATATCATTAGTTCGCACGAATTGAGTTTTGTATCTCAGTTCGCACGAAGTGGAGACATCAATTTGCATTAAGTTTCCTTCAGTTCGCACGACCTGAATTCAGGTTGCACGACCTGAATTCAGGTTGCACAGTTTGGTAGATTTCAGTTCGCATAAGGTAAAGGTTCAGGTCGCACGGATTGACAACGATCCAGTTCGCACCAAAAGTTCAGTTCGCTTGAAATTGTCCAGATCGCGTGAAATTTTAACCAGGTCGTACGAAGTGGGTTATAGGTCTCCAGATCATGTGAAACTTCATCGGTTCGTTTGAAACTTCAGTTCGCTTGAACATTGTGCTATTGTGAACTTTCTACACCGAAACATGGAAGAAGAGTTTTACAATGCTTTTGCTACTTCTCCGGCTACTCCAATTACAGTTATCGAAACTGTTGAAATCGAAAATGAAACGGGAACTTTCCAAAAGCCTCCGAAGCTTATGTACATTGAGGATTTTAAAGGATGGCAAAATCGTTTTGAAAATTGGGTGCAAGCTAATAAGTTTGATGCATGGGTTTCTATAGAGAAAGATTACATTAGACCGAAAGATAATCTTGAAAATGAAAAACCATTAAGTGAATATACACTGAATGATAAATTAAGATACACCAGTGAAAAAATGATGATTATTATTCTCCAACAAGCAGTGAAAGAAGATATTTTCGTTTTGCTTCAACATGAAGGAACAGCTAGATCAATTTGGTTAGCGTTGATTCAAAAGTTTAAGGGAAGTGATGATATGATAAAAAAATAAACGTGCATTACTAAAGAAATCATTTGATATGTTTACAACTTTTGAAGGTGAGACAACTAGGAAGATTATTGAGAGATATTGTCATATTGTTCAGGAGATGAAAAGATTGGACATCAAGAAAGAAGATGAAGAATGGGTTGATAGGCTAGCTGATGCATTACCACAAGATAAATGGGGAACATATCTGTTGATTTTAAAACATAACCGAAAATCTGAAGATATGAATTTGTGTAAGTTCATTCAGAAGCTTGAAGAACATGAATTGGATGTTCAGAAAACTGCTATCATGAAGAATCCGAGTGCTCAAGAAGATGTTAGTTTATACTATAGAGGAAGCAAGGTTGAGACTACTCTGAGTCTGAAGATTCAGACTGCTTTCAGTGCTGATGGTACTTCCGGAACAAATGTTAGCACAACTACAACTCAGAGTGGTGTATATTCTTCGTCTTATTCAAGTTTTGATCCAAATTTCTCAACACCAAGTTCTCAACAACAAAGTTCAACAAAGTTGCAATGCAATGTGACATTAAACATTCAAAATGGTCAAAAATTTTCTCCAGATATTGCAAAGCAACACATGGCATCTCTTGTTACTGTGTTAGAGTCGTATGAAAGCTTGGTTGCTGGACGAATTGGTAATCCGATGCTCACTAAAGAGGATTATGACCAGATTGATTCTAAGGAACATGAATTGATGGATATCAAATGGTGTTTAGCTAGTATTTTGAGAAGAGCAGAAAAATTCAAAAAAATCACCGGAAGAGATGATCTTCGTGAAACTGCTACATATCAGCTAGGTTTTGACAAATCGAAGGTTACTTGTTTTCGTTGCAGAGAAAAAGGGCATTTTAAACGAGAGTGTACAAACAGAGAAGCAACCGGAAGACAAGATCCGTTTGGAAACAACGATTATCATCGAAAAGCAATTTATCATCAGGTTGCTCAACAACCATATCAACAACAATCTTCACACTCAAAAACTATTCAAATTGAAGATGAAAAAAAGGGTAGAGCTTGTTTTGGTTGGTTAAACCAAGTTGATGAGAGAATTTCAGAAGGTTTTAATTGGGATAATTATGATCCTAACCGACCTTCATGTTCTAAAGCATTTGTTGCTCGACTCTTTGAAGATTCAACCTCAGGAGAAGAATCAGTCAAATCTAAGAACCGTCCTAGAAGGCAACCGATTTTTAAGTCTTAAGGAAGTGATGAAGACACTGATGATGAGGAAGAGTATATTAACAAATCTAGAAAAAATCTGGATCCTTACAGTTTTAGTTTGTTTTTTGCAGATAAAATCGAGATGTTGAAAGAGAAAAGGGTTGCTAGACTGAAGAGAGAAATGGAAGCAAGAAGGGTTGTTGAAGAAGAAATTGAAGCAAGAAGGATTGCTGAAGAAAAGGCAAAAGCTGAAGAAAAACCGACAGAAAAGGTCGAGGATGAAGAGAGTGAAGTGAAGGTAGAATTTGATAAAGAACCACTTGTGATTGAGAAGGTGGTGGAGAAAATAGTTGAAAAAATCGTCGAAGTTGAAAAGATAATTGAAGTTGAGAAATTAGTTGAAGTTGAAAAAATTGTTGAAGTGGAAAAGATTGTAGAGGTCACTAAACCTTATCTGAAATGTTTGGAACCATGCAAACATTGTGAAGGGAAAGATCAGAGGTTTAGTGAGCTAGAGAAGTTGAAAGAAAAATTGTTGTTTGATGTTAAGTTTGTGAAAGAATCTTATGATGTGCTGAACAGAACGGTTAATCAGTTGGAAAAGACAAACTCAGAAAGGGAAAATGCTTTGACAATGATGGTGTCAACGATGATGACTAAACAGAAGGCCATCAATTACTATATTGATGAGTGTGCAAAGTTGAAGCAGGAATTGGAGACTGAAAATATTGAGAATGAAAGAATCAGACGATTCCTGCAGAGTTATTCAAGTTCTGATTACTTGATTGATAGAATTTATCCAACTGTTGCAGGTTTTGA
Organism: Helianthus tuberosus; assembly: GCA_030545235.1. Classification (NCBI taxonomy): domain Eukaryota; kingdom Viridiplantae; phylum Streptophyta; class Magnoliopsida; order Asterales; family Asteraceae; genus Helianthus; species Helianthus tuberosus. The sequence continues at coordinate 32,528,054 of CM060352.1, read as the reverse complement.
AGCCTTTCAAGATAAGAAGTCTGAAGATACGGATACTGGTAAGAAACAAAATGCAAATTATAAAAGGTGTCCGCCTCCGATCTGGGAAGGTTATTCTCCCAGAAAACCAAATTCGGAAGAACTAAAAAAGGCAGTCAATATAAAGTTAAAGTCTGAAACAACTGATGAGTTACCAGACAACATTGACGTCATATTCACATCGTCTGACACTGATCATGAGTCTGAGTTATTAAAGAAAGTGGTCGATCAGGTGTTGGATAAGGATGAGGAGTCAGAGTCTAAATCTGAAAAGTCGAGTTCGTCAGACAAAAGCTCAGTTTCATCGGTCAAAAGGGTTTACAATAAAGATTTTCTGATGTCGAAAAATAATTTGAATGACGAAACGTTCAAAGTAGCATATACTTTGAATGATTCTGACAAATTATATTCTGATGAAGAATTTCCAATAAGAAGTGTTAAAACTGAAATGATCAACAAGGTTTTCAAATTAACAGAATTTAATATTTCTGAAATAAAAGATGCAAATCTTACTGAAAAACCTAAAAAATACACTTCAAGAGTTCAACAATGATTGAACAAGAAAAAAAGTTACAGTTCTGGTTCTGGTTATCAAAAGAAACCAAACCATAACAGTAATTTCAAAAAGAAAGGTTTAGGTTTTATTCCTCCCAAAAATCATAAAAATGAGAAAATTTATAATTCAAAAACTAAATTTGTTTCAGGAACAAGTTCAGAAGAAGAGAAGGAGAAACAGTTCTGGAAACAATCAAACAAAGAGTTTCTTGCTGGAAAGAAAAAGAATATGATGATGAAATCTGATCCGAGAGTTGAAAGAAGAACCTGTTTCAAATGTCAAGAGGTTGGACATATTGCTTGGAATTGCCCAAAGTCCACCAACACAAAACAGGGAGTTTCTTCTAACTCTAAATTGAAAGAGAAGTGTGTTGATAAAAAGGAACAACCAGTAGAAAAATTTTAAGAGTTCAAAAATTCAAATTTCGAAGTTGGTGAAAGTTCGAAACAGTTTTACAAAAGAAGTACAAATCTAAATAAACAAAAATGGGTTCTTAAAAGTTCAGATGATAGTTCTGGCGATGAATCTGACTCGTCAAAGTCAGAGGAGCCACATGTTGTGCAAAAGGATGAAAATTCCGTTCCAGCAATGGATGATGAAAATTTTCCACCATTGTCAAACGGAAATTTGAAATCAAAACTTGGTAAAGTTGAAATTTCAGATCAATTTTTCTCTGGTAAGGAAGAATTTGATGCTGAAAAGGCATTTAATGGCAAAGTGTTACACATTTTTGGAAAGATGGCTGATGGGAAGGTGAAGGGAGTTAAAGAGTTTTATGAATCAAAAATTGTTAAACCAAATGCTGATGGTTCACCCATGATTCCTCAGGAATGGGTGAGATTCTTTAAGAAGTAAAATCCGGACTTGCCGGAGCTCCCAAGTTGGTAATCGTGGAGCATGAATCGGCATCATTCTTGAAAAATGTTTTTTTGTGGAAAACCTACAAGTGTTAGATTTTTACAAGTGGTTGAAAAACAAAGTGATGAATGAATCCCCATGTTTGTTGAAATGACTAAACTAATTTTCCGGAAAAACCATTTGATTAAAACAAACTTAAGTGTTTTGAAATCATAATGGGAAAATAGTTTGTTGTCAGGGGGAGTTCTGATTATTTATGCCAAGTGGATGGCGAATTGAAGCAATTCACATCGGTCTGTCAAATTTTCTTTAAATGATTTTGAATTTTAGGTGGAGTAAGAATTTTCAGAAAATCCAAAAACATTAGAAAATTTGAAAAAGCCAAAAACATGATAAAAATCAAAATGAGTTTTGTTGTGAAAAAGAGGAAATGATAGTGCATCAGTGGACAATCACTGCATGCTAAAGAATTGGAAAGTCAAAAGTGATAAACGGTCTCACTGATGATATGCCAGTAGGTTTTTACACGTTTAGTAGATTGTTTTCGAGATATAAACCTAAATATCATTACTTACTTATTTCGCGGGGAACATCTCTCGGATATATAGGTAACCCCTGAAATCTTGTTTGAAGGGCTTTTTATTTCTGACATACTAGGTCTTTGTACGTGATGATATCTGGGGTATTATACCAGTACTTCTGATTTTGCGGGAGCAATAGCCTAGTCCTCGTATAATACTTTGCCTTGCTATAATTATAAAGCCCACCCTCAGCATAAAAATTATGAAACATTGAAAAATGCTAATCATGTGCTGTTGAAGAAAAGATTCTCTAAAGGGAACACACCGAAAGTCGAACCATCATCTCTCTGATTTTGCGGAAGCAATAGCCTGAGCTCTCATGTTCTCGCATTTAACCCCTTACATATATCATTAGTGTACATTCACCTGTAAGACTGAATATAGAAGTCTGGATACGGGAGTATATTCTGAGGTGGGACACGCGAATAAGTTTAAGTCCTTAAAACACTAATCCGTATCTCGAATCAATTGAACTTTGTGTGAAAATTTAAGTGGATCAGTATACTGATAATCTAAGTGAATCGTTTAGAACTTAAAGTGTTTTAAAGCTTAACGGTGCTAGTGATTTGTCATAAACTGATATGATCCTCTTACACAAACTCAGAAAAATATGTCTGTATATAGTTTATTTCCCTAAATCCAAAAAGAGTTTTAGTGTGTTTTAGCATAAAATTTTGAAAAATCAAAAAGATTTTATTTCATCTTATTTTCGACAACTGATGTTGGAAAGCTGATTTTCAAAATTCTGAGTGCTGATCATGATGAACAACAGTGGGTTGGGAGAGTGTGATTGAAATAAAAAAAAATACCCAAAAGTAAATTTCAAATGAGAAATGATTTATTTGAGTGTTACAAATACATGTGGTCATTCATAGATTAAAATTGTTATATATAAAAACCCTATGTTTGGGTATAGATTTGTGCAGGTTGCCAGGTTTCAGATCCTGTTGCTACGGAGAGCCAGGAGATATTTCTGAATCTGTGAAGATCCCCGATTCTAAGCCTGAGCAGAGTTTGAGCCAGGTCACGATCATAGAAAGAAAGCTATGTCAGATTGCGATCCCGGAACAACTTAAGGGGGAGTCTGCTAGCAAAGGGGAGTTTGAAGTCGTAAAATCCAGTTTCTGATTTTGGAACTGTGTTCAAGATAGAAGCTGCTGATGATGATGAGCAAGAATAAGAAAGAGATTTGAAGGATGCTTACAGTGTTAGATACTTTGGAAGGAGCACGAAGAGTGATCAAGACTGAAGACTTGACGTACTGAAGAATGGTACTGAAGACTCGTCAACATCCAAGTGGGAGTCTGTTGGTGCATATGTCTGTTGACTTCGTCTTGTATCGAGTCATGTATCGAGATAGGATAGAATGGAGCTCGGTAGAGTAGAAAATAGAAGTTTAGGGTTAAAGGACCAGTTCGCACGAACTGGATGAACCAGTTCGTACGAAGTGGCCAGGTCGCACGACCTGGCATGTTCTGTTTCATGCGGACTGGTGACTCCTATATATACCTGAGCTCATGTCTTCATTTGTAACATTCTGATTCCGGAGCTGAGGTGCTGCCGAAGTGTCGAGTGATCTGTAATTGCTTTCAAATCAATCTAAATGACATTTAAAGTTGTAAGTCCCGAAAAACCCGTGAAAGAACAAAAAGAACAAAAAGAAATATTTCATTGAAGAACTCAGTGCCGCTGCTTAGATCGAACACAGTCTCGAAGAATGTCTGGTACGATCTCCAAGAACCTTGCACACAATCCCTAGGATTGTCTGGTACAAGGCTCTCTATTTGGGGCTATATCATTACAATGGAGAGCTCTGCTACAATAACCTAGATAAGACTATTTATAGGAGCCTCTACCCTATTGGCCCACATGGCCTAGCCCAAGCCCAAAACCTAATCTAAACCCAATTAATACATAAATTAATACAATAAAGATAAGAGTAAAACTTCTGGACCTAACAAAAGTAATTCTTAATGTGTATCAAGCTGAAATCATGTCTGAATCATTGAATTCCGCCTTTGATTTGGATTAGAACTCTTTTGATCGACTCATTAGATCGATTCAACGATCCTACACACATAAATGTACCAACAAACTCCCCCTTGTCTGTTGCTTGGTCTTCGCTCTTTAAGTCTTCAGTGCTTTGCAGACCAGGTGCTTCCAGCATGAATTCCACGGTAATAACAGCAACAAGCGACGCGTTGAAATCGTAACGCTTGATGTGCGTCTTCGTCTTCATAAAAGATATCATGCCAGAATAACTTGTTGATGTCGGCCGCAGACATATTCACTATCCACATCGGATCGAGCATGCAGAAATTCTCTTGATCGTCTTTGAACACAATAACGGCTTCGTGCGTATCGGAGTCATAACACCATAAAACCATGTTTTCTAAGAAGTTCTACTTCATCATCAGTGGGATCTTGTCCATAACCTTTGCCGGCTGAAAAACGAGCTTGTATCTTGCCGTGTTGGTTGACGGATCCAAAGTGTACTTTATCTGCTGATAAATAGGAAATTGTGGCTTATATAACTCGTCTTTCCAGCCTATCCTCCGATTTATCTTCAACTTTCGAGCAAACAACGTTGCTCCTTCAAACTTTGAGTGATTAATCAGTTCCAGCTTTGTTAATGCTGCAACATCATAGAACGGTAAGGACAGAATGCTCAGCAATGATTTGAAATACTGAATATCGTGTTCACGTTTGACGGCCATGCAATGGATTTCTTTGACAAACATCCAACAAAGTATCTTCCCGTGCAAATTTTCTTTCTCGTATTTCACGTAATCAACTTGAGCTTCAGCTGGCGTAGGCTTTGTAACCTTGGACAGGAACTGTTTTCTCTATTCTGTGAACGCATCAGGTGGATTATCTTTAGTATCACGATTTTTCAAATGTTCGTCGATGTCGTCCACATTTTCTTTCAACCAATCTTCATTGAAAGGAATGAACTCTATTCCGTCTTCTCGCACGTAAGTAGATTTGTTATTATCACCTTCAAAGACAATCTCTTCTAGATTTTCTAAGTCTGATGTTTCGGGTTCACTGGGGATCTGATCAATAGCAGCATCTTCTACTGCTTTCATTTCATTAAGTGCTAAAATCTGTTCATTCGTGAGGTCAGCAACTAATTCCCCTTATTCCAGACTTTCTCCAGTTACAGGATGAACAACCTGTAATGCAATATCAGCAGAGCTAAGAACAGTGGATGTACCAGCCAAGGAGCTTTCAATGTAAGAACTGCTCTCTAGCTGTTCTATTTCTTCTAAAGCTCCATCGGAGGTTCCTTGTGTAGATTCAATATGTGGAGGCAAGGCAACAATCTGAATAGATTCAGTAGCTGGTGGTTATTAAGATGTAGCGGAGGGGTCTGGGTTACCCGAATCTTCATAATCATGATCACGTTTCTTCAAGGCTTCGTGTTGTTTGCATCGGTCAGCCCACATAATGTTAACACGCTTTCTGACGATCTCGAAACCATCATTGATTTTCTTGACCCCATCTCTTATCTTGGTATTGCGAGAGTTGTACCACTCTTTCATATCATCATGCTTTGCTTTAAGAGTTTTGGCCAATCTTTGAACAACAGTGCTTCTTTCTTTCGAATGATTCATATCAATACCACGAGCATTATCAGCAGCTCGCATTTGCTTTAATTGGTGTTTTCTTTCTTCATCAGCAGCCTTTAAACGTGCATTCTCAGCCTTAAGTTGTTCAATCTCAGCTTGTTGGTGTGTAATCTCAGCTTGTTGACACTCAACAGTTGACTTCAACGTATTCATCTCCAACTGTTACTTGATAACGTCGTTCTTTGTAATGTTCATGAACGCCGATTGCCTATCGATTTGTTTCGCAGCAGCCTGTAATTGAGAGAATAATAAATCTACCTTCTCATCTTGTTCCATTTCTGAGAACATTTTGCTTCGGCGTTCAGATCCATGCTGAGATGTTGTTTCTCTGATGACAGATGCCATTGTTCTTTGAGGAGCGGCTTAAGGAGTGACAGTTTGTGTTTCAGCAGCAAAAGAAACCACATGTGGTGGTTCTATTGTTTTTGCTTCATGTACTGGTTCTGAGGAAGTTGGTTGAGTAGATGAAGAACCAACTGTCTTTCGGCTCTTCTTTTTGCGTCGAACAGCAGTTTCCTTTCTTTTTAACTGGTCAGCTTCAGTATCTGACGGTACATAATCAACATCCTTTTCAGTTTCCTCAGTTGGAATCCTACAAACCTTTTGAACATTACGATCATCATAATAGAATTCAAATCCAGGCTCTGGATCATTATCGTCTGACTTAGATTCAGCTCATTCATCACCACCAACATCACTAGCGCCAGGTGCACTAGTTGTTGTGTCACACCCCCAACCGATGGCGGAATCATCGGGGCGTGGCACTGAGCGAAACAGATTGTCCAGAAGTTTCCATAACAATTATAATTACAAATTATTTAAAGCAACATGTCCCATACCACGTCATAAAAGATAACATAATTATTACAGACAAGATCTAGTCAAATTGTTCTGTTCCGACAACTCAGATTTCAAAATACAGACAATTGTTTATTTGTTTCTGGACCTTTCCTAGCCTCAATTTCACAGCAAGCCAAGCATATAAACATCCTAAGCACCTGTCACATACGTTAAAGTAAAAGTCAATACACATAGTGTAAAGGTGAGCATACAAGTTTATTAGATATAATAGAGTTCAAAATCGTTACGCATAACCAGCACGTACACAGTGTGAAATGAAGCACGTAAGTTATCGACATGATCCTATCAATACAAATGACTACGGGTTGACTGCGCAAGGCAGTTCGTAATGCATGATCACCACTGTGACCCATGTATTTAATTGTCCTTAACAACCCCTGAGTGAACAGGTGCTGAGTCCAAACTATAGTACTATCGTTGCTAAGGCAGGTAGACAGCAATCCATGTGTAAACATAACAAACATGCATTCATTGAGTCACGTATAACAAGCAGTAACGGTTAGCGTTTAAATAGTGTTGCGTTGTGTGATTGATGTGATTTGAATATAGATAACGTATGTAACACCCAAAAGTGCGAAAGCAAAAAGGGTTAGAGTATACTCACATCGATTGGTGGATTGAAGGGAGCGCTAGAGAGTAAGGTTAGCCTGATCAGAATGATAGCATAAACGATAAGTGATATGTACATCGGTGAGAGGTGTTTGTGGATCCGACGGTAATCCGATCGGGTGGCAATCCGATCGGGTAGCCGGTCGATCGGATGGTCATCCGATTGGATGACCTTTCGAGTGGATTGTTTCTTCTTTTGGGAAGGATGTGTTTGTGTATGATGGCTTGTCTTTTGAAGTTTTCGTTGTAGCATTTTGAAAACATAGAAGTATCTCTACCTTTCAGGTCGATCGATCGAACGACAATCCGATTAGTTGGACACTTTAGTGAGAACAAGTTCACAGCAGTTTATCACTCGATCGGATTATAGTCCGATCGGGTGACAATCCGTTGGTATTGAACATGTTGAAAATTGTTGAAGTGCTGAAGTCAGAACATCACATGGTCGAGTGGTAATCCGATCGGGTGGTAATCCGATCGGACAGCATTTCGTTCAATGTTCAATCCTCAAAAGTTTGAAAATAAAAGTTGAGTGTGGGTCCCAAGGTGCAATCCAATCGGGTGGCAGTTCGGTCGGGTGGCAATCCAATCGGACGGCAATCCGATCGGACGGCAATCCAATCGGACGACAATCCGATCGGACGATAATCCGTCCTAGATGTCACGGTCGTCTTCTTCCATGGTCGTTTTGATAGTTTTTCGTTTTATCGAGATGATTTGATAACATGTTAGGCAACAGAAACCTCGTCAAGACTTAGTAACCTGATCGGACAGGAATCACCCAAATCCGACCAGTTAACTGTTCAAGATGGTGTTCCATGTTTAACCCGAAATCGATAATCTCATGGATAGAATCCAGATCTTGAACCAACACATCAACAAGAAGGAGTAGAAGGTTCGAACAAGCTTCGATTCTATCGGTTTTGAGTGCATTGAGTGTAAAAGAGTTGAAAGAATGTTAGAAAACCATCTTTCAATCCTTTTCACCATGAATATGTTCAGATCTATGCAAGATCTTCGTTTATTTATGTGGAAATCGTTCAGATCTAAGTTGTCCTCGAAGGATTGAAGCCAAAATGTGAAGTTCATAAGAACACCATTTTCACACCCCGATATTTCCAAGTATTACCGGTGGGCCCGGTGGGGGAGTATCGTGACGTAGTTGATATCATTATAGTCAAACGACATAATATTTAAATGCACAGCGGAAGCAAAAGATGTATTCATTTCAGCCGAATAAAATTGTAATATTAAGTGTCACAAATAGTTGAAAATAATCCACAGGTGGATCAAATAAAAAGAAACATTATTCAACAGGCTGAAATGCATCCAAGCTTGCGAGACTCATACTGATGCTAAGGAGAATGCCAGCCTATTTCGAGTAGTACCTGCACTTAATCTTTTTGGGAAAATACGTCAGTTTACACTGGTAAATACAATCAACTGACTCATTTTGAAAGGTTTAGAAAATTGATTTAAATGCACGAGGCACAAACATTTTTTATAACTTGGGACAATTATTTGAATATAATCTTGTAAACGAATTACATGTTTCTTATGCGTTCAGTAGCCCGGTTCGTTCCGGGTTAAAGATCAATAGACACACCACATTATTTATTTAGGCACTGACGGGTGTACGCCTACACCCCGTGCTGAGGTCGTGGCCATTTCGTAAAATGATATCAAGGATATCCGGGACATGGTCATTAACCCCCCAAAGACGTTTAAGCAACAAAACATATTTTTAAACGGGTCATTTCGATAATGCTTAACCACCAATCGATTAAGGTCGAATGCCCGACCAAGCGGTATCTTAGATACCGTACCCCAAGCCCGTTTAAGGGAAAATAAGTTAAAAGTATTTACCTGAGCAAAGTACAATCACAATTAGCAAGTGCAGATAGATTTTACCGGGTCTCCTATTCTGGAACGAAGGTTTATAGTAACCTATTAGAATCCTAACGGGTCTTTAATTAAGCCTAAACTTAGACCAGTTAGTTTTAAAGGAAGATACGGTTCGAACACATGATTAAGCGAAGACCGGAATAGAATGTGATTTAGACCCGACAAGTTTGAAGACTTGTATAATATGGGTAAACTAAACACATTCTGGATTTTGAGATAAAAATGATAAGGTTTGACCCGTTTCGGCTAATTTATGCAAACTAGTTACATAAACCGCACGGAACGCGAATAACGCATAAGGAGTAACCGAAAGAGTCACGAACAGGTTTCCTAAGTTAATATGCCTTAAATATGTTGTGATATCAGTATAATATCTTCCATTATGCCCAAAACGAGTTTAATCTCAATTTAAGTCCCGAAGGGGTATTTTCATCATTTTAAAGATTATATAAGAAATAATTTATCATTCTATGATTCGGGTCTAAAATAATCAGTAAAATAACTTAATTTAATAGGTTACATCAGTTGGTAATAAGTCTTATATGACAAAATGGTTTTATTCTTATACTAAGTGTTTAATACGCGTAAAAAGCCATTTTAAGCGATTTCCGGGTTAAACAGGAAATCTGAGTTTTCTGATCAGTTTATAAATTTCAACATACTTCATTTATCATATAAAATCAGTAGCCTAAGGTTTGGTGTCCAACTGTTATGTAAAACTCGTTTTATAAGCAAAAAGGCTATTTATCGGTATTTATCGAATCAAGGCAATAACCTTAGGTTATGATCAGTTTAAAAATAATTAAAAATCTTCAAAATCCCAAAATATTATATTACATCAGTGGGTAAAAGGTTTGGTGTCAAAAATTGGGTTTAGATAGGCTTTATGCTAATTGCGCCGTTTAATTAATAAAAAGCTTTTTAAGTGCGCTATTGAGCATAACTCCTAATCTATACCTCCAACTGATATGAAATCTTAGGACCATGTTTATAAATCAGCAACAAAGATTATTGTCCTTTCATATTTCCAAAATTCTAGTTTTAAGGTCAAATGGGCATATTGGTCAACATTAGGCGTTTAACGGAAACGTCGGACAATCAACGAGTCGAGTAGTATAATCGCAGAGGGTTATACTATCGTACAAGTTGGTCCTAATGAAGCTCTAAGGCATTTCTACACTCATCTAAATCGGGTCAGAACTGAAGTCAAAGCAAAAGTTAAAGTTTTGCGACTTTCGGTTCCGAACCGAGCCTAAACAGAAAATTGTCGGATCAAACAAGCTTAGACCAGTTCTTATACTAATTACCAAGTTATATGAATGATAATATAGGTTATATGTCATCTATATTGCTAATTATACTTAAATTTGAAGATTATGTTTCTGTTGACTTTTTATAACAAACTTTGACCCGACAAATGATCTAGTTAGAGCGGGAATCAGAGGGTGCCCTTTTAAGGGTTTAATGCCCACATAATTACCAACTTATAACTACCTTTACTTTGAGTAATCGCTGGACCATTAGCGATTAATCGCTAAGTCAAACCTTAATTACGACGGTTTGACTTTAAGCTAATTAACTAAGTAAAACAAGATTAAGGAAGCTTACTAAGGTCCTATGCACGACTAGTGATGCTTAGAGAATGGCCTTGAGCTCCAGAAATGATCAGAAGTTGAGTTTGGAATGAATGATCAAATTTGCAACAATGAGGCCTTTATATAGTGTTCTTGATTGCTTGTGATCATGACAAACAACTCTAGGACTGATCCCTGATTAATAACAAGTGTCCCTAGTGCCTTAGAACTAGTTTAGATTGCACATGGGAGTGAAAAACGGCAATGTAAGTCGGTTAAACTTGTTAACAGGCTGCTGTTACGTTTTCTGTTACTGGGGCCGCCTTACGGACCGTAAGCGGAGGGTCTTGCGGTCCGTAAGACCTCTTACGGACCGTAAGACCAGGTCCTTGCGGTCCGTAAGCCTTTATCAAAAGGCAAATTTTTGTAACCTTTCAAGCTTTGAAAGGGCAACTTAGGTATTACGATTTTTGGGGCTTGAATTATCAGTATGGGACCTTTAGCTCATGCCTTGAACAGTTAAGACCACTTTGAAATGTCCTAAAGTTGACTTGGATTCTTTTGAAATGGCCATAACCGAATGTTTGTCAATCATATTCTCATAGGGTCCTTTTATTGTGCAAATTTGAAATATTCATTATAAAAAATGATCGGAGTTGAATATATCAGATGTTTATAGTATAGATTTGGGTCTTGGGATTTATAACGAGGTCGTTCAGAGGTATAAATTAACATGTCGACACTTTTAAATCCTGCCATACATCTTTTAATTCGATCCGGGTTCCTGACACGTTTATTTACTATGACACGTGTCTGTATTTTATTGGACGTGAATTTTCGAGGTGTTACATCCTCACCCCCTTAAAAGAAATATTGTCCCCGAGATTTACTGAAACAAATGAGGGTATTTCTCTTTCATTGTTGACTCTACCTCCCACGTATACTCGGGACCTCTACGGGCGTCCCATTTCACTTTTACGATCGGCACATGCTTCCTTCGAAGCTTCTTAACCTGTCGATCCTCGATCGACACAGGTTTTTCAACAAACTTCAAGCTCTCTTCAATGTGTATATCTATATGTGGTATGACTAGTGATTCATCAGCTAGACATTTCTTCAGATTGCAGATGTGGAATACATTGTGAATACCACTGAGCTCTTCAGGTAAGTTTAACTTATAAGTAACTGATCCAACACATTCGATGACCTCGAATGGTCCTATGTACCTCGGGCTTAACTTGCCTTTCTTACCAAATCGCATCACTCCCTTCCAGGGTGATACTTTAAGAAACACTTTGTCACCTACCTCGAATTTTAGAGGTTTACGCTTTAAGTCTGCGTAGCTTTTCTGCCTATCTCTGGCAGCTTTCAGGCGGTCACGAATCTGGACAATCTTGTCCGTCGTTTCAAAGATTATTTCAGGTCCTGTCAGTTGGACATCTCCAACTTCCGCCCAACAAACGGGCGTTCTGCATTTTCTACCGTACAAGGCCTCGTAAGGCGCGGCTTTGATGCTCATATGATAGCTATTATTATACGAGAACTCGATTAATGGCAGGTGGTTATCCCAACTACCACCTAAGTCAATCACACATGCACGAAGCATGTCTTCCAAGGTTTGGATGGTACGCTCACTTTGTCCGTCCGTCTGGGGATGGTAAGCCGTACTAAAGTTTAAGCGCGTGCCCAAAGATTGTTGGAAACTTTTCAAAAAATGCGATGTGTATCTAGTATCTCTGTCAGAGATGATAGCTACATGTACGCCATGCAGAGATACAATCTTATCTACGTACAATTGGGCTAACATGTCGGAGCTATAGGTCTCTTAATGGGTAGAAAATGTGCTGACTTAGTCAGTCTATCCACTATTACCCATATAGTATCGTTTCCTTTCCTTGTCTTTGGCAACTTGGTAATGAAATCCATTGTCACCATTTCCCATTTCCACGTGGTAAGTTCAGGCTGTTGTAGCAAATCTGACGGCTTCTGATGTTCAGCTTTGACTTGCGCACACGTCAAACATTTAGCTACATAGGTAGCTATAGACTTCTTCAAGCCTATCCACCAGAAATTTGCTTTCAGATCCTGGTACATTTTGTCAGCTCCAGGATGAACGGAGTATTTAGAACTGTGGGCTTCCTGGAGGATAACATCCCGAAGTCCTCCATAAACAGGAACCCATATTCGTCCATTTAATCTCAGGATTCCGTCCTTGCCATGGGATAACTGTTCTTCAGTTACTCCTAGCTTTTCATTAGGATAGTTAGCTTCCAGCACAGCTTCCTTCTGCGCTGCTAACAACCTTTCATTCAAACTATTCTTTATCTCAATGCTCTTGGCATTGATTCTTATAGGCTTCACTCTTTCCTTTCTACTCAAGGCATCGGCGACTATGTTTGCCTTGCCGGGATGGTAACTTATCTCACAGTCATAATCATTCAAAGTTTCCATCCAACGTCATTGCCTCATGTTCAAATCCTTTTGGTTAAACAGGTGCTGGAGGCTCTTGTGATCAGAATAGATCACACACTTGATACCATATAAATAGTGCCTCCAGAGCTTTAGTGCAAATACAACGGTACCCAACTCCAAGTCATGGGTGGTGTAATTCTTCTCATGCACCTTTAACTGACGTGAAGCATAGGCAATAACTTTGCCTTTCTGCATAAGCACACATCCCATCCCGGTGTGTGATGCATCACAATATACCATAAACTCTTCTATTCCATCAGGCAACGTCAACACAGGAGCATTGCTCAACTTTTGCTTGAGAATATCGAAGGATTCTTGCTGCTTAGGACCCCAATCGAATTTTACTTTCTTCCTAGTCAGAGAAGTTAGGGGTGCAGCAATTCTTGAAAATTTTTCAATGAAACGCCTGTAATATCCTGCCAATCCCAAGAAACTGTGAATTTCTGTAGGCGTCTTCGGCTCTTGCCAATTCGTGACAGCTTCAACTTTAGTGGGATCTACCTGAATTCCACGTTCACTAACCACATGTCCGAGGAATTGGACTTCACGAAGCCAAAATTCACACTTAGAGAATTTGGCGTAGAGTTTTTCTTGTTGAAGTAGTTTCAGAATGCAACGGAGGTGCTTCTCATGGTCAGTTTGATTCTTCGAGTAAATAAGAATATCATCGATGAAGACGATGACAAATTTATCTATGTAGGGCTTGCAGAAGCGGTTCATGAGATCCATGAAGGCGGCTGGTGCATTAGTGAGCCCAAAAGGCATCACTAAGAACTCGTAATGACCATAACGAGTCCTAAATGCAGTCTTATGTACATCTTCATCCTTGACTTTTAGTTGATGATATCCTGACCTTAAGTCGATTTTGGAAAAATAACTCGCTCCTTGAAGCTAATCGAACAAGTCGTCGATCCTGGGTAAAGGATATCTATTCTTGATAGGGACCTTATTAAGCTCACGGTAATCTATGCACAAACGCATCGACCCATCCTTCTTTTTGACAAATAGGATTGGCGCTCCCCAAGGAGACGAACTAGCTCTAATGAAACCTTTTGCCAATAAGTCATCCAGCTGAGTCCTTAATTCTTTCATCTCTGTTGGTGCCAACCTATAAGGTGCTCTTGCAACAGGTGCTGCTCCAGGAATGATGTCGATTCTGAATTCTACTTGCCTATCTGGTGGTAAACCAGGTAGTTCTTCAGGAAAAACTTCAGGGTATTCAGAAATGACAGGAATATCTTCAACCTTAGGCTTCTGCTCATCAATAGTTATCTGTGCCATATAAATGACACAACCCTTCTTCAAACATCTAGATGCCTTGAGCATAGACACGTGCTCAGGCAGTCCATACTTAGTATCTCCTTGGATTGTCAAAGGCTCGCCATGAGGAGTTTTGACAACCACTTGTTTCTGAGCACAAACGATCTGGGCTTGGTTATGAGACAACCAATCCATGCCTATTACTATATCGAAACCGGCTAATTTCAAAGGAAGTAATGACATTGGAAAAGAGTGGTTTCTAATGGATATAACACATCCATCTAACACGGTCGACGCTGTTTCTATGGTTCCATCGGCTAATTCCACCTCATATTTCACACTTAAGGTTTTAACAGGTAAATTCAGCAACTTACAAAACTTATTATCTACAAATGATTTATCAGCTCCTGAATCAAATAGCACTCTTGCATAAACATCATTTATGAGGAAGGTACCTGTGATCACATTGTCGTCCTGAACAGCTTTCTTTGCATCCATCCCAAAGACCCTTGCATTGGTCTTTCTCCCATCCTCAGTCTTCTTTGCAAGATTTGGGCAGTTGGACTTGATATGCCCTTTTTCATTGCAGCTATAGCACGTAGCATCCTTGATTTTCTTACAGTCCAAGGTCTTGTGCTCTGAAGACTTGCAAATCCCACATGCCCTTGGCTGTAACTGGGTCTTTGACTCATATCTGCACTTCCCGAAGTGTTGTTTCTTACAGATCTTACAATTTGGTTTATCACCCGATTGACGACCATCTTTCTTAGACCCAGAACTCTTTTTGTCGTCCGTATTACCTTTGTGCTTCTTCTCAGATCTTCGTGAGTTATCATCCTCACGCTTTCTCTTACCTTCTTCAAAATTCTTGAGCGATCTTAGCCTGACCGCATCCAAGGTAAGAGACAGAGCTAGATCAGCTGCTGACCTAAAAGTAGCAGGTCTAGATGCCTTAACACTGGCTTTTATCTCTGGGGCCAAACCCCCAATGAAGCGAGCAATTCGCTTGGGTTCCGGTGTTATCAGATACGGAACTAGCCTAGACAGGGTGTTGAAACTGGTGAGGTAAGTTTGGCAATCCAGATTCTTCATCACCAATGATAAGAAATCTGATTCAATCCTTTCGACCTCATGCTGAGGGTAGAAATTCTCCTTAATGAGAGCAACAAACTGATCCCATGACAAGTTGTAGAGTGGGATCTTCCCAGCAGCTTGAATGAGAGATTTCCACCATACTAATGCCTCTCCCTTGAATGATTGGGATACATATTTTACTACATCCCTTTCAACACAACCGCTGATATCGACCAGGGTGTCCATTTCATCTAACCAAGTCATACAGTCAATTGCCCCCTTCTCCCCAGAGAAATCTCGGGGTTTGCTGGAAACAAAGTACTTATAAGTACAGGACTTGGTACGTGGTTTATCATCAAATACTATCATCTTGGATGGAACACTGTTTTGGTTTGAGGAATGTTGATCATCATCTTTCTTGGAGGGCGGCTTGCTGTGAGCCTCTGAATGAGTCTTAGGCTTGGAATGCGGTGCGGATAGGGTCCTACTTCGAGTCCCGCTAGATTCATTATACTGCCGCTCTATAGCATTTGAAACATCATTGTCTATTAATGCTTGCAGTTCTGCACCCGCTATATTAATTCGGGTGTTATCATGATCCTCCCTTGGGTGACTGTTGATTTCATCAGAGTCAGCCATGTAGTTGAACTGTTACATAAGATATTGACAATAATTTATTTGGGAGTTTATTATGGAATTGTCTTTTATGGCAATTCATTAACCATGGTAAACCTAGACCATATTGGGTTAATTTGTTAATCATATTTATTTAGGATTTTTATTATAATTTATCCTAATTATAAGATAATAACAGTATTATTAGTGGCACAAAAGGCCTAGTCATAGGGACATTCTAAATCATAAGCCATGATTTCAGAGAATCAAGGCATTAAGGTTTGAACATAGTTCTTTACCTTTTTCTGACAGGGAGTCGTAGACTACTACTGTTTTTTGTCTTAATGGCAATGAGTATGGCCCGTAAGCGCTACATTACCTATGGATGTTTAATATATGATCATCTTAATTGATGATTTAAACCCATGATTTATAGATCATTAGGTTAGGATAGAAATCTTTTGCAGAATCCTATTATAAGAATGACGTGTGTGATTTTAACGAATCACATCTGCCAGGAGCATTAACATGTTTTCAGATGTTAACAGAGATTTGAATCTTTCTAAACAGGTCTTACCATTTTGGCCGAGTCTTTTAATGACATGCAGGCTAGGTTACACCTTTAGGATTCTTATTCAATATTTAATAGGCAGATAAAAATGATTTATTTATTTCATTTGTAATATATTTATGCATAATGACAGAATGAAATCCTTTTTAAACTTAACATTCCATTAACCATTAAAAGAAATACATATTGCCCTAAACGGGACTTTTACATAAATAACTTGCCCGCGCTGGGGCTAAATTGATAATACAAGTCCTCGCAGGGACTGATCACTAAGATAGGTGTCCACGCAGGGACTAAAAGACAAGTCCACACAGGGACTAATGAAAGACAAGTCCACGCAGGGACTTGATTGAAATAAGGAAGTACAACAATACATATAGGGATTTAATGACTCCTCTTCTTCTTCCCTTTTAACAAGCTTGCCAGGACCTTTAGGAATCCACGGTTGTTCCTACGCTCTTCCTCAAAATCTCGTTCCACCCTGTTTAACCTGTGGAGGATTTCTTCCTGTTCCGGTGGGGAAAAACGTGGTGGCTGCGACTGCTGCCGAATCAGAGGTCGAGCAGGTATTTGATACCCTTGTGTTGGGTATCCCACTCCCCAGGGAGCTCCATATGGTCCTTCCAGATGAAGGGCGTTGTAGTTTGCCGCTACGAGGTAAGGGTCGGCTTCAGCATAGTTGTAATGAGTATGAGCCGGTTGCTCAAATGGGTTATACGACGTGGAACCGGCGTATGTAGGTATCGGATTTCCAAATCCTAATGGTGGCGGTGGTGGTGTAACTAGTGCAGAATTCACCTCTGCAACTGGGATTGAAGGCCCACCCATTTGTCGGTCTTCATGCAGTGGCGGATAGTGACTGCCACTTGAGTGATGGGGAGTGCTAAAGTGAAAATCCCCTCCTCGCGCGGATATTCGTGCACCTGTTCTCCTACGTCTTGGTGGTTCTGGAGGTGCTTGATGAACTGGCGGCGGTGGAGGCGGTGGCGTGACTGCCACGAAATGCGAATCCTCGGAGGGATCCTGCTGCTGGTGCTGCTGTGGGTTATGAGAGGGTGTAAAATACCACTCATACTGGTTGAACCTCGCTTGGTATCTGTCGGGACCACGGTAAGGTGATCCATGGAAAGATGATCCATCAGAGACTTCAATAGGGTGCGTGGGGGTTCCAGACGGTGGTTCAATAGGGTCGGTGTCCTCATCCATATCCATGGCGTGATCGCTGGAAAAATGATCCTCTGGTCCCAATGGGTTAAAACCCACTGGTTCTTGAATATTGTTTGCCGGATTAAACCGGCCCTGAAAGACAGGAGTAGGGTCGCCAAAGGAATGGTGCGAAAGGGATTGCTGCAATGGCAAGAAGGAGTGGTGTGCTTCTCCAGGCTCGTTCTCTGATAGTGTTCCAAAGGAATGGTGATAGGGAGGCATTGAGCTATGTGAGACAGATCGCCTAGCGGGCTCTGAGTGGATCCTCCAGTCTCCTTGAGGACCAGCACTCATAGTTGTAGAAGGAGTTCACTGGTGTGAAGGCCCGGCCTCGTGATCGTTGGGGGCGGCGATTGGCCCCTTGCCTCGTCCTCCTCTTCTGAATCTTGGTGGCATATTTCCTGATAAACAATTAAAGATACAACAAAGAAATATAAAGGTCAAAGTTAAAATTAAATCAATTTGGATTAGTCCTAAGTTCTTTATCTAGACTCGAAAATTTTGGAATGTGCAATTGTGTAACTGAGACTAAACACAAAAGGCTAGTGTTTAATTCACTCAGTGTTGGCTCTGATACCAACCTGTCACACCCCGATATTTCCACGTATTACCGGTGTGCCCGGTGGGGGAGTATCGTGACGTAGTTGATATCATTATAGTCAAACAACACAATATTTAAATGCACAGCGGAAGCAAAAGATGTATTCATTTCAACCGAATAAAATTGTAATATTAAGTATTACAAATAGTTGAAAATAATCCATAGGTGGATCAAATAAAAAGAAACATTGTTCAACAGACTGAAATGCATCCAAGCTTGCGAGACTCATACTGATGCTAAGGAGAAAGCCAGCCTATTTCGAGTAGTACCTGCACTTAAACTTTTTGGGAAAATACGTCAGTTTACACTGGTAAATACAATCAACTGACTCATTTTGAAAGGTTTAGAAAATTGATTTAAATGCACGAGGCACAAACATTTTTTATAACTTGGGACAATTATTTGAATATAATCTTGTAAACGAATTACATGTTTCTTATGCGTTCAGTAGCCCGGTTCGTGCCGGGTTAAAGATCAATAGACACACCACATTATTTATTTAGGCACTGACGGGTGTACGCCTACACCCCGTGCTAAGGTCGTGGCCATTTCGTAAAATGCTGCCAAGGATATCTGGGACATGGTCATTAACCCCATAAAGGCGTTTAAGCAACAAAACATATTTTTAAACGGGTCATTTTGATAATACTTAACCACCAATCGATTAAGGTCGAATGCCCGACCAAGCGATATCTTAGATACCGTACCCCAAGCCCGTATAAGGGAAAATAACTTAAAAGTATTTACCTGAGCAAAGTACAATCACAATTAGCAAGTGCAGATAGATTTTACCGGGTCTCCTATTCTGGAACGAAGGTTTATAGTAACCTATTAGAATCCTAACGGGTCTTTAATTAAGCCTAAACTTAGACCGGTTAGTTTTAAAGGAAGATACGGTTCGAACGCATGATTAAGCGAAGACCGGAATAGAATGTGATTTAGACCCGACAAGTTTGAAGACTTGTATAATATGGGTAAACAAAACACATTCTGGATTTTGAGATAAAAATGATAAGGTTTGACCCGTTTCGGCTAATTTATGCAAACTAGTTACATAAACCACACCGAACGCGAATAACGCATAAGGGGTAACCGAAAGAGTCACGAACAGGTTTCCTAAGTTAATATGCCTTAAATATGTTGTGATATCAGTATAATATCTTCCATTATGCCCAAAACGAGTTTAATCTCAATTTAAGTCCCGAAGGGGTATTTTGGTCATTTTAAAGATTATAAAAGAAATAATTTATCATTCTATGATTCGGGTCTAAAATAATCAGTAAAATAACTTAATTTAATAGGTTACATCAGTTGGTAATAAGTCTTATATGACAAAATGGTTTTATTCTTATACTATGTGTTTAATACGCGTAAAAAGCCATTTTAAGCGATTTCTGGGTTAAACAAGAAATCTGAGTTTTCTGATCAGTTTATAAAGTTCAACATACTTCATTTATCATATAAAATCAGTAGCCGAAGGTTTGGTGTCCAACTGTTATGTAAAACTCGTTTTATAAGCAAAATGGTATAATCGGTATTTATCGAATCAAGGCAATAACCTTAGGTTATGATCAGTTTAAAAATAATTAAAAATCTTCAAAAATCCCAAAATATTATATTACATCAGTGGGTAAAAGGTTTGGTGTCAAAAATTGGGTTTAGATAGGCTTTATGCTAATTGCGCCGTTTAATTAATAAAAAGCTTTTTAAGTGCGCTATTGAGCATAACTCCTAATCTATACCTCCAACTGATATGAAATCTTAGGACCATGTTTATAAATCAGCAACAAAGATTACTGTCCTTTCATATTTCCAAAATTATAGTTTTAAGGTCAAATGGGCATATTGGTCAACATTAGGCGTTTAACGGAAACGTCGGACAATCAACGAGTCGAGTAGTATAATCGCAGAGGGTTATACTATCGTACAAGTTGGTCCTAATGAAGCTCTAAGGCATTTCTAAACTCAACTAAATCGGGTCAGAACTGAAGTCAAAGCAAAAGTTAAAGTTTTGCGACTTTCGGTTCCGAACCGAGCCTAAACAGAAAATTGTCGGATCAAACAAGCTTAGACCAGTTCTTATACTAATTACCAAGTTATATGAATGATAATATAGGTTATATGTCATCTATATTGCTAATTATACTTAAATTTGAAGATTATGTTTCTGTTGACTTTTTATAACAAACTTTGACCCGACAAATGATCTAGTTAGAGCGGGAATCAGAGGGTGCCCTTTTAAGGGTTTAATGCCCACATAATTACCAACTTATAACTACCTTTACTTTGACTAATCTCTGGACCATTAGCGATTGATCGCTAAGTCAAACCTTAATTACGACGGTTTGACTTTAAGCTAATTAACTAAGTAAAACAAGATTAAGGAAGATTAAGGAAGCTTACCAAGGTCCTATGCATGACTAGTGATGCTTAGAGAATGGCCTTGAGCTCCAGAAATGATCAGAAGTGGAGTTTGGAATGAATGATCAAAGTTGCAACAATGAGGCCTTTATATAGTGTTTTTGATTGCTTGTGATCATAACAAACAACTCTAGGACTTATCCCTGATCAATAACAAGTGTCCCTAGTGCCTAAGAACTAGTTTAGATTGCACATGGGAGTGAAAAACGGCAATGTAAGTCGGTTAAACTCGTTAACAGGCTGCTGTTACGTTTTCTGTTACTAGGGCCGCCTTATGGACCGTAAGCGTAGGGTCTTGCGGTCCGTAAGACCTCTTACGGACCGTAAGACCAGGTCCTTGCGGTCCGTAAGCCTTTATCAGAAGGCAAATTTTTGTAACATTTCAAGCTTTGAAAGGGCAACTTAGGTATTACGATTTTTGGGGCTTGAATTATCAGTATGGGACCTTTAGCTCATGCCTTGAACAGTTAAGACCACTTTAAAATGTCCTAAAGTTGACTTGGATTCTTTTGAAATGGCCATAACCGAATGTTTGTCAATCATATTCTCATAGGGTCCTTTTATTGTGCAAATTTGAAATATTCGTTATAAAAAATGATCGGACTTGAATATATCAGATGTTTATAGTATAGATTTGGGTCTTGGGATTTATAACGAGGTCGTTCAGAGGTATAAATTAACATGTCGACACTTTAAAATCCTGCCATACATCTTTTAATTCGATCCGGGTTCCTGACACGTTTATTTACTATGACACGTGTCTGTATTTTATTGGACGTGAATTTTCGAGGTGTTACAACCATGATGACATCATCCTAGAACACCTCAAATCTAGTGATTTCACGGTTAACTGTTATGATTCAAAAGATAGAAAGGTGTAGGAGTGCGTATTGATCAAGAAAGTATAAGATTTAGATGGAAAACTTACAAAAATCATGAGAAATCTGAAGAAAAGCGAGCAAGAAACACTGGTCGGACGAGAGGTGTAGGGAAGGTAAGTTTGTGACGTTGACAGGGGTATTTATAGGGTTTCCATAAAAGGAAAGGGGATAAGGAGGGCGGGTCGATCGAGTGGCTACCCTGGTCGGGTGGCAGCACGTTCGAGTGGCACCTCGATCAGGTGGCAACCCGATCGGGTGGCAGCTCGATCGGCTGGCCACTCTACCCGAGTGCACAGTGCGATGAGTTTTGCGATTTCGATTTGCGTGTTGAGCGTTGCGATGCGATGGAGTTTCCTATTCAATTAATTTTAATCCCAACTACTGTATCAACATACAATCATCCTTAATTGACTAGCGTTTAGCGTTTGCGATTCGATTGCGATTGAGTTTCGACTGCGTTTCGATTAATCACCACAACATATAAATAAATAAACATGCACTAGTAACACATAAAGGCACACACACATAAGAACAATAACCAGAACGTGTAATTCGAGTTGCGAGTGCGATTGCGATAAGCGATAAAGCGATAAAACATGCGATAAACATCGAATAATCCTCGATTAGTAATAGATACTCCACATAATACAACTAACGTAAAGCATAAAATAGACTATCTTCAAGTCATGGAAGGTAAAACAGGAATTGAGCAAGGGGTGACAGATCGCATTTAGTAATCTTGTCTCCCTTTGACTTCAATCTTGACTTTGACTTTGACTTTCGAAACACGGGGTGTTACATGTTGTAGCACCTGCATCTCCTCCATCATCACCTTCATCATCACCGTCACTATCGCTTTCAGAAGAATCCAACTTCTTGCGTCCAAACTTATCTTCCATCATCTTTTTCAACTTTGGCTCTTCGTCATCCGATTGGCTGTCGTCGTGAGGCCATTTATCATTTGTAGGAGCAATGTACTCTGTGTTGTCTAAGGCTCCAAACATCTTCCTTGGAGGATCAGATACTACGTACTCTTTGTGGAAAAACCCTTGAATATTAGTAAGGACTGTTCGTGCATAGCATCAATCTTGAGAATGTCGTTATCTGCCTTTGGAAGATTTGGATGTTGAACATTCATAATCATCTACATAAATCTGGGATACATCCAAAATTTGTTGTCGGACGTTTGAGATCCTGTTCTTCTTAAGTTTTCTTTCATGTTTGCGAAGATGAACTTTGAAATACTGAAAGGCTTGTTTAACACCATCGCAACCATCAAACCAAAAAGATCATTCCCAGCCATATCATATCCAGCACGGCTTTTGCTTAAACATTGAATCAGTACGTGAAGTAAGAATTTGTATTGCAGCGACAATCTAGATTTGTTGATCTGTCCTGCAAGGATATCACCGGTGCACTTCATTCTAAGTAGACAGCCACGCGTGCATATGATCGGAATAGAATCTGGAGCATTGGCATCATCTTGAAGTTCCAAAACAGAGTTTAGAATATCTGAAGACATATCCACATTCAACTTGTTAACCTGCCCCTGAATCAGTTCCTTTCCGTCAACTTCAATCACGTTTGCTGAATTCCAGAATTCTTTAATAAAAGACTTGTAAACCGGCGTTGAGAATGTTATTTATTTGTTTATCCGTCATTCCCTCAACCATTGAGTAATCTCCTTGTAAGCGTCAAGCTTTCCTTCTGGATCTAAGTAAGCAATCATATTATGTCGAGGTTCAGACATGATTTGTTCTTCAGTTTTATCGGTTTTCTTGGTGGTAGGTTTACGTTTTTCGTTCTTTCAGAGCCATTCTGTAATCAAAAAATACTCGCAGTAAGACAACAACACATAAAACTTATAGAATACATACATGTATACACATTTAATGTACATTGTGAACATTAATCATGTATAAATATATATACTGTTAAAGAGTTATACATTGACAAATTTGAAAAATTTCTAAGTGTTGAACTGACGAAGAATGGTTCCTGTGACGAAGATTGATTCTTTAATGACGAAGATTTAATCTTCGTTGCCTTAGCTGACGAAGTTTAAATGGTCAGCAAAAATCAATTATAGTCAACTGTTATGACGAAGATTGAATCTTCATCATTTTAAAGTTCGTCAATTAAGGGCTCGTCATTCCAAAATTCAATTTGGGGGTTTCATCATAAGGATTGTTCGCCGAAAACCATTGATTTACACTTGATTCAACATTAAAACCAACAGCAAACCACAATCAAATGACCAACATTAGGAAACAAACACTATGTGTATTTAAAATCACTTTAAAGACACCATTTTTCCAAAACCAAAACCTAAACACCATGTGTATTTAAAACCACTTTAAAAACACCATTTAACCAAACCATTTTAAACAATGTTTAAACAAACAATAACTATACCCAGTTTCAATCAAAACACCAAAAACCAAGGCCCCTATTTAATCGATTATGCCATTTCAAATATAACAAGGTATATGTCAATCATTTCAGATCAATATTAGCATCAGATCATCAAACAAAGTTATATCAACAAAAATAAATCTAAACAATATCAAACCTAAGACCCTATTCGACCATTATGTTACCCAAATCAAAACTCAAATGATAATCAGCATACACACAGAAAAACTATTACATTCTTGCATTTCAAACCATATTCAGATAAGAAAAGAAAAACATGAACAGTTAAGCATAAAATATAATCAAACATCAACAAGTTTCAGAGGGTTTCAAACCAACATCAGTCACAAGCAGTGGATTTAAGTGGTTCTGATCATGTTTTTGGTCCATCATTTACCTTGGTATTGTTTCAAAATAACAAAGGAATCAACAAGTTTGAGTCGGTTGAGAGGTTTTTCGGTGAAGAATAAAGTGAACAGTAGTGGGTTTTGTAAAAGTGATTTTGAGTTGTGATGTCAATTATTAACTAGGGGTCCCTTTATATATCTGGTCCCCCTGACGAAGATCTGTTTGCGACGAAGATTGAATTGGGCTTGACGAAGATTGTAGTTGGGCCAATATGTGTTAGCCCATTTCAGACTTCGACGAAGAATGATTCTTTGTCGAACACAAAGGTTCGTCGATGACCAAAAGAGGTCTTCGTTAACCAGTCAATACATAAACACCAATTTGTTTGATTTTGAAACATTTTGAACAGTTTTGAACAAAATTGAACAAGATTTTGTCTTGTGTTAGATTTACCAAAAGCAAAAGGACATTTTATGAAGTAGTGAAATCATAAACAAGTCGGTTTTGGGCTTTTCGGCAGAAAACTTCGAGTTTTGTCACACCCCGATATTTCCACGTATTACCGGTGGGCCCGGTGGGGAGTATCGTGACGTAGTTGATATCATCATAGTCAATAATCACAGTTTAAATGCACAGTGGAAGTCTAAAAGTAAATTATACAAACTGAGTTTAAAGTAACATAAATATTACACAACGGATTGTAAGATGGATCCATAGGCGGATCAAAACAAAAGAAGTATTGTTCAATAGACTTAAAGTGATAAAAGCTTGCAAAACTCTTTATTTAATCACTCAGGAGTTCCAGCCCATTTCGCTTAGTACCTGCACTTAACCTTTTTGAAAATACGTCAGTTTACGCTGGTAAATACAATTAACTGACTCTTTTTGAAAAGCGTTTATAAAATTGGTTTGAATGCACAAGGCATAAAATCTTTTATAACTTGGGACAATTATTTAAAAATAATCTTGTATACAGATTTATATGTTTGTCGTCCATTCAGGACCCGGTTAGAAGAGCCGGATTAGATTAATTGACACACCACAAGTATATGCCCACAAGAGAGTGAGATACCATTTATACATACGCAACTGTCAGGTGTATGCCTACACCCCGTGCTTAAGCCGTGGACATTTCTAATAAATGTGCTGAGGATATCCAGGACATGGTCATTAACTCCCCAAAGGCATTGCATCAAACAAAACAGATTAAAATGGGTTATGTAAATGTATTAATCACAATCCGATTTAAATAACTACATACCCGACCAAGCGGTATTATTTTAATCTCAGTCGTATAACAATCAGCAAGTGCAAATAGCTTTTACTGGGCTCCTAGATCTGGAACGAAGGTTTTAAAAACCTATTAGATTCCTAACGGGTCTTACTTAAGTTTAAACTTAGACCGGTTAGTTTTCATGAAAGGTTTACGGTTCAAAACGCACGATTAAGCGAAGACCGGATTAGAATGTGATTTAGACCCGACACGTATGAAGACTTGTATAAAATGGGTATACTAAGCACATTCTGGATTTTGAAGTAAAAATGATAAGGTTTGACCGGTTTCGGTTATTTTATGTAAACTAGTTACAAAAACCGTACCGAACGCGAAAATGCATAACGGGTAACCAAAAGAGTCACATAGAGGTTTCACAAGTTAATATGCATAAAATATGTTATGATATCAGTAGGATACCTTCCATTATGCCCAAAACGAATTTAAAATCAAATTAAGCCCCGAAAGGGTATTTTGGTCATTTTAAAGTTTATAAAAGAGGTTAAATAGTAATCTGAGGTTCTGGTCTAAAATAATCAGTAAAAATATTTATTTTAATAAGTTATATCAGTAAGATATCATATATATGTGAAATTTATCATTTATGGCCAAACTATGCACCGTAGGGGCATTTTGGTCATATCACATTTGTTAAAAGGGCCAAATTTGGAAATCTGAGTTTAAAACTTTTACTTACCGTTAAAGTATAAAAATTTATTCATAACATCAGTAGGTAACAAGTCTTAGAAGCTAAATATGGTTTTAAACCATACTATGCGCCTAAATCGCATAAAAGTCGGTATTTGACGGTATTCGGGTTGATTAAGAAAATCTGAGATTTTGATCAACCTTTACTGTTTAAATAATTTATTTATTGTATAAAATCAGTAGAAAAAGGTTTGATATGTAAAGGATATGTAAAACTTATTTTATTAGCAAAAAGGGCATAACCGTCAATTACCGAGTCAATGCAAGAACCCTATGCTATGATCAGTTTAAAATTTAAAAAAAATTTCCAAAAATCCCTAAATATTATATAATAACAGTGGGTAGAAAGTTTGGTGTCAAAATTTGGGTTTAAATGGGTTTTATGCCAAAAATGCCGTTTAATTAATAAAAGCTTGCATTTTACGATATCGTGCATAACTTCTATTTTAGACCATAATCTAATGTAAAAATTTTAGGACATACTTAAATATCAGTAATAAAGGTTTTTGTCCTCTCACATTTTCAAAAATCTCGTTTTAATATCAAAAGGGCATAATGGTCAACTTTTAAGCATTTAACGGAAACATGCAATGAACTAGGATTTCTGTGGAACCAAGTTGTATAACCTCAGGGGGTTATAATAACCTATAATATGGTCCTAAAGGAACCCTAAGGTATATCTAAACTAAGCTAAATCGGGTCAGAACTGAAAGTCAAAGCAAAAGTCTACATTTGCGACTTTCGGTTCCGAACCGAGCCTAAACTCAGAATTGTCGGGTTGAACATGCTTAGACATGTTCTTATTATATTTACCAAGTTATTTTAATGTTAAAACATGTTCCATAACCTCTGCATTGTTAGTTATGAATTTATTTGTAAAAATTGATCCTGTTGACTTTTTATTAATAAGTTTGACCCGACAATTAACCACGAAAAAGTGATAATCAGTAGGTGTCTTTTTAAGGGTTTATTACCTACATAATTACCAACTCATAGTCACTTTCAATTCAAATAATGGCTGGACCGTTTGTGATTAATCACAAAGTCAGCTTAATTACGATAACTTTGACTTTCGGTCATTAAACTAATAAAACTTGAACTTAGGGAGCTAAGAACACTTACTAGGGTACTTAGCACGAAATATGAACTGAGGAAAGCTTCCTAGAGCTCCAAGGGACTCCAGAGAATGATTTGTGAAGTGAATTTCAAATGTGCAAATTAACAAGTGCAAACAAAGGGCGTTTATATAGCAATTTCCACTTCATATGATCTATCCACATGTCCCTACATTGATCCCAGATGTTACCAGGTGTCCCTAGTGCATGAAAAACCATTTGCTCAGGCCCTGGTATCGAATACAAGCATGCAAAGGCGGTGTGTTGGTGCAGTTGTCTGTCGACTTCATATTCGTTCGAGTCTTAGATTAGTATTGACAGGTCTAGGCACGTATTACTAGGAAATAGTCAAATATAGGGTGAGAGGCAACTTCAAACGAAATTAGAAGTTGTAATTCCGTTTGAAATTGACAAATCAAGTTCAAACGAAATTACCTAATTCCGTTTGAATATGTAATATCGTTTGAAGATGATGATTCTGTATGAAACATGATTCCGCTTGAGTCATGTTCAAGCGGAATTCGGATGTCTATAAATAGGTGTGATTCCGGTTCATTTGAAACGGAATTAGCAAGGTGTTTTCCGACAGCGAAGCTCTGTCGAAGTGTCTACATGCTGTAAATTGTTACAAGATCAATAAACAAGACAGTTAATAGTATTTCTAGTGTTATACAAGTTAAACGAAGACCGAATCAATGAATTCCGCCTCTGATTCTGTCTGAGTACTCTTCTGATCGACTCGTTTGGTCGGTAAAACGATTCTACATGTGGTATCAGAGCTCAGGAGGAAGAGTTATTACTGTTTAGCTCGTTTTCGCTGGAAAATTCTGATTTCTACACCTTCTTTTCAAAATTAATCAAGTTTTCACAGTTAAAATGGACTGATCTTTTGATAAAATGTGTAAAATACTGTTTTAATAAACCCTTGAAAGAATCAGACCTAAATTCAAACTAAAAGTGATAAAAATTGGCAAAAAGGTTAATTCCGTTTGAATGAGTCAACTGATTCCGTTTGAAAATTTGATGTAATTTCAAACGAAATTACTTATTCCGTTTGAAAAGGTAATTCCGTTTGGCTGATTTCGCTTGAAAATAGGTCTTTGTTTAATTCCGTTTGAAATTACACTTAATTCCGTTTGAGAAGGTTCAAACGAAATTAGTAATTTCGCTTCAAACTGAAATTTCGCTTGAGTTGATATTCCGTTTGAAGCTGGTGTCCAGTTAATTTCGCTTGAAGATTTCGTTTAAAGGGTTAATTTTGTTTGAAAGTGTCTATCTTGATAAACGTGTTTCCGAATCATGGATATAAATTTCTTTAATATGGAAAATAAAACAACTTTATTAAAGAAAGAGTTTAACTCGTTTTCAAATTGTCCAGGTGAAAGTACAAAGAGTATCATTGAGAGATATAGCCATCTTGTTCGTTCAATGTCTGATATGGGTATAATAAAAAATCCAGATGAATGGGTTGAGAAATTAGCCAATGTTTTACCTCAAAAAGAATGGGACACATATCTTTTGAGTTTAAGAAGAACAGGAGAATACTATGGATTGTCAATTTCTCAATTCATTAAGAAGATTAAAGAACAAATGGAAAACAATGCTGAGAATAAGAAAAGTCAAGATGGAAAATCAATATTAAAAAGGAGCAAGAATAAAAGTGTCCAAGTGGGAAAGGAACAGACTAAAGAAATTCAAGCTTTGAAAGATGAGAAGAAAGCTAATGAGAAACAGATCCTTGAGATGCGCTTAAATTGTGAAAATCTGAAATTGGAAAATGTCAAACTCTTGAGGGATTTAAAGAGTTTAACATTAGAAAATAAAAATTTTTAAAACTCAGAAAATGTTTTGAAAAATCAAATAAAAACTTTAGAAAATGAAAAATTAAAAATAGAAATAGATTTTCATAGTCAAATAAAGATTTTAGAAGATGAGAAAACCATTTTTGGAAGAGATAACATTGAAAAACAAATTGCAATAAATTCTCATCTTCAGAAAATCATTCAGCTTGAGTATGAAGCTGAAAATGCTCGAAATAAAACTGCTGAGTTAGAGAATAAATTGAAAGGTTTTGTGAATTCTTCATCACATGTCTGTCCAAAACCGATCAATGCTATTCCAATAAGTGACAATGTCACAAACTATGATAAAGTCATAGTTGAAGATTGTGATGAGAAATCTGATGATGAAAATGAAAAACTTGAGAAAAAGAAATTATTTTTGAAATTAAAAGAAAAGTTTCAAGAAACTGTTTTGCAATCTACTGAAACAGGTGAATGTTCAACACAGAAACCTGTGAAGAAGAATGCAAAACAGAAACAAAAAGTAAAAATTTCAAAAGATTTTCAAAAATAAAATAAAAGCTCATCAGATCAATCATCCAATCGCAATCAAAAATCACAAAAATTGAAAAATCAAAACTAAAAAATTGTTGGTAATAAGTGGTGCAGGTTTGACCACAGTGCGCAAAGGACAAATTCAGCATACAAAAGGAGAAATGACTATCACCAAGCCAAACAGTGCTATGATCTGAATGTTTGGACTGAAGGTGGTGATCATTGGTATGATAACAGAATGTGTTACACTTGTGGTGTGAAAGGACACATTGCTATTAACTGCCAGAATTGGAATTATGAGACTAGGAGATGCTATAACTGCCAAATCAAAGGTCACATTGCAAGAGATTGCCCAATGAGATCAAAAAGAAGATTGAGGGCTGAATCTCAGAAAATGATAAAGAAACCAGTCAAAGTCGAAGAAAAGCCCAAAGAACAGAAAGTTCTAGAACAGAAAGTGAAGCTTTCTCAGGGGCAAAAAGACAGACTGAGGAAAAAGAGGAAGAAAGCGAGAGAGTATCTCGAAAAGATTTTGTCCTCGGATACAGCCGTCAAAGCGAATAAAAGTTCTGATAAATCGTTTTGCTCTCCTAAGACTGATCAGTCAAACAGAACGAAAGAAAGTTATTGGCGATGAATCTGGCTCATCAAAGTCGGACAAGCCACGTTCAGCAATGATTCTGGATCGTCAAAGCCAGAAGAGCCATCTGTTGAGGTAAAAAAATAAGAATTCTGGTCTAACAATGGATGATGAAAATTTTCCACCATTATTGAACAAAAATTCAAAATCACCCAAGGACAGTCAGGCTTGGGTGAATTTGTTCAAACGATAAACCCTGACTTGCCATAGTTCCCAGGTTGGTAAGAGTGGAGCAGGAATCGGCACATTTCTTGAGAAATTCACATCGGTGATATTTCGATCGACAAAGTGGTTAATCAAGGACATTAAATTGTACTTGATTTTCCTACAAGTGGTTTATTGTATAAATTGGAAAATGTTATATCTACAAGTGGTAAAGAAGGATAAGGTGATGTGATAACCCCGAACTTACAAGTGGTTAAAAACAAACTAATTTTTCCGGAAAAACCATTTTGATTAAAACAAACTTAAGTGTTTTGAAATCATAATGGGAAAATAGTTTGTTGTGAGGGGGAGTTCTGACTGTTTATGCCAAGTGGATGGAGTGTTGAAGTGATTCGATATCATGTTGTCAAGTTTGTACAGTTTGATTTCAAATTTTCCCAGAAAATCAAAATTGAAATATATTTTGATTTTAGGGGGAGAAAAATTTAAAAAAAATTAGAAAATTTGAAAATGTCAAAAACATTGAAAAATTAAAAAATGAGTTTTGTTGAAACAAGAGGAAATGATAGAAAATCAGTGGATTATAACAGCATGCTAAAGAAATGTAATGACGAATGTGATAAATGATCTTACTAAAGATGTGACGATAGGCTCAGCTAGATTAGTAGATTTGCAATAACGATACAAACTTAAATGAAAAAGCCTAGTTCTAGTGGGAAACATGGTTGAAAGCATAGTACTTAGTTTTGTCCTTCTTGATTGTGTACCTATTCAGTAATCGCTGAATGCCAAAAAGCATAAAAACTGGTTAAGTTTGTGAGCTTTCACAACTTTGCTGAAAATGACACTGTGATTGTGTATTTCATTTTGCAAAGATTTAAACTTGTTTTATTTCTTTATTTTGTTTAAGCATTGGACATCCTCTGCGTATACGTTAGTATCGAACTGGATGTTAGTGCCTAAACGTTCTGCTTTATTTTCTTTGGTGTTTCGTTTAAGCTTTGGATCACCTCTGCGTATACAGAAGTATCGAACTGGTGGTTAAAGCCTAAACAAATTCAACTTGTTTTATTTTTCTTATTTTGCTTAAACATTGGACTTTCTCTGCGTATACGAAAGTATCGACCTGATTGTTAATGTTTAAACATTCTGCTTTGTCTTTGCACAAATCACAGTTGATTAAAGTTTAAAGGCATTACTTGAGTTAGTGTATTGCACGATGAGGGGATATGCTGAGATCGTGGGGTCCATAAGAACTTAGTGCAAAATTAATATACCTAAACGTATCGGTAAGCATTTCGAAAGTTTTTAGATTGAGTTTAAGTGGACAACTATATCGTCAATCTATGTGAATCGTTTAGAACTTAAAATGTTTAAAGCTTAACGGTGTTAGTGATGTGTCTCATAACTGATATGATCCTCTTTCAAAAACTCACAAAAATAATGTTTGTACATATTTTATTTCTGTATTTAAATTTCTGTTTAGTTTACATATTTTGAAAAATCCAAAAAGATTTTCGACAACTGATATTGAAAAGCTGATTTTCAAAATTCTAAAGGCTAAACATGACGAACAGTTGGTTTGGGAAATATTGTTTGAGATGAAGAAAATTTTGAAATGTTTATATGATTCTTTAATTTGAATTAGAATTTTGAATGTTTCAAATTTGAAAATCTTCAAATATCAAAATATGTTTTTCTTATAAGTGGTTGAGAATTGTGTAGGTGATGAGCTTAACAGAGCTAAAGCCAGGGTTTGATCTCAAGGTGATAGCTAATTCCAGACAGCGATCCCAGCATGATGAAAGGGGGAGTCTGACGAGGTTAGAGCCAAAGAGAAGATCTTGGTACATGCTAAGAAAGAAAGGAGACCGATCAAGATTGAAGAGTCGTCATGATGAAGACTCTCACTGAAGATTCCGTCAACATTCAAGGGGGAGTCTGTTGGTGCAGTTGTCTGTCGACTTCATATTCGTTCGAGTCTTAGATTAGTATTGACAGGTCTAGGCACGTATTACGAGGAAATAGTCAAATATAGGGTGAGAGGCAACTTCAAACGGAATTAGAAGCTGTAATTCCGTTTGAAATTGACAAATCAAGTTCAAACGAAATTACCTAATTCCGTTTGAATATGTAATATCGTTTAAAGATGATGATTCCGTATGAAACATGATTCCGCTTGAGTCATGTTCAAGCGGAATTAGGATGTCTATAAATAGGTGTGATTCCGGTTCATTTGAAACGGAATTAGCAAGGTGTTTTCCGACAGCGAAGCTCTGTCGAAGTGTCAACATGCTGTAAATTGTTACAAGATCAATAAACAAGACATTTAATAGTATTTCTAGTGTTATACAAGCTAAACGAAGACCGAATCAATGAATTCCACCTCTGATTCTGTCTGAGTACTCTTCTGATTGACTCGTTTGGTCGGTAAGACGATCCTACACGGTGGAACTCATTGAACCTGCAGCTATGCATGTTTTCTACATCTGACACTTCCACGCGGGCCGCGTAAGACTCTTAAGGAGTCTACGAGGGCCGCGACAATGGTTAATTCCGGTAAAAACTTTGCAGACTTTGCAATTTCAGTCCCTGGTCCAAAATAAGTTTATTTAACTTTCATTTATTGCATTTAGGACCCCCATAGTTAACTATTTAGGGCCTTGGGTTATAAACTAACTCCGTTAAGCTCCCGGTTAATTGTACGATCACCCGAAAAGTCTAGTTTTCTTCGAAACTCCACAAAATTAATATTCGATATTCTTGAGCGCAAAATATATAATTATTAGAATGTTTTTGGGTTCGTTAAAAGGTCACTCAGAGGTAACTTTTAACATGTTGACACTTTTAACCCCAATGTTTCGTAAAGTCCTTATTTTAAACACAAACGACTTTCTATGTTCGTCAATTTATTCGTTGAAGAATACAAACGTTGTGTGAGGTCAATCAGAGGCACAAGAATGGCATGTTGACACTTTGGATCCCTTTACTTACATATTTACATTTTTTGACAATTTTAGTCCCTCCAGATCAATCTATTACACGTTTAAAGTCCATGACACGTGTCTTTATTATATTGGACGTGATTTTGCGAGGTGTTACAAGTTTCAACTTCGGCTTAATAAAAAACGAACTTTACAACTTACACTAAAACATAATTTAAAATGTGGTAAACTAACGAGAAGCAATAACAAGCATAAAGACACTGTACAAAAGCAAACTTTTGCGAGTTTCATGGTAAGAGAATCATTACCAGCTTACGGTCTTTGTCAAAATGGTTTATGATTTCTGTTTAAAGCTTTAGATAAGTATCCTACCACAATTATCGGTATTGTTATCCACATAAGCTCAACTTATCAGATGTAATCATAATTAGGAGATATAATTTACGGTAGAATTATACTTACTTGTCGGTGTTCATCCACTCACGACACATTCCCGTATCAAGGTATGCATGAGAATTCATCTTACCGGTGAGTATACCGCTTATCATCCATTTGACCGTATAAAAGATGTGAGAAACTCACTTATTTTAGATTTAAAACAAGCCCTATGTGGTAGAATCACTTATTGATGAGGAACTTGATTTTCATATGCATGAGGGCACAGGAGCAAGTCCGTGAACAGGTTAGTACCAACGTACAAACAAAGAGACGAACTTGACTCCCGCAAGAAAGCTGTGATAAAT
Organism: Helianthus tuberosus; assembly: GCA_030545235.1. Lineage (NCBI taxonomy): Eukaryota > Viridiplantae > Streptophyta > Magnoliopsida > Asterales > Asteraceae > Helianthus > Helianthus tuberosus. The sequence goes on along the minus strand of CM060352.1, from coordinate 32,493,671 downwards.
TATCACTTATTTTGTTTGGACATGTGATTGTTGACAACTTATTGAGGTCGTATGCAATATGTACACGTATGTATCGTATCATGGAAGATCTAGACTTCGCCTCCATTATTTTCGGTAAAAGATACAGCCATGATACCCAGATGATTAGATAGCATAAAGACAGAATATCTCTGAACCTCAGCAATCTTTTAAACGAAATTTCGGTACCAAGACCATATGCCAATGAATGGTTCCCACCTGACTTGAAGTCTGTTAGGTTTATATCATCCTGCACATTTTAGTCTGATTGTGAGCCTACCGATACATCATTAGTAGAGCTAGTTATCATTTTTCAATTTTTCTTTTTGTTTTTGACCATATTGACAGACCACACCAGTGTATATCATCACTTTTCCTTCTTTTATCCAAGAAACTCATATTTGATTTTCTAATTTTTTTGAACTTCTTCAAATTTTTCAAAACTTAAAGACAGAAAGTAAACGACATATTTTTGGATTTTTGAATTTTTCACATGTTTTTGTATTATCTTGAAATTTCTCCCCCTAAAATGCGAAAAGATAAATAAATTGAAAATCTTTTTGTATTTTTGAGTTTAAAGAAAATATTTACGAAAATGATCTGCCGAAAGAATTTTTACTCTTGTTTCACCTTAATGCCATTAACCAACAAAAGATAGTCAAAGCGAGATTTGTCAAAAGCTTTTGTAAAAAGGTCTGCACGTTGTTCATCAGTGTGAACCTTAACAACATCGATTAGTCTTTTATCGAAACCATCACGTATGAAGTGATACTTAATTTCGATGTGTTTGGTCTTTGAATGTTGCACAGGATTTCTAGTAATCTGTAAGGCAACATTATTATCAACAAAAATAGAAGTAGATATGAATTCAAAACCGTAGTAGCGCATTTGTTGCTGAATCCACAGAACTTGAGAGCAACAACTTGAGGCAGCAATGTATTCAGCCTCACAAGTTGATGTAGCGACACAAGTCTGCTTCTTGCACTACCATGTGACAAGGAAATTTCCTAAGAACTGACATCCAGCCGTTGTGGATTTGTCGTCTATTTTGCAGCCACCAAAATCAGAATCACTGAACGCGATCAAATCGAAACTATCATCCTTAGGGTATCAGAGACCGGTGTCCGGGCAACCCTTTAAATAGCGAAAAATCCTTTTTACAGCAGCCAGATGAGATGCCTTGGGGTTGGCTTGATATCTTGCGAGCAGGCACGTTGGATACATTATGTCAGGCCTCGAGACAGTGAGATACATTAAAGATCCGATCATAGCGCGATAATAAGAAGAGTTGACACTTTCACCCTTCAAGTCCAGTAATCCCGTGATTAGTCGGAAGTGGGGTACCAATGAGCGTCGCTTCTGACATCTGGAACCTGCTCAAGATGTCACCAACATATTTAGTCTGATGGATGAATATCCTAGACTCAGTTTATTTAACCTGTAGGCCCAAAAAGAAATTCATCTCCCCCATTGCGCTCATTTCTAATTTTTCTTGCATAACAAGCTCGAATTTCCTGCACAAAGCATCGTTAGTTGAACCAAAGATGATATCATCAACGTATACCTGTACCAGCAGAAGATCTCTATTTGTTTCCTTGATGAAAAGAGTACAGTCGATAAGACCTCTTCGAAAACCATTCTCCAGCAGATAAGTAGATAAAGTTGCGTACCAAGCCCTCGGTGCTTGATGTACACCACAGAGAGCTTTGTTGAGCAACAAAACCCGATCGGGATGGATAGGATCTTCAAAACCAGGAGGTTGTTCGATATACACCTCTTCTTCAACGATACCATGAAGGAATGTGCTTTTGACGTCCATCTGATAGACTTTGAATCCTTTGAAAGAAGCATAAGCTAGAAAGATCCGAATAGCCTCCAGACGTGCAACAGGGCTAAACCTCGTTGTAGTTAATTCCCTCGATTTGCCGAAAGCCTTGAACAACTAATCTCGCCTTGTTGCGAATGACCACTCCACGATCATCCTTTTTGCATTTGTATACCTAACGAGTACCAATTTTCTTGTAATCGTCGGGTTTTTCAACAAGTCTCCAGACACCCAGTTTCTGGAATTGTTGAAGTTCTTCCTGCATCGCTTCCACCCAATAATTATCCTTTAGAGCTTCTTTCAAGATTTTGGTTCTTCTTGTGAAACATAATACGCGAAGGACCAATCATTTTGTAAACCTGATTCTTTGATAGCTGAATACAAACCAAGATTCTGGTTGTTTCTCAGCTGATTACGCGTCTACACTCTAGTGTGGACATCTCCAATAATATTTTGCTGCAGATGAGTATCATGAATTCTTGTTTCAGGAACATCAAGAACACGATTATTAATACCCAAATTGTTAAAATTAAGATCAACAACCAAATCCACGCCTGGCATAGACGTAGATCTGGATGCATTTCCATCAGTAGTGTCTACATTCTGCACATGAGTAGTTGCTTCAAAAACACCTTGAACAGGAGCAACTGGAGCCGAAGAGCCTTCAGATGCATCATGTAACACATCATCTTCCGATGACACATTGTAATCAGCGGCACCTTCAACTTCCTCATTTTGAGCAATATTGTTAACCGAAGTAGAAGGTTGAGGGTTAACAACAATTGGTCGTACCAAAGACGAGTCAACTGTATTATCACTTTCCAATAAGATTTGAGCAGCTGCAGATGCTTCATCAAAGGTTGGCAGATTAAAGGAGTCGAATAGCCCATCATAATCGAACATCCAAGGATCACCCGGAGCTCTTACAGAATTAGTATACCTTTGAACCTTTACTTCACCCCATAACTCAATCTTTCTGGTTGTCAAATTCCACACACGAAAATTCGGAGTAGCATATCCAAGGAAGAATCCCTCGATAGCCTTGGCGCCAAACTTTCCGTCCGTTTGAATCATAGTGCATGGACCACCAAAAGGTTCTAAGTAAGAAATGTCTGGTTTCCTTTTGTGTAACAGTTCGAAACAAGTCTTGTCATGCCTTTTAACTGTCAAAACTCTGTTTAGAGTATAGCAAGCAGTAGCCACAGCTTCCCCCCATAACTGAACAGGAAGCTCCGACTCTACTAACATCGTTCTTGCAGTTTCTATTATCGTTCGATTTTTCCTCTCAGCGACACCGTTTTGTTGTGGAGTGTAGCGAGAACTGTACTCATGAAGAACTCCCTTTGAAGTACAGAACTCATCCATTATGCGGTTTTTGAACTCAGTGCCATTGTCGCTTCGGATCCTCTTTACTTTCAACGTGTACAAATTTTCTAGTAAAGTTAGAAGATTCTTGAGGATTTCAGGAGTTTCACTATTGTGTGCCATAAATGATACCCAAGAAAATCTAGAGTACTCATCAGTAACCACCAGGCAATAAGCATCCCCAAAGGTTGTCTTGTGTTTCATAGGTCCAAAGAGGTCCATATGAAGACGTTCAAGAGGTATGCTGACAGTGTTGACTTTCTTAATTGGGTGAGACTTCTTCGCTTGCTTTCCCTTCTGGCACGAAACACAGACATCTTGTAGATGAAAATTCTTCACATGCACACCATTCACAAGATTGTTTTTCACCAAATCGTTCATTTTTCTCAAGTGAATGTGCCCCATTCGTCTGTGCCAAGATATAGACTCCTTTTCTATGGCTTTCGAGACAAAAAAGTGACTTGTGCAGATGTTGTAATCGCTTGGCTCATGTCAAGAATATAAAGATCATTAATCCTTGGAGCCGATAAGAGAATCCATTCCTTTGGAATTTTAAACCCAAGCTTCAGCACATAGCAACCGGCATCATCAAAATGCACGGTGAACTTCTTATCGCAGATTTGCGAAAAACTCAGAAGATTGTGATGAATTTGTCGCATGTAATTGATCTTATCGAAACTCACAACACCATTGGAGATCATTCCTTCTCCAGTGATGTACCCGCCTTTGTCTCCAGCAAATGCGACATAACCTCCTCTAATGTTTTTTGCATCAAAAGATGCCGTAAGTCGCCAGTCATGTGCCTAGATGCTCCACTATCAACAATCCAATGACTATTAACAGTTCCTCCTGGAACACCCTGAACATTTCATTCAACAATCAGTTGGAGTTGGGGACCCAAGCCTTAGTGGTCTTGGGTCGTCCTTGATCATCAAAAAATGTGATTTCGATTTCTTGATGATTTGGAAATTTCATGTCTCCCCCTGAGAATTCACTGGTTTTAGGTTTCCAAGATTCCTTTCGTTTACCAGACCGTGTATTATTAACATATTTTGAAATTTCTGATTTTAACGGTTGTAATGAACTTGGTTCCTTTTTAACAGACTTTACTTCCGGTTTTAAAGCCCTTTCAATCGCCTTGATGTTTTGACGTCGTTGTTTTGTTTCTAGTTCTTTAACGGTGCGTTTATCTTGTTGTGGTGAAACAAAACGGCATTGTTGGTGATCTTTTTCAGGAGGGGCTCTCTCAACAAACTTTTCTTTAGGAGAATTTGTACAGTTTTTTATGATGTGTCCAAACTTTCCACATTTAAAACAAGATCTCCTTTCAACAAACTTAGGAGATTCTGATTGACAACTTGATGTCGAACCTGTAGACCCAAAGGTACTTGTTCCTTCATCACACCCATTTGTGTGTTGAGTGTAATTGTTTTGACTATTACGTTTTAAAATTTTGACGTGTTGAATAAATTCGGTATTTGATTTATTTTCAAAAGTCTCCACTTTATCAGTACCCTTTGATGCTAGAAATTTAATATCATTACTTTTCTTCTTGTAACGAGCTCCCTTTGTTTCAAACTTTGGTTGCGAAACCTTAGGCTTTTGAGCTCGTTGATCTTGTTGTCTACCCTTAGAAGCGATAGATTGATGCTTTGTCGGTAATCTTTGATTTCCATACTGTTTTCTAACTTCAGATTTTGGAATAGGATCACACTAAGTTACAATAACTCTCGGGATCTCCTTACCCAAAAACTTACTGGTAGTATCTTCAAACACTTTATCAATGAAAGATTGATTGACGTTTTTAATTGGAAAATCGTTGTTTGAATATATTTTATCATCACCGACTAAAGTATACAACACATTCTCACTTTTAATGATAGACACAGATTCCTTGATATGGTCTATCTCTTGTATAGCAACAGAGTGCACATCAGGAGTAGAAGGATCACACAGAATATGATTCTCAATGGGAATTTCTACTCCTTTCATCTTATCAAGAGATTTATCCTGATTATTCACATCTGATTCATCATCTGATGAATCATAGGCCTCAACAGTTGGAGCACTTTGTTCCGTAGATGTTGAATTTTTTGTTCCTTCAGATGAGCTAGCTGAGGAACTGTCCGATTTGAACCCTAATCCTGTAGTGACCTCCTCATAATCAAGAGGTACACTTGGCTCAAAACGAGGCATTTCCTCTTCATCGGGCATTTTAGTATAGTTGTGTCTCAACGGCGGCGGACACGACTTATACCCAACGCCTTTCACATTCCCTTTCAGTTTTTGAACGTCAATGATGTGATCAAGCACGTATCGAGAGTTAGAATAACTCTCCAATTTGAGCTTGATCGCTTCATACTCACATTTAGCCACATCTAGCTCTTTCTTTGTTGCCTCAATGATATTAATGTAGTTATTAACACTAGTTTGTTTGTTAAAAACAGTTTTTGATAACTCAGAAACACTTTTCTTTTGGGTTTCAATAACTGATTTAAACTCCTTTTCATTGTGAGCTAAGGCCATGTTTGCCTCTTTGCATTTTGACAGTTCAATAACTAGACTCTGGTTGTGACTATGAACTGTTTCAGATTCATGTTTCAATTTAGCACAATTACTACATATGCTAGGAGTAGGAGTATTAGAATTTACCTGACTTGAAGAGGTTGCGACATTTACCATAAAGGCAGTCTGATAAGAGAAAGATCCATCTTCAGAAAAAAACTTTTCCATTTCTTTAGATGCAATATCAGCCTTCTTAATCAGAACAGATTTCTGGCACTTTAACTCCCCAGCTTCCATCACCAAACTATCAACATCAGAATCACTTCCCTCCTTTACATCCGATTCCGAACAATAATCTCCAATGCTCGAGCTTTCCTCATCTGAACTGCCAGTATAACCCGAGCTATCATCGCTTGCGGAGAATTCTTCCTTACGCACATGCTTGATGTGATTAATGATCTTATCAAAGCATGCGGTTCCTCCTTGATCGCCACCTCCAAACTGTACGGACCAATCACAACCTTCATCAGTTTGAACAACTAATGCACGGTAGGTGTTAGACGGACCCGATTGGTTAGTGTTGGCGGTGTTGGTCTGATTGTTGACAACTACTATCCCTCTTTCCTTGTTAGCTTGATTCTGGTTGGAAGTACTTGTTTGATTCCTGAAGGGATTTTGATTTGTTTGTCTGCTCGGGCGAGTGCACTCACGCTTGAAGTGGCCCTTTTCTTCGCAGTTAAAGCACGTGACAACATCTTTGTCGAACCCGTACTTCGTATCCCTTTTGCTTTCCAAACTAGTCTTCCCGGTTCTGCTCATGTAATCTTTAGCTCGTCTAACCGCGCTTGCAAAAGCCCACTTGATATCCATAAACTCTATTGCATCCCTATCAATATGTTGATAATCTTCATTGGTCAGATTTATGTTTCCAATCTGACCTGTAACCAACCCACAATAAGCATTGACCATTGTGCTAAGAAGTTCCATGTGTTCTTTTGCAACTTCTACATTGACCTTGGGAAGGTTTGAAGTATCAAGTCTGGCGGTATTGGGGTTTTGCGGTTGAGTAAAATTGTTACCATAGAATGCTTGTTGAGGTTGAGGTGGAGGGGTAACAACTTGTGGTTTCGGAAACCAAGCGCTTGGATCAAATTGAGGTTGAGCAACTTGAGGTTGTGATTGCGGGAACCAGGCACTAGGATCAAATTGAGGTTGTTAGGGCACAAATCTAAAAGGATTAACATTTGTCACCGGAGGAAACGGGCTTGAATTAGAGACGAACGCCGTTTGAAGTTTTGGTTGCTGACTGGAGCTTGCAACAGGATTAATCCCAACAAAGTACATTTCTGGATTCTGAGGGGTTGAGATTTGTTTCGCCTTCCGGATTTCTTCTTCTTTTTTATTTTCCAGCTTTTGAACGAATTCATAGATACTGATAATATCTAAGACACCTGTATGCTTCAATAGTTCAATAAAAGGGATCCACTTCGGTGGTAGAGCATCAACAAACTTTGTCACCATTTCCTGTGGAGTCGCAGTAACCTGGTAAGAAAACATTTCACTAATCAAATGATAAAAACGAGTTGCCATTTCATTTAAAGTTTCATTTTCCATAAACAAAAATGCGTCAAGCTCCTTTTTCAACAAGTCTTGGTGAGTCTTCCTTGTCGCCGCATTCCCTTCTCCTCTTGTAACTAGGATATCCCACAAGGCTTTTCTTGTATTACAATAAGAGAATTAATGATATATGTCTTAGTGAAGGGCTTGCGTCAAGATAGCAAATGCCTTCTTTTCCAGATCGTACGCTTTCTTGTCTGCTTCAGTCATATTTGCCAATGTTGTTGGATTTGAACCTGCTTCTTCAAGAGCTGTGTTGTATGCTGTAGTGAAACATATCCATAGCTCGGTGTTTTACCCTAGAACGTAAGTATGAAATCGTTCTTTCCAAGATGGATAGTCATTCATATGATTTAGCTTTAGCGGTCGATTGTTGCTACCCGTTTCACTTTCGCTCATTAGCAAATTCTGAATACTTTGATTTTGATTTGCTACACATGCCCATTGACTTGCATAAATTGTTTGTTGTGGCATCATATTCTTGATCCACGCCGCTGCAGAGGTCGGATCTTGAGTCGTACTTGAGCTAATCCCAAGGGCTACTACTCATGATTGTATGAGTGTATCTGATCAAACACTTGAAAAGAGATGGTTAAGATGGTTTTGCAAACCTTCTGTGTAAAATCAACAAGTATAGACGACGAAGAACTATCCACAAAGAGTAGATTCTTCGTCGAGACAAAGATGACGAAGATTGTGTGATGAACTTGATTATTCGTCAAAGACAAAGTCGACGAAGAATGTAATTCTTCGTCGCAGACCCAATGACGAAGGATTGATTGTTCGTCTAACACAAACTTGACGAAGAATGGTGTAACTTCGTCTGAAACAACTTTGACGAAGAATAGGGATTTCGTCGAGGTCAATCTTCGTTGACAAAAAGGATCACTGGCAGTTATATAAGATATTTTGCAAAACAAAAGGAATATTATCTGACACAAGTTGGTGACACGTTTTTCAAGCTAACAACTTGCTGTGTGACAGACCCAATCCATCATCATTTTACCAATTTGTCAAACAATTATATTTTAATGATAGACCAATAATGCAAACAAATAATGCAAACTCAGATTATGAATCAAACATTGAAAAGGTATGAATATCACCAAGAACACTTTCAATATCCTATATCCTGATGAACACTTTGAAATTTCCGGCAAACTGGATGAGTTTTCCGGTGAAGCTTATGAGTTTTCTGGTGCCGGACAAATTTCCGAACAAGAATTTTTGCTAGAAACTTTCAATGAAAACTAATTCTTAACATGTAAACATGAGTTTTAACAGGGTTTTCGTAAAAAACTACCAGCAAAATACAATCCTTTCAGAGATTTTTCATCGCATTTTCAGAAAAATATATAACTTTTGATAAGAACAGTTTCTGAAAACATAAACAACTTGCTTTAAAAACACTATGTTTTGTTTTAAACAAGAATAAGAGCCATGGCTCTGATACCACTTGTAGGTCCGTTTATCTCGGAGGATCGTTTACGAAACCTAATCCCTGTTTATCACAAACACAATCACGAGTGCGGAATCCCCGTGACGATGCAAACCAAACAGAGTATAGCAAATAAAACAACAGATAACCAAAGATTGACTTTAGATTAAAAGGACGAGAACAACATCAAACATATACACACAATGCTTGAACGATAAACTCTCAGTTTCTCTCTATGCTCTCATACCTTAACTGTTAAACATAACCAGCTATATATACTGTCCACTGGCGAACTCCTATGTGACGAAGGTTATTCATGGCGAAGATTGATTCTTCGCCATACACATAACACGACGAACAATTAAGGTCCGCCAAGCAAAATCATGACGAAGATTGGATCTTCGTCAATCATTAATCAAGACAGATTATATCAGTAAGTTAAAACAGAAGACATAAGACAAGACTAACTATATGTAAAACACTATGCACACTAGCATATGTTTAACATACATTACAAATACAGAGACAAAATGTCAGACCAAGTAAGATAGGTGGATATCCAACTAGGTAGACTTGACGGAACTTACAGACTCGATTACAAAAGACCGTATAACATATAACGTAAACAAGACAAAGTTACAGACACATAAATGTACCAACATTATTATAATTAATATGAGGTTTTTTGAAACTCGATTCCATGTTTCATGCTCGAAACAAGAAACTAAGAGTTCCTTAGTTTCGTTTAATTCAAAGCACTTATTGTTTTGAAACTAATCTAAGGGGCATTCAAATGTAAAGTTCCCATACTCATTACACTTGTAACAATTAATGGTTACCTTTTCAGTTGATAAATGACTTGCATTTTCTGGTTTTTCATTGATTTGTCGCCCATGGTCAGAACCAAGTGTAACATTCTGTATTTGTTCCTTTTGTTACTTCATTGCAGCCTTAAACTTCCTTCTTTTCTTCTTCATTTACTGCATCATGAGTTTCTTCCAAACCTTGTAAAGAATACAATCTTCCCCAATATTTAAACCTAAAAGTCTGATTATAACGTCCATGTTATGATTAGAATCTTCCGCAATATTTCCATCTAATAGTGAAACAAGTAGGATTGATATATGTAACCCATGTGTTTTAGGTAGATTCATTGAACTCGTGAAACAAGTAGGATTGATATATGAACACTCCGCAAACATTTGAGATATAAAAGGACTTGTTTAGTATTCAATTATTAAAAGAATAACTAAATATTGAGCAGCTCGTAACTTAAATCTAGGACTTAAAAGGTAGTGTCGGCGAGAGGTATCCAACAAAACCATGATATTCCAACTTAGTTCAACGATTGACATGAATGCAACTAATGAAAAGCGAAAAAAGCTGTTTATTGGGATCACACGTCAACAATGCAACACTACTTATGTAGATTGGATAGCCAAATAGAATACTAATGTTATCACTATCAAGGAGGCATCAAGTGTTGAAGTCAACTCCGATTCAAGATTGTGGCCATTGGTTGAAGAATGTTATTTCTTTTACTCCCTATTTTGTTTTTTGGTTTTTTCTTCATATAGAATCTAGAATTGGATTCTTTCAATCTTGAAACTGGATATATTCTGCCAGAGGTGGCATATCTAGTGAGTTGGAAAGATGACATCATGAAATTTCAAGAACCAATGATAAAAGATAGACTATAAATAGAAGGTTTCCTTGGACAGTTAGTGTAGGTAAAAGTGATAAGACAATAAGAAGAGAGGTTCTTACCTGAAGAGGAGAGTTTGTTTGGTAGCCAAGGATGACTTGCCTTAAATCAAGACAAGGTGATAGTAAGTTATAACACCTTGTTTGGCTTATTAGGCAGTCACTCCTTGGCTAACTTGACAGACTCTTTTTCTCATGTTAGGCCTTGTTTTCTAAATTAAAATAGCTGTTGTAGATGATAAAAATGCAACACCTGATTATAGTGCAGCAAGCCGACAGATAAGTGATATCTAGCGTATTTGGTAGCCATTTAGGACTTCTCATGTTGCAACGGTAAATTACCACGAAATCAGATACTTTTTGTTAGGTGCTTCTTCAATACGGGGAACGATTTTTTTTCTATTCAATGTGTATATATAGTGTAGAATGACAAAAGGAAAGGGGAGGGTGTTTAAACACTTTTTGGTTAATGTCTACTGATGCTAGCAATGAATTATTTTGAAATCTTCAATTATTTTTCTGTGTTTGGAATTTTATTTGTAGGCTAGATTATACTCTGGTTTGAAAGAGACAAAGTACATAAATAATAACAATACCCTAATCTATCTGGTACATTGCAAAGAACTCAGATTCTAATATTTCGTTAGTAATTCTCTAATATTTCATTAGTAATTCAAAGACGAACGTTGCTTCACTTTTTTACAATGCTACTTTCAAAGCTCTTTTCATAAAGCAGAACTTGCTTAGTAAACAATTATCACTTCACAATCCCATAGCCACTCATGTAGTGCATATATGTCTAAATCTACGTAGGACATAAAAAATAGGAAGAAATAGAAAAATAGATAAGATTAACGTTGAAAGTTGAAGGAATGGACATCCATATTTAGCCCTTGGAATAATAGACAAACCCAAAAGCAATCAATTAGGAGATGCCAAATAGGATCCGCCAGGTTAGCCGTCCGCTATTAGGCCACGCTTTTTCACGTGTTTTAATTTGATTGGCTATGACGTAGACCCATTGTATTTCACCATGAAATTTTGTGCAGGCTAACTTAGTTGGTGGAACTTATTTGCAACTCCTGATTGGCTCTTTCTTGGCTGTCCATATTATATATCAAAGGCTAAATATGGATATCTATTCCTTCAAATTTCAAGTTCAAATTGTCTATTATGTAATTTTCCCAATACGTATATTTAGAAATAAGGGAATTTTGACTGAGGGGTTTCTTTAACGTATTTAGCAATGGAAAAAGGTTTAGAGTCACGTAACTTTGGCAAAAAGGGGCTCTCTAAATGCTACAGAAAAATTCCAATCAAATAATCTGATTATTACATCAGATAAATTAAGCAAACCAGAACCTCCACTGTGATGCATGGCTTATGGTTCAAGCCAGAAGGTAAAAATTGAGGATCATGAGGTATCAAATGTGCATGTAGCAAAAGGATCATATGTTTATCCACTCACTTTAGAGGAAGACAAGAAGCATAAAAACTGAAAAGGTGTTGTTTTATGTTTCTTCCACCTCATCGTTTATTATTATCTCAATTATGAATAGAGAATATATACTCACTTAATCATAATCTTTTTACTACCATTAACACCTCAAATGTTGGGGAAATTGAGATTGCGATCTTAGAGGCGTGTAGTCACTTTCAGGTCGAATTATTTCAGTAGTTTTCCTAAAAAATTCAATCGGATACAACTCAGATTGAGATCAAGATCCAACTAGTATGCAATTTGGTGTGAAATTCGTGAACCAGATTAGAGTGACCAAAGATGTGATTACGAATATTTCCCTGGGATAGGGTCTGTAACTACCATCAGGTAGTTGTCTTTTAATTTTCAAATTGCTTCAAAAAAAAAAAAAAAAAAAAATTTGTATCGAAAATTAAAAGGAAGTTTCAGAAAAATATTTTTTAATGCATTTTATGAAAATAGAATTCTATCTAGCTTGAGGCCAGCCAGGGCTCCCAGGGATGGTGCCCTCGGACCCCCACCAAGGGGTGCCCCTTTGAAATCCCCATTGATTAGAGGCTTCGCCTAAATACATAGAATTATACCGATTCAAACAAGTGTGCACTTGCGAACCACCAAACTTGTTTGATGTGTATTACAATTGACTTTGGTCACCAAGTCAATCTCGAATACACTAAAATATCCAATATCAAGCACTAAACAAATGATCACGGACATGAATTATCAAGCGATAAAGGGGAGTGCAGTCCAACGAAGGCTAGTATTATAGTTATAAATCAACTAAGGGTGTAGACAAAAAGTTCACAATTAAATGTCAACCGGATCAAATACAAAGTGCAAAATAAATAAGAAAGATTTTAGCCTATTGGTCTTAGATTTTTAGGGTTGAAATTAGTTTTCGGGAAAAGAAAATTTGTGGAAGTGCATTAAGGGAATCCTAAACTTTCTCTCTCCACATGCAAAGGCATATGCCAAATCCCTCCATCAATTTAAAACGTCCATAACCTTTTCATACGACATTTTTTTTTTTAATTTCATCATGATAACAAGTGTTTTTTATCTTTAAAATGAGTATAATATTGTTATATAAAAATAAAATGAAAAAAATTTACTGGCTTTTCTTTGCATTGTGTTAAAGATTCTGGTCATTGTGTTTTCTTTCAACTGTTTTGGTTATTACGTTTTACTAGGGTTCTATACATTGTGTTATTATTAAAACTTATAACACAATATTAATTTGGGTTCTGTCCGTTGCATTTTTATTAGAACCTATAACACAACATTTGACACAATGAAGATGGTGTTACATTTAGGTTTTTTCTATACATTATGTGTAGGTCCCGATACGGATCATCGGACAACGATGATTTCTTGTTTCGGGTGCCGAAACGAGTGCGGAATCCCCTTTACGACAAACCGAGCGAGAGAGTAAACACAATAAAAGGATTCAACGTTTAACAAGATGTATATTGATTTAGACAAAGTTTCCGTACAAGATTTGATAAAATACAAAGCACACCAAAACTTTCTCTCACTACTCTCTCTCTAAGCTCATTCAAGCTCCCTTCCTGAAACTCAGATCTGAACTGTATATATATAAAGCAGGCCTACCACTTGACGAACAACTAAGGGATCACTTATAAACCCGAGGAAGAACTATATGCTTCGTCACACATGATTCCGACGAAGAACCTAGTTTGCTTAATTGGTTCTTCGTCATGAGCCAAACAAGGTTCTTCGTCAACAACAAACACTTGGTTCTTCGTCATACATATCAAGGGTACTTCGTCATGCGTGTTTGAGTTCCAACAGCGGGTCTTTCGTTGACTAACATGCAGATTCAAACAAAGCTTTCATTCACAGTTCATGTCCATGCAAAGTTTAGATTATATATATATGTGACATCATCATGACATCACCATGGTGATGTCATGGTGATGTGGCGGCTAAAGACGGTCCGCGACTCTTCGTGCTTCGTGTGTCGATCTCTAGGGCGCACGACGGAGGAATGTCGTGACGTCGGCCTTGAGTCGAACCGAACCGAGTCGCGTCCACAAAAAGTGTACCAACAAACTCCCCCTTGGACGCTGCTCGTGATGGTTCGTTCTTCACATTATCGGATCTTTAAAAGGTCTTCACGTGACTCAAACAGGGAGTGTATCAACAAACTCCCCCTTGAATGATGCTCACGAATCTTTTGAACTTCAATACTTTTGGTATTGATGAGTGGTCAGCAGCAACTTGATCATCTTGATCCTTTGATTTCATTCATGTCGTGTCTTCATTCCAAAGCTCGTCTTCTAACAGGTTCTCTTTGCTTTTAGCTGCTCCTGATGTCGCATCTGCACATACAAGAAAGCTAAACGCGTAATGAGAACAACCGCTAGGAATATAGTTAACATAAACAAACGACACACATGTGACTAGTTTTCAATAAAATACCGTCCGATTGTTTGAAAGTTTAGCAAATTGTTCAATTTTGGTTTTTAACTTTCAAAACTTGCAAATTTTGACCGTTTATGAAGATTTAGTTGTTTTGGTTTCGATCAGATTTCAGGTAACGAAGACTCGAGTTCCAACTTCGGGTAATCAAAAGAAATTAGAAATAAAATATTTTTGGCTTTTATAAAGTTTATATTAAAACACACCTAAAATATTTTTGGTATTTTTGCATTTTTGAAATGTAAAGGCGGAAAGCAGTAAATAAATATATACAGAGATGCTGAAACTGAAAGCAGTAAATAAATATTTACAGACAATCTTTTTGCGAGTTTCGAGGGTAAGAGAATCATATCAGTGTACGGCCACGCCAAAACACTCTTGTTGTTCAATTAGTTAAGATTTAGATAAGCATCCTATAATGATTATCGGTATTGTTGTCCACATAAGCTTAACTTATCAAATGTAATCGCGGTGAGGGGATACGATTAGTGTATGATTTATACTTACTAACCGGTGTTCATCCACACACGACACATTCCCGTATCAAGGTATGCACGAGAGTTCATCTTACTGGTGAGTATACCATTTATAATCTGTTTTGACGTATATGAAAATGTGAGATACTCACTTATTTTGGTTGAAAACAAGCCCTTTGTGATAGAATCACTTATTGATGAGGAACTTGATTTTCAGATGCATGAGGGCACATGAGCAAGTCCGTGAACAGGTTAGTACCATCGTACAGACAAAGAGACGAACTTGACTCCCGCAAAAAAGATGTGATATTTTATCACTTATTTTGTTTGCACATGTGATTGTTGATCACTTATTGAGGTCGGATGCATCATGTATTATATACATGTTTGAATGACATTTACACATGTGTATGGTATCATAGAAGATCTAGACTTGCGTCCCCGTTGTTTTCGGTAAAAGAAACAACCATGATACCCAGATGATAAACAGCATAAAGAACAAATATCTCAGAACCTCGACAATCTATCAAACGAAATTTCAGTACCAAGACCATACGCCAATGAGTGGATCCCACACAGTCTTCAGTCGATTTAGGTTTATATCACTCTGCACACTTTAAAATGATTGTGAGCTTACCGATACATCTTATATAGAGCTGCTTATCGTATTTCATTTTAGGTTTAAAGAGGTTTCGACAGACCACTGATGTACTATCATATTCTCTTTTTCTCACCAGGAAACTCATTTTTGTTTTTCTATTGTTTTTGCGTTTTGAAATTTTTCGATGTTTTTGAATTTTCAAATTTTGGATTTACTCCCCCTAAAATCAACAAACTATGATAAATTTTAAAAACACAAAGGTTTTTACAAAAACGATTTCCTGATGTTAGTTAACTCATGTTTTACCTCACTGCCGTTTACCAAAATTAAATTTAATCAGAAATGATTTTATCGAATTTTGGAAAAATGAGTTGGCACGTTGGTACTCAGTGCGGACCATGACAACATTGACGAGTTTCATATTGAAACAATCACGTGTGAGGTGATATTTGAGATCAACGTGTCTGGCCAAAGAGTGCTGTACAAGATAATAATAATTCATAAAGCAGTTAAAATATCGACAAGTATAGGAGAGATTAGAAATTCAAAACAGTATCCTGCAACTGCTTCGTGCATTGCCAGGAATTTGAGTGCTCTCCCAAACTGGATATCCACCCGGTGTGGATTTCAAGGTCGAATTTGCAACCACTTCAATTAACCGAGAAATCTCTTCACAACAACAAGATCATAAACCTTTGGGCCCGACTGGTCTTCCACATTGCACCAGCATAGGTCTTTGACTTTCTCTTTGAGAAGTAGTGTGCAGTTGTTCAATCCACGCCAAGGCATCCGCACACCCGGTTGGTTTGTTCAACAAACACATTTTCTTCAATAACACCGCGAAGAAATATACACTGCACGTTCATCTTGTTGATTTTGAACATCAAACATGCTGCAAGTGCGTACATTTTGATTGAATCTATCCTGGGGACCCGATCAAAGCCTTTAACAATCAAACTTTGGAATGATTTTCATTTTGTCGAAGCTTTCAATTTCTGTCACCAGACATTCTTTCACCATCATATTCTTCTTTTCTTTTTCTCTCTCCATCAAAGGCAACAACTCCTAGATGTAACAATGTGTCGGAGCCGCATGTCGCCGATCTTGTGTATGGACACTCCACTATCAACAATCCTAAGACTATCAATAGTTCCTCCTGGAACATCCTGCACACTCATTTAGAGATTAGTTGGAGAGGGGGACCCAAGCCTTCACAGACTTGGGTCGTCCGTCATCATCGAGGATTGTGACTTCGATTTCCTAATAATTCAGAATTGATTGAACTCCCCCTGAAACATTTACCGTTTTTGGTTTCCAAATTTGTTTCTCTTTTTCATGTTTAACATCTGATTTAACAGATTTTGTTTGGACAACCTCTGGTTTTAACGCCTTTTCAACTTCTTTTTGTTGTTTATTTTTCTGTTTCACTTCTCGTTGTTTAACAAGACGAGGGTCCTATTTTGGTGAAACAGATCTTTTATAATAATTGTTACCATGGGGGGCATCAACTTTTGCCTTTCCTTTTGTGAGATATGGATAGTTTCTGACAATGTGTCCATTCTCACCGCATTCAAATCATGATCTCCGCTCAACAAACCTCGGAGTATCATAACTGTAAGAGCTTGATGATGAACTTCGTGATCTTGAGGTACTTGGTCCTACATCACAATTGTTTGTGTGTTGTGTGTAGTTGTTTTGACTGCTTCTTTTCAAAATTTTAACTTGCTTAACAAAATCCGTGTTGGATTTGTTTTCGAAAGTTTCAATTTTATCAGTCCCTCGGGATTTCATGAACTTCACCTTCTGAACCTTTTTCTTATAACGAGCTCCCTTTACTTCCACCATCGGTTGTGAAACCTTGGGCTTTTGAGCTCGTTGTTCCTTTTGTTTACCTTTAAAAGCGATAGGTTGTTGCTTTGCCGGTAATCTTTGATTTCCAAATTGTCTTCTAACTTCAGCTTTTGGAATAGGATCACACTGAGTTACAGAAACTCTCGGGATCGCTTTTCCCAAAAACTTACTGGTAGTATCTTCAAACACTTTATCAATCAAAGATTGATTGACGTTTTTTATTGGAAAATCTTTGTCTGAATATATTTTACTATCACCGACTAAAGTGTACAACACGTTATCACTTTTAACAGTAGACATTGTCTCAGTGATAGGATCTATCTCTTGTCTAACAGTAGAGTGCACAACAGGAGTAGGAGGATCACAAAGAATATGATTCTCAATAGGAATGTCTACTCCCTTTCTATCATCAAGAGATGTATCCTCATCACTGACATCCGATTGATCATCTGACGAATCATAGTCCTCAACAGTTGGAGGACTTTGTTCCGTAACAGATGGCTTTTCTTTCCTATCAGATGAGCTACCTGAGGAACTGTCCGATTTGAACCCTAATCCTGTAGTGACCTCCTCATAATCAAGAGGTACACTTTGTTCAAAACGAGGCATTTCCTCTTCATTGGGCATTCTGGTATAGTTGTGTCTCAAAGGAGGCGGACACGACTTATACCCAACGCCTTTCATATTCCCTTTCAGCTTTTGAACGTCTATGATGTGATCAAGCACATATCGGGAGTTTGAGTAACTCTCCAATTTGAGCTTGATCGCATCATGCTCACACTTTGCCACAACTAGCTCCTTCTTTGTTTCCTCAATGATATTAATATAGTTATTAATACCAATTTGTTTATTAAAAACAGTTTTTGTTAATTCGGAAACACTCTTCTTTAAAGATTCAATTACTGATTTGAAATCTTTTTCATTACGAGCTAAGGCCATGTTTGCCTCTTTGCATTTTGACAGTACAATAACTAAACTTTGATTGTGACTATGAATCGTTTCAGATTCATGTTTTAATTTAGCACATTCATGTTTCATATCAGCACAATCACTACATATGCTAGGAGTTTCAGATTTTACCTGACTTATAGAAGCTGCGACATTATCCGTAGTGTCATTCTTGCAAGAGAAGGATCCATCTTCAGATAAGAACTTCTCCATGTCATTCGATGCAACAACAACTTTATTGATCAAGTAAGATTTTTGACATTTCATCTCCTTGACATCATTCGACAAATTATCAGCTTCAGAATCCATTCCCTCCTTCACGTCCGATTTTGAACTGTAATCACTCACACCTGAGCCATCTTCATCAGTACTGCCACTATATCCTGAACTGTCATCATCTTCAGAAAATTCCTCTCTGTGGACATGTTTGATGTGATTGACGATCTTAGCATAACAAACAGTTCCTCCATTTCCCAGTTGAGAGGTTAGTTGAGAAGCTTGTTATTGGGTTTGTTGTGGAACAGCTTGTGGAAAAGGAAGATAGGCGTTCGGATCGAATGGTCTTCCATAAGGATCTGTGGGAGGACCAGGGGTTGTGTCGGTTTGGGTGGTGGAATACCGAAGTATGTACTTGGATCGAATTTAGGTTTTGAAAGAGTGTGAGCTTGAGCAATAAGATGTGGTGGTGGGAGATAGGCACTTGGATCGAAAACCTGAGGAGCTGCCTGGGGAAAGATGTTTGAATTCGACATTGGATTGTTGTTTACGAATAATCACTCGAAAAATCAAAATAAAAAAAATTTGTGTGATTTGAAAACCTTCTGTGACAATTTTAAATGTGAAACCCACGAAGAACTGGTCTCCACGTATAAAATCAGCCCAAGATTAAAAGCCCACGAAAAATTGATAGTTGGACCTTAAGTAGTCCATGAAAAATTTAATTCGTGTGATCAAACCCACAAAGAATTGTAATAGACAGGCCCACTAAACAATGACCATTTTTTTGTGAATTGTAGGCCAAATCCAATTGCAACAGATAAAACCACGAAATATGTAGCCCAATGGAAGTCCACACAACAATCAATTTAACCCCCCCCCCCCCCTTTTTTTAGCAGCCCACGAATGAAACAAGTTTAGTGGGTATTAGGTATTTTTTTTAAAAGAAATGGGATGTGTGTATCAGTAGAAACAGAGAGGTGAGATTTCTTTTTCTTTATAAGATCTTATCTCTGACACACCATACACTTACACTTGAGAAAACCTAATTTTTCAAACAACATAATTAGAAACACCCTTTTTCAAACAAGATCTTATCCCGTCAAATGTCAAGGGCCACAATTTTCAAACAATGATATTTTAATCTAACTACAATAATGCAATCTCAATAAAAACTCCGATAACCCTTATGAATTTTCCAGCCAAACCTGTTCACGGAAAAAAAGTGTGGAACTAAAACATCAAAACTCAAAACAACTTGAACTTTTGATAATCGCCAATGATTTTAGACAAGTATTAAGTAAAAACAACGCCAAATAACATCAGATTTTCGAGTTTAAAAATAAGAACTTCATTAAAACACAACTGGGTTTTTGATTTTTAACCAAGAAAGACCTTAAAAACCCTCTCGAAAATCACACCGGTAACTCGGTTTTCAACAAGAAATCGAGCCTTAAGCTCTGATACCACTTGTTGGTCCCGATACGGATCGTCGGACAACGATGATTTCTTGTTTCGGGTGCCGAAACGAGTGCGGAATCCCCGTTACGTCACAAACCGAGCGAGAGAATAAACACAATAAAAGGATTCAACATTTAACAAGATGTATATTGATTTAGACAAAGTTTCGGTACAAGATTTGATAAAATACAAAGCACACGGGAACTTTCTCTCACTACTCTCTCTCTAAACTCATTCAAGCTCCCTTCCTGAAACTCAGATCTGAACTATATATATATATATATATATATATATATAAAGCAGGCCTACCACTTGACGAACAACTAAGGGATCACTTATAAACCCGACGAAGAACTATATGCTTCGTCACACATGATTCCGACGAAGAACCTAGTTTGCTTAATTGGTTCTTCATCATGAGCCAAACAAGGTTCTTCGTCAACA
Source organism: Helianthus tuberosus (assembly GCA_030545235.1). NCBI lineage: Eukaryota > Viridiplantae > Streptophyta > Magnoliopsida > Asterales > Asteraceae > Helianthus > Helianthus tuberosus. The sequence goes on along the minus strand of CM060352.1, from coordinate 32,473,280 downwards.
ACAAACACTTGGTTCTTTCGTTGACTAACATGCAGATTCAAACAAAGCTTTCATTCACAGTTCATGTCCATGCAAAGTTTAGATTATATATATATGTGACATCATCATGACATCAACATGGTGATGTCATGGTTTATGGCGGCTAACGACGGTCCGCGGCTCTTCGTGCTTCGTGTGTCGATCTCAGGGGCGCACGACGGAGGAATGTCGTGACGTCGGTCTTGAGCCGAACCTAACCGAGTCGAACCGAACCGAGTCGCGTCCACATAAAGTGTACCAACATTATGTTATTGTTTCTATTTTCAACTAGATAGGTTTTCTACACATTTTGTTATAAGTTATAGTCATTGTTTTAAGGAGTTAAATGCCATTTTAGTCCCTGTGGTTTGGGCCATTTTGCCAGTTTAGTCCAAATGTTTCATTTTTAACCTGTGGGTCCAAAAAGGTTTCACAGTTTCCATTTTAGTCCACTGGGTTAACTTCTTCCATTTTTTCTGTTAACGAGAAGGCCAATTCGGTCATTTTATATGGCTGAATTGCCTTTTTAGTTAACAGAATTACATACAAAATGACCGAATTAGCTTTCTCGTTAACAGAAAAAATGGATGAAGTTAACCAAGTGGACTAAAATGGCAACTGTGAAATCTTTTTGGACCCACAGGTTAAAAATGAAACCTTTGGACTAAACTGGCAAAATGGCACAAACCACAGGGACTAAAATGGCATTTAACTCTTGTTTTAAGTCTGTTATCTATTGTATTTTAATTTGTTGTTCATTGTGTTTTAGTTTGTTGTTCATTGTGTTTTTAGTTTGTTCTTCTTTGTGTTTTTAAGTTGTTCATTGTGTTTTAGTTGGTTATTCGTTGTTTTCTTAGTCTATTATTCATTATGTTTTAGTCTACTGTCTATTATGTCTTTTATCTGCTGTTATTAATTGTGTTTTTAGTCTACTTTCTATTGCGTTTTTAGTTTGATACTTATTGTGTTTTACATTATGTCTATTGTGTTTTAGTTTGTTGTTCATTGTATCATTTATCTGTTGTCATGGATTATATTTTTAGTCTAATTTTCATTGTGTTTTACGTTATGTCCACTGTGTAATACACAACTGGGTTTTCAAAAAAATTGAAAAGTACAACAATATGGTACTCACATTAAAAATAAAAAAGACGTTCAAATTTATTTATGGTATACTTTAAAAAAACAAATGACGTAAAAAAAATTACGGACGTTTAAAAAATGGGTGGAGTAGCATGTGACATTCATGTGTATTTTTCTACGTATGTGATTTCCTTGTGCATATTCTTTTTTTTTTCTCGTAGACAAAATTAGTCTTCACACTTATTCCTCGTTGGAAACTTGTCACTCTATTCTATTGTGGTTTTTTACCTTTCCTAGTTTTAAACCCCTTTGTACTATAACTCAACCACTATAACTCAACCCTGAACAATTTTTTTCAATGAATAGAAAGAGCATGTGTTAATTGGGGCAAAAGATCAACTTGAACGCATGACTAATAGTAGGGCTGGCAATTCTGACACGAACACGATAACACGACACGAACCTACACGAAGTTAACAGGTTTGGTGTTTGACCTTAACAGGTTTCGTGTCTAAACAGGTCGACACGATAAGAGCTGTTTAAATTTCGTGTCTAAACAGGTTAAAACCCGTTAACCTGTTAAGACCCGTTAGTGACCTGTTTATAATTTTAAATTAAAAAAAATATATCAAATATGTGGGGTTAACATGTCATGTTCGTGTCTTAACAGGTCGTGTTCGTATCTTAACAGGTCATGTTTGTGTCTTAACAGGTCATTTCGTGTAATCCGTTTATTAATGGGTTCGGGTTCGTTTTTGGAAAATCAGACACCATAAGATTTCGTGTCGTGTTTGTGTTTACATGTTTCGTGTTCGTGTCTTATCGGGTTCGTGTCTTAACAGATCGGGTTGACCCGATATGCCAGCCCTAACTAATAGTTCAAGGCAGAAGGCAAACATTAAGGAATTTGATGTGCATATATTCCAGTCCATGTGCATGATCAGATGCTTTGACTTTAATAGGATTGCAAGAATCATCATCAAATTTGGAAAAAGATATGTTTGGAATAAGAGCATTCACATTCTATCCATCAAAATATGTGAGGGGGAGTTTTTATATTATAAAGGGTATAAAAAGTGGTTGTGAGTGGAGGAGAGAGAAAATGTTACTGTTCATCTGTATATTTGGAGGGACACTGTTCACCCAGTATAATTTTTTTAATATATATTGAAAGTGGTTGTGAGTGAAGGAGTGAGAAAAATGTGATGATAATATTATTTAATTGAAAAGGAGAGAGAAAAAATATTTGTTTTTAGTGGAAATATATTGATATAGGAGTTGTTTTTTAGTGGAATGTATGTATAATTTGATGGTTTGGATGTGAATGCTCTAAGATATGTTTAAAGGTGTGTGCGGCATGTTGTATATTTCAAATTGAAAGTCAAATTACCTACATATACATTTCCCAACCTCAGGGAATACTGCCAGCCAGCTTGCCTGGCACTTCCCTGTTGGACCAACCTATTTTTCATTTAATTTTATTCACAGTTTAACATTACGGTTTCGTCATTCGTTTAAAATTACGTTTTTACCCCAACTCAAATTAAAATTATAATTTTGCCCCTAGCTCAAAATTACGCTTTTGCCCTCGGGTCAAAAACTCAATTTTTATTTTGTTCCCAGTTTAAAATTACGGTTTCGCCCTCCGTTTAAAATTACGTTTTTGCCCCCAGTTCAAAATAAAATTTTGTTTTTTTCCTCTAGCTCAAAATTACGATTCTGCCCTCATCTCAAAATAATTTTTTTACCCATAGTTCAAGTATTTTCAAGTTGAGGGAATAGTGTCAGGCAGCTTGTCTGACATTTCCCTATTGAACTAACCCATTTTTTAAATTATTTTATTCACAGTTTAAAATAGCTTTCGTCCTTTGTATAAAATTACGTTTTCCCCCCAGCTCAAAATAAAATTATAATTTTGCCCCTAGCTTAAAATTACGTTTTTGCCCTCGGTTCAAAAACTCATTTTTTATTTTGTTCCCCGTTTAAAATTACGGTTTCGCCCTCCGTTTAAAATTACGTTTTCGCCCCCAGTTCAAAATAAAATGTTGTTTTTTCCTCTAGCTCAAAATTACGATTCTGCCGTCAGCTCAAAATTACGTTTTTGCCCACAGTTCAAAAGAAAATTATGTTTTCCCCCTACCTCAAAATTATGATTTTGCTCTCAGTTTAAAATTATAATTTCGCCTCCAGTTCAAAATATAATTATGATTTTGCCCTCTGTATAGACATACATGTTACGAGAGAGAAATATTCGGCTTATTGCCCCGCAATCCGGGCGGTGCAAAAACTAGTTAACTACATAATGGATGTGAAAAATCAAAATGGCTAATAATATTATTTGCGGCATATTGATATTGCCAACCGAGTAAGTTTACTTTACTGAGGGATCACCAACGGCCACGTTTACTAATGGATAACCGTCAACTTCTATAAATTCATTCAAACTGATAGTTTTCGATATGATTGGTAACAATTATTAATTCTGTGAAATAATAAATTAAAATCGCTATCGGCAATAATTCTGGAAAAAAAGAGTTCAAAATTAGTGGAAGAGAAACAATAAATATCTAAGATCAAGAAGATTTATCTTCTAAGTAATAGTTATTATTTAAGTTTCAATTTGTGTTTATTGGCTTGTCAATTTATTTGATTGGTGTTGGTAATCGAATATGTGAATCACAGGTTTTGAATATGAAGAATTGAGAATCAAAAGAACAATAAACTTGCTTGTATTGAATGAAAGTGATAATTACAATTGACATACATGAACCCTATATATATATATATATATATATATAGGGAGCCGCTAGAATGAGAACCACCTCCAGTTATGAGAACCATGAGAACTACTCTCAACCAATCAGAAAAAAGGGTAATTTGGTCATTTACTCTTAAATGTCTAATCTACTCTCTCTCTCTCTATTTATTGTCCCTGACATTTATCATTTACTCTCTCCTCTCACATTACTCTCTCATCTCTCATCTCCATTACTCTCTCCTCTCTCATCTCCATTCAAGATCTTGTGTTTTTTTTTGAACGGGTATAACTAAGATTTCTCTGTGCATGGCTTCTTTAAGATCTTGTGTTAAATGGGTGGTTTTGGCCAATGACACCCCTGTTCTCCGATGATGATGGTGTTTTCCGGCAGATCTGTTGAATCCGATGATGATGGTGTTTCCGATGATGACACCCCTGTTCTCCGATGATGATGATGACACCCCTGTTCCGTCGCAACCGCCACAACACTCCATCCCGACAGATCTGTTGAATCGGAGGTGGTGGGTGCTCGATGACGGTGGTGCAGCGCCGCCGTGAGCGGTGGTGGCGGTTCGATGGCTGGGTGGTGGGCCGGCGGCAGCGCCGCCGTGTGCGGCGGAGGTCCCGGTCTCCTCCTGTGTTGTTGATTTCTCCCGGTTCGATGGCCACCATCTACCCGGTCACCCCTCGCCGGAAAATTCAAACTCATCTCTCTGGTAAAAAACTTGTTATCAATGTTTCAGTTTGTTGTTGAATTCAAACTCATCTCTCTCGTTAAAATCTTGTTATCAATGTTTCAGTTTGTTGTTTGTTGTTGAAAAGTTTAGATTTTTTTTTTGGTGGGTTTTGTTTCATCTGTTGATACTTGGCATAGAAATATTTAAAATGTTGTTCATGGTCCTTTTGAATGTTTAATTGATGTTCATGTTTCTTTCTGGGTCCTTTTGAATGTTGTTCATGGTCCTTTTGAATGATGTTCATGTTTAATTGATGTTCATGTTTCTTCTGGGTTTGATGTTCATGTTTCTTCTGGGTTAATTGATGTTCATGTTCCTTCTGGGTTTGATTGATATTCATGTTTCTTCTGGGTTTGAATGTTGTTCATGGTCCCTTTGAATGGTTTAAATCGGTTGAATCTGGTCCCTTTTGGAATCGGCGGTGATGATAAAAAAAACAACGGACGATGGCGCGGCAAGGACGGCGGAGGGTAGGTTTTTTAAACCTGCAACCCCTCTTTTTGCAGCCTTTTGATTATCCGTTAATCTGAGCCAAACCCCGTTTTTTTTCGAGATAAACTTTGTTTTGATGTTGTTGGTTTTTAATTCCCCCCCCCCTAGTCGATGATGATAACGATATATCTGAGACATCTCCCGAGTTTGCGATTTCTGGGTGCGTTCGTTTTTGCGTAAAGAAGTTTTTGTAAAAAAAAAAGGTTAACCCGTAAACTTTTTAACGTAATACGTAAAAAACGTAAAACGTAAAACGTAAAAAGTTTTACGTAAAACGTAAAAAGTTTTCACGTAAAACGTAAAAAGTTTTAAAGTAAAACGTAAAACGTAAAAAGATTTTCGTAAAACGTAAACGTAAAAAGTTTTACGTAAAAACGTAAAACGTAAAAAGATTTTCGTAAAACGGAAACGTAAACGTAAAAAGATTTTCGTAAAAAGTTTAACGTAAAAACGTAAAACGTAAACGTAAAAAGATTTTCGTAAAACGTAAAACGTAAAAAGTTTTACGTAAAAACGTAAAACGTAAAAAGTTTTACGTATAAACGTAAAAAGTTTTACGTAAAAAGTTTAAAACGTAAAACGTAATAAAGTTTAACGTAAAACGTAAAAAGATTAAAAAAAGGAAAAATTACACTTTTCGTCCTTTATGTTTGTACCTAGTTGCAATGGATGTCCTTTACCTTTAATATTTACAGCCACAGTCCTTTATTTGGAAAACATGTTGCACCTTACGTCCTTTGCCCATAACCTGGTTAAAATTTTCAGTTAAATATAACATGTGCAAGGCACATGAGGGTAGTTATGTAATTTTACTCATTTATCTAAAATGATTTATTAATAAAACAAATCAAATTGAAAATGAAAACTCCTATCCCTCTACAACCTGCAACCTGCAACCCAGATCAGTCATAACCTACAACCTGCACATTTAAACCATGACCATCTCCCATCTCCCATCTCCACAACCACCGCCACTGCCCTACCACCACCACCCCTCCCACCTCTTCGACACTCCCAGCACCTCATCGCCACCGTAAAATTGCAGACTTAAATGCAACACCTTTGAAAAACATAGAAATACAGTTCTAAAATTTGTTTCAGAATCACAATTTGTGTCAATTTTGTACATCAACAACCAAACCATATCCGATTTTGGTGTCAATTTTGCTCTCCAAAAGGTACCCTGTTTCATCAACAACCAAACACATATCGACTCCATTTCTAGGGTTTCCCTACCTTCAAAAATCTTCACTCTGCAGCAGTGCAATCAACAAACAAGGAAGATGAAGATGATTTTGCCAGCATGAAATACCCCACTGCCGTTAACGTAGTCATCTCGGTCCTCCCTCCTTCCCTAATTCCGGTTGACGATTCGATAAACACCGTCATCAGAATCGAAAAATGAAATACCCCACCGCCGTCAACGGAGTCATCTCGGTCCTCCTTCCTTCCCTAATTCCGATTGACGATTCGATAAACACCGTCACCGGAATCGGAATTCGCCATCAAATATAGGGACGATTTGCTACGATTAGGACTGGACTGCTTGCTGTAATTTGAGAGAAGTGAAGAACGTGGACGAAGTGTCAAGTGTGACCTAATTGATAAAGCCCTAATCTTCACCGATACCGTCATCCCGTTCGGCAACAGGATTTTCAACTTGTAAACCCTCCGTGAACCACCGGAAAAAGTGTTCCGGCTACTTCCTCCGCCAGAATCCGGCGTTTGCTGTTAAATCGCCATATGTAACTATCATTTGAGATGAGTAAGATAGAACTAGACTGAGATTTGAGATGAACTGAGATGAGAAAGAACTGAACTGAGATTTGAGAAAGGGTTTATTTGTTTAAGGATGATGCCGGATGATGATGGTGGTTCCCGGCGACGGCGATGATGCCGGATGATGATGGTGGTGGTGGTTGTGGGAAACCTAGAGAGAGATAGAACTGAGAGAGAGAGAAGAGAGTTAAGAGAGAGAGAGAGAAATAACACTTTTATATACATATATATTTTTTAATTTAATTTCAGATTTTTTATTTTATTTATTAAATATATTTCAAATAAATTGTGTAAAATTACCACCTTACCCTCATGTGCCTTGCACATGTCATATTTAACTGAAAATTTTAACCAGGTTAGGGGCAAAGGACGTAAGGTGCAACATGTTTTCCAAATAAAGGACTGTGGCTGTAAATATTAAAGGTAAAGGACATCCATTGCAACTAGGTACAAACATAAAGGACGAAAAGTGTAATTTTTCCTTAAAAAAATTAACGTAATACGTAAAACATACATTTTTTAACGTCAAACGTAAACTTTTAACGTAAAACGTAAACTTTTTAATGTAAAAATGTAAAGTTTTCAAAGTAAAACGTAAATATTTTAACGTAAAACGTAAAAACATAAAACGTAAACTTTTTAACGTAAAACGTAAACTTTTTAACGTAAAACGTAAATTTTTTAACGTAGAACGTAAACCTTTTTAACGTAAAACGTAAATTTTTTAACAAAAAACGTAAACTTTTTAACGTAAAAAGTCGGCCGTAAAAGCGGCGCGTTAAAAAAGTCGGCCGTAAAAAGGTCGGTGTTTTTATGTAAAACGTAAAACGTTTTACGTAAAACGTAAAACGTTTTACGTAAAACGTAAAACGTAAAAAGTTTTTCGTAAAACGTAAAACGTAAAAAGTTTTTCGTAAAACGTAAAACGTAAATAAGTTTTTCGTAAAACGTAAAACGTAAAAAGTTTTTCGTAAAACGTAAAACGTAAATAAAACGGGACTTAAAAAACGCCGCGTTAAAACGGGACGTAAAAAACGTCGCGTTAAAACGGGACGACAAAAAACGGGACGGCAAAAAACGGGACGGCAAAAAACGGGACGGCTAAAACGGGACGGCAAAAAACGGGACGGCAAAAAACGGGACGGCTAAAACGAGACGGCAAAAAACGGGACGGCAAAAAACGGGACGGCTAAAACGGCACGGCAAAAAACGGGACGGCTAAAACGGGACGGCAAAAAACGGGACGGCTAAAACGGGACGGCAAAAAACGGGACGGCTTGTAAAAAAACGTGACGCTAAAAACGGTGCGGCAAAAAACGGGACGTAAAAACGGCGTGCAAAATCCGGCGTTGAAAAAAAATTGTCTTTTGTTAAAAAAATCTGAATTTAAAAATGTTTTTAATAAAAAAATCTTTTAAAAAAATAAAAAGTAATATAATAAAACTAAAAAGTAATATAATAAAACAAAACGTAATTAAAAAATAATAAAGTGAAAAAGACAAAAAACAGTTATTTTACCAATCTACCCTTTTTGATTAAAATATAAAAGACATAATAAGACAAATTTTATTTAATATTAGTTTTTGTTACTTTTAATATCATCCATCCATCAAGTTGATCTAAAGGCTATAAAGTGGTTCTCATGGTTCTCATAACTGGAGGTGGTTCTCATTTTAGCGATCCCATATATATATATATATATATATATATATTTATATATATAGGGGAAGGATCCACTAAAAAGTGGATTTTGCCTAAGTAGCCTAAGAAGGAATCTTAACCATTCATTTTTCAAATCAATGGTTAAGATGAAAGGGTAGGAGAAAGGAGGAGTGCAAGGGTATCTTGGGAAAATCCTATTTATGGACTTTCTCTCTCCACATGCAAGGCACATGCATATTTCACCCCCATTTTTTAAACGTTCATAACTTTTTTATACGACATTATTTTTTCATAAAAATTTCACCATAAAATCGAGCGTATTTTTATCTTTAATTTGAGTACCATATTGCTATATAAAATATGAAGACTCAAAAAACCCACTAAAATGTGTTGTATTTCTATGTTGTATAACATTTTTTATGCTGGATTTTTGTACTATATTTTTGTACTAAAAATTTTGTGCTGATTTTTTTTGTCTTAAATTTTTTTTTCTCAATTTTTTGTGCTAGATTTTTTTGTACTACATTTTTTTGCTAAATTTTTTTGTGCTATATTTTTTGTACTAGATTTTTTGTGCTATATTTTTTTGTACTACATTTTTTGTGCTAGATTTTTTGTATTAGATTTTTTGTGCTATATTTTTTTGTACTAGATTTTTTGTGCTAGATTTTTTTGTACTACATTTTTTTTGTATTTTTAAAAAACAAAAAGGGTGCCACATGTCATTTTCACTCCTATTTATAAGGACCAAAATGCCCCTTCATTTCTACTTAATAGGAGTGCCACATGTCATCATCACAATCCTTCTTAGGCTACTTAGGCAAAATCCACTTTTTAGTGGATCCTTCCCCTATATATATATATATATATATATATATTCTAAAAGAATAGGTGTGATTGAACAGTTGCGTCTCCTCTTGAATCAATGTGTCTGATGCTTGAAACGTCGCGTCTTTTGCTTCCTGTGTTGTTGGCATCGCTTGTGAACAAGCACGTCTCCTGAAGGCGCCCTTTCAATAAGTTTGTAGGTAACAAACTTTCATCTTGTCATCTTTGGTCCTCGTACTTCTATAACCAATCTAAATGAAACATAAACATCAACTTACCTAACGACCCCTATATTTAGTTTAAATATCAATAATTGGTTTATTAGTTTTTACGATGGAGTACGATTAGTTTAATGTTAGCATAAATACAGGGGTATGAAATTGATTTGTTTTTGTCGAATTTTGCTAATAAAGAAAAGAGTCAATAGGTTGAGATTGGTCAATTGGATCACAAGTCAATAATATATACAGCAAAACTTTTGTGGATTGAGTAGCCAAATGGAACCCTGCTATATCTCAGCTAATCTTTCAAGGAGGCATCAATTAGTTGAAGTCAACTCCTGTTCAAGATTATAGCCACTCGTTGAAGAATGCTATCCCTGTACTCCATATTTTGTTCCGGTGTCTACATATAGACGTATAGAATCCGATTCTTTTAATCTAGCAACTCGACATATTCTTGCAAAGGTGGCATATATCATGGTAACTTGGAAAGATGATAAGAAAAGAAAGATAACAGTAGGAAATTGCAAGAACCAATGATCAATGATATCTATAAATAGCTGGTTTCTCAGACAGCTAATGCAGGTGAAATCAGTAAGACAATAAGAAGAGAGGTTCTTACATGAAGAGAAGAGTCTTGTTTGGTAGCCAAGGATGACTTGCCTCCTCACACCTCATGGTGTTGGAATGTAATGCCTTGTTTTATTTACGAGGCAGGTTGCTCCTTGTCTTACTGACATGATCTTCTTGCTCATGTTAGATCATTTCTTCATGAGTTTGTGTTCTAAAAGGATCTGGAAAATATGTGTTTGTAGGCTGAAACAATTTTTAGGTGTGCGTACCTATTAACCACCTAGGCATCCATGCACGTAGCTTTTTATCTTTCTTAATTAATTATTTGTTTTCCCATATAGAGCGAAAAATCTAATCAAAGCATTAGTTTGATTAGTTAAGATTACCAGATAGTGCACTTGTATTTGTATGTATGTGTTTTAGTTCAAACCAGAGGGCGGTGGATATTGAGAAGGACCTCAAGGTAAACAATTTCCAATCCATGTGCATGTGTCAAATGGTCCAGCTTAACTTATCATATTATATCATTTTACCTCAAAGTTCAATTATATGTAAATCATACGTCGCCATTATAGTTCTTAATATGTTCTTTTTAGGGACTGAAAAATAATCTCAACTGCCATGTTATTTAAGTCCCGAATATGTGTTTTTAGAGTCTGAAAATCAGTCTGGAAAGGTGCAGAGATGAGAGATCGAGTGCAGGTGCAATGTTTTCAGGAATGAAGATGTATGCATAGATGAAAATCAAGCAAGAAGATGTTTGTGATTGGCCACCAGATTGTGGAACCAAGGGAAGATAAAGTTGTGAAGCAGAAGAAACTTGAAGTTGTGGAGATTGCTGTGAAGAATATGATGAAGTTTAAGCAGTGGAGTAGTAAACTTAAACTTAGTCTATAAGCATTATTAGTACTTATATATAATGTGTGTATGTATGTATATGTATATGTCTATATTAGTATGGGTCAAGTAACCAAATGGGTCAATAGGAAGTTAGTTGATTACCTGCAACATATATAAGGTAGTTATGTATGTTAAAGTTAGTTATGGCGTAGTAACTGGTTGGTAGAATGACAAAAGGAAAGGGGAGGGTGTTTAAACACTTTTTGGTTAATGTCTACTGATGCTAGCAATGAATTATTTTGAAATCTTCAATTATTTTTCTGTGTTTGGAATTTTATTTGTAGGCTAGATTATACTCTGGTTTGAAAGAGACCAAGTACATAAATAATAACAATACCCTAATCTATCTGGTACATTGCAAAGAACTCAGATTCTAATATTTCGTTAGTAATTCTCTAATATTTAATTAGTAATTCAAAGACGAACGTTGCTTCACTTTTTTACAATGCTACTTTCAAAGCTCTTTTCATAAAGCAGAACTTGCTTAGTAAACAATTATCACTTCACAATCCCATAGCCACTCATGTAGTGCATATATGTCTAAATCTACGTAGGACATAAAAAATAGGAAGAAATAGAAAAATAGATAAGATTAACGTTGAAAGTTGAAGGAATGGACATCCATATTTAGCCCTTGGAATAATAGACAAACCCAAAAGCAATCAATTAGGAGATGCCAAATAGGATCCGCCAGGTTAGCCGTCCGCTATTAGGCCACGCTTTTTCACGTGTTTTAATTTGATTGGCTATGACGTAGACCCATTGTATTTCACCATGAAATTTTGTGCAGGCTAACTTAGTTGGTGGAACTTATTTGCAACTCCTGATTGGCTCTTTCTTGGCTGTCCATATTATATATCAAAGGCTAAATATGGATATCTATTCCTTCAAATTTCAAGTTCAAATTGTCTATTATGTAATTTTCCCAATACGTATATTTAGAAATAAGGGAATTTTGACTGAGGGGTTTCTTTAACGTATTTAGCAATGGAAAAAGGTTCAGAGTCACGTAACTTTGGCAAAAAGGGGCTCTCTAAATGCTACAGAAAAATTCCAATCAAATAATCTGATTATTACATCAGATAAATTAAGCAAACCAAAACCTCCACTGTGATGCATGGCTTATGGTTCAAGCCAGAAGGTAAAAATTGAGGATCATGAGGTATCAAATGTGCATGTAGCAAAAGGATCTGTTGATACATATTAAGTGGATACGGCTCAGCTCGGTTCGACTCGGCTACGAAGTGAAGGCCGTAGTCAAGACATCCTCCTGTCTTGACTCGGTATGCGATTTACTTTGTAACGTTTGTGTAGATGCAACTGCGTGTGTGCAGTTTGCATTTAGTATAGTGTGTTTTCTGTTTATTTGAAGTCCAATCCATGATGAAAGCCCAAGTCAAAGCCCAACATGATGAAAACCCCTTGGTCAAACATCAGCGACGAAATAAGAAGTTTCTGGACGAAATCACTTTTCCTGACGAAATCAGAAGTGTCAGTCAAACATCAGAAACCCCTTGGTCAAACATCAGCGACGAAATAAGAAGTTTCTGGACGAAATCAACTAATTCTGGACGAAATCACTTTTCCTGACGAAATCAGAAGTGTCAGTCAAACATCAGCGACGAAATCAGAAGTTTCTGGACGAAATCACTTTTCGCGACGAAATCACCTTTCAGCGACGAAATCACCTTTCGCGACGAAATCACCTTTTAGCAACGAAATCACCTTTCGCGACGAAATCACCCTTTCAGCGACGAAATCACCCTTTCAGCAACGAAATCAAACATATCATCGACGAAAACCCCTATTTTCATCACATATCTTTTCATTTTATTAACAGAAGCTTTTTAAAACATTCTAAACTGTTTGATTTGTGTGATTTATTCAGGTATTCGTCATTAAATATTCGAAATGAATCCGAATTGGTGGGGTAATCCGTCAACTGCAGAGAGCAAGTATACAAACACACTTTTATCTCCCTCATGGGCTGAATCTCCTGTACCCACATCTAATACAGAAAGCAAGTATCGTATCACCGGTTTGTCACCATCATGTGCTGAATCTCCCGCACCTGCATCTTCGCAAGCGAATCAAATGTCGACATGTCAATGGGCGTTTGTTTCAAATCAAACTCCAAGTATTCAAAGTATACTCCTAAGCGAAAGCGAGACCGGAAGTCTGAATCGTCCACCGAAACTGATGCACATAAACGAATATCCTGGTTGGGTTGATAGATTTCAGACGTATGTCAATGGGCAAAACACAGAACTGTGGTTATGTTTTACTACAGATTTTGATCAAGCTCTTGAGGTTGCTGCTTCAACTGCCGTGACATTTGCCGATCTTTCGGAAGATCAGAAAAAGGCATATGATTTAGAAAAGAAAGCATATGCTATTCTGACTCAGGCGATGAGCAAGGAAATATATCATCAGTTCGTCAGCTTCAAGACGTCAAAGCGATTGTGGGATGCATTGAAGACAAGGGGTCTAGGAAATGAAAAGTCACGCCAATTGCGACATGACTTACTCAAAAAGGAGTTTGATGGGTTCACATGTATGGAAAGTGAATCTTTGGGAGATATGACAAGTCGATTCTATCATCTGCTGACTGAATTGGGTAATTATGGGGTAGTAACAACTCCAGCAGAGGTAGTCACAAAGTTTGTCGATGCATTGCCACCTCAATGGAATAGTTTCTTGGAAATCCTGAAATACAATGGCGCATTGGCTACAACAAACATCAATGACTTCGTTCAGCTCTTGGAAAACAAAGATCAGGAAGAAACCCTAAAGGCGAAAAGGGTTCCAGTGCGACAAAATCCTGATATGTATTATGGAACTTCTAGCACTTCTGCAAGACCTGTTTCACATACTCCACTTCAGACGGCGTTTGTCACAAGCACGGATTTATATGGCAATACGATACAAGTTCCTGTGAAGCCAGCTCCAACCGCAGACTTGTATGGAAATCCATTACCACCAGCTCCACAACAGCAAGCTTGTTATGGAAGTACATCATCTGCTGGTCAGCAATCAAAGTCAAATACAATACGGCTTGACACGTCAAACTTCTCCAAAGTTAGCGTTGAAGTAGCTAAAGATCATTGGAGATACTAAACACATTGGTGAGCTCGTATTGTGGGTTGATTGCAGGGCAGATTGGAAACATCAATCTAACTCAAGAAGATTATCAGTAGATCGATAAAGAAGAGATGGATATGATGGACATCAAATGGGCTTTCGCCAGTGCTGTAAGGCACTAAAGACTTCATGGAACGGACGGGTAGAACCAGCTTGGAAAGCAAGAAAGATACCAAGTATGGGTTCGACAAGCAATCCGTCAAGTGCTTTAACTGTGGTGAACGTGGTCACTTCAAAAGGGAATGCACAAAGCCAGCTCAGCATGGAAACCAAAATCCTTTCAGAGGTCAAGGCAATCAGGCGAATCAGAATCAAGCGAGGAATGATGATCGCACCTTGGTCCCTGCAAACAATCAAGCAGGACCATCGAACACAAATCCAGCTCTTGTGGTGTAAATAGATGAAGGTTGCGACTGGTCAATGCAATTAGGCATTGGTGATCAGGGAGGAGCAGCTTGTTTTGCTGAAGCTGCTAAGGATTTGAAGCACGCCAGTGGTGGAGAATCTTCCGCCAGTGGTGGTGAATCTTCAGATGAAGAAAGTTCTGGTTATTCAAGGAGTTCAGATGAGGAAACCTCAACCTCAGGCGATCACAATGTATCTAGTGGGAGAATCGATGCAGATATCGATGAATTGTTAGGAGAAGCTGCAGCAATGAATGATAGAAGATCTATTCTGGTGGATCAAGCTGCTTATTCTTCTTCTTCTTTTCATTCAGCCTTTATGGCTAATGGCGGCAGTTCATCAAGCCAGGTATGTGTCAATGAACCAACTGTCGTTAATTGTGATAATTGTGTTAAATGTGCTGATTTGGATGTTAATATGTCTGAGTTGCAAAGCAAACATGATGCTTTAAATGCTAATTTGTTTGACTTGCAAAACAAACATATTTCTTTAGATGCAAAGTGGTGTGATTTGCAAAGCGAACATGAGGCTTTGCAAAACAACTATGATGTGACATTTGTCCACAACCAAAAGTTGATCGTGGATCTTTCGAAATGCAAAGAGGCTAACATGTTTTATGAAAATCATGAAAAGGAATTTAAAACGTTAGTTACAAATTTAAGAAAAGATAAAACCGAACTGACAAAAATGGTTTCAAGAAAACAAACAGACATAAACTGTTATATTAATCGTCTTGAGATCATGCAAAAAGAGTTAGCCTGTACAAAGTGTGAAAGTGAGGCGATCCGGCTTAAGCTAGACAGTTATTCTAACTCTAGATACGTGCTGGATCACATCATTGGCACACAAAAAGAGAAAAAGGATGTCACGTGCATTGGTTATAAGAAATGTCCACCACCTATTAGACAAAATTATGATGCACTGCCTGATGAGGAGTATAGAACTCATTATGAAGAATATGTTCCTTTAGACTTTGAGGAATTTGCAACGGGACTTGGATACAAACAGGAAGTATCATCAGATTCGGATGTGTCAGCAGATACTTTTGTAACTGCTGAACAAAATCAGCGTCCTCCAATCATTGTTGAGGATACTGATTCTTTAGATGATGAATCTAATGATACTGACTCAGCACAGTCAGATGCGGTAATCAAAGAAGAGGACATACCTCTCGAGAATCATATTCTATGTGATCCTCCCGCAAAACCTGCTACGACTGTTCTGATCGAGTCCACGTCTACTTCCTCACAAGAGTCTGAGAGTGTGAATTTGCTGTACACTCTTATTGGTGATGATAAAATCTACTCTGACAAAGATTTTCATATTAAGAATGTTAATCAATCTTTAATTAGTAAAATTTTTGAGGATTCAACAAGTAAGTTCTTGGGAAAGACAGGATCACATGTTGTGGTAACACAATGTCCTCCGATTCCAAGAGCTGAAATTCGCAAACAAAATGGTAATAAAAAATTACCAACTGAGAAAGTTCAACAAAATCGCACCAAACCTAAAAGTAACTCACCGACTCAATGGCAAAAGAAACAGACCAAGAAAAAGGACAAGAAAGTGAACTTTGTGAAATCGAAGGGAACAGATAAACTTGAAACATTTTCCAATAAATCTAACTTAGATCATGTCATTCAAGTTAATTCTTTGAAAAGAAACGAACCAAACAGTTCAAAACCTAGTACCTCGGGATCACAAAGTTCATCGACAAGACAATCACATGATACAACGAGGTTTGTAGAACGTAGATCATGTTTTTCATGTGGCACAATTGGACATATCATTCGAAATTGTCCATATCTTCATAAACAAAAAAGCCAAAGTTGATGATCCCCGTGACCAAATTGACCGCAAGCGATCTGTTTCATCAAAACCAGATCCCCATCTTGTAAAAGAAAGGGAAAAGAAACAGAAACGCCAACATGTCAAGAAAATTGAAAAAGCGATTAAAACCGACGTGGTTAACAAAACATTTGTTTCTGTCAAACCAGACAATTCAAAAACTTCAGACAAACATGAAGTTAAGATTTTAAAAAATAACACTGGTAAAACAAAATAGACCTGGAAACCAAAAACGGTTAATGAATCAAGGGGAACATCACAATTTCCACAACATCGAGAAGTTCAAGTAACTTACGTTGATGAAAATGGAAGACCCAAGACCACAAAGGCTTGGGTCCCCATCTCCAACTAATCATGTGAGTACATGTGCAGGGTGTTCCATGAGGAACTTTCAGCAGTCGTTGGATTGTTGATAGTGGGGCATCCAGGCACATGACAGGCGACATGAAGCTTCTCTACGACGTTAAATCTATTAGAGGAGGTTATGTTACTTTTGCTGGAGATAAAGGAGGTTATATTACGGGAGAAGGAATGGTATCCAACGGGGTTGTAAGCTTTGACAAGATCAACTTTGTACAACAGCTTGATCACAATTTTCTCAGCGTTTCACAAATCTGTGATAAACAGTTTTCAGTACACTTTGATGCAAATGGATGTTACGTGCTGAAACCCAGATTCAAGATTCCAAAAGAATGGATTCTCTTATCTGCTCCAAGGATAAATGATTTGTATGTCCTTGATATGAGCCAAGCTATTACAACGACTGCACAAGCAACTTGTTTCATTACAAAAGCCACGGAAAAAGACTTTATCTCTTGGCACAGACGTATGGGTCACATTCACTTACGCAAAATGAATCATTTGGTGACGAATGAATTACTGAATGGTGTTCTTCTTAAAAATTTCCATCTTCAAGACGTCTGTGTTTCATGCCAAAAAGGAAAGCAAACGAAGAAACGACATCTGACAAAGAAGATCAACACGGTGGCAATTCCTCTTGAACGTTTGCACATGGATTTGTTTGGCCCTGTCAAGCACAAAAGCATCAGGAATGATCAATACTGCCTCGTGATAACGGATAATTATTCAAGATTTTCTTGGGTGGCGTTTATGGCTCACAAGAGTGCAACTTTCGGTATTATCAAAAACTTGATCGTTCAGATTGAGAATTTGTATAAGTTGAAGGTTAGACGGATACGCAGTGACAATGGTACATAATTTAAAAATCAAGCCATGGCGGAGTTTTGCACATCAAAAGGTATTCTTCACGAATTTAGTGCGGCCTATAATCCTCAACAGAACGGCGTCGCTGAACGTAAGAACCGTACATTGATCGAGACTGCTAGGACTATGTTGGTAGAGTCGTAGTTGCCCATTCCATTCTGGAGTGAAGCTGTGGCCTCCGCATGTTACACGATGAATCGAGTCCTTACAGTCAAAAGGCACAACAAGACCTGCTTTGAGCTTCTTCACAAACGGAAACCAGATTTGGCATATCTTGTGTAACAACTCTCATCAAAAGTACTATTTAAATGTATTAATTAGTCTAAAAGGAAACCCTAATTGAGAGACCCAAGTGATTCTGAACAAACCCTGAAATTTTCATAATTTTCAGAATCAGGATTAGGGCCCCTAAAACTCAAGAGGGGTAAACCCTAGTGGATAATTATCCACTAAAATACGTTGTCAAATTACTGAAATTCGAGTGTAGCAACTCAGCAAGGCTAGTCCCAGTCGTGGCTAGTCTATGGGCCTATTTTCAACCCATACGCACCGTAGCAGATTATAGCCTACGATGCGCAGGCCTTTAAAAGACCCATACGCATCGTAGGGGATGTTTTGCTACGATGCGCAGGGCATCCCAAAATTTACCTATAAATAGCAGACATTGGTAGACGAATTCTGAACATTTTACGTCGACCCAAATCTCACAAATACACTGCTTTACGTTCTGTTATTCCAAAATTCAACCCCCGGGTATCGAAATTCTGCTACAAAACAGGGTATTAGCACAATCGCTGCTACGATTCATTTATCCGAAGATCAAGATATCCAATGCATGTTTAAATGCCGCCCACATTAGGGTTATACTTTATCATTCGTCATTAATTTGACGGATTGTCGTTAATTCGATAGGTAAAGTATTATACTTTATCGTTCGTTGTTAATTCAACGGATTGTCGTTAATTCGATAGGTAAAGTATTATACCTTGTCGTTCGTTGTTAATTCAACGGATCATCGTTAATTCGATGGACAAAGTATTGCATTTGATCATTCATTGTGATAATTTGATCTCGTAAATTATCGTAATTGCTGGATTGATTACTAACCCAGTTTTGTGTGCATTATCTATATTAGGTTAACAAGGCTAAACCATAGATTAGACTCTGACCATATTAAATCAGCAATGTGAGTCATTCTCTCTTTTTATCAAATCTATTTACAAAATCATGTTTATTTCAAAGTTATAATTACGGGGATTAAGTCTTTGTAATCACCAAGTTACAGCCGGTATGTGGGGTTTTGTATACATTACTTGATAATCGTCACCATTGGGGCAGCCAATGGGGGATATGACCATAGTCACAGACACCATTGGACGAATGGGCCAATGGGTCGAGTGGCAAGTACCGTGGGTAGTTGGATTGATATCAGAAACATTGTAATCGCTCTTAATACTGTAAATTATAACAAATGTGTCATTTTAGCAAAATGAATGAACTCACTCAGTATTTCCCGCTGACAAAACCTTTTTCAAACATGTTTCAGGTGATCTGTTGTAATTCAGGAAAAGTACTGGGAAGCATCTCAAGCTGACTGATAGTGGCTCAATATAAACTAAATAAATGATTTTGTAATATCACACTTTTCTAGTAAAAACTTACTATTGTAAATTATCGGGGTTTTATCCCTAATTGTGAAATAAATAATCGGGGAAAAATTTTAGCTTTAAGCGATCCTGTTTCCGCTGTTAAACTCAATTAAATCGATACCGCAGTAATTTCTGCCGCGGCTCCTGAAACGGGTCAAACCGGGTCGTGGGCCGTGACAGAAAAAGGTGGTATCAGAGCCACTGGGTTAAGCTGATACTCAATTTTTCCTGATTACAGCCACTGGGTTAAGCTGATACTCAATTTTTCCTGATTACAGCCACTGGGTTAATTTGATTAAGTATTTAGAAATACTTAATTTTTCCTGATTACTATTATGTGATTATTTGTATTATTAACTGATTATTTGATTATTTGTTAGTTACAGTATGGGTAAGAAAAAGCTGTCAAGCATCTATCTTAAATTAGATAAATCATCTAATGAAAAAGGAAGTTCATCCCGAACCAAATCCTCAAGTCAGTCTGAAATTCCTGAAGAAGGAATATTCGTGCGTAAGGCACAATACGAGGAATCACTTTCTCCTCGAAGGAGGGAAATGATTATTAAGAAAAGTAAAGAGAAAATCCGAGAAAAGAGGATTAAACGGGAAACTCAAGAATTAATTGATAAATCACCTTGGGAAGATAAACTAGATGAGAAATGGGCTAATTTATATATGCTAGCTACAGTAGCAGAAAATATAAATCTTTAAAGTTAGCACTCTATTCTCATAAATCTAGAAACCTTGTGTGATAAATAAAACTTAAAATCTGAGTATGTTTGTCAGTTATCTTTGTAATTAACAAGTACACAGTATGTAATAAATTACAAAGTTATTTGTAAATTTTAACTCAATATCTTATGCATTTTGCATATATGCTACATCAGCATGAGTGAGATAACCGAAGATTTTCAGAATCTTAATCTGTATCCCGTAACTGTCGAAGCTTCCAAAGAATATATTAGTTACTATCCCGATGTTGAACAACCAGTAGAATTCAAGGTTCCACCCCTGAGTAAGCCAAAACAAAAGAAAAGAACTTATGTAGGATGGAGGAAAATCCGTAAGAAGAAGCCAGCTCCAAGACTGCCCAAAATAAATAATCCTTTGAAAAAGGGAAAAGAAATTTTAACTGGAGAAAGTTCCAAACAACAGGAAATTGTAACCAGGAAAAGTCCTAGACTACAGGAAATGGAAACTGGAAACAAAAAGAAGGATAAGGAGGTAGAATTACAAATGGAGAAGATTACTAAAGAAGTAATAATGGAAGTTGGGCAAGGGTCTATACCAGCTCAGAGAGAAATCGGGGAGAGTTCAAATCCAAACCAGGAAAGAACTTTTCAGGATGAGATAGATTTTCTGTTAGAAAACTGTGAGACAATTCAGCCTGTCCAGACAAATCTTTTTACCTATCCTATTGAAAACCAATTCCCTATGAATTGGGAACCAGCAGCAATTCCCGATCCAATAGTCCACTCCCAACCCATAGGAATGGACGAATGGTGGACAAACGATTGGCAATTTCAAAATATTGTCAATGATCCTTACACTTTTCTTCCACAATTCGATCCAGAACCATTACCTAATCCACCCATGAGCACTGAAAACATGGCCGAACTTCGCCATTTTGGCGAAGAGTTGTTTGATATGGGGAATAGAATGAGGGAGATAGGTGGACAGATTGCTTGGAAGTACGACGAGAGGGAAATGCGTTTTTAAAACAACAAGTAACGAGAGATGGTAACAAGGATAAAATGATAGTTGTATAATAGTACTAATCAAGTTAGTCTGTAAATAATCAATAAAACTCTGTATGATATCTGTGAGTAATGATGCATATTACAATAGATATATAAATAAAATCGAAAGATCGATTGTTTTGACTATATTTGTATTATACAATTTTCTGATTATTTGTATATAATTATTATTTGTCAGTTACTAATAAAATTTATATATATACATTATCAGATGGCAAACAGTAATAAGGAACCTATTAATGAAGTTAATCATTCTGAACAACATTCAAGAGATCAATATATGACTCGGCAAGATATCGAAACCATTGTTGCTCAAGGGATAGCCAATGCTATTCCAGCATTCGTCGCTGCTATCAAGAATCCACCCGAACCGCAACAAATTGTTCCGAGCAAACAAATTACTGAAGATAACTTCAGTAATAGTGTAAATGGAGGCAATAATCATGTTAATCAAAATAAGGAACCACATCAAGCTCCATTAACCAAGAAAATGAAAACTGCAACGCCTGGTTGCACTTTCAAAGAATTCATTGCTTGTAAACCCACTGAATTTGCAGGCAATGAAGGAGCAACTGCATCACTGCGTTGGTTAGAGAAAACCGAAGCAGTCATTGCAATAAGTAAATGTGGTAAAGATGATCAAGTCATGTATTCATCCAATCTGTTCAAAGAAGGAGCACTCGAGTGGTGGAATACTGTGTTACAATCAAAAGGAAGAGCAATAGCTTATGCTATGACTTGGGAAGAATTTAAGGGTTTGGTGGAAAGAAAATTCTGTCCTGAGTATGAGAAAGAACAAATGGCGAATAAATTTCTAAATCATCGGATGATGAGTGTGGACTGTCGCGGATATACCTCGACATTCTTCGAATATGCAAGAGTGGTGCCAACATTGGCTTCGCCAGAACCGGTACTTATTTCTCGCTATATTTGGGGGCTAATTAGCGAAATCCGCAATATTGTTAAAGCTGCGAGACCTCGCACTATTGACGATGCGGTAGAATTAGCCAACACTCTGACTGATGAATTGGTGCGCACAAGAGATGAAGATAGGAAGAAGGCACTAGCTCAGAAAATTACCCAAGGATTTCGTGTGGGTAATAATAACAGCTTCAAGAGAAAAGGGACAGGGCAATCTCCAGGTCCGTCATTCTGCAGGAAATGCAAAAAGAAGCATTATGGAAGATGCGATATTACTTGCAATTTTTGCAAAGCTATAGGACATCGTGAAGAGAACTGCAAAAAGAAAACAGTAATCTGTTTTAACTGTGGAGAAGCAGGGCATTATAAAACAGAATGTCCTAAATTGGTCAAACCAGTAGATAACAAAACCAAGACGACCGAAGGAACCAGTAAGAAGAATGCTAGGGCATTTCAGCTGACCACCCAAGAAGCAGAACTTATTCCAGATGTGATAGCGGGTACGTTCCTAGTTCACAACGTGTATGCAAAAGTATTATTTGACTCTGGTGCAAACCAAAGTTTTATAAATACTTCATTCTGTCAAGCTCTTAGTTTACCTTTAACCAATATTAGGCAGATTTTTACCGTTGAAACAGCAGACGGAAATTCAGTTAAAATAGATAAAGTTTTGCAAGAAGGAAACATAGAACTTTTAGGACATAAATTCTCTGCAAGACTATTGCCGATGAATTTAGCTGAATTTGATGTTGTATTAGGAATGGATTGGTTAGTAGCCAACCATGCTAGAATCCTTTGTGATCAGAATTCCATAGAAATTCAAACACCTACCAGAGAAGTGATTAGGATTATAGGAGATAAACCACGGAAACCCATGAAGTTCATATCAGTAATGAAAGTTGCTAATTATGAACGAAAACAAGGAATAGTGTATATGATTTCGGTAATCATTAGCACTAAGGGAAAAGATCTTAAGGAAATACCAGTAGTATCAGAATACTCTGATATATTTCCGGAAGATTTACCAGGGTTACCTCCAGATAGGGAAGTAGAATTTAGGATTCATCTAATTCCAGGAACTACACCGATAGCCAAGGCACCTTATCGGTTAGCACCTACAGAAATGTTAGAAATGAAAAAGCAATTAGATGAATTACTAAGTAAAGGATTCATACAACCTAGCTCATCCCCTTGGGGAGCGCCAGTGTTGTTTGTGAAGAAAAAGGATGGTTCAATGAGAATGTGTATCGATTATAGAGAATTGAATAAGGTTACAATTAAAAATCGATATCCATTACCTAGGATTGATGATCTTTTTGATCAACTTCAGGGGGCTAGATATTTTTCTAAGATAGATTTACGCTCTGGATATCATCAATTGAAGGTACAAGAAGAAGACATACCTAAAACTGCTTTCAGAACTAGGTATGGTCATTACGAGTTTACAGTCATGCCCTTCGGGTTAACAAATGCACCTGCAGCATTCATGGACATGATGAATAGGATCTGTAAACCGTATTTGGATAAATTTGTAATTGTTTTCATAGACGATATACTTATTTATTCCAAAAGTCAGACAGAGCATTGTGAACATCTTCATGCACTCTTAACTTTGTTAAGAAAAGAAAAGTTGTACGCCAAATTCTCGAAATGCGAATTTTGGCTAAAGGAAGTGCAATTTTTAGGACACATGGTGAATCATGAAGGTATTCATGTAGATCCTGCTAAGATAGAGGCAATTACCAAATGGAAGGTTCCACAAACAGCAATGGAAATTAGAAGTTTTATAGGTTTAGCTGGGTATTATAGACGGTTCATTAAGGATTTTTCCAAGATAGCCGTACCATTAACTAAGTTAACCTGTAAAGCCACTAAGTTTGAGTGGGGACCTAAACAAGAAGAAGCTTTTAGGATTTTGAAACAGAAACTAACCCATGCACCAATCTTAGCCTTACCAGAAGGAACTGAAGATTTTGAAGTATATTGTGATGCTTCAAAATTAGGATATGGATGTGTGCTTATGCAACGCAAAAAGGTAATTGCGTACGCATCAAGGCAATTGAAAAAGCACGAAGAGAATTATACGACTCATGATTTAGAATTAGGAGCCGTAATTTTTGCCCTTAAGATTTGGAGACACTATCTTTACGGAAGTAAATTTACTGTCTACACAGACCACAAAAGTTTAAAATACATATTTGGGCAAAAAGAGTTAAACATGAGACAAAGGAGATGGATGGAAATCTTAAGTGATTACGACTGTGATATTCAGTATCACGAAGGAAAGGCGAATGTAGTTGCAGATGCCTTAAGTCGTAAGTATTATGAGAAACAACGAAGGGTTCGTGCTCTCAGATTAAATCTACAAATAGATTTAATGGAACAATTAAAGAATGTTCAAACTACAGCAATCAAGGATGATGCTGAAGGAATGAAAGGGCGGATCAAGGAATTAGAACAAGGATCAGATGGAATTTGGAGATTCCATAAGAATAGAATCTGGGTACCTAAGCAGGGAGACTTAAGACCTAAGATTTTAGAAGAAGCTCATAAATCTAGGTACACTATGCACCCAGGAAACAATAAGATGTACCAAGATTTAAGGAAGAATTTCTGGTGGATAGGGATGAAAAGAGACATAGCCAGCTATGTTTCTAAATGTCTTACTTGTTCACAAGTTAAGGCAGAACATCAGAAACCTTCGGGGTTACTACAACAATTAGAGATGCCAGTATGGAAATGGGAACTTATAACAATGGATTTTGTTACTAAGTTACCCAAAACCAGAAAAGGTAATGATGCGATTTGGGTAATTGTGGATCGATTAACCAAATCTGCTCACTTCCTACCTATGAAAGAAACCTTTAGTATGGAAAGACTGGCTAAATTGTATGTAGATGAAATTGTATCCTTACATGGAGTTCCACTCTCCATTGTTTCGGATAGAGATAGTCGATTCACTTCCCATTTCTGGAAAAGTTTCCAGCAAGCTATGGGAACTCGACTAAATTTAAGCACTGCATATCATCCACAAACAGACGGACAAAGTGAAAGGACGATCCAAACTCTAGAAGACATGCTCCGAGCATGTGTAATAGACTTTGGTGGAAGTTGGGATGATCACTTACCATTAATTGAATTCTCCTATAACAATAGTTATCATTCAAGTATTGAAACTGCTCCATTCGAGGCACTGTATGGAAGAAAGTGCAGAACCCCAGTTTGTTGGGCAGAAATAGGAGAAAGTCAGTTATCAGGACCTGAAATAGTGCAAGAAACAACTGATAAGATTACTCAAATCAAAGAAAGGCTGAAGATGGCTCGAGATCGTCAGAAAAGTTATGCAGACAATAGAAGCAAGCCGTTAGAATTCCAAGTTGGAGACAGAGTACTGTTGAGAGTTTCTCCTTGGAAAGGAGTAGTTAGATTTGGAAAGAAAGGAAAGTTAAGTCCAAGGTACGTAGGACCATTTCCAGTGATCCAACGTATAGGACCAGTAGCTTATCGTTTACGATTACCAGAAGAATTAGCTGGAGTACATGATGTATTTCATGTATCCAATCTCAAGAAATGCTTATCAGATGAATCTCTGGTACTATTTAAATGTATTAATTAGTCTAAAAGGAAACCCTAATTGAGAGACCCAAGTGATTCTGAACAAACCCTGAAATTTTCATAATTTTCAGAATCAGGATTAGGGCCCCTAAAACTCAAGAGGGGTAAACCCTAGTGGATAATTATCCACTAAAATACGTTGTCAAATTACTGAAATTCGAGTGTAGCAACTCAGCAAGGCTAGTCCCAGTCGTGGCTAGTCTATGGGCCTATTTTCAACCCATACGCACCGTAGCAGATTATAGCCTACGATGCGCAGGCCTTTAAAAGACCCATACGCATCGTAGGGGATGTTTTGCTACGATGCGCAGGGCATCCCAAAATTTACCTATAAATAGCAGACATTGGTAGACGAATTCTGAACATTTTACGTCGACCCAAATCTCACAAATACACTGCTTTACGTT
This sequence comes from Helianthus tuberosus, assembly GCA_030545235.1. Classification (NCBI taxonomy): domain Eukaryota; kingdom Viridiplantae; phylum Streptophyta; class Magnoliopsida; order Asterales; family Asteraceae; genus Helianthus; species Helianthus tuberosus. The sequence goes on along the minus strand of CM060352.1, from coordinate 32,447,259 downwards.
CTGTTATTCCAAAATTCAACCCCCGGGTATCGAAATTCTGCTACAAAACAGGGTATTAGCACAATCGCTGCTACGATTCATTTATCCGAAGATCAAGATATCCAATGCATGTTTAAATGCCGCCCACATTAGGGTTATACTTTATCATTCGTCATTAATTTGACGGATTGTCGTTAATTCGATAGGTAAAGTATTATACTTTATCGTTCGTTGTTAATTCAACGGATTGTCGTTAATTCGATAGGTAAAGTATTATACCTTGTCGTTCGTTGTTAATTCAACGGATCATCGTTAATTCGATGGACAAAGTATTGCATTTGATCATTCATTGTGATAATTTGATCTCGTAAATTATCGTAATTGCTGGATTGATTACTAACCCAGTTTTGTGTGCATTATCTATATTAGGTTAACAAGGCTAAACCATAGATTAGACTCTGACCATATTAAATCAGCAATGTGAGTCATTCTCTCTTTTTATCAAATCTATTTACAAAATCATGTTTATTTCAAAGTTATAATTACGGGGATTAAGTCTTTGTAATCACCAAGTTACAGCCGGTATGTGGGGTTTTGTATACATTACTTGATAATCGTCACCATTGGGGCAGCCAATGGGGGATATGACCATAGTCACAGACACCATTGGACGAATGGGCCAATGGGTCGAGTGGCAAGTACCGTGGGTAGTTGGATTGATATCAGAAACATTGTAATCGCTCTTAATACTGTAAATTATAACAAATGTGTCATTTTAGCAAAATGAATGAACTCACTCAGTATTTCCCGCTGACAAAACCTTTTTCAAACATGTTTCAGGTGATCTGTTGTAATTCAGGAAAAGTACTGGGAAGCATCTCAAGCTGACTGATAGTGGCTCAATATAAACTAAATAAATGATTTTGTAATATCACGCTTTTCTAGTAAAAACTTACTATTGTAAATTATCGGGGTTTTATCCCTAATTGTGAAATAAATAATCGGGGAAAAATTTTAGCTTTAAGCGATCCTGTTTCCGCTGTTAAACTCAATTAAATCGATACCGCAGTAATTTCTGCCGCGGCTCCTGAAACGGGTCAAACCGGGTCGTGGGCCGTGACATCTTGAACCGTTTGGAGCTCCTTGCACAATGATCGATCCTAATGGAAAGTTTGGGGCAAAAGCTATTGAAGGTCACTTTCTTAGTTATGCCACCCCTAACTTAAGAGTCTGGAATCTACAGACTAAAAGGGTTGAGGAATGGTCTGAAGTCAGAGTACAAAGGCACACTTTACCAGTCAAAAATCCAGGTCAACCTTGGATGTTTGAGTACGATGACTTTTTCAATTCGATCAATGTTGAAGCAGTTGAAGAAAATGCTGTGACAAGAATGTTTTTCGAGAGTGACAACGCAACAGATTCACCGTTGGTTCGTCCAATTGTTGTCAATCAAGAACCATCTTCAGTGAACAATAATGCTCTTGACAATGAGGATTTTCATGATGCAACCGAACTGAACGAATCTTCAGAGGATGAAGAATTTCTAGATGCAGATCAAGAAGCTCCTACATCAGCTGTTCATGGTACTTCAGAGGCTACACCTCCGGTGGACGCCCCTATAACAGCTGAAGCTACTGCATCATCCTCGTCGTCAGTTCCGGGTATTGAATTGGTTGTTGATCTAAATCTCAACAATCTGGGTACAAACATTCCAGTTCCGGAAAACCCTGAAACAAGAATTCACAATACCCATCCTCAACAAAACATCATAGGCAATGTACAAAGTGGCATACAAACAAGAAACATGTTGCGCAACAACAACAACGCAGGCTTGTATGCGGCGATTCGAGAATCTGGTCAACAAAACGATTGGTCTTTCGCGTGTTATGTCTCACATGAAGAGCCAAGAACTTGGAAAGACGCTTTGAAAGATAACTCTTGGGTTGAAGCTATGCAAGAAGAACTGCAACAATTCCAGAAACTTGGTGTCTGGAAACTCGTAGAGAAACCTGCTGGTTATAAGAAGATTGGTACCCGTTAGGTGTATAAACGCAAAAAGGACGACCGTGGAATCGTTATTCGCAACAAAGCAAGATTGGTCGTTCAAGGTTTTCGTCAGATTGAAGGTATAGACTACAACGAAGTGTATGCACCAGTTGCACGTCTGGAAGCAATTCGGATCTTTCTGGCTTATGCCTCATTCAAAGGATTCAAGGTTTTCCAGATGGACGTCAAAAGTGCATTCCTACATGGTCTAGTGGAAGAAGAGGTTTATGTTGAACAGCCTCCAGGTTTTGAAGATCCTATCCATCCCGATCGGATTTGGTTGCTGAACAAAGCTCTCTATGGTCTACATCAAGCACCGCGAGCTCAGTACGCAACCTTATCTAATTATCTGCTGGAGAATGGATTTCGCAGAGGTCTTATCGATTGCACTCTCTTCATAAAAGAACAAGATGGAGATCTTCTACTGGTTCAGGTATATGTGGATGATATTATATTTGGTTCTACTAACAATGTTATGTGTAGGGATTTCGAGCGTGTAATGCAGGATAAATTCGAGATGAGCGCTATGGGGGAGATGACTTTCTTTTTGGGCTTCAAGTGGAACAAACGAAGTCTGGGATTTTCATCCATCAGACTAAGTATTTCCAAGACATCTTGAGCCGATTCCAGATGTCCGACGCATTGCCCATTGGTACCCCACTGCAGCAAAATCACGGAATTAATCCAGACTTGAAGGGTGAAGTTGTTAGCTCTTCATACTACCGCGCGATGATTGGATCCCTTATGTACCTCACAACATAAAGACCAAATATAATGTATCCAACATGCCTGCTAGCCAGATATCAAGTGAACTCAAAGGCCTCACATCTTGCAGCTGTAAAAAGGATTTTTCGTTATTTGAAGGGTTGCCCAGACACCGGTCTATGGTACCCTAAGGATGATAACTTTGAATTAGTCGCTTTCAGTGATTCTGATTTTGGCGGATGCAAAATCGACGGCAAATCTATAGCGGCTGGATGCCAGTTTTTAGGAACTCGCCTCGTAACGTGGCAGTGCAAGAAGCAGACTTGTGTCGCTACATCAACTTGTGAAGCTGAATACATTGCTGCCTCAAGTTGTTGCTCCCAAGTCCTGTGTAAACAACAGCAAATGCGCGATTACGGTTTTGAATTCCTAACTACTCCTATTTTAGTCGATAATTCTGCTGCTTTATCTATCACTAGAAATCCTGTGCAGCATTCAAAGACCAAACAAATCGAAATTAAGTATCACTTCATACGTGATTGCTTTGATAAAAGGCTTATCGATGTTGTTAAGGTCCATACTGATGACCAACGTGCCGACCTTTTTACCAAATTATTTGATAAATCAAGATTTGACTTTTTATTATTGGTAAACGGCATTAAGGTCAAGCAAGAGTAATCTACGTCGGAAAATCGTTTTTGTAAATATCTTTGTGTTTTTAAAATTTATTGTAAGTTTGTTTATTTTAGGGGGAGTAAATCCAAATTTGAAAATTCAAAAACATCGAAAAATTTCAAAAACCAAAAACAATAGAAAAACAAAAATGAGTTTCCTGGCGAGCAAAAGAGAAAATGATAGTACATCAGTGGTCTCTTGAAACCTCTTTAAACTGAAATGCAAAATGAAAAATGTTAAGCAGCTCTATATAAGATGTATCGGTAGGCTCACAATCATCTTAAAGTGTGCAGGGAGATATAAACCTAAATCGACTGAAGACCAGGTGGGAACCACTCATTGGCATATGGTCTTAGTACCGAAATTTCGTTTGAGAGATTGTCGAGGTTCTGAGATATGTGGTCTTTATGCTGTTTATCATCTGGGTATCATGGTTGTTTCTTTTACCGAAACAAACGGAGACGAAGTCTAGATCTTCCATGATACCATACATACGTGTACATACTGCATACGACCTCAATAAGTGATCAACAATCACATGTCCACAAAACAAGTGATAATATATCACATTTATCCGGGAGTCAAGTTCGTCTCTTTGCTGTACGAAAGTACTGACCTATTCACAGACTTGCTCCTGTGCCCTCATGCATCTGAAAATCAAGTTCCTCATCAATAAGTGATTCTATCACATAGGGCTTGTTTTCAAATCAAAATAAGTGAGTTACTCACATCTTTTTATACGGCAAAAACAGATGATAAATGGTATACTCACCAGTAAGATGAACTCTCGTGCATACCTTGATACGGGAATGTGTCGTGCTTTGGATGAACACCAGTCGGTAAGTATAAATCATACCTTAACGTATCACCTCGCCATGATTACATATGATAAGTTGAGCTTATGTGGATAACAATACCGATAATCGTTATAGGATGTTTATCTAAATGTTAACTAAAAAAACAACAAGAGCGTTTTGGCATGACCGTACACTGATATGATTCTCTTACCCTCGAAACTCGCAAAAAGAATGTTTGTATATATTTACTTTTATTAGTTTCTGCAACTCTGTATATATTTATTTACTGCTTTCAGTCTTTAAGTTTGAAATATTCAAAATACCAAAAAGATTTTAGGTGTGTTTTAATATAAACTTTATAAAAGTCAAAAAGATTTTATTTCTGCTTTAGTTTTGATTAACCGATGTTGGAACTCAAGTCTTCGTTGCCTGAAATCTGATTGAAAACCAAAACGAATGAATCTTCATAAACGGTCAGAGTTTGCAAGTTTTTGAAAGTTAAAAAAAAAACTAAAATTGAACAATTTGTTAAACTTTCAAACTGTCGGACGGTAGTTGAAACATGGTAACATGTGTGTCGTTTGATTATGATAACTATATTCCAAGCATTTGTTCTCATTACGTGTTTAGCTTTCTTGCATGTGCAGATGCTAAAGGCGAGGAGAACATGTTTGAAGACAAGCTTCGGAATGAAGACACGACGTGAAGGCACTCAAATGATAAAGATGATCGAGTTGCCGCTGATCAATCACCAACACCACAAGGATCTAAAGTATCGAAAATCAAAAGATTCACAGCATAATCAAAGGGAGAGTTTATTGATACACTTCCTAAATGAAAAGGAGAGTTTGTTGATACACTTTCTACTCACGACGCGTGAAGACTTTGAAGATCCTTTCCGAGAAAAAGGACCATCAAGAGATGGAGAACGAGATTACGAACCTCACGAGCAGCATCCAAGGGGGAGTTTGTTGATACATATTAAGTGGATACGGCTCAGCTCGGTTCGACTCGGCTACGAAGTGAAGGCTGTAGTCAAGACATCCTCCTGTCTTGACTCGGTATGCGATTTACTTTGTAACGTTTGTGTAGATGCAACTGCGTGTGTGCAGTTTGCATTTAGTATAGTGTGTTTTCTGTTTGTTTGAAGTCCAATCCATGATGAAAGCCCAAGTCAAAGCCCAACATGATGAAAACCCCTTGGCCCAACATCATGTGACGAAAACACCCTGTTTGGTGAAATCCCTTTTAGGTGAAATCACCTTGTGGGACGAAAACACATGGGACGAAATCAAGATCTTTGATTTCGTTGATGGGTTTTCGTGGGCCTCTCGTTTTCGTCATGACTTTACTATATATACACTCACAACAGACAGAAACACTTAGAGCACAAAGACAAGTCTGAATAGCTTTGAGAGCGAACACCGTAAACACACACACACTGAGAGTTTATAAGGATATCTTGTAAACATTGCTTTGTAACGGTTTCATACGCATTAATACAATGGAGTGTTAATCGTTGAATCTTTGTGTTTGTGTTCGTAACTTGGTTTAACTTGCCCGTTTGGATTTCGCACTCTCGGGTTTGTCGGAAAACAGGGAATAGAGGTTACTCGATCCTCCGGGTGGACCTACAGGATCATATGTTTATCCACTCACTTTAGAGGAAGACAAGAAGCATAAAAACTGAAAAGGTGTTGTTTTATGTTTCTTCCACCTCATCGTTTATTATTATCTCAATTATGAATAGAGAATATATACTCACTTAATCATAATCTTTTTACTACCATTAACACCTCAAATGTTGGGGAAATTGAGATTGCGATCTTAGAGGCGTTTTCAGGTCGAATTATTTCAGTAGTTTTCCCAAAAAATTCAATCGGATACAACTCAGATTGAGATCAAGATCGAACTAGTATGCAATTTGGTGTGAAATTAGTGAACCAGATTAGAGTGACCAAAGATGTGATTACGAATATTTCCCTGGGATAGGGTCTGTAACTACCATCAGGTAGTTGTCTTTTAATTTTCAAATTGCTTCAAAAAAAAGGAACCAATTCTGTATCGAAAATTAAAAGGAAGTTTCAGAAAAATATTTTTTAATGCATTTTATGAAAAAAGAATTCTATCTAGCTTGAGGCCAGCCAGGGCTCTGCTCCCAGGGATGGTGCCCTCGGACCCCCACCAAAGGGTGCCCCTTTGAAATCCCCATTGATTAGAGGCTTCGCCTAAATACATAGAATTATACTGATTCAAACAAGTGTGCACTTGCCAACCACCAAACTTGTTTGATGTGTATTACAATTCACTTTGGTCACCAAGTCAATCTCGAATACACTAAAATATCCAATATCAAGCACTAAACAAATGATCACGGACATGAATTATCAAGCGATAAAGGGGAGTGCAGTCCAACGAAGGCTCATATTATAGTTATAAATCAACTAAGGGTGTAGACAAAAAGTTCACAATTAAATGTCAACCGGATCACCGACTAAAGTATACAACACATTCTCACTTTTAATGATAGACACAGATTCCTTGATAGGATCTATCTCTTGTATATCAACAGAGTGCATAGCAGGAGTAGGAGGATCACACAGAATATGATTCTCAATGGGAATTTCTACTCCTTTCATCTTATGAAGAGATTTATCCTGATCATTCACATCTGATTCATCATCTGATTCATCATAGGCCTTAACAGTTGGAGCACTTTGTTCCGTAGATGTTGAATTTTTTGTTCCTTCAGATGAGCTAGCTGAGGAACTGTCCGATTTGAACCCTAATCATGTAGTGACCTCCTCATAATCAAGAGGTACACTTGGCTCAAAACGAGGCATTTCCTCTTCATCGGGCATTTTGGTATAGTTGTGTCTCAACGGCGGCGGACACGACTTATACCCAACGCCTTTCACATTCCCTTTCAGTTTTTGAACGTCAATGATGTGATCAAGCACGTATCGGGAGTTAGAATAACTCTCCAGTTTGAGCTTGATCGCTTCATACTCACATTTAGCCACATCTAGCTCTTTCTTTGTTGCCTCAATGATATTAATGTAGTTATTAATACCAGTTTGTTTGTTAAAAACAGTTTTTGATAACTCAGAAACACTTTTCTTTTGGGTTTTAATAACTGATTTAAACTCCTTTTCATTGCGAGCTAAGGCCATGTTTGCCTCTTTGCATTTTGACTGTTCAATAATTAGACTCTGGTTGTGACTATGAACTGGTTCAGATTCATGTTTCAATTTAGCACAATTACTACATATGCTAGGAGTAGGAGTATTAGAAATTACTTGACTTGAAGAGGCTGTGACATTTACCATAAAGGCAGTCTGATAAGAGAAAGATCCATCTTCAGAAAAGAACCTTTCCATTTCTTTAGATGCAATATCAGCCTTCTTGATCAGAACAGATTTCTGACACTTTAACTCCTCAGCTTCCATCACCAAACTATCAACATCAGAATCACTTCCCTCCTTTACATCCGATTCCGAACAATAATCTCCAATGCTCGAGCTTTCCTCATCTGAACTGCCAGTATAACCCGAGCTATCATCGCTTGCGGAGAATTCTTCCTTACGCACATGCTTGATGTGATTAATGATCTTATCAAAGCATGCGGTTCCTCCTTGATCGCCACCTCCAAACTGTACGGACCAATCACAACCTTCATCAGTTTGAACAACTAATGCACGGTTGGTGTTAGACGGACCCGATTGGTTAGTATTGGCGGTGTTGGTCTGGTTGTTGACAACTACTGTCCCTTTTTCCTTGTTAGCTTGATTCTGGTTGGAAGTACTTGTTTGATTCCTAAAGGGATTTTGATTTGTTTGTCTGCTCGGGCGAGTGCACTCACGCTTGAAGTGGCCTTTTTCTTCGCAGTTAAAGCACGTGACAGCATATTTGTCGAACCCGTACTTCGTATCCCTTTTGCTTTCCAAACTAGTCTTCCCGGTTCTACTCATGTAATCTTTAGCTCGTCTAACCGCGCTTGCAAAAGCCCACTTGATATCCATAAACTCCATTGCATCCCTATCAATATGTTGATAATCTTCATTGGTCAGATTTATGTTTCCAATCTGACCTGTAACCAACCCAAAATAAGCATTGACCATTGTGCTAAGAAGTTCCATGTGTTCTTTTGCAACTTCTACATTGACCTTGGGAAGGTTTGAAGTATCAAGTCTGGCGGTATTGGGGTTTTGCGGTTGAGTAAAATTGTTACCATAGAATGCTTGTTGAGGTTGAGGTGGAGGGGTAACAACTTGTGGTTTCGGAAACCAAGCGCTAGGATCAAATTGAGGTTAAGATTGAGGTTGAGCAACTTGAGGTTGTGATTGCGGGAACCAGGCACTAGGATCAAATTGAGGTTGTTCGGGCACAAATCTAAAAGGATTAACATTTGTCACTGGAGGAAACGGGCTTGAATTAGACACGAACGCCGTTTGAAGTTTTGGTTGCTGACTGGAGCTTGCAACAGGATTAATCCCTCCAAAGTACATTTCTGGATTCTGAGGGGGTTGAGATTCGTTTTGCCTTCCAGATTTCTTCTTCTTTTTTATTTTCCAGCTTTTGAACGAATTCATAGATACTGATAGTATCTAAGACACCTGTATGCTTCAATAGTTCAATAAAAGGGATCCACTTCGGTGGTAGAGCATCAGCAAACTTTGTCACCATTTCTTGTGGAGTCGCAGTAACCTGGTAAGAAAACATTTCACTAATCAAATGATAAAAACGAGTTGCCATTTCATTTAAAGTTTCGTTTTCCATAAACAAAAATGCGTCAAGCTCCTTTTTCAACAAGTCTTGGTGAGTCTTCCTTGTCGCCGCATTCCCTTCTCCTCTTGTAACTAGGATGTCCCACAAGGCTTTTCTTGTATTACAATAAGAGAATTGATGATATATGTCTTAGTGAAGAGCTTGCGTCAAGATAGCAAACGCCTTCTTTTCCAGATTGTACGCTTTCTTGTCTGCTTCAGTCATATTTGCCAATGTTGTTGGATTTGAACCTGCTTCTTCAAGAGCTATGTTGTATGCTGTAGTGAAACATATCCATAGCTCGGTGTTTTAACCTAGAACGTAAGTATGAAATCGTCCTTTCCAAGATGGATAGTCATTCATATGATTTAGCTTTAGCGGTCGATTGTTGCTACCCGTTTCACTTTCGCTCATTAGCAAATTCTGAATACTTTGATTTTGATTTGCTACACATGCCCATTGACTTGCATAAATTGTTTGTTGTGGCATCATATTCTTGATCCACGCCGCTGCGGAGGTCGGATCTTGAGCCGTACTTGAGCTACTGCTGCAATCCCAAGGGCTACTACTCATGATTGTATCAGTGTATCTGATCAAACACTTGAAAAGAGATGGTTAAGATGGTTTTGCAAACCTTCTGTGTAAAATCAACAAGTATAGACGACGAAGAACTATCCAAAAAGAGTAGATTCTTCGTCGAGACAAAGATGACGAAGATTGTGTGATGAACTTGATTCTTCGTCAAAGACAAAGTCGACGAAGAATGTAATTCTTCATCACAGACCCAATGACGAAGGATTGATTGTTCGTCTAACACAAACTTGACCAAGAATGGTGTAACTTCGTCTGAAACAACTTTGACGAAGAATAGGGATTTCGTCGAGGTCAATCTTCGTTGACAAAAAGGATCACTGGCAGTTATATAAGATATTTTGCAAAACAAAACGAATAGTATCTGACACAAATTGGTGACACGTTTTTCAAGCTAACAACTTGCTGTGTGACAGACCCAATCCATCATCATTTTACCAATGTGTCAAACAACTATATTTTAATGATAGACCAATAATGCAAACAAATAATGCAAACTCAGATTATGAATCAAACATTGAAAAGGTATAAATATCACCAAGAACACTTTCAGTATCCTGATGAACACTTTGAAATTTCCGGCAAACTGGATGAGTTTTCCGGTGAATCTTATGAGTTTTCTGGTGCCGGACAAATTTCCGAACAAGAATTTTTTCTAGAAACTTTCAATGAAAACTAATTCTTAACATGTAAACATGAGTTTTAACAGGGTTTTCGTAAAAAACTACCAGCAAAATACAATCCTTTCAGAGACTTTTCATCGCATTTTCAGAAAAAAAATATATAACTTTTGATAAGAACAGTTTCTGAAAACATAAACAACTTGTTTTAAAAACACTATGTTTGGTTTTAAACAAGGATAAGAGCCATGGCTTTGATACCACTTGTAGGTCCGTTTATCTCGGAGGATCGATTACGAAACCTAATCCCTGTTTATCACAAACACAATCACGAGTGCGGAATCCCCGTGACGATGCAAACCAAACAAAGTATAGCAAATAAAACAACAGATAACCAAAGATTCACTTTAGATTAAAATGATGAGAACAACATCAAACATATACACACAATGCTTGAACGATAAACTCTCAGTTTCTCTCTATGCTCTCAAACCTTAACTGTTAAACATAACCAGCTATATATACTGTCCACTGGCGAACTCCTATGTGACGAAGGTTATGCATGGCGAAGATTGATTCTTCGCCATACACATAACATGACGAACAATTAAGGTCCGCCAAGCAAAATCATGACCAAGATTGGATCTTCGTCAATCATTAATCAAGACAGATTATATCACTAAGTTAAAACAGAAGACATAAGACAAGACTAACTATATGTAAAACACTATGCACACTAGCATATGTTTAACATACATTACAAATACAGAGACAAAATGTCATACCAAGTAAGATTGGAGGATATCCAACTAGGTAGACTTGACGGAACTTACAGACTCGATTACAAAAGACCGTAAAACATATAACGTAAACAAGACAAAGTTACAGACACATAAATGTACCAACATTATTATAATTAATATGAGGTTTTTTGAAACTCGATTCCATGTTTCATGTTTCATGCTCGAAACAAGAAACTAAGAGTTCCTTAGTTTCGTTTAATTCAAAGCACTTATTGTTTTGAAACTAATCTAAGGGGCATTCAAATGAAAAGTTCCCATACTCATTACACTTGTAACAATTAATTGTTACCTTTTCAGTCGACAAATTTAACGTATTATTTTAAAATTATATATTTTCTAAAATTGAATAATAACAAATAAATTAACTTATTTTTTGTAGGAAATTCGTAGCAACTAGTGTCAATTTGCTACCAATTTCCGAAAAATTTAATATTTTACTTTTAAAAATCATTTATTTTTCTAAAATTGATAAATAATAAATAAATTAACTTTTTTGTCGAAAATCTGTAGCAAGTGGTGTCAGTTTGCTACAATTTTCTGACAAATTTTGAAATTTTGTCTTTTAAATTATTTATTTTGTTGTGGGTACAAATAATACAAAATTTTAATGTATTTTGTCGTAATTTTGTCGAAAAGCTAATTAATGTTGTGACAAAATTGCTACAACTGGTAGTTGTGTGACAAAAATTGAGTTGTGGAAAATTTTTGTAGAAAATTTGTAGTAAATGGTGTTAATTTGCTATAGATTTTCGACAAATTTGACATTTTATTTTAAAATTATTTCCTTTTCTAAAAATGAATAATTACAAATAAATTAAGTTTTTTTTGGAGGAAATCCGTAGCAACTAATGTCAATTTGCTACGAATTTCCTACAAATTAAAATTATTTTTTATTAAATTATTTACTTTTCAAAAATTAAGAAATGAAAAATAGATTAACTTTTTTTTGTCGAAAAATATAGCAAACGGTATGAATTTGTTACAACTTTCCGACAAATTTAGAAATTTTATTTTTTTATTATTTATTTTGTTGTGGTTACAAATTATATAAACTTTTAATTTATTTTGTCTGAATTTTGTCGAAAAGCTAATAAATGTTGTGACGAAATTGCTACAAATGGTTGTTGTGTGGAAATTTTGTTGGAAATTTGTAAAAATGTTTTGGGTTTTTTTTTTTTTTTTGTTTTCTTGTTTGTTAGAAAACTGTAGAAAACTTGTAACAAAATTTGAGTTGTGGGAAATTTGTTGGAAACTTTTGTAGGAAAATATGTAGTTTTCTAGTAGTGTGAAGAATGTTATTTCTTTTACTCCCTATTTTGTTTTTTGGTTTTTTCTTCATATAGAATCTAGAATTGGATTCTTTCAATCTTGAAACTGGATATATTCTGCCAGAGGTGGCATATCTAGTGAGTTGGAAAGATGAGGAAGATTGACATCATGAAATTTCAAGAACCAATGATAAAAGATAGACTATAAATAGAAGGTTTCCTTGGACAGTTAGTGTAGGTAAAAGTGATAAGACAATAAGAAGAGAGGTTCTTACCTGAAGAGGAGAGTTTGTTTGGTAGCCAAGGATGACTTGCCTTAAATCAAGACAAGGTGATAGTAAGTTATAACACCTTGTTTGGCTTATTAGGCAGTCACTCCTTGGCTAACTTGACAGACTCTTTTTCTCATGTTAGGCCTTGTTTTCTAAATTAAAATAGCTGTTGTAGATGATAAAAATGCAACACCTGATTATAGTGCAGCAAGCCGACAGATAAGTGATATCTAGCGTATTTGGTAGCCATTTAGGACTTCTCATGTTGCAACGGTAAATTACCACGAAATCAGATACTTTTTGTTAGGTGCTTCTTCAATACGGGGAACGATTTTTTTTCTATTCAATGTGTATATATAGTGTAGAATGACAAAAGGAAAGGGGAGGGTGTTTAAACACTTTTTGGTTAATGTCAACTGATGCTAGCAATGAATTATTTTGAAATCTTCAATTATTTTTCTGTGTTTGGAATTTTATTTGTAGGCTAGATTATACTCTGGTTTGAAAGAGACCAAGTACATAAATAATAACAATACCCGAATCTATCTGGTACATTGCAAAGAACTCAGATTCTAATATTTCGTTAGTAATTCTCTAATATTTAATTAGTAATTCAAAGACGAACGTTGCTTCCAGTGGCGGATCTAGAAAATCCGCCAAGCCGTAACGTTTTATAAATAAGCCGTAACGAAATCAAAAAAACCTCAAATTTTTCCAAAATTTACACTAATTTTTCCAAATTTTTCCGCGCCAAGCCGTAGCGGGCGTTGCCCCCCGACATAAGGTAGCTCCGCCCCTGGTTGCTTCACTTTTTTACAATGCTACTTTCAAAGCTCTTTTCATAAAGCAGAACTTGCTTAGTAAACAATTATCACTTCACAATCCCATAGCCACTCATGTAGTGTATATATGTCTAAATTTACGTAGGACATAAAAAATAGGAAGAAATAGAAAAATAGATAAGATTAACGTTGAAAGTTGAAGGAATGGACATCCATATTTAGCCCTTGAAATAATAGACAAACCCAAAAGCAATCAATTAGGAGATGCCAAATAGGATCCACCAGGTTAGCCGTCCGCTATTAGGCCACGCTTTTTCACGTGTTTTAATTTGATTGGCTATGGCGTAGACCCATTGTATTTCACCATGAAATTTTGTGCAGGCTAACTTAAGTTGGTGGAACTTATTTGCAACTCCTGATTGGCTCTTTCTTGGCTGTCCATATTATATATCAAAGGCTAAATATGGATATCTATTCCTTCAAATTTCAAGTTCAAATTGTCTATTATGTAATTTTCCCAATACGTATATTTAGAAATAAGGGAATTTTGACTGAGGGGTTTCTTTAACGTATTTAGCAATGGAAAAAGGTTCAGAGTCACGTAACTTTGGCAAAAAGGGGCTCTCTAAATGCTACAGAAAAATTCCAATCAAATAATCTGATTATTACATCAGATAAATTAAGCAAACCAGAACCTCCACTGTGATGCATGGCTTATGGTTCAAGCCAGAAGGTAAAAATCGAGGATCATGAGGTATCAAATGTGCATGTAGCAAAAGGATCATATGTTTATCCACTCACTTTAGAGGAAGACAAGAAGCATAAAAACTGAAAAGGTGTTGTTTTATGTTTCTTCCACCTCACCGTTTTTTATTATCTCAATTATGAATAGAGAATATATACTCACTTAATCATAATCTTTTTATTACCATTAACACCTCAAATGTTGGGGAAATTGAGATTGCGATCTTAGAGGCGTGTAGTCACTTTCAGGTCGAATTATTCCAGTAGTTTTCCTAAAAAATTCAATCGGATATAACTCAGATTGAGATCAAGATCGAACTAGTATGCAATTTGGTGTGAAATTCGTGAACCAGACTAGAGTGACCAAAGATGTGATTACGAATATTTCCCTGGGATAGGGTCTGCAACTACCATCAGGTAGTTGTCTTTTAATTTTCAAATTGCTTCAAAAAAAAAAAAGGAACCAATTCTGTATCGAAAATTAAAAGGAAGTTTCAGAAAAATATTTTTTAATGCATTTTATGAAAAAAGAATTCTATCTAGCTTGAGGCCAGCCAGGGCTCTGCTCCCAGGGATGGTGCCCCCGGACCCCCACCAAGGGGGTGCCCCTTTGAAATCCCCATTGATTAGAGACTTCGCCTAAATACATAGAATTATACCGATTCAAACAAGTGTGCACTTGCGAATCACCAAACTTGTTTGATGTGTATTACAATTCACTTTGTTCACCAAGTCAATCTCGAATACACTAAAATATCCAATATCAAGCACTAAACAAATGATCACGGACATGAATTATCAAGCGATAAAGGGGAGTGCAGTCCAACGAAGGCTCGTATTATAGTTATAAATCAACTAAGGGTGTAGACAAAAAGTTCACAATTAAATGTCAACCGGATCAAATACAAAGTGCAAAATAAAAAAGAAGGATTTTAGCCTATTGGTCTTAGATTTTTAGGGTTGAAATTAATTTTCGGGAAAAGAAAATTTGTGTAAGTGCATAAAGGGAATCCTAAACTTTCTCTCTCCACATGCAAAGGCATATGCCAAATCCCTCCATCAATTTAAAACGTCCATAACCTTTTCATACGACATTTTTTTTTTAAATTTCATCATGATAACACGTGTTTTTTATCTTTAAAATGAGTATAATATTGTTATATAAAAATAAAATGAAAAAAAATTACTGGCTTTTCTTTGCATTGTGTTAAAGATTCTGGTCATTGTGTTTTCTTTCAACTGTTTTGGTTATTACGTTTTTACTAGGGTTCTATACATTGTGTTATTATCAAAACTTATAACACAATATTAATTTGGGTTCTGTCCATTGCATTTTTATTAGAACCTATAACACAACATTTGACACAATGAAGATGGTGTTACATTTAGGTTTTTTCTATACATTATGTGTAGGTCCCGATACGGATCATCGGACAACGATGATTTCTTGTTTCGGGTGCCGAAACGAGTGCGGAATCCCCTTTACGACACAAACCGAGCGAGAGAGTAAACACAATAAAAGGATTCAACGTTTAACAAGATGTATATTGATTTAGACAAAGTTTCCGTACAAGATTTGATAAAATACAAAGCACACCGGAACTTTCTCTCACTACTCTCTCTCTAAGCTCATTCAAGCTCCCTTCCTGAAACTCAGATCTGAACTGTATATATATAAAGCAGGCCTACCACTTGACGAACAACTAAGGGATCACTTATAAACCCGAGGAAGAACTATATGCTTCGTCACACATGATTCCGACGAAGAACCTAGTTTGCTTAATTGGTTCTTCGTCATGAGCCAAACAAGGTTCTTCGTCAACAACAAACACTTGGTTCTTCGTCATACATATGAAGGGTACTTCCTCATGCATGTTTGAGTTCCAACAACAGGTCTTTCGTTGACTAACATGCAGATTCAAACAAAGCTTTCATTCACAGTTCATGTCCATGCAAAGTTTAGATTATATATAGAATAAATTACAAAACTTGTCCTTTATGATGTCCTTTGTCTTCAATAATTACATTAATCATACCTAATGTTGACAAATCCTAACATGGTATATCCTTTATCCCAAACCAAGTTAAAATTCTCAGTTAAGTTTAGTCACGTGAGACCCACGTGAGGGCATTAATGTCCTTTCCCCCACACCCTTCTTCTTCTTCCCCACTCCACCATTTAAGAGCCACCCACCTACCATGGTCTCCCTAAACTAAACCACCACCGTTTGAGATATCAACAGACATGTTCTTATCCGATTATTAAGTTCCTGTTTTTAGAATATACAAAATTTAATTTTGGATGGTCCAGCCTTTCTTCGATTTAAACATTCTATCAGTCGACAGTTTATAAACACGAGTATCAAAACCACGTCGATTAATTGAATATACATACTGACGTTCAATACAAGAAAATAACGAAATCAAACCTTCACACTCAATTTGAACTCATCTTTCTTCCATAACCCACTTCTAACAAACCAATCGCCGTATCAGCCACATCATCAGTTAACACATCGGGAGTATTAATGCCCTCACATGGGCCCCACGTGACTAAACTTAACTGATAATTTTAACTTGGTTTGGGGTAAAGGATATACCATGTTAGGATTTATCAACATTAGGTATGATTAATGTAATTATTGAAGACAAAGGACATGATTTGCAAAAACATACATACATAAAGGACGAGTTTTGTAATTTACTCTTATATATATATATATATATATATATATGTGACATCATCATGACATCAACATGGTGATGTCATGGTGATGTGGCGGCTAATGACGGTCCGCGACTCTTCGTGCTTCGTGTGTCGATCTCTGGGGCGCACGACGGAGGAATGTCGTGACATCGGCCTTGAGTCGAACCGAACCGAGTCGCGTCCACATAAAGTGTACCAACAAACTCCCCCTTGGACGCTGCTCGTGATGGTTCGTTCTTCACATTATCGGATCTTTAAAAGGTCTTCACGTGACTCAAACAGGGAGTGTATCAACAAACTCCCCCTTGAATGATGCTCGCGAATCTTTTGAACTTCAATACTTTTGGTATTGATGAGTGGTCAGCTGCAACTTGATCATCTTGATCCTTTGATTTCATTCATGTCGTGTCTTCATTCCAAAGCTCATCTTCTAACACGTTCTTTTTGCTTTTAGCTGGTCCTGATGTCGCATCTGCACATACAAGAAAGCTAAACGCGTAATGAGAACAATCGTTTGGAATATAGTTAACATAAACAAACGACACACATGTGACTAGTTTTCAATCAACTACCGTCCGACAGTTTGAAAGTTTAACAAATTGTTCAATTTTGGTTTTTAACTTTCAAACCTTGCAAATTTCGACCGTTTATGAAGATTTAGTTGTTTTGGTTTCGATCAGATTTCAGGTAACGAAGACTCGAGTTCCAACATCGGGTAATCAAAAGAAATTAGAAATAAAATATTTTTGGCTTTTATAAAGTTTATATTAAAACACACCAAAAATCTTTTTGGTATTTTTGCATTTTTGAAATGTAAAGGCGGAAAGCAGTAAATAAATATATACAGAGATGCAGAAACTGAAAGCAGTAAATAAATATTTACAGACAATCTTTTTGCGAGTTTCGAGGGTAAGAGAATCATATCAGTGTACGGCCACGCCAAAACACTCTTGTTGTTCAATTAGTTAAGATTTAGATAAGCATCCTATAATGATTATCGATATTATTGTCCACATAAGCTCAACTTATCAAATGTAATCGCGGTGAGGGGATACGATTAGTGTATGATTTATACTTACCGACTGGTGTTCATCCACACACGACACATTCCCGTATCAAGGTATGCACGAGAGTTCATCTTACTGGTGAGTATACCATTTATCATCTGTTTTGACGTATATGAAAATGTGAGATACTCACTTATTTTGGTTGAAAACAAGCCCTATGTGATAGAATCACTTATTGATAAGGAACTTGATTTTCAGATGCATGAGGGCACAGGAGCAAGTCCGTGAACAGGTTAGTACCATCGTACAGACAAAGAGACGAACTTGACTCCCGCAAAAAAGATGTAATATTTTATCACTTATTTTGTTTGCACATGTGATTGTTGATCACTTATTGAGGTCGGATGCATCATGTATTATATACATGTTTGAATGATATTTACACGTGTGTATGGTATCATAGAAGATCTAGACTTGCGTCCCCATTGTTTTCGGTAAAAGAAACAACCATGATACCCAGATGATAAACAGCATAAAGACCAAATATCTCAGAACCTCGGCAATCTATCAAACGAAATTTCGATACCAAGACCATATGCCAATGAGTGGTTCCCACATAGTCTTTAGTCGATTTAGGTTTATATCACCCTGCACACTTTAAAATGATTGTGAGCTTACCGATACATCTTATATAGAGCTGCTTATCGTATTTCATTTTAGGTTTAAAGAGGTTCCGACAGACCACTGATGTACTATCATATTCTCTTTTTCTCGCCAGGAAACTCATTTTTGTTTTTCTATTGTTTTTGCGTTTTGAAATTTTTTGATGTTTTTGAATTTTCAAAATTTGGATATACTCCCCCTAAAATCAACAAACTATGATAAATTTTAAAAACACAAAGGTTTTTACAAAAACGATTTCCTGATGTCGGTTAACTCATGTTTTACCTCACTGTCGTTTACCAAAATTAATTTTAATCAGAGATGATTTTATCGAATTTTGGAAAAATGAGTTGGCACGTTGGTACTCGGTGAGGACCATGACAACATTGACGAGTTTCATATTGAAACAATCACGTGTGAGGTGATATTTGAGATCAACGTGTCTGGCCAAAGAGTGTTGTACAAGATGATAATAATTCATAAAGCAGTTAAAATATCGACAAGTATAGGAGAGATTAGAAATTCAAAACCGTATCCTGCAACTGCTTCGTGCATTGCCAGGAATTTTAGTGCTCTCCCAAACTGGATATCCACCCGGTGTGGATTTCAAGGTCGAATTTGCAACCACTTCAATTAACCGAGAAATCTCTTCACAACAACAAGATCATAAACCTTTGGGTCCGGCTGGTCTTCCAGATTGCACCAGCGAAAGTCTTTGACTTTCTCTTTGAGAAGTAGTGTGCAGTTGTTCAATCCACGCCAAGGCATCCGCACACCCGGTTGGTTTGTTCAACAAACACATTTTCTTCAATAACACCGCGAAGAAATGTACACTGCACGTTCATCTTGTTGATTTTGAACATCAAACATGCTGCATATGCATACATTTTGATTGAATCTATCCTGGGGACCCGATCAAAGCCTTTAACAATCAAACTTTGGAATGATTTTCATTTTGTCGAAGCTTTCAATTTCTGTCACCAGACATTCTTTCACCATCATATTCTTCTTTTCTTTTTCTCTCCCCATCAAAGGCAACAACTCCTAGATGTAACAATGTGTCGGAGCCGCATGTCGCCGATCTTGTGCATGGACGCTCCACTATCAACAATCCTAAGACTATCAATAGTTCCTCCTGGAACATCCTGCACACTCATTTAGAGATTAGTTGGAGAGGGGGACCCAAGACTTCACAGACTTGGGTCGTCCATCATCATCAAGGATTGTGACTTCGATTTCCTAATAATTCAGAATTGATTGAACTCCCCCTGAAACATTTACCGTTTTTGGTTTCCAAATTTGTTTCTGTTTTTCATGTTTAACATCCGATTTAACAGATTTTGTTTGGACAACCTCCGATTTTAACACCTTTTCAACTTCTTTTCGTTGTTTCTTTTTCTGTTTCACTTCTCGTTGTTTAACAAGACGAGGGTCCTGTTTTGGTGAAACAGATCTTATATAGTAACTGTTACCATGGGGGGCATCAACTTTTGCCTTTCCTTTTGTGAGATATGGACAGTTTCTGACAATGTGTCCATTCTCACCGCATTCAAATCATGATCTCCGCTCAACAAACCTCGGAGTGTCATTCTAGCAAGAGAAATATCCATCTTCAGATAAGAACTTCTCCATGTCATTCGATGCAGCAACAGCTTTCTTGATCAAGTCAGATTTTTGACATTTCATCTCCTTGGCTTCAGAATCCATTCCCTCCTTCACGTCCGATTCTGAACTGTAATCACTCACACCTGAGCCATCTTCATCAGTACTGCCACTATATCCTGAACTGTCATGATCTTCAGAAAATACCTCTCTATGGACATGTTTGATGTGATTGATGATCTTAGCATAACAAACAGTTCCTCCATTTCCCAGTTGAGAGGTTGGTTGAGAAGCTTGTTGTTGGGTTTGTTGTGGAACAGCTTGTGGAAAAGGAAGATAGGCGTTCGGATCGAATGGTCTTCCATAAGGATCTGTGGGAGGACCAGGGGTTGTGTCGGTTTGGGTGGTGGAATACCGAAGTATGTACTTGGATCGAATTTAGGTTTTGAAAGGGCGTGAGCTTGAGCAATAAGATGTGGTGGTGGGAGATAGGCACTTGGATCGAAAACCTGAGGAGCTGCCTGGGGAAAGATGTTTGAATTCGACATTGGATTGTTGTTTACGAATAATCACTCGAAAAATCAAAATAAAAAAAAATTTGTGTGATTTGAAAACCTTCTGTGACAATTTTAAATGTGAAACCCACGAAGAACTGGTCTCCACGTATAAAATCAGCCCAAGATTAAAAGCCCACGAAAAATTGATAGTTGGGCCTTAAGTAGTACATGAAAAATTTAATTCGTGTGATCAAACCCACAAAGAATTGTAATAGACAGGCCCACTAAACAATGACCATTTTTTTGTGAATTGTAGGCCAAATCCAAATGCAACAGATAAACCCCACAAAATATGTAGCCCAATGGAAGTCCACACAACAATCAATTTAATCCCCCCCCCCCTTTTTTTAGCAGCCCACGAATGAAACAAGTTTGGTGGGTATTGGGTATTTTTTTTAAAGAAATGGGATGTGTGTATCAGTAGAAACAGAGAGGTGAGATTTCTTTTTCTTTATAAGATCTTATCTCTAACACACCACACACTTGACAAAACCCAATTTTTCAAACAACATAATTAGAAACACCCTTTTTCAAACAACATAATTAGAAACACCCTTTTTCAAACAAGATCTTATCCTGTCAAATGTCAAGGGCCACAATTTTCAAACAATGATATTTTAATCTAACTACATGAATGCAATCTCAATACAAACTCTGATCAAGCTCCGATAACCCTTATGAATTTTCCAGCCAAACCTGTTCACGGAAAAAAAAGTGTTGAACTAAAACATCTAAACTCAAAACAACTTGAACTTTTGATAATCGCCAATGATTTTAGACAAGTTTTAAGTAAAAACAACGCTAAATAACATCAGATTTTCGAGTTTAAAAATAAGAACTTCATCAAACACAACTGGGTTTTTGATTTTTAACCAAGAAAGACCTTAAAAACCCACTCGAAAATCACACCGGTAACTCGGTTTTCAACAAGAAATCGAGCCTTAAGCTCTGATACCACTTGTAGGTCCCGATACGGATCGTCGGAAAACGATGATTTCTTGTTTCGGGTGCCGAAACAAGTGCGGAATCCCCGTTACGTCACAAACCGAGCACGAGAGTAAACACAATAAAAGGATTCAACGTTTAACAAGATGTATATTGATTTAGACAAAGTTTCGGTACAAGATTTGATAAAATACAAAGCACACCGGAACTTTCTCTCACTACTCTCTCTCTAAGCTCATTCAAGCTCCCTTCCTGAAACTCAGATCTGAACTATATATATATATAAAGCAGGCCTATCACTTGACGAACAACTAAGGGATCACTTATAAACCCGACGAAGAACTATATGCTTCGTCACACATGATTCCGACGAAGAATCTAGTTTGCTTAATTGGTTCTTCGTCATGAGCCAAACAAGGTTCTTCCTCAACAACAAACACTTGGTTCTTTCGTTGACTAACATGCAGATTCAAACAAAGCTTTCATTCATAGTTCATGTCCATGCAAAGTTTAGATTATATATATATATATATATATATATATATATATATGTGTGTGTGTGTGTGTGTGTGTGTGTGTGTGTGTGACCTCATCATGACATCAACATGGTGATGTCATGGTGATATGGCGGCTAACGACGGTCCGCGGCTCTTCGTGCTTCGTGTGTCGATCTCATGGGCGCACGACGGAGGAATGTCGTGACGTCGGTCTTGAGCCGAACCTAACCGAGTCGAACCGAACCGAGTCGCGTCCCCATAAAGTGTACCAACATTATGTTATTGTTTCTGTTTTCAACTAGATAGGTTTTCTACACATTTTTTTATAAGTTCTAGTCATTGTTTTAAGTCTGTTATCCATTGTATTTTAATTTGTTGTTCATTGTGTTTTAGTTTGTTGTTCATTGTGTTTTTAGTTTGTTCTTCTTTGTGTTTTTAAGCTGTTCATTGTGTTTTAGTTGGTTATTCATTGTTTTCTTAGTCTATTATTCATTATGTTTTAGTCTACTGTCTATTGTGTCTTTTATCTGCTGTCATTAACTGTGTTTTTAGTCTACTTTCCATTGCGTTTTTAGTTTGATACTTATTGTGTTTTACATTATGTCTATTGTGTTTTAGTTTGTTGTTCATTGTATCATTTATCTGTTGTCATGGATTATGTTTTTAGTCTAATTTTCATTGTGTTTTACGTTATGTCCACTGTGTAATACACAACTGGGTTTTCAAAAAAACTGAAAAGTACAACAATATGGTACTCACATTAAAAATAAAAAAGACGTTCGATTTTATTTATGGTATAATTTAAAAAAAAAACAAATGACGTATAAAAAAGTTACGGACGTTTAAAAAAATGGGTGGAGTAGCATGTGACATTCATGTGCATGTTTCTACGTATGTGACTTGCTTGTGCATATTCTTTTTTTTTCTCTTGGACAAAATTAGTCTTCACACTTATTCCTCGTTGGACACTTGTCACTCTATTCTATTGTGGTTTTTTACCTTTCCTATTTTTAAACCCCTTTGTACTATAACTCAACCACTATAACTCAACCCTGAACAATTTTTTTTCAATGAATAGAAAGAGCATGTGTTAATTGGGGCAAAAGATCAACTTGAACATATGACTAATAGTAGGGCTGGCAATTCTGACACGAACACGATAACACGACACGAACCTACACAAAGTTAACAGGTTTTGTGTTTGACCTTAACAGGTTTCGTGTCTAAACAGGTCGACACGATAAGAACTGTTTAAATTTCGTGTCTAAACAGGTTAAAACCCGTTAACCTGTTAAGACCCGATAGTGACCTGTTTATAATTTTAAATTAAAAAAATATATCAAATATGTGGGGTTAACATGCCATGTTCGTGTCTTAACAGGTCGTGTTCGTATCTTAACAGGTCATGTTTGTGTCTTAACAAGTCATATGATATGTTGGTAACATTTTCGTGTCTTAACAGGTCATTTCGTGTAATCCGTTTATTAACGGGTTCGTGTTTGGAAAATCAGACACGATAAGATTTCATGTCGTGTTCGTGTTTACAGGTTTCGTGTTCATGTCTTATCGGCAGGGGCGGACCTATGTGGTAGTGAGGGTTAGCCCGAGATACCCCTCAACTTTTTTGACGGAGTGTAATTTTTTTTCTAAATCTCCGTTTTATTTATCAGGGATACCCCTAAGCATATGTTAGGATACCCCTAAGTGAAGGTGAATATTAGATGAAATGAAATTTTACCCGGAAAACAGAAATTTCCGGTACATGAAAGTTGCAGGGGGGCACCATGTTATTGAAGGAAGAAGATGAAGTTATTTTAAGATAATAATATAATAAAAATAGGAGCATTCGGGGAATAAAAGAGAGGTAAACACTAGTTCCAATGTCTGAAGTCAAATTATTATTTTAAGATAATACTCCATATAACCGTTACTTTTCTATTTTTTTTCACTTTATTTATTTACCAGTTTTCCATTACCAGCACAAAAGTTACTTGAAAATAACAATACACTCACAAATCACAATTTTCACAAAATGACATGCACTTGGTTTTTTTTAAACGGTGAAAATAATACAAGGAAAATATAAATAGTTCTTTTCAATTTTTTTAAATGTAAAGAAATATTATATAAACATAAAGAAAATATGAATATTTTATCTATATATTTCAGGAATATATGAATAAAAAAGTTTTTGAACTCCAATTGTTTGAAATTAAAGATAATGATATTAGCATATTACATCCATTCCCATATATATTTGTAAGTGTGTTCTTTATATTACAAGCTAAATATTCTTTATAAAACTTCTCAATAACAGTTGAAGTTTTATAAAAAGATATTTGATAACGTTCTCATGTTTATGGTACACCCATTAATACAAAAATGATAATTAACATATATTTTAGAAAGTAAAAAATAAAATTTTATTTAGATCCTATAATTAAAATAATTTCATTCTCTCACTTTATTAGAGAGTGACTAATAAAGTATAGATTAAGAAAGGTTGATTAACAATTCTGCATTTTAGAAATAGTTTCACAACACGGATCTGTAACCTAGTAATTATATATGCACACACTAGCCGCACATGGCCCCTAAGGGCTCTCGAATTCTCAGTGATGAGTCTAAGTAAAAGGAAATTTAAGGGCCTATTTTCACTAGCTGCACAGGGCCCTTTTGGGGTCCTTGAATTCTCAGAGATGGGTCTAGGTAAAAAAAAATTGGAGATACCCCTGAATATTTTTCCTAGTTCCGCCACTGCTTATCGGGTTCGCGTCTTAACAGATCGGGTTGACCCGATATGCCAGCCCTAACTAATAGTTCAAGGCAGAAGGCAAACATTAAGGAATTTGATGTGCATATATTCCGGTCCATATGCATGATCAGATGCTTTGACTTGAATAGGAATGCAAGAATCATCATCAAGTTTGGAATAAGATATGTTTAAAGGTGTGTGCGGCATGTTGTATATTTCAAATTGAAAGTCAAATTACCTACATATACATTTCCCAACTTTAGGGAATACTGCCAGGCAGCTTGCCTGGCACTTCCCTGTTGGACCAACCTAATTTTCATTTAATTTTATTCACAGTTTAAAATTACGGTTTCGTCATTCGTTTAAAATTACGTTTTTACCCCCAACTCAAATTAAAATTATAATTTTGCCCCTAGCTCAAAATTATGCTTTTGCCCTCGGGTCAAAAACTCAATTTTTATTGTGTTCCTAGTTTAAAATTACGGTTTCGCCATCCGTTTAAAATTACGTTTTTGCCCCTAGTTCAAAATAAAATTTTGTTTTTCCCTCTAGCTCAAAATTACGATTCTACCCTCATCTCAAAATAACTTTTTTACCCACAGTTCAAGTATTTTCAAGTTGAGGGAATAGTGTCAGGCAGCTTGTCTGACATTTCCCTATTGGACCAACCCATTTTTTAATTTATTTTATTCACAGTTTAAAATAGCTTTCGTCCTTCGTTTAAAATTACGTTTTTGCCCCCAGCTTAAAATAAAATTATAATTTTGCCCCTAGCTTAAAATTACGTTTTTGCCCTCGGTTCAAAAACTCATTTTTTATTTTGTTCCCAGTTTAAAATTACGGTTTTGCCCTCCGTTTAAAATTACGTTTTCGCCCCCAGTTCAAAATAAAATGTTGTTTTTTTCCTCTAGCTCAAAATTACGATTCTGCCCTCAGCTCAAAATTACGTTTTTACCCACAGTTCAAAAGAAAATTATGTTTTCCCCCTACCTCAAAATTATGATTTTCTTCTCAGTTTAAAATTATAATTTCGTCTCCAATTCAAAATATAATTATGATTTTGCCCTCTTACAGACATACATGTTACGAGAGAGAAATATTCGGCTTATTGCCCCGCAACACGGGCGGGGCAAAAACTAGTTAACTACATAATGGATGTGAAAAATCAAAATGGCTAATAATATTATTTGCGGCATATTGATATTGCCAACCGAGTAAGTTTACTTTACTGAGGGATCACCAACGGCCACGTTTACTAATGGATAACCGTCAACTTCTATAAATTCATTCAAACTGATAGTTTTCGATATGATTGGTAACAATTATTAATTCTGTGAAATAATAAATTAAAATCGCTATCGGCAATAATTCTGGAAAAAAAGAGTTCAAAATTAGTGGAAGAGAAACAATAAATATCTAAGATCAAGAAGATTTATCTTCTAAGTAATAGTTATTATTTAAGTTTCAATTTGTGTTTATTGGCTTGTCAATTTATTTGATTGGTGTTGGTAATCGAATATGTAAATCACAGGTGTTGAATATGAAGAATTGAGAATCAAAAGAACAATAAACTTGCTTGTATTGAATGAAAGTGATAATTACAATTGACATACATGAACCCTATATATATATATATATATATACATATATAGGGAGCCGCTAGAATGAGAACCACCACGAGTTATGAGAACCGCGCCCCGCGGGTGGCCGTCGGCGACGAAATTTTTTTTACACATAGATCCGTATATTTTAGCGGGGGGTTTAAATTTTCGGTTCAAACGGCGCGCCCGAAGGGGTAGTTTTTTACGCCCAAAGTTTGGTAAAAAAAAAAAAGAAAAATTAAAAAACTTAAAAAAACCCAAACTTTGGGCGTAAAAAACTACCCCTTCGGGCGCGGCGTTTGAACCGAAAATTTAAACCCCCCGCTAAAATATACGGATCTAGGTGTAAAAAAAATTTCGTCGCCGACGGCCACCCGCGGGGCGCGGTTCTCGTGGTTCTCATAACTCGTGGTGGTTCTCATTCTAGCGATCCCATATATATATATATATATATATATATATATATATATATATATATATATATATAGTGTGAGGTTTATTGGGGAACACTAAAAAAGTGGGGAACCGGGGAACAGTCTTAAAAATTTAACTTAACATGTTAAAAATAAATTTTTTAAACATCTTTTTCGGCGCTTCTCCTTATATATACTTGTAGAAGCATTTTTAATAAAAAAAATCAAAAACTAAAAATATTAAAAAAAAACAACTAAAAAAAGGCTAAAATTTTTTTTTTTAGAAAAAACTTTTTTTTACTCGACTAGTTTCTCCTCCTTTTTATAAAGAAAAACGCTGAAAAAGTTTTTAAAAAAAATTATTTTTAACATGTTAAGTTAATTCTATAAGATATAACTGTTTTTTAAACATTTTTTTTATATTTTTAGTTTTTGATTTTTTTTTTCAAAAATGTTTCTACTTATATTTATAAGAAAAAACGCCGAAAAAAATTTAGAAAAATATTTTTTTTAACATGTTAAGTATAATTTTTAAAAGTGTTCCCCCGTTCCCCACTTTTTTAGTGTTCCCAAATGAACCCTCCCCTATATATATATATATTCTAAAAGAATAGGTGTGATTGAACAGTTGCGTCTCCTCTTGAATCAATGTGTCTGATGCTTGAAACGTCGCGTCTTTTGCTTCCTGTGTTGTTGGCATCGCTTGGCAACAAGCACGTCTCCTGAAGGCGCCCTTTCAATAAGTTTGTAGGTTACAAACTTTCATCTTGTCATCTTTGGTCCTCGTACTTCTATAACCAATCTAAATGAAACATAAACATCAACTTACCTAACGACCCCTATATTTAGTTTAAATATCAATAATTGGTTTATTAGTTTTTACGATGGAGTACGATTAGTTTAATGTTAGCATAAATACAGGAGTATGAAATTGATTTGTTTTTGTTGAATTTTGCTAATAAAGAAAAGAGTCAATAGGTTGAGATTGGTCAATTCGATCACAAGTCAATAATATATACAACAAAACTTTTGTGGATTGAGTAGCCAAATGGAACCCTGCTATATCTCCGCTAATCTTTCAAGGAGGCATCAATTAGTTGAAGTCAACTCCTGTTCAAGATTATAGCCACTCGTTGAAGAATGCTATTCCTGTACTCCATATTTTGTTCCGGTGTTGTTGATGCAGATTTTGTGTCCGATGCTTGTCGAATAGATTAGTTTTATTTTACGCTGAATTTGTAATAGTTAGTGAAACGGTCTATCGAACGTGTATAAACCCGCTCGTTTGAAGTGGTCAAACGAGAGTGTTTTTCGGTTGACCGTGTGTGTTTGCAAGACAAGGGGTGTGACTATAAATAGAAAACCCTTGCCATTTTAAACACTTGGAGATTTTAGGAGGTTTGAGACCTCACCAGGGAGAGATCACCACTTGGTCTCTCCCCGGATGTATACTCCTTTGGTATTAGTTCGGTTATCATGTAATTGGGCCGATTTGTAATGTAATACTACCAGATTAATACAAGGAAGTTGTTTGTTTATCTCTAATCTCTCCCGTCTTGAACCGATCTCACACGAATCACGGTTTCGGTCACGAAACTCGGTCCTACAATTGGTATCAGAGCCATGGTACCCGATTTAGTAAATCTAACAGTTTGCTAAGTCACATGTGCTCTAGATCTGTGATTTTCGTGATTTTTGTTCAAGATCTAAAAATGGTGAAATGAAGAAAAACCCATATTCGAGACCGAATATACGGATCTGAGCTGAGTCGGACCGTACAAAGTGTTGGGTTTTATGTTTCACACCGAAATCAACAAGTTTTCATCATCAAATATCATGTTTTTAAGGATTTTCGTCAGATATGCAAAGTGAACAGAGGCTGTGTTCTTGAAGAAGTGGTGGCGGCTGTTAAGAAATTTTAGGGTTTCCGACGAAACACCACTTCCCATGACGAAACGAAACCCTTCGACGAAACAGTATTCCTGTTTCGTCGACTTCAGACTTCAAATCTGTTTCGTCGACCAGAGATCTGTTTCGTCGGCCAACATTAAGAAATCAGTTTCGTCGTCTCTGTTGTTTCGTCGGGTCCTTCCTTTCGTCGGCTGAAGTCTGTTTGCTGGGTATCGTAGAGGGTGACAGATCAGACATATGTTGATGTCCAGCTGATTGTTCATCGAAGAAGAAGAGGTTGTTGGCTGCTGATTGTTCATCAAAAAATAAAAAAGGAAATATGTCTGGTTTTGGTTGTTTTTGATTGCATCGCAGAGATAGAGATGAAGACAGATGATGGTGGCAACTGCAATTTTGTTTGGAGTTTGGTGGTGGTTTATCGAAGAAGAGGTGAAAGGAACGAAATATTGGTCCAATTTTGACTTTTTGTTTTGGAGGTTGTGTATTGAAGAAAGAAGAGGATGTCAGACTGTTTGTTTGACTTTTGGGGATTCCTTCTAAAATGTGAGGACAACTAGTATTTGGGCTTAAATATTGATTTTGGGTTTGGGCCTAATCCTTACGAAGAATCACAGAAATTATTAGTGGGTTTTGGTTTGAAATTGTTGAATATTTAGTTGAGAAAGTCAAAGGAGTATGTCTGGTTAAATGAGGTGCACAGCTGTACAAGTACAAGATAGATGTTGGCATAATTGTGAAAGTGGAAAGAAGGCGATGTCGACAAGAGCATGTGAATTGCGAGCTTTGTCTTTCTTTTGGGCCCACTAAAAAATATGGCATATGTGTGTCTAATAATAATAATAATAATAATAATTATAATATCTAGACCCACATGAAGGAAAAATGATAATGGTGGTTGACTCGTTGATGGAAGCTGGGTTATTTGCGGAGTGGGGTCGATATTCGCAGAGTTGATTTGAATCGCGCTCCTAAATATCAAGGTCAAAATTCGTACGGGTTTTTGGAGCGCGCGGGATGATGCGGCATGATGAAAACAAATGATTTATTTTGAATGTGGGGTAGTCACGGTTACCGATGCGAACGTCAAACTTGGTGACTTGACTACTATGGGCCAAAAACAAAATCGGTATGTTCACTTCCGCACGTCAATATTTATGATTGTTATCGGTTATTCGTACATGTTCGAAAGCATTTTGTTTATTGTCATATTCTCGCATTTGAAAACGAACGTATGAACCTGGAACGTCAATACCGGTCCTAACGAGTTCACAAAGTCTTTGGAGGGATACAAGTCGGATCCTACGGGGTACTAGGCGAAATTTCTTTATCAACTAGAATATGCAACGAAGAAATCTTTTTGTTTATTGTCATATTCTGGCATTTGGTAACGAATGAATGAACCTAGAATGTCAATATCGGTCCTAACGAGTTCACAAAGTCTTTGGAGGGATACAAGTCGGATCCTACCAGGTACTAGGGGACATTCTTATTCAACTAGAATATGCAAAGAAGAAAGTCGTTTTCGTGATTTTTCGGAACCGAGAACATTCAGTGAAGATTGACGACAGTTCCGCTCAGTGGAGGGAATTGGTGAACATTTGACGACAGTTTCTTTGAAGTGGAGAGAATCTGTTAAGGTTTAGAGATTTTACCAAAGAAATAGGGGGATAAAAATTTTTCAAATGTTGAATTTCTTCGGTAAATTTCTAAACGCAATCACAGGTGGTAGAGTTTGTGATTTTCTGGTGATACTAAAGGTTCGGCGTGGAATGTTTTGCACATACACATATTTGAGGATTTTAATTAATTCTCCAGCCAGCGTGAAGGGTTTTGCACGGAAACATACAGGTATCTAGAGTCGACAGTTGTTTCAAAGCGCTGTTTATTGAAGACATGGGGGAATCTTTATGAAAGCTGATAGTTCAAGGCTGAAGACCTGCAGGATTCGGTTTTGGGTTTGATGTTTCTTTGGGATTTTACAGGGATCTGGGGGTAACTCAATTCGTTGAGTTTGCAAACGATGTACTTGGTCAAGCTGACTTCCTGAGTACTGATGCTGAAGATCCGTAGTGCATTACGTGGTAAACTTCACAAAGGCGAGACAATGAGATCTGGATGTAGTTCAACTAAGCGTGCCGTTTGGTTGAGCTTGCAAGGGATACACTTGGTCTTGCTGACTTTCTTGAGTGTTGATGCTGAAGATTAAAGTGCATTACTTGGTCGATTCCACAAAGACGGTTTACAGAAGATAGTTCACGAGAAACCTCTACCAATGTAGTATGCTTGAAGATCAAGACTTGATGCAGTTTTTAAAGATTGGAACCCTTATCAAATGCCGGTTGGAGTATTGGAAGATCAGCGGAAGATCGTTCAATTAAGCCTTGTGAGGAAATTGCACAACACCCAACACGGATACGCGTACTTTAAGGGGGAAATATTTTACAAGGAGCGTCAAGATACTACTTACCTGGATCATCGGTCAAGGGGAATTTGTTAACACAGAGAAGATGAATACTTGACTGAAGATCGATTGCAGTTGCATTTTCAGCATTCGACAGCAACGGACAAGGGGGAATTTGTTGATGCAGATTTTGTGTCCGATGCTTGTCGAATAGATTAGTTTTATTTTACGCTGAATTTGTCATAGTTAGTGAAATGGTCTATCGAACGTGTATAGACCCGCTCGTTTGAAGTGGTCAAACGAGAGGGTTATTCGGTTGACCGTGTGTGTTTGCAAGACAAGGGGTGTGACTATAAATAGAAAACCCCTGCCATTTTAAACACTTGGAGATTTTAGGAGGTTTGAGACCTCACCAGGGAGAGATCACCACTTGGTCTCTCCCCGGATGTATACTCCTTTGGTATTAGTTCGGTTATCATGTAAACGGGACGATTTGTAATGTTATACTACCGGATTAATACAAAGAAGTTGTTTGTTTATCTCTAATCTCTCCCGTCTTGAACCGATCTCACACGAATCACGGTTTCGGTCACTCAACTCGGTCCTACAATAGGGGAGAGACCAAGTGGTGATCTCTCCCTGGTGAGGTCTCAAACCTCCTAAAATCTCCAAGTGTTTAAAATGGCAAGGGTTTTCTATTTATAGTCACACCCATTGTCTTGCAAACACACATGGTCAACCGAATAACCCTCTCGTTTGACCACTTCAAACGAGCGGGTCTATACACGTTCGATAGACCTTTTCACTAACTATTACAAATTCAGCGTAAAATAAAACTAATCTATTCGACAAGCATCGGACACAAAATCTGCATCAACAGGTGTCTACATATAGACGTATAGAATCCGATTCTTTTAATCTAGCAACTCGACATATTCTTGCAAAGGTGGCATATATCATGGTAACTTGGAAAGATGATAAGAAAAGGAAGATAACAGTAGGAAATTGCAAGAACCAATGATCAATGATATCTATATATAGCTGGTTTCTCAGACAGCTAATGCAGGTGAAATCAGTAAGACAATAAGAAGAGAGGTTCTTACATGAAGAGAAGAGTCTTGTTTGGTAGCCAAGGATGACTTGCCTCCTCACACCTCATGGTGTTGGAATGTAATGCCTTGTTTTATTTACAAGGCAGGTTGCTCCTTGTCTTACTGACATGATCTTCTTGCTCATGTTAGATCATTTCTTCGTGAGTTTGTGTTCTAAAAGGATCTGGAAAATATGTGTTTGTAGGCTGAAACAATTTTTAGGTGTGCGTACCTATTAACCACCTAGGCATCCATGCACGTAGCTTTTTATCTTTCTTAATTAATTATTTGTTTTCCCATATAGAGCGAAAAATCTAATCAAAGCATTAGTTTGATTAGTTAAGATTACCAGATAGTGCACTTGTATTTGTATGCATGTGTTTTAGTTCAAACCAGAGGGCGGCGGATATTGAGAAGGACCTCAAGGTAAACAATTTCCAATCCATGTGCATGTGTCAAATGGTCCAGCTTAACTTATCATATTATATCATTTTACCTCAAAGTTCAATTATATGTAAATCATACGTCGCCATTATAGTTCTTAATATGTTCTTTTTAGGGACTGAAAAATAATCTCAACTGCCATGTTATTTAAGTCCCGAATATGTGTTTTTAGAGTCTGAAATCAGTCTGGAAAGGTGCAGAGATGAGAGATCGAGTGCAGGTGCAATGTTTTCAGGAATGAAGATGTATGCATAGATGAAAAACAAGCCAGAAGATGTTTGTGATTGGCCACCAGATTGTGGAACCAAGGGAAGATAAAGTTGTGAAGCAGAAGAAACTTGAAGTTGTGGAGATTGCTGTGAAGAATATGATGAAGTTTAAGCAGTGGAGTAGTAAACTTAAACTTAGTTTATAAGCATTATTAGTACTTATATATAATGTGTGTATGTATGTATGTATGTATATGTCTATATTAGTATGGGTCAAGTAACCAAATGGGTCAATAGGAAGTTAGTTGATTACCTGCAACATATATAAGGTAGTTATGTCGGTTAAAGTTAGTTATGGCGTAGTTACTGGTTGGTAGTTAAGTAACTAACTTTGGGCCTTTGGCAACGATT
Organism: Helianthus tuberosus; assembly: GCA_030545235.1. Lineage (NCBI taxonomy): Eukaryota > Viridiplantae > Streptophyta > Magnoliopsida > Asterales > Asteraceae > Helianthus > Helianthus tuberosus. The sequence continues at coordinate 32,413,996 of CM060352.1, read as the reverse complement.
ATGTCAGTTAGGTTGGGTAGCCTATAAATAGGTCATATGTATCAATGTAATATAGAGTCAGAATATATATATGCAATATTTTGTGTGTGTATCAAAAAGTTTTTTCACTGCAAATCTTTGTTAAAAACCTGTGTTTTGCATCCCCTAATTCCAACATAGAGGACATAAAGAAAATATGTACATTTAGTAATAAGTGAAAGTGAATTTTTATTGATGGTTGTGTTAGATGATTATAAACTTAGGACTTAGTTATCACTATTATTTATGTAATTAATGTATGTGACATCATAGTACACTTATGTATCGTAGGTAGATAAGATCAAAATGGTGTGACTCTATACTTGTGTCCGTTAGACTTTGGCGCCAAATAACCGTTTGAAGTATGTGTATATATGATGATTATTATCATTGATCATCATCACCAGGGAATAATAACTTTATTATCCTATCTTTAATCCATCACGCATTACCCGATCCCTTGATATCATACACTCTACAATAACACAATCATTACCACACTTCTGATTTAACTCCAACAGGTTGTTTCTAATTTAACGTGGCCAATGACATTTAGAAACTGAAAAAGGTTCAGATCGAGTCGCGTAACGTTGGCAACAAGGGGCTCTGTAAATCTATAGAAAAATTCAATCAAATAATCTGAGTATTGCATCAGATAAATTAAGCAAACCAAAACCTCCACTATCATGCATGGCTTATATTTTAAGCCAGAAGGTAAAAATTGTGGATCATGAGGTATCAACGTGCATGTTGCAAAAGTATCATATGTTTATCCACTTACTGCAGAGGAAGACAAGAAGCATAAAAACTGAAAAGGTGTTGTTTTATGTTTCTTCCGCCTCATCGTTTATCATTATCTCTATTAGGAATACAGAATATATATTGACTTAATCCATATTACAGTAATAAATCAACTACAAAAGTGTTCACAAAAAAATGTCAAAACGTTATGCATAATCAGAGCTAAAATTAAGTGAATAGAGATGATAGAAAGAGCATATATTAAAAAAAAAAAATTATCCTTCTTTGAACGAAGAGCATATGCTAATTAGTGCAAAAGGCCAACTTGGATGCATGACTAATAGTTCAAGGCAGAAGGCAAACATTGAGGAATTTGAGGTGCATATATACCAGTCCATGTGCACGATCAGATGCTTTGACCATTGTTGGTACATTTATATGTCTGTAACTTTGTCTTGTTTACGTTATATGTTATAGGTCTTTTGTTATCGAGTCAGTTAGTTCCGTCAAGTCTACCTAGTTGGATATCCTCCTATTTTACTTGGTATGACATTTTGTCTCTGTAATTGTACTGTATGTTAAGCATATGCTAGTGTGCATAGTGTTTACATATAGTACGTTTTGTCTCATGTCTTCTGTTTAAACACTTAGCAATATCTTCTGTCCTTGATTGATGTTTGACGAAGAATCAATCTTCGTCGAACACTATGCTTGGCGAACCTTCGAATGTTCGTCGATGGGTGTGTGTGATGAAGAATCAATCTTCGTCACACATATCCTTCGTTACATAGAGGTTCGTCGAGGGACAGTATATATAGCTGGTTATGTTTAACAGTTAAGGTATGAGAGCATAGAGAGAAACTGAGGGTTTATCGTTCAAGCATTGTGTGTATATGTTTGATGTTGTTCTCGTCCTTTTAATCTAAAGTGAATCTTTGGTTATCTGTTGTGTTATTTGCTATACTCTGTTTGGTTTGCATCGTCACGGGGATTCCGCACTTGTGATTGTGTTTGTGATAAACAGGGACTAGGTTTCGTATCGATCCTCCGAGGAAAACGGACCTACAAGTGGTATCAGAGCCTAGGCTCTTTTCCTTGTTTAAAACCAAACATTTTTGAGTTTTATCAAGTTGTTTATGATTTTCATGAAACTGATCTTTTTGAAAAATTTATGTTTTTAAGAAAAAGTTTCTGAAATCTGGGAAAATCAGTCTCTGTCGTGTTATTTTGCTATAAGTTTCATTGAAAACCTTGTTATAGTGCATGCCTACATGTTAGAGTTTAGTTTTTGTTGAAAGTTTAAGTAAAATAGTGTTTCGGAAAATTTCTCCGGTGAAAACTTGGCAGGAATATTCATCAAGTTCATAGTTGCATTGAAAATGTTCTTGACTATCTTCAAAGTGTTCTTGATAATATCTATTGTTTGATCTATATCTGAGTTTGAATTATTTGTTTGCATTATTGATCTGTCATTAAAATATAATTGTTTGACAAATTGGGTTGTTTGACAAATTGGTAAAATGATGATGGATTGGGTCTGTCACACAGCAAGTTGTTAGCTTGAAAAACGTGTCACCAACTTGTGTCATATAATATTCGTTCTGTTTTTGAAAAATATCTAATTGTTCATCAAGTTGTGTTAAACGAAGTCCTAATCTTCGTCAAAATTGTTTCAGGCGAAGATTACCATTCTTCGTCAAAGTTGTGTTTGATGAAGATTCAAACCTTCGTCGCACAGGACTTCGTCGCCTTAAACTTCGTCGTTCTTTATCTTCGTCGTTCTTTATCTTCGTCGTTCCTTATCTTCGTCGTTCAATACTTCATCGCTTTAACTTCATCGTTCAATACTTCGTCATACACATTTCATCATCTAAATTGTCATTTGTTAACAGAAGTGTGCAAAACTATCTTAACCATTTCTTTTCAAGTGTTTGATCAGGTACACTCATATATATATATCAATCATGAGTACTAGCCCTTGGGATTGGAGCAGTAGCTCAAGTACGGCTCAAGATCCGACCTCCGCAGCGGCGTGGATCAAGAATATGATGCCACAACAAACAATCTCTGCAGGTCAATGGGCATGCGTAGCAAATCAAAATCAAAGTATACCGAATTTGCTAATGAGCGAAAGTGAAACGGGTAGCAACAATCGACCGCCAAAGCTAAATCACATGAATGACTATCCATCTTGGAAAGGACGATTTCATACTTACGTTCTAGGGCAAAACACCGAGCTATGGATTTGTTTCACTACACCATACAACACAACTCTTGAAGAAGCAGGTTCAAATCCAACAACATTGGCAAATATGACTGAAACAGACAAGAAAGCGTACGATCTTGAAAAGAAGGCGTTTGCTATCTTGACGCAAGCTCTCCACAAAGACATATATCACCAATTCTTTTATTGTAATACAACAAAAGCCTTGTGGGACATCCTAGTTACAAGAGGAGAAGGGAATGCGACGACAAGGAAGACTCACCAAGACTTGTTGAAAAAGTAGTTTGACGCATTTTTGTTTATGAAAAACGAAACTTTAAATGAAATGGCAACTCGTTATTATCATTTGATAAGTGAAATGTTTTCTTACCAGATTACTGGAACTCCACAGGAAATGGTGACAAAGTTTGCTGATGCTCTACCACCGAAGTGGAGCCCTTTTATTGAACTATTAAAGCATACAAGTGTCTTAGATACTGTCAGTATCTATGAATTCGTTCAAAAGCTGAAAAATAAAAATGAAGAAGAAATCTGGAAGGCGAAACAAATCTCAACCCCTCAGAATCTAGAAATGTACTTTGGAGGAATTAATCCTGTTGCACGCTCCAGTCAGCAACCAAAACTTCAAACGGCGTTCATAGAAAATTCAAGCCCGTTTCCTCCGGTGAAAAATGTTAATCCTTTTGGATTTGTGCCCGAACAACCTCAACCTAAACCTCATTTTGATACTAGTGCCTGGTTCCCGCAATCACAACCTCAAGTTGCTCAACCTCAGTCTCAACCTCAATTTGATCCTAGCGCTTGGTTCCCAAAACCGCAAGTTGTTACCCCTCCACCTCAACCTCAACAAGCATTCTATGGTAACAGTTTTACTCAACAGCAAAACCCCAATACCACCAGACTTGATACTTCAAACCTTCCCAAGGTCAATGTAGAAGTGGCCAAAGAACACATGGAACTTCTTAGCACAATGGTCAATGCTTATTGTGGGTTGGTTGCAGGTCAGATTGGAAACATAAATCTGACCAATGAAGATTATCAACAGATTGATAGGGATGAAATGGAGTTAATGGATATCAAGTGGGCTTTTGCAAGCGCGGTTAGACGAGCTAAAGACTACATGAGCTGAACCGGGAAGACTAATTTTGGAAAGCAAAAGGAATACAAAGTACGGGTTCAAAAAAGATGTTGTCACGTGCTTTAACTGCGGTGAAAAGGGTCACTTCAAGCGTGAGTGCACTCGCCCGAGCAGACAAACAAATCAAAAACCCTTTAGGAATCAAACAAGTACTTCCAACCAGAATCAAGCTAACCAGGAAAGAAGGATAGTAGCTCTCAACAACCAGAGAAACACCACCAACACTAACCAATCGGGTCCTTCTAACACCAACCGTGCATTAGTTGTTCAAGCTGATGAAAGTTGTGATTGGTCCGTACAGTTTGGAGGTGGCGATCAAGGAGGAACCGCATGCTATGCTAAGATCATTAATCACATCAAGCATGTGCGTAAGGAAGAATTCTCCGAAAAGGATTTCAAATCAGTCATTGAAACTTTAAAGAAAAGTGTTTCCGAATTGTCTAAAACTATTTTTAACAAACAAACTGGTATTAATAACTACATTAATATTATTGAGGAAACAAAGAAGGAGCTAGCCATGGCGAAATGTGAGTATGAAGCGATCAAACTCAAATTGGAGAGTTATTCTAACTCCCGATATGTGCTTGATCACATCATTGACGTTCAAAAACTGAAAGGAAATGTGAAAGGCATTGGGTATAAGTGATGTCCGCCATCGCTGAGACACAACTATACCAAAATGCCCGATGAAGAGGAAATGCCTCGTTTTGAACCAAGTGTACTTCTTGATTATGACGAGGTCACTACAGGATTATGGTTCAAATCAGACAGTTCCTCAGCTAGCTCATCTGAAGGAACAACAAATTCAACATCTACGGAACATAGTGCTCCAACCGTTGAGAACTATGATTCGTTAGAAAATGAATCAGAAGTGAATGATCACGATAAATCTCTTAATAAGATGAAAGGAGTAGAAATTCCCATTGAGAATCATATTCTGTGTGATCATCCTACTCCTACTATGCACTCTGTTGCTAAACAAGAAATAGATCCTATCAAGGAATCTGTGTCTACCGTTAAAAGTGAGAATGTGTCGTATACTTTAGTCGGTGATGGTAAAATATATTCAAACAAAGATTTTCCAATTAAAAACGTCAATCAATCTTTGATTGATAAAGTGTTTGAAGATACTACTAGTAAGTTTTTGGGTAAGGAGATCCCGAGAGTTATTGTAACTCAGTGTGATCCTATTCCAAAATCTGAAGCTAGAAAACAGTACGGAAATCAAAGATTACCGACGAAGTATCAATCTATCGCTTCTAAGGGTAGATAGCAAGATCAACGAGCTCAGAAACCAAAGTTTGAAACAAAGGGAGCTCGTTACAAGAAGAAAAGTAATGATGTCAAATTTGTAGCATCAAAAGGTACTGATAAAGTGGAGACTTTTGAAAATAAATCAAATACCGAATTTATTCAACAGGTCAAAATTTTAAAACGTAATAGTCAAAACAATTACACTCAACACACAAATGGGTGTGATGAAGGAACAAGTACCTTTGGGTCTACAAGTTCGACATCAGGTTGTCAATCAGAATCTCCTAAGTTTGTTGAAAGGATATCTTGTTTTAAATGTGGAGAGTTTGGACACATCATCAAAAACTGTACAAACTCTCACAAAGAAAAGTTTGTTGAGAGAGCCACTCCTGAAAAAGGTCACCAACAACGTCGTTCTGTTTCACCACAACAAGATAAACGCACTGTTAAAGAACTAGAAACAAAACAACGACGTCAAAACGTCAAGGCTATTGGAAGGGCTTTAAAACCGGAAGTAAAATCCGTTAAAAAGGAACCAAGTTCATTACAACCATTCAAATCAGAAATTTCAAAATCTGTTAATAATACACGGTCTGATAAACGAAAGGAATCTTGGAAACCTAAAACCGGTGAAGTCTCAAGGGGAGACATGAAATTTCCAAATCATCAAGAATTCGAAATCACATTTCTTGATGATCAGGGACGACCCAAGACCACTAAGGCTTGGGTCCCCAATTTCAACTGATTGTTGAATGATATGGGTAGGGTGTTCCTGGAGGAACTGTTTATAGTCATTGGATTGTTGACAGTGGAGCATCTAGGCACATGACTGGCGACTTACGACTTCTTTATGATGTAAAAAACATTAGAGGAGGTTATGTCGCATTTGCTGGAGACAAAGGCAGGTACATCACTGGAGAAGGAATGATCTCCAATGGTGTTGTGAGTTTCGATAAGATCAATTATGTGAGACAAATTGATCACAATCTTCTAAGTGTTTCGCAAATCTGCGATAAGAAGTTCACCGTGCATTTTGATGATGCCGGTTGTTATGTGTGGAAGCCTGGGTTTAAAATTCCAAAAGAATGGATTCTCTTGAAGGCTCCAAGGATTAATGATCTTTATATTCTTGACATGAACCAAGCGATTACAACATCTGCACAAGTCACTTGTTTTGTCTCGAAAGCCACAGAAAAGGAGTCTATATCTTGGCACAGACGAATGGGGCACATTCACTTGAGAAAAATGAACCATTTGGTGAAAAATAATCTTGTGAATGGTGTGCCTGTGAAGAATTTTCATCTACAAGATGTCTGTGCTTCGTGCCAGAAGGGAAAGCAAGCGAAGAAGTCTCACCCGATTAAGAAAGTCAACACTGTCAGCATACCTCTTGAACGTCTTCATATAGACCTCTTCGGGCCTATGAAACACAAGACAACCTTTGGGGATGCTTATTGTTTAAGGCACACAAGAGTGAAACTCCTAAAGTCCTCAAGAATCTTCTAACTTTACTAGAAAATTTGTACATGTTGAACGTAAAGAGGATCCGAAGCGACAATGGCACTGAGTTCAAAAACTGCATAATGGATGAGTTCTGTACTACAAAGGGCATTCTTCATGAGTATAGTTCTCACTACACTCCACAACAAAATGGTGTCGCTGAGAGGAAAAATCGAACAATAATAGAAACTACAAGAACGATGTTAGTAGAGTCGGAGCTTCCTGTTCAGTTCTGGGGGGAAGCTGTGGCTACTGCTTGCTATACTCTAAACAGAGTTCTGACAGTTAAAAGGCATGACAAGACTTGTTTTGAACTATTACACAAAAGGAAACCGGACGTTTCTTACTTAGAACCTTTTGGCGGTCCATGCACTATGATTGAACCGCACGGAAAGTTTGGCGCCAAGGCTATCGAGGGTTTCTTCCTTGGATATGCTACTCTGAATTTTCGTGTGTGGAATTTGACAACCAAAAAGATTGAGTTATGGGGTGAAGTAAAGGTTCAAAGGTATACTAATTCTGTAAGAGCTCCGGGTGATCCTTGGATGTTCGATTATGATGGGCTATTCGACTCCTTTAATCTGCCAACCATTGATGAAGCATCTACAGCTGCTCAAATGTTATTGGAAAGTGATAATGCAGTTGACTCGTCTTTGGTATGACCAATTGTTGTTTACCCTCAAGCTTCTACTTCGGTTAACAATATTGCTCAAAATGAGGAAGTTGAAGGTGTCGATGATTACAATGTGTCATCGGAAGATGATGTGTTACATGATCAAACTGAAGGCTGTTCGGCTCCAGTTGCTCATGTTCAAGGTGTTTCTGAAGCAACTACTCATGTGCAGAATGTAGACACTACTGACGGAAATGCATCCACATCTACGTCTATGCCAGGCGTGGATTTGGTTGTTGATCTTAATTTTAACAATTTGGGTATTAATACTCGTGTTCCTGATGTTCATGAAACGAGAATTCATGATACTCATCCGAATCAAAATGTTATTGGAGATGTCCACACTGGAGTGCAGACACGTAATCAGCTAAGAAACAACCAGAATCTTGGTTTGTATTCAGCTATCAGAGAATCAGGTTTGCAAAATGATTGGTCCTTCGCGTGTTATGTTTCACAAGAAGAACCAAAGTCTTGGAAAGAAGCGTTAAAGGATAATTCTTGGGTGGAAGCCATGCCGGAAGAACTTCAACAATTCCAGAAACTGAGTGTCTGGAGACTTGTTGAAAAACCCGACGATTACAAGAAAATCGGTACTCATTGGGTATACAAATGCAAAAAGGATGATCGTGGATTGGTCCAACAAGGCGAGATTAGTTGTTCAAGGCTTTCGGCAAATCGAGGGAATTGACTACAACGAGGTTTATGCACCTGTTGCACGTCTGGATGCTATTCGGATCTTTCTAGCTTATGCTTCTTTCAAAGGATTCAAAGTCTATCAGATGGACGTTAAAAGCACAATCCTTCATGGTATCATTAAAGAAGAGGTGTATGTTGAACAACCTCCTGGTTTTGAAGATCCTATCCATCCCGATCGGGTTTATTTGCTCAACAAAGCTCTCTATGGTTTACATCAAGCACCGAGGGCTTGGTACGCAACTTTATCTACTTATCTGCTGGAGAATGGTTTTCGACGAGGTCTTATCGACTGTACTCTTTTCATCAAGGAAACAGACAGAGATCTTCTGCTGGTACAGGTATACGTGGATGATATAATTTTTGGTTCAACTAACGATGCTTTGTGCAGGCAATTCGAGCGTGTTATGCAGGAGAAATTCGAAATGAGCGCAATGGGGGAGATGAATTTCTTTATGGGCCTACAAGTTGAACAAACTGAGTCTGGGATATTCATCCATCAGACTAAATATGTTGGTGACATCTTGAGCCGGTTCCAGATGTCTGATGCAACGCCCATTGGCACCCCACTTCCGACTAATCACGGGATTACTCCGGACTTGAAGGGTGAAAGTGTCAAATCTTCTTATTACCGCACTATGATCGGATCTTTAATGTATCTCACTGCCTCGAGGCCTGACATAATGTATCCAACATGCCTATTCGCAAGATATCAAGCCAACCCGAAGGCATCTCATCTGGCTGCTGTAAAAAAGGATTTTTCGCTATTTAAAGGGTTGCCTGGACACCGGTCTCTGGTACCCTAAGGATGATAGTTTCGATTTTATCGCGTTCAGTGATTCTGATTTTGGTGGTTGCAAAATAGATGGCAAATCCACAATGGCTGGATGTCAGTTTTTAGGAAATCGCCTGGTCACATGGCAATGCAAGAAGCAGACTTGTGTCGCTACATCAACTTGTAAGGCTGAATACATTGTTGTCTCAAGCTGTTGCTCTCAAGTTTTGTGGATTCAACAACAATTGCGCGACTACGGTTTTGAATTCCTATTTACTTCTATTTTTGTTGATAATAATGTTGCCTTACAGATTACTAGAAACCCTGTGCAACACTCAAAGACCAAACACATCGAAATTAAGTATCACTTCATACGTGATTGTTTTGATAAAAGACTAATCGATGTTGTTAAGGTCCACACTAATGAACAACGTGCAGACCTTTTTACAAAAGCTTTTGACAAACCTCGCTTTGACTATCTTTTGTTGGTCAATGGCATTAAGGTGAAACAAGAGTAAAACTTCTTTCGGCAGATCATTTTCATAAATATTTTCTTTAAACTCAAAAATACAAAAAGATTTTCAATTAATTTATCTTTTCGCATTTTAGGGGGAGAAATTTCAAGAAAATACAAAAACATGTGAAAAATTAAAAAAATCCAAAAATATGTCGTTTACTTTCTGTCTTTAAGTTTGAAAATTTTGAAAAAGTTCAAAAACATTAGAAAATCAAAAATGAGTTCTTGGATAAAAGAAGGGAAAATGATGATATACACTGGTGTAGTCTGTCAATATGGTCAAAAACAAAAAGAAAAATTGAAAAATGATAAGTAGCTCTACTAACGATGTATCGGTAGGCTCACAATCAGACTAAAATATGCAGGATGATATAAACCTAACAGACTTCAAGTCAGGTGGGAACCATTCATTGGCATATGGTCTTCGTACCGAAATTTCGTTTGAGAGATTGCCGAGGTTCTGAGATATGCGGTCTTTATGCTGTCTTATCATCTGGGTATCATGGTTGTATCTTTTACCGAAAAATAACAGAGACGAAGTCTAGATGTTCCATGATACTATACATACGTGTACATATTGCATACGACCTCAATAAGTGATCAACAATCACATGTCCAAACAAAATAAGTGATAATATATCATAGCTTTCTTGCGGGAGTCAAGTTCGTCTCTTTGTCTGTACGTTGGTACTAACCAGTTCACGGACTTGCTCCTGTGCCTTCATTCATCTGAAAATCAAGTTCCTCATCAATAAGTGATTCTATCACATAGGGCTTGTTTTCAATCAAAAAAAAAAAGTGAGTTTCCAACATCTTTTGTACGGTCAAACGGATGATAAGCAGTATACTCACCGGTAAGATGAACTCTTGTGCATACCTTGATACGGGAATGTGTTGTGAGTGGATGAACACCGACAAGTAAGTATAATTCATACCGTAAATCATATCTCCTAATTATTACATCTGATAAGCTTGAGCTTATGTGGATAACAATTTCGATAATTGTGGTAGGATACTTATCTAAAACTTTAAACAGAAATAATAAAACCGTTTTGACAAAGACCGTAAGCTGGTATGATTCTCTTACCTTGAAACTCGCAAAAAGTTTATTTTGTACAGTGTCTTTATGCTTATTATTACTTTTCGTTAGTTTACCGCATTTTTAATTTTGTTTTAGTGTAATTTGTAAAGTTCGTTTTTGATTAGCCGAAAAGCCCGAAACCAACTTGGTTGTGATTTCACTTCTTCATAAAATGTCCTTTTGCATTTGGTAAATCTAACACAAGGCAAAATCTTTTTCAAAACTGTTCAAAATGTTTCAAAATGAAAGACTTGGTGTTTCTGTGTTTGACTAGTCAACGACGACTCCTTTTGGTCATCGACGACCCTTCTTGTTCGACGAAGTTTCATTCTTCGTCGAGATCAAAATGGACTAATTCATTTTGGCCCATCAAGAGTCTTCGTCGAGCCCAAACCAATTAAATCTCCGTCGAGCCCAAACCAATTTAATCTTCGTCGGCCCAAACCAATCTTCGTGGCAAATCAATCTTCATCAAGGGGGTCCAGGTATAAAAAGGGGACCCTGTGCATTATTGGTTTCACTTCTTTCAAAATCACACTCCAAAACACCCACTGTTCATCATCTCTTTCGCCGATAAACCTTCAACCGACGTAAAACCTCTTTGTTTTATCAGTTGTTTTTAAACAATCCAAGGTATCATCATGGATCAAAAACTCGATTGAAACCATTTAAACCAACTGATTTTGACCATTGATTGCTTGAAACCCTCATTAACTCGTTGATGCTTGTTTATTCAATATACGTATCTGCTTATGTTCTTTGATTACTTGTTTCATAATGACTTGATATGGTAGAATAACAGGTTTGTGTAATTGTTTTGAGCATATGTTTTGGCTATTCATAACCTAGGTTTCTGTTTGGGTTTATAATAGGGTTAATCAGGGTGGTTGTTATTGAATCAGTTTCTGTTTAATGACTATGTGTTTAGTTTTGAATCATAAAGGGGTGTCATATACCGTTGATGTGTTTGAAATGGTAAATCGATTCAACAGGAGGTGTGGGTTAATGTTGGTTAAACTTATGGGTGTTGAGGTTTCAAATATTGGTCATTTGATTGTGGTTTACTGTCTGTTTGATGTTGAATGAACTGTAAAATCAACACAGTTCGGCGAACAATTTGTATGACGAAAACCCTCAAATTTCTATTTGGAACGGCGAACCCTAAATTGACGAACCTTAAGGAGACGAAGATTCAATCTTCGTCATAAGCTTGTGTGACGAACCACCTATGGTCAACGAAGAAACAATCTTCGTTGACTACAGTTGACCATTACTGACCATTCATTCTTCATCAAGCAAAGGCGACGAAGATTCAATCTTCGTCACAAGGACCATTCTTCGTCAGTTCAACACTTAGAAAATTTTCATTCTTTGTCAAATATGCAACTGTTATACAGTATATATATTTATACATGATTAATGTTCACAATGTACATTAAATGTGTATACATGTTTGTATTCTTTAAGTGTTATGTATCTTTGTCTTATTGCGGTTATTTGTTGAATACAGAATGGCTCCGAAAGAATGAAAACGTAAACCTGCCACCAAGAAAACTAACAAAACGGAAGAAGAAATCATGTCCGAACCTCGACACAATATGGTAGCTTAATTAGATCCAGAAGGAAAGCTTGACGCTTACAAGGAGATTACTCAATGGTTGAGGGAATCACGGATAAACAAAGCAATCACATTCCCAACGCCGGTTTACAAGTCTCTTATTAAAGAATTCTGGAATTCAGCGAACGTGATTGAAGTCGACGGAAAGGAGTTGATTCAGGGGCAGGTTAACAAGTTGAATGTAGATGTGTCTCCGGATATACTGAACTCTGTTTTGGGACTTCAAGATGATGCCAATGCTCCAGATTCTATTCCGATCATGTGCACGCGTGGATGTTTACTTAGAATGAAGTGCACCGGTGATATCTTTGCAGGACAGATCAACAAAGCTAAATTTCCGCTGCAATACAAATTCTTACTTCACGTACTGATTCAATGTATAAGCAAAAGCCGTGCTGGATATGATATGGCCGGGAACGATCTCGTTGGGTTGATGGTCGCGTTAGTATTAAACAAGCCCTTCAACATTTCAAAGTTCATCTTCGCCAACATGAAAGAAAATCTCAGAAGAACAGGATCTCGTACATCTGGCAATAAATTCTGGATGTATCCGAGGTTCCTACAGATGATTATGAATGTTCAACATCCGAATCTTCCAAAGGCAGATAACGACATTCTCAAGATTAATGCTATGCACGAACAGTCTTTACTGATATTCAAGGGTTTTTCGGCAAAGAGATACGTAGAATCTGATCCTTCAAGGAAGATGTTTGGAGCCTTAGACAACACAGAGTACGTCGTTCTTGCAAACGATAAATGGTGTCACGACAACAGCCAATCGGATAACGAAGAGCCAACGTTGAAAAAGATGATGGAAGACAAGTTTGTGCATAAAAGTGATTCATCTGATAGCGATGGTGATAGTGATGGAGCTGGTGGTGATGGTGGAGATGCTGGTGCTACAGCAGCTAGTGCACCTGGTGCTACTAGTGCATCTGCTGCCGGTACAACTGGTGCTAGTTCCACTGGAGGTGATGCAGAGGATTCTGAGTCTGATGATAATCGACCAAAACAAGGATATGAGTTCTATCTTGACGAGCGTGGGGTTAGGAAGACACGTCGGATTAGACAGGAGGAGGATGCTGATTATGTTCTGTCTGAAACTGAGGCTAAACGTTTAAAGAAAAACGAAGCTGATGCTCGAAGGAAGAGAAAGAGCAGGAAGTATATTGGTGCTTCATCTGTACAGCCGACCGCGTCACAACAAGAAACTGTTCACGGAGCAGAAATGGATCCAAATCTTGGTCTCACAGCCGAAGAAGCTTCCACTATGATATCTTCTCCTCCGCGATCAACTGAACCACCTCCTGTGGTTTCTTTAATAGTTGAAACGCAAACGGTTACACCACAAGCTGCACTTGCGCGCTCAATAGCATCCACTATTCGAGCAACTACATTTCAGCATAGCTCAGAACGCCGACAAAGAAAATTTTCTTAAATGCAGCCAGACGAAAAGATAGATTTCTTATTCTCTCAATTGCAAGCTGCTGCAGGTCAGATCGATAGGCAATCGGTGTTCATGAACGTTACAAAGAGTTACGTTATCAAGCAACAGTTGGAGATGAATACGTTGAAGTCCACTGTTGAGCGTCAACAAGCTGAGATTACACGCCAAGAAGCTGAGATTGAACAACTTAAGGCTGAGAATGCACGTTTAAAGGCTGCTGATGAAGAAAGAGAGCATCAAATACAACAAATGCGAGCTGCTGATAATGTTCGTGGTATTGATATAAATCGTTTGAAAGAAAGAAGCACTGCTATTCAAATGTTGGCCGAAACTCTTAAAGGAAAGCATGATGATATGAAGGAGTGGTACAACTCTCGAAATACCAAGATAACAGATGGGGTCAAGAAAATCAATGATGGTTTCGAGATCGTCAGAAAGCGTGTTAACATTCTATGGGTTGACCGATGCAAACAACAGGTGTAACACCCCAAAATGGGTCTGGTGATTAAACCACGTTATTAGTGACGACGGGTAAAATACCGTTAGTGGTAAAAATTTACCCGGTAAATATTAGGATTTAAATAATTAATCCTAATAATAAATAAAAAGTGAATAAAAACTTTTAAGAAATAAAAGCTTAGAAGGCCCGAGTTAACGGGACCTAAAATAAACTTAGTCATAAATATTCCCGAACCCGCTAAGTTAACTAGGAATATTAACCCTAGTTAATAAGTGGGAATATTATTGAAAATAATTAGGTTGTGACCTAATTAATAACTAACCAAACACGAGGGACCAAAGCTGGGTAACTTGAAAATGGAATTTATAAACTTAAAAACAAAACACAACACACACACAAGAGTGTGTGTGCGTGCGTGAGAATGCTCAGGAGACAAGCTCCATGGGAGCTAACCCTAAACTCAACAAATTCTTCAAATTGGAGGATCAATTGAAGGCCAAACTCGGATTTGAATACGTAGAAACGATCACCAAGTCAAGGGGATCGTAAGGTATGTCGAATTTCTAACATTCATGAAGTTGTAAGAATTTGATAATCACCCTAATCGCGAATTAGGCATGGATTAGAGAAGCTATGGCTAGATTAGTGATGTATACTTGCTTAGGAACGAAACCCTAAGTGAAAATCATACATAACATGCTATAGATTGATGAACTTGGTGAATTAATACACTTAGATAAGTGGGTTTTGATGTTATGATGAAATAGATGATATAGATATGCTTGGAATCATCATGCATGTTAAGTAATCGGGAGATACTTAAACAATTTGCAAATTTGAGTATTTGATCATAAGTGATAGTGGTGAATTTTGATGTTAATCTTGGTGAAAATAACTAGTGATGAACTAGTTATAAATGTGTAAAAATGTATGCACATTAGGTGTTTGTTAAAATGCCTAAATGAGAACTAAGTGTTGATAATGTGCCTAATTGAGTCTTGTGAACTTGATAGTGCAATCATATGTGTTAATTAGTGATTTGACTTTTAAATAGTCAAACCGACCATTAATAAGATCGAATGGTAATTGTAATAGAAAATATGTAAGATGGAATAGTCATAATTAATGATGACTAATATAACCGTCTTACGAATTATGATGATAGTTTGACGCTTGACAAGCTAGGTGGAGGCTTGGAAAGGAAGCGGGTCAAACAAAACAAGAATGGCGGAAAAGCATAATTCGGATGCAAAGTAAGTATAGCTTACACTAGTCTTATATGTTAGAATACTCCCTTATTGTATTAATTACGAAAAAGACAAATACATAATTGAGGTATAATGTTCCGACGTGTAAACGTACGGAACAAGGTAGTCAAGCACGACAAGAAACCATGTTGATGGTTTAAAAGGGATTAAATCGGTAATTCGATCATTTTATGATAAATGGAAAATGAACCTTTGAATGGTTACCTTATAGGGTAAACCAAAACAAACAACAAAGGTAAAAAGGCAAATTGGTCATACGTTGACCATAACTATTGGTTTTGAAAGACACTGTAAGGCGTAAGCCATAACAGGCTAAAAAGCGTTAAGAAAATCAATTAATAAGTGAAATGGCCACACGATGTAAACCGAAGCGAGTCGTATAGATGAGATGGTAATAAATATCATCTCGCCAACATAATCGGTCACTTAGACCAAATGGGTCAAAAGGTGAAGATATCACCCTTTGACAATAGCGACTAATGATTATTGTCGAGCTATATTATTTCAGGTGTAAATGTAAAATTGGTGTTAGCAACGCTATGAATTAGCGGTTATAAAAGCAAGGTATTAAAAACGGATCAATATATTGATCTGCGCCAGGTATGTGAAATAGGGTAACACTCATTTAGAACATATGGTTCAAGAGTGTTAAAAGAGGTCAAAACGGACATTTGGTTACTTGTTAGGTAAACCAAATGTTTTATGTAATGTACATGGCGTTTGGAAAGCTTAATGACTTTTCAAACATAATCATAGGTTAAAAGAGGGATTATGGGTCCAATATACTTTCAAAAGTCCTTCATTGTTAATAAAGGATTAAAATGGACCAAAACGCCCTCGGTGGCTAAATTGACCAAACAACCTTTAAAAGATGTTTGGAAATGAGTTTTATGATTAAATGAATACTTAGAATAATTATAGAAGCAATTGAAAGCGATTTTAGGCTCGAAAGTGCTTAAGAGCCCTTAACGGGTCAAAATAAGCATACGAGTGAAAACGGGTTTAAATTGTGTAATAACCTATGATTGGAACCTAAAATGGTAGGTAATAGTAAATTAATGAGATGTATGTGATATAGGAATCAAACAAATACGTTTGTTTGATAAAATGCGTAAACGGGTCAAATTTTGGTAAAAGCGTAATAAGCCGAAGACTTAAAAGTCTTGAATTTTATCAAGCCGGATGCCGGATTTTAAATCCATATGATGGAGAATCAAATTACAAACATGTAGGAAGAAACGGTAGGTCAAACGGATAAGCGGTTTGAAAGATACGAAAGATTTCGTGTCACATTGCGGCAAATTGGAAAGGTGGGATGCAGGTGCCACCGTAAATTACGGTGCCACCGTAATTTACGGTGGACCTGAAATGGTTACGGTGACATACTCCTGATTTACGGCAGAAGAATAGCAATCCAGGTGCCACCGTAATTTACGGTCCCACCGTAAATTACGGTGGATATAATTTTTTTAATATTTTGTTTTTCATTTGAAAATCAAATGTTTCCCGGACATTGTTCGGACATGATTTAAACCCCGAATGACTAAAGCATTTCATGTTTATGAAATGTAGGTACGCCTTGGGATGCCGGAAGACGATCAAGCTCAGCGAAGAACCGAACACAATAAAGACACACGCTTCCGCACATTGCAACGTTGTAGATTTAAAAAAAAAACGAATTCAACCACGTTATGTAGAATAACTTGTGATTAGAAAAAGTTTTAATAAACCCGTATTTTCAGTATAATCGTGATTGTAATTGCGAGATTATGAGTTTAAATTATACTATAAACGTTAAATAGAAACCAGGGTGTTACAAGTTGGTATCAGGGCCTTGGTTTAAGAGATTCGAGTATGTTTGGGAGGAACCATGCTTGGACTTAAACCTTATGCTCTTGACAAAGAATAGTGTTCGGTTCGAAGCTTGATCGCAAATCCGGTAAGTACAAGTACGTTATTAGTTAGTATGCTAAAGTGTTGTAAACAACACATAGAGCTATCGTGTGGTATACGTTACCCCAATTTAAATGATTGTTAGGATTGACGAAAATACGCGCGTTGACGTGTATAGTAGAAAATGCCTTGTATTATAATACGGGAGATTATTGAAGTTGACTTTACTAACTTTTGTGAATATTTTAAATGAAGGACACTCGCGTTTGAAGACGACGAGAGTCAAACGAATTATGGATATGATGATGGAACGGTCCGAGGTATGACAGGTAGAGCATACTCATTAAGGACCAAAATCGCGTAACGGTCGCGAACAAGACTAATGACAAGAGAAGCCCGTTAGGGCAAGCATCACCAGGTGCACACTTTTAAATTTAATCGCACGAGTCGTTATATGCAACAAACACGTAAGTAATAACGGTTGCATACACATATAATAGAACTTGGAAAACTTGATTTCCAAGAGAAATTTAATAGGAAATGTGTTATTCACAATGATGAATAACAAATGAATAACAAGACTTGTTTATATAGAAACTTGGACGAGAGTGATCATCCAAGTAAGTATTCTCAATACAAATCCTATTGAGAAAAGTAAGGATCACATCAATGAATGTGAATAAATGTTTATAAAAAGGGACATTGTACATGTTCAAGGATAAACGATTAAAACTAATAATTGTTAACTAACAATTAAATAAAGTTTTACCAAATGAACCCATAAACATGGAGACAATTTGAGGAGTTACTTACATGGGACGTGATGTGGTAATTATAATAAGGTCACGCGTACCACGTGTTGATCGCTTACTCTGGCCAAGTAAGTAGTGAACACATGATAGCATGAGCTTCTTATAATGAGCGCAGTTATGTCCGATGTGGTAATGGCGGGGTGAATGGGACTAATTAAAAAGTACCCAAATGAAACAGATAAGCAAGATATTCGAAAATAATGTAAACGCACAACCGAGTGACGGGAGCGTGTTACATTAGGATAATGAGCCCGAGTGAAGGGACAAACAAGCATGTAAAATGTTTTAGACGAGTATTGGGAAGGAGTGTACTTACACTCGAACCCATAAAACGCAAGCATGTAAAACGATTTAGACAAGTATTGGGAGGGAGTGTACTTACACTCGAACCCATAAAACGCAAGCATGTAAAATGATTTAGACAAGTATTGGGAGGGAGTGTACTTGCACTCGAACCCAGAAAATGCAAACATGAAAAATGATTTAGACAAGTATTGGGAGGGAGTGTACTTGCACTCGAACCCAGAAAATGCAAACATGAAAAATGATTTAGACAAGCAATGGGAGGGAGTGTACTTACACTCGAACCCGGAAAATGCAAATATGTCCCTTAACGGGTCATTTTTGTAAAACGTCGAACTTAAAGACAAAGTCAGAATATAAAAATGAAGCGAGGTCTTAATGCATACCGGGAGGATTGCAATAATAATGACCTTGGTAAAACACCCGGTTGATGGGTAAGAATTAAACACATGCGTAAACCGAGAAACGAGAACACGAATTTAAAGTCAAAGGACTCGGATCATGAGTTATGACTAAAAGACCATAAAATTTCGTAAACAGAAATTCTGATAATTATATTCAACTATTTTGAGATTGAACGGGTTGAATAAAGTATAATGCTTGAAGGCGTAAGTAAGCGCAAGCCGGATAACGATAAGCTTGAGACAAATGAATTTCAAACGTAAAAAGAGTACTTTGACACCAAATATATATTTTAATAAGACACGAGCAAAAAGAATGATCTACGGGATCCACATAACCTTTAGGGTTATAAACAACGAGAGATATATGGACTAAAACGACCCACGGGTCATGATTAGAAAGAAGTTATAAGGACTTCGCCTTAAAGAGGTGAATGTCTAATCAGAAATAGCCCATAAGGCTAAGTGATAAAACCTACGGGTTAGATGGAATAAAGCGAGGAAATCAGTTAAGAATCCCCGTATAAAAACTAAGACTGTAAAGGATTAAATTACGGACTGTCAATATCCCAGTATGGATGATTGACACAAGTTAAAGAAAAGATCCTGAAACTAAAACTTCGGTTTTAGTAAGAAATAATGTTTTTACAAATATAAATTCTGATAGGAATTTAAATAATAAGTATGAAAGATACAAGTCTTGACACAGATAGGCGCAAGACAATATATTCGAAAAGAGAGATATTTTCGAAAATGAAAGGTTGATATAAATTAAACATGATGTAACACAATCACGGTCAAGAAATGTAATGTGAAATAGAATCACATTATAACCAAGCAAGCGGTAAAAAGGAACTGGACAAATAAGTCTAGTTAGTGAAACCGGTTAAAGTCAGCAATTCAAGTTAAGAAATTTGGTTCGCTTGTAAACGGTAAATTCGGTATAACCAAACCGAATAAATAACCTTGAAAATAAAAAGGAATCGTTGCTAGAAGTGAAAGATTTCACTAGATACCTTTAAACGGGTCAAAGTAATGGATTCATAAAGAATCCGATAGTATATGAAAGCGAGGAATATCGCTAAGTTAATTAAACTAGTGGAAATAACGAGATTACGTTATTTCAAGTCGCATTATGTCATGAAAGATAAGTAGATGATTAATAACCAAAAGAATATTACCATACTTTTCTGGTAATACTAACAATCGGTTAAGATATGAGAAATGCTTAATTGATTATCGAGAACAAATGCATTGAGTTTAAATTCAATGAATTAAGTAAGAAAAGGTTTCGAGGACGAAACCTCTTTAAGGGGGGTAGACTTGTAACACCCCAAAATGGGTCTGGTGATTAAACCACGTTATTAGTGACGACGGGTAAAATACCGTTAGTGGTAAAAATTTACCCGGTAAATATTAGGATTTAAATAATTAATCCTAATAATAAATAAAAAGTGAATAAAAGCTTTTAAGAAATAAAAGCTTAGAAGGCCCGAGTTAACGGGACCTAAAATAAACTTAGTCATAAATATTCCCGAACCCGCTAAGTTAACTAGGAATATTAACCCTAGTTAATAAGTGGGAATATTATTGAAAATAATTAGGTTGTGACCTAATTAATAACTAACCAAACACGAGGGACCAAAGCTGGGTAACTTGAAAATGGAATTTATAAACTTAAAAACAAAACACAACACACACACAAGAGTGTGTGTGCGTGCGTGAGAATGCTCAGGAGACAAGCTCCATGGGAGCTAACCCTAAACTCAACAAATTCTTCAAATTGGAGGATCAATTGAAGGCCAAACTCGGATTTGAATACGTAGAAACGATCACCAAGTCAAGGGGATCGTAAGGTATGTCGAATTTCTAACATTCATGAAGTTGTAAGAATTTGATAATCACCCTAATCGCGAATTAGGCATGGATTAGAGAAGCTATGGCTAGATTAGTGATGTATACTTGCTTAGGAACGAAACCCTAAGTGAAAATCATACATAACATGCTATAGATTGATGAACTTGGTGAATTAATACACTTAGATAAGTGGGTTTTGATGTTATGATGAAATAGATGATATAGATATGCTTGGAATCATCATGCATGTTAAGTAATCGGGAGATACTTAAACAATTTGCAAATTTGAGTATTTGATCATAAGTGATAGTGGTGAATTTTGATGTTAATCTTGGTGAAAATAACTAGTGATGAACTAGTTATAAATGTGTAAAAATGTATGCACATTAGGTGTTTGTTAAAATGCCTAAATGAGAACTAAGTGTTGATAATGTGCCTAATTGAGTCTTGTGAACTTGATAGTGCAATCATATGTGTTAATTAGTGATTTGACTTTTAAATAGTCAAACCGACCATTAATAAGATCGAATGGTAATTGTAATAGAAAATATGTAAGATGGAATAGTCATAATTAATGATGACTAATATAACCGTCTTACGAATTATGATGATAGTTTGACGCTTGACAAGCTAGGTGGAGGCTTGGAAAGGAAGCGGGTCAAACAAAACAAGAATGGCGGAAAAGCATAATTCGGATGCAAAGTAAGTATAGCTTACACTAGTCTTATATGTTAGAATACTCCCTTATTGTATTAATTACGAAAAAGACAAATACATAATTGAGGTATAATGTTCCGACGTGTAAACGTACGGAACAAGGTAGTCAAGCACGACAAGAAACCATGTTGATGGTTTAAAAGGGATTAAATCGGTAATTCGATCATTTTATGATAAATGGAAAATGAACCTTTGAATGGTTACCTTATAGGGTAAACCAAAACAAACAACAAAGGTAAAAAGGCAAATTGGTCATACGTTGACCATAACTATTGGTTTTGAAAGACACTGTAAGGCGTAAGCCATAACAGGCTAAAAAGCGTTAAGAAAATCAATTAATAAGTGAAATGGCCACACGATGTAAACCGAAGCGATTCGTATAGATGAGATGGTAATAAATATCATCTCGCCAACATAATCGGTCACTTAGACCAAATGGGTCAAAAGGTGAAGATATCACCCTTTGACAATAGCGACTAATGATTATTGTCGAGCTATATTATTTCAGGTGTAAATGTAAAATTGGTGTTAGCAACGCTATGAATTAGCGGTTATAAAAGCAAGGTATTAAAAACGGATCAATATATTGATCTGCGCCAGGTATGTGAAATGGGGTAACACTCATTTAGAACATATGGTTCAAGAGTGTTAAAAGAGGTCAAAACGGACATTTGGTTACTTGTTAGGTAAACCAAATGTTTTATGTAATGTACATGGCGTTTGGAAAGCTTAATGACTTTTCAAACATAATCATAGGTTAAAAGAGGGATTATGGGTCCAATATACTTTCAAAAGTCCTTCATTGTTAATAAAGGATTAAAATGGACCAAAACGCCCTCGGTGGCTAAATTGACCAAACAACCTTTAAAAGATGTTTGGAAATGAGTTTTATGATTAAATGAATACTTAGAATAATTATAGAAGCAATTGAAAGCGATTTTAGGCTCGAAAGTGCTTAAGAGCCCTTAACGGGTCAAAATAAGCATACGAGTGAAAACGGGTTTAAATTGTGTAATAACCTATGATTGGAACCTAAAATGGTAGGTAATAGTAAATTAATGAGATGTATGTGATATAGGAATCAAACAAATACGTTTGTTTGATAAAATGCGTAAACGGGTCAAATTTTGGTAAAAGCGTAATAAGCCGAAGACTTAAAAGTCTTGAATTTTATCAAGCCGGATGCCGGATTTTAAATCCATATGATGGAGAATCAAATTACAAACATGTAGGAAGAAACGGTAGGTCAAACGGATAAGCGGTTTGAAAGATACGAAAGATTTCGTGTCACATTGCGGCAAATTGGAAAGGTGGGATGCAGGTGCCACCGTAAATTACGGTGCCACCGTAATTTACGGTGGACCTGAAATGGTTACGGTGACATACTCCTGATTTACGGCAGAAGAATAGCAATCCAGGTGCCACCGTAATTTACGGTCCCACCGTAAATTACGGTGGATATAATTTTTTTAATATTTTGTTTTTCATTTGAAAATCAAATGTTTCCCGGACATTGTTCGGACATGATTTAAACCCCGAATGACTAAAGCATTTCATGTTTATGAAATGTAGGTACGCCTTGGGATGCCGGAAGACGATCAAGCTCAGCGAAGAACCGAACACAATAAAGACACACGCTTCCGCACATTGCAACGTTGTAGATTTAAAAAAAAACGAATTCAACCACGTTATGTAGAATAACTTGTGATTAGAAAAATTTTTAATAAACCCGTATTTTCAGTATAATCGTGATTGTAATTGCGAGATTATGAGTTTAAATTATACTATAAACGTTAAATAGAAACCAGGGTGTTACAACAGGAAGCCTTGAAGAAACGTGATCATGATTCTGAAGATCCGCGTAACCTAGACCCCTCCGCTACATCTGAACAGCCACCAACTACTGAATCTACTCAGATTGCTGCTTTGCCTCCACAGATTGAATCTACATAAGGAACCTCCGGTGGAGCTTTAGAAGAAATACTACAGCTAGAGAGCAGTTCTTACGTTGAAAGCTCCTTGGCTGGTACATCCACTGTTCTTAGCTCTGCTGACATTGCTTTACAGGTTGTACATCCTGTATCTGGAGAAAGTCTGGAAGAAGGGGAATTATTTGCTGACCTCACGGATGAACAGATTTTAGCGCTTAATGAAATGAAAGCAGTAGAAGATGCTACTAATGATCAGATCCCCAGTGAACCCGAAACATCAGACTTAGAAAATCTTGAAGAGATTGTCTTTGAAAGTGATAATAACAAATCAACTTATGTGCGAGAAGACGGAACAGAGTTCACTTCTTTCAATGAAGATTGGTTGAAAGAAAATGTGGATGACATCGACGAACAGTTTAAAATTCATGATTCTGTAGATAACTCACCTGATGCGTTCACAGAATGGAGAAAACAGTTCCTGTCCAAGGTTACAAAGCCTACACCAGCTGAATCTCAAGTCGATTACTTGAAATACGTTGAAAGAAAATTTGCACGGGAAGATACTTTGCTGGATGTTTGTCAAAGAAATCCATTGCATGGCCGTCAAACGTGAACACGACATTCAGTATTTCAAATCATTGCTGAGCATTCTGTCTTTACCGTTCTATGTTGTTGCAACATTAACAAAGCTGGAACTAATTAATCGCTCAAAGTTTGAAGGAGCGACGTTGTTTGCTCGAAAGTTGAAGATAAATCGGAGGATAGGCTGGAAAGACGAGTTATTTAAGCCACAATTTCCTATTTATCAGCAGATAAAGTACACTTTGGATCCGTCAACCAACCCGGCAAGATAGAAGCTCGTTTATCAGCCGGCGAAGGTTATGGACAAGATCCCACTGATGCCGATGCAGAACTTCTTGGAAAACATGGCGTTATGGTGTTATGACTCCGATATGCACGAGGTCGTTATTGTGTTCAAAGACGATCAAGAGAATTTCCGCATGCTAGATCCGATCTGGATAGTGAATATGTCTGCGGCGGACATCAACAAGTTATTTCGACATGATATCTTTTATGAAGACAAGGACGCACACCAAGCGTTACGATTTCAACGCGTCGCTTGTTTCTGTTTTTATCGAGGGATACATGCCGGAAGCACCTGGTCCGCAAAGCACTGAAGACTCAAAGAGCGAAGACCAAGCAACAGACAAGGGGGAGTTTGTTGGTACATTTATGTGTCTGTAACTTTGTCTTGTTTACATTATATGTTATAGGTCTTTTGTTATCGAGTCTGTTAGTTCCGTCAAGTCTACCTAGTTGGATATCCTCCTATTTTACTTGGTATGACATTTTGTCTCTGTAATTGTACTGTACGTTAACCATATGCTAGTGTGCATAGTGTTTACATATAGTACGTTTTGTCTCATGTCTTCTGTTTAAACACTTAGCAATATCTTCTATCCTTGATTGATGTTTGACGAAGAATCAATCTTCGTCGAACACTATGCTTGGCGAACCTTTGAGTGTTTGTTGATGGGTGTGTGTGACGAAGAATCAATCTTCGTCACACATATCCTTCGTCACATAGAGGTTCATCGAGGGACAATATATATAGCTGGTTATGTTTAATAGTTAAGGTATCAGAGCATAGAGAGAAACTGAGAGTTTATCGTTTAAGCATTGTGTGTATATGTTTGATGTTGTTCTCGTACTTTTAATCTAAATTAAATCTTTGGTTTTCTGTTGTGTTATTTGCTATACTCTGTTTGGTTTGCATCGTCATGGGGATTCCGCACTTGTGATTGTGTTTGTGATAAACAAGGACTAGGTTTCGTATCGATCCTCCGAGGAAAACAGACCTACAACCATAATAGGAATGCAATCATGCATCATCAAATTTGGAATAAGATATGCTTAAAGGTGTGTTGTGTCTTTCAAATTGTAAGTCAAATTAACTTTATAATGGATGTGAAAATCAAAATGGCTAATAATATATTTGTGACATATTTCCAAGCGAGTAGAGAGCAATCACCAACGAGCGATCACCAACGGCCACGTTTATAGACAGATAACCGTCAACTTGGAATGGTAACTGTAGAGGATGACCCGGTTTGGTCATTCCAGGTCGGTCAAACCACAATTAATGCATTCTAAATAGAAGGGATATTGTGGAAATAGGGGAATGTTTAAATAAAAACCACTAGTTATTGTGAAAACTCGAAAACTAATTAAATTCATACCAATTTTCGTAATTTTTTATATATAAAAAAAATTTCAAATTTTTTTTGTAGTGCACATGTGTATTATTACACATGACAAATTTTTATTTTTTTTTTGAAAAAAAGTTTTTTTTATATATATAAAAATAGCGATTTTTAATAAAAAAATTGTAAAAAAGAAAAAAATTTGGTGTGTTTTTTAGGCTTTTTTTAGTTAGTTTTCGAGTTTTCACAATAAAATTTGTTTTCATTTGAACCTTTCCCTATATATTTCCATATATCTGTTAGATCTCCTAAAAGGGGCCAGATCCCCATGTAACTAAATCTCCGAGAATAGGAAAACCCTAAGCTACCAAAAAGTATAAATAAAGGACAGACCTCAAGGTAAAGATGTTGGTACACTTTATGTGGACGCGACTCGGCTCGGTTCGACTTGTTTAGGTTCGGCTCAAGACCGACGTCACGACATTCCTCCGTCGTGCGCCCCAGAGTTTGACTCGCGAAGCACGAAGAGCCGCGGACCGTCGTTAGCCGCCACATCACCATGACATCACCTGACATCACCATGTTGATGTCATGATGATGTCATGTGAAGACTTTCAATGCATGGATTACATGTCAATGTGAATTCATGTGTTTTGAATCAATTAATTGCTTCTGCATGTTTGCTTCTGCATATAACCTACGAATAACCTGATTAACCTAATCAATTACGAAGAACCCATGCCCAACACTCCACGAAGAACTTAGTTAATCAGTTATGCGAAGAACCTAGTTAATCACTCTACGAAGAACCTTCTTCTTGATTAATTGTTTGCTGAAATGGAAACCATGAAGAACCTCATATTCTTCGTGGATATATATGTTTCGTGGGATAGTGACGAAAGACTTCGTCTTTCGTGGATCTGCAGATGGGTTTGGGTATTTAAACAGAACTATGTAACAGAAGCAAGAGAGAGAGATAACAGAGAGTTTATTTCAGAGAGTTTTATTGTATTTCATTGTATCATTCTGCAAACAATCTCTGTTGATAATCAATACAAGTGTGCGTTAATCGTTATATCTTTCTTGTATTCTATCTCTCGCTCGGTTTGTGTCTTAACAGGGATTCCGCACCTGTTTCGGCATCCGAAACAAGATCT
Source organism: Helianthus tuberosus (assembly GCA_030545235.1). NCBI lineage: Eukaryota > Viridiplantae > Streptophyta > Magnoliopsida > Asterales > Asteraceae > Helianthus > Helianthus tuberosus. The sequence continues at coordinate 32,387,314 of CM060352.1, read as the reverse complement.
CGTAGTTGTCCGAAGATCCGTATCCGGACCTACAAGTGGTATCAGAGCGTAAGGCTCGATTTCTTGTTGAAAACCGAGTTACCTGTGTGATTTTCGAGTGGGTTTTTAAGTTTTTCTTGGTTAAAAATCCAAAACCCAGTTGTGTTTCTTAAAAAAAATTCTGTTTTAGAGCTCGAAAATCTGATGTTATTATGATGTTGTTCTTGTTTAAAACTTGTTAATAAACGTTGGAGATCTTTGAAGGTACAAGTTGTTTTGAGTTTCTACGTCAAAATATGTGTTCGACAATTTTTCCGGCACCGGAAAACTCATATAGTTCATCGGAAAACTCATGTATTCATAGTGTTCTTCATAAGTTTTATGGGTTTGAGTTTCTGTTTGCATTATTGAAAACATTATAATATTATTGTTTAACAAAGTTTTCCAAAGGGTGTTGTCTTGAAAACAGTGTCACCAGCTTGTGTCAGGATAAGGATAAGATTTTGTTGAAAAATATCTCATCTTCTGCAGAATCCAAGTCAACGAAAAACCACCCGTTCTTTGTCTGTTTTGAACCCCACGAGAAACCCAAAGTGATGAAGAACCTGTTTTTGTCTTACATGTGGTGAAGAACCTCTTTCGTCCTATTCATGTGAAAAGCCTTTTTCATCTTTGCTTTCATTCTTACGAAGAACTAGGTCAACATATCATATTCTTTAGTCAAAAAGATACAAAGTCTTTTGTCCTTTGTGTCTCTCATAAAAACCTTTATCACAAATTAATTTTATAGTTCTTCGTGGACAGTAGTATTTCGTGGTTTCACTTATATTTTTCTACAGAAGGTTTGCAAATCACTCTTAACAATTTCATTTTGAGTTTGTAAGCAGGTATTCTTGTTCATATAACTAATATGAGTTCAAATCCGTGGGTGGAGTGATAGCTCGGAATTAAGTCAAGATCCTTCACAATGGGTAAAATCTTTAATGCCCAAACAAACGATTGCAGCTAGTCAATGGGCATGTGTTGCTAATCAAAGTCATAGCATTCAAAATCTTCTCATTAGCGAGAGTGAAGCTGGAAGCATCAATCGTCCGTCAAAATTAAATCATATGAACGATTATCCATCATGGAAAATTCGTTTCCATACTTATGTTCTAGGGAAAAATACCGAGCTGTGGACGTGTTTTACTACGCCATTCAATGAAGCTCTCGAAGTAGCAGTTTCCAATCCAGTTACCTTGGCGGGAATGGCCGAAGGTGATAAGAAGGCTTATGATCTTGAGAAGAAGGCCTTCGCTATCCTACCTCTACAAAGATATTCATAAGGATATTTATCATCAATTCGCTTATTCTACCTCTACAAAGAATTTGTGGGACATCTTGGAAACCAGAGGAGAAGGAAATGTAGCAACAAGAAAGGTCCAACATGATTTGTTAAAGAAAGAGTTTGAAGGGTTTTTGTTAATTGAGAATCAAACACTTAGCGAGATGACTACTCGGTACTATCATTTGATTAGTGAGATGTACTCATACAAGGTCAACACATCACAACAAGAGATGGTTATGCGTTTTGCTGAGGCTTTACCTCCTAAGTGGAATCAATTCATTGAGTTGCTGAAGCACACTAGTGTTTTGAATGTGAGTAGCATTTATGAATTCGTTCAGAAGCTAGAGAACAAAGATGAAGAAGAAATCCGAAAAGCCAAACGAATTCCAGTTCCACAAAATCCAGAGATGTATTTTGGAGGTTTTAACACGGGTGCGAGTACAAGTCAGCAACCGAAGCTTCAGACAGCATATGTATCGAATGCAAAACAAGCCTTCGATCCAAGTGCCTATTTCCCTAAACCACAAGTTGTTACACCACAAACCCAATTACCACAACCCCAATTCGATTCAAGTGCCTATTTCCCTAAACCACAAGCTGCTACACTACAAATCCAATTACCACAACCCCAATTCGATCCAAGTGCCTATTTCCCTAAACCACAAGCTGCTGCACCACAAACCCAATTACCACAACCCCAATTCGATCCAAGTGCCTATTTCCCTAAACCACAAGTTGCTACACCTCAACCTCAATTCGATCCAAGAGCTTATCAAGCTTTATATGGTAACAAATTTCAACCTTCCAACCTAAACACCGTCAGACTTGATACATCACATCTATCTTAAGGTAAGTGTGGAAGTTGCCAAAGAACACATGGAGCTTCTAAACACCTTGGTGAGTTCTTACTGCGGATTGATAGCTGGACAGATTGGCAACATCAATCTAACCGGTGAGGACTACTCTTAAATTGATAAAGATGAGATGGAGTTGATTGATATCAAATGGGCGTTTGCAAGTGCTGTGAGGAGAGCAAAAGACTTTCGGGAGAGAATGGGAAGAACTAATCTGGAGAGCAACAAGGATACTCCATATGGTTTTGACAAAAGGAAGGTTACTTGTTTCAACTGCAGAGAAAAGGGGCATTTTAAAAGGGAATGCACGAAGCCTCCACAGCAAGGGAATCAGTATCCTTTCAACAGAAATCAAGCTCCTAATAACGAAAGAGCAATTGTTCCCGCAAACAGAGCTTTGATTGTTCAGATAGATGAAGGTTGTGATTGGTCTGTTCAGTTTGGAAACAATGGTGGATGAGGCACTACACTCTATGCCGAAATTGCAAAGAAAGACATTGACGGAGAATCTTCCAGAAATGATGACAGTTCATGGGATAGCAGCAGTTCAGATGAAGCAGGATCGACTTCAAGTGAGGTTCAATCTGAAGATGTTGATGCTGAGGTAGATGATGTGATTACTGAAACTGAATCAACGGATAGCGACGAAGCAGCTTTGGAGCATGAAACTAAAAGGTCATCTGATGAGTTTTCCAAGCATCTCTCATCAAGCGGATCTTCCACTCTTCGTGCAGCATTCATGACTCGTTTGGATTGCCAATCCAGTCAGGTAAGTTTCGATAAACCTATCTTGTCTAAGTATTTTGAATGTATAGTTTTAAAGGGTAAATACTTAGAGCTAGAGGGTAAATTTGATCACACCAAGAAACATCATCAAAGTATTGTTGTTGATTTGACAAAATGCACTGAGGCAAACACAGCTCTTAAGAAAAACGAAAAAGAATTTAAAACAACAATTGAAACCTTAAGGAAAGATGTTTCTGAGTTAACAAAGAATATTTTTAGAAAACAAACTGTGATTAACAATTACATTAACACTCTTGAGGAAACAAAGAAAGAGTTGGCCTGTGCAAAGTGTGAATATGATACAATCAAACTCAAGTTGGACAGTTATTCCACCTCGAGATATGTTTTGGATCATATTATTGATGTTCAAAAGAAAAAGGGTGACGTAAAATGTATTGGTTATAAGGCTTGTCCTCCCCCGGTTAGACACAACTATACCAAAATGCCTAATGATGAGGATATGCCCCATTTTGAACCCACCGTTCCTTTAGATTTTGATGAATTTACAACTAGTCTAGGGTTCACTAAGGGCGCATCCTCAAGTCAAAGTCAACCGGACAAAGTCAATGGTTCCAAATCCGAAATTAATCAGAGTCCACCCATTGTTAAGGATTGTGATAGTTCGGACGATGAGTCGGATGAGGACAAACCTAAGCAGTCAGAGACGGTTACAAAAGAGGAGAATATACCTCTCGAAAATCACATTCTTTGTGATCCTTCCACAAAACCGTTTGTGACCGCAACAGTCAAGTCTGTTAAATCTTCATCTACGAGTTGTGAAAGCGTGAACTTGCTTTACACGTGGATTGGATCTGATAAAATATATTCAGATAAGGATTTCCCAATCAAAAATGTCAATCAATCATTGATTGATAAAGTTTTTGAGGATTCTACTAGTAAGTTTTTGGGAAAGTCGAGCCCAAGAGTTTTAATAACTCAGTGTACTCTTATCCCAAAATCTGAAGTTAGAAAGAAATACGGAAATCAAAAATTGACACCACAAAACAATCAACGAAAGCAAAATCACGCTACCTAGGGAAAGGGAAAAGGCAAACAAAGCCAAAACCAGAAAAAGGTTAAGACGGTGAACTTCGTGAAATCCCGAGGGACTGATAAAATTTAAACTTTCGAAAACAAATCCAATACGGATTTTTTTAAACAAAGTAAAATTTTGAAAAGAAACAGTCAAAACAATTACACACAACACACAAACGGTTGTGATGTAGCACCAAGTACGTCAAGATCATGAAGTTCATCATCAAGCTCTTATAGTTATGATACTCCAAGGTTTGTTGAGCGGAGATCATGCTTTGAATGTTGTGAGTTTGGACACATTGACAAGAACTGTCCATATCTCTCCAAGGGAAAGGCAAAGGTTGAAGCCCCCCATGGTAACAGTTTCCATAAAAGATCTGTTTCACCAAAACAGGACCCTCATCTTGTTAAACAACGACAAGTGAAACAGAAAAAGAAACAAAGAAAAGAAGTTGAAAAGTCTTTAAAACCGGAGGTTGTCCAAACACAGACTATTAAATCAGATGTTAAAAAAACAGAAACAAATTCGGAAACCAAAAATGGTAACTGTTTCAGGGGAGCTCAATCTATTCCGAATCATCAAGAAATCGAAGTTACAATCCTCGCTGATGTCGGACGACCCAAGTCAATGAAGGCATGGGTCCCCCTCTCCAACTAATCTCTGAATGAGTGTGCAGGATGTTCCAGGAGGAGCTATTGATTGTCCTAGGAATGTTGATAGTGGAGCATCCATGCATAAGATTGGCGACATGCGGCTCCGAAACATCATCATATCTAGGAGTTGTTGCCTTTGATGGAGAGAGAAAAAGAAAAGAAGAATGTCTGATGAAAGAAATTGAAAGCTTCGACAAAATGAAAATCATTCCAAAGCTTGATTGTTAAAGGCTTTAAATGGCCCCCCAAGATAGATTCAATAAAAATCTACGCACCTGCAGCACGTCTGAAGTTCAAAATCAACAAGATGAACGTGCAGTGTACATTTCTCCATGTTGTAATTGAAGAAAATTTGTTTGTTGAACAAACCAACCGGGTGTGCAGATGCATTGGCGTGGATTGAACAACCGCACACTACATCTCAAAGAGAAAGTCAAAGACCTTCGCTGGTGCAATATGGAAGACCAGCCAGACCTGGAGGTTTCTGATCTTGTTGCTGTGAAGAGATTTCTCGGTTAATTGAAGTAGCTGAAAAATAAACATTGAAATCCACACCGGGTGGATATCTAGTTTGAGAGAGCACTCAGATTCCTTGCATGCACGAAGCAGTTACAGGATACGGTTTTGAATTTCTAATCTCTCTTATACTTGTCGATATTTAAGCTGCTTTATGAATTATTATCATCTCGTACAGCACTCTTTGGCCAGACACGTTGATCTCAAATATCACCTCACACGTGATTGTTTCAATATGAAACTCGTCAATGTTGTCATAGTCCGCACCGAGTACCAACATGCCAACTCATTTTTCCAAAATTCGATAAAATCATTTCTGATTAAAATTTGGTAAACGATATTGAGGTTAAACAATATTAACCGAAATCTGGAAATCGTTTTTGTGAATATTTTTTCTTAGAAAATCCAAAAAGATGATTTTCAATGTTTCAATTTACTTTTTGAATTTTAGGGGGAGTAAATCCAAATCCGAAAAATTCAAAACGTTGCAAAACGGCCAAAAAGGACAAAAACAATAGAAAATCAAAAATGAGTTTCCTGGCAAGAAAAAGAGAAAATGATAGTAAATCAGTGGTCTGTCGAAACCTCTTCGAACTGAACTTAAAATGAAAAACGATAAGTAGCTCTATATTCGATGTATCGGTAGGCTCACATTCATTTTAAGGTGTGCAGGGCGATATAAACCTAAATCGACTGAAGACTGTGTGGGAACCACTCATTGGCATATGGTCTTGGTACCGAAATTTCGTTTGATAGATTGCGGAGGTTCTGATATATGCGGTCTTTATGCTGTCTTATCATCTGGGTATCATGGTTGTTTCTTTTAACGAAAAATAACGGAGACGAAGTCTAGATCTTCCATGATACCATACATACGTGTACATATTGCATACGACCTCAATAAGTGATCAACAATCACATGTCCAAACAAAATAAGTGATAATATATCACAGCTTTCTTGCGGGAGTCAAGTTCGTCTCTTTGTCTGTACGTTGGTACTAACCTGTTCACGGACTTGCTCATGTGCCCTCATGCATCTGAAATTCAAGTTCCTCATCAATAAGTGATTTTATCACATAGGGCTTGTTTTCAATTCAAAAATTAGTGAGTATCTCACACCTTTTTATACGTCAAAACAGATGATAAGCGGTATACTCACCGGTAAGATGAACTCTCGTGCATACCTTGATACGGGAATGTGTCGTGTGTGGATGAACACCGGTCGGTAAGTATAATTCATACCTTAACGTATCCCCTAACCATGATTACGTCTGATAAGTTGAGCTTATGTGGACAACAATACCGATTATCGTTATAGGATGCTTATTTAATGTTAACTAATTGAACAACAAGAGTGTTTTGGCGTGACCGTACACTGATATGATTCTCTTACCCTCGAAACTCGCAAAAAGAATGTATTTAAATTTTTATTTACATTCCTCCGTTTCTGCATCGTTGTATATATTTATTTATTGCTTTACATCTTTACATTTGAAAAATGAAAAATTACAAAAGATTTTAGGTGTGTTTTAATCTAAATTTTATAAAAGCCAAAAAGATTTTGCTTCTAATTTATTTTTGATTGACCGATGTTGGAACTCGAGTCTATCCTACCTCAAAATCCTGATTTTAAGCCGGAAAACAATTGCACCTTCATAAACGTTCGAAGTTAACAAGATTTGAAAGTTAAAGGATTAAAATTGATCAATTTTTTAACTTTCAAACTGTTGTCGGTCGGTGTTTGATTGAGAGTTGGTCCCATATGTGTCGTTTGTTTAATTTGTCTATATTCCAAGCGGTTGTTCTCATTACGTGTTTAGCTCTGTTGCATGTGCAGATGGTGCATTCGAACCAGCTAAAATCAAAGAGAACGTCTCAGATGAAAAGCCGTAAAATGAAGAAACGTCATTGATGCAATCAGAAGATCATGATGATCGAGTTACAGCTGATCACTCATCAACACCAAGCACCCACACGTAGTTACCCCTTCGTTCTTTGCAAATAACGACATGTGCGATACAAAAAGACTTGTTGGTCGACGTCAAACCCACAACCTGGACAAATGGCATGTTGTAGATGTTTGTTTTGTAGGTCGCGTCGATCAACATCACGTGCGGGAATGCACGCCACATAGTGATTGAATAAGGATGAACAAAGAAAATCTCTGTTACGACATCTGTTTTGGGTTCCTGTCGGGTGTCGTAAATGAATCGGTTGTCATGCAACATGCTTTCCAGTGCCAGCATAGGAGTCTTTCCGTCCATCAGTGTCGCTCTAATTTTTTGTACCGCATTTTGCACGTCTTTCTGAACATGTAGGCTGTCGGGGAACTGCTTTCTTAGGGTTTGAAATATGATACGTGGCTCCATGTTTTGAGCAGTTAGCTGCTCCACTAGCTTGTATTCGACTTCAGTAAATCTTCGCACAAAAGCATGGCCCAACAGACTCGTCGTAGGTTCGTGGTTATGGTTCGCGTTGTCCACTTTTAACTCCCACGTGTCATTCGTCACGTCCCAGATGGCGAGTAATGAAAATGGGCAACCGATTTTTTTGCTACCAGCTTTCCTAACTGTTGCTTTACTACGGTGCTCACCACTACGGTCGCACACAAGCCATACCATCCCAGTAGTACCGCCAATATTTTTCGATCGGCGGGTAACAATTACGTAACCATACTCATTTCCCGTTTCTTATACCCAATTCTTCAAATCAGTTAGAGACATGAAACACTAAAAAAAGTTACGTTAATAATAATAACAACAATAACAACAACAACAAAAACAACAACAACAACAATAATAATAATAATTATAATTATAATTATAATATTTTTAACAATAATAATAATAAGAATAGTTATAACATTTTTAACAATAATAACAATAATAATAATAATTATAATTATAATATTTTTAACAATAATAATTATAATATTTTTAACAATAATAATAATAAATTATAATTATAATATTTTTAACAATAATAATAATAATAACTATAATTATAATATTTTTAACAATAATAATAATGATAATAATTATTATTATAATTATAATATTTTTAACAATAATAATAATTATAATTATAATATTTTTAACAATAATAATAATTATAATTATAGTATTTTTAACAATAATAATAATAATAACAATAATAATAATAACAATAATAATAATAATTATTATTATAAAAATAATAATTATTTTAATGTGATACCTCCTTTATTTGAAACGGATTTGCCCGGGGTAGATGGTTCATAATCATCATAAAGTGGTGTCTTACTAGGGGTGTTCATCGAATCGAATATCGAATTTTCGAATTATTCGAATAATTTTTACTTTCCCTTGAATTCGTATTCGATTAAAATATACCGAATTCGATTCGAATTCGTATTCGAATAAAAAACCAAATTCGTATTCGATTAAGAAATCGAATTCGAATAAATTCGATTTGATTCAGATTCTTTTAAAACATGTAAAAAACTTTCAAAAGGAAACATAAATTTTAAAGCAGCCATAAAGCACCATATCAAGTTAAAAAGTTCTAAATAAAGAACCATAAGTCTAAAACTCCAAACAAAAGGTCGGGAATAACCACTCCACACTACAAGTTATATTTTCAGGGTTAGAAATCTATTGATAGATTTGTTAATTAGGTTTAGTTATGAGTCATGTAGTGGGTTTGGCAATGGGTAATTTTAATACTTGAAATAAATTTTGAAAATAATTTATAGTATAGCCCAATAAAAGTTATATATGTATTATATATAAAAATAAAAATAAAAATGTATAATTTTTATACGAATTTCGAATCGAATTTGAAATTATAAATTCGTATTCTATTTACTTGACTCGAATTGAATCGAATTCGAATTCGACTTCTTACAATCGAAACGAATTCTTGATAATCGAATCGAATTTAATCGAATTTCGAATTTTTTGAATTCGAAACAAATTCTGAACACTCCTATGTCTGACGGGGTTCATAACCATATCCACCGTATTCTTCGTATCCACGTTAGGCTCCGTATCCACCGTATCCACCTTCACCCACATATCTATCGTATCCACTGTATCCACCTCCACCCCCGTATCCACCGTATCCATCTTCTACCCCGTATCCACCGTATCCACCTTAACCCCCGTGTCCACCGTAACCTCCGTATCCACCTTCACCCCCGTATCCCCCGTAACCCGGATACGATTGCTGCGTCGGGTAATATGGTTCATCAACAGGTGCATTCTCAGCACCGTATCCACTTAGTTGCACGTACAGAGATTCATACTCGTATCCGTAATCCGGATACACTTGATGCGCCAGGTAATTTGGTTCATCAACAGGTGGAGTGGAAGTCTCGTTCAAGTCTGGCAACTGTGTTTTTTGATCAACAGGGACTCCAGACACAACCTCCTCCTCCTCATTGGCATCATTTGCTTCCCATGTGTCGTTAGAATAGCGATTACCGAAATAATTCTCGTTCCAAAATGATGACATTTTAACAAGATTGAACAAAAAACAGAACAAATGATTTTGTTTTGGGGTGTAAATTGTTTACTGAAGAAGAATATGAAAAACGGAAGAAGAGATGAAGTCGAATGGAAGATGAAAAGAAAGCAGAGCTAAATAGACTTTTAAATTTACTGAAATACGCAGCATATAGATCTCTACTCCTGATACGTGGTAGAAAACCGGTGCTTGTAATTGTTTAATTTGATGTTTTTACGCAAGTTTTAATTTCGAATAGCCTACTTTTGATTAGATACTTGTTTTGCAGGTCTAGCGGAGTTTATGGAGCTTTTCAGGAACTTTACGGGTCACCGGAGTGAAAACCGGACCACCGGGTCGCGAAACGGGTCAACCGGGAGCAAGGAACGCGAAAACACGAAGAATCAAAGTGGGGGCACCGTCGCCGACGCCCATATGGGCCGTCGCCAATGGCTGGTGTAAACTCCCGTCGCCAGAATCTTTCGTAGACAGCAAACTAGGCCGTCGGCCAAAAGTGAAAAAACCAAGCACCGTCGCCGACGGGGAATCAAGCCGTCGGTGACGGCTCCCCTATGATGACATCGCGAAATTGTGATTCCCTTGGTCTTGGAACGAATCAAAAACATCCCAGCCATCATTATTCGACAATTACACTTACTTTTGAGTTTTGAATATCATCTTGGAGCCTATTCTCATCATCTATCACCTACCATCATCTCTATCACCGAAATCAACATCCAATTCATCACCATTACCATTCCATAACCCTAACCCCCAATCATCTTTCAATCCATCATCACCAACCATCCACAATCCTAACCATTCCTCCATTCATCCATCTTCAAGCTTCAAGATGACCCAATTCAAGTCTCCATCATCCGTTGATCTTGCCTCTTCTACCAAGAGCGGCTAATTCTTGGGGGTTTCACCCCGGTGTAGGTTTTTATAAGTTCTTAGGGTTTAAACATTGTATTTGAGACTCGGTTTGTGACAAGTTGTGATTTGATTTTGAAACTTATGATAATTGTCTTGCATTGGTATTGTATTCGTGAATTGTCGAGTGAAGATTAAATTTGACTTTGCGAAATGTTTATGTGCAATTATGCCTTATCTAGGTTAGAGTTTACATGTTCTTGGTAACGAAGTGCATTGTGGTCCGTCATTTACGAAGTTGATAGCTCTTGGCACCTAAGCCTTGTAACACTAAATTTGTTAATCATATTTGCAATTGGATCGAATCGAAAACGTGTAGGAACCCTAGGACTTCAATTACCGAACCAGGTGTGAACCTTGTTTTCTTTATATTGTCTAATCAATCAATTTCATTTCTTGCAATTTATTAATCGTTAGTAGTTAATCAATCTAATTATTTTTGTAATTTTAATTCACAATCTTCTCAATCAAACAAAAATACCAAAATATATCATAGCAAGCTTCATAAGTTGTGTTACATAGTTCAATTCAATCAAATCAATTCACAAACCACATACTCTTCGTGGTTCGACCCATTGCTACCACTAACTATTTGTTAAGGGTAATTTGGGACTATAAATCTTATCTTTGACCGGAGCGCGAGACTCCGATCAAATTTTGGCGCCGTTGCCGGGGAGTGCGTGCGCTTTGTGTTTGGATTATTGTTTGAATTTGCATGATTATCTGTTTAAGTTGTTTATTTTCTTTTTGCACTTTGTCTTTTTCCTTGTTACGCGGGTGTGTTACTTGTGCAGGTTACAGGTAGTGTATGCATACGCGAAACTCCGGGAGGACTTCACCGTTAGTCTACGAACCGGAAATCGAAAGAGTAGCAAGAAGAAACCTAGCAAGCCGGTTAGAAGCAACTCTTGCTTCTAATCAAACCAACCAAACACCACAACTCACACCAACCATTGAAACCGATTCAATGGCAAATCAAAATTCAAACCAAAACCTCAACCAAAACCAAAACCAAAACCCAAACCCGAACCAATTTCAATACCGAGGAGCTTTTCACCCTGCTTAAAACTTTCAACCTATACCTCAAGAGCAATCGGGTGGTAACACCAACTCTAGACCACCCACACCACCATTCCGAACCCAAAATCCTAATAACACCCAATGAACACCCCAACAACAAAACCTTCGCCGACAAAACTCCTTACCTATCAATCTAGACGACCGGAATGTCAATTCCGACCGTCGAGGCAATCGAGATTGTGCCAATCCCGCGAATGAAGACCTGTTCTTTAACATCGATGATTTGAGAAACGCCATCCCCGATGATGAGCCGTATAGTGTTCCCGGTTATCAATCGCCGGAACATGTGAGTGTTCACACGGAATACTCGGGCGATGGGGGTAATTACGATGATCATGCCAATGATGATGAAGATTGGGGGTATGTGAATGGAGGCAACGTCTACAATGCTAGAGGGTTCGAAGATGATGAGTTTGGCTATCAAAATGCCAACGTTGTGGGGAATGATGACTATGGGTACGGGAATGCAAGAAATGAGGGTTACGAGAACAACCGTCAACCACGAAACAACAATCAAAGGAACCGGAATGATGGGTTTTACAACAACAACAATAATACTAACCTTAACCGGATTCCTCATTTCGTGGGAGGGGGTAATCAAAGGGGTAACCAAGGTAGAAATCAAGGTGGTGATAGAAGAGGTGATCGAAGGGACAACCGAAGGCCAGTCGATCAAGAGGTTAACGGTCCACAACGTCGTCAACAACCTCCACGGGGAGTAAATGACCGTTTTCGACCGGTAGTTACCGATAATGACTCTCTAATAGTGTGCGAAAGGAGAATGTTTAATTGTAAACCTCATTACATCAATATACTTCCCCACTTCAATGGGAGGTCTAATGATGAGCCGTACATGCACTTGGCGGAGTTTTCATCCATTTGTAACGCTATTGGGGGACATAACTTCGCATTAGAGGAGGTCAAACTTCGCTTGTTCCAATTTTTGTTAAAAGACAAGGCAAAGCAATGATATCTCACACTTCCGGCGAATAGCATCCGGACATGGGGTGAGATGCAACAAGTCTTTTTAGATGAATACTATTCGATGGCGAAGACCGACGACGCCAGGGATGAAATAAGGTCGTTTCGCCAACTTTCGAGTGAACCGTTACATGAAGCATTCACTCGATTCAAGGAATTGATCCGGAAGTGCCCACATCATCAAATTGAAAAATGGGAGTTGGTTAAATGCTTCGTAAGGGGTTTAGATGATGAGACATGGAACCGTCTTGAATCGACCAGCAATGGAACCTTGTTAAGCAATCACGAGGATGATGATTGGGAGTTCCTCGAGAGGATGAGCAAGAGGTGAAAGGCGAAGGAATCGGCCGACCGAGCCAAAAAGCACTCTACCTCAAGGTCTTGGCCCGATCGCTATGTGAGTTCTAAGGATCAGATTGAAACATTGGAACGGGAGTTGAACCGCATGAAGAAAAAGGAAGTGGGTGCGGTGCAATACGCCGTATGCGAAGAATGTAGAGACATCGGTCACCGGACCGAGAATTGCGAAGCCACCGCGGATGTGAATCAAGTGTATGGAGACCGGAGGCAATACGATATGAACTCCAATACTTACCACCCTGGATTGAGGAACCATCCTAACTTTAGGTATGGTAATGCCTCCAACCAAATGAACCCGAATTTCCAATCGGGAAATCAAGGTGGGTATTCGCACCAAACTCACCAAGGGGGTTACCAAATGAATTACAACAACTAAGGCGGAAATGGAAGTGGGTCGAACAACCAAGGGGGTGGTGATGATTTGAGTGCCAAAATGGATGCCTTGTTGAATGTGGTTAAGGAATCTTACAATGATATTAAGGAGATAAAGAAGACAAATGAGATTCGGGACAAAGCACATGAGGCATTGGCGAAGCAAGTGGGCCAACTTGCGGAGGAAATGACTCAAATGAGGGGAAGCATGGGAAAGCTTCCAAGTGACACTACAATGAACCCGAAGCATCAAGGTTCTAGCACAAGCAACGTGAGGAATGCACGCGTTAGCGCGGTAAGTATTCTTCCAAATGATGAAAATTGTAGTGTTGAAAGCATTCCACCACCACAATTCATTGATGGTGTAGTGGAAAATATAAGTGATGAGACGGGAAGTGAAAATGCACAAGAAACGATTTCACAAAGTAAAATTGAAAACATAACTAAAAATGCTTTTTGTGAAAATTGTTTAAATCAACTTAACCCGCTTAATGCATCGAAAAGTGAAGAACGGTGCCCACCAAAGGACGAGGGGTGGGAAAATTTTAAACAAGCTAAAATTAATTTGTCGTTACTTGATGACATTAAAAAGGTTCCAGCTCATGTGGAATGCTTGAAAGAGTTGAGCATTGAAAAACGGCACAATAAATTACCCGAACCGGTTGATTTGGTATCACATGTTAGTGTCGTTTCATCAAGTGCGCTCCCCCCAAAAAGCTCAAGATTCGGGAGATCCTCTTATTCCAATTCAAATTGGAACCTTCAAAATTGAGAGGGCGCTCCTTGATCTTGGAGCTTGTGTGAGCATTTTACCCGGGAGTTTGTATGACCAATACGATTTTGGTCCATTAAGAAAAGTTGATACTCCCGTGGTATTGGCCGACCAGACCCCTACGCATCCAAGGGGGATGGTGGAGGATGTGATTGTTAAGGTGGATGATTGCTACTACCCAGTTGACTTTTTGGTAGTAGACTATGTTGGGTGTGTTGAGGACACCCAGCCGGTAGTTATCTTGGGTAGACCGTTCTTGGCAACTGCTAATGCCATAATAAATTGTGCAACGGGAACGGTAAGCATGAAGTTTGGGGACCGGGAATTAAATTTAAATGTTTTTCCAAATTTCACTAACCCGCTCGGTGAGGATAAGTGTCCTAAAAAAGACATGAATCCAAACAAAAAGGTGTGTGCTATGGTTGATAGGTTTGGAGAAACAAGGAAGAAAATGGTCAAGAAAAAGAAGGCGAAAAAGTCACCTCTAGAAAAGAAGAAGGAAGAGGAGGTGAGGAAGTTTGGTCCGTTTGGCAACAAATGGTATGAATCACCGGTGGGTGATTTCGAGGAGTTTGTAGGTGGCAAGCATGTCATTCGACCACCATGAGGTGGTAAGTCAAGTGTTGTTGTATATTTTTTTTTCGCATTTCGTTTTAGTTGTTATCCGTAGTTTAGTTAGTATTGTTGTTGTATAATTTTGTTATTTCGTTTTATTAGTTAAATGAACGTTGTGGGTGTGTTCCCTATATAACCCTCACGAGACCTCTCGTCCTCCCAAGCTATTGGGGGGGGGGTTTAAAAGGGCTTGTTGCATAAACTAAATGCAACCGTGATTCCTATGAAAGTGAGTTAGGCTTGTTATTGTTGTAACTTATTTTTCCACAAAAATCAAGGTAATTTAACGCATGATTTGGTAACACTTTTATAAAAATGGTAGAACTAACCACCTAACAAATTTCAATGGTTGTGAGAAGCATGCTTCTACACAAGGGTTAGAATTTGTAGGTACATGATGTTCGAGAGACAACCGTTTTTTATGAAGAGAAGAAGAAGATATGGGCATCAAGCGACAAAAATCATGTGCATGCGTTTCCTTTTTACCTTGATTCTTAGTTTAGTAATAAGTGGATTGTATTTTGTATTTTATTTTTCCGGGGTGAAATTTTGGGAAGGGTAGTCGTGTCACATCCCTTGTGCGTTTTAAAACTCTAGTTCTTACACATTGAGGACAATGTTCACCTTAAGTATGGGGATGGAGTAGTAAAAGTTTTCGATTTTGACCCGTTTATTTAAATACTACACATTGAGGACAATGTTTACCTCAAGTATGGGGATGGGGGAAAATTTCAAAATTTTTTCAAAAATATATTGTTTCAAAAGCGGTCTTAAAGCACAAGTAACTAAGTCAACGAGGGATGTCACAACCCATTTGGTCTTTTGTCATGGTCAAGTTCAAATTAATAGCATGTCGGGTATTTAGCGGGTGGTTATTTGGGAATAATCCCCCTAAGAAACTAGTATTTTATGCGTGTCACATACCATACCCTTTTAGATATGTGAGGTTTTGAGCCACTTTATATCATAGATTACATACCTATGTTTCTTTGTTTGAGTGGACCATTAGTCATGTATTGTAGAACTTGCAACTTTTGATACGTTTGAGACCATAGACCGAATACAAGCACGAGAATGATTAAGGAATTAGGTAAACCTTTTCCATTTTACACCATTTTTATATCCTTACCCAAAATTCATCCCCTAGTAGCCAATTTTGAGCCTAATCCTTTCGTTTGATCACCCTATAGCCCATAACTTTAAACCTTTTAAACCCGTGTGATGGAAATTCGATTATAGGAGACGTATTTGTATAGTTGTATTTGATTGTTTGCAAAAAAAAAACAAAAAATGTTATGAAAAAGAATTGAAAAAGCGTTCAGAAAAACACAAAAAGAAGTGTTAGTAGTTGTTGAATAAAAGGAGAAAGTTATTGCCCCATAGTTGATGTTTATATTTAGTTTAGTGGTTTGTAATAAAAATCGAATTTTCATCACCTTAGCCACTTTAAATATCCTATTTCCTACCCTTAGCCTAGCCCCGTTACAACCCTTACAAAGACCTTATGACTTGTGCTTAGTATTCGTGATCGGTGGTGAAGAATGATTGAGTTGCAAGCCTATGCGGGTACATGTTCTAATCGGTTTTGAGTGATTATTCTTTGAAGTGCTAATACATTATAAACATTAGCCAATTTATAAACCGAGTGGAGAGAACATTGTGAGGGATGTGTATGAATTGTTGGTTTCGCGAGCGGGTTAATCTTGGATAACCATTGTATATGTGAATTCACTTGACCGTTAAATATATTGAAAATTGTAAAGAATTTGAACTTTAGCATGACATTGGACCTTAACCTTCATCTCGGGTATGGGGAGTGTATTTGTTGTTCGACCCATGTGAAAGTGAAAAACAGATTTGTTTGAGGGCAAGCAAAAGACAAGTGTGGGGATGTGATACGTGGTCGAAAACCGGTGCTTGTAATTGTTTAATTTGATGTTTTTACGTAAGTTTTAATTTCGAATAGCCTACTTTTGATTAGATACTTGTTTTGCAGGTCTAGCAGAGTTTAAGGAGCTTTTCGGGAACTTTACGGGTCACCGGAGTGAAAACCGGACCACCGGGACGCGAAACGGGTCAACCGGGAGCAAGGAACGCGAAAAAACGAAGAATCAAAGTTGGGGGCACCGTCGCCGACGCCCATATGGGCCGTCACCGACGGCTGGTGTAAACTCCCATCGCCAGAATCGTTCGTAGACAGCAAACTAGGCCGTCGGCCAAAAGTGAAAAAACCAAGCACCGTCGCCGACGGGGAATCAAGCCGTCGGCGACGGCTCCCCTATGATGACATCGCGAAATTGTGATTCCCTTGGTCTTGGAACGAATCAAAAACATCCCAGCCATCATTATTCGATAGTTACACTTACTTTTGAGTTTTGAATATCATCTTGGAGCCTATTCTCATCATCTATCACCTACCAATTGACCTACCATCATCTCTATCACCGAAATCAACATCCAATTCATCACCATTACCATTCCATAACCCTAACCCTCAATCATCTTTCAATCCATCATCACCAACCATCCACAATCCTAACCATTCCTCCATCTTCAAGCTTCAAGATGACCCAATTCAAGTCTCCATCATCCGTTGATCGTGCCTCTTCGACCATGAGCGGCTAATTGTTGGGGGTTTCACCCCGGTGTAGGTTTTTGTAAGTTCTTAGGGTTTAAACATTGTATTTGAGATTCGGTTTGTGACAAGTTGTGATTTGATTTTGAAACTTATGATAATTGTCTTGCATTGGTATTGTATTTGTGAATTGCCGAGTGAAGATTAAATTTGACTTTGCGAAATGTTTATGTGCAATTATGCCTTATCTAGGTTAGAGTTTACATGTTCTTGGTAACGAAGTGCATTGTGGTCCGTCATTTACGACGTTGATAGCTTTTGGCCCCTAAGCCTTGTAACACTAAATTTGTTAGTCATATTTGCAATTGGATCGAATCGAAAACGTGTAGGAACCCTAGGACTTCAATTACCGAACCAGGTGTGAACCTTGTTTTCTTTATATTGTCTAATCAATCAATTTCATTTCTTGCAATTTATTAATCGTTAGTAGTTAATCAATCTAATTATTTTAGTAATTTTAATTCACAATCTTCTCAATCAAACAAAAATACAAAAATATATCATAGCAAGCTTCATAAGTTGTGTTACATAGTTCAATTCAATCAAATCCATTCGCAAACCACATACTTTTCGTGGTTCGACCCCTTGCTACCACTAACTATTTGTTAAGGGTAATTTGGGACTATAAATCTTATCTTTGACCGGAGCGCGACACTCTGATCAACTCCCCGTATTGCTTTATTCACGTGCCTGGACAACATCGTATCAGTGTCAAATCAGTCTGACATACGCTGCTTATAGATCTATACACAGAGTATAGGGTTACTTCTATACGCTGCGTAGAGATCTATACGCAGCGTATGTCAGACTGATTTGACATGGTACTAGGTTTGATTGTCTAGTCGTGTACCTGCCCCTTACATACGCAACGTAGAGACCTATACGCTGCGTATAGAGGTAACCCTATTGTTGGTACACTTTATGTGGACACGACTCGATTCGGTTCAACTTCGGTTCGGTTCGACTCGGTTTGGTTCGGCTCAAGCCCGACGTAGCGACATTCCTCCGTCGTGCGCCCCAGAGTTCGACAAGCGAAGCACGGAGAGCCGAGAACGTTTCCCGCTGACACATCATCATGATGATGTCATGATGATGTCACATGTTTGACAAATGTTTACAATCTGCATGTTTAGAATTCATATTTACGTAAAGAATGGTTGATGGGCCATTTCCTTGGGCTGATACTACTTTGGGCCGAAACCCCATGTTTCACAATGAATGTCGACGAAACTTATCAGCTTTCGTCGACCTTGGAGTTTCGCCGTGGCAATCAAAGGTTTCGTCGATATTGGAGGTTACGTCGACGTTCAGTTTCATCGTACTTACTGCCTATATAAACAAGACTGGAGACAGAAGGCAGACAGGAGAGAGAGAGAACCGGGAGTTTAGTTGTATTTCTTGTATTATCTTTCTGTAACGAAACTCTATCGGTATCAATATACAATCGTTAAACGGTATATCTTTGTGTTGTGTTGATCTCTCGCTCGGTTTGTATCGTAACGTGGATTCCGCACTCGTTACGGTATTCGAAACAAGATCTTGTAGTTGTCCGGCGATCCAAAAACGGACCTACAATTGGTATCAGAGCGTAAGGCTCGATTTCTTGTTGAAAACCGAGTTACCGGTGTGATTTTCGAGTGGGTTTTGAGTGTGTTTTGTGTAAAACCTTCAAAAACCCAGTTCTAGTTCATAAAGTCTGAATCAAATCTCGAAAATATTGGTTGTTTTGGTGTCGTATTTGATTAAAACTTGTTAAAAACGTTGGAGATCTTTATAGGTACAAGTTGTGTCGAGTTTCTTAGTCAAAATTTGTTGTTCAGAAATTTATTCTGTGACCGGAAACTTCATATGTTTATCAAAGCTTCATAGAGTTCTTGTGTGTTCTTCATGCCATCCACTTTTTGATCCTGTGAAGTTACTGTTTGAGTTGTTAGTGATTTAAAAATTATATATTGTTTGAAAAATTATGTTCAAAGCATGGTTGCGTTGAAAATGATGCCTTGTCTCAGGCAATAAGATAAGGCAACTTTGAAAAATCTAACCCAACCTTACCAACTCCCTGATATTATCCTAGACAAAAGTCCTAGCAACGAAATCCCATAAAGATACGTCATTATCAGTGGAGTTTCGTCAAACATTTGATTTCTTCATAGAGTTTCGTCGCAAGTGGTTTAGTCAACATATTGAGTTTCGTCCAAACAGTATCTTGAGTTTATCACTTAAGTTTCGTCAACATCAAAGCATAAAGTCCATCAGGAAGTTTCGTCGACTCAACATTTACTCAAGGGGTTTCGCCAAACATTAATTAAATCAAGGTTTCGTCGCATAAAGTTTAAATCATAAAGGTTTCGTCGATCCCATAGTTTCGTCACATTAATTCATTGAGTTTCGTCAAAGATTGGTTTCGTCACAACAAAGTTTCGTCGAAAATAATTAAAGTTTCGTTATCATAACAGGCTTCGTCGAGTACAGTTTCGTCAAAGAAGCGTTTCGTCTAAACTTGTTCAATTTTTAAACAGAAGCATTGCATATCTATCTTAACTGTTTGTTTTCAAGTGTGTAACCAGGTTTTCACTTTCATATATCAATCATGAGTTATACTAGCCCTTCGGATTGGAGCATGGAACTGAGACCAGGTGAAGATCAAACTTCGGCAGCCGCGTGGGTAAGGAATGTTTTTCCTCCGCAATCGATTAGTGCAAGTCAATGGGCGTTGGTGACGAATCAAAATCAAAGCATCCAAAATCTGTTGCTAAGTGAAAGCGAAACGGGTAGCAACAATCGCCCGCCAAATTTGAATCACATGAACGAATATCCGACATGGAAAGGTCGTTTCCATACGTACGTTCTAGGGAAAAATACCGAATTATGGACGTGCTTCATTTCGCCGTATAATCAAGATCTTGAAGAAGCAGGATCAAATTCCACGACATTTATGAATATGCAAGACGCAGACAAAAAGGCATATGATCTGGAGAAGAAGGCGTTCGCTATTCTCACACAAGCGCTTCACAAAGACATTTATCATCAATTCGGTTATTGTACGAGCACGAAAGCATTGTGGAATGCCTTGGTAGCAAGAGGTGAAGGGAATGCGGCGACAAGAAAGACGCGGCATGATCTATTGAAGAAGGAATTTGAATCATTTCATTTCTTGGACAATGAAACGCTAAATGATATGACAACTCGTTTTTATCATTTGATTAGTGAAATGTATTATTATGGTGTTCTTGCATCTCAACAGGAAATGGTAGCCAGGTTTGCTGATGCTTTACCCCCGAAATGGAGTTCCTTCATTTAATTGCTAAAGCATACGGGTAGTCTAGATACTATTAATATCTATGAATTCATTCAGAGGTTGGAGCACAAGAATGACGAAGAAATACGGAAAGCTAAACGAGCTCCTGTTCCTCAAAATACTGAAATGTACCTTCCAGGTTTTAGTTCTTTAGCTAGTTCCAGTGCAGCTCAGCAACCAAAACTACAAACGGCATTCATGTCCAATACATGTTCCTTTCCGTTTCCCCAGTCAGCTTCTCCTCCGGTTTTCAATCCAAGTGCCTATATTCCGACACCGTCATAAGCCCAACCACAACCTCAGCGAGCAAATTACAGTGAAACCTTTCATTCCCAAACCCCCAACACTGTCAGAGTTGATACTTCCAATCTTTCAAAAGTCAGTGTAGAAGTTGCAAAGGAACATTTGGAACTTCTCAACACAATGTTTAGTTCCTACTGTGGATTGGTTGCAGGTCAAATTGGAAACATCAATTTGTCAAATGAAGATTATCAACAGATAGACCGGGATGAAATGGAGTTAATGGATATTAAATGGGCGTTTGCGAGTGCTGTTCGAAGGGCCAAGGATTTTATGAAACCTACCGGAAGAACTACCTTGGAAGGCAAGAATGATACGAAGTACGGTTTCGATAAGGATGCGGTTACTTGTTTCAACTGCGGCGAAAAGGGTCACTTCAAACGTGAGTGCACCCATCCAAGCAGACAAGGCAATCAAAATCCCTTCAGAAGTTAGACAAGTGCTTCCAACGCAAATCAAGGTAATCGTGAAAAGGGGATAGTAGCTGTGAACAAAACCACCAACCAAGACCAGTCTGGACCATCAAACACCAATCGAGCATTGAACGTTCAAGCTGATGAAGGATGTAATTGGTCTGCACAATTGGGGATGGTGATCAAGGAGGTGGAACCGCATGCTATGCAAAAATAATCAACCACATCAAGCATGTTCACAAGGAAGAATTTTCTGAGAGTGATGATAGCCCGAGTTATAGCGGGAGTTCAGATGAAGAAGGCTCGAATGCGGGAGATTATCATTCTGAAGATGGATCTTTTTCTTGTCAGACTGCCTTTATGGCAAATGTCTCAGCCTCTACGAGTCAGGTAAAATCTGAAACTCCTGCTCCTAGTGTTTGTAAGTTGTGTGCAGATTTGAAGCTTGAATCCGAAAAGGTTCATAGTTGATGTGCGTTGAAGTGTTATATATATTAGGTGTATATTTTAAGCCCCTTAAACACTTATTTTTAGCCAAGTTTTAAATTTATAAAACACGATATTTTACTAACACTAAACACACATATGGGCAAGTGCACCCATCGTGAGCGTAGTATAGCGTTGGTAAGATACCGAGGTCGTCCAAGGACACAAGAGCTTTTAGTACCGGTTTATCCTCAACGTCTAATCAAAATAAAAAGTTTAGAAAAATGTTTTTAAACTAAGAAAAATAAAAACTAACTAAAATGCTGAAAATAAAAATAAAATAAAAACAGATAGACAAGATGAATCACTTGGTTCCGACTCGTATCTAGTATAACCTTTGAATATTTCCGCACTTTTGCACATAATTAAGATATTATCTTAGTTATTGTAGTAGGCCCCTCTTTTGAAGGTGACGTTACCCTCACCCCAGTAGTTTGAGTCAGCAAGGATACAATCCTAAAAGGGTGGATTATTGGAAGATAATGAATTAAGTTATTAATGCAGTATTATGGTAGGCCCCGCTTTTGGCGGTGACGTTACCCTCGGCTAAGTAGTCTGAGTCAGCAGGGATACAGTCCTAAATAGCCGAGTTATAGTATTAATAGTAGTTAACTTATGAGGGGATCAAAGAGTTTGGACCCCCACCATCCAATACCGTGAAGCATTGAAGGAGGTCCTACTAAATTTGACCCAGGTCCATTGCAGGACCTCTAAACGCTGAACAATGGCAAGACCTTTACCAAACCGTTCCCTTAACCCCCGACCAGGTAGCCAACATACCTCCATATAGACCGTGGAGATATGAATGGTGAAAATATTTTATTTTATATAGACAGTAAAATAATGCCAAGACACCACGGACAAACGATAAGGAAATATCACCTTCAACATAAGTAACTAGTTATTAAAGTCATTAATACAAAACCAAATAAAAAGTGCAAAAGATTAGAAATAAAAAGTATTATACTAGACACTTTGTCTTCACCAAGTGATGTAAGAGACTTAGGCAAACATGGCCTTGATTGTCAAGAACTCTTACGATCAATCTTGGATCCCTAGACGACTCACACACTCTATGATGGACAATGGATGATGGTGGTGGATGATGGTGTTGTGATGGTGGTGGGTGCTAGATGAAGTTTGAGAGAGGTGGTGCGCCAAGGGATGAGTTGAAATGAAACCAAGCACTCCTATTTATAGGCTGAACAGAAGGCTGGGCACGGCCCCGTGTCCGCTGGGCACGGCCCCGTGCCTGTCTGACAATCTCTCTCTTCATTAATTGTAATTCGCAATTACAATTAATGCGCCTGCTGTACTTTCGACACGCCCCCGTGTTCGCTTGACACGGCCTGTGGTGGGCAATAGAAGCTTCTATAGGTTTGTCTTTTCTGCTGCTTCTTGGGCACGGCCCCGTGCTGGCTGAGCACGGGGCGTGTTCAGTCTTCTGCCTTCTCTATTTTGCTTGGGAAGATACCGTTGAGGGGTCGGGCAATCCACTTATGTTCCTTTTCTTGTATTTATGTTGGATTTAGCTGTCTTTTTGCTTCTTTTGTGTTTTTGAGCTCATTTAATCCTGAAAATACAAAAGGAAGACAAAACCACTCTTTTTCCAATATTAGTACTTAAAAGGGGTTAGTTTTATGCCTCATTTGATGTAATTTATATGGTGCATTTTACACACATCAATAGTCATAATCAAAGTTTGGTTATTGAGCTGTCTAAGTGCAAAGAGGCAAATATGGCTTTAGCTAGAAACGAAAAGGATTTTAAATCTGTAATTGAAACCTTAAAGAAAAGTGTTTCCGAATTGACCAAAACTGTTTACCATAAACAAATTGGTATTAACTATTATATTAACATCCTTGAGGAAACCAAAAAGGAGCTAGCCATTGCCAAATACGAGCATGATACAATCAAGCTCAAATTGGAGATTTATTCTAACTCCCGATATGTGCTCGATCACATCATTGACGCTCAACAACTGAAGGGAAACAAGAAAGGTGTTAGGTATAAGAATTGTCTGCCCCCTTTGAGACACAATTATACTCGAATGCCTGATGAAGAGGATATGCCTCGTTTTGAACCCAGTGTACCTCTGGATTATGAGGAAGTTAATATGTGGCTTACACTCCCAAATGGAATGGGTAGAAGAGAAGGTTTTGGGCTTGTCGTAGAGTGTCGGGATATCCAAGATCTTTTTGGGTTTTATTTTTATCTATTTACAATCCTATTCGTAATGATTTATTTAGAACGTTTCATAGGAGAAATTACTTATTTGGGTATAACATGCCTTTTTAAAATTCCATTTATATACAAGTTCACATACCTCACGGGAGAAATCACTCACACTCGGCCGAAGGTGTATTTTTAGTGAATCACTCGAGAGCGGCATGGAACTTATTCCTACCATAGGCTTGCCAAGCAATCAATCCTCCTCCTTTTTAACTTTTATACCTTTGTAAATATCAAGAGGACTTTGTGGGTTAAGGGTTAGGCTTGGGTTAAAGGTAGGTGGTTGGGTTAGTGGTTAGTGGTTAGTAGAAAAAGGGTGAAAAAGCGTAACAAGTGTCGGTTTTTGTAGGACTTTCTATTTTCGTGACTTTTACTTTGATGAAGCTATTATTCAAACAAGGTTATTTTTTATGAACTTGTTTGTTTATTTTCTTTTGCTTCATCATCAACACAATTTTTTTTTTCGACCATACGAAAAACCGAACTTGTTACTAAAACAAAGGGTTAAAAATGAAAAAAAGGTTTTGGTGGGTAAAAGGGTTTTTGGTTTTTGGGTTATGAAATGAAAAAGGTTTAGGCTCAAAGGGGCTAACTAGGGGGATTTTTGGGTAGGTGGTAAAAGAAAAAGAAAAATAATGGTGTAGAAACAAAAAGGGTTAGTCCTAATGCCTCCATCATTTACTTACTCGAGTTTAAGTTGATAAGGACCGGGAATGTATCGTCATGGCAAGTTCTAGAGTCGTAAGAACCAAGCGGCTATTCACACAAGAAACGAAAAATGAGCATTTAGTTTAATGATATGTAATTGTATGCTCAATAAAGGCTCAAAACTCACTTTTGTGGGAATGGGTTTTTATGTGATCAAGTATATATAATCAAATTTTAACTAAGTTTGCCATGCCTTTTCATAATTTTCTTATGTTGGTTCTTTGTATCACTACGTTGTAGGTTGTAAATTCGTAAAAATATGACCTTTTTGATAACTTGAATTTCCCGAGTTAAACCTAGACAAGTAAAAAAAAATGAAATTTTTGAAAAAATTTGGGGTGAGTAGCGGTTCCAATAGAGTTTTGTGTAAGGCTTGTATTTAGGACTTGCAAAATTTCAAGGTTTTATCATCCCCCCCCCCCCCCACACTTAAATTACACATTGTCCTCAATGTGTCCCAGAAACAATTTTTAGGTTGATTGAATGTGCAAAAAGGTGTAAAAAGCAAAAATTTTGTGTTACTGGCAGCCTGGACACGACCCCGTGTTGAGTGGGCACGACCCCGTGTTCAGGTGCCAGTAACGAGAACTTACAGAAGGTGAACACGGGGGCGTGTTGGGTGGGCACGGCCCCGTGTCTGACAAAAATCTGTAGGTCAGTAACCCAACAGCAGGTCTGGGAGGTGAGCACGGGGGCGTGTTGGCTGGACACGTCCCCGTGTGGACAGTCTGTAAGCCTGAAAAACAGGTTTCTTCCCCCGTCTTTTCCATCCTGGTCCTATAAGTGCTGAGGCTTAGCATTGCAAGCCTCGGTTTGTACCTGTGTCAACACTTACTACCACACCAAGTAACACAAACATCCTACATTACCAAAGTTAATTGTTCCAAACATAAAGTAGAAAAAGAAAAATAAAACGGAAAATAAAAGAAGTCAAGGAAAGTAAATTGTTCAACATTTGGCACGCAGGCCACCAATTGTTCGATAGTGAAAAAGGGTTAACCTGGGAAGTCATCAACCAACCGCTTCCTCCTCTGCTCCTCTCACCTACTCCATAGCATCGTCATCATCATCATCGTCATCATCCCCTCCATGGCGTGCAATGTGGTCTCGTATGTATCCAACATCGTCTTGGATCTCGGATAGGTTTCTCTCGATAGCTCCGACTCGGTTGTAGGTGTTGCTCGCCATGTTGTAGGTGTTCCTAGTACACATAAGGTTTTCCTGCAACAAATCATGCAAACTTTGAAAGTTAGGAAAACCGCCTCCCGAGGAGGATGATTGGCCCGGATCACCGTGGGGTTGGTACTGGTACTGATGATGTTGCGGAGCTGGGAGGACAAGCGCTTCTTGCGGGTTCCATGCATGACCTTGCATCCTTTGAAAGGTTACCGTCCCGTCTTCTGCCTCATAAATTAGGTTCATTGAGCGGCATATGTGAATATCCACCGTACCCGACCATGGGCTCCTCTCAAATGACCTAGGTATGTGGGCGAAGTGCTTGAAAAGACGGTACACCCATCCCCCAAAGAAAATAGGAGTTGGTGCACTAGCAAGGCAGTTGTGATGCATGTTTCGGAGCATGAGGAACGGAACATCGAGCGGCCTGCGGTTGTGAATGCAGTGGAGGAAAAGCAAATCTCTTAACCCAACGACGCCACTACTTTCATGCCTTTGGCTAAGAGAATAGCCGAGGAGCCTATGGATGTATCTGTAGAGCGGATCCCTCAGCTTTGTACTCTTAGTGCTGCTCGGATTGTAAAATCCTTCTCCAATCTGAGCCCACATGGCTTGGCGTTCGTTGTCTTCAATCTCTCTCAATCCCCCAGTATTTTCTTCGTTTCCTGCATCCTCTTCCGCATACAACCCGATAATCGACCCAAATTGTGCCATAGAGATCGAATACCTCGTTCTGCCACACCGGAATGACACCCCGTCATTGTCGAACGGATCGCACCTTGAAGTGAATCCAAAGGTGCTATAAAATTCTAAGGTGCATTCATGAACGGAACGGAGTCGCGTTGTTAGGGAGACTCTGAGTGGTCCCGTGACGATGTTGTTGAAACGGTCAATTTGATTCACCATGGTTAGCAATTCTGTGCAAGCTTGCCTCGGGTATTCCTCCGGCCTTGTTTGAAGAATCTCATATCGAGCTCTTGCATCGAGCTCATTGGCGTTGAATCTTGTGAATTTCCTGGCCATCTGTAAGAATACACCAAAAGTTAGCACGAAACAGAAATGTTTTCGGACAAAACTGCAAACAGCGAGCTGGACACGACCCCGTGTCCAAGGGTCTGTTACTCAAAAATCCCATTTTTCTACCCGGTTTCGAAAACTTGAAAATTTTTGGTCCAATAGGTGCGGTTTCCTCCGAAAATGAAACCCTAAATGCCTTTTTTTTCCCAAAATAACCCGTTTACCCTATTAATTTTATCTTTTTTTTTCGGTTCAAGAACAAGGGTTTGGGGTTTTTGTAAGAAATCGGGTGAATCTATGAACAATTTAAGTGTATTTACTTTCCTTAACACTAATCTAACTAAATGCAAACAGATCTAAACAAAAATTTGAGGTTCGATCCGGATGAACTTCAAGAACCCTAGATTTTTCCCCAAATTTTTGGTGTTTTAACTACATGCAAGTAACTAATCTAACTACTAAGAGTGATAGAATCATACCTTGATGTTGTTAGATCGATAGGAGACGTTGAAATTTTTCGAAAAATCGCCTGGAACCAGAGCTTTTTCGGGGAAACGGGGCGTGTGGAATGAAGAAACTGTTTTGAAAAAGGGGATTTATCCCGACTGCAGCGCGGACACGGCCTCGTGCCGAGCGTGTTTTTTTTTTTCGGTGCACGTGTGAGTGCCCCTTTTTCCCATAAGCTATGGTTAGAAAACTTACCGCTTTATTTTGTCGTCTCAATCGTTCGTAACTTACCAGGCATGATGTTTTTATTCTTCCACCGTTTGAAGCGAGATTTCTTCTTCCTCATCCTCAATGAATCTTTGATAGAGTTTCAGCCGTTGGCCATTGACCTTAAATGGTGGCCCATTTCGAGATTTAATTTCCACTGCACCGTGTGGAAAAATATGGGTGATGGAAAAAGGTCCTGACCACCTAGACTTTAATTTACCAGGAAACAATCGAAGTCGTGAATTAAACAAAAGAACTAGATCCCCTACCCGAAATTCATTAGGTTTAATATGTTTGTCATGCAAATTTTTCATTCTTTCCTTATAAATTTCAGAGTTTGAGTATGCATAATTCCTAAGCTCGTCTAATTCATTTAATTGACAAAATCGATTTTTACCAGCAAATTCTAAATCCAAGTTTACATTTTTGATTGCCCAGTAGGCTTTGTGTGCAATTTCTACTGGCAAATGACAACTTTTTCCATAGCCTAGCTTATACGGGGTTGTACCTATTGTTGTTTTATAAGCAGTTCGAAAAGCCCATAAAGCATCATCTAATTTATCAGCCCATTCCTTTTTATTTAACCCTACGGTTTTTTCGAGTATTCGTTTTAAACCTCTATTAGTCACTTCGGCTTGTCCGTTTTTTTGAGGGTGATATGCTGTTGAAACCCGGTGATAGACCCCATATCTTGTTAAAAAAATTTCAAGTTGATGGTTGCAAAAATGGGTACCTCTATCACTTATTAAAGCTTTAGGTGTGCCAAAACGAGAGAATAATTTTTTCAGAAATCTTACCACGACTCTTCCATCATTTGTTGGAAGTGCCTCGGCCTCGGCCCATTTGGACAAGTAATCTACTGCCACAAGTATATATTTGTTTCCTTTCGATGGTGGGAAAGGTCCCATAAAGTCGAGTCCCCACACATCAAAAATTTCACAAACAATAATGTCGTTTTGTGGCATTTCGTTTTTGGAAGAAATATTACCTGTTCTTTGGCAAGCATCACATGTTTTTACCAGACCTTGAGCGTCTTTGTAAATAGTTTGCCAATAAAATCCTGAATCGAATACCTTTCGTGCGGTACTAGCAGCACCATGATGTCCTCCGTATGGACCTTCATGACAATGGCGGAGAATTCTTCGTGCTTCACTACCATGTACGCATCTTCTGACGAGTTGGTCGGCACACATTTTGAAAAGATATGGATCTTCCCAAAAGTAATGTTTCACATTGGCAAAGAATTTTTTTCTTTGATGATGTGGCCACCCTTTTGCGACTATACCGCTAGCTAGGTAGTTAGCATAGTCGGCGTACCATGGTTCTTCCTTGTATTCCACCATTTCCAGGGACTCAGTAGGGAATTTTTCGTTGATTTGCTCGTCCCTGGTTGCTTCCAAAGCTGGGTCTTCTAAGCGTGAAAGATGATCTGCTGCGGTATTTTCTGCTCCTCTTTTGTCCTTGATTTCAATGTCAAATTCTTGGAGGAGTAGAATCCACCTAATCAAACGTGGTTTTGCGTCTTGCTTTTTGAAGAGATATCGAATGGCTGCATGGTCTGTATAGACTATAGTTTTAGAAAGAACAAGATAAGAACGAAATTTATCAAAAGCAAATACCACAGCTAGTAATTCTTTTTCAGTTGTTGTGTAATTTTCTTGTGCATCATTAAGTGTTTTACTAGCATAATAGATTGGGTGGAAATGCTTTTCTTTTCTCTGTCCCAAGACAGCTCCAACTGCAAAGTCACTAGCATCACACATGATTTCGAAAGGAAATTTCCAATCAGGTGCTATCATGATAGGTGCATTGACTAACATTTCCTTTAGGGTTAGAAATGCTTGATTGCAATCCTTGTCAAAGATGAAAGGAGCATCTTTTTCAAGTAATTTCGTTAGAGGCCTTGAGATTTTTGAAAAATCTTTGATAAACCGTCTATAAAATCCGGCATGCCCTAGGAAACTTCTGATAGCTCGTACGGAGGATGGATGAGGTAATCTAGAAATGGTATCTATTTTGGCTCGATCCACCTCCATTCCTTCGCTTGAGATCTTGTGACCGAGTACTATTCCCTCCGTTACCATGAAATGGCATTTTTCCCAATTAAGGGCGAGGTTAGTTTCCTCACATCGGGATAGCATTCGTTCAAGGTTATCGAGGCATTGGTCATATGAATCCCCAAAGATAGAAAAGTCGTCCATAAAGACTTCCATTGTCTTTTCTATCATGTCATGGAAAATAGCTACCATGCAACGTTGGAATGTTGCTGGGGCATTACATAGACCAAACGGCATGCGTCGATAAGCAAAAGTTCCATAGGGACATGTGAAAGTTGTCTTTTCTTGGTCTTCGGGTGTTATCGGGATTTGAAAGTAACCTGAAAAACCATCCAAGAAACAATAAAATTTATGACCGGATAATCTTTCTAGCATTTGATCAATGAAGGGTAAAGGAAAGTGATCCTTTCTTGTTGCTTCATTTAATCGTCTATAATCTATACATACTCTCCATCCTGTGACGGTTCTCGTTGGTATTAGTTCATTCTTTTCGTTAGTTATTACCGTCATACCTCCTTTCTTTGGAACTACTTGGACGGGACTTACCCAAGGACTATCGGAGATAGGATAGATAAGTCCGGCGTCAAGTAGTTTGATGACTTCGTTTTTAACCATTTCTTGAACATTTGGATTTACTCGACGTTGTGGTTGTATGACCGATTTGTAGTCATCATTCATCAAAATTTTGTGTGTGCACATAGAAGGACTAATTCCTTTTATGTCTACAAGTTTCCAAGCTATTGCATTTTTGTGTTTTTTCAAAATATTAATTAATTTTTCCTTTTCTAAGTTACCTAATTTAGACGAAATAATTACAGGTAAATTACCATCTTTGTCTATAAAAGCATATTCCAAACCTTTTGGAAGTTCTTTGAGCTCAAGTGGTGGGTCTTTAGGAGACTCCTTATTTGGTTGCTCATTTCGATCAAGAACTTTAAAATTTTGTTCTATGGCGACCTCTTCTTCAACAAAGTGGTCAATCTCTTCACTTGTATCGGGAGGTTCATCTTCATCTTCAATTAGGGGGTCATTATTGCCGAATGGATATTTCATTGATCGTTCGAGATCGACACTTCTTTTAAATGCCCCTAATTGAAGAGGTAGATTGTTGAACTTCCGGTTTTTCAAAGCTTCGTGAGTTTTTACAAATGGTCGTCCCAACACTAGAGGAGCGTCATCGAGGATGACAAAGTCGGTTGGGATTATCATTTGATTTGTTTGAACCAAGACATCTTCAACTATACCGATTGATTTTATTACTTTCCGATTGGATAGAAAAATGGGTATTTGAAGTGGAGAAAAATCACCAATACTTAATTTTTCGAAAATGTAGTTAGGCATTATGTTAACACAAATATCTTTATCGATTGTGACATTACTAATAAACGAATTTTGAAAGAAACATGGAACCGGTGTTATGTTAATTTCAAACGGGTCTTCTTTTATTAGTGACGTTTGATCATTAGTTAACTTAACACTTACCCTTTCGTCAATTTTAGTGTTAGTGTTTAACTCTTTTAAAAACTTAGCATGAGTGGATACTAAACAATGGTTTTCGAAAGAAGGTGACAAGAGATTAATTTCTTCAAAATTAGACTCTTCTTGAATTTTAATGTTGTCGGACTCACCTTTTTCGTTGTTTAACTCATGTGTCAGTTTTTCACTTATTTGTTCTTCCATTTTTACATTTTCAGTTATCTCTTCCTTTTTTAATTCTTCTCTTGCGCGGGATTCCTCTTCCCTTGCGCGAGCTTCTTTTATACATCGATCGATAACTCTAATGTGTTCTAATATCCTATCGGTCACTTCGGTTATAGAAAAAGAATCGGTATTTTCTAAGCTTGAATCCGGTTGTTCGACCCTTTGTTCCTCATAATATTCATATGAAGTCGATGGTTCGCACCATTGTTCTTCATTGTAAGCATATGATGGATAAGGTTCGTAATTTTGTTCTCCATAATACTCATATGAGGTGGGTTGTTCACGCCAAGGTTCCTCATAGTAAGCATACGAAGGTGGTGGCTCATATCTTGGTTCCTCAAAGTATGAGTACGAAGGCTCATACCTTGGTTCATCAAAATATGAGTATGAGGGAGGAGGTTCATACCTTTGGTCTTCATAGGATGTGTATGAAGTTGATGGCTCGTACCTGGGCTCCTCATAGTAGGTGTATGAATTGGAT
Organism: Helianthus tuberosus; assembly: GCA_030545235.1. NCBI lineage: Eukaryota > Viridiplantae > Streptophyta > Magnoliopsida > Asterales > Asteraceae > Helianthus > Helianthus tuberosus. The sequence continues at coordinate 32,355,347 of CM060352.1, read as the reverse complement.
GGTTGATATGAGTGATTATTTTGAATCGAGCGTGCATTACGACAATTAGTGCAATAATTACCTCTATAATCATCCTCCTCATAGGTGTAGTTGTAACCTCCTGAGTATTGATCCATAAGAATCACTCAGCAGACCACAACCGAGTCTCGAGATCAGAAAACAATAAGAAAAACGGAAACAGAGGCTGGACACGGCCCCGTGTTTGGTGAGCACGGCCCCGTGTTCAGGATCTGTATCTGGGCGTTTTAATTAAATTTACTGATTTCGTTGAGCACAGGGCGTGTTCAGTGAGCACGGCCCGTGTTCAAGCTACTGTTACTGGGTGTTTTTATGAAAATGTGCAGCACGGCCCCGTGTTCAGTGAACACGGCCCCGTGTACAGGTTACTGTAAATGCAAATCTAAACTAAAATGCAAAAAAAAAAAAAAATTGCGCGCGTTTTAAAACGGTTTTGAAAAACTGATTAGGCCGTCGATTTTAAGCTTTCTTAAAATCCTTGTGTCCCCGGCAGCGGCGCCAAAAACTTGATGTGCGTTGAAGTGTTATATATATTAGGTGTATATTTTAAGCCCCTTTAACACTTATTTTTAGCCAAGTTTTAAATTTATAAAACACGATATTTTACTAACACTAAACACACATATGGGCAAGTGCACCCATCGTGAGCGTAGTATAGCGTTAGTAAGATACCGAGGTCGTCCAAGGACACAAGAACTTTTAGTACCGGTTTATCCTCAACGTCTAATCAAAATAAAAAGTTTAGAAAAATGTTTTTAAACTAAGAAAAATAAAAACTAACTAAAATGCTGAAAATAAAAATAAAATAAAAACAGATAGACAAGATGAATCACTTGGTTCCGACTCATATCTAGTATAACCTTTGATTATTTCCGCACTTTTGCACGTAATTAAGAGATTATCTTAGTTATTGTAGTAGGCCCCTCTTTTGAAGGTGACGTTACCCTCACCCCAGTAGTTTGAGTCAGCAAGGATACAATCCTAAAAGGGTGGATTATTGGAAGATAATGAATTAAGTTATTAATGCAGTATTATGGTAGGCCCCGCTTTTGGCGGTGACGTTACCCTCGGCTAAGTAGTCTGAGTCAGCAGGGATACAGTCCTAAATAGCCGGGTTATAGTATTAATAGTAGTTAACTTATGAGGGGATCAAAGAGTTTGGACCCCCGCCATCCAATACAGTGAAGCATTGAAGGAGGTCCTACTAAATTTGACCCAGGTCCATTGCAGGACCTCTAAACGCTGAACAATGGCAAGACCTTTACCAAACCGTTCCCTTAACCCCCGACCAGGTAGCCAACATACCTCCATATAGACCGTGGAGATATGAATGGTGAAAATCTTTTATTTTATATAGACAGTAAAATAATGCCAAGACACCACGGACAAACGATAAGGAAAGATCACCTTCAACATAAGTAACTAGTTATTAAAGTCATTAATACAAAACCAAATAAAAAGTGCAAAAGATTAGAAATAAAAAGTATTATACTAGACACTTTGTCTTCACCAAGTGATGTAAGAGACTTAGGCAAACATGGCCTTGATTGTCAAGAACTCTTACGATCAATCTTGGATCCCTAGACGACTCACACACTCTATGATGGACAATGGATGATGGTGGTGGATGATGGTGTTGTGATGGTGGTGGGTGCTAGATGAAGTGTGAGAGAGGTGGTGTGCCAAGGGATGAGTTGAAATGAAACCAAGCACTCCTATTTATAGGCTGAACAGAAGGCTGGGCACGGCCCCGTGTCCGCTGGGCACGGCCCCGTGCCTGTCTGACAATCTCTCTCTTCATTAATTGTAATTCGCAACTACAATTAATGCGCCTGCTGTACTTTCGACGCGCCCCCGTGTTCGCTTGACACGGCCCGTGGTGGGCAATAGAAGCTTCTATAGGTTTGTCTTTTCTGCTGCTTCTTGGGCACGGCCCCGTGCTGGCTGAGCACGGGGCGTGTTCAGTCTTCTGCATTCTCTATTTTGCTTGGGAAGATGCCGTTGAGGGGTCGGGCAATCCACTTATGTTCCTTTTCTTGTATTTATGTTGGATTTAGCTGTCTTTTTGCTTCTTTTGTGTTTTTGAGCTCATTTAATCCTGAAAATACAAAAGGAAGACAAAAACACTCTTTTTTCCAATATTAGTACTTAAAAAGGGTTAGTTTTATGCCTCATTTGATGTAATTTATATGTTGCATTTTACACACATCAATAGTCATAATCAAAGTTTGGTTATTGAGTTGTCTAAGTGCAAAGAGGCAAATATGGCTTTAGCTAGAAACGAAAAGGATTTTAAATCTGTAATTGAAACCTTAAAAAAAAGTGTTTCCGAATTGACCAAAACTGTTTACCATAAACAAATTGGTATTAACTATTATATTAACATCCTTGAGGAAACCAAAAAGGAGCTAGCCATTGCCAAATACGAGCATGATACAATCAAGCTCAAATTGGAGAGTTATTCTAACTCCCGATATGTGCTCGATCACATCATTGACGCTCAACAACTGAAGGGAAACAAGAAAGGTGTTAGGTATAAGAATTGTCTGCCCCCTTTGAGACACAATTATACTCGAATGCCTGATGAAGAGGATATGCCTCGTTTTGAACCCAGTGTACCTCTGGATTATGAGGAAGTTACTACTGGATTAGGGTTCAAACCGGACAGTTCCTCAAGTGACTCATCTGTGGAAACAGGAAATTCAGCATCGATATATCAAAGTCCTCCAACTGTTGAGGATTATGATTCATCTGATGATGAATCAGATGTGAGTGATCAGGATACATCACTTGATGAGATGAAGGGAGTAGAAATTCCAATTGAGAATCATATTCTTTGTGATCCTCCTACTCCTACTGTGCAACCCATTGCCAAGCAAGTGATAGATCCTGTCAAGGATGTCAAAGAAGTTAAGGATTGTGTGTCTACTGTTAAAAGCAATAACTTGTTGTATACTTTGGTCGGTGATACTAAAATTTATTCAGACAAACATTTTCCAATTAAAAATGTCAATCCATCTTTGATTGATAAAGTTTTTGAAGAAAATACAAGCAAATTTTTGGGAAAGACAATCCCTGGAAAACAGAAATCACCAACAAAGCAACAACCTGTTGCTTCTAAGGGTAAACAACAGCAGCAACGAGCTCCAAATCCCAAGGCTATGGTTGAATCAAAAGGAGCTCGTTACAAGAAGAAAGCAAAAGACGTGAAGTTTGTGGTCTCCAAAGGTACTGATAAAGTGGAGACTTTTGAAAATAAGTCAAATACCGATTTTGTTCAAAAAGTCAACATTTTATAACGTAATAGTGATAGCAATTACACTCAACACACAAATGGGTGTGAAGCTAGTACCTCTGGGTCTACAACTTCAACGTCAGACCATCGAACAAAATCTCCTATGTTTGTTGAAAGGAGAACTTGTTTCAAATGTGGGGAGTTTGGTCACGTTATAAAAAACTGCACAAACTCTCCAAAAGCAAATTTTGTTGAAAGACCCCCTTCTAAAAAAGGTCACCAACAACGTCGTCCTGTTTCACCCAAAAATGACAAACGTACTATTAAAGAACAAGAAACAAAACAACGACGTAAAAATGTGAAGGTGATCGCAAAGGCCTTAAAATCTGAAGTAAAATCTGTTAAAAGGAAACCTAGTTTGTCGCAACCATTAAAACCAGAAATTGTACATAATACACAATCTGGTAAACGGAAACAAGCTTGGAGACCTAAAATGGATAAGGTTTCAGGGGGAGCATTATCAGTTTTAGATCATCGAGAAGTTGAGATAACTTACGTCGATGAACATGGGTGACCTAAGTCTGTGAAGGCTTGGGTCCTCATCTCCAACTAATCTCTGAGTGAGTGTGCAGGATGTTCCAGGTGGAACTATCGATAGTCATCGGATTGTTGATAGCGGAGTGTCCATGCACAAGATCGGTGACAAAAGAAATAGTTGCCTTTGATGGAGAGAAGAAAAAGAAAAGGAAAAGAAGAATGTCTGATGAAAGAAATTGAAAGCTTCGACAAAATGAAAATCATACCAAAGTTTGATTGTTAAAGGTTTTAATCGGGTCCCCAGGATAGATTCAATCAAAATGTACGCACCTGTAGCACGTCTGATGTTCAAAATCAACAAGATGAACGTGCAGTGTACATTTCTTCGCGGTGTAATTGAAGAAAATGTGTTTGTTGAACAAACCAAACCGGGTGTGCGGATGCCTTGGCGTGGATTGAACAACTGCACACTACTTTTTAAAGAGAAAGTCAAATACCTTCGCTGGTGCAATATGGAAGACCAGCCGGACCCAATGGTCTATGATCTTGTTGCTGTGAAGAGTTTTCTCGGATTACTTGAAGTAGCTACAAAAATCGACGTTGAAGTCCACACCGGGTGGATATCCAGTTTGGGAGAGCACTCAGATTCATTGCAATGCACGAAGCAGCTGCAGGATACGGTTTTAAATTTCTAATCTCTCCTTTACTTGTCGATATTTAAGCTGCTTTATGAATTATATCATCTCATACAGCACTCTTTGACCTGACACGTTGATCTCGAATATCACCTCACACGTGATTGTTTCAATATGAAACTAGTCAATGTTGTCATGGTCCACATCGATTACCAATGTGCCAACTGATTTTCCAAAATTCGATAAATCAATTCTTATTAAAATTAATTTTGGTAAACGGCATTAAAGTAAAACATGAGTTAACCGACATCGGAAAATCGTTTTTTGTAAATATCTTTGTGTTTTTAATTTTTATCATAGTTTTTAGATTTTAGAGGGAGTAAATCCAAATTTGAAAAATTCAAAAACAGTGAAAATTTTCAAAACGCAAATACATTGGAAAAACAAAAATGAGTTTCCTGGCGAGAAAAGGAGAAAATGATAGTAAATCAATGGTCTGTCGAAACCTCTTCGAACTGAACTTAAAATGAAAAACGATAAGTAGCTCTATATAAGATGTATCGGTAGGCTCACAATCATTTTAAAGTGTGCAGGGTGATATAAACTTAAATCGACTGAAGACCAGGTGGGAACCACACATTGGCATATGGTCATAGTACCGAAATTTCGTTTGAGAGATTGTCGAGGTTCTGAGATATGTGGTCTTTATGCTGTTTATCATCTGGGTATCATGGTTGTTTCTTTTACCAAAACAAAACGGAGACGAAGTCTAGATCTTCCATGATACTATACATACGTGTACATATTGCATTCGACCTCAATAAGTGATCAACAATCACATGTCCAAACAAAATAAGTGATAAAATATCACATTTATCCGGGAGTCAAGTTCGTCTCTTTGTTGTACGATGTACTGACCTGTTCACGAACTTGCTCCTGTGCCCTCATGCATATGAAAATCAAGTTCCTCATCAATAAGTGATTCTATCACATAGGGCTTGTTTTCAATCAGAATAAGTGAGTTTCTCACATCTTTTATACGGTCAAACAGATGATAAATGGTATACTCACCGGTAAGATGAACTCTCGTGCATACCTTGATACGGGAATGTGTCGTGTGTGGATGAACACCGGTCGGTAAGTATAAATCATACCTTAACGTATCCCCTCACCATGATTACATCTAATAAGTTGAGTTTACGTGGACAACAATACCGATAATCGCTCTAGGATGTTTATCTAAATGTTAACAAAATGAACAAACAGGAGTTGTTTTGGCATGACCTTACACTGATATGATTCTCTTACCCTCGAAACTCGCAAAAAAAAATGTCTGTAAATATTTGTTTACTGCTTTCAGTTTCTGCATCTTCGTATATATTTATTTATTGCTTTCCCTCTTTACTTTTGAAAAATGGAAAATACCAAAAAGATTTTAGGTGTGTTTTAATATAAACTTTACAAAAGCCAAAAAGATTTTGCTTCTAGTTTATTTTTTATTGTCCGATGTTGGAACTCGAGTCTATCCTACCCAAAATCCTGATTGTAAGCCGGAAAACAATTACATATTCATAAACTGTCGAAGTTAACAAGTTTTGAAAGTTAAAGGATTAAAATTGATCAATTTTTAAACTTTCAAACTGTTGTTGGTCGGTGTTTGATTGAGATTTGATCTCATATGTGTCATTGTTTAATTTGTCTATATTCCAAGCGGTTGTTCACATTACGTGTTTAGCTTTCTTGTATGTGCAGATGCGACATCAGAATCAGCTAAAGGCGAAGAGATCGTGTCAGATGACTAGCCGTAAAGTGAAGACACGATGTTGATGCAATCAGAAGATCAAGATGATCGGGTTGCAGTTGATCTCTCATCAACACCACAAGGATCTGAAGAATTAACGATCGAAAGATTCACGAGCATAACTCAAAGGAGAGCTTATCTTAAGGGGGATTTTGTTAACACACTTCTTAAATGAAAAAGGAGTTTGTTGATACACTTTCTTCTTACGACGCGTGAAGACTTTGAAGATCCTCCGACATGGAAGACGAACCATCCCGAGTAGCGTCAAAGGGGGAGTTTGTTGGTACACTTTATGTGGACGCGACTCGATTCGGTTCAACTTCGGTTCGGTTCGACTCGGTTAGGTTCGGCTCAAGCCCGACGTAGCGACATTCCTCCGTCGTGCGCCCCAAAGTTCGACACGCGAAGCACGGAGAGCCGAGAACGTTTCCCGCTGACACATCATCATGACATCATCATGATGATGTCACATGTTTGAAAAATGTTTACAATCTGCATGTTTAGAATTCATATTTACGTAAAGAATGGTTGATGGGCCATTTCCTTGGGCTGATACTACTTTGGGCCGAAACCCCATGTTTCACATGAATGTCGACGAAACTTATTCGGTTTCGTCGACCTTGGAGTTTCGCCGTGGCAATCAAAGGTTTCGTCGATATTGGAGGTTACGTCGACGTTCAGTTTCGTCGTACTTACTGCCTATATAAACAAGACTGAAGACAGAAGGCAGACAGGAGAGAGAGAGAACCGAGAGTTTAGTTGTATTTCTTGTATTATCTTTCTGTAACAAAACTCTATCGGTATCAATATACAATCGTTAAACGGTATATCTTTGTGTTGTGTTGATCTCTCGCTCGGTTTGTATCGTAACGTGGATTCCGCACTCGTTACGGTATTCGAAACAAGATCTCGTAGTTGTCCGGCGATCCGAAAACGGACCTACACCTATACGCTGCGTAGAGGTCTCTACGCAGCGTATGTAAACCCTAAGTGTGTAGATAGCCTGCCAAGGTGTGCAAATAGTTAAAGCCTTAATATATTTACTTGGTTTATTAGTTTTTGCGTTGGAATACGATTGGATTAATGTTTAGTATAAATATAGGGTTATGTAATTCATTTGTTCTTGTTGAGTTTTGTTAATAAAGAAAAGAGTCGGAGTTGTTTTTGCTTCAATTCTCCTGCGCTTTTCATCTATTATAAGTTTGACACAATTGATATATTCCAACAGTCCAGGAAACAATCAAAATGTAATAACTAGCTGAACTATTGACATGAATCCAAGATTTAGGCAACAGGTTGTCTTTAAAAGCCAATAGGTTCCAAGTTAATAAGCTGAACTATTGACTGGATGCAACCAATGAATAATAAAAGAAACTACTCATTAGGATCACAAGTCAACAATGTATTCAGCAAAACATATTTGGATTGAATAGCCAAAAGGAACCCAGCTACATCTCAGCTAATCTTTCGAGGAGGCATCAATCAGTTGAAGTCAACTCTATCCTGTTCAAGATTGTGGCCACTCGTTGAAGAATGCTATTCCTGTACTCCATATTTTGTTCCGGTATCTACATATAGACATATAGAATCGGATTCTTTTAATCTAGCAACTCAACATATTCTTGCAAAGGTGGCATATATCATGGTAACTTGGAAAGATGATAAGAAAAGGAAGATGACAGTAGGAAATTGCAAGAACCAATGATCAAGGATATCTATAAATAGTTGGTTTCTCAGACAGCTAATGCAGGTGAAATCAGTAAGACAATAAGAAGAGAGGTTCTTACATGAAGAGAAGAGTCTTGTTTGGTAGCCAAGGATGACTTGCCTCCTCACACCTCATGGTGTTGGAATGTAGTGCCTTGTTTTATTTACGAGGCAGGTTGCTCCTTGTCTTACTGACATGATCTTCTTGCTCATGTTAGATCATTTCTTCGTTTTTGTGTTCTAAAAGGATCTTGAAAACATGTGTTTGTAGGCTGAAACAATCTTTAGGTGTGCGTACATTAACTGCGATATTAGAGTATACTACCGCATATGTCTACTTTAATCCTTGTTCTTCTCATTTCTTTTTATTTACTCTTCTTTTACCTATACGTAGCTTTTTATCTTTCTTAATTAATTATTTGTTTCCCCATATAGAGCGAAAAATCTAATCAAAGAATTAGATTGATTAGTTAAGATTACCAGATGGTGCATTTGTATTTGTATGCATGTGTTTTAGTTCAAACCAGAGGGCGGCAGATATTGGACCTCAAGGTAAACTATTTCAAATCCATGTGCATGTGTCAAATGGTCCAACTTAACTTCTCATATTATATCATTTTACCTCAAAGTTCAATTATATGTAAATCATACGTCGCCATTATAGTTCTTAATATGTTCTGCTTAGGGACTGAAAAATAATCTCAACTGCCATGTTATTAAAGTTCCGAATATGTGTTTTTAGAGTCTGAAAATCAGTCTGGAAAGGTGCAGGTGCAATGTTTTCAGGAATGAAGATGTATGCATAGATGAAAAACAAGCCAGAAGATGTTTGTGATTGGCCACCAGATTGTGGAACAAAGGGAAGATAAAGTTGTGAAGCAGAAGAAACTTGAAGTTGTGGAGATTGCTGTGAAGAATATGATGAAGTTTAAGCAGTGGAGTAGTAAACTTAAACTTAGTCTATAAGCATTATTAGTACTTATATATAATGTGTGTATGTATGTATGTATGTATATGTCTATATTAGTATGGGTCAAGTAACCAAATGGGTCAATAGGAAGTTAGTTGATTACCTGCAACATATATAAGGTAGTTATGTCGGTTAAAGTTAGTTATGGCGTAGTTACTGGTTGGTAGTTAAGTAACTAACTTTGGCAACGATTATGTCAGTTAGGTTCGGTAGCCTATAAATAGGTCATTTGTATCAATGTAATATAGAGTCAGAATATATATATGCGATATTTTGTGTGTGTATCAAAAAGTTTTTTCACTGCAAATCTTTGTTAAAAACCTGTGTTTTGCATCCCCTAATTCCAACATAGAGAACATAAAGAAAATATGTACATTTAGTAATAAGTGAAAGTGAATTTTTATTGATGGTTGTGTTAGATGATTATAAACTTAGGACTTAGTTATCACTATTATTTATGTAATTAATGTATGTGACATCATAGTACACTTATGTATCGTAGGTAGATAAGATCGAAATGGTGTGACTCTATAGTTGTGTCCGTTAGACTTTGGCGCCAAATAACCGTTTGAAGTATGTATATATGTGATGATTATTATCATTGATCATCACCAGGGAATAATAACTTTATTATCCTATCTTTAATCCATCGCGCATTACCCGATCCCTTGATATCATACACTCTACAATAACACAATCATTACCACACTTCTGATTTAACTCCAACAGGTTGTTTCTAATTTAACGTGGCCAATGACATTTAGAAACTGAAAAAGGTTCACATCGAGTCGCGTAACGTTGGCAACAAGGGGCTCTGTAAATCTATAGAAAAATTCAATCAAATAATCTGAGTATTGCATCAGGTAAATTAAGCAAACCAAAACCTCCACTATCATGCATGGCTTATATTTTAAGCTAGAAGGTAAAAATTGTGGATCATGAGGTATCAACGTGCATCTTGCAAAAGTATCATATGTTTATCCACTTACTGCAGAGGAAGACAAGAAGCATAAAAACTGAAAAGGTGTTGTTTTATGTTTCTTCCGCCTCATCATTTATCATTATCTCTATTAGGAATACAGAATATATATTGACTTAATCCATATTACAGTAATAAATCAACTACAAAAGTGTTCACAAAAAAATGTCAAAACGTTATGCATAATCAGAGCTAAAATTAAGTGAATAGAGATGATAGAAAGAGCATATTTTAATTTTTTTTTATCTTTCTTTCAACGAAGAGCATATGCTAATTAGTGCAAAAGGCCAACTTGGATGCATGACTAATAGTTCAAGGCAGAAGGCAAACATTGAGGAATTTGAGATGCATATATACCAGTCCATGTGCACGATCAGATGCTTTGACCATTGTTGGTACATTTATATGTTTGTAACTTTGTCTTGTTTACGTTATATGTTATAGGTCTTTTGTTATCGAGTCAGTTAGTTCCGTCAAGTCTACCTAGTTGGATATCCTCCTATTTTACTTGGTATGACATTTTGTCTCTGTAATTGTACTGTATGTTAAGCATATGCTAGTGTGCATAGTGTTTACATATAGTGCGTTTTGTCTCATGTCTTCTGTTTAAACACTTAGCAATATCTTCTGTCCTTGATTGATGTTTGACGAAGAATCAATCTTCGTCGAACACTATGCTTGGCGAACCATCGAATGTTCGTCGATGGGTGTGTGTGACGAAGAATCAATCTTCGTCACACATATCCTTCGTCACATAGAGGTTCGTCGAGGGACAGTATATATAGCTGGTTATGTTTAACAGTTAAGGTATGAGAGCATAGAGAGAAACTGAGGGTTTATCGTTCAAGCATTGTGTGTATATGTTTGATGTTGTTCTCGTCCTTTTAATCTAAAGTGAAACTTTGGTTATCTGTTGTGTTATTTGCTATACTCTGTTTGGTTTGCATCGTCACGGGGATTCCGCACTTGTGATTGTGTTTGTGATAAACAGGGACTAGGTTTCGTATCGATCCTCCAAGTTGTGTTAAACGAAGTCCTAATCTTCGTCAAAATTGTGTTAAACGAAGTCCTAATCTTCGTCAAAATTGTTTCAGGCGAAGATTACCATTCTTCGTCAAAGTTGTGTTTGACGAAGATTCAAACCTTCGTCGCACAGGACTTCGTCGCCTTAAACTTCGTCGTTATTTATCTTCGCCGTTCCTTATCTTCGTCGTTCAATACTTCGTCGCTTTAACTTCATCGTTCAATACTTCGTCATACACATTTCATCATCTGAATTGTCATTTGTTAACAGAAGTTTGCAAAACTATCTTAACCATTTCTTTTCAAGTGTTTGATCAGGTACACTCATATATATATCAATCATGAGTACTAGCCCTTGGGATTGGAGCAGTAGCTCAAGTACGGCTCAAGATCCGACCTCCGCAGTGGCGTGGATCAAGAATATGATGCCACAACAAACAATCTCTGTAGGTCAATGGGCATGCATAGCAAATCAAAATCAAAGTATACCGAATTTGCTAATGAGCGAAACTGAAACGGGAAGCAACAATCGACCGCCAAAGCTAAATCACATGAATGACTATCTATCTTGGAAAGGCCGATTTCATACTTACGTTCTAGGGCAAAACACCGAGCTATGGATATGTTTCACTACACCATACAACACAGCTCTTGAAGAAGCAGGTTCAAATCCAACAACATTGGCAAATATGACTGAAACAGACAAGAAAGCGTACGATCTTGAAAAGAAGGCGTTTGCTATCTTGACACAAGCTCTCCACAAAGACATATATCACCAATTCTCTTATTGTGATACAACAAAAGCCTTGTGGGACATCCTAGTTACAAGAGGAGAAGGGAATGCGGCGAAGACATATATCACGCAAGCTCTTATTGACGCAAGAGGAAAAGGCGTTTGCTATCTTGACGCAAGCTCTCCACAAAGACATATATCACGCAAGCTCTTATTGACGCATTTTTGTTTATGGAAAACGAAACTTTAAATGAAATGGTAACTCGTTATTATCATTTGATAAGTGAAATGTTTTCTTACCAGATTACTGCAACTCCATAGGAAATGGTGACAAAGTTTGCACATGCTCTACCACCGAAGTGGAGCCCTTTTATTGAACTATTGAAGCATACAAGTGTCTTAGATACTGTCAGTATCTTCGTTCAAAAGCTGGAAAATAAAAATGAAGAAGAAATCTGGAAGGCGAAACAAATCTCAACCCCTCAGAATCCAGAAATGTTCTTTGGAGGAATTAATCCTGTTGCAAGCTCCAGTCAGCAACCAAAACTTCAAACGGCGTTCATATCAAATTCAAGCCCGTTTCCTCCAGTGACAAATGTTAATCCTTTTGGATTTGTGCCCGAACAACCTCAACCTAAACCTCATTTTGATACTAGTTCCTGGTTCCCGCAATCACAACCTCAAGTTGCTCAACCTCAGTCTCAACCTCAATTTGATCCTAGCGCTTGGTTCCCAAAACCGCAAGTTGTTACCCCTCCACCTCAACCTCAACAAGCATTCTTTGGTAACAGTTTTACTCAACAGCAAAACCCCAATACTGCCAGACTTGATACCTCAAACCTTCCCAAGGTCAATGTAGAAGTGGCCAAAGAACACATGAAACTTCTTAGCACAATGGTCAATGCTTATTGTGGGTTGGTTGCAGGTCATATTGGAAACATAATCTGACCAATGAAGATTATCAACAGATTGATAGGGATGAAATGGAGTTAATGGATATCAAGTGGGCTTTTGCAAGCGCGGTTAGACGAGCTAAAGACTACATGAGCAGAACCGGGAAGACTAATTTGGAAAGAAAAAGGAATACAAAGTACAGGTTCGAAAAGATGTTGTCACGTGCTTTAACTGCGGTGAAAAGGGTCAATTCAAGCGTGAGTGCACTCGCCCGAGCAGACAAACAAATCAAAATCCCTTCAGGAATCAAACAAGTACTTCCAACCAGAATCAAGCTAACCAGGAAAGAAGGATAGTAGCTGTCAACAACCAGACAAACACCACCAACACTAACCAATCGGGTCCTTCTAACACCAACCGTGCATTAGTTGTTCAAGCTGATGAAAGTTGTGATTGGTCCGTACAGTTTGGAGGTTGCGATTAAGGAGGAACCGCATGCTATGCTAAGATCATTAATCACATCAAGCATGTGCGTAAGGAATAATTGTCCAAAAGCGATGATATCTCGGGTTATACTGGCAGTTCAGATGAGGAAAGCTCGAGCATTGGAGATTATTTTTCAGAATCGGATGTAAAGGAGGGAAGTGATTCTGATGTTGATAGTTTGTTGATGGAAGCTAAGAAGTTAAAGTGTCAGAAATTTGTTCTGATCAAGAAGGCAGATATTGCATCGAAAGAGATGGAGAAGTTCTTTTCTGAAGACGGATCTTTCTCTTACCAGACTGCCTTTATGGTAAATGTCGCAGCCTCTTCAAGTCAGGTAAATTCTGATACTCCTACTCTTAGCATATGTAGTAATTGTGCTAATCTTAAACATGAATGTGCTAAATTGAAACATGAATCTGAAATGGTTCATGGTTACAACCAGAGTCTAGTTATTGAACTGTCAAAATGCAAAGAAGCAAACATGGCCTTGGCTCGCAATGAAAAGGATTTCAAATCAGTCATTGAAACTTTAAAGAAAAGTGTTTCCGAATTGTCTAAAACTGTTTTTAATAAACAAACTGGTATTAATAACTACATTAATATTATTGAGGAAACAAAGAAGGAGCTAGCCATGGCGAAATGTGAGTATGAAGCGATCAAACTCAAATTGGAGAGTTATTCTAACTCCCGATATGTGCTTGATCACATCATTGACGTTCAAAAACTGAAAGGAAATGTAAAAGGCATTGGGTATAAGTCATGTCCGCCGTCGTTGAGACACAACTATACCAAAATGCCCGATGAAGAGGAAATGCCTCGTTTTGAACCAAGTGTACTTCTTGATTATGACGAGGTCACTACAGGACTAGGGTTCAAATCAGACAGTTCCCCAGCTAGCTCATCTGAAGGAACAAAAAATTCAACATCTACGGAACATAGTGCTCCAACTGTTGAGGACTATGATTCTTCAGATAATGAATCAGATGTGAATGATCAGGATAAATCTCTTAATAAGATGAAAGGAGTAGAAATTCCCATTGAGAATCATATTCTGTGTGATCCTCCTACTCCTACTGTGCACTCTGTTGCTAAACAAGAAATAGATCCTATCAAGGAATCTGTGTCTACCGTTAAAAGTGAGAATGTGTTGTATACATTAGTCGGTGATGGTAAAATATATTCAAACAAATATTTTCCAATTAAAAACGTCAATCAATCTTTGATTGATAAAGTGTTTGAAGATACTACCAGTAAGTTTTTGGGTAAGGAGATCCCGAGAGTTATTGTAACTCAGTGTGATCCTATTCCAAAATCTGAAGCTAGAAAACAGTACGGAAATCAAAGATTACCGACAAAGTATCAATCTATCGCTTCTAAGGGTAGACAACAAGATCAACGAGCTCATAAACCAAAGTTTGAAACAAAGGGAGCTCGTTACAAGAAGAAAAGTAATGATGTCAAATTTGTAGCATCAAAAGGTACTGATAAAGTGGAGACTTTTTAAAATAAATCAAATACCTAATTTATTCAACAGGTCAAAATTTTAAAATGTAATAGTCAAAACAATTACACTCAACACACAAATGGGTGTGATGAAGGAACAAGTACCTTTGGGTCTACAAGTTCGACATCAGGTTGTCAATCAGAATCTCCTAAGTTTGTTGAAAGGATATCTTGTTTTAAATGTGGAGAGTTTGGACACATCATCAAAAACTGTACAAACTCTCACAAAGAAAAGTTTGTTGAGAGAGCCCCTCCTGAAAAAGGTCACCAACAACGCCGTTCTGTTTCACCACAACAAGATAAACTCACTGTTAAAGAACTAGAAACAAAACAACGACGTCAAAAAGTCAAGGCGATTGAAAGGGCTTTAAAACCGGAAGTAAAATCTGTTAAAAAGGAACCAAGTTCATTACAACCATTCAAATCAGAAATTTCAAAATATGTTAATAATACACGTTCTGATAAACGAAAGGAATATTGGAAACCTAAAACCGGTGAAGTCTCAAGGGGAGACATGAAATTTCCAAATCATCAAGAAATCGAAATCACATTTCTTGATGATCAGGGACGACCCAAGACCACTAAGGCTTGAGTCCCCAATTCCAACTGATTGTTGAATGATATGTGTAGGGTGTTCCAGGAGGAACTGTTTATAGTCATTGGATTGTTGACAGTGGAGCATCTAGGCACATGACTGGCGACTTACGACTTCTTTATGATGTAAAAAACATTAGAGGAGGTTATGTCGCATTTGCTGGAGACAAAGGCGGGTACATCACTGTAGAAGGAATGATCTCCAATGGTGTTGTGAGTTTCGATAAGATCAATTATGTGAGACAAATTGATCACAATCTTCTGAGTGTTTCGCAAATCTGCGATAAGAAGTTCACCGCGCATTTTGATGATGCCGGTTGTTATGTGCTGAAGCCTGGGTTTAAAATTCCAAAAGAATGGATTCTCTTGAAGGCTCCAAGGATTAATGATCTTTATATTCTTGACATGAGCCAAGCGATTACAACATCTACACAAGTCACTTGTTTTGTCTCGAAAGCCACAGAAAAGGAGTCTATATCTTGGCACAGACGAATGGGGCACATTCACTTGAGAAAAATGAACCATTTGGTGAAAAATAATCTCGTGAATGGTGTGCCTGTGAAGAATTTTCATCTACAAGATGTCTGTGTTTCGTGCCAGAAGGGAAAGCAAGCGAAGAAACACAAGACAACACTGTCAGCATACCTCTTGAACGTCTTCATATGGACCTCTTTGGGCCTATGAAACACAAGACAACCTTTGGGGATGCTTATTGTCTGGTGGTTACTGATGACTACTCTAGATTTTCTTGGGTATCATTTATGGCACACAAGAGTGAAACTCCTGAAGTCCTCAAGAATCTTCTAACTTTACTAGAAAATTTGTACATGTTGAACGTAAAGAGGATCCGAAGCGACAATGGCACTGAGTTCAAAAACCGCATAATGGATGAGTTCTATACTACAAAGGGCATTCTTCATGAGTATAGTTCTCGCTACACTCCACAACAAAATGGTGTCGCTGAGAGGAAAAATCGAACAATAATAGAAATTGCAAGAACGATGTTAGTAGAGTCGGAGCTTCCTGTTCAGTTCTGGGGGGAAGCTGTGACTACTGCTTGCTATACTCTAAACAGATTTCTGACAGTTAAAAGGCATGACAAGACTTATTTCGAACTATTACACAAAAGGAAACCAGACGTTTCTTACTTAGAACCTTTTGACGGTCCATGCATTATGATTGAACCGCACGGAAAGTTTGGCGCCAAGGCTATCAAGGGTTTCTTCCTTGGATATGCTACTCCGAATTTTTGTGTGTGGAATTTGACAACCAAAAAGATTGAGTTATGTGGTGAAGTAAAGGTTCAAAGGTATACTAATTCTGTAAGAGCTCCGGGTGATCCTTGGATGTTCGATTATGATGGGCTATTCGACTCCTTTAATCTGCCAACCTTTGATGAAGCATCTGCAGCTGCTCAAATGTTATTGGAAAGTGATAATGCAGTTGACTCGTCTTTGGTATGACCAATTGTTGTTTACCCTCAAGCTTCTACTTCGGTTAACAATATTGCTCAAAATAAGGAAGTTGAAGGTGCCGATGATTACAATGTGTCGTCGGAAGATGATGTGTTACATGATCAAACTAAAGGCTCTTCGGCTCCAGTTGCTCATGTTCAAGGTGTTTCTGAAGCAACTACTCAAGTGTAGAATGTAGACACTACTGAAGGAAATGCATCTACATCTACGTCTATGCCAGGCGTGGATTTGGTTGTTGATCTTAATTTTAACAATTTGGGTATTAATACTCGTGTTCCTGATGTTCCTGAAACAAGAATTCATGATACTCATCCGCAGCAAAATGTTATTGGAGATGTCCACACTGGAGTGCAAACACGTAATCAGCTGAGAAACAACCAGAATCTTGGTTTGTATTCAGCTATCAGAGAATCAGGTTTGCAAAATGATTGGTCCTTCGCGTGTTATGTTTCACAAGGAGAACCAAAGTCTTGGAAAGAAGCGTTAAGGGATAATTCTTGGGTGGAAGACATGCAGGAAGAACTTCAACAATTCCAGAAACTGAGTGTCTGGAGACTTGTTGAAAAACCCGACAATTACAAGAAAATTGGTACTCGTTGGGTATACAAATGCAAAAAGGATGATCGTGGAGTGGTCCAACAAGGCGATATTAGTTGTTCAAGGCTTTCGGAAAATATAGGGAATTGACTACAACGAGGTTTATGCACCTGTTGCACGTCTGGAGGCTATTCGGATCTTTCTAGCTTATGCTTCTTTCAAAGGATTCAAAGTCTATCAGATGGACGTTAAAAGCGCAATCCTTCATTGTATCATTGAAGAAGAGGTGTATGTCGAACAACCTCCTGGTTTTGAAGATCCTATCCATCCCGATCGGGTTTATTTGCTCAACAAAGCTCTCTATGGTTTACATCAAGCACCGAGGGCTTGGTACGCAACTTTATCTACTTATCTGCTGGAGAATGGTTTTCGAAGAGGTCTTATCGACTGTACTCTTTTCATCAAGGAAACAGATAGAGATCTTCTGCTGGTACAGGTATACGTGGATGATATCATTTTTTGTTCAACTAACGATGCTTTGTGCAGGCAATTCGAGCGTGTTATGCAGGAGAAATTAGAAATGAGCGCAATGGGGGAGATGAATTTCTTTTTGGGCCTACAAGTTGAACAAACTGAGTCTGGGATATTCATCCATCAGACTAAATATGTTGGTGACATCTTGAGCCGGTTCCAGATGTCTGATGCAACGCCCATTGGCACCCCACTTCCGATTAATCAGGGGATTACTCTTGAAGGGTGAAAGTGTCAAATCTTCTTATTACCGCGCTATGATCGGATCTTTAATGTATCTCACTGGCTCGAGGCCTGACATAATGTATCCAACATGCCTGCTCGCAAGATATCAAGCCAACCCGAAGGCATCTCATCTGGCTGCTGTAAAAAGGATTTTTCGCTATTTAAAGGGTTACCCGGACACCGGTCTCTGGTACCCTAAGGATGATAGTTTCGATTTGATCGCGTTCAGTGATTCTGATTTTGGTGGCTGCAAAATAGATGGCAAATCCACAACGGCTGGATGTCAGTTTTTAGGAAATCGCCTGGTCACATGGCAATGTAAGAAGCAGACTTGTGTTGCTACATCAACTTGTGAGGCTGAATACATTGCTGCCTCAAGCTGTTGCTCTCAAGTTCTGTGGATTCAGCAACAATTGTGCGACTACGGTTTTGAATTCCTATTTACTTCTATTTTTGTTGATAATAATGTTGCCTTACAGATTACTAGAAACCCTGTGCAACACTCAAAGACCAAATACATCAAAATTAAGTATCACTTCATACATGATTGTTTTGATAAAAGACTAATCGATGTTGTTAAGGTCCACACTGATGAACAACGTGCAGACCTTTTTACAAAAGCTTTTGACAAACCTCGCTTTGACTATCTTTTGTTGGTCAATGGCATTAAGGTGAAACAAGAGTAAAACTTCTTTCGGTAGATCGTTTTCGTAAATATTTTCTTTAAACTCAAAAATACAAAAAGATTTTCAATTTATTTATCTTTTCGCATTTTAGGGGGAGAAATTTCAAGAAAATACAAAAACATGTGAAAAATTCAAAAATCCAAAAATATGTCGTTTACTTTCTGTCTTTAAGTTTGAAAATTTTGAAAAAGTTCAAAAA
Organism: Helianthus tuberosus; assembly: GCA_030545235.1. NCBI lineage: Eukaryota > Viridiplantae > Streptophyta > Magnoliopsida > Asterales > Asteraceae > Helianthus > Helianthus tuberosus. The sequence goes on along the minus strand of CM060352.1, from coordinate 32,336,579 downwards.
CATTATAAAATAAAAAATGAGTTTCTTGGATAAAAGAAGGGAAAATGATGATATACACTGGTGTAGTCTGTCAATATGGTCAAAAACAAAAAGAAAAATTGAAAAATGATAAGTAGCTCTACTAACGATGTATCGGTAGGCTCACAATCAGACTAAAATGTGCAGGATGATATAAACCTAACAGACTTCAAGTCAGGTGCGAACCATTCATTGGCATATGGTCTTGGTACCGAAATTTCGTTTGAGAGATTGCCGAGGTTCTGAGATATGCGATCTTTATGCTGTCTTATTATCTGGGTATCATGGTTGTATCTTTTACCGAAAAATAACGGAGACGAAGTCTAGATCTTCCATGATACTATACATACATGTACATGTTGCATACGACCTCAATAAGTGATCAACAATCACATGTCCAAACAAAATAAGTGATAATATATCACAGCTTTCTTGCGGGAGTCAAGTTCGTCTCTTTGTCTGTACGTTGGTACTAACCTGTTCACGGACTTGCTCTTGTGCCCTCATGCATTTGAAAATCAAGTTCCTCATCAATAAGTGATTCTATCACATAGGGCTTGTTTTCAATCAAAAAAAAATAAGTGAGTTTCCCACATCTTTTATACGGTCAAACAGATGATAAGCAGTATACTCACCAGTAAGATGAACTCTCATGCATACCTTGATACGGGAATGTGCCGTGAGTGGATGAACACCGACAAGTAAGTATAATTCATACCGTAAATCATATCTCCTAATTATTACATCTGATAAGCTTGAGCTTATGTGGATAACAATATCGATAATTGTGGTAGGATACTTATCTAAAACTTTAAACAGAAATAATAAAACCGTTTTGACAAAGACCGTAAGCTGGTATGATTCTCTTACCTTGAAACTCGCAAAAAGTTTACTTTTGTACAGTGTATTTATGCTTATTATTACTTTTCGTTAGTTTACCGCATTTTTAATTCTGTTTTAGTGTAATTTGTAAAGTTCGTTTTTGATTAGCCGAAGTTGAAACTCGAATTTCTGCCGAAAAGCCCGAAACCGACTTGGTTGTGATTTCACTTCTTCATAAAATGTCCTTTTGCATTTGGTAAATCTAACACAAGGCAAAATCTTTTTCAAAACTGTTCAAAATGTTTCAAAATCAAAGACTTGGTGTTTCTGTGTTTGACTAGTCAACGAAGACTCCTTTTGGTCATCGACGAACCTTCTTGTTCGACGAAGTTTCATTCTTCGTCGAGATCAAAATGGACTAATTCATTTTAGCCCATCAAGAGTCTTCGTCGAGCCCAAACCAATTAAATCTTCGTCGAGCCCAAACCAATTTAACCTTCGTCGGCCCAAACCAATCTTCGTGGCAAATCAATCTTCATCAAGGGGGTCCAGGTATAAAAAGGGGACCCTGTGCATTATTGGTTTCACTTCTTTCAAAATCACACTCCAAAACACCCACTGTTCATCATCTCTTTCACCGATAAACCTTCAACCGACGTAAAACCTCTTTGTTTTATCAGTTGTCTTTAAACAATCCAAGGTATCATCACGGATCAAAAACTCGATTGAAACCATTTAAACCAACTGATTTTGACCATTGATTGCTTGAAACCCTCATTAACTCGTTGATGCTTGTTTATTCAATATACGTATCTGCTTATATTATTTGATTACTTGTTTAATAATGACTTGATATGGTAGAATGTAACAGGTTTGTGTATGGTTTTGAGCATATGTTTTGGCTATTCATAACCTAGGTTTCTGTTTGGGTTTATAATAGGGTTAATCAGGGGTGGTTGTTATTGAATCAGTTTCTGTTTAATGACTATGTGTTTAGTTTTGAATCATAAAGGGGTGTCATATACCGTTGATGTGTTTGAAATGGTAAATCGATTCAACAGGAGGTGTGGGTTAATGTTGGTTAAACTTCTGGGTGTTGAGGTTTCAAATATTGGTCATTTGATTGTGGTTTATTGTCTGTTTGATGTTGAATGAACTGTAAAATCAACACAGTTCGGCGAACAATCTGTATGACGAAAACCCCCAAATTTCTATTTGGAACGGCGAACCCTAAATTGACGAACCTTAAGGTGACGAAGATTCAATCTTCGTCATAAGCTTGTGCGACGAACCACCTATGGTCAACGAAGAAACAATCTTCGTTGACTACAGTTGACCATTACTGACCATTCATTCTTCGTCAAGCTAAGGCGACGAAGATTCAATCTTCGTCATCAAAGAATCAAACTTTGTCAAATATGCAACTGTTATACAGTATATATATATATTTATACACGATTAATGTTCACAATGTACATTAAATGTGTATACATGTTTGTATTCTTTAAGTGTTATGTATCTTTGTCTTATTGCAGGTATTTGTTGAATACAGAATGGCTCCGAAAGAACGAAAACGTAAACCTGCCACCAAGAAAACTAACAAAACGGAAGAAGAAATCATGTCCAAACCTCGACACAATATGGTAGCTTACTTAGATCCAGAAGGAAAGCTTGACGCTTACAAGGAGATTACTCAATGGTTGAGGGAATCACGGATAAACAAAGCAATCACATTCTCAACGCCGGTTTACAAGTCTCTTATTAAAGAATTCTGGAATTCAGCGAACGTGATTGAAGTCGACGGAAAGGAGCTGATTCAGGGGCAGGTTAACAAGTTGAATGTAGATGTGTCTCCGGATATACTAAACTCTGTTTTGGAACTTCAAGATGATGCCAATGCTCCAGATTCTATTCCAATCATGTGCACGCGTGGATGTTTACTTAGAATGAAGTGCACCGGTGATATCTTTGCAGGACAGATCAACAAAGCTAAATTTCCGCTGCAATACAAATTCTTACTTCACGTACTGATTCAATGTATAAGCAAAAGTCATGCTGGATATGATATGGCCAGGAACGATCTCGTTAGGTTGATGGTCGCGTTAGTGATGTTTGTCGTTAAGAACATGCAAAAACCTATTTAAACTATTAGTATAGAATAAGTAGGGTATCGAACCAAGGGAGGATTGTGGAAAGTGTCGAAATGTTAAATGTTGCTTATCTATTGCGTAAAAGTAAATCTTGATTGTGTATTTGTGAGATTGTTAAAGTAAACGAATTAAATTGAGGTTTTAATCAATAAGAAGAACAATGGTTCCTCCGGAATTCAGATTTTCAGTTAGATTCGATTATGTGTTTTAACATAACACTCACATAGACATAAGTGTTTGACCTAATCAATTGATTGTGATATCCAACGACTAAGTACTCCGGTCAGTACATAATGGTAGGTTATCAAATGAATATCAATCACAATTACCAACCCTAATCCCGCCTCAAATATATCCCGATTACTAGAACTCTCGGGAATTGAATGATTAAAGATTAACGATTAAATAAAATGTAATTGTTTACAATCAACTAATCAAATCATAGGTGAAAAGTATCGAATGCTTAGATCACCGAGTTAATAAATGTCAAAAACACATAAAGTCACCTAACATACGAAAATCCTCCATCCGGAGGAAACCATGAAGGAATTAGCCGCTCATGCTTGTGAATTGATCTTCAATCTTGATGTTGGAAGGCATGATTGATGATGGAATGGTGATTAGATGATTTGGAATGGTGGGAAAACTCAAGAGAAACCCTAAAATTCATCCCTTCAGTCGTACCACCAAGTTGGAATTAATCAGATTTTTTAACCCCTATGTTTTAACATATTTTTATTCAATTTTCGTAACCCAGCACCGTAGCTTACACCAGTCAGGCTGAAGCCGTAATCTACTGCAAACAGATTCTTCATAACACTGTTTTCTTCATAACTTCTTCATTTAAAGTCCGTTTTCCTCCCCGTTTGCGGCCACGTCTTCATATTTCATCCCTCTATCATACCATATCCCAAGATCTTCAATTCCACTCCACTTATTTTCCTTGAAACACGTCCAATCTTCGTGTTTAACCTACAACACATCAACTTCTCGTAGTTATTCAATTCCAAACATATAAACACATAAAAACTCATAAAGTTAACCATTTAAACATGTTAAACACCATTCAAAACCCATTCCATCAGTTAGTATTAAACAAGCCCTTCAACATTTCAAAGTTCATCTTCGCCAACATGAAAGAAAATCTCAGAAGAACAGGATCTCGTACATCTGGCAATAAATTCAATTCTGGATGTATCCGAGGTTCCTACAGATGATTATGAATGTTCAACATCCGAATCTTCCAAAGGCAGATAAAGACATTCTCAAGATTGATGCTATGCACTAACAGTCTTTACTGATATTCAAGGGTTTTTCCACAAAGAGATACGTAGAATCTGATCCTCCAAGGAAGATGTTTGGAGCCTTAGACAACCCAGAGTACGTCGCTCTTGCAAACGATAAATGGCGTCATGACAACAGCCAATCGGATGACGAAGAGCCAACGTTGAAAAAAGATGATGGAAGACAAGTTTGGGCATAAAAGTGATTCATCTGATAGCGACGGTGATAGTGATGGAGATGGTGGTGATGGTGGAGATGCTGGTGTTACAACAGCTAGTGCACCTGGTGCTACTAGTGCATCCGCTGCCGGTACAACTGGTGCTAGTTCCACTGGAGGTGATGCAGAGGATTCTGAGTCTGATGATAATCGACCAAAACCAGGATATGAGTTCTATCTTGACGAGTGTGGGGTTAGGAAGACACGTCGGATTAGACAGGAGGAGGATGCTGATTATGTTCCGTCTGATACTGAGGCTAAACGTTTCAAGAAAAAGGAAGCTGATGCTCGAAGGAAGAGAAAGAGCAGGAAGTATATTGGTGCTTCATCTGTACAGCCGACTGCGTCACAACAAGAAACTGTTCACGGAGCAGAAATGGATCCAAATCTTGGTCTCACAGCCGAAGAAGCTTCCACTATGATATCTTCTCCTCCGCGGTCAACAGAACCACCTCCTGTGGTTTCTTCAACAGTTGAAACGCCAACGGTTACACCACAAGCTGCACTTGCGTGCTCAATAGCATTCACTATTCGAGCAACTACATTTCAGCATAGCTCAGAACGCCGACAAAGAAAATTTTCTTAAATGCAGCCAGACGAAAAGGTAGATTTCTTATTCTCTCAATTGCAAGCTGCTGCAGGTCAGATCGATAGGCGATCGGTGTTCATGAACGTTACAAAAAGCGACATTATCAAGCAACAGTTGGAGATGAATACGTTGAAGTCCACTGTTGAGCATCAACAAGCTGAGATTAAACGCCAAGAAGCTGAGATTGAACAACTTAAGGTTGAGAATGCACGTTTAAAGGCTGCTGATGAAGAAAGAGAACATCATATACAACAAATGCGAGCTGCTGATAATGTTCGTGGTATTTATATAAACCGTTTGAAAGAAAGAAGCACTTTCTTTGTAGGGCTTGGATTCACATCATGTGCCCTTCGCTCACCCCTTTCAACTTGCTTCTTCAACGCGATTTCACGTTCTCGAGCAACATTTATAATCTCGGTAAGAGTCTCGTATTTTGAAGGAGTCATAAACTCCCTATACTCGGCGCTCAACATGTTATAGTAGTAGTATATCTTCTGTTCTTCGTTCGTTACCAATTCACTACAAAACTTCATCTTATCCATAAACGTCGCCGTAATCTTGTCTATGATCTCGCCCTTGTGCCAAAGTTTCATGAACTCTTCCTTGATTCTATTAATAACCGCCTTGGGACTGTGATGTTTAAGAAACGGCGTCTTAAACTCCTCCCATGTCATGGCCCTCGCCGCTTCGGCCCCTATTTCATTCTTTTTATTGTCCCACCAATCTTTGGCTTGACCTCTCAACTGACCTGTTCCATAAGCAACAAAGTCACTTTCATCACAATGGATCCTTCCAAATACTCCTTCAACGTCGCTCAACCATCTTTGGCATATTATCGGGTCAACCTCCCTGTTGTAAATTGGCGGTTTACACGCCATAAACTCTTTGTACGAGCATCCCTTACGTTCTCCCGATTTATCTTTTATAAGGTTGACACTATCTTCCAACCTTTTGACTCGTTCTTCGACAAGCGACAACACCGTGTTTTGAATTTTGTCTATAAACCCGGATAGACTACCTTCAATTGCCTTTCCCACTTCTTCGGCAATTATCTCTTTCATTTGTTCGGTGCTTGTCGGCACCGGATCATTATCGTTTCCTTTCGACATCTTGAAACTGAAATGTTTACATTAAACATTTCATTTATAACATTATTTGCTTTGGCTTAGCCAAGTGCGTGACTTGCTTTTACCGTTCACATTTGGTGCACTTTCCGGGTTTGAGTGTGTTAACACACCCTTCCCATGCACATTAATTTGCATCTCATTTCTTACATAAGATATAATCTACTAAAATGATGAATTAATTCTTACCAGACGATCAATCAAGCTTGAACCGAACACTTTGTTGACAACCTTAAGCTCTGATACCAACTTGTAACACCCGTCTTACTATTACTTGAATTTAATAAAATTTCATACGATTTATATAAAAGGTGTCTAGATTAGAACATAGTTACCAAAACAAAGTTCCAAGTAATCAAAACTAGTCAACAACGACTAGTTTAAAATATTCATGACCTGATTAGCAAATTGTTTACATTCAAAAGAAATAGAAACATTGTTTAACAAGGTTATGAAATCGCGGAAGCTTTAAAAGTTGTGTTCGGTTCTTCAAAAACTTGCCTGACCGTCGTCCGTATTCTTGCAATGCCTAGAAACTGAAATGTTTACATAAAAACTAGTATTAGAGTTCTTAGAAATATTACATAATCGAAACTACGATCAAAACGGATTCGATTAGCTATACTATGCAAAAATTTACAAAAATTTCCGGGCTCTACCGTAACTTACGGTATCTACCGTAAGTTACGGTAGTCACTTGATGATTCTGGTCTTCCGTAAATCAGTAGTGGTCCACCGTAAAGCCTTTGATCTCTACCGTAAGTTACGGTGGATACCGTAACTTACGGTAGTCACTGCAAGTTTATGTTTTGACTGATTTGTTTATAAAGCCCAAACCAAACTCTCGGATTTCTCATTCATACAAACCAACATGTTAAATTCTCGTATTCTAATATGTCGTTTATCAACAATAACAAAAGACCAATTTACTATATCACGAAGCATTCGCCACACATTAATCGATTATTCGACCCGTTTGGCTCATCTACGGAATCCTCCATTATGATGACTACCAACAAGTTGTAACCAATCCTGGTTTTATTAATCAATATAGCGAACATTATCGCTTTAAATTAAGACAACCTTTATTCTACAATTCACTATACTTATGCAAATTATCAAAGTTTACCTAATGTAACGAATCAAGTTACATACCTTTAGTGCACGCCCTTCAAACGCAAGTCGCCACCGGCTTGTCCGCTTGGAGCTCCGGTATCCTTTCCTATAGAGTTCAACCAAGACATGTTTAGAACTCTTTTCAATTCATAGTTCGCATATTTTGCCGAAACATCACAATCATGCGGTTTAACTAAAATTTTCAGATTTAAGCCTTCTTTGAGGCATTTATGCAAGCACTTTAAGGGCAGAAATTTACACAATATATTATCAAGTTCATAACTTGTCATATAGCCCTAAATTTCCATCAATTAAGCTTTCATATATAAGGTTAAACATTCAGATTTCAATAATCTCTTCCTATGAACCACATTACACTAGAATAATGCTCAAAACCCTAGTGTTCATCATTATCTTACAAAACCCATGAACCACCTTCAATGAGTTCATGAAATTTCCTGAATTTAGACATGATTTCACATGTTATTGTCTAGGTTTTATTCCTAGACACTATATCCTCCCTATTCTATCCAAATAACAAACATGCAACCTCTAATTTCGGATTTCCCAAATTCATGAGAATTTCAAACAGAGAATTAACATCAAATTTTACATACCTTACAACCCCCTTGCAGTGAGGATCACTAATCTCTGTACGGATTTCGTTTTGGATCAGTTTTGAACCTTCAATTTAGAAGTTTTGTGTGATTTAGGGTTTTGAAGAGCCTGGTCGCCCCTTTCCCTTTGTCTGGTTCGACCTCAACACACACCAGTGTGTTTAAGTTTTTAATTTTTTTTGTTTTAATATAATTAGTTTCAATTTTAACACTTTTGGCCCTCCAACTTTCATTCTTTAATTGTTTTAACTCTTTATCTACTCATAGGTGATAAACTAACTAGGTTAGTGTCATTACTAATTAGATTATTTTACTAATTTATTTGCAACTTAATTGCAAAATTTAAGAATTTGTATTTTCGGGATGTTACATTAATGAAATGAAAGCAGTAGAAGATGTTACTAATGATCAGATCCCCAGTGAACCCGAAACATCAGACTTAGAAAATCTTGAAGAGATTGTCTTTGAAGGTGATAATAACAAATCGACTTATGTGCGAGAAGACGGAACATAGTTCACTTCTTTCAATGAAGATTGGTTTAAAGAAAATGTGGATAACATCGACGAATAGTTGAAAAATCGTGATTCTGTAGATAACTCACCTGATGCGTTCACAGAATGGAGAAAACAGTTCCTGTCCAAGGTTACAAAGCCTACACCAGTTGAAGCTCAAGTCGATTACTTGAAATACGTTGAAAGAAAATTTGCACGGGAAGATACTTTGCTGGATGTTTGTCAAAGAAATCCATTGCATGGCCGTCAAACGTGAACACGGCATTCAGTATTTCAAATCATTGCTGAGCATTCTGTCTTTACCATTCTATGATGTTACAGCATTAACAAAGTTGGAACTGATTAATCGCTCAAAGTTTGAAGGAGCGACGTTGTTTGCTTGAACGTTGAAGATAAATCGGAGGATAGGCTGGAAAGACGAGTTATTTAAGCCACAGTTTCCTATTTATCAGCAGATAAAGTACACTTTGGATCCGTCAACCAACACGGCAAGATACAAGCTCGTTTATCAGGCGGCGAAGGTTATGGACAAGATCCCATTGATGCCGATGAAGCAGAACTTCTTGGAAAACAAGGCGTTATGGTGTTATGACTCTGATATGCACGAGGCCGTTATTGTGTTCAAAGATGATCAAGAGAATTTCCGCATGCTAGATCCGATGTGGATAGTGAATATGTCTGCGGCCGACATCAACAAGTTATTTCGACATGATATCTTTTATGAAGACAAGGACGCACACCAAGAGTTACGATTTCAACGCGTCGCTTGTTTCTGTTTTTATCGAGGGATACACGCCGGAAGCACCTGGTCCGCAAAGCACTGAAGACTCAAAGAGCGAAGACCAAGCAACAGACAAAGGGGAGTTTGTTGGTACATTTATGTGTCTGTAACTTTGTCTTGTTTACGTTATATGTTATAGGTCTTTTGTTATCGAGTCTGTTAGTTCCGTCAAGTCTACCTAGTAGGATATCCTCCTATTTTACTTGGTATGACATTTTGTCTCTGTAATTGTACTGTACGTTAACCATATGCTAGTGTGCATAGTGTTTACAAATAGTACGTTTTGTCTCATATCTTCTGTTTAAACACTTAGCAATATCTTCTGTCCTTGATTGATGTTTGACAAAGAATCAATCTTCGTCGAACACTATGCTTGGCGAACCTTTGAGTGTTCGTCGATGGGTGTGTGTGACGAAGAATCAATCTTCGTCACACATATCCTTCGTCACATAGAGGTTCGTTGAGGGACAGTATATATAGCTGGTTATGTTTAACAGTTAAGGTATCAGAGCATAGAGAGAAACTGAGAGTTTATCGTTCAAGCATTGTGTGTGTATGTTTGATGTTGTTCTCGTCCTTTTAATCTAAAGTGAATCTTTGGTTATCTGTTGTGTTATTTGCTATACTGTGTTTGGTTTGCATCGTCACGGGGATTCCGCACTTGTGATTGTGTTTGTGATAAACAAGGACTAGGTTTCGTATCGATCCTTCGAGGAAAACAGACCTACAACCATAATAGGAATGCAATCATGCATCATCAAATTTTGAATAAGATATGCTTAAAGGTGTGTTGTGTCTTTCAAATTGTAAGTCAAATTAACTTTATAATGGATGTGAAAATCAAAATGGCTAATAATATATTTGCGACATATTTCCAAGCGAGTACCGAGCAATCGCCAACGAGCGATCACCAACGGCCACGTTTATAGACAGATAACCGTCAACTTAGAATGGTAACTGTAGAGGAATGACCCTGTTTGGTCATTCCGGGTCGGTCAAACCACAATTAATGCATTCTAAATAGAAGGGATATTGTGGAAATAGGGGAAGGTTCAAATGAAAACCACTAGTTATTGTGAAAACTCGAAAACTAATTAAATTCATACCAATTTTGGTAATTTTTTATATATAAAAAAAAATTTCAAAAAAAAAAATTTTAGTGCACATGTGTATTATTACACATGACAATTTTTTTTTTTTTTTTTTGAAAAAAAGTTTTTTTATATATATAAAAATTGTATAAAAGAAAAAAAAAATTGGTGTGTTTTTTAGGCTTTTTTTAGTTAGTTTTCGAGTTTTCACAATAAAAGTGGTTTTCATTTGAACCTTTCCCTATATATTTCCATATATTTGTTAGATCTCCTAAAAGGGGCCAGATCCCCATGCAACTAAATCTCCGAGAATAAGAAAACCCTAAGCTACCAAAAAGTATAAATAAAGGACAGACCTCAAGGTAAAGATGTTGGTACACTTTATGTGGACGCGACTCGGTTCGGTTCGACTCGTTTAGGTTCGGCTCAAGACCGACGTCACGACATTCCTCCGTCGTGCGCCCAGAGTTTGACTCGCGAAGCACGAAGAGCCGCGGACCGTCGTTAGCCGCCACATCACCATGATGATGTCATGATGATGTCATGTGAAGACTTTTCAATGCATGGATTACATGTCAATGTGAATTAATGTGTTTTGAATCAATTAATTGCTTCTGCATATAACCTACGAATAACCTAATTAACCTAATCAATTACGAAGAACCCATGCCCAACACTCCACGAAGAACTTAGTTAATCAGTTCTGCGAAGAACCTGGTTAATCACTCTACCAAGAACCTTCTTCGTGATTAATTGTTTGCTGAAATGGAAACCACGAAGAACCTCATATTCTTCGTGGATATATATGTTTAGTGGGATAGTGACGAAAGACTTCGTCTTTCGTGGATCTACAGATGGGTTTGGGTATTTAAACAGAACTATGTAACAGAAGCAAGAGAGAGAGAGAGAACAGAGAGTTTATTTCAGAGAGTTTTATTGTATTTCATTGTATCATTCTGTAAACAATCTCTGTTGATAATCAATAAAAGTGTGTGATAATCGTTATATCTTTCTTGTATTCTATCTCTCGCTCGGTTTGTGTCTTAACAGGGATTCCGCACCTGTTTCGGGATCCGAAACAAGATCTCGTAGTTGTCCGACGATCCGTATCAGGACCTACAAGTGGTATCAGAGGGTAAGGCTCGATTTCTTGTTGAAAACCGAGTTACCGGTGTGATTTTCGAGTGGGTTTTTAAGTTTTTCTTGGTTAAAAATCAAAACCCAGTTGTGTTTCTTAAAAAAAAATCTGTTTTAGAGCTCGAAAATCTGATGTTATTATGATGTTGTTCTTGTTTAAAACTAGTTAATAAACGTTGGAGATCTTTGAAGGTACAAGTTGTTTTGAGTTTCTACGTCAAAATATGTGTTTGACAATTTTTCCGGCACCGGAAAACTCATATAGTTCAACGGAAAACTCATGTATTCATAGTGTTCTTCATAAGTTTTATGGGTTTGAGTTTCTGTTTGCATTATTGAAAACATTATAATATTATTGTTTAACAAAGTTGTCCAAAGGGTGTTGTCATGAAAACAGTGTCACCAGCTTGTGTCAGGATAAGGATAAGATTTTGTTGAAAAATATCTCATCTTCTGCAGAATCCAAGTCAACGAAAAACCACCGGTTCTTTGTCTGTTTTGAACCCCACGAGAAACCCAAAGTGATGAAGAACCTGTTTTTGTCTTACATGTGGTGAAGAACCTCTTTCGTCCTATTCATGTGAAAAGCCTTTTTCATCTTTGCTTTCAATCTTACGAAGAACTAGGTCAACATATCATATTCTTTAGTCAAAAAGATACAAAGTCTTTTGTCCTTTGTGTCTCTCACAAAAACCTTTTTCACAAATTAATTTTATAGCTCTTCGTGGACAGTAGTATTTCATGGTTTCACTTATATTTTTCTACAGAAGGTTTGCAAATCACTCTTAACAATTTCATTTTTGAGTTTTTAAGCAGGTATTCTTGTTCATACAACTAATATGAGTTCAAATTCGTGGGTGGAGTGATAGCTCGGAATTAAGTCAAGATCCTTCACAATGGGTAAAATCTTTAATGCCCAAACAAACGATTGCAGCTAGTCAATGGGCATGTGTTGCTAATCAAAGTCATAGCATTCAAAATCTTCTCATTAGCGAGAGTGAAGCTGGAAGAAACAATCGTCCGCCAAAGTTAAATCATATGAACGATTATCCGTCATGGAAAAGTCGTTTCCATACTTATGTTCTAGGGCAAAATACCGAGCTGTGGACGTGTTTTACTATGCCATTCAATGAAGCTCTCGAAGTAGCAGTTTCCAATCCAATTACCTTGGCGGGAATGGCCGAAGGTGATAAGAAGGCTTATGATCTTGAGAAGAAGGCCTTCGCTATCCTACCTCTACAAAGATATTCATAAGGATATTTATCATCAATTCGCTTATTCTAACTCTACAAAGAATTTGTGGGACATCTTGGAAACCAGAGGAGAAGGAAATGCAGCAACAAGAAAGGTCCAACATGATTTGTTAAAGAAAGATTTTGAAGGGTTTTTGTTCATTGAGAATGAAACACTTAGCGAGATGACTACTCGGTACTATCATTTTATTAGTGAGATGTACTCATACAAGGTCAACGCATCACAACAAGAGATGGTTATGCGTTTTGCTGAGGATTTACCTCCTAAGTGGAATCAATTCATTGAGTTGCTGAAGCACACTGGTGTTTTGAATGTGAGTAGCATTTATGAATTCGTTCAGAAGCTAGAGAACAAAGATGAAGAAGAAATCCAAAAAGCCTAACGAATTCCAGTTCCACAAAATCCAGAGATGTATTTTGGAGGTTTTAACAAGGGTGTGAGTACAAGTCAGCAACCAAAGCTTTAGACAGCATATGTATCGAATGCAAAACAAGCCTTTGATCCAAGTGCCTATTTCCCTAAACCACAAGTTGTTGCACCACAAAACCAATTACCACAACCCCAATTCGATTCAAGTGCCTATTTCCCTAAACCACAAGCTGCTACACCACAAACCCAATTACCACAACCCCAGTTCGATCCAAGTGCCTATTTCCCTAAACCACAAGCTGCTGCACCGCAAACCCAATTACCACAACCCCAATTCGATCCAAGTGCCTATTTCCCTAAACCACAAGTTGCTACACCTCAACCTCAATTCGATCCAAGAGCTTATCAAGCTTTATATGGTAACAAATTTCAACCTTCCAACCTAAACACCGTCAGACTTGATACATCACATCTATCTTAAGGTAAGTGTGGAAGTTGCCAAAGAACACATGGAGCTTCTAAACACCTTGGTGAGTTCTTACTGCGGATTGATAGCTGGACATATTGGCAACATTAATCTAAACAGTGAGGACTACTCTTAAATTGATAAAGATGAGATGGAGTTGATTGATATCAAATGGGCGTTTGCAAGTGCTATGAGGAGAGCAAAAGACTTTATGGAGAGAATGGGAAGAACTAATCTGGAGAGCAACAAGGATACTCCATATGGTTTTGACAAAAGGAAGGTTACTTGTTTCAACTGCAGAGAAAAGGGGCATTTTAAAAGGGAATGCACGAAGCCTCCACAGCAAGGGAATCAGTATCCTTTCAACAAAAATCAAGTTGCTAACAACGAAAGAGCAATTGTTCCCGCAAACAGAGCTTTAATTGTTCAGATAGATGAAGGTTGTGATTGGTCTGTTCAGTTTGGAAACAATGGTGGAGGAGGCACTACACTCTATGCCGAAATTGCAAAGAAAGACAGTGATGGAGAATCTTCCAGAAATGATGACAGTTCATGGGATAGCAGCAGTTCAGATGAAGCAGGATCGACTTCAAGTGAGGTTCAATCTGAAGATGTTGATGTTGAGGTAGATGATGTGATTACTGAAACTGAATCAACGGATAGCGACGAAGCAGCTTTGGAGCATGAAACTAAAAGGTCATCTGATGAGTTTTCCAAGCATCTCTCATCAAGCGGATCTTCCACTCTTCGTGCAGCATTCATGGCTCGTTTGGATTGCCAATCCAGTCAGGTAAGTTTCGATAAACCTATCTTGTCTAAGTGTTTTGAATGTATAGTTTTAAAGGGTAAATACTTAGAGCTAGAGGGTAAATTTGATCACACCAAGAAACATCATCAAAGTATGGTTGTTGATTTGACAAAATGCACTGAGGCAAACACAGCTCTTAAGAAAAACGAAAAAGAATTTAAAACAACAATTGAAACCTTAAGGAAAGATGTTTCTGAGTTAACAAAGATTGTTTTTAGAAAACAAACTGCGATTAACAATTACATTAACACGCTTGAGGAAACAAAGAAAGAGTTGGCATGTGCAAAGTGTGAATATGATACAATCAAACTCAAGTTGGAGAGTTATTCCAACTCGAGATATGTTTTGGATCATATTATTGATGTTCAAAAGAAAAAGGGTGACGTAAAGTGTATTGGTTATAAGGCTTGTCCTCCCCCGGTTAGACACAACTACACCAAAATGCCTAATGATGAGGATATGCCCCATTTTGAACCCACTGTTCCTTTAGATTTTGATGAATTTACAACTGGTCTAGGGTTCACTAAGGGCGCATCCTCAAGTCAAAGTCAACCGGACAAAGTCAATGGTTCCAAATCCGAAATTAATCAGAGTCCTCCCATTGTTGAGGATTGTAATAGTTCGGACGATGAGTCGGATGAGGACAAACCTAAGCAGTCAGAGACGGTTACAAAAGAGGAGAATATACCTCTCGAAAATCACATTCTTTGTGATCCTTCCACAAAACCGTTTGTGACCGCTACAGTCAAGTTTGTTGAATCTTCATCTGCGAGTTGTGAAAGCATGAACTTGCTTTACACGTTGATTGGATCTGATAAAATATATTCAGATAAGGATTTCCCAATCAAAAATGTCAATCAATCATTGATTGATAAAGTTTTCAAGGATTCTACTAGTAAGTTTTTGGGAAATTCGAGCCCAAGAGTTTTAATAACTCAGTGTACTCTTATCCCAAAATCTGAAGTTAGAAAGAAATACGGAAATCAAAAAGTGCCACCACAAAACAATCAACGAAAGCAAAATCACGCTACCCAGGGAAAGGGAAAAGGCAAACAAAGCCAAAACCAGAAAAAGGTTAAGACGGTGAACTTCGTGAAATCCCGAGGGACTGATAAAATTTAAACTTTCGAAAACAAATACAATACGGATTTTGTTAAATAAAGTAAAATTTTGAAAAGAAACAGTCAAAACAATTACACACAACACACAAACGGTTGTGATGTAGCACCAAGTACCTCAAGATCATGAAGTTCATCATCAAGCTCTTATAGTTATGATACTCCGAGGTTTGTTGAGCGGAGATCATGCTTTGAATGTTGTGAGTTTGGACACATTGACAAGAATTGTCCATATCTCACCAAGGGAAAGGCAAAGGTTGAAGCCCCCCATGGTAACAATTACCATAAAAGATTTGTTTCACCAAAACAGGACCCTCATCTTGTTAAACAACAACAAGTGAAACAGAAAAAAGAAACAAAGAAAAGAAGTTGAAAAGGCTTTAAAACCGGAGGTTGTCCAAACACAGTCTGTTAAATCAGATGTTAGAAAACATAAACAAATTTGGAAACCAAAAACGGTAACTGTTTCAGGGGGAGCTCAATCTATTCCGAATCATCAAGAAATCGAAGTTACAATCCTCGATGATGTCGTACGACCCAAGTCAATGAAGGCATGGGTCCCCCTCTCAAACTAATCCCTGAATGAGTGTGCAGGATGTTCTAGGAGGAGCTATTGATTGTCCTAGGAATGTTGATAGTGCAGCGTCCATGCACAAGATTGGCGACATGCGGCTCCGAAACATCATCATATCTAGGAGTTGTTTCCTTTGATGGAGAGAGAAAAAGAAAAGAAGAATGTCTGATGAAAGAAATTGAAAGCTTCGACAAAATGAAAATCATTCGAAAGTTTGATTGTTAAAGGCTTTGAATGGGTCCCCAGGATAGATTCAATCAAAATGTACGCACCTGCAGCACGTCTGAAGTTCAAAATCAACAAGATGAATGTGCAGTGTACATTTCTCCACGGTGTAATTGAAGAAAATGTGTTTGTTGAACAAACCAACCGGGTGTGCGCCTTGGCATGGATTGAACAACCGCACACTACTTCTCAAAGAGAAAGTCAAAGACCTTCGCTGGTGCAATGTGGAAGACCAGCCGGACCTGGAGGTTTCTGATCTTGTTGCTGTGAAGAGATTTCTCGGTTAATTGAAGTAGCTGAAAAATCAACCTTGAAATCCACACCGGGTGGATATCCAGTTTGGGAGAGCACTCAGATTCCTTGCATGCACGAAGCAATTGCAGGATACGGTTTTGAACTTCTAATCTCTCTTATACTTGTCGATATTTAACCTGCTTTATGAATTATTATCATCTCGTACAGCACTCTTTGGCCAGACACGTTGATCTCAAATATCACCTCACACGTGATTGTTTCAATATGAAACTCGTCAATGTTGTCATGGTCCGCACCGAGTACCAACATGCTAACTCATTTTTCCAAAATTCGATAAAATCATTTCTGATTAAAATTTGGTAAACGACATTGAGGTAAAACATGAGTTAACCGAAATCTGGAAATCGTTTTTGTGAATATTTTTTCTTAGAAAATCCAAAAAGATGTTTTTCAATGTTTGAATTTACTTTTTGAATTTTAGGGGGAGTAAATCCAAATCCGAAAAATTCAAAACGTTGCAAAACGGCCAAAAAGGACAAAAACGATAGAAAATCAAAAATGAGTTTCCTGACAAGAAAAAGAGAAAATGATAGTAAATCAGTGGTCTGTCGAAACCGCTTCGAACTGAACTTAAAATGAAAAATGATAAGTAGCTCTATATTCGATGTATCGGTAGGCTCACAATCATTTTAAAGTGTGCAGGGCGATATAAACCTAAATCGACTGAAGACTGTGTGGGAACCACTCATTGGCATATGGTCTTGGTACCGAAATTTCGTTTGATAGATTGCCGAGGTTCTGAGATATGCGGTCTTTATGCTGTCTTATCATCTGGGTATCATGGTTGTTTCTTTTAACGAAAAATAATGGAGACGAAGTCTAGATCTTCCATGATACCATACATACGTGTACATATTGCATACGACCTCAATAAGTGATCAACAATCACATGTCCAAACAAAATAAGTGATAATATATCACAGCTTTCTTGCGGGAGTCAAGTTCGTCTCTTTGTCTGTACGTTGGTACTAACCTGTTCATGGACTTGCTCCTGTGCCCTCATGCATCTGAAATTCAAGTTCCTCATCAATAAGTAATTTTATCACATAGGGCTTATTTTCAATTCAAAAATAAGTGAGTATCTCACACCTTTTTATACGTCAAAACAGATGATAAGCGGTATACTCACCGGTAAGATGAACTCTCGTGCATACCTTGCTACGGGAATGTGTCGTGTGTGGATGAACACCGGTCGGTAAGTATAATTCATACCTTAACGTATCCCCTAACCATGATTACGTCTGATAAGTTGAGCTTATGTGGACAACAATACCGATTATCGTTATAGGATGCTTATTTAATGTTAACTAATTGAACAACAAGAGTGTTTTGGCGTGACCGTACACTGATATGATTCTCTTACCCTCGAAACTCGCAAAAAGAATGTCTTTAAATTTTTATTTACATTCCTCCGTTTCCGCATCGCTGTATATATTTATTTATTACTTTATGTCTTTACATTTGAAAAATGAAAAATTACAAAAGATTTTAGGTGTGTTTTAATCTAAATTTTATAAAAGCCAAAAAGATTTTGCGTCTAATTTATTTTTGATTGACCGGTGTTGGAACTCGAGTCTATCCTACCCCAAAATCCTGATTTTAAGCCGGAAAACAATTGCACCTTCATAAACGTTCGAAGTTAATAAGATTTGAAAGTTAAAGGATTAAAATTGATCAATTTTTAAACTTTCAAACTGTTGTCGGTCGGTGTTTGATTGAGAGTCGGTCTCATATGTGTCGTTTGTTTAATTTGTCTATATTCCAAGAGGTTGTTCTCATTACGTGTTTAGCTCTGTTGCATGTGCAGATGGTGCATTCGAACCAGCTAAAAACAAAGAGAACGTCTCAGATGACAAGCCATAAAGTGAAGACACGTCATTGATGCAATCAGAAGATCATGATGATCGAGTTACAGCTGATCACTCATCAACACCAAAAGGATCCAAAAGTATTGAAGATCAAAAGATTCGCGAGCTTCATTTAAGGGGGAGTTTGTTGATACACTCCCTGTTTGTGAAATGTGAAGACCTTTAAAAGACCCGACAATGTGAAGAACGAACCATCACGAGCAGCGTCCAAGGGGGAGTTTGTTGGTACACTTTATGTGGACGCGACTCGGTTCGGTTTGACCCGTTTAGGTTCGGATCAAGACCGACGTCACGACATTCCTCCGTCGTGCGCCCAAGAGTTTGACACGCGAAGCACGAAGAGTCGTGGACCGTCGTTAGCCGGCATAGCACCATGACATCACCATGTTGATGTCATGATGATGTCATGTGAAGACTTTTCAATGCATGGATTACATGTCAATGTGAATTCATGTGTTTTGAACAAATTAATTGCTTCTGCATATAACCTACGAAGAACCTGGTTAACCTAATCAATTACGAAGAACCCATGCTCAACACTCCACGAAGAACTTAGTTAATCAGTTCTGCGAAGAACCTGGTTAATCACTCTACGAAGAACCTTCTTCGTGATTAATTGTTTGCTGAAATGGAAACCACGAAGAACCTCATATTCTTCGTGGATATGTATGTTTCGTGGGATAGTGACGAAAGACTTAGTCTTTTGTGGATCTGCAGATGGGTTTGGGTATTTAAACTGAACCATGTAACAGAAGCAAGAGAGAGAGAGAACAGAGAGTTTATTTGTATTTCATTGTATCATTCTGTAAACAATCTCTGTTGATAATCAATACAAGTGTGCGTTAATCATTATATCTTTCTTGTATTCTATCTCTCGCTCGGTTTGTGTCTTAACAGGGATTCCGCACCTGTTTCGGCATCCGAAACAAGATGTTGTAGTTGTCCGACGATCCGTATCGGGACCTACAAAAGACATACAATAACTCTCTCTCTCTCTCTCTCTCTCTATCTCTCTCAACACAATTATTCCCACAACTCATACTTATTCTCACGCTGGATGGTGGTTACAAGAATAACGCATTTCTGTAACGAGTACTAACGGTGTATTCTTTTGTAGATCGGAGTTCTGGTTACTTCCCATGGGAGCATCCACCTTAGGGACGTATCTCAGGTCACGTTTCTACAGTAACAATTATAAATTTTGTAAAATAATTGATTTAAGTTTTATTAAAATCTCTATTGGGGATTATTCTGTAAGAAAAAAAATGAATTCAAAAATAGTGGAAGAAGAAATAATAAATATCAAGTTCAAGAAGATATGTCTTCTAAGTAATAGTTATTGTTAATTAGGTTTGAATTTATGTTTATTGATTTGTTAATATATGGGTGTGCCTATTGGTACACCAAACCCTAGCAAAATTAGGGTTTATCTACGCTGCGTATAGGTCAATATGCAGCGTATAGGGTTAACACTATACGCAGCGTATTGACCTATACGTTGCGTAGATAAACCATGGACCTCAGTGCCTGATAACCAATCATTGCACAGAAAACAAGGTGTGTCTACGTTGCGTATAGGTCAATACGCTACGGATAGTGTTAACCCTATACGCTGCGTATTGACCTATACGCAACGTATATAAAACATCTGAAAATTTGGGGTCATTTTGGTAGGTTTGAAGCATCAGATTTTTACCAGGTTTATATACGCTGCGTATAGGTCAATACACAGCGTATATAACCTTCCAGAATTTTGTTTCAACATTCGGCCTACTTGTGATATAAATTATCACCCGGTTACAACGTTAACTCGCTTAAAATATATAACGAGTTAAAAATATATAATGTTTTTTTATTATTTAGTCGACGTCGTCGTTAATTTATTTAGTCGATGTCGTCGAAAAGCGTATAATGTTAAAATTTTGAAAAGCGTATATACGGATAACTTTAAAATATTATAGCTTAAATAAGTGGAAATACCCGGGTACTGTTCGAATATGTTAAACCGTTTACAGCAAAAGTTTTATATGTACACCAAAAGTTTGATATATATACAAGAAAAGTTTGTGCATACATAACAAAATGATAAAATAATAAAATACTATGGCTGCTGCTCCTGCTGCTGCTGATGCTGATCCCATTCCGCATCCGTAATGAAGGGTCGTGGAAGTAACCCGTCATGCTGTCGACGCTCCTGCAGCTCCGCAGCCACCCACTCCAACAGATAGTTGTTCCTTTCAACGTACCGAAGTAGCCGCTGATGTGATGGGTCAGGACCGGGCCAAACATGTCGTGGGAACTGAGGAGCCCCGGGTGGTCCACGCGGATGTGGTGGTTCCGGAATGACGGCGTCCGGCTCATGTGGCTCCGGCATCTCTGGATCGGGCAGGGGAAATACCGGAGCGAACTGTGTCGGCAGATGTGTAAGCTGGTATTGCGTGCCGTCCAAATTCTTAAACCGCTTCCCGCATGGGAAGTCTTTGGTAACGTGCATTCCGGATAATGTGTTCCTCCCCATCCGCTTCGGCTGTGCCGCCGGGCCTACATGGTCGCGGTCATTCTCCGGATGATAGCCCAACGAAAGGGGTATCCTAGTCACGTAGGTGCCGCCGAATAACTGTTCGCGCTCCTGTCGATGATGCGCGGAGGCGAAGTACTGCGCCAACCCGTAGGCGAGAGCGCACGGCCTCTTGTATAAGAGGCAATATAAGAAAAACAAGTCACCACTGGTGCACCACTCCCGGCTTTTGTTTCGAGCAGTGATCGAAGTGGAAATCATTTTGTGCAAATACCTGCACAAAAGGAAACCAGTCAGTAACTAATAATCAGACCACATCGACTAAGATCGTCATTAAATTATATTTTTTTATTATTTAGTCTACGTCGTCCGTAAGGCGCTTACGGGCCTAACGAGCGTCGAAACTAAGTTCGTCGTTAAAATATATTTTTTATTATTTAGTCGAAGTCGAACCGTAAGGCGCGTAGGTCCCTAACGAGCATCGAGACTAAGTTCGTCGTGAAAATATAAAACGACGATCTTAGTGTCGACGCTCGTTAGGGACCTACGCGCCTTACGGTTCGACTTCGACTAAATAATAAAAAAATATAAATTTTAACGACGAACTTAGTTTCGACCCTCATTAGGACCGTAGGCGCCTTACGAGCGTCAAAACTAAGATCGTCGTTAAATTATATTTTTTTAATTATTTAGTCGAAGTAGAACCGTAAGGCGCGTAGGTCCCTAACGAGCGTCGAAACTAAGATCGTTATTGAGCTCTGCTACAACATCGACTTCCTCGTCTTCCAGTTTACACGGGAGCAAGTCAAGCTTACGCCAGAATACATCTATGTCGTCGAGTTATATCATACGCCCTGCACAGTTAAGTTAATACGGTGTGAGAAACAGCTAAATCGTACAAAATAACAAAAGGTTTGTAGTTTTAATATTTTTTACCTGTACGTTTGTAGTTTTCCAGCCTACAAGCACACGGCAATCCACAGTTAAGCCACATATGGCAACCACATGATGCGTTAAGTTTCCACAACACCTCCAGCTTCCTCAGTAGCTCTTTTGCCAGCAAATCAAGTGCTTTATGGGAAACCTTTCCACGTAGGTTGTCCAACAGTGGGTGTCTATGGTGGTTCATCGTTTTTTCGATGCTCTCGGTGAAACTTTTTTGTATTTCATCGTACTAAGTTTCAACTATATCAATGACACATCTTGCTATTCGCTCCAATGAACTCCCGCGCGTAATGTATCTTTTTAAATTTGCGTGCTGGCTCTCAACTCTGTTGGTAGTGCACTGACCAAAGTTGTGACACTTATCGGTCCACGCATAAACGAACATTTCTTTATAGTCTTTGAGCCAGTTTTCGTAGACGTAATCAAAGACACCTGCAAAAATAAAATAATGAAATGTAAAAGCGTGTGTAAAATATAATAGATTGGGTGAGTTGTTTGTTGAAGGAACACTTACTTTCTCGGTTGGCAACCACGAGTCGGTTATACATTTTCTCCAAGTTGTACTTGTACATGGGCTCTGAAGTAGATTCGCACACTCTCCGCCAGTACGACATAAATTTCCCCCAATCTTCTTTATTGAACCCTTGCTTGCAATGTCTACTTATATTTTGTTCGATGTGAAAGTGGCATAGAAGCCTGGTTGCGTTTGGGAATACTTTAGCACACGCATTAATTAGGGCAAGCTCTCTATCCGTGACTATCACACGCGGCATCATACATTCATGCAACATTGACTTGATCCGCTCAAGCACCCACACGTAGTTACCCCTTCGTTCTTTGCAAATAACGGCATGTGCGATACAAAAAGACTTGTTGGTCGACGTTAAACCCACAACCTGGACAAATGGCATGTTGTAGATGTTTGTTTTGTAGGTCGCGTCGATCAACGTCACGTGCGGGAATGCACGCCACATAGTGATTGAATAAGGATGAACAAAGAAAATCTCTGTTACGACATCTTTTTGGGTTCCTGTCGGGTGTCGTAAATGAATCGGTTGTCATGCAGCATAGGAGTCTTTCCGTCCATCAGTGTCGCTCTAATTTTTTGTACCGCATTTTGCACGTCTTTCTGAACATGCAGGCTGTCGGGGAACTACTTTCTTAGGGTTTGAAATATGATACGTGGCTCCATGTTTTGAGCAGTTAGCTGCTCCACTAGCTTGTATTCGACTTCAGTAAATCTTCGCACAAAAGCGTGGCCCAACAGACTCGTCGTAGGTTCGTGGTTATGGTTCGCGTTGTCCACTTTTAACTCCCACGTGTCATTCGTCACGTCCCGGATGGCATGAGTAATGAAAATGGGCAACCGATTTTTTTGCTACCAGCTTTCCTAACTGTTGCTTTACTACGGTGCTCACCACTACGGTCGCACACAAGCTATACCATCCCAGTAGTACCGTCAATATTTTTCGATCGACGGGTAACAATTACGTAACCATACTCCTTTCCCGTTTCTTGTTCCCAATTCTTCAAATCAGTTGGAGACATGAAACACTAAAAAAAAGTTACGTTAATAATAATAACAACAACAACAACCACAATAATAATAATAATAATAATAATAATAATAATAATAATTATAATTATAATATTTTAACAATAGTAGTAATAATAATAATAATAATTATAATTATAATTATAATATTTTTAACAATAATAACAATAATAATAATAATTATAATTATAATATTTTTAACAATAATAATAATAATAATTATAATTATAATATTTTTAACAATAATAATAATAATTATAATTATAATTTTTTTAACAATAATAATAATTATTATTATTATAATTATAATATTTTTAACAATAATAATAATAACAATAATAATAATAATAATAATAATAATAATAATTATAGTATTTTTCACAATAATAATAATAATAAAAATAATAATTATTTTAATGTAATACCTCCTTTATTTGAAACGGATTTTCCCGGGGTAGATGGTTCATAATCATCATAAAGTGGTGTCTTACTAGGGGTGTTCATCGAATCGAATATCGAATTTTGAATTATTCGAATAATTTTTACTTTCCCTTGAATTCGAATTCGATTCGTATTCGATTAAAATATACCGAATTCAATTCGAATTCGTATTCGAATAAAAAACCAAATTCGTATTCGATTAAGAAATCGAATTCGAATAAATTCGATTTGATTCAGATTCTTTTAAAACATGTAAAAAACTTTCAAAAGGAAACATAAATTTTAAAGCAGCCATAAAGCACCATATCAAATTAAAAAGTTCTAAATAAAGAACCATAAGTCTAAAACTCCAAACAAAAGGTCGGGAATAACCACTCCACACTACAAGTTATATTTTCAGGGTTAGAAATCTATTGATAGATTTGTTACTTAGGTTTAGTTATGAGTCATGTAGTGGGTTTGGCAATGGGTAATTTTAATACTTGAAATAAATTTTGAAAATAATTTATAGTATAGCCCAATAAAAGTTATATATGTATTATATATAAAAATAAAAATGTGTAATTTTAATTCGAATTTCGAATCGAATCGAATTTGAAATTATAAATTTGTATTCGATTTACTTTACTCGAATTGAATCGAATTCGAATTCGACTTCTTACAATCGAAACGAATTCTTGATAATCGAATCGAATTTAATCGAATTTCGAATTTTTCGAATTCGAAACAAATTCTGAACACTCCTATGTCTTACGGGGCTCATAACCATATCCAATGTATTCTTCGTATCCACGTTAGCCTCCGTATCCACCGTATCCACCTTCACCCCATATCTATCGTATCCACTGTATCCACCTCCACCCTCGTATCCACCGTATCCATCTTCTACCCCGTATCCACCTTGACCCCCGTATCCACCGTAACCTCTGTATCCACCTTCACACCCGTATCCCCCGTGTCCCACGTAACCCGGATACGATTGATGCGTCGGGTAATATGGTTCATCAACAGGTGCATTCTCGGCACCGTATCCACTTTGTTGCACGTACGGAGATTCATACCCGTATTCGTAATCCGGATACACTTGATGCGCCGGGTAATTTGGTTCATCAACTGGTGGAGTGGGAGTCTCGTTTAAGTCTGGCAACTGTGTTTTTTATCAACATGGACTGTAGGTCCCGAAATCTGAGGATCGATAACGAACCGAATCACTTGTTTATAGTAAACACGGTTACGTGTGCGGAATCCACGTAACTATGCCAAATCAAACATATAAAGCAATAATAACAACGGATTAATCAATGATACACACTCGATTGATTAACGGGATGAGAACCGATTACAACTGATACAAACACAGTTCAGACAGAATTTCGGCAGAGTTTTGTTACTATGGTCAATATCTCATCTCTGGTTCATAATGAAACAGAATGATGTTTATATAGTCCCTGGGCCAAGACATCGACGAAACACAAGGTGTTCGACGAATCTGAACATGGGCCAGACATTGGGCCTGAAACAGCCCAGTACATGACGAATCAAGGTGTGATTCGTCATGACCTTCAACGAAACAGAAGTTTGAACACTGGTCTGTTTCGCCATGATGTGTTCCGACGAAACAGATCTGTTTCGTCGAGGACTGCAATTGTTGTGGTTGTTTCTGTTAACAGACAGCAACAACAGCAACATATAAACATAGTAATGACCAAACTACCCTTAAATGCAACATGCATTGTTCATTATACTTTACATATCAAAAGAGACAAACAAGTTGTACACAAGTAGATAGGAGGATATCTGACTTGGTCAACATAACATACAGACTCGATAATTAATAAAAGACCATACAAAATACATCGTTAAACAAGACTAGTCACAGACACTAAAAATGCATCAACAAACTCCCCCTTGTCTGTTACTCGTCTTCGGTCTTCTAATCTTCCATTAGTGTTGTTCGGACCACGAATTGCCCAAATGTATACCCCTGTAGTAGCAAAAACACGCTACTCGCTGAAACTTTAAAGCTTGACGTGCATCCTGATCTTCATAGAAAATATCATGACGATATAATCTGCTAATATCAGCTTCAGACATGTTGACGATCCACATCGGGTCCAACATCCGGTAATTAGCACGATTATCTTTAAACACAATTACAGCTTCATGAGTATCCGAGTCGTAGCACCACAATGCCATGTCTTCAAGAAAATCCTGCTTCATAGGCATCAATGGGATTTTATCTTCTACCCTCGGAGGCTGGTACACAAGTTTGTATCTGCAGGTGTTGGTGTCCGGATCAAGAGTAAACTTGATCGGTTGATAAACAGGAAATTGTGGCTTATATGATTCATCTTTCCAGCCCGACTTCTTGTTTACTTTCACCAGTCGTTCAAACAAAGTAGCACCATCGTATTTTGCACGATTGATAAGCTCAAGCCTTGTCAACGCAGAGACATCATAAAATGGCAAGGAAAGAATGCTCAGCAGTGAATTGAAATACAGAATTCCATATTCACATTTAATAGCAATGCAGTGAATATCTTGAACAAACATCCAGCACAGAATCCTACCACTAGGCTTTGCCTTTTCAAATTGCAAATAGTCTACTTGAGCTTTTTCAGGTACAGGCTTGGAGACTTTAGATAAAAACTGTTTTCTCCATTCAGAAAATGCATCTGTATCTTTTTCAGACGAATTACGATTCTTCAAGTGCTCGTCTATGTCATCAATGTTTTCTTTCATCCAATTTTCATCAAACGATGCAAATTCAGTACCATCTTCTCTAACATACTTTGATTTTGGTGCTTCACCTTCAAACACAATCTCATCAATCTCTTCAACATTCGTTGTATCAGTCTCAGTAGACATTTGGTCTATCTCAGCATCATCTATTTCTCTCATAGACTCTAAAATACTCAATTGCTCCTGAGAAAGATCTTCTATCAACTCTCCTTCTTCAAGCAACTCTCCTGTAACTGGATGAATAGCTTGTAGAGCAATATCAGCACTGCTTACTATAGAAGAAGTACCTTCTATCTGTTGAACTTTTCCAGTAGAAGTTCCCTGAG
The DNA here is from genome assembly GCA_030545235.1 of Helianthus tuberosus. NCBI lineage: Eukaryota > Viridiplantae > Streptophyta > Magnoliopsida > Asterales > Asteraceae > Helianthus > Helianthus tuberosus. The sequence continues at coordinate 32,309,596 of CM060352.1, read as the reverse complement.
ATGATTCGACAACGGTAGGTTGAACAGTAACAACGTCAGAAGAAAGTGCGATTGGCTGCTTCTGTGATGTACCAGAAGTATCAGGATTTCCTTGGTCTTCCGTATCATCATCCTTTTTCTTTAGTACCTCTTGTTTTTACAATAATAGTCCCACAGAATAGCAAGCCTTCTCTCTTTCTCTTCATCAACAGCCTTTAAACGAGCATTTTCAGCTTTAAGCAAATCAATTTCAACTTGTTGTCGCTCTATTACTGTTTGTTGTTGACCAACAGTTGACTTCAATTTGTTAATTTCCACTGATTGTTTAAGTTGATCATGCTTTGTGAGATTACCAAAATGAGATTGCCTTTGAAGACGATCAGCAGCCGCTTCAAGTGTAGAAAATAAGTATGTGATCTTTTCATTTTGAGAAAATCCGGAAAAAGTCCTATGACGTTCAGCACTGATTTCCGAAGTAGTTGCTCTGATTGCTGAAGCCATAGATCTTACAGGAACTGCCTGAGGAATAACAGATGGAGTAGCAGCAGCTGAGGTAACAACTGGAACAACTGGAGTTTCTGTAGCTGAAATAACTACAGGAGCTTCAGGCTCCTGAGGTACAGATTGTACAGGCTCCTGAGGAATAGATGAAGACTCTTGAGGCACCGATTTCCGAGTATAAGTACTCAAATATCTCCTAGACTTCTTCTTTTGTACTTCAACAGCTTTCTCTGCTCTTCTTTTTGTTCTTCTTTCACCTTCAGGATCCTCTGGAACATATTCTGGATCATCCTCTGTTCTAATCTTTCAATACCTTCTTACTCCACGTATATCGATATACATTTCGTAACCAGGTTCAACTATATGATCACTAGAACTCGAATCAGTTCCATCATCACCACTTGCTGATGAACTACTATCTGATGTACCAGAAACAGCACCTTTGCTTGATGTACCAACAGCACCTGCATCACCTGCATCACCACCTCTATCACTTTCTCCACTACTTTCATCATCATCACTACCAGACTCATCTGAATCAACTGGGTCAGGACCAAATTTTTCTATCCTTAACCTTTCCAACTCAGGTTCTTCATTGTCAGATTGGCTATCTTCATGACGCCATTTGTCATTTGCAGGAGCAACATAATCAGGATTCACTAGTGCGCCAAAAAGCTTCCTTGGAGGAACACTTTCTGTGTATCTTTTGGCCGCCATAGTCTTGATTAGCCGTAAAGAGTTGAAATTCATCGCCTCTATTTTCAAAAGATCATTTTCAGCTTTAGGAAGGTCTGGATGCTGAACATTCATAATCATTTGCAGAAACCGTGGATACATCCAAAACTTGTTCCCGGTGGTTCTACTACCAGTCCTTGTCATATTCTCTTTCATGTTGCTGAAAATATACTTTGAGATGCTAAACGGTTTGTTTAACACCAAAGCAACCATGAAACCAACTAGATCATCTCCAGCCATATCATATCCAGATCGTCTATTGCTGAGACACTGAATAAGAACATGCAATAAAAACTTGTATCGTAATGGAAGATCACCTTTGTTGATTTGTTTGACGAAAAGATCTCCTTTACACTTCATCCTTAGCAAACAGCCTCGTGAACACATGATTGGTATTGAATATGGAGCATTCGGTTGATCTTGTAATTGAAGAACTTCATTCAATATCTCCGGAGTAACAACAACATACAGATCATTCACACGACCTCTGATAATTTCCTTTCCATCAATTTTGACGACGCTTGCAGAATCCCAGAATGCTTTAATCAGTGATTTGTAGACGGGCGTCGAGTATGTAACAGCATGATTGATACGTGACTCCCTGATCCACTTCGTCATATCTTTAAATTCAGTGAGCTTGTCTTCCGGATCCAAATATGCAACTTGATTATGACGTTTCTCTGACATAATCTCCTCTTCAGTTTTGTTTTCTTTCTTTATAGCCTTCTTGCGTTTTCCTTTTTCTTGCGGTGCTTTAGGAGCCATCTGTACATAAAAAATGTCCAGAATAAGTCACATTTGATATAACATTGCATTTAAACATGTATGGATACACTTTCATGTATTCATATAACAGATAACTTATCAAACAAGTCTACTGTGAACAAACAGCAACATCAGAAAACTGCTAAGGCATGTACGACGAAACAGAAGATCAACGACGAAACAGAAGGTTGAACGACGAAACAGAGGGTTGACCATTGACTGGTTTGATTCGTCGACTTTTTGATTCGTCGAGTCTATTTCGTTCCTTTTCTGATTCGTGATCTTTGATTCGTCGTTTGATTCATCATATGTTTGATTCGCCATATGTTTGATTCGCCGAAATTAGGGTTAAATTTGATTCGACAATTTGGGGGTTTTGTGTTTCGCCGTTTTGTGGTATAAACAAGGAAACAAATAAAGACACAAACACATTCAGTATCATTATTCATACCCAAACCATTTATAAACACCCATAAATGATTTCCGAACAAAAACCCTTGTAAAAACAGTGAATAGCTTAAACAAAAACAAACCCCTGTTTTTGTTATAAAAACCCACTTTCAAATCAAAGCAAATCAAACACATAAACCTAAATCTATCAAATTCAGAAGGAAAAACACAAAACATGCAACATCAACACATATTTAATCAAAGAAAAACAAGGTCTCAAAGGGGTCTCTGAGGGTTTCGGATGAAAATCCGACGGTTCAAAGTGTTCGGAATGTGAATCAGAACATGTTACTACCTTTGATGTTTGTAAGATTTTGGTTAAAAACTAATGTTTTGAGCGATTTGTGAGAGTAACCGTAGGTATGGGTTTTTGGTTGTTTGAAGAAGATGATAACTGTGATGTTTTGAAAAAGTGAACAAGTGGGACCTATATATACACCGCCTTGTCTCGACGAATCTGAGAACTCGACGAAACTGAAATGGGCCCGGCGAAACAGAAACTTGGGCTTGAACTTGGGCCTAAACTTTAGCCCATGACGAAACAGATTTGGGCTCATGTGATTCGTCGTAGGTTTTGACGAAACAGATTTGATTCGCCGTCTATGGTCTGATTCGTCGACTATTTTGATTCGTCGACTGTTCTGTTTCACCAACAGATTTTTCAAAACAGTAACACAGAGCTGGAAATATTTTGCAGTCAAAACAATGGTAATATTTTGCAGTCTAAACAGATTATGAACACATTTCCATTCAGTTTAAGTTTTCAAATGCAAGAACGTTTTTATGAAGAAGGTTTTAGGCTTCCGGTAGAAAACACCAAGCAACAACTTCGGCTTAATCAAAAACGAACTTTACACAAATATACTAAAAACAAATTTAAAGCATGGTAAACTAAATGAAAATGCGGAAAACTGTTAAAAACAGTAAACAATTGTACAAGTGCAATCTTTTTGCGAATCTCAAGGACAAGGAATCATACCAGCTTACGGTCTTTGTCAACATGATTTTGATTTCTGTTTAAAGCTCTGGATAAGTATACTACCTCAATTATCGGTATTGTGGTCCACATAAGCTCAAACTAATCAGACGTAATCATAATTTAAGAGATACGATTAACGGTAAGGATTATACTTACAAGTCGATGTATATCCACTCACGACACATTCCCGTATCAAGGTATGCACGAGAATTCATCTTACCGGTGAGTATACCGATTATCATCTGTTTGACCGTATAAAAATGTGAGAAACTCACTTATTTTGATTGAAAACAAGCCCTATGTGATAGAATCACTTATTGATGAGGAACTTGATTTTCAGATGCATGAGGGCACAGGAGCAAGTCCGTGAACAGGTCAGTACTTTCGTACAGCAGAGAGACGAACTTGACTCCCGCAAAGAATATGTGATAATTTATCACTTATTTTGTTTGGACATGTGATTGTTGATCACTTATTGAGGTCGAATGCAGTATGTACACGTATGTATAGTATCATGGAAGATCTTAGACTTCGTCTCCGTTATTTTTACGGTTTGATACAACCATGATACCCAGATGATAAGCAGCATAAAGACCGAATATTTCAGATCTCGGCAATCTCTCAAACGAGATTTCGGTACTAAGACCATATGCCAATGAATGGTTCCCACCTGACTTGAAGTCTGTTAGGTTTGTATCATCCTGCACATTTTAGTCTGATTGTGAGCCTACCGATACATCGTTAGTAGAGATACTTACCATTTTTCTTTTTATTTTGCATTTTGAGCACATTGACCGACCACACCAGTGAATTTCATCATTTTCCTTTATCCAAGAAACTCATTTTTGGTTTTTCTATTTGTTTTTGAATTTTTGAATTTTTCAAACGAAACGACAGAAAGTAAAAACATCTTTTTGGATTTTGAACTTTTGCAATGTTTTTGTATTTTCTTGAAATATCTCCCCCTAAAATTCGCAAAGTTTACGAAAACTAAAATCTTTTTGAATTTTCAAAGTTTATAAAGAAAATATTTACAAAAACGATCAACCAAAGAAGTTTACTCAGGTATCACCTTAATGCCATTGACCAAAAGTAGATAATCAAAACGTGATTTATCAAAGGCTTTTGTAAACAGGTCGGCACGTTGGTGATCAGTGGGGACATGAACGACATCGATTAACCTCTTGTCAAAACAATCACGGATAAAGTGATATTTAATGTCGATGTGTTTAGTCTTAGAATGTTGCACAGGATTTCTAGTAATCTGTAAGGCAGCATTATTATCAACAAAAATATGGGTAGATAGGAATTCTAAACCGTAGTCGCGCATTTGTTGTTGTATCCAAAGAACTTGGGAGCAACAACTCGAGGCAGCAATGTATTCTGCTTCACATGTTGATGTAGCAACACACGTTTGCTTCTTGCACTGCCAAGTGACCAGGCGATTTCCTAGGAACTGACATCCTGCTGTTGTCGATTTACCATCGATTTTGCAACCACCGAATCAGAATCACTGTATGCTATTAATTCAAAACTATCATCCCTAGGGTACCAAAGACCGAGGTCTGTGCATCCCTTCAAATAGCGTAAAATCCTTTTGACAACTGACAGATGAGAGGCCTTCGGGTTTGCTTGATATCTTGCTAACAAGCATGTTGGGTACATGATATCAGGCCTCGAAGCGGTTAGATACATGAGAGATCCGATTATGGCACGATAGTACGAGGAGTTGATGCTTTCACCCTTCAAATCCGGAGTAATCCCGTGATTCTGCGGAAGTGGGGTACCAATGGGCGTTGCATCTGACATTTGGAATCGGCTCAAAATGTCACCAACATATTTAGTCTGATGGATGAATATCCCAGACTCTGTTTGTTGAACTTGAAGGCCCAAAAAGAAATTCATCTCTCCCATAGCGCTCATTTCGAACTTTTCTTGCATAACACTTTCGAATTGCCTGCACAAAGAGTCATTAGTAGACCCAAATATTATATCATCAACATATACCTGCACCAGCAGAAGATCTTCATCTTGTTCTTTGATAAAGAGTGTGCAATCAATAAGTCCTCGTCGAAATCCATTCTCCAGAAGATAGTTTGATAAGGTTGCGTACCAAGCCCTAGGTGCTTGATGTAGACCATAAAGAGCTTTGTTGAGCAACCAAACCCGATCGGGGTGAATAGGATCTTCAAAACCTGGAGGTTGTTCGACATGCACCTCTTCTTGAACAATACCATGAAGAAAAGCACTTTTAACGTCCATCTGGTAAACTTTGAATCCTTTGAAAGAAGCATAAGCTAAGAAGATCCGAATAGCTTCCAGACGTGCAACAGGTGCATAAACTTCATTGTAGTCAATGCCTTCAATCTGACGAAAACCTTGAACAACCAGTCTCGCTTTGTTGCGAATAACAACTCCACGATCGTCTTTCTTGCATTTATAAACCCATCGTGTGCCAATTTTCTTATAATTCTACGGTTTTTCAACAAGCTTCCAAACGCCAAGCTTTTGAAATTGCTGCAGTTCGTCCTGCATAGCTTCAACCCACGAATTATCTTTTAAAGCTTCCTTCCAAGATTTTGGTTCTTCTTGTGAAACGTAACATGCGAAAGACCAATCATTTTGTAGACCAGATTCTCTAATAGCTGAATACAAACCAGCACTCTGGTTGTTTCTCAGCTGATTACGCGTCTGCACACCTTGTTGGACATCTCCTATGATATTCTGCTGTGGATGGGTATCGTGTATCCTCATTTCAGGATTTTCAGGAACACGAGCATTCACACCCAAATTGTTAATATTAAGATCAACAACCAACTCCACGCCTGGAATATGCGTAGAAGTGGATGCATTTCCTTCAGCAGTATCATCAACTTGCACATGAGGAGTATCAACAGAAGTACCCTGAACTGGAACAACTGGAGATTTAGTGCCTTCAGTCACATCCAGATTTTCTTCATCTTCTTCTGATGACTCATTGTATTCAGTAGCATTTTCAACTTCCTCATTTTGAACTGTGTTGTTAGACGAATTAGAACTTTGTGAATTAACAACAACAGGTCTAACTAATGACGATTCAGCCGCATTGTCACTATCAAATATCATTCTAGCAGCTGCAGAATCTTCATCAAAGGTTGGCAGATCAAAGGAGTTGAATAGCCCATCATAATCGAACATCCAAGGATCACCTGGAGCTTTAACAGGATTTGTATATCTCTGAACCCTTACTTCACTCCATAGCTCAATCTTTTTGGTAGTCAGATTCCAAACACGAAAATTTGGTGTAGCATATCCAAGGAAGAAACCCTCGATAGCTTTCGCTCCAAACTTTCCATCCGGATCAATCATAGTGCATGGACCACCAAAAGGTTCTAGAATTGAAAGATCAGGTTTCCTTTTCTGTAGAAGTTCGAAACAAGTCTTGCCATGTCTCTTAACCGTAAGAACTCGGTTTAATGTGTAGCATGCAGTCGACACAGCCTCTGCCCAGAACTGAACAGGAAACGCCGACTCTACCAACATTGTTCTTGCAGTTTCAATTATTGTCCGATTCTTCCTCTCCGCGACACCATTTTGTTGTGGAGTATAAGGAGAGCTGTATTCATGAAGAATGCCTTTATAAGTACAGTACTCATCCATAACACGGTTTTTGAATTCAGTTCCATTGTCGCTTCTGATCCTCTTAACTTTCAACGAGTAGAGATTTTCCAACATTGTAAGAAGATCCTTGAGGATGCCAGGAGTATCACTCTTGTGTGCCATAAAAGCTACCCAAGAAAATCTAGAGTAGTCATCAGTAACTACTAAACAATACATATCTCCAAACGTTGTCTTGTGTCTCATAGGTCCAAAAAGGTCCATATGAAGACGTTCGAGAGGCATGCCAACAGTGTTGATTTTCTTCAAAGGGTGAGACTTCTTTGTTTGTTTCCCTTTCTGGCACGAAACACAGATATCTTGTAGATGAAAACTTCTCACGGGTACGCCATTCACAAGATTGTTTTTCACCAAATGGTTCATTTTTCTCAAGTGAATGTGTCCCATTCTTCTGTGCCAAGATATAGACTCCTTCTCCGTGGCTTTTGAGACAAAACATGTGACTTGTGCAGAAGTCGTAATCGCTTGACTCTTATCAAGAACATAAAGATCATTGATTCTTGGAGCCGATAAGAGAATCCATTCATCAGGAATTATGAAACCAGGTTTAAGCACATAACAACCGGCATCATCGAAATGCACGGTGAACTTTTTATCGCAGATTTGCGACACACTGAGAAGATTATGATCAATTTGACGAACATAATTGATCTTATCGAAACATACAACACCATTAGAGATCATTCCCTCTCCAGTGATGTATCCGCCTTTGTCTCTAGCGAAAGCGACATAGCCTCCTTTAATGTTTCTCACATCATATAGAAGCCGTAAGTCGCCCGTCATGTGCCTGGATGCCCCACTATCAACAATCCAATGACTATTGATAATTCCTCCTGGAACATCCTGCACATATCATCCAATGATTAGTTAAGGATGGGGACCCAAGCCAAAGTGGTCTTGGGTCGTCCCTGAGCATCACAAATAGTGATCTCAATTTGTTGATGGTTTTCCAAACGAACAGCTCCCCCTGAACTTTCACCCTTCCTAGGTTTCCAAGTTTGTTTTTGTTTACCAGATTGAGTTTTGTAAACAAATTTTGAAATTTCTGGTTTTACAGGTGAACTTGATTCCCTTGGAACAGAATTGACCTTAGATTTTAAAGCCTTTTCTATTTTCTTCACATTTTGATGTCGTTGTTTCGATTCCTGTTCTTTAATAGTTATTTTATCATGTTTAGGTGAAACAGGACGACATTTAGGGTGAATCGATTCAGGTGATGCTCTTTCAACAAATTTTGCTTTCGGAGTGTTAGCACAATCTTTGATGATGTGCCCAAACTCTCCACATTTAAAACACGTTCTCCTTTCAACAAACTTAGGAGAACTGGATCGACGATCAGATGTCGAACTTGTATAACCCGAGGTACTAGCTTTTTCATCACATCCGTTTGAATGTTGAGTGTAATTGTTTTGACTATCACGTTTTAAAATTTTGACTTGTACAAAATCAGTGTTTGACTTGTTAGCAAAAGTCTCAATTTTATCTGTTCCCCTCGATTCCACAAATTTGACATTGCTGTTTTTCTTTTGATAACGAGCCCCTTTTGTTTCAAATTTTGAGTTAGAAACATTTGGCAATTTATCTCGTTGATCTGATTGTTTACCCCTAGAAGCAATAGGTTGTTGCTTTGAAGGTGATTTCTGATTTCCAAATTTCTTTTTGATTTCAGCCTTAGGAATTGAATTACATTGAGTCACAATAACTCCCGGAATCGACTTTTCCAAAAAATTACTTGTATTATTTTCAAAAACATTATCAATCGATGATGGATTGACATTTTTAATTGGAAAATCATTATCTGAATAGATTTTAGAATCACCAACCAAAGTGTACAACACAATCTTACTTTTAACGGTAGACACAGGATCTATCACTTGTTGAACCACAGGTTGAACTTCAGGAGTAGGAGGATCACACAGAATATGATTCTCAATTGGAACTTCTACTCCTTTAAGTTTGTTAAGTGATTTATCCTGATTACTCACATCTGATTCAGGTTCATCATCCGACGACTCATAGTCCTCAATGGTGGGAGGACCTTGTTTCGTAGATGTTGAATCTTTTTGCTCAGAATTTGTACTTGGAGAATTGTCCGATTTGAACCCTAGGCCAGTAGTAACTTCCTCATAATCAAGAGGCACACTGGATTCAAACCGTGGCATTTCTTCTTCATCAGGCATATAAGCATAATTATGTCTCAAAGGGGGCGGACACTTCTTATACCCAACACCACTAACGTTTCCCTTTAGTTGTTGAACATCGATGATGTGATCGAGCACAAATCGGGAGTTAGAATAACTCTCCAACTTTTGCTTGATTGCATCATGCTCGCATTTTGCAATGGCTAACTCTTTTTTAGTTTCCTCAACAATGTTAATGTAATCATTTATACTAACTTGTTTATGATAAACAGTTTTTGTCACTTCAGAAACATTTTTCTTTAGAGTTTCAATCATAGATTTAAATTCTTTTTCGTTTCGAACTAAAGCCATATTCGCTTCTTTGCATTTAGCCATTTCAACAACTAAACTCTGATTGTGAATATGAATCGAATCACATTCAAGCTTTATTCTATCAAATTCATTTTTCATATATTCACAATCTCTACAGTTGATAAGAATTTCAGATTTTACCTGACTTGTAGAAGCTGAGACATTTGCCATAAAGGCAGTCTGATAAGAGAAAGATCCGTCTTCAGAAAAGAACTTCTCCATTTCTTTAGATGCTACCTCAGCCTTCTTGATCAGAACTGATTTCTGACATTTCAACTCTTCTGCTTCATTCAATAAGTCATCAAGATTAGAACTTGCTTCTTTGCTCACATCAGATTCAGAACTCGAAGTAGAACTTTCTTCGTCAGAACTCCCGGTATTACCAGAACTGTCGTCACTATCAGAAAATTCTTCCTTATGAACGTGCTTGATGTGATTGATTATCTTTGCATAACACGCTGTTCCTCCTTTATCTTGATCACTTTCCCCAAGTTGTAAAGACCAATTAAACCCTTCATCAGCTTGTACGGTTAAAGCACGACTTTCGTTTGATGGTCCAGACTGATTCTGGTTAGTGGTGTTGTTTACAGCCACTATCCCTTTTCCACGATTGTCTTGATTAGCATTTGAAGTACTCGTCTGATTACGGAATGGGTTCTGATTGCCTTGTCTGCTTGGTCGAGTGCACTCACGTTTGAAGTGACCCTTTTCCCCACAATTGAAGCATGTAACTGCTTCTTTATCAAAACCGTACTTTGTATCTTGTTTGCTTTCCAAAGAACTTCTTCCAGTTCGAACCATAAAGTCCTTCGCCCTTCTAACAGCACTTGCGAATGCCCACTTTATATCCATCAACTCCATTTCATCACGGTTGATTTGTAGATAGTCTTCGTTGGTTAAATTGATGTTTCCAATTTGACCTGCAACCAAACCGTAGTAAGCACTGACCATGGTATTAATAAGTTCCATATGTTCCTTTGCTACTTCAATGCTAACATTTGAGAGGTTTGATGTATCAACTTTGACTGTGTTAGGATTTGGGGTTGGAGGATTGTTGGTATAATGAGCCTGTTGTTGCTGTTGTGGTTGGACTTGTGGTTGTGGTAGGACTTGTGGTTGTGGTAGGGATGGAATAAAACCTCCTCCAGAATATGTCTGAGGTTGAGTAGTAGAAACTGGAGGTATAAAAGGAGTAAAAACTTCTCCAGAATAAGCCTGAGTTTGTTGAGGAAACGGAGAAGAGTTTGTATTTGATACAAACGCCGTTTGTAACTTCGGTTGCCTCAGACTAGCTGACGGGTCAAAACCTCCACCACAATACATTTCGATATTTTGAGGAGCAGCAATGCGTTTTGCTTTCCGAATTTCTTCATCATTCTTATGTTCCAGCTTCTGTACGAATTCATAGATAGTTATAGTATCAGCATCTAGAATACCTGTATGCTTTAGAAGCTCAATGTATGGACTCCACTTTGGTGGTAGAGAATCAGCAAAACGTGCACAAACTTCCTTTTCACTTGCAGCAACACGATAAGCAAACATTTCACTAATCAAATGATAAAAACGTGTAGTCATATCATTTAGAGTTTCATTTTCAAAAACTGAAATGATTCAAATTCTTTCTTTAATAGATCATGCCGTGTCTTTCTGGAAGCTGCATTTCCTTCTCCTCTTGTTACCAAACAATCCCATAATGATTTCGTGTCCTTACAATAAGAAAATTGATGATAAATATCTTTGTGAAGTGCTTGAGTAAGAACAGCAAACGACTTTTTCTCAAATTCATAGGCTTTCTTGTCATTTTCTTGCATGTTAGAAAAACCTTCGGCCGTTGAAGCTGCTACTTCGAGAGCATCATTGATTGGGGTAATGAAACACCTCCAAAGATCAGTGCTTTGACCTTGAACATATGTATGAAAACGACCTTTCCATGATGGAAACTCGTTCATATGATTCAACTTTGGCGGGCGATTGTTGCTGCCCGTTTCGCTCTCGCTAAGCAAAAGATTTTGAATGTTTTGGTTCTGATTGGATGCCAAAGCCCATTGTCCGGCACTTATAGTAGGTTGACCAAAAACACTCTTCACCCACGCTGCTGCGGAGGTCGGATCTTCACGTGGTCTTGAGTCCATACTCCAATCCCATGGACTAGTACAACTCATATTTGATGTATGTATGATAGTACCTGCACAAATTCTTGAAAACAAACAGTAAGCAAGCTGTTACAAGTCCTCTGTGTAAAACAGATCTGTTCTCGACGAAACAGATTTCACGAAACAGGTTTGTTTCGTCTAAATGACTGATAACGAAACAGACTTGTGATAATTGATTTTTGGCGAAACAGAACTTTGTTTCGTCAAAGATGTTGTGGCGAAACAGAAGTTAGATTCGTCAAAGATGTTGCGGCGAAACAGATGTGATTCGTCGGCTGCTTGTTTCGTCAAAACTGGGTAAGAGACAGTTGGTTTAGATATTTAAAATATCTACTGATCAGTCAAAGGATAAGACCAGACAGCAAGATATTTAAAAACTGACACAAGTATGTTTGTAACACCTTATTTTCAACGAAACAGACTTTTACTGAAATCACTTATCATTTTTTACACAAAAGTCAAGTTATATTTTAATAAGTTGCAACACTTGGTTTTAATCAATTTAACAGATCAAATTCTCAGTTTATAACAAGAACACTTATGAAGATATGAAGAACACACTCAAGAACATGAATTTTCCGATGAGTTTTCCGATCACCGATAATTTTCTGAAACACTAAAATACACTAGATTTTCACTAAAAACCCGGTTTAAAGCATAAACAAACAATCTAACTTAGGTTTTTGATAAAAATCTGTAGCAAACAACAATAAAACAGCAGATTTATGAATATTTTTCAAGAAAATATAATTTTTCAAGAACCCATTTTCAGAAAAACACACACAAAATACTTGATAAAAACCGAACAAGTTTGATTTTAAACAAGGATAAGAGCCAAAGCTCTGATACCACTTGTAGGTCCCGAAATCTGAGGATCGATAACGAACCGAATCACTTGTTTATAGTAAACACGGTTACGTGTGCGGAATCCACGTAACTATGCCAAATCAAACATATAAAGCAATAATAACAACGGATTAATCAATGATACACACTCGATTGATTAACGGGATGAGAACCGATTACAACTGATACAAACACAGTTCAGACAGAATTTCGGCAGATTTTTGTTACTATGGTCAATATCTCATCTCTGGTTCATAATGAAACAGAATGATGTTTATATAGTCCCTGGGCCAAGACATCGACGAAACACAAGGTGTTCGACGAATCTGAACATGGGCCAGACATTGGGCCTGAAACAGCCCAGTACATGACGAATCAAGGTGTGATTCGTCATGACCTTCAACGAAACAGAAGTTTGAACACTGGTCTGTTTCGCCATGATGTGTTCCGACGAAACAAATCTGTTTCGTCGAGGACTGCAATTGTTGTGGTTGTTTCTGTTAACAGACAGCAACAACAGCAACATATAAACATAGTAATGACCAAACTACCCTTAAATGCAACATGCATTGTTCATTATACTTTACATATCAAAAGAGACAAACAAGTTGTACACAAGTAGATAGGAGGATATCTGACTTGGTCAACATAACATACAGACTCGATAATTAATAAAAGACCATACAAAATACATCGTTAAACAAGACTAGTCACAGACACTAAAAATGCATCAACATGGACTCCAGACACAACCTCCTCCTCCTCCTCATTGGCATCATTTGCTCCCCATGTGTCGTTAGAATAGCGATTACCGAAATAATTCTCGTTCCAAAATGATGACATTTTAACAAGATTGAACAAATGATTTTGGTTTGGGGTGTAAATTGTTTACTGAAGAAGAATATGAAAAACGGAAGAAGAGATGAAGTCGAATGGAAGATGAAAAGAAAGCAGAGCTAAATAGACTTTTAAATTTACTGAAATACGCAGCGTATAGATCTCTACTCCCCGTATTGCTTTATTCACATGCCTGGACAACATCGTATCAGTGTCAAATCAGTCTGCCATACGCTGCTTATAGATCTATACACAGAGTATAGGGTTACTTCTATACGCTGCGTAGAGATCTATACGCAGCGTATGTCAGACTGATTTGACATGGTACTAGGTTTGACTGTCTGGTCGTGTACCTGCCCCTTACATACGCAGCGTAGAGGTCTCTACGCAGCGTATGTAAACCCTAAGTGTGTAGATAGCCTGCCAAGGTGTGCAAATAGTTAAAGACTTAATATATTTACTTGGTTTATTAGTTTTTGCGTTGGAATACGATTGGATTAATGTTTAGTATAAATATAGGGTTATGTAATTCATTTGTTCTTGTTGAGTTTTGTTAATAAAGAAAAGAGTCGGAGTTGTTTTTGCTTCAATTCTCCTGCGCTTTTCATCTATTATAAGTTTGACACAATTAATATATTCCAACAGTCTAGGAAACAATCAAAATGTAATAACTAGCTGAACTATTGACATGAATCCAAGATTTAGGCAACAGGTTGTCTTTAAAAGCCAATAGGTTCCAACTTAATAAGCTGAACTATTGACTGGATGCAACCAATGAATAATAAAAGAAACTACTCATTAGGATCACAAGTCAACAATGTATTCAGCAAAACTTATTTGGATTGAATAGCCAAAAGGAACCCAGCTACATCTCAGCTAATCTTTCGAGGAGGCATCAATCAGTTGAAGTCAACTCTATCCTGTTCAAGATTGTGGCCACTCGTTGAAGAATGCTATTCCTGTACTCCATATTTTGTTCCGGTATCTACATATAGACATATAGAATCGGATTCTTTTAATCTAGCAACTCAACATATTCTTGCAAAGGTGGCATATATCATGGTAACTTGGAAAGATGATAAGAAAAGGAAGATGACAGTAGGAAATTGAAAGAACCAATGATCAAGGATATCTATAAATAGCTGGTTTCTCAGACAGCTAATGCAGGTGAAATTAGTAAGACAATAAGAAGAGAGGTTCTTACATGAAGAGAAGAGTCTTGTTTGGTAGCCAAGGATGACTTGCCTCCTCACACCTCATGGTGTTGGAATGTAGTGCCTTGTTTTATTTACGAGGCAGGTTGCTCCTTGTCTTACTGACATGATCTTCTTGCTCATGTTAGATCATTTCTTCGTGAGTTTGTGTTCTAAAAGGATCTGGAAACCATGTGTTTGTAGGCTGAAACAATTTTTAGGTGTGCGTACGTGAACTGCGATATTAGAGTATACTACCCCATATGTCTACTTTAATCCTTGTTCTTCTCATTTCTTTTTATTTACTCTTCTTTTACCTATTAACCACCTAGGCATCCATGCACGTAGCTTTTTATCTTTCTTAATTAATTATTTGTTTTCCCATATAGAGCGAAAAATCTAATCAAAGCATTAGTTTGATTAGTTAAGATTACCAGATAGTGCACTTGTATTTGTATGCATGTGTTTTAGTTCAAACCAGAGGGCGGCGGATATTGAGAAGGACCTCAAGGTAAACAATTTCCAATCCATGTGCATGTGTCAAATGGTCCAGCTTAACTTATCATATTATATCATTTTACCTCAAAGTTCAATTATATGTAAATCATACGTCGCCATTTTAGTTCTTAATATGTTCTTTTTAGGGACTGAAAAATAATCTCAGCTGCCATGTTATTTTAGTCCCACGAATATGTGTTTTTAGAGTCTGAAAATCAGTCTGGAAAGGTGCAGAGATGAGAGATCGAGTGCAGGTGCAATGTTTTCAGGAATGAAGATGTATGCATAGATGAAAAACAAGCCAGAAGATGTTCGTGATTGGCCACCAGATTGTGGAACCAAGCGAAGATAAAGTTGTGAAGCAGAAGAAACTTGAAGTTGTGGAGATTTCTGTGAAGAATATGATGAAGTTTAAGCAGTGGAGTAGTAAACTTAAACTTAGTCTATAAGCATTATTAGTACTTATATATAATGTATGTATATATGTATGTATGTATGTATGTATGTATGTATGTATGTATGTATATGTATATGTATATGTCTATATTAGTATGGGTCAAGTAACCAAATGGGTCAATAGGAAGTTAGTTGATTACCTGCAACATATATAAGGTAGTTATTGTTGGTCCCAATCTATGAATCTGATACGAAAATAAAGATAAAACAAGAACTAGAATAAACAATAATAATTCAATTGAATCTGATTGAATGTATTTTACAGAATGATTGAGAGTTTTTTTGTTATTTACAATTAAAAAACCTAACCCTACTTATACATATCGAAGAGGTGCGAATCCAATAGACGTGTTTCTTCACGAACAAGCATGTCTTTTGATCTTGTGGCTGAAATCAAAGATGAAGAGGTTGCGTCCCTTTGTTCTTGTTTCCTGATGTCGATCAGTGAAGGGTTGCGACCCCCTGGATGTGTCGATCCAAAACATGTAGGTTATTATCTTTCACCTTGTCGCATCCGGTCCTCGCACTTATTAAACTAAACTAATTATGACATAAACTAAACTATCTACTAATTACAGAAACAACCCTTATACTAAGGATGTGAAGGAGATTATGATATCATTCACCCCCCTAATCTCGAACATCCTTAAGTTGCATCTTGATCTTTCTCTATGTCTTGCTTGCCATCATGATCCAGTTCTTCAACTTGTGCCGGTAGAAGAGTTGGTTCTTCGTCTTCTTGCACGATATTTGCTTCTTCTCTTCTTTGGGTCGGTTTAGGACAATCTGAGGCATAGTGTCCATAATCATTGCAATTATAGCACCTTACCTTGCTTATGTCAAACACGAATTTGTCTTGATTTCTTGGGTATCTCTTCCATCTATCATAATCATGATTATCATCGTGTGACATGTCATCTTCTCTTTCTTCTTGTCTGAACCTGCCACGGCCTTGGCCTCGTGACTGATTAAGTCTTCCTTGTCCACGTTTTCCAGAGTGTCTACCACGACCAAAATTGTTGTCGTGATTTGTGAACAAAAGTTTATCATTGTTATCGGTATGACTTCCCTTTTTAGACTTGATCCTTTCTTCAAAAGTCTTAAGTCTACCGATGGTCTCATCTAGTGAGATCGTGTCTAGATCATTATTTTGTTCCAAGGATGCAACCATATGGATAAACCTTTCAGGCACGGAATTTAGTAACTTTCGTACCAACGTAGGCTGATCAAATGTTGATCCTAGGCTGGTTGCCTTAGTAACGATACTGTTTAACTTAGCAGTGAACGAATCAATAGATTCTTCTTCTTTCATATGCAACATATCAAATTCAGATTTGAGTGTTTGCATTCGTGCCTTTTGCACCATGTCTATTCCAACATGTCTAGTTTTTAATGCCTCCCATACCTCTTTTGCAGTTTTGCAATTAGCAACTTGCAATATGAGATCTTCGGGTAAGGCTTGAAACAAGTATGCAATCGCAGTTTTGTCTTTCTTGACATCTGGTTGCGTATCTTTACTTGGTTCAATCATTTCCCATAATCCGTTTGCCTCAAGTATAGTCTTGATACGGATAGCCCAAATTATATAATTTGTGGACTTCAAAATGGGACATTGGAAATGGTTTAACGAACCACTTTCCTTTTGCATAACAATTATTTCTTTATTGCCACTATTATCACCCATGTTCTTAATGGGGACAACTAAATAATCTCAACAAACTTTGATGAGAATTTGTTAAGTAATGAAAATTTAACAAGGAATTAAACTAATTCCAAATAGTGACTTATTCTAATGGGATTCCAATAAGATTAGGACTTGAAAACAATCACAGGAACTTTTAGACTGGTTCCTAATCCGGATTGAAAAACAACTAATCTTTAGACAACTTAAAACTTATTAATATGAGAATTAAAAATCAATAATCAGAAAATAATCTTTCTTGATCGATAAAAATAACACAAAACAGATTCGTAAGAATTGAACCTGGACTTTTGTGAGTAGCGTCTTCGGAAACGAAAAACGTATACGACCAGTTGACACAAAAGAACAGCCCTTTGTCTCTGAATCAATTTGTTTCTGAATCAATTTGTTTCTGAAATCGATTTTATTCTCTTCTTGCTCTGAATCGATATGTATTCAAATCGATATTGCTGAAACAATTTGATGTTGATTATTTGGCTTCAAGATTTCTGGTTCTGAACCGATTAAGATTTAATCGATTGGTACTGAATCGACTAAAATTGATTTGGTTTCTTCTGTTCGTTCCTTCCTCGTGGCTTTCTGGTTCTGAATCGATGTTATACTGAATCGATTTGCTTCTCCTTCTTCAATACTGATTTGATTTTACTGAATCAAATTGTTGCCTGAATCGATTTCCTTCTGAATCGATTTGATTTCTGATTCATGGGTTGAAGAACGAATTGAAAACGTATCAGATTTGAACCCTAGGCTCTGATACCAATTGTTGGTCCCAATCTATGAATCTGATACGAAAATAAAGATAAAACAAGAACTAGAATAAACAATAATAATTCAATTGAATCTGATTGAATGTATTTTACAGAATGATTGAGAGTTT
The DNA here is from genome assembly GCA_030545235.1 of Helianthus tuberosus. Lineage (NCBI taxonomy): Eukaryota > Viridiplantae > Streptophyta > Magnoliopsida > Asterales > Asteraceae > Helianthus > Helianthus tuberosus. The sequence goes on along the minus strand of CM060352.1, from coordinate 32,291,476 downwards.
TTTTGTTATTTACAATTAAAAAACCTAACCCTACTTATACATATCGAAGAGGTGCGAATCCAATAGACGTGTTTCTTCACGAACAAGCATGTCTTTTGATCTTGTGGCTGAAATCAAAGATGAAGAGGTTGCGTCCCTTTGTTCTTGTTTCCTGATGTCGATCAGTGAAGGGTTGCGACCCCCTGGATGTGTCGATCCAAAACATGTAGGTTATTATCTTTCACCTTGTCGCATCCGGTCCTCGCACTTATTAAACTAAACTAATTATGACATAAACTAAACTATCTACTAATTACAGAAACAACCCTTATACTAAGGATGTGAAGGAGATTATGATATCAGTTATATCGGTTAAAGTTAGTTTTGGCGTAGTTACCAGTTGGTAGTTAAGTAACTACTGTTGGCCCAGGCTTCCAATCACGAACATAAAAAAACCAAACACATACGAGTTGGAGACTAACACGTCTCATACTCTTTATATTATTAAACTAAACTCGACAAATAAAACTGAATACATAACCCTATATTTATACTAAACATAAACTAATCCTAAACCTACTCAAACTCTATTTAAATAATTAAATAAACTAACTAGATAAACCTATCTAATAAACGGATAATTCAAACCAATTTTATCTCCAACTAACTTATATTATCTTTAACCCATATTAACTTTCCAGATAATCCTTCAAATCAGAATTATCTCTTCATTCACCCCCTTAATTCTGATTTGGACCCGCTTCACATCCGGTCTTGTCCGAAAATCTGATCGCAACTCAAATGTTGTGATTTAACTGAGTCGAATGATCAAACTACACAGGTTGATCCACTGTTCTTCGACCATGAACTCTTCCTTAATGGTATAAACTGTTTGTGGTAGCCACTGGTTTCTATAACGGTAGAAACTATCCACAAAATACCAACTTATGTGTAACTGATCTAGCCGGATTCGATTACTTTTTAATTGAATTACAAGATTTCACACCTTCTTGATTACTCGCACGGATCTTGTCGGATTTGATCACACACTGATCGAATTACAAGATTTTGCACCTCTTCTAATTTTTCGCCCTGATCTTGTCGGATTCAATCACACCTTGATCGAATTACAAGATTGCCACGCCTATTCTGATCACTTAAACGGAGTGATTTTTCTAATCTTCGGTTTCAACGAGATTAGCTACTTCCACACAATTCAAAACTGTCTCATCTTCTTGGTAATTTTACTCATCTTGATCGGAATTAGTTCGGATCCGATTCTTCTTCACTAGAAAAGATCTTCGTTCAGCTGATCTTCTCGTCATCACACAAATTTTTCAACTTGGCTATTAACGGACTCGATCTTCTCCTTGATCAAATGACAGCTTCGCGTGGACACAACCTAGCTGGTTACGGATTCGACCACCTCCTTTATTCGAATTGACTTGACTCTCTTTATTGGAGTTCCACATGGACCCGGTTCGTCTTGCTTCTTGTTCTCCGTTCTAGGTTGGTTCGGTTTCAAGAAACCAAGCACCTATGTTTTTTTGACAGCCTCGCACGTCCAACGTTGATTTAAATTTCTCCAAAAAAAAAATTATAGAACACTTTATGTAATCCATATCCTTGGAAACTAGTTACCACATACAATATCTCGCCGACCGATATTATCTTCCACCTATTTAATTTGAAATCAATTCAAAGTTATCGCCGACGTACAACACTGCAGAACTTTGCCTTGTTCTGTTGCTTTCCAAGATTAGAACAAAAAGTGAGCATTAATTCACTAATTGTTTTATGTACTAACTTCCCATGCCAGCCCATTAAGTGCCCTCACTTGTTTTCATATATATCTTCTGCTAACATATAGCCTCTCCCTGTTAACTATTTTCCCCAAGTTAATTCCAACTTGTCAGTTGACGTAATTCATGAACTCAGCCTCATCCTAACTTTTGATTCAGCCAAAAAATAATTCAATTTCACCGACCCATTAATTTCGTACACAATCACCGCCATTCGATCCTTTTTTTCTTTTTCTTACGACTTCGAAAATCAAACACAATTATTAAACTAATAAACTTACTTGTGCATTATACACTCTACAATAACACACAATCATTACCACACTCCTGATTTCACTCCAACAGGTTGTTTCTAATTTAACCTGGCCAATGACATTTAGCAACTGAAAAAGGTTCAGAGTCGCGTAACGTTGGCAACAAGGGGCTCTGTAAATCTGTAAAAAAAATACAATCAAATAATCTTAGTATTGCATCAGAAAAATAAAGCAAACCAAAACCACCACTATCATGCATGGCTTATATTTTAAGCCAGAAGGTAAAAATTGAGGATCATGAGGTATCAATGTGCATGTAGCAAAAGCATCATATGTTTATCCACTTACTTCAGAGGAAGACAAGAAGCATAAAAACTGAAAAGGTGTTGTTTTATGTTTCTTCCACGTCATCATCTATTATTATCTCTATTAGGAATACAGAATATATATTGACTTAATCCATAGGGTAAGGATAGTGTAAAAAGGGCCTAAAGTGTGAGAAGTGTATTATAACACTATGTATAATACTATATAACACCATATAAACACCGTATAACAATATGTAACACCATATAATACCATATAACACTATGTAACACTATATATCATTATATAACAAATATAACACTATACATCTATCATAGACATGCTATCAGACAACCTATAGTGTTATATTTGTTATATAATGATATATAGTGTTACATAGTGTTATATGGTATTATATGGTGTTACATATTGTTATACGGTGTTTATATGGTGTTATATAGTATTATATATAGTGTTATAATACACTTCTCACACTTTGAGCACTTTTTACAGGATCATCTACCTATTACAATAATAAATCAACTACCAAAGTGTTCAAAAAAATGTCAAAGTCATATTGACGTGCATATATCTACACAGAAGTTGCATACGTTATGCATAATCAGAGCTAAAATTAAGAAAATAGAGATGATAGAAGAGCATATTTTATTTTTTTTTATTTTTCTTTGAACGAAGAGCATATGCTAATTAGTGCAAAAGGCCAACTTGGGTGCATAACTAATAATAGTTCAAGGCAGAAGGCAAACATTGAGGAATTTGAGGTGCATATATTCCAGTCCATGTGCACGATCAGATGCTTTGACTTTATTAGGAATGCAATCATGCATCATCAAATTTGGAATAAGATATGCTTAAAGGTGTGTTGTGTCTTTCAAATTGTAAGTCAAATTAACTTCATAATAGATGTGAAAATCAAAATGGCTAATAATATATTTGCGACATATTGCCAACCGAGTACCGAGCGATCACCAACGGCCACGTTTATAGACAGATAACGTCAACTTGGAATGGTAACTATAGAGGAATGACCCGGTTTGGTCATTCCGGGTCGGTCAAACCACAATTAACGCATTCTAATATAAGGGTTATTGTGGAAATATTTCCATGCAGATGATATATCTGCCGACAGATCCCCATACAACTAAATCTCCGAGAATAGAGAAACCCTAAGCTACCAAAAAGTATAAATAAAGGATAGACCTCAAGTTAAAGACATACAATAACTCTCTCTCTCTCTCTCTCTCTCTCTCTCTCTCTCAACACAATTATTCCCACAACCCATACTTATTCTCACGCTGGAGGAAGGTTACAAGAATAACTCACACATACGGCAATTTCTGACCAAAATTTCCACAAAACAAATTTGGTCGGAAATTTCGACAGAATACCAACAAAAAGAAAAAACAAATTTTAGCGACTATTTTCCGACAATTTACCGACTGAAAAAATATGGTCAGAAATTTGAAGGAAAGTTCGGACGAAGTTCCAACCAAAAAAACAATAAAAGAAAAAATATGTGGTTGGAAAATGGTTGGAAAACTTAAATAAATAAAAAAATAGAAAAACATTTGTTATAGTTTTGTTTTCTAATTATTGTATATATTTTGTGAGAATGTATGCACCTGTATCTATGTGTTTATATGTATGTGTATGTCTCAGTGTATACACAAACACACACATGTATAGTGATTCAAGCAAGTTTTAAATAACCGATCCCGATAGTATACACAAACGTCCGTATATGTATAATACATATAAGTTGGTAAAATAAAAAATATTTCATGTATAGTTATGGTGCGCAAAGGGGAAACCGAAAAAATACGTTTAAAACTCGAAAACGAAAATTAAAAAAATGCTCTGATACTAGTCGGAAACTTTCGACCATTTTCCGACCAAACATTTATATTATTGTTAATTTTGTCGGAAATTTGTAGGAAATCATCATCAGAATTATATTATTGTTAATTTTGTCAGAAAACTTTACCGACTAGATTTTTCTGAGAAAAGCCAGTTTGTCGGAAAATGGTTGGTAACGCAGTTTTCCTACAAAAAACTTTGTCGGAAATAGGCGTGTTTTTTAGTAGTGTCATTTCTGTAACGAGTCCTAACGATGTATTCTTTTGCAGATCGGAGTTTAGGCTACTTCCCATCGGAGTCACATTTCTACTGTAACAATTATAAATTTTGTAAAATAATTAATTTAAGTTTTATTAAAATCTCTATTGGCCATTTCTGTAAGAAAAAAGAATGAATTCAAAAATAGTGGAAGAAGAAATAATAAATATCCAAGTTCAAGAAGATATGTTTCTAAGTAATAGTTATTGTTAATAGGTTTGAATTTATGTTTATTGATTTGTTAATATATTTACTTGGTTTATTAGTTTTTGCGTTGGAATACGATTGGTTGAATGTTTAGTATAAATATAGGGTTATGTGATTCATTTGTTTTTGTTGAGTTTTGTAAATAAAGAAAAGAGTCGGAGTTGTTTTTGCTTCAATTCTCCGGCGCTTTTCATCTATTCTCAGTTTGACACAATTAATATTCCAACAGTCCAGGAAACAATCAAAATGCAATAACTAGCTGAACTATTGACATGAATCCAAGATTTAGGCAATAGGTTGTCTTTAAAATCCAATAGGTTCCAACTTAATAAGCTGAACTATTGACTGGATGCAACCAATGAATAATAAAAGAAACCACTCATTAGGATCACAAATCAACAATGTATTCAGCAAAACTTATTTGGATTGAATAGCCAAAAGGAACCCTGCTACAACTCAGCTAATCTTTCGAGGAGGCAACAATCAGCTGAAGTCAACTCTTGTTCAAGATTGTGGCCACTCGTTGAAGAATGCTATTCCTGTACTTCATATTTTGTTCCGGTATCTTCATATAGACGTATAGAATCGGATTCTTTTAATCACCAACTCGACATATTCTTATAAAGGTGGCGAATGTGACACTTGTGCTCCGTAAACACCACATGATATAGGACACTATATTTTATCAATGAAACAATGTGTTTTGGTCTCAAAATTTATTTATTTGTGTTTTACAATTTCACGTTTTGATTCTGGTTCGATTTCAAGCTTTAAATCGCTTTCTGGAAAGTTATACGCGAACTGATGCGTAAACGTAATCAGTTTAATGCGGAAAACACTCCGGAACATTGACATAGGCTTAACATACCTTAAATAACTTTTATATGACTTAGAAATAAGTTTTGAAGGCTTTGGTGTGTCAAAAACAAGTTTATTCACTCTTAGGGACTATTTACGTCAAACTACGAAAGTCTACTGATTCGTATAGTAACGAACATTTCGGAACTTGATCATAAGCTAAACGTACCCTAAATATCCTTTACATTGCTTAGAAATAGGTTTTGAGGGATTCGTTATGCGAAAATATGCTTATTTGATCAATAGGGACTAAAAGCGTCAAAAAGTGCATAAGTTTGTATTTACGCGCATATCTTACGTTCTGAAAATAGCCGGACATCCAAAAATTTTTGTAATCATTAAAATATTTTATTTTAGTGTTTGGAATGTTAGAATTTCACTCGTCGCGTAATTTGGATCGATTTCGCGTTCGTTACGACTTCCGTCGTAATTAACCGAACAACGCGATCGTACGACCAAACGAACCGACATCCGAGATGTTTTTGAGAATATTTTAAGTTCCCTATACTTTAACTTCATTTTAGAGCTTTGAAATGGGGTTAACGGGGCTTAAACGTGTCGAAAATGCACCAAAAACCAAGTTCTGAACTTGCAGGGAATATTTTTGACAATCTGTCAAATTTCTCTGGCGGGGCGCGTAAGCCATGTATGGCTCCTACGTGGGGCGCGACAGACCTGCAGACCAGATTCATTGAATTCAGCTTTGCAGCCTGTTTCCACTGATTTCTACCATTGTTTTGCAATACTTGGGGCTTGTTTATGAGTTCCCATAATATTTAAATCAGTGTGCCACACATGTAAGGTCTAGATTGAAGCACGATTTACGAGAAACAATCCAAACGGTTCTTGAAATCCTATAAATACCCACTTGATTCTTCACTCATTCCTCACCATTTTGATTCAATCTGCTCTAAGTTGGGGTTTATACTCCTTACCTGAGTAATTTGAATCAAAACTTCCTTGCTTGGACCTTTTGTAAGTTTCTTTCATGCTTGTTATCGTTTTTCAAGCGTGAAAGTACTGTTTGACTTTCTGCTTTGACTAGTCCTTGGTCAACACAAAGTTCGTTTGAACTTTGCAACGTGAGCGTAATCATGATAGTTATAGTCCCTTGTTACTATACCTACTGATTACCACGTTAATTAGGCGTAGTGACGAGTCATAGTTTCGGTCAAAATACGTGCTTATAAGTATTTTGGAACCAAACTATTCTTGAGTATCAAAACCGTTTGTTTTGATATCAAACTTGTTTCCTAACTTAGTTAAACATGTTTTAACATGTTTAACTCGTCACTCTTAGTTTAGTGCTTATATAGGGTCGTAAGATAAGCGGTCTAAACAACCGCTTAGACTTTCGAACTCAACCCGTTTGGTCGATCATTAGGATCCGACCAAACACATTTTTTTGTGACCATAGTTGTATTGGGAATAACCTTCCGAGGTTATACCTTATGGTCACTTCGTTTAGTTAGTTGTATGATAGGTAGTTTATATGCCTGAGGAAAACGACCAAAATGCTCTTTTACGCATAATTTCATTTTAAGCATATGTAACACATGTTTTGACATCTAAACTGATTATATAACATAATTAGATATGTTAAGGTATATAATACTTGTCATAGGGCTAGTTAGGCATCTCGAACGCGCTTTCGCGCGAACGACGCGTTAAAGTAGCATAAGCTACATTAATGGGTCGTAATGGGTCGTAAACACTTAGGTTAGGTTCCGATTTAGAATGTATGCTTTGTTAAACCATATCACATGAGTTCCAATACTCATTTGGTTTACAAGACCTCATTCTACCCGATCTTCCGATTTAGGTGTCGATTCACTAACACAGTATCCTACACTAGGAACCGCTTCGACACTTGAAGTCTTGGTCTTTTGAGCTTTGTTATATCTTTTGAACAAGAATTATACGCAATCCCAGGCGAGTACATAGTTCCCCTCTTTTACCGTTTTCAAATGTTTTGGGGTGATTCATATGTGTAATTGATTTGTTTTCGAAATGTATGGCATATGTGTGTTCACTAAGTGCTTTTATGTGTACTATTCGGATTATGCGAATGCGATGTTTATCCGAATTCCTAAAAGATCTACCTATCTTCATAGTAAGATTCTTATAGGATATTTGAAGTACAGACATAGAATCTTCCTATCTTCATAGTAAGGTTTTTAAGAAGTACTTTACGACTCGATGGTTGGTTGTGTGTAGATTGTTGGTGATTTAGATAACGAAACTAGATAATACAATAAGCACATTGTGGATACGCCGCTGGTACTTCCTATATATAAGTGTGCTTATTGTATTACCCTTCGTGGCGTTATTCTGTATCACCATTAGGATTTAGGATGTTATGATACAATGATTCGACGTGACGAGAACCTGATCCCTGAAGTATCTATCTATCTTCATAGCTAGACATACTTGTAGGATGTTTAGAGTACTAATATTGAAGTCCTTGTTTGGAATTCATTGTGTACTTTAATGCGTGTTTGACTAGTCGATGTGACGAGAACCTGATCCCTGTAGTATCTATCTATCTTCATAGCTAGACATATATGGGATGTTTAGAGTACTAATATTGGAGCCCCTGTTTGGATTCATTGTGTACTTCAATGCGTGTTTACGAGATGGAACAAGTTGACGATTATGTGTTTATGTGGTAGTTGTGATTTAGATAACGAAACAGGTGTAATAAAATAAGAACATGGTGGATACGCCGCTGGTACTTCCTATATATAAGTGTTCTTATTTTATTATTCTTGTAGCGTTATCCGAATCACTTTAGGATTTTGTGTATGATTGTTTCAATGTTCAATTATCGAAATCCTCGTAGAATCTTCCATATCTTTATATGTTAGATTCTTAGAAGGATGTCTAAAGTATTATCATGAATCATTGATTTGATTTATATAATACTCATACAGGTTTGATTAATTTCAAAACTGTTATTATTAATCCTTAATTGGTTTTATAATAATAAATTAACGAGTTTTATAATATACAATTTCAAATGGCATAAAAATTACTTAATAATATGCATATTACAATATACAAAACTATTTTGTCACGAGTTTTCAAAATCAAGATTATGTATTGCAATACTAAATTTTTGCCATTCCTTGGCTTCAATATTTATTTTCAACTGACAGCTCTCGTAGTTGTCAAAGTATTGTAATATCAAATGTTTTGCCATTTATATGGCTAACAAAACCTATGTATTCGCCGGCATTTTTATGCTGACCTATTTTCACATTTGTTTCAGGTTATCAATTATTCAAGCATGCAACGCATAGGACTGCATTCAGGGCCTTAGACTTCTTAATCAAAAGACAATTACATGTATTCTTTGTTTGTAAAACGATGTTAATAATAATGAAACAATTTTGTACCAGTAGGTGTGAGCAATTTGTAACGTGACTCCCTAATATTTCCGCCGCGTGTTGTTGTATTACGCGATTGGGGTGTTATAGATTGGTATCAGAGCACTGGTTATAGGGAATTAGGTTATTAGTATGCCTTAAACCTAGTCTATAACCTTTCTAGGACCCAAACATGAGTAGACTTAGGACTTCTTTCCTAATCCTCATCCTTATTCGTGCCACAACTACTCTATGATTTACGAATCATCTAACCTTAGATGATTTATCCTAAAACCCTTAGGCTTTATGCCTTAAGGTATTCCTCAAAATGTTTTTTTCTCAAAACGTTTTCATTGAAATATTTCTCAAATGTTTTCTTAAACGTTTTTGTCAAAATATTTCACAACATGTTTATCTCAAATGATTTGTATCAAAAGATTTCTCAAATGTTTTTTTTTTTTTCTCAAACGTTTTTCATCGAAATTTTGGGTTTTTAATAATGTGAACACATGCAATCTGGAAGGGTGGATGCCTGTACCCCGAGTTTTCTGTCTAAGGCTGTCACACCCTGGCTTTTGCGGAAGCGTGGGTTTATTTTGTGTGACTTCTTAATACCATAGCAACAATCATAACAATGCTATATGATAAAAATATGAGATGTTCATCCATTCATTAAATTAAAAAGTACTACAACATCATTGTCTGGAAACATTAACCCAAATAAGTTACAAACCTTAACTTGTTTAAAACATGTTCATGAGACACAACCAAAAGACTCTTAATAAAATGAGGTTTAAGGTATGTAACCCGTCCAGGTAAGGGTTACACCTCTTAAGCCTGCTACCCTGGATGACATCTTATTCAGTACGCAGCTTGTAACACATGCAACACACGCCAGATCCAATAATTCCCTGAAATACATGTAGTTTGAAAAATCAACAAAAGTTGAGCGAGTTCATGTGTAAGTGAGTATGTATAAACCTTTGTAATGTGTCTGTATGTATGAAAATCCCTGGTATGTAGCAATTAAGGAAAAAGAAAGAGATCACAAATGGGTTGCAAAGCCACTAGTATGTGTGAAACGGTGCAGGAAGTACTCAAACCTAGCAAATTTGTACCGGGCCTCCGGCTGTAAGACATAGTCACCTCATGGTCCAACCCGCGGGCTCATGGGTGGGGCTCGCTACACCCAAATAGATCTATCACTCATGTCCCTCGGTCCTACGACGAAGATTAATGGCTTTAAGTGTTGTACCCACCACTCACATGATCTAAGTAGTATACCCTCCTTAAGCTAATCACACCATGTATAAAATGTCTGAAGTAATTGTAACATGTATTTTACCCCAGCCTCTAAGGCTGAACCTCCCCAGCCTCTAAGGCTAACTCCCCAGTCTCTCTATATTATCACCAGACGATCCATCCCTAGTCATGAAAATCATTCACATTTCGATAATACGCATTTGTTTTGTAAAAACCGGTATATTTTGTATAACCCATTCGTAAACCATTTGAGTTCCTCGAAAACCATTCATAATATGATTTAGAAATATGAGTTTTCGTTCGTTCAAAAGCTTTGTATGTTCTTGCACAACGTGCTTTGTCTAAAAATATGCAGTCTTTGTTCATCGAGAACTTTGTGTGTTTTCTGCAAAACGTGCATGTCTTTCCACCCCGAAAACATTTATAAAAATGTAAAACCGTAAAAAGATGGGGTTATGAACTCACCTGGATTGCCTTGTGCAAAGCTAGCTAATTATGACTTCGTGAGGTCGTTTCCAAGACTTGACTTGCTAGTGTGCATTCTACAATATTCCTAACACGGAATGTCTTATAAGTTTCTGAATAAACGTAGTAGTTAAACTACGTGTCATCGAGCTCTACCGAATCGTAATTCGAACGATTCAACGGTAAGTAGTTAACTTATCGGAAATGATTAAGTCATATTTGATAAGTATCATTTATTGTCGATAATAATCAATAAGTCTTGAAAAGACTTGATTCTCGAGAGATTTAAAAATAAATAAATATTTATATAAAAATATATAAATATATCGTTGAAATTGCATTAGCCGTCTCGAATAGTCGTACGTGTACAAAAAGAATATTTATATGAAAATATCATATAACAAACTCGTATCATATAATGCGTCTTTTATATATTCCTCAAAGTATGCGTATATGCCGTTTCGCAGTTTGAAATGAATATAAAAAGTTATATTCATTTTACAAAAGTATCATCGAGTTGTTTGTGGTTGAAAATAAATATCTAATTATATTTATTTTTATAAATGAATGCGAGTCGCTTGATGTTTGAAGTAAACATAAAGCTATGTTTATTTTATAAAAGAATTCGTTATTGTTTGATACTTGAAATAAGCATATAAACCATGTCTACTTTATAAAAACGAATTCGTGTTGTTGGATATTTGAAATAGTATACAAGCTATATTCAAGTTTACAAAAGAACCGTCGTCTTGTTTGGTGGTCAAAATAAATATGTAAACTATATTTATTTTGATAAAATAAACGCGTGTGGTTTGTTAACGGAAATAAATATATACTATATTTATTTTTAAGGGATTCGGGCAATCGGTACTTGAAAATAAAAATAAATATAAAAGTTATTATATTTATTTTATAGAATAGTCCGTGTCATTTACGTTTTGTAAGTTTCAAAGTGTCACTGAAAGAAGTTGTCGTTATTCTATCAAAATTCAACCAAGAATCAACAATATATCAGATTCGCCAATTATTTCATAATACGTAAACTATAATCATGTCGATTTGAGCTCGTTTTCACGTAATCAACTTTTAAAATTATAAGATGACAAAAATAATCGTGCCATTAAATTCATTACCAATCTCTGTGTCGAAACGCCGAATCGTGTTGACTGAGTTGACCGAGTCAACTGAGTTGACCGGCTGAGTTGCCTCGCTGAGTTGACTCGGTTTGATAGAATCGAATCTGTCCTGAACCAATCTGTTGACCAGCTTTGACCCGTTTTTGACCGGGTTTGACCAAACCCAAAACTACTCAAAAACATAATCCGATTCGAACCATAACTACCATCTAGCCTGAGTCGTCACCTGAACCACGGTTGAAGCCTGAAACAACCCAAATAAAACTTTGAATCTGAACCATACCATGACTGAACCGAACCACAACGGCATATGAACCGAACCGATAACCGAGCAGAGCACCGAAAATAAAAACCCGAATCTCTCAAAGATTACCTGGGCCGAAACCATTCTGACCTGACTCGAACAGGAACTTCACCGATGAAACCCGTCGGACCAAGGCAAGGACCACTGGTCCGAAACAGGGACCGCTGGTCTGAGACGCCACCGCCGCTCACCATCACCACCGCCTGTTCTCTCTCTCTCCTCTTCGACTCTTCTCTCTCTTCTGTTTTGTAGCCGCCGCACCACCACCGAACAGTGGTGGTGGTGATCCGTCTCGTTAATCGAAAGGGGGGGGTGCAGGTGGGTGTCTCTCCGAGGAACTGTCGCCGGCCGTTTAACCGGCACCGGCAGCCGCAGGGTGTGCGCAGGGGAGGATCGAGAGGGAGGTGGGAGCTCGGAGGTGTTTGTTTTGCTGTGATTTCTATGTGTGGAGGAGGAGGATGAAGTTGTAGTTTGATATGGATTTTGTGTGGGTATTTGAAAGTTCTTGATGAAGATAAACAGGGGATGGTATCTTAGAGAAGATGATGAATGTTTGTAGTTCTTCAAGTGAGCTTTGGGGAAAAAAATACTTCTCTGTGTATGTATATTATAACCGAGAGAGAGGGAAAGATCATATGGGTTTAGAGAAGATGGATCCTCTCTGTGAGTTTGTGTGTGGTTTGTGGGGAATAGGTTAGGGTATGGACCCTTTTATAGAGATGTGGTTGATATCTTAAAGAAATCTTGTAAGATCTTGTAGAGATCTTATGTATTCCAATTTTGAGACAAGTATCTTTTGTAGAGATTTGAACATATTTTGGTAAGATTTAGTTGTAGGTTTAGTTTGTGGGTTTTGGGCTTGGGCCCAAGGCCTACAAGCTCAATCCCCGTGTTTAAGCGGCCCGTAATTTCTACGAGACCGATATCGCAACCCAAACTCCATAAGTGTCGAAAGAATAAAATTCTAAAATTAAAAGGCGTATAATAGTGGCGTTTGTCGTGTGACGCGTTCGTTTGTCGATTGCGGTAATAATCGCGAAAAATTCTATCGTTGCCGTCTTTAATCCGCTTTTCAATCCGGTTTCGACTGTAGTTACTAAAATTTTATTACGGAGCTAAATATAGCGTAAAATGTAAGTTTCGAAGGTGACAGGCGTCTCCGTCGCTTCTGTTTCGTTGCCGATGCGTTTCTTACCATCGCGTTTTTAGTTCACGTTCGCATTTGTGTCGCACGGAAGCCCAATAAATTCACAAAAATTAATTTCATAAGCATAAAATTTCCGTGTAACATTCATACTTGTCGGCGTTGTCAGTATTTTGTACGGTATCAGTTCGTTGTCGTTTGATGTTCCGCAGATTCCACGCGAATCAACATACGCGTACTGTAAAGTCGGATAAACGTTCCTAGGCACTCCAAAGGCCTAATTAAGTTAATTTGTGCTGTAAACACTATTTATTGTCGCGTTAATCACCTGTTAATCACGTAATTAAGAGCCGTAAATCACCGGTTGTCACATTCTCCCCCTGTTAATGAAATTTCGTCGTCGAAATTTAGACTACGTTAACTCCTTAGAGTTACGTTATGTGTAGGTAAATATGAATAGTATCAAAGTGGATGATCACGAAATCAAATCAAGACTCATTCGAGTTATGTGAATTCAAGGACATACCTCAACAATAAGAACCTATCGGTTAACAGGAATATGTTTCAGAAATTGATGTCAAAGGAAACAAGACGTATAGATACAGTCACTAGTGTGACTGAGTTAATAGGAGTCCAGCAACGAACAGGAATTTCGACCAATCGAATTCCACATGACCTTTCACAATATGCAATTGAATTCTAGAAGCAATAGTATCCACTAAACGAAACTTAGAATCAACAAGTTCAAAAGTAATAGTTTGCATGAAACGCTTGATCGTGATCAGCACAAGCTGAAAGTTTATACTAACACCACAAGGTGTCGTAGTGACTGAAATAATTCAAAAATAGCGGTGATTAAACAAATTCATCGTGATTGAAGTCAAATGAAAGCGCAATAAAGTGAATCTGAAAGTTTGTTTCAAATGACATCATAGGATTTTCAATTAAAAATGGAACATCAAAGAAATATTGTTTTCGATCGAAGATGAAGAAGCAATAAATATCGCGAAACATTCGATCGATAATGAAAGGACCGTTAGGAGGTACACCGGAATATGAAATGAATTTTTTTTGTGTAACCTTGTCTTATCACACGATTGTGTTAAGACTAATGTAATGTGATAAATCAAAGCGGATTTAATCTAAATCAATAAATAAATAATTAAATCCGTGCATAAAATATGTAAACGAGTTTAGCGCAAGTTTCAAATAAGTGAAAATACCACCACAAGGTGTCGAAATCAACAAACAATTTAATGGAGTCGAATGCCAAACAAGTTTACTTCAACTTGGAACAAATGAAACACTTGTTAAAACAAATTTTGAATATGATGCTCCCAATACATCATATGATGCTCTGAAGTGAATATGTGTAATGGACAAGTTCAAACAATTGAACTTGGTTTTAGCGCAATCCGACAATAAATATATGTATCGACAAGAAAACTTTCGGCATGGTCACAACGAAAAACCATGTATGTAATCTTGAAAAGAAAATAAGTTTCAAGAAAATTGTGTTGACTAGATAACAAAGGAGCCAACAATCACAATATTGCGGGTCATTCGAATCACAAATCAATAATTAGGTTTAGCGAAACAATGTTTGAATTTTGATGAAACACTTATTCGAAACGAAACCATATGCGTAACAAACGATGCATGCGTAACATATAAATTTTCAAGAAGTGGACCAAATAAGTATTCGCTATAATGAAAGAAACGATCGTGATGCAATGACCATTCAGAGGAGTAGAGATGTAAAAATCTACTCGCTTGATGTGAAAGTCGAAATTTCAATAAAAGAAATTTAAGGACTTTACCTGGGTTTCATGTGATGACCGGTTGTTAGGTGACATTACCATGGAATGTCAAACATAGCGTATCCGTTGTTAATAAGATAGGGGGAATACGAAGGCATGCGTCTTCTCCTTAGCATGACTCGTGTCGTTTGCAGGACCGCGTGCCAAACCGTCGCTTCCTGATCGATAGTTCTCTTGCTGACAGGAATCTAGCGTCGTCGTTGAATTGCGCCATCGTTTCTTTTCAAAGGCCTCGCCTCGATAATTGTATGTGTCGTACTTCAACCTCCGTTGATGTATAGCTTAAGTTTCATGTATACCTGTGCACTAGCATTTCGTTCCGCATAGAATGTGATGTACTCCGACATCCGTTGACGTAAAATTTGAATTTCATGTATTCTCATGCACTAGCGTTTCGTTATGCGTAGGCTGCCTGCTCGGGAAGTTAAAATATCATAGACAATAAGGATAATAGTGTGTGCCCGAGTTAATATTCGCGGTTCCTACGTGATTACCTTTAATGAACTTCAACATAAGTTTCCGAAGGTCTTAAATGCATGTTTCCTAAACTCTCAGACTTTTGTGTACTGTATGTACTTGTTTTATGCACCGCGTATGAAACACCACAATAGCGTATGTTTGAAAACAAAATTTTGATTGTTTGTTTTTCGGCAACGGTTGGAGACCATATTCGAGTACTAGGCGTTCTGTATGTATTCAGGTTTTAATATTCTAAGTTCCCAGAGAAAAGTGAGGTTAGAGCCTAGGTATCACAACAGAAACCTAATTCGCTGTAACCTATAGCCCTGATACCAATCTGTAACACCCTGGCTTTTGCGGAAGCGTGGGTTTATTTGGTGTGACCTCTTAATACCATAGCAACAATCATAACAATGCTATATGATAAAAATACGAGATGTTCATCCATTCATTAAATTAAAAAGTACTACAACATCATTGTCTGGAAACATTAACCCAAATAAGTTACAAACCTTAACTTCTTTAAAACATGTTCATGAGACGCAACCAAAAGACTCTTAATAGAATGAGGTTTAAGGTATGTAACCCATCCAGGTAAGGGTTACACCTCTTAAGCCTGCTACCCTGGATGACATCTTATTCAGTACGCAGCTTGTAACACATGCAACACTCGCCAGATCCATTAATTCCCTGAAATACATGTAGTTTGAAAAATCAACAAAAGTTGAGCGAGTTCATGTGTAAGTGAGTATGTATAAACCTTTGTAATGTGTCTATATGTATGAAAATCTCTGGTATGTAGCAACTAAGGAAAAAGAAAAAGATCACCAATGGGTTGCAAAGCCACTCGTATGTGTGAAACGGTGCAGGAAGTACTCAAACCTAGCAAATTTGTACCGGGCCTCCGGCTGTAAGACATAGTCACCTCATGGTCCAACCCGCGGGCTCATGGGTGGGGCTCGCTACAACCAAATAGATTTATCACTCATGTCCCTCGATCCTACGACGAGGATTAATGGCTTTAAGTGTTGTACCCAGCACTCACATGATCTAAGTAGTATACCCTCCTTAAGCTAATAATACCATGTTTAAAATGTCTGAAGTAATTGTAACATGTATTTTACCCCAGCCTCTAAGGCTGAACCTCCCCAGCCTCTAAGACTGAACCTCCCCAGCCTCAAAGGCTAACTCCCCTGTCTCTCTATATTATCACCAGACGATCCATCCCTAGTCATGAAATTTCGATAATACGCATTTGTTTTGTAAAAACCGGTATATTTTGTATAACCCATTCGTAATATGATTTAGAAATATGAGTTTTCGTTCGTTCAAAAGCTTTGTATGTTCTTGCACAACGTGCTTTGTCTAAAAATATGCAGTCTTTGTTCATCGAGAACTTTGTGTGTTTTCTGCAAAACATGCATGTCTTTCCACCCCGAAAACATTTATAAAAATGTAAAACCGTAAAAAGATGGGGTTATGAACTCACCTGGATTGCCTTGTGCAAAGCTAGCTAATTACGACTTCGTGAGGTCGTTTCCAAGACTTGACTTGCTAGCGTGCATTCTACAATATTCCTAACACGGAATGTCTTATAAGTTTCTAAATAAACGCAGTAGTTAAACTACGTGTCATCGAGCTCTACCGAATCGTAATTCGAACGATTCAACGGTAAGTAGTTAACTTATCGGAAATGATTAAGTCATATTTGATAAGTATCATTTATTTTCGATAATAATCAATAAGTCTTGAAAAGACTTGATTCTCGAGAGATTTAAAAATAAATAAATATTTATATAAAAATATATAAATATATCGTTGAAATTGCGTTAGCCGTCTCGAATAATCGTACGTGTACAAAAATAATATTTATATGAAAATATCATATAACAAACTCGTATCATATAATGCGTCTTTTATATATTCCTCAAAGTATGCGTATATGCCGTTTCGCAGTTTGAAATGAATATAAAAAG
The DNA here is from genome assembly GCA_030545235.1 of Helianthus tuberosus. Lineage (NCBI taxonomy): Eukaryota > Viridiplantae > Streptophyta > Magnoliopsida > Asterales > Asteraceae > Helianthus > Helianthus tuberosus. The sequence continues at coordinate 32,273,999 of CM060352.1, read as the reverse complement.
TTATATTCATTTTACAAAAGTATCATCGAGTTGTTTGTGGTTGAAAATAAATATCTAATTATATTTATTTTTATAAATGAATGCGAGTCGCTTGATGTTTGAAGTAAACATAAAGCTATGTTTATTTTATAAAAGAATTCGTTATTGTTTGATACTTGAAATAAGCGTATAAACCATGTCTACTTTATAAAAACGAATTCGTGTTGTTGGATATTTGAAATAGTATACAAGCTATATTCAAGTTTACAAAAGAACCGTCATCTTGTTTGATGTTCAAAATAAATATGTAAACTATATTTATTTTGATAAGATAAACGCGTGTGGTTTGTTAACGGAAATAAATATATACTATATTTATTTTTAAGGGATTCGGGCTATCGGTACTTGAAAATAGCCATTTTTCTCCCTGTGCTTTGGTCACTTTAACGGTTTTGCTCCAAACCTTTAAAAATTGCCATTTTACTCCCTGATGTTTCAGTTTTTTTGCCAGTTTGCTCCCCGCCTCTAACTCCATCCAAATTGTTTGTTTTTCCATTTTGCTCCCCGCAGGGAACAAAATGGCAACAAAACCAAATTGTTTGTTTTTCCATTTTGCTCCCCTCTGTGTATGTATATTATAACCGAGAGAGAGGGAAAGATCATATGGGTTTAGAGAAGATGGATCCTCTCTGTGAGTTTGTGTGTGGTTTGTGGGGAATAGGTTAGGGTATGGACCCTTTTATAGAGATGTGGTTGATATGTTAAAGAGATCTTGTAAGATCTTGTAGAGATCTTATGTATTCCAATTTTGAGACAAGTATCTTTTGTAGAGATTTGAACAGATTTTGGTAAGATTTAGTTGTAGGTTTAGTTTGTGGGTTTTGGGCTTGGGCCCAAGGCCTACAAGCTCAATCCCCGTGTTTAAGCGGCCCGTAATTTCTACGAGACCGATATCGCAACCCAAACTCCATAAGTGTCAAAAGAATAAAATTCTAAAATTAAAAGGCGTATAATAGTGGCGTTTGTCGTGTGACGCGTTCGTTTGTCGATTACGGTAATAATCACGAAAAATTATATCTTTGCCGTCTTTAATCCGTTTTTCGATCCGGTTTCGACTGTAGTTACTAAAATTTTATTACGGAGCTAAATATAGCGTAAAATGTAAGTTTCGAAGGTGACAGGCGTCTCCGTCGCTTCCGTTTTGTTGCCGATGCGTTTCTTACCATCGCGTTTTTAGTTCACGTTCGCATTTGTGTCGCACGGAAGCCCAATAAATTCACAAAAATTAATTTCATAAGCATAAAATTTTCTTGTAACATTCATACTTGTCGGCGTTGTCAGTACTTTGTACGGTATCAGTTCGTTGTCGTTTGATGTTCCGCAGATTCCACGCGAATCTACATACGCGTACTGTAAAGTCGAATAAACGTTCCTAGGCACTCCAAAGGCCTACTTAAGTTAATTTGTGATGTAAACACTATTTATTATCGCGTTAATCACCTGTTAGTCACGTAATTAAGAACCGTAAATCACCGGTTGTCACAAAGGCTAGAGTGTTCGTATAATCCGCATTATCGGACCAGTCACTCTTACCTGGGAACTCTTAAGGTGAGTGTCCACTTATAGGCTAAAGCATGTCTTCGTGAAGCATTATAAAAACCTATCCATCTTGACTATGCCGAACGATTTCTAAACGACCTTTGTAACACTACTCATTCATATTACCCTCGGTGATATGTTTGCTCTTCACGACAATCGAAACAACAATATTTTCACAATACTATTTCATCATATTACCTTCGGTGATATGTTTGATTCGAGACGATTGAAATGAATCTCATTTCATTTCACGACACTATGAGATCCTATTTTCATTTTCGAAACACTACCTTTGTCTTTTAAAATTTCAATTTTTTACCATTTGGATGAGAATTTTTAAAATTCCAAACACAAAGTTTCTTTATTTTAAATTTTTAAAATTTAAAACATTTTATCTTAAAAACAATAATTTTTTAAATAGTAAAGGATTTATAACGCAAACCATTAACTTGGTTTGTATTCTCTCATCCAAAAATACTACACAAGTTTATTTCTCAAATAATTCCTATTTCAAAAACAAGAACCACAACACTATATTTTCTAAATACAAGAACGAAACTTATAAACAAGATTTTTCTGGGTTAAAATTTACACTATATATATTCTAAGTATAAGAAACAAAACACTGAAATTCAAAACAAACGAAGGCCGAATCTTCTAAAAATTCTAGGAGGCGCAAGACTTCAAAGAATTTTGCAATTCCTGCACCAGTTCCACTAAACTCAGTACCCTTTAAGTGATTTTATCATGGAAAGCAACCTCGATGCAATCATTGCAACTATCATCAGACAACAAATTCTCCTTGTCATCAGTATACAACCTGTGGTCTATTTGGACATATAGTTGCGACCTGTCGTATCCAGAATCGAGCAGCCCCTACTCAGACTCGCCCTAGAGCATGTTTCAATTGTGGTGATTTAAATCATTTCAAGCGAAACTGCCCCAAGCTTGCCAATGCTAATGGACGAGTGTTCAACGTCAATGAGGCTCAAGCTAATGATCAAGCCCTTATAATCATTTGAACCTCTATATTTTTCTGTTAAATTTTGAAAACAATATAAATTTCAAGAAGTTTATCTTTATCCTTGTTATTCATTTTTTTTTCAAGTTTCAAACTCTAATGTGATTACACTATGTGTGATTACAGCTATGTGCTGGCTTTGAGGATTCCGTTCTTTAGGAACTAAATCTTATAATTTAGCATAATATGACTGCACTTAGGTACATTCGTACGAACTTGGTAACATGATCGATACGAATACTATGAACAAGTTAATATTGTTTTATGATCATAGCATTACAATCATGATTTGTTTATCTAATATGTATAGTACATGATTATAAATACAATTTGCTTCGTATGTTGATTTAACGTACTTAGTGTGTTAACTTAGCGTACCTAGCACATGATTTGAAAACATTTTCCTTGATATGCTTATATTATGATGACAATGTATGATTTGTATATGTTGCGTTCTACCTGTTTGGTTAAGTATGAAACATATATAAATATTCATACTAGAATAGAATACATACTACCAAATTTGTTGTATGCAAAATAAGTAGTGCTATCATTGCTAGTATGAAACACGATTCGATTTGACAGGTGTTATGTTGTGACGATGTTTGTTTGATTTAGATGATAGTTTGAACTTATTATTTGTTTACCCTCGCTTAACAAGAGGAGCTATGTGGACCATGTGACGAAACGAGTAATTATGGGTGCACACTTAATTATGAGATTCGACGCATGAGAATCATAGTAAGCCTTGTTAAGTATGGTGGCATAAGATCTAGAGTGATTAAGGTAACGGGAGAAGTATGATGCGATAAGAACACGGCGGATACGCCTAATGGTGCTTCCTATATATAAGTGTTCTTATTGTGTTATTCTTCAAAACGTTGCTAAGATCACTTGGTGATTTTATGTTATCTTGGACCATTATGTGATTATGTGCTTAATTGTTATTTGTGTGGTTATTTTCGATGGACGACGACGAGTACATTCATTAACTCAAATCGAGCCGACCGGGAGTATAATATGGTGTTAAAGGTGATGATCTTGATGCCATAGGGATGTTGACCCGTCTCCTATGCATGGGATGCTCATGGTGCATTGGATGTACCTCGTGGGACGTTAGAAACTGTGTACATGTAGGGCTTGAATGTACACCCCTTTGTTTGCTAGGAATTACACTAAGAGCTTAGTATAACATAGTGCCATACCCAAACAATTTTTGAACACTGGTAACCTTTTTCCTTAAATTCACAAGTTTCAACGGGTTAAATACCTTGATATACTTTGAAAATCCCAAATCACTTTTTGAATCCCCTAAAATTTCCAACACCAAATTATGCTCCGCATCTTTGGGATATAGCAATCTGCTTATCCATCAGTTGTTTCAATTTCACTCTACGGTCTCCTTCAAATAAATTTCGGGACGAAATTTCCTGAAGTAGGGGAAACTGTGACACTTGTGCTCCGTAAACACCACACGATATAGGACACTATCTTTTATCAAAGAAACAATGTGTTTTGGTCTCAAAATTTGTTTATTTGTGTTTTACAATTTCACATTTTGATTCTGGTTCGATTTCAAGCTTTAAATCGCTTTCTGGAAAGTTATACGCGAACTGATGCATAAACGTAATCAGTTTAATGCGGCAAACACTCCGGAACAGTGACATAGGCTTAACATACCTTAAATAACTTTTATGCGACTTAGAAATAAGTTTTGAAGGCTTTGGTGTGTCAAAAACAAGTTGATTCACTCTTAGGGACTATTTGCGTCAAACTGCGAAAGTCTGCTGATTCGTATAGTAACAAACATTCTGGAACTTGATCATAAGCTAAACGTACCATAAATATCCTTTACATAGCTTAGAAATAGGCTTTGAGGGGTTCGTTATGCGAAAATATGCTTATTTGATCAATAGGGACTAAAAGCGTCAAAAAGGGCAAAAGTTTGCATTTACGCGCATATCTTACGTCCTGAATATAACCGGACATCCAAAAATTTTTGTAATCATTAAAATATTTTATTTTAGTGTTTGGAATGTTAGAATTTCACTCGTCGCGTAATTTGGATCGATTTCGCGTTCGTTATGACTTATGTTTTAATTAACTGAACAACGCGATCGTACGACCAAACGAACCGACATCCGAGATGTTTTTGAGCATATTGTAAGTTCCCTATACTTTAACTTCATTTTAGAGCTTTGAAATGGGGTTAACGGGGCTTAAACGTGTCGAAAATGCACCAAAAACCAAGTTCTGAACTTGCAGGGACTATTTTTGACAATCTGTCAAAGTTCTCTGGCGGGGCGCGTAAGCCATGTATGGCTCCTACGCGGGGCGCGACAGACCTGCAGACCAGATTCATTGAATTCAGCTTTGCAGCCTGTTTCCACTGATTTCTACCATTGTTTTGCAATACTTGGGGCTTGTTTATGAGTTCCCATGGTATTTAAATCAGTGTGCCACACATGTAAGGTCTAGATTGAAGCATGATTTACGAGAAACGATCCTAACGGTTCTTGAAATCCTATAAATACCCACTTGATTCTTCACTCATTCCTCACCATTTTGATTCAATCTGCTCTAAGTTGGGGTTTATACTCCATACCTGAGTAATTTGAATCAAAACTTCCTGGCTTGGACCTTTTTTAAGTTTCTTTCATGCTTGTTATCGTTTTTCAAGCGTGAAAGTCAAACAGTGTTTGACTTTCTGCTTTGACGAGTCCTTGGTCAACACAAAGTTCGTTTGAACTTTGCAACGTGAGCGTAATCACGATGGTTATAGTCCCTTGTGACTATACCTACTGATTACCACGTTAATTAGGCGTAGTGACGAGTCATAGTTTCGGTCAAAATACGGCTTATGCGTATTTTGCAACCAAACTTTCTTGAGTATCAAAACCGTTTGTTTTGATATCAAACTTGTTTTCTAACTTAGTTAAACATGTTTTAACATGTTTAACTCGTCACTCTTAGTTTAGTGCTTATATAGGGTCGTAAGATAAGCGGTCTAAACAACCGCTTAGACTTTCGAACTCAACCCGTTGGGTCGATCATTAGGATCCGACCAAACACATTTTTTTGTGACCATAGTTGTATAGGGAATAACCTTCCGAGGTTATACCTTATGGTCACTTCGTTTAGTTAGTTGTATGATAGGTAGTTTATATGCCTTAGGAAAATGACCAAAATGCCCTTTTACGCATAATTTCATTTTAAGCATATGTAACACATGTTTTGACATCTAAACTGATTATATAACATAATTAGATATCTTAAGGAATATAATACTTATCATAGGGCTAATTAGGCGTCTCGAACGCGCATTCGCGCGAACGACTCGTTAAAGTAGCATAAGCTACCTTAATGGGTCGTAAGCACTTAGGTTAGGTTCCGATTTAGAATGTAGGCTTTGTTAAACCATATCACATGAATTTCAATACTCATTTGGTTTACAAGACCTCATTCTACCCGATCTTCCGATTTAGGTGTCGATTCACTAACATAGTATCCGCTACACTAGGAACCGCTTCGACACTTGAAGTATTGGTCTTTTGAGCTTTGTTATATCGTTTGAAAAAGAATTATACGCAATCCCAGGCTAGTACATAGTTCCCCTCTTTTACCGTTTTCAAATGTTTTGGGGTGATTCATATGTGTAATTGATTTGTTTTCGAAATGTATGGCATATATGTGTTCACTAAGTGCTTTTATGTGTACTATTCCGATTATGCGAATGCGATGTTTATCCGAATTCCTAAAAGATCTACCTATCTTCATAGTTAGAATCTTATAGGATATTTGAAGTACAGACTTAGAATCTTCCTATCTTCATAGTAAGGTTTTTAAGAAGTACTTTACGACTCGATGGTTGGTTGTGTGTAGATTGTTGGTGATTTAGATAACGAAACTAGAAAATACAATAAGCACATGGTGGATACGCCGCTGGTACTTCCTATATATAAGTGTGCTTATTGTATTACCCTTCGTTGCGTTATTCCGAATCACCATTAGGATTTAGGATGTTATGATACAATGATTCGATGTGACGAGAACTTGATCCCTGAAGTATCTATCTATCTTCATAGCTAGACATACTTGTAGGATGTTTAGAGTACTAATATTGAAGTCCTTGTTTGGAATTCATTGTGTACTTTAATGCGTGTTTGACTAGTCGATCTGACGAGAACCTGATCCCTGTAGTATCTATCTATCTTCATAGCTAGACATATATGGGATATTTAGAGTACTAATATTGGAGCCTCTGTTTGGATTCATTGTGTACTTCTATGCGTGTTTACGAGATGGAACAAGTTGACGATTATGTGTTTATGTGGTAGTTGTGATTTAGATAACGAAACAGGTGTAATAAAATAAGAACATGGTGGATACGCCGCTGGTACTTCCTATATGTAAGTGTTCTTATGTTATTATTCTTGTAGCGTTATCCGAATCACTTTAGGATTTTGTGTATGATTGTTTCAATGTTCAATTATCGAAATCCTCGTAGAATCTTCCATATCTTTATATGTTAGATTCTTAGAAGGATGTCTAAAGTATTATCATGAATCATTGATTTGATTTATATAATACTCATACAGGTTTGATTAATTTCAAAACTGTTATTATTAATCCTTAATTGGTTTTATAATAATAAATTAACGAGTTTTACAATATACAATTTCAAATGGCATAAAAATTACTTAGTAATAATCATATTACAATATACAAAACTATTTTGTCACGAGTTTTCAAAATCAAGATTATGTATTGCAATACTAAATTTTTGCCATTCCTTGGCTTCAAGATTTATTTTCAACTGACAGCTCTCGTAGTTGTCAAAGTATTGTAATATCAAATGTTTTGCCATTTATATGGATAACAAAACCTATGTATTCGCCGACATTTTTATGCTGACCTATTTTCACATTTGTTTCAGGTTATCAATTATTCAAGCATGCAACGCATAGGACTGAATTCAGGGCCTTAGACTTCTTAATCAAAAGACAATTACATGTATTCTTTGTTTGTAAAATGATGTTAATAATAATGAAACAATTTAGTACCAGTAGTTGTGAGCAATTTGTAACGTGACTCCCTAATATTTCCACCGCGTGTTGATGTATTACGCGATTGGGGTGTTACAGCGAACTTGGAAAAATGATAAGAAAAGGAAGATGACAATACCAAATATCAAGAACCAGTGATAAGGAAAATCTATAAATAGCCGGTTTCCTCTGAGAACTAATGCAGGTGAAATCAATGAGACAATAAGAAGAGAGGTTCTTACATGAAGAGAAGAGTCTTGTTTGGTAGCCAAGGATGACTTGCCTCCTCACACCTCACGGTGTTGGAATGTAGTGCCTTGTTTTATTTACGAGGCAGGTTATTCCTTGTGTTACTAACATGATCTTCTTGCTCATGTTAGGTCATCTCTTCACGATTTTATGTTCTAAAAGGATCTTAAAAACATAAGGTGTGTGTACTTTAATCCTTGTTCTTCTCATTTCTTTTTCTTTTATATTCTTTTCCTTGTAAACCGCCTAGGCATCAATGCATGTAGCTTTTTATTTCTCTAAATTTAATTATTTGTTTCCCCATATAGAGTGAAAAATCTAATCAAAGCATTAGATCAATTATTTTAGATTACCAGATAGTGCACTTGTATTTGTATGGATATGTTTCAGTTCAAACCAAAGGGCAGGCGATATCCTTATATCCAGAAAGGGCCTCAAGGTAAACCATTTCCAATCCATGTGCACGTGTCAAATTGTCCAACTTAACTTTGTTGGATTCGATAAGCACAAACTTCGTGAAACGAACACACACACACTTGCATTCTATATGCAGAGAATTTTGATATACACACTAAATCACATACAATTCATTACATTAAAATGTATTTATAGGTGTTGGTTTGGTGGTTGTTGCGTCCTAAACAACACCATCCTTATTATTTACAAAGTTATACTGACAAACAACACCATCCTTATGATTTACAAAGTTATACTGACAGACCCTTAGATTTTATACATAAACATACTTATATAGTTTAATATACATACAGTTAGGTTATAATGCCAATATTAAATTCCAACAAACTTATCATATTATTTTGTGTATGTCTATCATTTTACCTACAAGTTCAATAATGTATTTGTAGGATCGAATCGCGACCTGAATGAGTCGTTCGGAAGAGTTCTTAGGCTATATGCAAGGCGGAAACAAACGTATAGACTCGAAACAGCTTGAATATCACTTTAAACTTCTTGTATATTGATTTAACAGCAATTACAATCACAAGGAATACCGGCAGCACCTCGGTATCAAATCTGAATTCCGTTACAAATGACAACACAACAAGCCTATTTATACTCTACCTAATTCCGTTTGAAGCATGCATGACAGATTCAAACGGAAATACCTATTGACTTTCAAACGGACCATTCAAACGAAATAACATTCTGTTTAACATGAAATGCCTTGTCTTTTATATATAGTTGCAATGATGATGTCATCTTTATGATGTCATCATTTAATAAGATGACATCATGCTTGATCAGATTCGCAACGCAACCAAGACTCGATATAAGACGAAGTCTACAGATGTATGCACCAACAGACTCCCCCTCAGATGTTGACGAGTCTTAAGTGTCGAGTCTTCTCAATCTTAAGTCTTTATCAGTCTTTGTGTTCTTTCCATAATCTCGATCTGACTCTTGCCTCACTCTAATGATGTAACTCTCTCTTGTATTCTTCAGGATCAACAGCTGGCTCTAGCAACTTCCGACTTTCTTTCTCTAACAGACTTCCCCTCAACATGTACTGGGATCGTAGTCTGGCTTTCACAGGTTCAGATATCGTAACCTGACTCACCTGCATATTCTCGACCCAAAACATAAGTTTCATAAAAGATAAGATATAACAATTTTAGAAACTTTCCTAATCACTTGAAGACACAACCCTGAATACATCATTTTCAAGTATCGAACAAAAATATTTATCATGTAAATCACTGATGAACCACTTGAATGAATATCATTTTCATTTCAAACATCTTCAAACAAACTTTCCCAAACCTGTTCGTCATGTTTAGCACTTGGAATTTTGAAAATTAGCTTTTCAACATCAGTTATCTAAAATCTTTTTAACTTTTTCAAAAATTTATGCTAAAACACACCGAAAATCTTTTTGGATTTTTGATGTTCAATCTCTGTTGAACTCTTGAAGTGTATTTTTTAGGTTTTTCAGCAAGATTTAAATCTTTTATTTCAGAAATATTAATTTCTGTCAATTTGAAAACCTGTTTGATCATTTCAGTTTTGACACTTCTTATTGGAAATTCCTCATCAGAATATAATTTGTCTGAATCATTCAAAGTATAAGCCACTTTGATTGATCCATCATTCAAATTAGATTTTGATAACAGGAATTCTTTATTATAAACCCTTTTAACAGGTGAACTCAGACTCTTTTCTGACGAACTCGGACTTTCAGACTTAGACTCCGGTTTTGACTCTTCATCCATATCCAACACCTGATCGACCACTTTCTTTAATAACTCAGACTCATGATCAGTGTCAGACGCTGTGAATGTAACATCAATATTGTCTGGTAATTCATCAATGATTTCAGACTTTAACTTGATGTTGACTGTCTTTTTTAGACGCTCCTCGTTAGGATTCCTTGGAGAATAAGTTTCATGGATCGGGGGCGGACATCTGTTATACTTGACACTTGGTTTCTTACCGGTATCAGTATCTTCAGTCTTTTTGTCCATGAACGCTTCCAGACCTGCAACAGTAGGATAAACACGATCAATCAAATAATCACAAGTAGTGTAACTCAACAATAATCGTTTAATCCTTTCACTCTCAATCTTCTCAAGTTCCACATCCTGCTTCAGCTTTGCACAATCTTCAATGTATGCATTAATAACACTCTGCTTTGTCATTAATGTTGCACTCATCTTTTCCATTGCTTTTTCAATTTCTGTATTCGTCTTTTTCAGACGATCAACTGTGTTGTTGAGCACATCATATGACTCCTTTACATACTTCACATCGGACAATAAATCTTCTCTAATTCAGCAATCTTCTTATCTTTCTCCTCACAAACTTTGCAAGATTCTGAACACTTCGAACACGGTTTTTCAACTTCAACCAATTTTTCAACTATCTTTTCAACCTCAACAGTCTTTTCAACTTCAACGAGTTTCTCAATTTCAACAATTTTTTCTACTTCCACAATTTTCTCAACTTCGACCAGTTTTTCAACTTCAACTATTTTTTCAACCACTTTCTCCACTTCAACAACTTTCTCAACTACTTTCTCAATCACTTGATCAACATTTGCTTCTCCAGCTTCTGTCTTTGTCTTTTCATCAGTTAGCCTTATTGCTGCTTCCAGCTCTTTCTTCAATCTAGCAATTTTCTTCTGATTCAGCATCTCCATTTTATCTGCAAAAAACAAATTAAAACTAGTAGGATCAATGCCTTTCCTAGCTTTGTTGAGATGTTCTTCCTCATCATCAGTATCCCCATCACTTCCAAGATCTGGAAAAATCGGGATTCTTTTCTCACAAGTTCCATCTTCACTCAGAACACTAGCAACAAAACCTGAACCGGTTGGAATGTATTTATCCCAGCTAAAACCTTCTGCAACAAATTCATCATCTTGATCAATGATACCAAAATAAGCTTTTCTATTTGCATCTTCGATCATTTTCCTTTTGTCATCCACAATTTTCCGAGCATGTGTAGTTTGTGGTTCCCTTTGTTGAGTAATCTGATGAAAAATTGATTTTTGATAATAATTGTTCTTTTCTTGATTTCCTGTTGCTTCTTGATTTTTACACTCCCGTTTGAAATGTCCCTTTCCTTTGCAACGGAAACAGGTAACTTTTGATTTGTCAAATCCTAACTGAGAAGTAGCCATTCCTCGAAATTCATTTCTACCAGTAATTTCTTGAAACTTCTCTGCCCTCCTCCAAGCACTAGCTAAACACCATTTAATATCCATCAGCTCAAGTTCCTCTGCATCTATTTGGTCATAATCCTCTTTGGTAAGCATCGGATTTCCAATCTTGCCAGCAATCAAACTTTCATAAGATTCCAACATAGCAACGAGTGATGCCATATGTTGTTTGGCAATTTCTGGAGACAAATTCTGACCATTCTGAATGTTCAAAGTAACATTGCATTGTAGATTTGTTGAATTCGGTTGTTGAGGACTTGATGTTGTAAAGTTTGGATCAAAACTCGAATACGAGGATGAAGATCCACCACTTTGTGTCACACCACTACCCTTTGTTCCAGATGAGCTGTCAGCACTAAAACCAGTTTGGATCTTTGGGCTCGGGCTGGGAGTAGCCTCAAACTTGTTCCCTCGGTAATACAAACTGACATTTTGTTTAGCATTCAGATTTGTCATGATAGCCGTTTTCTGGATATCCAACTCGTGCTCTTCAATTTTCTGAATAAACTGTGCCAAATTCATACTCTGAGACTTTCTTAAGTGTTTCACAATCATCAAATAAGTTCCCCACTTATGCTGTGGTAGTGCTTCAGCAAGTTTATCAACCCATTCCTCATCTTCTTTCTTTATATCCAATCTCTCCATTTCCAAAACAAGATGACAATATCTGTCAATGGTCTGTTTTGTTGTTTCATGATCAAAAGCTACAAACATATCAAAAGATTTCTTCAGTAATGCCTTTCTGTTTTTAATCATATCTGCACTTCCTTTGAACTTTTGAATCAAATCTTCTCAAATTGATCTGCCTGTACCATTATGTTGGAGCAAAACAAAGATATCTTCCTTAATCGCTTGTTGAAGAATACTGATCATCATTTTTTCACTTGTAAATTTTAATTTGTCACTCTCTGAATAGTCCTCAATTGCTTTTACAATCCCACGTTCATTCTTAGGTTTTTCATAATCTTTCAACAATGAACACCAAGCATCAAATTTGTAAGCTTGCACCCAGTTCTCGAATCGATTCTGCCATCCTTTAAAGTCTTCAATGTACATAAGCTTTGGCGGTTTTTGATGAGTTCCTGTCTCATTTTCACTGTACATTGTTTCAGCGGCAGTAACTGGAGCAACAGGTGTCGCAAAAGCATTATAAAATTCTTCAGACATGATTCAAAATCAAATCTTCACAAACACAAACTTTCTTGTTTTAAAAATACTGGTCTCAAACAAGCTGGATCACCTCGTAAAAACACCTGAATGACAAACAAACAAACGATCAGTTTAAACGAACTGAATACGTAAAAGTGTGTGTTGATGAAAACAATCTAAAACTTGTGTCGAAGATTTGTGAACTCGTTCCAATATTGTTGAAGTAAAGATCACTGAATGAATGAACTTGATCGGATGAACTAAGTAATATGGGCTTTGAATGGACACAACTCTATACTTCAATGGTTAATTGGGCTTCTCGATCTAGGTAATCAATTGGGCCGATTGAATTAAAGAACTACAATATCATTTGAATTTAATGTCATCACTAAACCTTTATTGGAACACAAAAGTCTTGGACTTAGAAAATCATGTGACAAACTGACAATCCCTTTAATATCTTTCACATGCAAATACTTCTACCAAGACATGGGCAGACAATTATCAATAGACAAACACATATGATTGGGCCACCAATTTATCTTTTCTGAATACACGTGATATTCTCAAATCTCAATTCGAGACTCTCTTGGGTCACATGCAGCCGACAACAATTCAACTTTTCATAAATTCTATTGGGCCGTTCACTTTAACTCTAGGAACGATGGAACCACATGCAAATTCTGATCAACCAATACAACCTGACATTCACATGATCTCTTTTCCCAACCAACTGACAACCTTGTTTTTTTTTTTTATGTTTCACAAAAAAAAAAAAACACTTTCAAACGGAATATAGACTTCAAACGGAATTACTCAAATTCTCAAACGTAATTGCACCTTTCAAACGTAAACACCAATTTCAAACGTGATCACCTGATTTTTTCAAACGAAAACACGATTTTCAAACGGAATCAACCTCTTATCTCGTTTGAAGAACTGCTGACATCATCATTTTTCGATCTATTTTCAAACGGAATAACGAAAATTACAAGTTTTAGATCGATTTTAATGCTGAAATTTTCCAGGATTTGTTAAAACATGATTGCGAGTATAATGTGAAAGTTTGAACCGATTTTAACTGTGAAATTTTTTTAATTTTGAAAAAGAAGGTGTAGATAACAGAAATTGTGATGAAAACAGGCTGTTTTGGTATGAACTCCTCGTCCTGAGCTCTGATACCACTTGTAGGATCGAATCGCGACCTGAATGAGTCGTTCGGAAGAGTTCTTAGGCTATATGCAAGGCGAAAACAAACGTATAGACTCGAAACAGCTTGAATATCACTTTAAACTTCTTGTATATTGATTTAACAACAATTACAATCACAAGGAATACCGGCAGCACCTCGGCATCAAATCTGAATTCCGTTACAAATGACAACACAACAAGCCTATTTATACTCTACCTAATTCCGTTTGAAGCATGCATGACAGATTCAAACGGAAATACCTATTGACTTTCAAACGGACCATTCAAACGAAATAACATTCTGTTTAACATGAAATGCCTTGTCTTTTATATATAGTTGCAATGATGATGTCATCTTTATGATGTCATCATTTAATAAGATGACATCATGCTTGATCAGATTCGCAACGCAACCAAGACTCGATATAAGACGAAGTCGACAGATGTATGCACCAACAGTATTGTTTGCATTTTGTTTGAGTATTTATAAAATATTTACGTATAAAAATAAATGACAAGTTAGTGAAAATTGAAGGGGTAAGTAACCAAGTTTTCTAATTGTTCCACTAGTCACTCAACGCCTCAACCTGTATTAGACACACAAATGGGTATGACCGACGGTCAATTATTAACCAGGGGATTTCAGAAGGAAATAACCAAATGAAATGATATCCTAAAAGAATTGTTCTGTATTTAAAATCGTTAGTTTGGTATTGGTGGGGATCAAAGCTTACCAATGGGAGCATCCCTTAGTACTCCATTGGCAATGCTGATTAAGATTATCTTAAAAAGAACTGCTCTATATAGAAAGTTATAGCACCTTGTTGTGGCTTATCAGGCAGTCACCCCTTGTCTAACTTGATAGGCTATTATTTCTCATGTTACGCCTTGTGTTCTTAATTACAACAGTAATTGTAGCTGATAGAAATGCAAGAGATAATCTGATTGTTGTTGCTTTTTGTAGTTAACAGGGAAACTTCCAATAATCAGTTTTCTCAAGGAAACTTCTGAAATCTTAGCTTGTTTTTGGTCAAAAATTGCATAGAACAATGTAGATAATATATAAAAATACGCCAAAATATGTTAAAATACGCCGAAATATGTTAAAATACGCCGAAATACGTTAAAATAACCTAAATATAGGTTAAAATAAGCTAAAATACGTCAAAATACGCTCAAATCTGACAAAATACTCTAAAATACGCAACAATACGATAAAATACGTCAAAATACGCAAAAATACATCAAAATACGCAACTAATGATATTTCCACACGCGTATACATATAACACGACACTATACAATACAAGTGGATTTCAAACAAAACCGTATGTAATCATAGAATACGATAATCGCACGCAACCGAACGTCAACGAAACGACGAATGTTGAAGGTATACGCATAAAATGACAAAATATGCGAAAGTTCGTCAAAAAACGACACGTATACGCGTCGAACCGAGGAAAACACGATAAAAACAAATTTTCTTATTATGCCATATACGATCGTATAGGCCTATGTTGTATCATATAGCAAATTAATACACATCGTATAGGCCTAAACTATGCGTATTAACCTCTGAATTTCTCAAAAATACCCCTGAATTTATAAAAAAAACAGGGGTATTTCAGTAATTTCAGGGATATAATACGCATCGTACGGGCCTATACGATGCGTATCAGATGATTCGATACGATGCGTATGGCCCATCGTATTGATTCAAAATTCATGTTTTTTTTTCTTTTCTGTTTTATAAAGTATAAAAAATGTTTTATATCTTAGTTTTTTTTTAAATGTTTTACTTGTAATTAGAAATTAAAAAAAAAATGTAGTATATAATACGGTTATAACATAGATAGTATAGTATAATAACCATGTACCAAACCTATACGCATGATAAATTTTTAAAAATGTTTTTTGTTTAAAAAATAAAAGAATTCTTTTATTAAACTTTGTTAAAACTATGATTAAATGTTTACAAAAATATGTAAAAAATGTCGTATATAATACGGTTATAACATAGATAGTATAGTATAATAAACATGTACCAAACCTATAAGACATGATAAATTTTTAAAAATGTTTTTTGTTTAAAACATAAAAGAATTCTTTTATTAAACTTTGTTAAAACTGTGATTAAATGTATACAAAAACTAGTTTACATAAGTGTAATTAAAAATTACATAGAAAAATGATAAAATTACTCTTAACATGTATGTAATCGTAAAAATACACATAATAAATGATAAAATTATCCTAAACATAAAAATATATAAATAAAAAGATTGTTTATTAGGAGTTCTGCGAGTTCTGTAAATATTTATGGTTCTGAAATGATCATCGCCATATATATATATATATATATATATATATATTAGTTATTAATATTAATATTAAAAGAAATTTATTAAATAATTATAAATAAAATTTATGAGGTTGAAAGAGAGAATGTTATGTGCCATTATAATTATAATTATAAATATTTTTACATTTTCTCTTTATACTTTTAAGTCAATATTTTTACATTTTTTACAATTTAAGCCCTAAACTTTTTCGTTTTCAATTTAAGATTCTTATACTTTTATCTTTTACATTCTTCGGTTTACATTTTGGTTTAAATTCTACGAGTTAACACGTCATAACATAGCGTGTGTGTAATTCAACATTTTTACGCCTACTTTTTTGTCATTTAATGACCTTAGCGTCATTGGTGTTACTTGACACGGTTTTTCACTCACCGCCACAACACGAGTACTTATACTTAGGGATGAGCAAATGGTACCGAATTTACCGAACCGGATACATTTTCGGTACCGATTCGGTAATGACTTTTGACATTTTCGGTACCGGTCCGGTACGGTACCGGTTTTTACATTAAAATACCGGTATCGTACCGGTACCAAACGATACCGTACCAGGTATATTCGGTACCAGTACCAACTTTTAAGGATTTTCGATACCGGTATTTTCGGTATCGATACCAGTTCGATACCAAACGGATACTATACTCATCCCTACTTATACCAGCTTCTTCTAAAAAACAAAAAAAAATATAGTGTAGCAAATGATAATAATTTAATATCTACATCACACCGATTGAACCAACGGTAACCATACATTTCTCATTACTATTTTTTAACCGCCAAAAACCATGCTCTCCGCCGGAGCTCCTCTCGCCGGCGGCAACAACCTCTTCCTCCACCGTAACAACTTCCAATCATTCAAACCAACTGCCACCACTTCCTTCACATTCCGATCGATCTCATCAGCCCTAAAAGAACTCGACACTTCATCCTCACCGGCGACAAATGATGATCGGAAACTGAGTCCAGCAGTCACCGGTACGGCGTCGTTTCCGCCGCTGAAGGTTGCAAAACGAGTGGTTCTGGTGAGGCACGGGCAGAGCACGTGGAATGCGGAAGGTAGAATCCAAGGGAGCTCTGATTTCTCGGTTCTTACTCAGAAAGGAGAGGCTCAAGCTGAGACTTCCCGCCAAATGCTTATTGATGATTCCTTTGATATATGTTTTTCAAGGTTTATGTTGTTTTGGTTTCTTTGAATTGGATATTGATAGGTTTGTGAAATTAGGGTTTGGTATAGTAAGTAATTAGGGGAAATTTTTAGTTTGGATCTAGGTAGGTGTGTTCATCCGTTCCGATATGTTTATTCGGTTCGGTTTTGAAGTTTTTTTGGGGTAAACTGATAAACGAAGCGCTCCGAATTAGAACTGTGTCTAACCGAACCAAATTCAACCGATTAAATTGATTTATTTGGTTTGTTTAGTTCTTGGTTCGGTTATCTGATTAAACCAGTTACTCGTTTATTTGATTGAATTCGGTTTGGTCATCCAAATATGCAAAGATTTGTGGAACTGGTAACCGAACCGAAAACCGAATTCACAGTTAGGTTTGGTTATTTCCGGTTACAGAGTTCAGACACAGTTTGGTTTTCGGTTTTTTGGGACACCCGAGGTAATGGTAACTTTTTATGTCACGTATGAATAGTTGTAGGGTGTGGAGGGCACCTGTCACATCATACGGGTACTCATAACACTGTCACATGATGTGGGCAGAACACCCTCTCATACGGATGTCGTATAAGCATCTGAGCCCTCTCGTACGGCTTGCATGACCCATATTGGCCTTGTTATACGGCTCATATGAGGGGTCTAGTTAACTTGTCTGTGGTGTACCGATATCAACCGCCTAATTGTATATTCTAAAGCATAAGTTCAGATGTAGAGTTTTAAAATGAATGCTACATACTTGCAGTCCGTTGAAAAGATCGAAAAGAACCGCAGATGTTATATGGGATTCTCGGAAAGCGGAGATCCTTACAGATTATGACTTAAGGGAGATTGACCTGTATTCATTTCAAGTTAGTTTGAGTTTCTTTATATGCAAATAACTGTCATAGCTATTGTAATACTTAAACTATAGGATTTCTTTAGGGTCTCCTGAAGCATGAAGGTATAGAAAAGTACGGTCCGGCGTTTCGTCAGTGGCAAAAGGATGCTCCGAATTTTAACATAGATGGTCATTATCCGGTGAGGGAATTGTGGGATCGTGCTAGTAGCTGCTGGAAGAAAATATTAGCTCATGATAGCGGTTCGGTTCTTGTGGTTGCTCATAATGCTGTTAATCAGGCTCTTGTTGCTACAGCAATGGGTAAATTTCCTTTCCTTTGTGTGTATGTATGTGAAGTGTAACGGCATGAATTTGTGTATGAGATGGTAAATTAATTTTCAGAGATTGAAATCTTGACAGGTTGAGTAACATGTGAATACGGTTGAATATACGAGGCTGAAAGCATTCAAATAACATTTTGGGAGATTTTCCAACCTACTTGAGCTGTCTCATTTTTTATTTAAACTTGGCCCATTTGACCCGTTGGAGTTAAAACATAATCCAAATTGACTCGTTTTTGGGTTTATTTCTGAAAATTTTGCTCATTTCTTCTTCAGGCTTCGGAACTGAGTACTTCAGGGTTTTACTTCAAAGTAACTGTGGTGTTAGTGTGCTAGATTTTGTCCCGCGGCCTGATGGTGGATCTCCGTATATATGTCTTAACCGATTAAATCAGGTAAACTATATCTCATTGGTAGATATTATTTCGAGTTGTTGGTTTAAAGTTGAAAAAAAAAAACCCGTGGTTTCATATAGAGCTGTAAATGAACCGAACGTTCAGCGAACAGTTGTGAACCGTTCGGCGGGAAGTTCGTTTATGTTCGTGACCGTTCGATAATGTGTTCATTTATGTTCGCTTGTTTATGTTCATTTGTGTTTCTTTCATTTAAAGGTTTTTATATGTTGTATTTTTGTTTTATTGTTTATAGTTTTAAAACATTTGAAACCCTAATTATACTATATGCCTCCCCTAACATCCCTATTTGACCATTTCAAAATTAGACTGTGTTAAAGCTTAACAAACTTATTATTTTGTGTTAATCATGTTTATGATAATTATGTCAATTGTGTGCAGATAATAATGTTTAATGCTTAATTATTTGTTTGTGGATACTTTGTAATCTTTGTGATGAAAAAATTAGATTTTATTCTAAAATGAATATATTCGTTGTTTTTATTTGTGTTTATAAACATTGATTGTGCTCATTTATGTTCATGAACATTTGTTTGAGTTCATTTGCATTTGGTAAGTGTTCGTGAATAGTTCATGAACACATTCATTTCCTTAATGAACGAACACGAACAAGAAATCTCGTTCAGTAAGCGTTCGTGAACAGTTCATGAACAGGCTCATTCATTAATGAACGAACACGAACAATTCGTTCGGTTCATTTACAGCCTAGTTTCATCGACAAACATTCATATACAGTTTACCTTCCATTTCCTTTTATTATTAAAGTTCTATGCTTTGCTGCATGTTCATATAATCACTTAATAGGGCATTATTTTGCAAATTTACAGCCATTATTATGGTATTATATTTAAAGAGAAATAGTATATTATGCACAGACTCCAAGCTCTCCTATTGGTGGTGGAAGTTCTGCAGGCAGGAAAGCCAGTAAACGGATCGTACTAGTCTGTCATGGGTTAACTGAGGTAAATCCTTAAGTATGGTGATTTCATAAAAGCTCTGACTGAACACTGATATCTTACCATTATTTTTCTAATGAAAATTTGTTTATACCCTTCGTACACATTGAAGTTCATTTATAGAGCGGCAAACAAAATCAACATACTTTGATCTAGCGCCACTTGACACCTAACAATTTACACCAAGATACCATTATATTTACTGCATAGTAAAATGCGATTTTCATCCCTGTGGTTTGGCCAGTTTTGCGACTTTCGTCCAAAGATTTGTTTTTGCGCATATGGATCCAAAAGGTTTGAAATCTTGCCATTTTCATCCAGCTCGTTAACTCCATCCTTTTTTCTGTGTTAAGTCAGAAGTATTTTCGTCTCTTTTGTTAACTTAAATGGCAATTCGGTCTTTTTCACTTTATGTAAAAAGACTGCATTGCCCTTTCAGTTAACAAAAAAGACGGAAATACCCCTGACTTAATGGAGAAAAATGGATGAAGTTAACGAGCCGGATGAAAATGGCAAGATTTCAAACCTTTTGGATCTAGATGCAGGAAAACAAACTTTCGGACGGAAGTCGCAAAACTGGCCAAACCTCAGGGACGAAAATGGCATTTTACTCTTTCCTGCATGATAACCCTAGGTTTGATACAAAGTAGAATATGACTAATATATTCTGATAATTCTTATCAACAGGCCAGCAATGCTGATGCTGGTGACACATCAATGAACATGCTTGGTACCATTCAAGTAAACAGTTTTTCTTATATGCAAGTCCACTATATGCAAGAGGGTATACTCTAAGCCATTGTTTTACACATAACAGTCACAAAAAACAGCAGAACTGCTTCTTGATTTGAATGTGAGATCAATAATTAGCAGCCCTAGAATCGCGCCAACTGAAACCGCTAATGCTATTGCTCGTGTAAGTCTCATCCTCAAATTTCTTCTCTTGTTAACCAAATCATTTGATGTTTATATCATTAAATGGCTACTTTTGTAATATTATAGGTTCAAGAAGCTGCTGATTGTCTTGGTGCTGATTGCGTGCCACGATATGTGGAAACAAAGCAGCTGAAAGACCTCGATGTTCATGACATTCTTAAGCGTTCAAAAAAGGCAAGTGACATACATTTCATATTTACTAGTGTTTTTTTAGTCCATTGTTTACTATTGTAATTGTGTCAAACTAGCAAGTTGCCTCGCGCCGCGGCGTTGAAACGTAAAGTACCTCGAATTTATACCGTCTAATGAAAACGTATTATATTTGACCAGACTGGTTTCCGAAATTTTTTTACGTCAAAACGTAGACCAATTGTAAATGTACATAAAATTAATCACGAAAATGTATTATATCTGACCCAACTCATTTCTAGGAAAAAATAAAATTTACGTCAAAATGTAGACCAACCGAAACATATGTAATAAGCATAAGAACATATTATATTTGACCCAACTCATTTCCGGAAGAAAATTACGTGGAAACGTAAATCAACTTGAATTTATACCGACGCGTACATAAAAAACACGTAAAACTCGATTACAAAGTCTTTTCTATAGTTGAGGGGGTAAGTGTTAATGCTGAAAGTTGAGGGGTAAAAGTATGCAAAATTACAAAAAGACAAAAAGTATACAAAATTACAAAAAGACTAAAAAGACCAAAAAAAATTCTAAGTAATGTTAAAACAAGTTGATAATTGTAATATAGATAATTGGGTAATAGTTTATACTTAACGGGTCAAATAGGCCAAACCGAATAAATATACAGGCCGTGCCTGGGTTAGGATTAGGGTTGATGTCTTTGACATGAATATATATACGGGCCGTGTCCGGGTTCACCTATTTAACCCGGCATCCCAACACAAGTATTTGTTTTATGATGTTTTCTAAAGATTTAAATATTTTTTTTCTGTTTCATCTGATCTTTCCTTCTCTTGAACAGGAATCAGTTAATGCATCACGTCTACAATCTGGGTGGGTGAACGGATTCGAAGATGAATTATTAACAGAAATATGGGACCGATCAGGAGCAGCGTGGAAATCACTATTAGACGAACTGTCAAACGAATCTGAACCAGACAACATTGTCGTAACCGTTGGTCATCCAATCATTAACATTGGATTATTAACACATTGCCTAAATCTAACAAAGGATTGGATTGGATCGTTTCATCTTGATGCTGGTAGCATTACTGTCATTGATTTTCCTGATGGTCCTTTCGGGAGAGGTGTTGTTCGATGCATAAACTATTCGGCACATCTTGGGAGGTGGTCGATTCCTATTACTAGGCCGACACAAAGTGATGAAGAATTCTAGTTTCTGAGTGCAAGCACCGTATATTGTAACACCGCGTGACACTAGTAAAAAGTTATGCATTATATAGTATCTAGTATTCTTTTTTATGTGTTAGAGCATTCACAATCACATTGGAGCCTCTATGCTAGTACAATCTATATAATATAGAGGAATAAATAAAGGAAATAACAAAAACAACACTACCTCTATATATGGAGGCTTTTATCCAACTCTCTAAAATGTTATTGTGAGTGTGGAGGAAAAAGAAAGAAATAATGAAATAAGTGTATGTGAGTAAGATAGAGATAGAGAGTTGGATGTGATACATTTTTGAGAAATAAATATAATTTAGAGAAAAATATGTTTTTTGAATGAATTATATAGATGGAGATTAAGACTCCAATGTGAATGCTCTTATATATGTATCTAGTGACACCTGAACGTTTTTAGGAGCGACCAGTCCTGGGTCCGTTGATTGAGTGCGTGTTCAAGCATATTCATGTTGTGATCACGCATACGCATACCACCGATGATAAAAAAATCCAGCATGGTTGAAGTGATTATCATTATGATTATCACTCCTTACCCAATGTTTTCATGGTTAATAATAATATTATTAAAAACAAAAAAGAAGAATTGTTAGACATTGGATTTTTTATTAAATTGGTTTTGTATTTTTTTTTTAACGGTAGATCAACTGAATTCTCATATTTTAAATTTTAATATTCAAGAATCTTATTATATAATAGATTATTTAGGTCCTTGCCTCAATGTTCAAAAGTTCTAATATCAATACTAATATTTAATAATTTTCATTTAAGTAATATCACGTGTTTGTTTTGTCTACCGTATCTATCAGTTTTAATTAATAAAAAATACTAATCACTCAAACAACTGATTGTGTTATTTTATCAAATAACCAATCATTTTCTTATTAATCCTTCAAAAGAAAACATTTTTCTACATTATTTTTTTCTCGTGCATTGGTATATTGTATCATATTTTATGAGTTAGCTACGAATATCAATGTCACTTAATCAACTTCAAACCAAAAATTCAAATACCCTCTTATTATAAATAGTACATTATTATAAATCAAGCTAACATGTTTATTTAAAAAAAAAAAATCCACAAGTTCCTCATACAATCATCAAATCTCTTGAAAACACAACTAGAATGATTATAAACATTCTTAATTTCTTCATGTTTTTGAACTCGCGTACAATCGAAAATACTTGCGCACCCACACATCAAGCGGTTGGAGGCTTGATCACAACAGCCGGAAAATCAAGAAGCACAATCTTTTCGATCGCGGCTGAGAATGTTGCCGTGTATTCGAGATGGTTAGGGTGGGTTTGAAAAGCATCAAAATCATCTTTGGACCCAAATGTCATCATCAAAGCATGAGTGAACCCTTGCCTTAGCATCTCCATGCTTTCAATATCCTTTCCCCTGTGACATCAAGTGCAAGGATTGGTTACTTGTATTATCAAAGCTATTCTTTTGTGCAATAATATTTAATGACCAATCCAACCACAAACATTTAGAATTTCTCAATATTTATATGCTTATTTATTTAAATTAAGAATTTTAAACTATGTATTGGTTTAATTTATTTCACTATTTTTTAATTTGCAATCTCAAACACCCTTAATTTAAATTAAGAATTTTAAACTATGTATTGGTTTAATTTATTTCACTATTTTTTAATTTGCAATCTCAAACACCCTTAAAATAGTTATTGCCCTATTAAACGTAATAAGCCATAAGAAGAATTAAATTAAAAGAGTAAACTGCCATTTTGGTCCATGTGGTTTGGGCATTTTTGCCATTTTAGTCTAAATCTCAAACTTTTTAAATCTGGGTCCATGTGGTTTCATCTTTATTGCCATTTTAGTCCAAAATTCAAAATCCCCCTTTTTTTTACTGTTCCAAAGAGTTTGAGATTTGGACTAAAATGGCAATAAAAGTGAAACCACAGGGACCAAAATGGCAGTTTACTCTTAATTTTGGACTAAAATGGCAATAAAAGTGAAACCACATGGACCCAGATTTAAAAAGTTTGAGTTTTGGACGAAAATGGCAAAAGTGCCTAAACCACAGGGACCAAAATGGCAGTTTACTAAAATTAAAAAGATAAATAAAGAAAGTCTCCAAGGAAAAAAAAATATTATTTAATAAACAATTCCAAACACCCACTGTATTACATTTCATTCCTACTCACAACTATCAAATCATCTAACAATTTAAACGACTATCAAGTCATCTAACAATTTAAACGGTTTAATGGATAGTTAGTCATACTCTCACTAATAACAAATCTAAGGTAGAGTTTGAGGAGGGTAAGATGTAGACATCCTTACCCTTACCCCGTAGGAATAGAGAGACTGCTTCCTGAGACCCCTGGCTCTATAGTAGTTTCGCATCAAGCTTTGGACATAAGACACATAACACTCAAGAATTAAGACAAATGCCTATTAGACACTCGTCTACAATTGTGTGAAGAAACTGGTTAAAAAACCACGATTTAGACACTCGTCAGAGTGAAGAAACCGGTTAAAAAAACGACGATTTAGACACTCGTCTACAGTTCTTTGCCGTTAAAAAAAATAACTTTTTCTCAAACTAGAAAGCTATAATCACTATATGGTAACTTTCTCTACCTAGGATTTGGCAATTTGAGGAAAACAATAACTCTTTTAACACCTTACACAACATGTAATACTCATAGGATTTGACCATTTTGGTAAAAGTGAGTTCCTGATGCATTAGTACTTGAAGATTAAACTTACCAAACAAAGGATTTGACAGTATCAACTTGAGAAACAAGCTTTTCCAACCCTTTGATAATATCCTCCACCACCACCTCTTCTTTGAACTTCACCACCACCAAGTGTACGAACTCCGCCATCTGCCACCAACAACCACCACCCGAAACCAATATGTGTGTGTAATATATATACACAGTTAGGCGCTAACTAACATATAGCATGTGACACACACACGTATGTAGGTTGAATAATATTCTGGGTGTGTACAAGCCCCAATGCACGAAAAGCAAATGTACAAGTGGCCCAATAACGACTAGTCAGCAGCGTCCCCACAGTCAAACCCACCGACACCATTGTCGGGATTGTGACAAATTTTGTGTTTTTTTGTGTTGTACGTTTTGCTTTTGTGTTTGTACTACCTTGACTTGGTCAATCTTCATTTTTACTATGGTCCAATTTTTACATTAAGCATAATTAAAAAATATTTTTTTTTAAATTATAGATCTTTTCCTACGTTAGTTACTTTTGTTAGGGGTTGTTTGTTTACCTCCTCTTAATGAGGCTCTTAATGGTTCAGACCTCTTACTAGTTCAGCACTTAATGATTCGGACTGTTTGTTTCACGAGTAGATGTTTGAATGGTTCAGACATTTGCCTTTGAATGGTTAAGCATTATACATGGTCTGAATGGTTAAGACCTCTAATCTGAATTGGTCGAACATTTGTCTCTGAACGGTTAAACATTATACAGACTCTTAATAGTTCAGACATCTTACTAGTTCAGCAGTTAATGGTTCAGACCTCTTACTGGTTCAGCAATTAATCATTCAGATGTTGCCAAACAGCCCCTTAGTGCAACTATTGAAGGATTGAATGTGGGGGTGATCGGTAAAGTATTGAATGTGAATGCTCTAACTTGCCGTTAGCTAGCCCATGCCTCGTTCCAAGTTCGTGATCGGCAAGAGCCTGAAAGGCATGCCAGCCCGATCAGTGGCGGATTTAGCCACATTTTATGGGTTCCTAGAAACCCATTCAGTTTGGAAAAAATAGTGAGAATTAGTGAAAACCTTGTATTATTTTGAAAAAAAATAGTGATAATCTATCAAAAGGAACCCATTAGAAAAATTTCTGGATTCGCCACTGAGCCCGATGATGAAATACCTCATTACCAAGGCCTTTGAATCATTTGGTTGAAGGGTGAACTTCACACACTTTAATTTATAGCGTATGAACAACTTATGTTGTGTTTCATTTGTTGTTTGCAAGCATATTACTTAATTCCTGTTTGAACATGAGTTTATAATATAACGTAACTATTCAAATACATAAAAGCATTACAAGTTGACACAATATAGAATATGTCTTTTATTATATGTTAAAGAACGAAAGTAAAAGCCCAAATTTGACGAAGTTAAAGTTTATGATGTAAGTATATTTTAAAATAAGACTATAAACTCAAAACATATATGCAACATTTTTTATATACATTCTAGCAAATATGTAGCATATTAACGGAATAAACTATATCAGTTCACAAAGATTAGTTTTGTTGCAACTTGCATGTACGTACTGTGTAAAAAGTTTTAAAAATAGAGAGCTTTTATAAAAATAATAAAATGATATAATATTATTTAATAGAGTTAAATGTCATTTTAGTCCCTGTGGTTTGGGCCATTTTGCCAGTTTAGTCCAAAGGTTTCATTTTTAACCTGTGGGTCCAAAAAGGTTTCACAGTTGCCATTTTAGTCCACTGGGTTAACTTCATTCATTTTTTCTGTTAACGAGAAGGCCAATTCGGTCATTTTGTATGTAATTCTGTTAACTAAAAGGGCAAATCAGCCATATTAAATGACCGAATTGGCCTTCTCGTTAACAGAAAAAATGGATGAAATTAACCCAGTGGACTAAAATGGCAACTGTGAAACATTTTTGGACCCACAGGTTAAAAATAAAACCTTTGGACTAAACTGGCAAAATGGACCAAACCACAGGGACTAAAATGGCATTTAACTCTATTTAATATAATAATAGAACTTGAATTATTGGTTGCACGTGTGGAGCGTCTCTAGTTCTGCAACAATTTAGAACGGGATCATATGTCCGTATCCTAAGCCTTTGATTATTCACACGTCCCCTCGTTTTATTTCTACATCCTTAAAACCTTATAAAAATCGTATAGGATAATACGGTTTTTCTGGATTCAAGGGTATTGAGCTATACACTTCCTATATGTGTACTTGAACTATAAACTTTTCAAACGGTGGTCAAACAATGATTAGGGGACGGGACTAGAGGAATCATATAGGGTCATACGCTATATGAAGAAAACTTTTTTTCAAGCGATCAGAGGAATTATATAGGGCCATACGTTCCATTGAGAATTTTTTTTTTTTCAAGAGCAGCATATTGTTTTTTTTTTTTTTTTTTGAACGGCAAATTTCTTTACTCTCATCGTTTGTGGACTTAAACCCAAGACTTCCTCATTCCAATGTGTTTAAAAGTTTTGTCTTTGTCAATGGACCACCACCTCATTGGTAGAGTAGCATATTGTTCTTAATATCTTTTTGAACTGTATTATTTTTTTTTTGTTATAAAATGATGTTGGTTTTTTGTTATAAATTTTATAGAAGACGTAGTGAGATTAAACAATCCAAACGAATTAAACATATCCATACATAATAACTTATCAAAACAAACATATCCAAATTAAATAAATATTACATGAAAATTAGATTCAATTGTTTGTACAATACTGCATCATAAAAAAAAATAACATAAACCACTATCGTCATCAATCCGCGTCAGACTCAGTGAGCTCCTCCTCCGTAAAGTTCGGGTCACGCCTAGTAGATGGTGACGGGCTGTGCCGCTTATAGGACGTGCCTGGAGCCTATAAAACAAAATACTCATTACATAACATTAAAATTGTTCGTAGAAAATGAAATAAAAACAAAATAACATACCTGCATGGAAAGATCGGTCAGAGGAAAGAGCGGCATGGTCTGCCCGGACTTGGTCGGGCTGAGTATAGGACTGGCCGTAAGGCTATAAGAATTTAAACAAAATACTAGTTACATAACATTAAATTGCTCGTAGATAAATGAAATAAAAATAAGCTAACATACTTGCATGGACGGGATGGGCTGGGTAAAGGATGGCATGGTCGGGTCCGGCTGCTGCGTATAGAACGGGCCCCGGTCCAGATAAACTCATGGTGGTGGACGGGGTGGAATGGATATACCCATATACTTTTACATTTCACCCATGCCAGTCATCAGCCACCCTATGTCATCATGCATCCGGCAATGTCAGAAGCCGCATCTACTCTATCTGGTTACCCAAACTCCTATCGAGAAGACGGTTGGTTGACCGAGGCAACCTAACGGCACGATAAACTCTCTGTGGATGCTGATGATCCCCCTATTCATACCGAGGCGGGACCTCAACATCATCCTGCCCGCCCTCCTGGTCAGCCATCTGAGGCATCTGAACCTCCTCAGCCTCCAAAAGCAGGTGATGCACCAACGACTTCTTTGGAGTCTAGTGGGTTCGATACTCTGACTTCTTAGGTTGTACTACGTTGATCAGTACACTTGCCGGTTGTGTGGTCTAGGTTTTAAAGAATCTTAGTTATAAATTTAAAACTTAAAGTGTTTAGTTTAGGGTTAAAATTCGTTAGTTTAATTAGACCACTTTGTGCACATCAGATATATATTTTCATATTTTTGTCCAAGTATCCTTGTGGATAGGTGTTGATACAGTTTTGTGTAGATGTGGCTCGGTTCGAATCGGCTCAAGACCTACGTCACGACGTTCCTCCGTCGTGCGCCCTAGAGTTCAGAAAGCGAAGCACGAAGAGCCGTGAGCTGACATTATCATGACATCATCATAATGATGTCATGATGATATCACATTATAACATGAAATCTTTGCATGGAAACCCACATGCATGCAAGAATTTAAAAAAAACTGCATGAAAATGTCAATGTAGATTTCATGTTTATTGGGCCAAAGATCACAAAGGTTAAACTTATTTTAGTTGGGCCTAATTCCAAAGAAGAATCCCTACATATGACGAAGAATGCAAGGGTTCGTCCACGATTATATACCCCGAAGAATCAATCTTCGTGGTGATGAAGGGTTCGTTGGAATGGTCCACGAAGATTCCATTCTTTCTGGGACTGATGAATGTGCGTGAGCCCAGTAACCACTCTTCGTAGGGTTACTGGGTGACTGGGTGACTGGGTGTTGGGGCTATAAATACAGGCACTTGTTTATCATTTAGACAGAGCACAGAGTAGAACACAGTGAGGGTATTCAGAGAGTTTGTGTATTTTTCTTGTACCATCTCTGTAAACAAACTCCTTTGGTTGAATACATTTGAGCTTTAATCGTTGAATCTTGTTCTTGTGTTTCTGTTCTTTGTCTTGGTTGCATACCCGATTGGATTCCGCACTTGCGGGTGTGTTCGGTAACAAGGAGAAGTTTACTAGATCCTCCTCTAGGGACCTACAAGTAGTATCAGAGCTTTGGCTCTTTTTCTTGTTAAAACTAAGTTGGTATCTTGTGTTTTTGAAGTTTTTCTTGAAGATTTCTGAAAGTTTTTGTACTTTTGAAAGAAAAATCAGTTAAAAACCTTGAAAACCTGAAGTTTGCTCAAAATTTTCTTAAAAACCGAGTTAAAACACATGGAGATATGTTAAAAACGGGTTTTTCTTAAAAATTTTGCAAGAAATCTTGTTCGAAAATTTTTCCGGCGAAGTGTTTTAACCGGAAAAGCAACCGGAATTACTCTTGAAGAAAATAGGATTCAAAAGTTTTCTCAAAAGGTTGTTTTTCGGTGTCTGTGTGAGTTACTATATCAGGATACCCACCAAACAACTTTCTGAATTTCAGAGACAAGATTCTGTCTTTTAAGGAAGGTTCTCACCTACCACTTTACGAAAACCAAGTCTCACAAAAAAAATCATTCTCACGAAGAATCACGAATAATCATTTGCAAACGAAAAATCACGAACAATCAGTTGTCAACGAAGAATCATAGTCTTCGTGACATGCATTCTTCGTAGTAAGATTCTTCGTGACATGCTTTCTTCGTGACAATTCTTCGTGGACCAGTTGCTTTTCGTAAAAAGTGACCATTTGATTAGAAGTTATAAATCTTCGTTGGGCCTTATAAATCTTCGTGAAAATTGGGGTGAACATTGGGCCTCATATTCTTCGTGGGTCCTAATTCAATTCTTCGTGAGTGTTTGAAACTTAATTCAATTCTTCGTGAGTGCTTGAAACTCAGTTCTTCGTTAACTTTCATTTGGGCTTAGTCTAGTCTTAGTGGATTTACTATTTTAATTGTCCATTCATTCACAAAGAACCTATCTTTCATGAAGAATTGATTTTATTTATCAAGTCATGATTGATTTTATTTATCAATTCGTGAGACAACTTTCCTGAGATTTAGTATTTCTTGGGCTGATTTTTCTTGGTCAATCTTTCGTTAGCAATCATTTTTTTTTTGGTGGATACCTGTTGTGTCACAGAAGGTTAAAAGTTAGTTTTTAAGTTGGTATTTTCTACACATCATGACTTCAGATTGGAGGGGTTGGAAACCTGACCCTAATGCGGATATGTATACGGGTAAAGGTTTAGTACCTTCATGGGCTCAGTCTCCCACAACCTCGTCATCAGCACAAACTACTTCTATTACGGCAAACCAGTGGGCATTTGTCACTAACCAAAATCAAAGTATACAAAGTCTTCTTTTGAGCGAAAATGAAACTGGTAGTAACAACAGTCCTCCTAAACTGATGCATATGAATGAGTATCCGGGTTGGGAAGAAAGATTCCATACGTATGTTCTTGGGCAAAACACGGAGTTGTGGTTGTCTTTTACCCCGGAATTCGATCAAGCACTTAAAGAAGCCGGTTCAAATGCCGCAACGTTTGCAGATCTTTCTGGTGATGATAAAAAGGCATATGATTTAGATAAGAAAGAATTTTCAATTCTAACTCAAGCCTTAATAAAGATATTTATGATCAGTTTGTGAGATTCAAAACGACTAAAAGTCTATGGGATGCATTAAAGGCGAGAGGTCAAGGAAATGCATCATCACGCAAGATGAGACATGATCTACTCAAAAAGGAATTCGACGGCTTCATGTGTATGGAAAGGGAGTCGCTGGGAGATCTAACAAGTCGATATTATCATCTGCTGAGTGAAATGGGTAATTTTGGGGTAGTGACAACTCCGGAAGAGGTGGTCACAAAGTTTGCTGATGCATTGCCGGTTCAATGGAATGGTTTCTTGGAAATCCTGAAGTATAATGGCATGCTAGCCACAACCAACATCCATGATTTCATTCAACTCTTGGAGAACAAGAATCAAAAGGAAATCA
The DNA here is from genome assembly GCA_030545235.1 of Helianthus tuberosus. Lineage (NCBI taxonomy): Eukaryota > Viridiplantae > Streptophyta > Magnoliopsida > Asterales > Asteraceae > Helianthus > Helianthus tuberosus. The sequence goes on along the minus strand of CM060352.1, from coordinate 32,242,582 downwards.
GGAAGGCAAAAAGAGTGCCTGTACCACAAAATCCTGATATGTACTATGGAAATTGTGGAGGTACCAGCATGGTTGCAAGACCTGCTCAACATGCTCAGCTACAAACGGCATTTGTCTCGAGCACCGATATGTATGGAACACCACAACCAGCTGCCCTAGAGTAAAGATATCAGTCTACTGGAGTACCATCATTTCTTGATCCAAATTACAAAGGTCAACAACAAGCCTGTTATGGAAACACTTCATCAACAGTCAATGTTGGTCAACCAACTAATCCAAACACAGTTCGGCTAGACACTTCAAGTTTCTCGAAAGTGAGTGTTGAGGTGGCAAAGGAACATATGGAGCTTCTAAACACTTTGGTGAGCGCGTACTGTGGGTTAGTAGCAGGGCAAATTGGGAATATCAATTTGACTCAGGAAGATTATCAACAAATTGATAAGGATGAAATGGATTTGATGGATATCAAGTGGGCATTTGCTAGTGCTGTGAGGCGAGCAAAAGACTTCATGGAAAGAACTGGTAGAACCATCTTGGAAAGCAAGAAAGATACCGAGTATGGTTTCGATAAGCAAGCAGTGAAGTGTTTCAATTGTGGTTAACGAGGTCATTTCAAACGTGAATGCACGAAGCCAACTCAGCATGGGAACCAGAATCCGTTCAGAAATCAAGGCAACCAATCGAACCAGAATCAAAACAGGAATAATGAAAGTGCCTTGATGTCTGCAAACAATACTCATCAAGCAGGTCCTTCAAACAATAACCGAGCTCTTGTGGTACAAGTTGATGAAGGTTGTGACTGGTCAATTCAACTGGGTAGCGGTGATCAGGGTGGAACAGCTTGTTTTGCTAAAGTTGTCAAAGATCTAAAACAAGTGTGTGGTGGAGAATCTTCAGATGAAGACAGTTCTGGTTACAGTGGAAGCTCAGATGAGGAAACCTCAAGTTCAGGTGAAGATGGCACGGATGAAGTGTCACATGAGTCCATTGATGCAGATATTGAGGAGCTTTTGAGTGAAGCTAAACCAGGGAATGATCGAAGATCCATTCTGGTGGATCAAGTTGCTTATTCCTCTTCTTCTCATCATTCAGCCTTCATGGCTAATGTTGGCATCTCGTCAAGTCAGGTATGTGTCGATGAATCTAAATCTGATAAATGTGATAAGTGTGTTGATTTAGATGCTAGATTGTCTGATTTAGGTGATAGATTGTCTGACTTGCAAAGCAAATATAATGATTTGCAAAACAAGTATGACGTGACATTTATCCACAATCAAAGTTTGATCGTGGATCTTGCGAAATGCACAGAGGCCAACATGTTCCATAAAATAATGAAAAAGAATTTAAGAAAGTAATTGACACATTAAGGGAAGATAAAACCGTGCTAGTAAAAACAGTTTCAAGAAAACAAACTGCTATAAATAATTACATCACTAGGCTCGAGGAAGCACAAAATGAGTTGGCCTGTGTCAAGTGTGAAAATGAAGCGATCCAGCTTAGGTTAGATAGTTACTCAAACTCTAGGTATGTGCTAGATCACATCATTGACAACAGAAGAAGAAGAAGAAGAAGAAGAAGAATGATGTCACGTGCATTGGTTATAAGAAGTGTCCTCCACCTATTAGACACAATTATACCGCAATGCCTAATGAGGAGGATAAACCTCAATATGAGCCATCTGTTTCTTTAGATGTTGAGGAATTCGCAGTGAGACTTGGTTACAAAAAGGAAGCATCATCATATTCGGATGTGTCAGCAGATACGAAAGTATCAACTGCTGAACAAAATCAGGATCCTCCGATCATTGTTAAGGATGCTGATTCTTCAGATGATGAATCCGATGATACTGACTTTGCACAGTCTGATGCAGTTATCAAAGAAGAGGACATACCTCTCGAGAATCACATTCTATGTGATCCTCCGCAAAATCTGCTACGATTGTTCGGGTTTAGTCCACTTCTGCACAAATTTCTGAGAGTGTGAATTTGCTGTATACTTTGGTTGGTGATGATAAAGTTTATTCAAACAAAGATTTTCCGATTAAAAATGTAAATCAATCTTTAATCAGTAAAGTTTTTGAGGATTCGACTAGTAAGTTTTTGGGAGAGTCGAGTTCACGAGTTATGGTAACACAATGTCCTCCAATTCCAAAAGCTAAAGTTCGAAAACAATATGGCAACCAGAAATTACCAACAGAGAAAATTAAGCAAAATCACACTAAACCAAAAGGAAAATCGACAACTCAAGGTCGAAAGAAACAAAACCAGAGGAAGCACAAAAAGGTGAACTTTGTGAAGTCGAAGGGAACTGATAAAATTGAAACATTTGAAAACAAATCTAACATAGATTATGTTTAGAAAGTTAAAACTTTGAAAAGAGATGGTCAAAACAATTCAGGACCAAGTACTTCGAAATCACAAAGTTCCTCAATGAGACATCAACATGATACTTCGGGGTTTGTTGAACGAAGATCATGTTTTGAGTGTGGTGAATTTGGATATATTGTTCGAAATTATCCATATCTTCATAATTTAAAAGCTAAAGTTGATGTTCCCCGTTAGCAAAATTACCAAAAGCGATCTGTTTCTCAAAAACAAGATCCCCGTCTTGTGAAAGAAAGGGAGAAGAAACAGAAGCGCACGCAAATTAAGGTAATTGAAAAGGCTCTTAAAACCGAGGTGGTTCAAAAATAATCTATTTCAATCAAACCAGAAATTTCAAGAACTTCAAACAATCACGAAGTTAAAATTTCAAATAATCAAACTGGTAAAACTCAACAGACTTGGAAACCTAAATTGGTCACAAACTCAGGGGGAGCATCACAATTTCCAAATCATCGCGAAGTTGAAATAACTTTTGTCGATGAAAATAGAATACCCAAGTCCACGAAGGCTTGAGTCCCCATCTCCAACTGATCATTTGAGTACATGTGCAGGGTGTTCCAGAAGGAACTATCAGTAGTCTTTGGATTGTTGATAGTGGGGAATCCAAGCACATGACCGGCGACATGAGGCTTCTCTACGACATCAAATCTATTAGAGGAGGTTATGTTGCCTTTGCTGGAGATAAAGGCGGGTATATTACTGGTGAAGGAATGGTATCCAACGGGGTTTTCAGCTTTGACAAGATCAACTTTGTGCAACAAATTGATCACAATCTTCGAAGTGTTTCTCAAATCTATGATAAGAAGTTTTAGGTGCACTTTGATGCTAATGGATGTTATGTGCTAAAGCCCGGATTCAAGATCCCGAAAGACTGGATTATCTTATCTGCTCCGAGGGTTAATGATTTGTATGTCCTCGATATGAGCCAAGCAATTACAACTTCTGCACAAGTAACATGTTTTGTTTCTAAAGCCACATAAATGGAAACGATCTCTTGGCACAGGCGGATGGGACACATTCATCTAAGGAAAATGAATCATCTTGTGAAGAATGAGTTAGTAACTGGTGTTCCCGTCAAAAAACTTTCATCTTCAAGACGTCTGTGTTTCGTGCCAGAAAAGGAAAACAAAGTAAGAAATCACACCCGATAAAGAAGATCAACATGGTTGCAGTGCCGCTTGAACGCCTGCACATGGATTTATTCAGTCCTGTCAAGCATAAAAGCATCAGCAATGACTCATACTGCCTCGTGGTTACAGATGATTATTCAAGATTTTCTTGGGTGGCGTTTATGGCACACAATTGTGAAACTTTCGAAATTATCAAAAACTTGATCACAACAATTGAGAATTTGTATACTTTGAAAGTAAGACGCATACGCAGCGACAATGGAACTGAGTTTAGAAATCATACAATGGAGGAGTTCTGTAGATCCAAAGGCATTCTTCATGAATTCAGTGCCAGATACACTCCTTAACAAAATGGCGTCGCTGAGCGTAAGAATAGAACATTGATCGAAACTGCTAGGACTATGTTGGTAGAGTCACAGTTGCCCATTCCATTCTGGAGTGAAGCTATGGCCTCTGCATGCTACACGATGAACCGAGTCCTTATAGTAAAAAGACACAACAAGACCTACTTTGAGCTTCTTCACAAACGGAAACCAGATTTATAATTTCTTGAACCGTTTGGAGCTCCTTGCACTATGTTCGATCCGGATGGAAAGTTTGGGGCAAAAGCAATTGAGGGATACTTTCTTGGGTATGCCACCCCGAATTTAAGAGTTTGGAATCTCGAAACAAAAAGGATCAAGGAATGGTCTGAAGTCAGAGTACAGAGGCACACCTTGCCAGTCAGATGTCCAGGTCAGCCATGGATGTTTGAGTACGGTGATTTTTTTCAATTCGATCAATATTGAAGAAGAAGAAGTAGTCAATGCTGCGGCACATATGTTTTTTGAGAGTGAAAACGCAACAGATTCTCCGTTGGTTCGTCCAATTATTGTCAACAATCAAGAATCATCTTCAGTTAACAATAATGCTCTCGAGAATGAGGATTTTCATGATGCTATTGAACTGAACGAATCTTCATAGGATAATAAATTTCTCGATGCAGACCAAGAAGCTCCTGCAACTATTGTGCATGGTACTTCTGAGGCTACACCCCCTGAGGACTGCCCTAAAATAGCTGAAGCTATTGCATCATCCACTTCGCCAGTTCAGGGTATTGATTTGGTTATTGATCTCAACCTCAACAATCTGGGTATAAATATTCCAGTTCCAGATAATCCATAAACAAGGATCCATAATACACATCCTCAACAAAACATCATTGGTAATGTTCATAGTGGCGTGAAGACAAGGAATCGGTTGATAAACAACAACAATGTTGGATTGTGTGCAGCGATCAGCGAATCGGGTTTGCAGAATGATTGGTCCTTCGCATGTTTTGTCTCTCAAGAAGAACCAAGGTCTTGCAAAGAAGCGTTAAAGGATAATTCTTGGGTGGAAGCTATGCAGGAGGAACTGCAACAATTCCAGAAGCTAGGTGTTTGGAAACTGGTTGAAAAACCTGAGAACTGCAAGAAGATTGGTACCCGTTGGGTTTTCAAATGCAAAAAGGATGACCGTGGAGTAGTCATTCGAAACAAGGCGAGATTAGTCGTTCAAGGTTTTCGTAAGGTTGAAGGGATAGACTACAACGAAGTTTATGCACCGGTTGCACGTCTTGAAGCTATTCAGATTTTTCTAGCCTATGTTTCCTTCAAAGGATTCAAGGTTTACCAAACGGACGTGAAAAGTGCATTCTTATATGGTGTGGTTGAAGAAGAGGTGTATGTCGAACAACCTCCAGGTTTTGAAGACCCTATTCATCCCGATTGAGTTTGGTTGCTCAACAAAGCTCTTTACAGATTACATCAAGCACCGAGAGCTTGGTATGCAACCTTATCTAACTATCTGCTGGAGAATGGTTTTCGCCAGGGTCTTATCGATTGCACACTCTTCATCAAAGAAAAATATGGAGATCTTCTGTTGGTTCAGGTATACGTAGATGATATTATTTTTGGTTCAACTAACGATGTTTTGTGTCGGGACTTCGAGCGTGTCATGCAGGAGAAATTCGAGATGAGCGTCATGGGGGAAATGAATTTCTTTTTGGGCCTACAAGTTCAACAAACGGAGTCTGGGATATTCATCCATCAGACTAAATATGTCAGTGACATCTTGAGCCGGTTCCAGATGTCCAAAGCGACGCCCATTGGTACCCCACTTCCGCAGAATCACATGATTACTCCGGACTTGAAGGGTGAAAGTGTTAACTCTTCATTATATCGCGCAATGATCAGATCTCTTATGTATCTCACAGCCTCGAGGCCAGACATAATGTATCCTACGTGTCTGCTCACTCGCTATCAAGCCAACCCGAAGGCCTCACATCTAGCAGCTGTAAAACAGATTTTCCGCTATTTGAAGAGTTGCCCGGACACCGGTCTCTGGTACCATAGGGATGATAGTTTCGAGTTGATCGTGTTCAATAATTCTGATTTTGGTGGCTGCAAAATCGACGGCAAATCCACAACGGCTGGATGTCATTTTTTAGGAAATCGCCTGGTCACATGGCAGTGCAAGAAGCAGACTTGTGTCGCTACATTAACCTGTGAAGCTGAATACATTGTTGTCTCAAGTTGTTGCTCCAAGTCCTGTGGATTCAACAACAAATGCGCGACTACGGTTTTGAATTACTATCTACTCCTATTTTCGTTGATATTTCTGCTGCCTTACAGATCACTAAAAATCCTGTGTAGCATTCAAAGACCAAACACATCGAAATCAAATATCACTTCATACGTGATTGTTTTGATAAAACACTTATCGATGTTGTTAGGGTCCACACCGATGACCAACGTGCCGACCTTTTTACCAAAGCATTTGACAAATCACGATTTGACTGTTTACTAATGGTAAACGGCATTAAGGTCAAGCCTGAGTAAACCAACATCAGAAAATCATTTTTGTAAATATGTATTGGTGCTTTTCTTAATTTCTCCTACTTTTTTGCATTTTAGGGAGAGTAAATTCGAAAACTACAAAAACATTGAAAATTTTCAAAAATACAAAAACATCGAAAAATTTCAAAAACACAAAAACAATAGAAAAACAAAAATGAGTTTCCTGGCGAGAAAAAGAGAATATGATAGTACATAAGTGGTCTGTTGAAACCTCTTTGAACCTAAAATGAAAAACGATAAGCAGCTCTATATAAGATGTATCGGTAGGCTCACAATCATTTTAAAGTGTGCAGGGTGATACAAACATAAATCGACTGAAGACCGTGTGGGAACCGCTCATTGGCATATGGTCTTGGTACCGAAATTTCATTTGATAGATTGTCGAGGTTCTGATATACGTGGTCTTTATGTTGTTTATCATCTGGGTATCATGGTTGTTTCTTTTACCGAAAACAACGGGGCAGCAAGTCTAGATCTTCCATGATACCATACATACGTGTACATATCATACAAACATGTATATAATTCATGATGCATAGACCTCGATAAGTGATAAACCATCACATGTCCCAATCAATAAGTGATAAAATATCACAGTTTATCCGGGAGTCAAGTTCGTCTCTTTTTCAGTACGATGGTATTAACCTGTTCACGGACTTGCTCTTGTTCCCTGCATGCATCGAATATCAAGTTCCTCATTAATAAGTGATTTTATCACATAGGGCTTGTATTCATCTAAAAATAAGTCAGTATCTCACATCATATACGTTGAAAACAGATGATAAATGGTATACTCACCCATAAGATAAACTCTCGTGCATACCTTGATAAGGGAATGTGTCGTGTGTGGATGAACACCGGTCGGTAAGTATAAATTCTACCTTAATCGTATCCCCTAACCGCGAGTACATCTGAAAAGTTGAACTTAAGTGGACAACAATACCGATAATCATTATAAGATGCTTATCTTAATATTAACTAATTGAACAACAAGAGCGTTTTGGCGTGACCGTACACTTATATGATTCTCTTACCCTCGAAACTCGCAAAAAGAATGTCTGTAAATATTTATTTACTATTTTCCGTTCCTAAATCTCTGTATATATTTACTTACTGCTTTCCGTCTTTACGTGTGAAAAAATCAAAAATACCAAAAAGATTTTAGGTGTGTTTTAATATAAACTTTATAAAAACCAAAAAGATTTTATTTCTACCTTATTTTTGATTGTACGATGTTGGATCTCGAGTCTTTACCACCTGAAACCTGGTTGAAACCTAAAACCATTGCATCTTCATAAACGGTCAAAGTTAACAATTTTTTAAAGTTAAAATCTAAAATTGTTCAAATTTTTACAACTTTCAAACTGTTGTCGGTCGGTAGTTGATTGAGAGTTGGTCACATGTGTGTCATTTTAACTATATTCCAAGCAGTTGTTCTCATTACGTGTTTAGCTTTCTTGTATGTGCAGATGCGGCACTCAAACCAGCTATAGGCAAAGAGAACGTGTTAGAAGACGAGCTTTGGAATGAAGACACGACATGGATGCAATCAAAGAATTAAGATGATCGAGTTGTAGCTGATCACTCATCAACACCGAAAGGATCTGAAGTATTGAAGATCAAAAGATTCACGTGTATCATTCAAGGGGGAGTTTGTTGATATACTCCCTGTTTTTGTGAAACGTGAAGACATCTGAAGATCCGACAACTTGAAGAATGAACCTCACGAGCAACATCCAAGGGGGAGTTTGTTGATGCAGTTTTGTGTGGATGTGGCTCGGTTCGGATCGGCTCAAGACCGACGTCACGACATTCCTCCGTCGTGCGCCCCAGAGTTCGGAACGCGAAGCACGAAGAGCCGCGAGCTGACATCATCATCATGATGTCATGATGATATCACATTATAACATGAAATCTTTGCATAGAAACCCACATGCATGCAAGAATAAAAAAACTGCATGAAAATGTCAATGTAGATTACATGTTTATTGGGCCAAAGATCACAAAGGTTAAACTTATTTTAGTTAGGCCTAATTCCAACGAAGAATCCCTACATGTGACGAAGAATGCAAGGGTTCGTCCATGATTATATACCACGAAGAATCAGTCTTCATGGTGATGAAGGGTTCGTTGGAATGGTCCACGAAGATTCCATTCTTCGTGGGACTGATGAATGTTCGTGAGCCCAGTAACCACTCTTCGTAGGGTTACTAGGTGTTGGGGCTATAAATACAGGCACTTGTTTATCATTTAGCCAGAGCACAGAGTAGAACACAGTGAGAGTATTCAAAGAGTTTGCGTATTTTTCTTGTACCATCTCTGTAAACAAACTCCTTTGGTTGAATACATTTGAGCTTTAATCGTTGAATCTTGTTCTTGTGTTTGTGTTCTTTATCTTGGTTGCATACCCGCTTGGATTCCGCACTTACGGGTGTGCTCGGTAACAAGGAGAAGGTTACTAGATCCTCCTCTAGGGGCCTACAATAAGTGTATATGTATATAGGGATAAGTTCGGTAACGGATTAGGGGACCAGGGGAACCGTATTGCTCTATACGCTTCCTATACTTTAATGACAGGGGAATTGTATTGTCATATACACTTCCTATACTTTATTCACAAAGTTCCTTTGAGAATTTCTCACATCAATTCTAAGAGGTGTGGGCTATGTTGAATATTCTAGTGTAATCGAGGTTGATTTATTGATCAAAGTGAATTAGTAGGTCATGTTGAATACACATGAAGCAAGTTAGTAGGTGCGGGCTATGTTAAATACATATTAAGCAAGTTAGTAGGTGCGGGAGTGTATGTTTTTTGAGTTTTTTTATAATTTGATGTGTTCGGGTGTCACACCCCAACCAATGGCGGAATCATCGGAGTTGGACTTGTTCAAGATTGCAAGAGACTTCAAAACACTATTTGTGACAATATTTAAATAATTCTCATTTCATTTCATAACTTCAAATTGTCAAATATTACATCAATTCAAATAGCAACATGTTCAAAATAATAATAACAAAATTTGATACAACATTTTAAACCTAACATGTCTAAATGTGTATCTAGGCATCGTTGCTACTTCATTTCATAGCAATCCTTAATCATCAACCTGTAACATGTTAAAAATACAATTCAATGCAAAAGCAAAGGCGAGTATACAAGTTTATGAATATGTATAAGTATAAAAGTTTAAAACGAATCCACATGGCAACTTAGTTTATACAAGATCAATATAAAATGGCATGCAATATTTCTAGTCAACCCTCTGTTTATGCAAAATGATATAATTCAACATGACCACTAGTCTACCAAGGGTAAGTGAGTGTAACACCCCGAAAATGGGTTTGGTAATCAAACCCCGTTAATACTAAAAGACGGGTAAAGTACCGTTAGTGGTAAAAATTTACCCGGTGAGTAATTGGGATTTTTAAATAAATAAACCTAATATTTAACAAAAACTTAAATAAAGGCCTATGGATAAATAAAGTTTATAAAAGGCCCGAATTAATGGCACCTAAAATAAACTCAGTCGTAAATTTCCCCGAACCCACTAAATTAACTAGGAATATTTAACCTAGTTAATAAGTGAGAACAGTGTTAGAAATAGTTAGGTTGTGGTCTACTTAATAACTAACCAAACATGAGGGACCAAATTGGATATCTTGAAAATAGATTTATAAAAAAAAAAAAAAATCAAACACACACACATGGTGTGTGCGTACGTGAGAAGCCAGGAGAAGCTCCAAGGAGCCAAAACCCTAACTCAATCCAATTAAGCAAATTGAAGGTCGATTTCAGTCCTAAATCAATGCATGAACACGGATTAATGATCACCCAAGCTAGGGGATCATAAGGTATGTAAAAATTTGATGATTTGTGAAGTTGTAAAATTTGAGTAATCTTCATAATCGCGAATTATGTATGGATTAGAGAGGCTATGGCTAAATTAGTGTTGTATGATTGCTTAGAAACAAAACCCTAAGTGAAAAGTTTACATAGGTTGCTATGATTTGAATAATTTGATGATTTGCTACACTTAGACAAGTGGGTTTCGATTATGTAGTGAAGATGATGATATACACATACTTAAAATCATCATATTGGATAGTAGAAGCAAAGTACTTGAACAAAATTGTAAGATTTAGTGTATGTTCATACAAGAATTGAAATGGGTTTTGTGGGAAGATGATGAACACTAGATTTATGATCATCAATTTGATGTTATTCGATTTCCATAAAGTAAGTCTAGGTGTGGTTATGCATGCTAGACATAAGAACTTGTGAATGATGTTAAAACTTGGGTAAATAACTAGTTATGAAAATTGATTGTTGATTTTATAGAATATGCCCACAAGGTGTTTGTTAAAATGCCTAAGTGAATGTTTATATGTTGAAATTACGAATGAAACACGTAATTGCCTTGTTTGACTAATTACGTGAACTATGGGTTAAAACGGGTTCTAATCATAATGTTGATTTAACTTAATTGTGCCTATTGTATGATTTAAGGTAGTTGACTTTTAAAAGTCAAACTAACCAATGATAAAGTCGAATATTAGTTTCGACATAGAAAATACGTAAGGTGGAATAGTCGTGAATTGAAATGACTAATCTAACCACCTTGTGAATGATGATAGTTTGTCACCTAACGAGCTAGGTGGAGGCTTGGGAAAGAAGCGGTCAAACGAATCAAGCACGAGAAGAAAAGCGTATTCGGATGCGAGGTAAGTAGAGCTTACGCCACTTTACATTATTTGCAAAATTACTTAATTTCAAGTATTGTATATGAATGTTACTAAGTGGTTGGTATACGATGTTCCGACACGATTCAATGAGAGTTGGAACGAGGGAAAATGGTAAGAAATCATGAATTATGGTAAAAGGGGTAAAAAGGTAAATTAGTCATGTAATGACGAACAAATAAAAACGGTTTTAAGTAAAACAAGTTTAAGGGAAAACCGGGATAGGTTTAAAGGGATGAAATGGTAACTAAATACCATCTCATATGGATAAATGGTCAATTAGACTAAATGGGTCAAATGGTGTTGTTAACACCATTTGACAATTACATTTGACAATCGCTTGTTGAGTTTTGTAATCACAGGAAATAACATAAGTATGCGTTACTTTAACTAGAAAGATTTAAAGCAAAAGTTATGTAAACGGGTCAATACCTTGACCTATTGACCCGAGCCAGGTACGCATAAATAAGCTTTTAGTTAAACATACAAATCTTGGTCAAATATTTAGCGAAAGTCCTTCGTCGTAAAGTGAGAGACTAAAGTTGACCAAAACACCCTTGAAGGGTATAATGGGGCAAATGACACATAGGGGTTATTTTGGAACTTGCATTAAGATTATAGAATCATTAAATATGAATAAAAGTTATAGGAATACACATTTGCGGTTCAAATGCACAAAAATGGTCATTTGCGTAAAATGACCAACCGATGAGTAAATTTGGGATAATAGGTTAGTTATGTTAAATCCACCACAAAAATAATTGTGGTGGAATATAAGCAGATATTTAGATGTGACATTACGAAGTATTGAAAAGAAAAGAGCTAGCTTTAGACCAAAATGCATAAAAGATCCCCTAAACGGGTCAAAATGAATTACCCGCGTAACTTGGGTGTTTGCCGCGTAATTCACAAAACTTATGAATCCAAGATAGATATTTTGAGTTAAATACCTTGGTCTAAGAAATTATGATTAACTAGAAACAAGTTTGGAGGTCTTAAATACAAATGGGTCAAAATGTGGATTTTTAATAATAAGCCGAATGCTTAAAAATTTAGAATTTTATTATTTTGAATGTCGGATATAAACTCCATGAGATGGAGAATCAAATTACGATCATGTAGGAAGAAACGGGAGATCAAACGGATATGCGGATTGAAAGATACGAAAGTTTTCGTGTCAAAAACGGTAAAAAGGAAAGAGACTGATACAGGGGCCACTGTAACTTACGGTGCCCACCGTAAGTTACGGTGGGGCTGAAATTGTTACGGTAGTTGCCTACTGAGTTACGGTGGGGGAATTTTCATACAGGAGCCACCGTAACTTACGGTGCCCACCGTAAGTTACGGTGGAGGCCAGTTTGTAGACATTGTTTTTGGATCAAGAAATTAACGTTTGGATTTCCTTCCATTATCAATATCTTGTCTTGTATCGTTATTTAAACTATCAATACTAACATTTAAGCTGGTATTGATCGTAGGTGAATGTCGAGAGTCCCGGATGAAGATCAAGCGTCGAGCAAGAACCGAACACACGTTAAATGAAGCTTCCGCAAGTTGTTTCGTCGTTATTCTAAAACGATGGATTAAATTACACTAAGTTGTTTTGCTTCAAGTTTAGAAAAGTTTTTAATAAACCCGTATTTTAGCATGAATGTTTAAATATAAATACTCAGTAATTTGTGATTATTTACGGAAATCGCTAAATTAATTTATGGTTGTTACAGTGAGTGTCCCAACTACCACCCAAATCCATCACGCAAGCTCGTAACATATCTTCCAACATTTGAATCGTTCGCTCGCTCTGGCCATCTATCTGCGGATGGAATGCAGTACTCAGATTCAACTGAGAACCAAAGGCCTCTTGGAAGGATTGCCAAATCCTTGACACGAACCTTCCGTCTCTATCAGAAATAATCGAGAGAGGCACTCCATGCCGTGCTACTATCTCTCTCATGTATAGCTCAGCAAGCTTACTAGTGTTGTCTTTTTCCTTGATTGGTAAAAAGTGTGGAGATTTGGTCAGACGGTCCACGATTACCCAAATTGTATCGTGACCTCTGGGTGTCCTTGGTAACTTTGTTATAAAATCCATCGAAATCTGTTCCCATTTCCACATGGGGATGTCTGGTTGTTGCAGAAGACCTGAAGGCTTCTGATATTCGGCCTTTACCTTGGCACAAGTCAAACATTTGCCAACATACGTTGCAACATCACCCTTTAATCTTGGCCACCAATATGAATCCTTTAAATCTTGGTACATTTTATCCGATCCTGGATGGATCGAGTACCGTGACTTGTGAGCTTCATCAAAAATAACGTTTCGTAAACCACCGAAAAGAGGAACCCAAATTCGTTTCATGAAGCACAACGTTCCTTCATCATTGGGTACTAACTGCTTCTCCATCCCACGGAGATATTCGTTCTCAAGATTCCCTTCCTTAAGAGCTTCTCTCTGTGCGGCACGAATGCGCAATGAGAGGTCCGTTTGAACAATCATTTCCAAAGCTCGAACCCTTATGGGTTTAATTCTTTCCTTCCGACTCAAGGCATCTGCGACTACATTCGCCTTCCCTGGGTGATACTTGATTTCGCAATCATAATCGTTTAACAGCTCTACCCATCGGCGCTGTCTCATATTAAGCTCTTTCTGATCGAATATGTGTTGTAAGCTCTTGTGATCAGTAAAGATTGTGCATCGCGTGCCATACAAGTAATGTCGCCAGATCTTCAATGCAAACACCACAGCGCCTAGTTCCAAATCATGTGTGGTGTAGTTTTTCTCTTGTACCTTCAACTGGCGTGAAGCATAAGCTATAACTTTCTGTCGCTGCATCAGCACATAGCCTAAACCTTGACGCGAGCCATCGCAATATACCACGAAGTCGTCAGTGCCTTCGGGTAGGGATAAGATCGGTGCATCGCAAAGTTTGTTCTTCAACAACTGAAATGCTTCTTCCTGCTTGTGTCCCCATTCGTACTTCTTATCTTTCTGTGTGAGGGAGGTCAACGGTTGAGCGATTTTCGAAAAATCCTCGATAAACCTGCGGTAATACCCAGCCAAACCTAGGAACTAACGGATCTCGGTTGGCATCTTCGGAGTCTCCCAATTCCTGATTGCCTCGATCTTTGTGGGATCCACATGGATTCCATTTCCGTTAAACACGTGACCAAGGAACTGAACCTCGCGCAACCAAAATTCGCACTTCGAGAACTTCGCGTGCAACTTTTCTTTCTTAAGCAGCTCTAAGATGGCTCTTAGATGTTGTTTGTGCTCTTCCTTCATCTTTGAATAGATCAAAATATCATCAACGAACACAATCACAAACTTATCGAGGTACGGCTTGCAGATTCTATTCATCAAATCCATGAATACTGCTGGCGCATTCGTAAACCCAAACGGCATAACTAGGAACTCGTAGTGTCAATAACGAGTCCTGAAGGCACTCTTTGGTATGCTTTCTTCCTGTATTCGCAACTGGTGATAACCTGATCGAAGATCAATCTTGGAGTAACAACTCGAGCCTTGTAGTTGATCGAACAGGTTATCAATCCTTGGCAAAGGATATCTATTCTTGATAGTTAACTTGTTAAGCTCGCGGTAGTCGATACACATGCGGAAACTACCATCTTTCTTTTTGACAAATAGCACAGGAGCTCCCCAAGGCGAGAAGCTCGGTCTGATAAATCCCTTGTCTAATAACTCCTGGAGTTGTGTTGACAGCTCTTGCATTTCTGAAGGCGCAAGTCGATAAGGTGCCTTGGCTACAGGCACAGTGCCTGGAACTAAGTCAATGTGGAACTCGACTTGTCGCTGCGGCGGCAATCCGGGCATGTCTTCGGGGAAGACTTCACGATATTCCTTCACGACTGGAATGTCTTCCAACTTTGGCTCGGCGGCTTCTTTATCCATAATGTGTGCCAGGAAGGCGACACATCCTTTCTGCAAACATCTGCGGGCTTTCAAGTAACTAATGATCCTCAAAGGCGTATCGTGTTTCTCTCCATGCACCACAATTGTTTCTCCATTCACCATCGGAATGCGAATGATCTTCTCGTGACACACAATCTCTGCTCTGTTGCTTGACAACCAATCCATCCCTACTACTACGTCGAAGCTTCCCAACTCGACTGGCAGCAGATCAAGTGTAAACTCATTCTCTCCCAGTTCTATTACGCAACCTCTGATTACTTCATTCGTTTCTACTAGCTTTCCATTAGCTAGTTCTATCAAATATGGAATATCTAGCTTACTAGCTACCAACCCAAGCATTTTCTTAAACTCTAGTGATACAAAACTATAATCGGCACCGGTATCAAATAGTACAGATGCCAAGCGTTGGTTGATAGGGAATGTACCAGTAACTACATTTGGATCTTGGCGAGCTTCCCTCGCACCGATGTTGAAAACCCTCCCATGAGCTTGATTGAGCTTTGGGCATTCTCGCCTGAAGTGCCCAACGTCTCCACAATTAAAGCAACCTGGTCCCCGACCATTACCGTTCCCATTACCACCTTGGTTGTTATTCGCACCACGGTTTCTATTACCAGCTTGATTCCCAAAATTACCACGATTTCCGTTACCGCCATTTCCTCCTTGCGGGCGGTTTCCATTACCATTTCCATAACCTCTCTAACCACCACGACCAGCACCAGTACCAGCCCAGCATGTCTCCTTCGAGTGACCAACCTTCCCACAAGACTCACATTTCCTAAATCTGCACTGGCCGAAATGATGGTACTGGCATACATCACATTTGGGCAGAGCGCCCATGTAACCATTTCCTTTGTTTTCCATATCGGTCTTGACTTCAACTGGTGAGCACACCTCCTTCTTCTTGTTGACACTGCTGGTACCCTTTTTGAAGTTTGAGAACTTCCTCTTGTTCTCACCCAATGACTCAACGTGAGTCTCTTTCTTTTTCTGGTCAGAGATCAAAAACTTGTTTAACCTGATAGCTTCTTCAGTCAGTGACACGCTTAGATCGATAGCCTCGGTTATCGTTGCAGGCATGGACGAGGACAAGAATGAAAATCGACAAGTTTGTCTTTCCTGCCGATTTCGTGATTTTAGACATGGACGAGGACAAGAATGTCCCACTCATCTTAGGCCGACCATTTTTAGCCACCGCGAGAGCATTGATCGATGTCTGCACCGGTAGACTTACTCTTAGGGTTGATGAAGAGGAGGTTACCTTTGACATTGGGAAATCCATGCAACACTCGCAAAGTCAGGATGATACACTCTACTTCATTGAGACTATCGACACATACGTAAGTGATCATCTTCGTGATACATTTGAGGAGGATGTTATGGACACACAGCGGCTAGGAGGGGAGGATTTTAGTTCACCTAGGGTGGATCGATTAGTCGAGGAGGTGACCTGTCTGATAGGTCACACGTCTCCCCCGTGTACAGAGGTTTTCGAAGTTGTAGATCGCGTTGCTGAGCCTAAAGCACGCCCTTCTATTGAGGATCCACCTTCGGTTGAGCTTGAGGAGCTTAGGCACGATGCGTATGAAAGATCCAAGCTTTACAAGGAACGTACTAAGACGCTTCACGATACCCGCTTGAAGGACAAGAAACAATTCCGAGTGGGTGATAGTGTGTTGTTGTACAACTCACATCTTGAGTTGTTTCCTGGTAAGCTGAAATCTCGGTGGTCGGGTCCCTACACTGTACGATCAGTGTTTCCTTACGGGACCGTGGAGATAGGCCATGAGGATGGCCCGTTGTTTAAAGTCAACGGGCATAGATTAAAGGCTTATGTTGGAGGGCCCTTTGACCCGGGTGACAAGGATGTTGCCCTCCACCCCAAGAACAAATAAATTCGGGGTGGTGAGTCTAGCTGAAGACTCGTAAATAAACTTAGCATGTCTGTGTGTTTATTATTTCTATTGTTATTTTTGTATGTGTTTGTTTTCTATTTCTGTTCAGGTTGCGGTTTGTTCTGGTTCGAGAGGGATGATAGAACTTGTCAACCGGCTCTCAGTGTTTGCTTGATTGAGAAGTTGGTTTTGGATGGCATGGTAGTTCGCGGCGGATGCTTCATATCGCTTCATTTATCACCAATAATGCCGTTAAATTTCAGGGGAGTTTTCGTATTCCCGTCTCTTCTACTTTAATGTTTTTGTTGTACATCGAGGGCGATGTACAATTGAAGTGTGGGGAGGTGGTTTATCGCTTGAACTTTGTTTGTTCTTGTTAAAAAAAAAAAAATAAAAAAAAAAAAAAATAATAATAATAATAATAATAATAATAATAATAATAATAATAATAATTAAACAAAGCTCTCTCTCAAACAACTTTTGGTGGCCTAACAATTAAATCAACATAAGTTTTATAAGCACATAAAATTTTTGATAAAGGTAAACGCAAAAGAGGATTTGCTCACGCAAAAGGATTACCATAAAAGCAATGTTTTTATATATGTTTGAGCGTGAGAAATCGAGCGATTGATTTACTTGTTTGCCTTGCATATTTACCCAATACGCCCGTTTCCGTGAGTTATTTTTGAGCCTTATAGCTTTAGATTTATTTTTGCTCATGTTTTTGCGGGCAATGTTGAGTGAGCCGGATGACTTTTGCGATTTAGAACTTGTGTTAGGTATACATTTCGAGACCACGAAGCAAACGTATAACATGAAAATGATTGAGGCATTAGGAAACCTTTTACTTTAAACCATTTATTCTTATCCCAACACCAAAATCATCCCTTAGTTAAACCAATTTGAGCCTTCCCTTTCATTTCTTGTAAACCACTAAATGTTAACCACTTAGCCAAATTAAACCTTTTTCACTTTTAAACCCATTTTCGGTTGAAAACCCGGTTCGGTTAGTGATTAACTTGTAGCTTTTTTGTATAAATTCTTAGTTTTAGTTGTAACCTCATGGTTAAGAGTTGTTATCTAAGTTGTTATCTCCTTAAAGCATGTTGTTAAAAAAAAAAAAATAAAAAAAAAAAAAAATAAAATAAAATAAAAAATAAAAAAAAACGAAAAGAATTATAGTCGAAAAAGCATTATCAATCGACTTTGTTAGAGCAATTTTGGGAGTTGAAAAGCTAAATTTGTCGGTTAGCTCTCGATTAGATATTAGTAAGTTGTATAGTCATATTTTTGTATGTTCAAAGTTAATCGAATCGTCGGGTTACAACCATTTTTAGCCACTTTAAAAATCCACTTCCATTCCCTCAACCCTAGCCAATTTTACAACCCAAACAAGACCTCATGATTTATGTTATATTTTTGTAAAGTGTTTAGATTTGATCCTTACACAAGCTTATGATATCGCGTGGTCATCGTCTTGGCATCGAGTGTTCTATACATACTCCTTAATTTGTATGTGCACCTACATTTAACCGAGTGTGAGTGAACATTGTGAGGATGTAAGGTAAATTTGTGAGGATTTCCAAGATTGACCATTGCTCATAAATATATTTTGACATACTTTTGAGGTTTTCCTTCGTATCAAGTGATCCTTGATTGTTAGAACCCGAATTGATTATTTGTGCTTTTGAAATACTTGCTGAAATGATTGCCATATAGAGAAGTTTGTTGATTTTAGTTTGCTTGAGGTCAAGCAAAGTTCAAGTGTGGGGATGTTTGATGTATAAGAATTTATACATCTTTTAAACGTCAAATACGCCCCGTTTATGCGAGAACTCTTTGTATTTTCATTGATTTCGGTACTCAGTTGAGTTGTTTGTGAAAATACAGGTCCGGGCCTCGACCCGGTGATGAAACGAAGGCTTTTGGAGCAAAATGGAGCAAAAATGGAACATTCCAGAAAACTGCCAGATATGGCACTACCGTGCCAACCATGAGCACGACCGTGCCAGGCCTTTCGACACCGGCACTCTCGACCAGCACTAGCATCCGGCACCAGCACCATCAAAATCAAGAAATGGCACGACCGTGCCAACCACTGGCACGACCGTGCCAGGTCATATTGAGCCCGGATCAGCATGCTTTCTGAGAAATCATGATCGGCATGACCGTGCCAAAAGCTGGCATGACCGTGCCAGGTCATATTGAGCCCCAGATCAGCATGTTCCGAGATCGTTGCCGGGTACTATTGGCTGGCACGACCGTGCCAACCATGAGCACGACCGTGCTCAACCCAAATCAAAGTCAGATCAAGTCGTTTCCGAGAAAGTTACCGAGCACCATCGGCTGGCACGATCACACTATGCCCTAGCACGATCGTTCCCGGTCCAAATCAAAGTCATAGCAGCTTGTTTCCGGGATCGCACAACCTGTCATCGACTCGTACTCGGGAAGCACGATCGTGCCGATCCAAGGCACGACCGTGCAGATCTAAGCCAAGTGGGACAAAAATGTCAGATGAACTGTCAGACAATTATTGAGGGGTAGGTGGATCGATCGCACTAGGCACGACCGTGCAGATCTGAGTCACGACCGTGCCAAAAAGTCAGAAGCTCCCAGCATGTTAAATACGCACAGCAGCCTCATTTGAACGGGAGTTGGAGCATTTTTGTGAGGTTTTCTCTCAAAATTCTGGTCTTGGAAGCTTGTTGGAGCCAAGGAGGAGCTAGGAAGAAGGCTATATCACATCAATATCCACTCCATCATACCTTAATCTTGTCTTAAATTTGGGTTTGATTACTTTTATTATTATGAACAATTTCAATTATCTTGTATTTATTTCAGCAATTATGAGCTTTGTAGGCTAAATATTTGTGTTGCTTAAACCTTGTTGAAGCTAT
Source organism: Helianthus tuberosus (assembly GCA_030545235.1). Classification (NCBI taxonomy): domain Eukaryota; kingdom Viridiplantae; phylum Streptophyta; class Magnoliopsida; order Asterales; family Asteraceae; genus Helianthus; species Helianthus tuberosus. Next base: position 32,222,723 of record CM060352.1, on the reverse strand, counting down.
TGATTATGTGATAACATGGAAATGGATGTGATGATTGTTCTTGTTAATCTTCATAGTAGTATTTAGTCTTGTTCTTGGAATTTATATGCATGATTAAAGTCCTTGTTCTTGAATGCTTGGTCATAAGTATTCACATGATGTGTTGGAAAGCCCATGTAGGAATTATGATTATTGAATCTTGTTAACTAGTTTAGTATGATTCATAACATGAAACTAGGAATGGTGATTGTTAGCATGACTAGAATGAAGATTTGAACATGTGTATGGATTCTAGCCTTTAGATTTGGAAAAGATCAAAAGAATATTAATATGGATTCTATAGTTGAAATCATGTTAGTATAATGACTTAGGCTAAGATTATTGTTTAGCATGATCATACTTGTGGTTCACATCAAGAACATGATAAAGATATTACTTACATAAAACCAAGTTAGGGTGATTAATTTGTGTATGACCATGCTTGTGGTGATTAGCATGCTTTTCATATTAGTTTTCCCAAATTTGTAGAGTTAAGAGTTTTGAAGAACAAATAACTCCTCATTAAAGATTAACATCAACTTAGCAAGTGAACTTGAAAGAATAAAGATTAGGTGATTAGAATGATTAGTTCATTTTAGTTTTCCTAAGATTTACATAACTAGGAGACCTTGATTGGGAACTTAGTTGGAATTGGAACTTGCATCATCACTAAATCTTGATCCATTGTTGTTACATAGTCATTAGTGGATACTTTGTTTAAGCAACCTTTTTAGATTTTGTTTTCATAAATTTTAGTTGTTGTAAACTTTCATTTCAAAATCTTAAACAAAACCAATCTATCATTTGAAACGGCTTTAGAGTAACAAAGGTTTAGTATCAAAAGCTACCGTGTCCATGGATCGATACTTGGTTCTTACCGATGCTATACTACATATACGATAGGTACACTTGCCTATGTGTGTGGTTTAGTATTGAGGTGAAAATCATTTCTATAAATTTAAAACCGAATTGTGTGAAAAATCATTATTAAAAATATATACGTTTCGCACACATCAAGTTTTTGGCGCCGTTGCCGGGGACACGGTTTTAAAGAAAAAAATTCGACTTACTTATTTAGCCATTGTAAAAAGTGTAAAAAGTTAAAAAAAAAAAAAAAAAAAAAAAAAATATTATTTTTATTTTTTTCTTAATTTCTACTTTTATATTTAATTAGAATTTTAGTTAGTTGTGCCTTTGCTTGTTATTTGTATATTTATAATATTATCTTAGTTTATGCACCACACGCGATCCCGAGGGCCGCCTGAGTTCGAACCAAGAGACGATCCCGAGCAGTTGTTCAGAGAAGGGTTCCAAGTTTTCGTGAATCCTTCATTCGCCACTGAAACCGAAACCGAATCTTTCGAAACTATATCTTTAGGAACCGAACCAGAATCTGAATCCTCCGGTAGTCTTGAGATTCGAATAGAGATGGCAAACGAGGAAGAGACGAGGATCTTGAATGAGATAGGAAAACCATCACTTGAGGGTTTACCGGCGAGCATAAATGCACCAGCAATCGATAACGATAATTTCGAGATCAGACCTGGCACGATTTCAATGCTGCAGAATGCGGTACAGTTTTATGGCAAGGATCACGAGGATCCCAGTGTCCATATCGCGGGATTTTTGGAGGTTTGTGCCACGTTTAGTATTCGAGATGCATCAGCGGATGCCGTCCGTCTTCGGCTCTTTCCGTTTTCTTTACGTGATGGAGCCAAGGAGTGGCTTCTTACACTTCCAGCTGGATCTATCACTACATGGAATCAATTAGCTGAGAAGTTCCTTCATAAATACTTCCCTCCTGAGAAAACTGTCCGATTGAGAACCAGGATTCTAAACTTTCGTCAAGACGAGGGTGAACCCCTTTACGAAGCGTGGGAGCGATTTAAAGAACTTATGAGAAAAGTCCCACATCACGGGTTGCCCAAATGGCAACAATGTCAGATATTCTACCATGGTTTAGATGGACAGGGGCAGATGATGGTCGATACATACGCTGGCGGAGACATAGGCACGAAGAACGCCATAGAAGCAATTGAAATCTTGGAGAAATGCGCCACGAAGAATCGAACACAGCAGCCACCGAGAGGCAAGAGTTCTAGACAAGGAGTTCATCACATGGACGACTACACTGCCATGACAGCACGCATGGATGCCTTATCTACAAAGTTTGATCGGTTGATGGAGATTCACACGAGTAGTTCTTCAAGTGGAGGAGCGTATCATGTAGGAGGTGCACCGACGGGAGAGATAGCACACGAGCAGGTTGACTTTATGGGAAATCAATACCGTCCACAAAATGACCCCTACAGCAACACTTATAATCCGGGGTGGAAGAATCATCCTAATTTCGGTTGGAAGTCCGATACTTCTAATCAACACCCACCCGGATTTGGTCCACGTCCCTCAGCTCCTGGAGCTTATGGTGCACCTAGACCTCAACAACCACCTCCTACTAGTGAACCAAATGTGCAAGATCTACTTTCTCAGATCTTAGCTGGTCAAAACTCCATAAAGGCCGATAATGAGAAGCGTTTCAAAGACATTGAAATCCGTTGCGCGAGAAACGAAGGAGATTTGAGAAATCAAAGGGCTACCATACAGAACATTGAGAACCAAGTTGGCCAGATCGCCAAGATGTTATCTGAAAGACCGCAGGGAGGCCTTCCGAGCAACACAGAGGCTAATCCAAATGCTACTGCAATGGCCATCACGTTGAGAAGCGGCAATACCACTCAGCCCATCCCTCCGGCTGTTCCTGCAAAGCCGAATGATGATGAGGTTGATGAGGAGATTGAAATGGAGTCTCCAACGGGCGAGGTGCAACAGAGGCGAGTCCCAGCAAGTACCGCACGACCCAAGGAGCCAGTAAGAGAGTATGTCCCTCCCATTCCGTACCCAGGGAGGTTGAAGAAACAAATGATGGAAGAATACTATGGTAAATTCCTTGAGCTTTTTAAGAAACTTCATATAAATTTACCATTCATCGAGGCACTCGCTCAAATGCCCAGGTATGCCAAGTTTCTAAAAGATATATTAACTAACAAAAAGAAACTTGAGGAGCTTTCGCATGTAACCCTGAATGAAGAATGCTCGGCTATTCTTCAAAACAAACTACCAAAGAAAATGGATGATCCCGGGAGTTTCACTATCCCGTGCTTGATTGGTAGTTTGTCGGCCAGCAACGCGTTAGCTGATCTTGGAGCTAGCATAAACCTCATGCCGTATGCGGTTTTTGCTAAGTTAGATTTGGGAGAGCCCAAACCTACTCGTATGACCATTCAACTTGCCGATCGTTCAGTTAAGCATCCTAGAGGCATCGTTGAGAATATACTTGTGAAAATCGACAAGTTTGTCTTTCCTGCCGATTTCGTGATTTTAGACATGGACGAGGACAAGAATGTCCCACTCATCTTAGGCCGACCATTTTTAGCCACCGCGAGAGCATTGATCGATGTCTGCACCGGTAGACTTACTCTTAGGGTTGATGAAGAGGAGGTTACCTTTGACATTGGGAAATCCATGCAACACTCGCAAAGTCAGGATGATACACTCTACTTCATTGAGACTATCGACACATACGTAAGTGATCATCTTCGTGATACATTTGAGGAGGATGTTATGGACACACAGCGGCTAGGAGGGGAGGATTTTAGTTCACCTAGGGTGGATCGATTAGTCGAGGAGGTGACCTGTCTGATAGGTCACACGTCTCCCCCGTGTACAGAGGTTTTCGAAGTTGTAGATCGCGTTGCTGAGCCTAAAGCACGCCCTTCTATTGAGGATCCACCTTCGGTTGAGCTTGAGGAGCTTAGGCACGATGCGTATGAAAGATCCAAGCTTTACAAGGAACGTACTAAGACGCTTCACGATACCCGCTTGAAGGACAAGAAACAATTCCGAGTGGGTGATAGTGTGTTGTTGTACAACTCACATCTTGAGTTGTTTCCTGGTAAGCTGAAATCTCGGTGGTCGGGTCCCTACACTGTACGATCAGTGTTTCCTTACGGGACCGTGGAGATAGGCCATGAGGATGGCCCGTTGTTTAAAGTCAACGGGCATAGATTAAAGGCTTATGTTGGAGGGCCCTTTGACCCGGGTGACAAGGATGTTGCCCTCCACCCCAAGAACAAATAAATTCGGGGTGGTGAGTCTAGCTGAAGACTCGTAAATAAACTTAGCATGTCTGTGTGTTTATTATTTCTATTGTTATTTTTGTATGTGTTTGTTTTCTATTTCTGTTCAGGTTGCGGTTTGTTCTGGTTCGAGAGGGATGATAGAACTTGTCAACCGGCTCTCAGTGTTTGCTTGATTGAGAAGTTGGTTTTGGATGGCATGGTAGTTCGCGGCGGATGCTTCATATCGCTTCATTTATCACCAATAATGCCGTTAAATTTCAGGGGAGTTTTCGTATTCCCGTCTCTTCTACTTTAATGTTTTTGTTGTACATCGAGGGCGATGTACAATTGAAGTGTGGGGAGGTGGTTTATCGCTTGAACTTTGTTTGTTCTTGTTAAAAAAAAAAAAAAAAAAAAAAAAAAAAATAATAATAATAATAATAATAATAATAATAATAATAATAATAATTAAACAAAGCTCTCTCTCAAACAACTTTTGGTGGCCTAACAATTAAATCAACATAAGTTTTATAAGCACATAAAATTTTTGATAAAGGTAAACGCAAAAGAGGATTTGCTCACGCAAAAGGATTACCATAAAAGCAATGTTTTTATATATGTTTGAGCGTGAGAAATCGAGCGATTGATTTACTTGTTTGCCTTGCATATTTACCCAATACGCCCGTTTCCGTGAGTTATTTTTGAGCCTTATAGCTTTAGATTTATTTTTGCTCATGTTTTTGCGGGCAATGTTGAGTGAGCCGGATGACTTTTGCGATTTAGAACTTGTGTTAGGTATACATTTCGAGACCACGAAGCAAACGTATAACATGAAAATGATTGAGGCATTAGGAAACCTTTTACTTTAAACCATTTATTCTTATCCCAACACCAAAATCATCCCTTAGTTAAACCAATTTGAGCCTTCCCTTTCATTTCTTGTAAACCACTAAATGTTAACCACTTAGCCAAATTAAACCTTTTTCACTTTTAAACCCATTTTCGGTTGAAAACCCGGTTCGGTTAGTGATTAACTTGTAGCTTTTTTGTATAAATTCTTAGTTTTAGTTGTAACCTCATGGTTAAGAGTTGTTATCTAAGTTGTTATCTCCTTAAAGCATGTTGTTAAAAAAAAAAAATAAAAAAAAAAATAATAAAATAAAATAAAAAAAAAAAAAACGAAAAGAATTATAGTCGAAAAAGCATTATCAATCGACTTTGTTAGAGCAATTTTGGGAGTTGAAAAGCTAAATTTGTCGGTTAGCTCTCGATTAGATATTAGTAAGTTGTATAGTCATATTTTTGTATGTTCAAAGTTAATCGAATCGTCGGGTTACAACCATTTTTAGCCACTTTAAAAATCCACTTCCATTCCCTCAACCCTAGCCAATTTTACAACCCAAACAAGACCTCATGATTTATGTTATATTTTTGTAAAGTGTTTAGATTTGATCCTTACACAAGCTTATGATATCGCGTGGTCATCGTCTTGGCATCGAGTGTTCTATACATACTCCTTAATTTGTATGTGCACCTACATTTAACCGAGTGTGAGTGAACATTGTGAGGATGTAAGGTAAATTTGTGAGGATTTCCAAGATTGACCATTGCTCATAAATATATTTTGACATACTTTTGAGGTTTTCCTTCGTATCAAGTGATCCTTGATTGTTAGAACCCGAATTGATTATTTGTGCTTTTGAAATACTTGCTGAAATGATTGCCATATAGAGAAGTTTGTTGATTTTAGTTTGCTTGAGGTCAAGCAAAGTTCAAGTGTGGGGATGTTTGATGTATAAGAATTTATACATCTTTTAAACGTCAAATACGCCCCGTTTATGCGAGAACTCTTTGTATTTTCATTGATTTCGGTACTCAGTTGAGTTGTTTGTGAAAATACAGGTCCGGGCCTCGACCCGGTGATGAAACGAAGGCTTTTGGAGCAAAATGGAGCAAAAATGGAACATTCCAGAAAACTGCCAGATATGGCACTACCGTGCCAACCATGAGCACGACCGTGCCAGGCCTTTCGACACCGGCACTCTCGACCAGCACTAGCATCCGGCACCAGCACCATCAAAATCAAGAAATGGCACGACCGTGCCAACCACTGGCACGACCGTGCCAGGTCATATTGAGCCCGGATCAGCATGCTTTCTGAGAAATCATGATCGGCATGACCGTGCCAAAAGCTGGCATGACCGTGCCAGGTCATATTGAGCCCCAGATCAGCATGTTCCGAGATCGTTGCCGGGTACTATTGGCTGGCACGACCGTGCCAACCATGAGCACGACCGTGCTCAACCCAAATCAAAGTCAGATCAAGTCGTTTCCGAGAAAGTTACCGAGCACCATCGGCTGGCACGATCACACTATGCCCTAGCACGATCGTTCCCGGTCCAAATCAAAGTCATAGCAGCTTGTTTCCGGGATCGCACAACCTGTCATCGACTCGTACTCGGGAAGCACGATCGTGCCGATCCAAGGCACGACCGTGCAGATCTAAGCCAAGTGGGACAAAAATGTCAGATGAACTGTCAGACAATTATTGAGGGGTAGGTGGATCGATCGCACTAGGCACGACCGTGCAGATCTGAGTCACGACCGTGCCAAAAAGTCAGAAGCTCCCAGCATGTTAAATACGCACAGCAGCCTCATTTGAACGGGAGTTGGAGCATTTTTGTGAGGTTTTCTCTCAAAATTCTGGTCTTGGAAGCTTGTTGGAGCCAAGGAGGAGCTAGGAAGAAGGCTATATCACATCAATATCCACTCCATCATACCTTAATCTTGTCTTAAATTTGGGTTTGATTACTTTTATTATTATGAACAATTTCAATTATCTTGTATTTATTTCAGCAATTATGAGCTTTGTAGGCTAAATATTTGTGTTGCTTAAACCTTGTTGAAGCTATTGATTATGTGATAACATGGAAATGGATGTGATGATTGTTCTTGTTAATCTTCATAGTAGTATTTAGTCTTGTTCTTGGAATTTATATGCATGATTAAAGTCCTTGTTCTTGAATGCTTGGTCATAAGTATTCACATGATGTGTTGGAAAGCCCATGTAGGAATTATGATTATTGAATCTTGTTAACTAGTTTAGTATGATTCATAACATGAAACTAGGAATGGTGATTGTTAGCATGACTAGAATGAAGATTTGAACATGTGTATGGATTCTAGCCTTTAGATTTGGAAAAGATCAAAAGAATATTAATATGGATTCTATAGTTGAAATCATGTTAGTATAATGACTTAGGCTAAGATTATTGTTTAGCATGATCATACTTGTGGTTCACATCAAGAACATGATAAAGATATTACTTACATAAAACCAAGTTAGGGTGATTAATTTGTGTATGACCATGCTTGTGGTGATTAGCATGCTTTTCATATTAGTTTTCCCAAATTTGTAGAGTTAAGAGTTTTGAAGAACAAATAACTCCTCATTAAAGATTAACATCAACTTAGCAAGTGAACTTGAAAGAATAAAGATTAGGTGATTAGAATGATTAGTTCATTTTAGTTTTCCTAAGATTTACATAACTAGGAGACCTTGATTGGGAACTTAGTTGGAATTGGAACTTGCATCATCACTAAATCTTGATCCATTGTTGTTACATAGTCATTAGTGGATACTTTGTTTAAGCAACCTCTTTTAGATTTTGTTTTCATAAATTTTAGTTGTTGTAAACTTTCATTTCAAAATCTTAAACAAAACCAATCTATCATTTGAAACGGCTTTAGAGTAACAAAGGTTTAGTATCAAAAGCTACCGTGTCCATGGATCGATACTTGGTTCTTACCGATGCTATACTACATATACGATAGGTACACTTGCCTATGTGTGTGGTTTAGTATTGAGGTGAAAATCATTTCTATAAATTTAAAACCGAATTGTGTGAAAAATCATTATTAAAAATATATACGTTTCGCACACATCAAGTTTTTGGCGCCGTTGCCGGGGACACGGTTTTAAAGAAAAAAATTCGACTTACTTATTTAGCCATTGTAAAAAGTGTAAAAAGTTAAAAAAAAAAAAAAAAAAAAAAAAAAATATTATTTTTATTTTTTTCTTAATTTCTACTTTTATATTTAATTAGAATTTTAGTTAGTTGTGCCTTTGCTTGTTATTTGTATATTTATAATATTATCTTAGTTTATGCACCACACGCGATCCCGAGGGCCGCCTGAGTTCGAACCAAGAGACGATCCCGAGCAGTTGTTCAGAGAAGGGTTCCAAGTTTTCGTGAATCCTTCATTCGCCACTGAAACCGAAACCGAATCTTTCGAAACTATATCTTTAGGAACCGAACCAGAATCTGAATCCTCCGGTAGTCTTGAGATTCGAATAGAGATGGCAAACGAGGAAGAGACGAGGATCTTGAATGAGATAGGAAAACCATCACTTGAGGGTTTACCGGCGAGCATAAATGCACCAGCAATCGATAACGATAATTTCGAGATCAGACCTGGCACGATTTCAATGCTGCAGAATGCGGTACAGTTTTATGGCAAGGATCACGAGGATCCCAGTGTCCATATCGCGGGATTTTTGGAGGTTTGTGCCACGTTTAGTATTCGAGATGCATCAGCGGATGCCGTCCGTCTTCGGCTCTTTCCGTTTTCTTTACGTGATGGAGCCAAGGAGTGGCTTCTTACACTTCCAGCTGGATCTATCACTACATGGAATCAATTAGCTGAGAAGTTCCTTCATAAATACTTCCCTCCTGAGAAAACTGTCCGATTGAGAACCAGGATTCTAAACTTTCGTCAAGACGAGGGTGAACCCCTTTACGAAGCGTGGGAGCGATTTAAAGAACTTATGAGAAAAGTCCCACATCACGGGTTGCCCAAATGGCAACAATGTCAGATATTCTACCATGGTTTAGATGGACAGGGGCAGATGATGGTCGATACATACGCTGGCGGAGACATAGGCACGAAGAACGCCATAGAAGCAATTGAAATCTTGGAGAAATGCGCCACGAAGAATCGAACACAGCAGCCACCGAGAGGCAAGAGTTCTAGACAAGGAGTTCATCACATGGACGACTACACTGCCATGACAGCACGCATGGATGCCTTATCTACAAAGTTTGATCGGTTGATGGAGATTCACACGAGTAGTTCTTCAAGTGGAGGAGCGTATCATGTAGGAGGTGCACCGACGGGAGAGATAGCACACGAGCAGGTTGACTTTATGGGAAATCAATACCGTCCACAAAATGACCCCTACAGCAACACTTATAATCCGGGGTGGAAGAATCATCCTAATTTCGGTTGGAAGTCCGATACTTCTAATCAACACCCACCCGGATTTGGTCCACGTCCCTCAGCTCCTGGAGCTTATGGTGCACCTAGACCTCAACAACCACCTCCTACTAGTGAACCAAATGTGCAAGATCTACTTTCTCAGATCTTAGCTGGTCAAAACTCCATAAAGGCCGATAATGAGAAGCGTTTCAAAGACATTGAAATCCGTTGCGCGAGAAACGAAGGAGATTTGAGAAATCAAAGGGCTACCATACAGAACATTGAGAACCAAGTTGGCCAGATCGCCAAGATGTTATCTGAAAGACCGCAGGGAGGCCTTCCGAGCAACACAGAGGCTAATCCAAATGCTACTGCAATGGCCATCACGTTGAGAAGCGGCAATACCACTCAGCCCATCCCTCCGGTTGTTCCTGCAAAGCCGAATGATGATGAGGTTGATGAGGAGATTGAAATGGAGTCTCCAACGGGCGAGGTGCAACAGAGGCGAGTCCCAGCAAGTACCGCACGACCCAAGGAGCCAGTAAGAGAGTATGTCCCTCCCATTCCGTACCCAGGGAGGTTGAAGAAACAAATGATGGAAGAATACTATGGTAAATTCCTTGAGCTTTTTAAGAAACTTCATATAAATTTACCATTCATCGAGGCACTCGCTCAAATGCCCAGGTATGAAAAGCAAACGGCGCATACGCGCTAACTCCTCCTCAAGAGCATGAACGAGATGTAACAAATAGCTAATCTGCTACTCCATCGTAAGAAATCGAATATCGAAATATGGGTAAGGCAATAGTGGAGCAGGTGGAGTAGCAAAATGTGATGGACTAGTACCAGGTGGAGGACGCGGGATCTTCTCTAGCTCAGTGACTCTACGACTCAACATATACTGCTGGAGCTGTAACGACAAAAGCAGATCATCCCTCGTGTATCCAATGTGGAAGGGATGGTATGGATCAGAAATAGGCATCGTGTTGGGCGGAAACCAAATCAGTGGCTCGCCCGATGGTGTAGTAGCAAAGGGAGAAGTATGTGTAGCATGTGCAAACGGTGGCATGAAAGGAAAGGTTGCCGACACAGGTGGTATATGACTGGGCTGCTGACTCGATGGTCCTTCCCCTGGACGGGGAGGAGGGATATCCTGTAAAAACGTGATCGGTAGAGTTGTGCGGTGAATGTCAGACACATGTGGGTGAAACGGGGCAAAGTCAACGGGTGCATGTACAGGTGCAGGTGGGGGAGTGACAGGTCTAACAAAAGGAGGAAAGTCATCATCGTCCTCGATCCACCCATTGTGGGTGAACGCATATATGGGGTCAACCTGGGCTGCAAAAGGAGCATGATCAATAGTTGCACGTATAGGTTCAGGTAACAGAGGTGCAACAACTGGAATGTCAACGGGTACCGGGTCATGCTCAGGTAAAGGGTCGTGAGCAGGTATAGGCTCGGGTGCAATCATAGGCTTAGGGTCAGCTGGGGCTAACTCAAAATCAGAGGGTATCATGTCAGGATCGACAGGTGCCTCAAAAGGCTGCTCATCGGGGAAAAACTTAATCTCATGCTCAGGGTCAAAGTCGTGTGGAAAGACAGGATCCAGCTCATCATCAAACTCAAAATCATGATCAACACCGTGTGGAATATCAGGTGCAACAGACATAGCTGTGTCAGAATCAGTATCAGTGGGATATCGCTGTAATCCCAGTGCGTGTAAAGTAGTAGATGACACAGACTCGAATGAATCAGGACCAGAATGGTCAGAAGGAGCCTCGACAACAGGAATCTCATCATGTGGAACAGCAATGTCATCGGCAACTGGAAACTTAACAAGTGGAATGACATCGTCATCATCGACGGGAGCTCCAACATCCTGGGCGCCCTCAGGGGGACCCTCAATAAAAAGATCGACGTCGTCGTCATACATAGCATCAAGAGGCAGATCCTCAAGAGGAAATGCAGCAAGAGGAAAAGGAGCAGGGATCTGAACAAGAGGTAGATCCTCGCCAGGAAGACCATCAGCTAGCGGTATATCATCTCCAAACAATGGTAAAGTAAACGGCTGGAAGTCATCATCGTCGCTACTCGTGGTGTCAGATGTAAAAACCTCATCCTCTGGGATGATCTCATCATCAGAAACTATGGCCATGGGGTCTACTGTATCAGATACTCCACTCTCAGAGGAGGACATGGTGTCTATAACAAAGCAATCACAAGTATGCACATATATCAACAATCATCAAATACGCATGTAAGTAGTAACAATGTAAGCATGTATGCAATCCTAGTCTTCCCAAGACTATCCCACCCAGCCTCTCAGACTGAACTACTTAGTCTCTCAAACTAAACCTTCCAGTTTCCCAAACTGAACTACCCAGCCTCTCAGGCTAAACCTCCCAGTCTGTAGGACTGTATTTGACAGTCAATTGAGTCAATTCGAGCTAGCAACTACTGAAAATGCAGCGGAAATACAAAATAGGCATGAATCAAAGCAAGAAAGATGTAGAAACAGAAGGAATTCACTTTAAAACAGTTTTCTCATTCAATCTTCACAAAATACACGGGCAGCAGTTCGGCTACACTGGAGACATGAATGTACCAAATGAGAAAACAACTTGGGTTTATATAGGGGTGGAGGTTTCGCTTATAGGGCATGTCCGTATGAGCGAAACTATAAACTTGGGGTTTCGCTCATGCGACACTATGTCCATATAAGCGAAAAATCAACATTACAAACCCCAAATTTTCATATTAACCCCCTGTACATTCATAATTAACACATCTAGACCCTATACATTGAACAACTAAGACTAAGACGCAGGCTTTAGACATTCGTGCACCAACAAACTCCCCCTTGGATACAGCCGGAGTCTTCAGTCTTGGTCTTCAAACTTTACAGGGACTTGAATTTTCCTTCTCTAGACTTAGGCTTCTTCAGCAGCTTCCTAAGCTTCTCTTTCTCTTTCGCAGGCTCCCCCTTTCATCAATCTTCTGTGCTTTTGGAATAAACATCTGGATTACCCCTTTTGCATCAAACTCGTCTTCAGACTTCCCCTAAGACTCTGCTATCGGGATCTTAATCTGGAACTTTCACCTGCAAACCTCAAACATTTATAAGAATAAACATTTTAAATGTCCAGAATTGATGATCTGGTTCTTTCACAATCCTATAAAGATTTGACTATATAAAGAATCCAAACAACTAAACCTAACACTTTTCAGATTAAACACCGTCACACCCAGTTAACCAAGTCCAAATCAATGACCTTCGTCAACTGCTTGGCCTACCAAGTCCAAGTTAATGACCTTGGATGACCGAATTATGAAGTACACATTTATTAATTCTGAAAATAGTTCAAATGAATGAACTTTTGAACATTTTGAACTTTCATACACTTTTCAACTGTCAAACACTGTACCAATCATTGTTCTGCATCACCAGCTTACCCAGCCCTCATCATACACTGACATGATCTGCACTAAGCTTTGATTGTCCGATTCCCAATGTCAGTTGTCGAAAATAAAATGAGAAACTAAAATCTTTTTGGATTTTTAACTTGATAAACTGAAAAATGTATACACAATCTTTTTGTGAGTGTGTTAGGGGATCATATCAGCTGCCAACTAGACACAAGCACCGTTAAGCTATAATTTCATATCAAGCATTAAACAATTCACGTAGATTGCTGATATACTGATCCTCTTAAATTCTCACAGAACTTTCAATCTGTCTGGGATACTGATTTAGTGTTTTAGAACTTAAACCTCTACATGTGTCCCACCTCAGTATATACTCCCGTATCCAGATCCCAATATTCAGTCTTACAGGTGAGTATACCTAGATGATATCTGTAAGGGGTTAATTGCGAGGGCCGTGAGAGCTCAGGTCGATCTTTCGATACGCAGAGAGATGACGGCTTCGACTTTTGGTGGGTCCCCTTTGGGGATCTTCTTTTCAACAGCACATGATTAACCATTTTGCAATGTGTTATCATTTTTTATGCTGAGGGGAGGCTTATATTTCAAAGCAGCGTAAAGTATTCTCCGGGGACTATGCCATTGCTTCCGCAAAATCAGAAGTCACGGGATAATACCCCAGATCTCACTAAGCATAAAGACCTAGTATCTCAGAATATGGGACCCTTCAAACAGGATTTCAGGGGTTACCTATATATCCTGGAGGTGTTCCCCACGTAAACGCAAGTGAATTTTAAGTTTATATCCCAAACTGATCTACTGATTTTGTGAAAACCTATCGGCACATCTTTAGCGAGACTGCTTAATTGCATTTTATACATTACAATTCTTTAGCGTACTGTGTCCGTCTAGCTGATGTACTATCATTTCCCCTATTCTACACAAACTCATTTTTACTTTTTCAAATGTTTTTGGTTTTAGTAGATTTTATCATGTTTTTGTATTTTTCTGCAAACTTCTCCCCCTAAAACTAAAACATATTTTTGTGTTTTTTATTTTATCGAAAAGCAGAAAATAAACTGTACAAACAAAATTGACAACACGACAAAGGTTCACGTCAGATCGCCGCCCAACACGGCTTCACATTCAATAACCCTCCCAGATTGCAGATTTTTCATCCCGTTCAATTTCAAAAGATAATAAAATCTCTTTTTGTCAAATGGTTTAGTATAAAAATCCGCTTTCTGATCATCGGTGTGCAAGTGTTCAATCCGAATTAACTTTTTTCTCGTGACAATCACGAATAAAGTGGTGACGGATCTCAATATGTTTTGTTTTTGAATGGTGAACCGGATTCTTAGTGATGTTAATAGCCGCTTCATTGTCCACGTAGATAGGAGTATCTAAGAACTGCAAACCGAAGTCTCGCATCTGCTGTTGGATCCAAAGGATCTGTGAGCAACAGCTGGAGGCTGAAATGTATTCAGCCTCACAAGTAGAGAGCGCTACTGCAGTTTGTTTCTTACACTGCCAAGTGACGAGTCGAGTTCCAAAGAACTGACACCCAGCAGTGGTGGACTTTGCGTTTTGCTTGCAGCTTCCAAAATCAGAATCAGCAAAACCAGATAAAGTAAAGTCACCCGATCGAGGATACCACAAGCTGATGCTTGGGCAGCCTTTCAAATACCGTAAGATACGTTTCACAATGGTCAGGTGTGACTGCTTTGGATTTGACTGATATCTGGCGCAGAGGCACGTCGGGTACATGATGTCTGGACGGGAAGCCGTGAGATACATTAGAGAGCCAATGATAGATCGGTACAATGTCTCGTCCATCTTCACACCATTCTCGTCTGGACAAATTCCGTGATTCTGTGCAAGGGGGTGGATGCAGGACTGCAATCTGTCATTTCAAACTTGTTGAGCACGTCCTTTACATACTTCGTTTGGTGAATAAAGATTCCGTCGGACATTTGTTCCACCTGCAGCCCGAGGAAGAACTTCATCTCCCCCATTGAGCTCATCTCGAACTTTTTCTTCATCACCTTTTCAAATTCTTTTCACAGGTCGTCGTTGGTGGATCCAAAAATGATATCGTCAACATATATCTGCACAATCAATAAGTGACCTGCCTCTTCCTTGGTGAACAAATTGTTGTCTACTGTCCCTCTTGTGCACCCGTTGTCCAGCAAGTATGTCGAAAGCGTCTCGTACCAGGCTCTCGGGGCCTGATGAAGTCCGTACAGCGCTTTATCCAGTAGATACACCTTGTTTTTGTGCAGTGGATCTGTGAACCCCGGCGGTTGCCCCACATACACTTCTTCTCTGATAGTTCCGTAAAGGAAGGCAGATTTGACGTCAAGTTGAAATACTTTAAAATCTTTCCATGACGCGAAGGCTAGAAAAATTCGAATTGCCTCAAGTCTGGCAACCGGCGCATAAACTTCATCATAATCTATTCCTTCCTGTTGACTAAAACCTTGAACCACAAGACGAGCTTTGTTTCTCACCACAACACCTCTGTCATCACGCTTACAATTAAAAACCCATTTCGTCTTGATTAGCTTTTGATTCTTAGGCAGATCGACCAGTCTCCAGACGCCCAGTTTTTTGAACTGTTGCAGCTCCTCCTGCATTGCATTCACCCAGCTATCCTCAGTCAATGCCTCTTTGTAGGTTCTGGGCTCTATCTGCGAAATAAAACATTTTAAAGAGACTTCTTTCTGCATATTAGCAATAGATGAATAGAAACATGTAAGAGCTCGATCTATTTGATGTCGGGTTTTAACACCACTTTGCAGGTCGCCAATAATCTGTTCTGAGGGATGCTAAGACAACGTCCGTGGCATAGCATTGTCAGGCACATTTACTTCCGATTCCAAGCTCGATATGTCAAGATCAACGGTTTGATCCGCAACTTCCGTTGGATCCTCGTCAAAAGTCAGAGCGGGTTCCGCTTCTGAGTCGTCAGATTCGTCAAACGATGGAGCTGGTTCCTCTGGTGGTTCATGAGTTGTTCCACTTGGTCCTGCTTCATCATCGTGAGTACCCACGGTGGGTTGAGAAACTTCTAGCGGTCTAGATACTTGTTCCTGTGACACATTTTGCTGATAAAGGTACATAAGAGCTAGTTCCTCCTCACTCGGCTTGACCGGCAGATGAAACGACTCCCAGAGCTTATCATAGTCGAACAGGAATCTTTGTCCGGGAAGTTGTGGTGATGGAGTGTGCTTCTGACAATCCACGTGTTGGACTTGAATCACCTTACCCAGGCATGGTACGAACACCCTCTTGAGTGGGCTAGCATAACCTACAAAGAAACCCTCATTAGATTTAGCGCCAAATTTACCGTTTTCATCAATAAAAGTACAAGGAGACCCAAATGGCTCCAAAAACTCAAGATTCGGCTTATAACGGTGCAACAGCTCAAAGCAAGTCTTTTTATACTTCTTGACAGTGAGAACTATATTCAATGTGTAACAGGCTGCTGATACTGCTTCACTCCAGAAAAAGATTGGTAGCTTGGAATCGGCTAACATTGTACGTGCTGTCTCAATTAGGGTCCGATTCTTTCGTTCAGCTACGCCATTCTGCTGTGGTGTGTACGGCGCACTGAATTCATGAAGAATTCCCTTCTCGTTGCAGAACTCGTACATCTTTTTGTTCTTGAATTCCGTTCCGTTGTCGCTCCGAATCCTCCGGATTGGCAGTTTATACACAGTTTCCATTTTCTTGAACAGCACCATCAAAGACTCAAAAGTTTGATCTTTTCGTTCCAAGCACACTACCCAAGAAAATCTCGTAAAGTCATCAGTCACCACCAAGCAATATAAGTCTCCGCTGATGCTCTTTACGTTGACAGGCCCGAAGAGATCCATGTGCAATCTCTCAAGAGGTAACCTGATCGTGTTCATGATCTTCAAAGGGTGTGACTTTCGAGTCTGCTTTCCTTTCTTACACGCTACACAATCATCATTTAAGTGAAAATTCTTCAGATTAACACCATCAACCAAATCATTATGTACCAAAAAGTTCATTTTGCGAACATGAATGTGGCCCATCTTACGATGCCACATTATCGAATCCTTTTCTGTCGCATTAGTTTTAGACACAAAACACTGTTTCTGATGAGATGTTGGCGTTGCGACGTTCATATCTAGATAATAAAGATCATTCTCCCGCGGAGCACGCAACAACACCATCTCATCAGGGATTTTAAACCCTGGTTTCAACACAACACATTCAGTTTTAGTAAAGTGTACACTAAACGCTTTATCACAGATTTGTGAAATACTGAGTAAATTGTTTGTTAACTCTACTATGTAGTTCACTTTGTCGAATGAAATCACGCCATTTGACAGCGTTCCTTGACCAACGATCCTTCCACCTTGGTTCCCGGCAAATCCAACATAGCTTCCGTTTATGGATTTGACATCATATAGCAAAGCAAGCGTCCCAGTCATATGCCTTGAAGCTCCACTATCCATAATCCACTTTGACAGTATCGACATGGGCAGCCCCTACAAATATCATAGCAAATTTATTCAAACAATGAACTCCATGACTTCTTAACTACTGAAACACTCCCAAACATTACATTACATCACACTTCTCATCAGTCTTAGGAAAGTTAAACGTGACATTCGGAACATCAGTTTTTACTTTTGATTTTACTTCATTTGTGATTGGAGGAAATTCTGCAAGAAACTTATCAAGCTCAAATTCAAATTCATGATTATCATTAGCAACCACTTTTGATTCATAAAATTCTTTTACCCCTTTGACTTTTCTGTCAACCATTTTTCCAAAAATATTTAGAACATTGGGATTAAAGACTTTTGAATCAAACTTTAACTCATTCTCCATTTTCTTCACCTCAACTGATTGTTTTGGTTTAACTACCCATGATTGAGTTTCGAAAATTTTTGTCTTCGGATAAATCTTTGAAGTCTTTTGTGACGTTGAGGATTCGCCAATTTCGAATGTCGATTTCGGATTATCTTCTGACTTCAATGATTCACCTCTTTTCAAGATGCGGATTGGTGAAACCATTTGTTTTTTACCCTTTTTGTCAACTGGTGACTTAGGTCGAGGTTTTTGAACAACAGGTTTAATGACAGGTTTTTCGAAAACTTTCTTGCATTGTTTTGACATGTGCCCGATTTCATTGCAGCGATAACAAACTCTTTTGTCATACTCGACAAAAGTTGACTTGAACGACTCTTCTTTCAGTTTCTTAGTCGCATTGAAATCGTCAATGGCTTTTTGACTAAAAATATATTCCTTTTCATCATCCACACTTGGTCTAACAACAAAAACATTATTCATTTTATCTATTGGCTTGACAACCTTCTTAGCCATCTTTTTCTCAAAACCAATTCCTTTGTTTTTAAAGTTGTTACCATTTTTCTTGTTACCATTACCTTCCCATTCCTTTTTCCCCGAGTTGTTGACACGCGTTGTAACAAATGACTTTTTAGGTTTCGAAAAAAATTCTTTGTTGTTTACCACATTAATGTCCATTTCAACCAATTTGAAAACTTTCTCGACATTTTCAATCTTAACATTCTGAAGAGGATACTCGAAATCAGAATAAAGCTTGTCCGTTCCAATCATAGTGTAAACCACCATAATCGGATCATCATTCGTACTCTTGTCTGATTTCGGTATGAAACAATCTAAAAAATTACCCTCATCTTCAGAATCAGTAACAGACTTCTCAGAATGAGATTTCATAACTTCAACCTCAGAGTTATCACTCTCTTCATCTAACACCTGATCGACAACAGTCTTGATGACCTGTGACTCATTATCTGTGTCGGATGCAGAGAATGTAACATCAATGCTCTCAGGCAATTCATCCTCAATTGTTTTCAACTTGAGATTCAATGCAGATTCCACCCCATCTGGATATTTTTGAGTATAATGATTCCACATTGGGGGTGGAACACTGTTAAAGACCGGTGCAGCATTGGGCTGTTGTGGAACAATTTGTTCAAGAACATAGGACGATGCAACATAGCTCATCAATTTCTTATCAATTCGCTCATTTTCAATTTTAGTCAATTCCAATTCTTTCTTTAATGATGCGATTGTGTCAATATGAAAATTAACTTCCACTTGTTTATCAAAAAGTGTTGCTTTTTCTAGTTTTGTGGCTTTATCATTTTCGACACTTTCTTCTTTAATCATTTTAACTGATCTGGCTAGTGTATCATATGCTTCTTTGACTTGTCCTAGATCAAATTTTAACATGTCAGTATGTTCTTTCAATTCCTGAAACTTAGTGTCTTTTTCAAGACACTCCATGCACGGTTATAAACACTTTTGGCATGGTGTTTCAGATATTGAATCCACTTTCTCAACAATTTCTGCTTCATGAGCAGTTTTCACTTCCTGTTTACCGACATCTTTGAACTCTGACTCAGACACTTTCTCAGATTTGACCTCCTCAATTCCTGACTCCTGATCCGACTCCTTTTGAACTGACTCGATACCAACAGACTCGGACTTCACAAGTTCTGTGTCTACCTCTTTCAGTTTCGCCATGAGAGCATTGTCAGCAATTTCTTTCAAAATGTCTTCAGTCATTTCCTTTGTCACATCGATCATTTCTTCAACAGATTCTTTCTTCCCTTCAAACCTTGGGCATGATCCGGTCCTTGGTTCTTCAAAGTAACCTGCCAAACATTCAGAAATGTTAGGAGGCAATACAGATTTCATTAAACTTCCCAAAACCTCCTGCTCAGACTGATAATAAAACACTTCAGCAGCTATTTCTTCAAAATTGTCCGCCTTTTCAGCAGAAACCTCTTCAACAACTACAGAAACATCTTCAGTAACTGTTTCCAGTTCAGACACCATCTCAGAAATTTCAACAACTTCAGCCATCATTGCCTGTCCATCGCTACCAGGGATATATTTATCCCAGCTGAAACCTGCAGCTACCTTCTCATCGTCTTGATTCACGATCAGCGCTTTTTCCGGTTTATTTTCAATTTGTTGCCTTTGAACAGTTGGCTGTTGATTTGGTCGGTGATAAATCGCTTGCCTGTAGTAGTCGTTGGTGAACGGGTTTTGATGATTGTTTACTTCACGGTTGGGAAATTCTCGTTTGAAGTGACCACGTTCTTTACATTTAAAACAAATAACTTTCGACTTATCGAACCCTAACTTCTGATCGGGGCCTGATAAACTGTTCCGGCCTGTAATTTCCATGAAACGTTGAGCCCTCCTCACCAGACTAGCCATGCCCCATTTGATGTCAATCAGTTCAAGTTCTTCAGGATCGATTTGGTCGTAATCCTCCTTCGTCATGTCAGGATTACCGATTCTCCCTGCTACTAAGCCCTCATAAGCCTCAAGAACGGAAGCAAGCATTGCTATGTGCTGTTTTGCGGCTGTTTCCGTGATCTCGTTTCCATTCTTTATGTTTACCGCAATGTTGCACTGAACCCCAGAAACGTACGCCTGATGATTTGATCCTGTTGAGCTTTGAGGTGAAGGCTGTTCCTGAGCTTTGACATTTGGTTCAAAGTTCGCGAATGGTGAAAAATTGCCGGATTGAGGAGTGTTTGAAGAAACACTTGAAGTGTTATCAGCAATAAACCCTGTCTGTATTTTTGGGCTTTGATTGGTTGAAACTGAAGGGTTGCCTTTGTAATACAGAGACACATCTTGCTGCACACTCGCTAAGTTTATTTTCTTGATTTTCAGCAATTCCAGCTCGTGAGCTTCAATTTTTTCTATGAAACCACTAAGATTCAGATTACCAAAGCCTGGAGTGTTTTTCAACATCATCAGGTAAGTACCCCACTCATCATATGGCAATGCATCTGCCAATCTGTCGATTAATTCTTCATTTGTCTTGGTAATTTCCAATCTCTTCAACTCCAATACTAAATGGCAATACCTATCAATCAAACTTTTTGTGGTTTCACCTTTCATGTAAGTGAAAATGTTGAATTATTTCTTTAACAACGCCTTTTTGTTCTTGAGCATGGATTCACTTCCTTTAAATTTTAATTGCAATGCCTCCCAAATAGAATAAGCATTATCATCGTGTTGCAGCAACACCAAAATATCCTCCTTGATTGCTTGCTCAAGAATGCTAATCATCTTTTTCTCTGCTTTGAAATCATTCTGTTCTGTTTGCGTCAAACTTCCAATCGATTTCGGTTGATTTCGAGCATCTACCGGTGGAGCATATGGTGCCTCAACCTTCATCCAGCTTTCAAAGTGGTTAGCCTGAACCCAGTTTCTAAATCTTCCAGACCAACCTGAGAATTCATCTAAGTTCATCAGTTTGGGTGGTTTCTGCATTGTTCCCAATTCATTTTCCATATTAACGTTCTGAATAATGCTTGCTGAACTCTGCGTAGCCGTCAAACCGCTTCCCGCAAACAAGTTATAAAAATCTTGATGTTCCATTTTTAGTGACAAATTTCGAAAAATGTTTAACTTTTTTATTAACAAGTTGTTTTTATCGAAAAACTTTTAACACAAACTGAGTTTCCAACACTCGATCACGTACAAAATGGACTAAATGCTCAAACCATGACTTTTATACTAAAACAGGTTGTATAAGCGAAAACAGATTTTATGTGTTGTTATGAGCGAAACCACTTAATTGTTCACAAAAGCGAAATATGTAATGACCAAATGAGCGAAACCACTTAATGGACTTATAAGCGAAACCACTAAATGGACTTATAAGCGAAACCACTAAATGGACTTATAAGCGAAACCACTAAATGGACTTATAAGCGAAACCACTAAATGGACTTATGAGCGAAACCCTATAAGCGAAACCCCTGATTTCGCTTATGCCGTATGAGCGAAACCACTCAAATACCGTATGAGCGAAACCTGTTCACGAGCCATTTTAGTTCACTTTTAAGCTGATTTTAGTTCTGAAAATCTCAAGGGTTTGTTATTAGACAATTTTACACTATATACTCAAATTTCAGTCCATTTTGTCCGTCGGAAAGTCCAGAAACTCAAAATGTGCTTGAAAAAGGCTTTGATTCAGGTCAACTAGCTCACAACTGGCTCTGATACCAATTGTAGGACCGTATTTGACAGTCAATTGAGTCAATTCGAGCTAGCAACTACCGAAAATGCAGCGGAAATACAAAATTGGCATGAATCAAAGCAAGAAAGATGTAGAAACAGAAGGAATTCACTTTAAAACAGTTTTCTCATTCAATCTTCACAAAATACACGGGCAGCAGTTCGGCTACACTGGAGACATGAACGTACCAAATGAGAAAACAACTTGGGTTTATATAGGGGTGGAGGTTTCGCTTATAGGGCATGTCCGTATGAGCGAAACTATAAACTTGGGGTTTCGCTCATGTGACACTATGTCCGTATAAGCGAAATATCAACATTACAAACCCCAAATTTTCATATTAACCCCTATACATTCATAATTAACACATCTAGACCCTATACATTGTACAACTAAGACTAAGACGCAGGCTTTAGACATTCGTGCACCAACACAGTCTCTCAGACTGCCCCAACTAGTCTCTCAGACTACCCAGTATCTCAGACTGAACCTCCCAGTTTCCCAAACTGGACTACCCAGCCTCTCAGGCCTAACTTCCCAGTCTCTCAGACTGTCCCAACTAGTCTCTCAGACTACCCAGTCTCTCAGACTGAACTACCCAGTTAGTCTCTCGGACTAACTCCCCAGTCTCTCAGACTGATCCACCCAGTTAGTCTCTCAGACCAACTCCCCAGTCTCTCAGACTGAATTACCCAGCTAGTCTCTCGGACTAACTCCCCAGTCTCTCAGACTGAATTACCCAGCTAGTCTCTCAGACTAACTCCCAGTCTCTCAGACTGCACTACCCAGCTAGTCTCTCAGACTAACTCCCTAGTCTCTCAGACTGAAATATAAATAAATTCTTTGAAATGTATTTTGTGTCTTTTATTTGTAAAAATATTTGTTTTCCTGGATCTGGACATTTTGTGTATGTAATGAAAACATGTTGTAAAAACGTTTTCGTGTGAGCCCTAGTGATCGTAGTCTAGACTCGAGAAAGTATCCTAGTTCGCTACGATTGAAGCTCTGATACCAAGCTGTCACACCGTGACTTTTGCGGAAGCGTGGTTATTGGTGTGACTTCATAATACCATAGCAATCAATCATAACAATGCTATATGATAAAAACCAAAAGATATTCATCCATATATTAAGTTTAGAAAATACCATAATTTACTTTTCTGAAACATCGACACCAAATTTAAGTTACAAACCATAATATGTTTAAATGAGTTCACGAAGACTCGACAAAAGAACTTAAACAAACCCGAGCTTAGAAACATGAATCCCGTCCAGGAGTAGGATACATCCCCTAAACTCTATGACCACGGATGACATCTTTTATTTATACGCAGCTTGAAAAACATGCAACACTTGCCAGATCCACTAGTTCCCTGAAATACATGTAGTTTAAAAATATCAACAAAAGTTGAGCGAGTTCATGTGTATGTGTATGAATAAACCTTTAAAGTATGTTTGTATGTATGTATGTCCCTGGTATGTAGCAATAAGGAAAAAAGAGATCACTAATGGTTTGCACGGCCATTGATATGTGTGAAATGGTGCAGGAAAACTCAAACCTAACAAATTTGTACCAGACCTTCAGCTGGAAGACATAGTCTCCACTATGGGCCACCCTGGTCCCCATGGGTGTGGGCTCGCTACACCTAAATAGATCTATCACTCATGTCTCTCGGTCCTACGACGAGGATTAATGGCCTTAAGTGTTATACCCACCTTTCACATGATCTAGCAGTAACCCTCCTTAAGCTAATCATACCATGTATAAAAAGTTTGTAATATCTGTAACATGTATTTCACCCCCGAAATGTAAAACTGAAAACAGTTAAAAGAAAAGGGAGACATGAACTCACAGTAATGCGTCTTTAGAAGGTGTAACACAAATCTCCTCAGCAAACACGACTCCCTACAATGTACTATGTCTATTAGACGAACGGGCCGTGCCTTGGCTTAGAGTTTAACATTTTTGAGTTACGTTTCTATTATGTCTCTAATATTATTTTGTACAATACTTCTCAAGTATTTATTTTCGTATTTCCTTCCCAAGGATGGGGGCATATTATACATGTATTTTCGTATTCTTGTATTTGAAGTTCCAAATTAATATATTTTCAAGTCTCACTTTAGAAAATATATAATAACGTATTTTATTCCAAAAATAATGTATTGTCCAGAAAATATATATTTTTCCCAAAAATCATATATCTTCTAAATATACTAAGAAAATATATTTTTACTTCCAAAAATAATATATTTTCTCCTTGTCAAAAATATGATACAACTTTGTAATATTTACAAAAATCATATTTTCATTTCTTGTATCCAAAATAATATTTGCCAAAAATATATTTGTAACAGTATTTTTCGAAATATTTTGTAAGTTACGTTCTTGCGTTAGGTTTCACAATATTAAGTGCGTAACTTATATATTTATCCCTTGATATTCTTGGTATTATTTTGGATTGTAAATTTCATGGTACTTGTTAAGTTATATTATTTTACCCTAAAATAATATAACTATTTCACCAATTATACAAATATTCACACAAGTGTCTTTAATGTAAATATATATTCTAAATACATATTTATTCATTTTTATTTATAAAACCAACCTCCAATATTTGTATTTTTGTTACAAAAATTATGGCAAAGTTTATATTGAAAACCAAAGTTAAAATACACTAGTAAATATTTGTTAGAAAATATTTCTTTAAGTGTTTATATTTTTAGAAAATTTTGCGATAGTTTCCCCTAAAAATGGAGGTGTCCATGCTATTTAAGCATATCATTTTCTTTTCAAAAATCATCACAACAATCAACAATCAATCCCTAAACAACTTGTACTTACCAAGAGCCAAAATATTGTATTTTTATATACCCATCATGAACTTGATCTTTCGTAAAAACTTGTAGTGACGTGGTAAAGTGTTTAGTAGGTCTAGTTACCCTTTAAAGTGGGTTTACTTCTTTTACAATCTCATTCTTGAAGAAACTAGGTGTTTACAACTTGTAAACATATTTTACAAAAATGTTTGTTCATTAAATCTTCTTGTTTCATAAGTGTTTATACACTTGTTTTACTACTAAAAAATAGTGTAGGTTTAAGTAAAAACCAAGATCTTCTAAAAATCACATTTTACACTTGGTTCTTTTGGAAAACCATTCATAAATCTTAGATTCATAAGATTACTAGCTTACTTTGTTTATCATTTTACAAGAAATCATTTTATTCATCAAGTTCATGTTTATATGTGAGGATGATATTCTTGTGTTAACACATAATCATCTTCTAACTTGCTAGATCATGTATTTAATACAATCTAGCAAGCTCTTTGTGATGATCATCATCACAATCTCAAGTAAACAACAAGCAAGTATCATTCATACATTAAACAACATTATTTCATCAAGATATCATCATATGTTAAGCTTTTGTTTATGATTCTTGCTTATGTCTTTTAATGTTCATCAAGATAATCAATGAATATCATCTTTTAACCAATCAAAAATAGAAGTAACAAAGGTTACAAGGATCTTACTACTAGCTCTAAGCTAAGGAAGAACACTAGAAGATGGTGATGACAAAAGTGATGGATAATAGCAAACAAAAGAGGTCCTTGATGATCCACAAGCACCAAGCTTCCTTAATCACCTTCTAACACCCTTGAATGATCTTGGATTGCATGAACTTGAAATGAAAACAATGATGGTGTTTGGATGGGGTTGGGCTGAAGTGGGGAGAGAGAATGAGAAGAGATGTGGTGATGAAGATGAAGTGCTCAAGTGTTCTACTTATAACCATAAATCCCTATTATCCAATGGTTCTAATGTCTCAAGAAGTACATACATAATCCTTTCACAATCTAAGCAAGATCCAAAGAGATTTAGGGGAAATCAAGGGAAGATTTGGGGTGTGGGGCCACTTCTTGTGACCGTAAGTGTGAAGGGGGGGGGGGGGTTATGTGTAAAGTCTAGTGTTTTTGTGTATGATGCATTATATAGTGTGTTAGGGTGTTCGGGAACCATGACTAGCCAAGAAATAATAAAACAATGCTTCTAACAATATTTTGGTGTTCCAGGTAATGTCCGGTTGTTCGGTTAGATACCGGTTCGTTATAGTGTCAAGTTATTCCGTTTAGTGATCTTTAAGTACTCTTTTATGACACTTTTAATTCCCGACACTTAGGAAAGCATACAGAACCATTTTGCCATATTTTCTGCACATTACTAGCTTGTTAAAAAAGCAGAATTTTGCTGAAATGTGCAGAATTCTGCACTTAATGTGGGTTTTAGGCACTTTCCTGCACTTTATCTATCACCTAGTGACGCAGTTTTATGGTCCTTACTTCCCTACACACCATA
Source organism: Helianthus tuberosus (assembly GCA_030545235.1). NCBI lineage: Eukaryota > Viridiplantae > Streptophyta > Magnoliopsida > Asterales > Asteraceae > Helianthus > Helianthus tuberosus. The sequence continues at coordinate 32,196,470 of CM060352.1, read as the reverse complement.
CTAGTGTAGTACCTTGTCTCTGGCCCTTACGGGGTCTCAAAACACTGTCTGTCTATGTACTGAACATCGTCAGCATTTTTCTAATTTATCCGCTAACTGTGCTAACTGTGCTTTGTGCATCATTTATGTCACTAAAGGTTTGTATGTAAAAATGATGTGACAGTATGTAATATGTGATGCACATGTATGTGTGTTACAGAAATCAGAAAGCAGTTAAGTCATCAGTTGTAATTAAGCACAGTAATTAAGCACTAATCAACATTAATTAATTGTACGGATACCTGTATTTTTGACGATTGTCACACTCTAAGTGTTCACCACTACACTTAATGTAAAAACATACAAGGAGTGTCATGAACTATAAGTAATACAAGAATATAAACAACTACACTATTAGAAATCATCAAGTAATGTGGGGATTTTATGTTGGACAACCCAAGTTAGTCCATAATCACACCTTCATCAAGCTTGAAGCTTGAACATCACTTGTGGGTAAAAAATCCTAAAAAAAACAGAATATATGTGAGGTTTAACCTCTGATTTCGAATGTCGCAGCCCCGTTTTTAAGCCCAACTAACCATACAAGTGGTCATGTGCATAAGGACGTGGGTTTGAGTTAAGTTAGACTCAAGTTAAACAAGTATTAGTAAACATAAATGAAATCAGATTCAAACAGAGAACTTTTGAGCCTATTTTCCAGAGTTCCAGGGACTTATTTACTGTGAAATACCCATGAAATCGAAGCTAAGGTCGTTCCAAGTGTTCTGGAAAAAGAATGAGCTAAAACGAATAAGAAATGAATGAGTTATGCTCACTTTAGTGAAGAAGGATGCTTATGTCCTAACTTGAACTTGCAGCTATGATTTCGAGTGTTTGAGAGAGTTATGAGAGTGTTTGTAAAGTGAAAATGGCTTGGGGAAGCTTGGGTTTATATAGGGAATGAATTAGGGTTGGGTTAGTTGTGTATTTAATGCCCAAAACCCGTTTAAACTCAAAACAAACTCAAATCCCGCTCAAAATCGCGAATGGAAATGAGGAGTCTGATCTAGGACCTGGCTCGTGGCCAGCGAAGACCCAAGGGTAAGTCTTCGCAGCTGGAAACAAGGGGTGAAGCTGAAGTTTCGTTTAATTGCAATTTGGCCCCTATAGTTTGCAATTTAGGGTTTTTAGGTGTTTTAGGGGCTATTTTCACCATATAAGCATAGTTTAAGGACAAAATCAAGTATGGTGAACATAAACCAAATATAATTAAGCGTATGAATGTCGTATTTAAGTATCGTTTACGATCAAAACACGTTTTATGCATAAGTTTTACATATTTGCAATTTTAGCACATAGTTTCCAAGAATTACGAATAAGCGTCAATTGTTTCACGAAATTGAATGTATGAGCATGTATAAAGTATGTACAACATGAATTTAACAAAATACTAGTTTTATTTATGATCCAAGTCTTGGATTTTACAACGGTTACAAAGAAAGAATGATTACAAGAACACAAGACTTCCAAAAATAGAAATACAAGCTAGCCTTTCTAAATATGGAAAGTATGAAGAAGCAGGGCGTTACAGTCTCCCCTCCTTTAAGGAATTTCATCCCAAAATTTAGGTAGATGCAACGTCGAACAGGTATGGATACTTGGTCTTCATATCACTCTCGAGTTCCCAAGTAAATTCAGCGCCACGTTTTCCTTCCCATCGAACCTTGACGATAGGAATTCGACTGCGCCTCAGTTTCTTGACTCCTCGGTCCATGATTTCGACCGGCTTTTCCACGAAGTGAAGCATTTCGTTAACTTGCAAGTCCTCGAGAGGAACGTGTAGTCCTTCGTCAGCTAGACACTTTTTCAAGTTGGATACGTGAAAGACAGGGTGTACATTGTTGAGTTCTTCAGGCAGGTCCAGTCTATACGCAACCATGCCAATCCTTTTGAGAATATTGAAAGGACCAACGTAGCGAGGTGCGAGTTTCCCTTTCTTGGCAAATCGAACCACACCCTTCCAAGGGGATACCTTGAGAAGCACGAAGTCACATGTCTCAAATTCTAAAGGCTTGCGACGCTTGTCAGCGTAACTCTTTTTTCGGCTCCTGGCTTTCAATAAGTTGTCTCGAACCTATAATATCTTGTCCATCGTCTCTTGTATGAGCTCAGGACCTGTGATTTAAACTTCACCAACCTCGTGCCAACAAATAGGCGAACGACACTTGCGACCATACAATGCTTCGAAAGGTGCCATTTGAATACTCGCGTGATAACTGTTGTTGTACGAGAATTCGATCAACGGCAAGTGTGAATCCCAGTTGCCACCAAAATCTATTATGCATGAATGAAGCATATCCTCTAATGTTTGGATAGTACGCTCGGTTTGGCCGTCTGTCTGAGGATGGAAAGCGGTGCCAAGGTTAAGAACAGTACCCATAGCAGATTGAAAGGTTTGCCAAAGACGAGACGTAAAACGGGCATCACGATCAGAAATGATGTCAATGGGGATACCATGACAACGGATGATCTCATCAGTGTAGATTCTAGCCAATTTCTCGACCTTGAAATCTTCATGAATGGGAAGAAAGTGAGCTGATTTGGTCAATCGATCAACGATCACCCAAATACTATCATGACCAGAAGAAGTACGAGGGAGCTTAGTGATGAAATCCATAGCGATGCTCTCCCATTTCCAGACAGGGATTTATGATTGTTCGAGCAGACCAGAGGGACGTTGATGCTCAGCTTTCACTTTTGAGCATGTGAGACATTTCGAGAAGAAAGTGGCTATATCCTTCTTCATTCCAGACCACCAATAGGATGCATGCATATCATGGTACATCTTGTCGGCACCAGGGTGAATAGAATATTTTGTGTGATGTGCCTCCTTCATCAGGAATTCTCAAAGGTTACCGTGATTGGGAATCCAGATTCGATCGAGATAGTATTGAATACCATCGGATTTGGTGATGAGGCTTTCTTCAGCACCACATCACATCTCGTCGTAGAGGTTACCCACATTAACAGATGAATATTGAGCGTCACGTATGTGGTTCTGAAGATCATGGACGAGTTGGAAACAACGGACACTCTTGACATGAGTTTTACGACTAAGAGCGTCGGTTACTACATTTGCTTTACCTGGATGGTATTTAATTTTGCAGTCATAGTCGTTTTATAGTTCCACCCAACGACATTGACGCAGTTCAGTTCCTTTTGGTCGAAGATATGTTGAAGGCTCTTATGGTCGGTGAAGACCGCACACTTAGTACCATAAAGGTAGTGTCGCCAAATCTTCAATGCAAAAAACAACTGCGCCAAGTTTAAGGCCGTGAGTAGTATAGTTCCTTTTCATGTATTTTGAGTTGTCTCGACGCATAAGAGATGACCTTGTCTCATTGCATAAGCACACAACCAAGTCCAAGGTTTGAAGCATCGCAATATACGACGTAGTCATCGTCACCATCAGGAAGCGTGAGAATAGGAGCATTACAAAGCATCTCCTTGAGCATTTGAAAAGATTCCTCTTGTTCGGGACCCCAAACAAAAGGTTTCTCTTTTTAAGTCAAAGAGGGTAAAGGAACAGCAATCTTTGAGAAGTTAGATTTAAAGCGACGATAATAACCAGCAAGACCAAGAAAAGAACGGATTTCAGACAGAGACTTATGTGCGATCCAATTCTTCACAGCTTCGATTTTAGCGGGGTCAACGTGAATACCAAGCTCATTGACGGTATGACTAAGGAATTGAACCTCTTTTAACCAAAATTCGCACTTGGAGAATTTGGCGTATAGACGTTCACTACGAAGAAGTTGATGGATAAGACGCAAGTATTGCACGTGCTCTTCTTGTGTCTTGGAATAGATAAGAATATCGTCGATGAAAATGATCACGAAATTGTCCAAGTACGCTTTGCACACGTGGTTAATCATATCCCTGAAAACAGCAGGTGCGTTGGTCAAACCAAAGGGCATGGCCACGAACTCGTAATGACCATAACGCGTACGAAAGGCGGTTTTAGGTACATCTTCTTCAAGGACTCAAAGTTGATGGTACCCAGAACAAAGATTGACTTTTGAAAAGCAGGTCGCGCCTTGCAATTGATCGAAGAGGTCATCGATGCGAGGAAGGGGGTATCGGTTTTTGACAGTAAGCTTGTTGAGCTCACGATAGTCAATACACATGCGGAATGACCCATCTTTCTTTTTGACAAACAAAACAGGAGCGCCCCAAGGAGAAGTACTATGGCGTATAAAGCCTTTATCAAGAAGCCCTTGAAGTTGACTCGAGAGCTCTTGCATCTCAGAGGGTGCTAAACGGTAAGGAGCCTTAGCGACGGACGTAGCGCCAGGCACTAAATCGATACGAAAGTCGACAGAACGAGCAGGAGGCGGACCAGAAAAATCGTCGGGAAACACATCGGGGAAATCACGTACAACGGGGACGTCGCTTATGCTTGGGCCTTTGTCCTTCTTTTCTACAATATGGGCGATAAAGGCGAAGGTACCTTTGCGTAAGCATTTGTTCGCTTGGATACACGACATAAGCTTGACACCTTGACAAGGTTTCTCGACATACACGTGCAGAGAGTCACCGTTTGGAAGAGGAAGGTGGATAAACTTTTTAGAACAAACAACTTCAGCATGAACTCTCCTAAGCCAGTCCATGCCTACTATGATGTCAAAGCTACCCATTTGCATAGGTATAAGATCGATTGAGAATGTATGATCGTTAAGAATCAAGGGACAATTGGAAAGAACGGAATCGACAGCGACGGATTTACCATTAGCGACTTCGACAGCGAAAGATCTTGGCAACTTAGAGTGTTTACACATAAGCAATTGTTCGAACTCTAACGAAACAAAACTTCTATCGGCGCCAGTATCAAACAGACAAGAAGCATAAACATGGTTCACAAGAAACGTACAAGTAATGACATCGTTTGCATTCTGAGCCTGAGTGGTAGTGATGACAAAAGCTCGGCCTCTAGCAGGTTGTTGAGCTTGTTGCTGCTGTTGTGGCGGTTGCTGCTGCTGCTGCTGTTGTTGAGGCTGATAACGCTGGGGACACACGTTGGCTAAGTGATTGAGGTCACCACACTTGAAGCATGCTCGCACAGGAGCAGCTTGAGGTTGAGCCTGGTTAGGAACAGGGTTTGCAACGAGGGCTTGATTCTGGTTGTTTTGAGCTTGAGGGATGTTTCGACATCGGTTAGCAAAATGACCATACCTCTGACAGTTGGCGCATTTGCGGTAGGGTACGTTGGTAGGATGATGAAACAAACAGGTAGTACATCGTGGATGAGATCCAATGTAGCCTTGTCTTGGTGGTTCAGTGTTTGCAGGTGCAACGGCGGCTAAAGCTTGTAAGGGTTGTGGGTTTGGCGGAGTGACGACCGCACAATTCTGGCTTGAAGCCTTCCGCTTCTTGCCTTGGTTTTTTTTTTTTTTGATTGGGAGGATGAAGGTTCAACAGTGGTGGTAGTATCGGTGGTATCAGTAACAGCTTGGTGAGCACTCTTTGACGAAACCTTATCGTAGGTTCCATGAAGAACGCAGTTGTTGTTAAGTTCGGTGGCTATACGAGAAGCATCTTCGATGGTTTGGGGATAAGCAGAGGCAACATGGTTAGTCAAGGAAGGTGAAACACAACGAATGAATTTGGCTATGGTCTTGGGGACGGAGTCGACTTGTCCAGGACAGAGGACACTGAGTTGTTTAAAGCGCGTAATCAGACCATCCATGTCGCTCCCCTTTTGCATTAAGTTCCAAAATTCGTTCTCCAATTTTTGGAGTTCATGAGGAGGACAGAAGTGGTCCTTCATAAGCTACTTAAGTTTGTCCCATGGCATAGCATATGCCACATCGTTTCCCCTCTTGTTGCGTTCGGTAGTCCACCATTCGAGTGCCCTCGAACGAAAAACTCCCATTGCATTCAAAGTTCGTAACTCATCAGGACAACCACTTTGCAAGAAAGTAAGCTCAATCGCGTCAAATCAATTCATCGTGGCAGTGGCGCCATCTTTTCCTGTAAACTCCAAGGGTCTACAAGCCATGAATTGCTTGAATTGAAAGGTTGATTTGGGTTTGTCTGCCTTTGAGTCGACGGACCCATGCGGTGAATCGGGGTTTGGCTGAATCTTGCTAACAATGTATAACAACCCTCCAAAATATTTTTCTAACACCTTAATAGATTTTAAAATACCCCTATATGTCTTGAAATACATTCCGTATGCAAAAACGGACCTCGAATACCTTTATTTTTATAAAAAAATAAATAAAAACTAGAAAAATAAGGCTCTCGCGGGACACATAGCCTTTGGCTACAGCCTACGCGGGCCGTGACCGGGTAACGGCTGGCACAACCCCTGGCCGCCACGTGGCCTAACACGTGTTGAACCTATTCGTGACCCGGATCAGCTACGGCCTAGACCCCTCTACTACGCGGGCCGTGTAGCCCGAGGTCTAACCTTACGCGGGCCGTAAGGAAACCAAATTTCAGCCCTATAAATAGAGGGCATCGGGCCTTCAGTCTGTTCGCTCATTCCTTTTCTTTAAATCACGAATTTCTGATAGATAGTATAATTTCCGGGCATAATACCCCCCCTAATTAATGAAGTTCTGCTCCGTTGTAAGTATTATAACCCCAGTTACGTATTGGATACGCTGCCCGATTGATCCAGGGTTCCGAAATAACTGTCGTGGTTCTGCCCGACGTAGTTATTGGAATGCCGTCTCGGGGAGGGTATCGTTAATATAAATAAAGGGTTATTATACTAACATATTTACATTTGCGTAAATTATAGATTAACACCATGAAACCCTTAAACGAAGTCTAAGACGGCAATGTGAGTTTATCCTCTTTTTGTAAACCTTTTTGTAATATGTTTTACAAAACCTTAAATGGTTTACAATGTGATTAAGCAGTGTTTGAGTCTTTGTAGTTCTTCAATTACTGCCGGTATGTTAGGGTTTTGTATACAAAATGTGGAACACGTTACAATTGGACAACGAGTTAGCCAATGTGTAATATGACCCACCAGTCAGGATTGACAGTACTGAATGAGTAATTGTGTAGAAATAAACAATGTGATAGCTCTCAATACTGTGTTAATTGATAAAACTTTTCTTAATTAAACTGGGATTCACTCACCAGTATTTCCCACTGACAAATGTTTTTAAAACGCGTTTCAGGTAACAAAATGTGAAAGCCAATTAGGAAAAAAGCCAACTGGAGAGCACTGATGGCTTGGAAAAAAATGTGGCTATAAAAGTTACCTAAAAGACGATGTTTTAAATTCAATAAAATAAGGGTTATCCCTATAAACATATTGTAATAAGAAACTTGGGTTTTACCCATGTGGTTATTAATATAAAATATGGTGGTTTTACTCTGATAAACATTTCCTAACTACGATCCTGATGAAATTTCCGCTGCCAAATTATTAAACAAAATGATACCACCACAACTGATGTTCGCGGCCGCCCATTCCCGGGGCAGATAAGGGGCGGGGGTTGTGACAGAAGGTGGTATCATAGCTAAGCCACTGATTCAGCCACAGAAGTGTTCTGCTGACATCAATATCTTATCCAAATTTGTTAGGAAATAAATTATGAAAATACGTGCATATCTGTATTTTACTGTTATGTGTTATTTGACTATTTGTTAGTTTACAGTATGAGTGATCAAGGACCCTCAGACGTGTATCGTCAGTTGTCTGATTCACCTACGAGTGAAGGTACTTCTTCCTAGCCTACCCTCTCTGGGTATTCAGCTGATCAGGAAGAAGGGATGTTTGCCTTTAAAAGCTCAGTCTGAAGAGCCATTCCCTCAGAAAAAGAGAAGATGGTTCAGTAAGGGAGCATTCAAGCGTAGGAAAAGAATGCGAAAGTTGCAACAGCAAAGAGTCCTAGCAGCTGCTAAGCGAGAGTCAGATGCCCATACACAGGATATGCTTAATAGGAGCTTAGCCAATTTTCATATCCTAGTAACAACTACTGCCGACCCAAATCTGGAACAACTAGTAGCCCCACAACCCTTACCTATAATTCCCACTCAGCCGATGGAGGTAGAAATGCATGATTTTAACCCTGAGAAGATACCTAGGATACCAGCCCCTAATCCCTTAGACCCAAATTATGATCCATGGTTTGATGATCATAGGGATTATGTGCCACGCTACCACTAAATGACGAAACCTTGCCGAATTTAGCAGCCTATCCAGGTCTGGACCCTCTAGATCCCTATTATGACAATGATGAATACATTAGGGAGATCTTAGAGAATCTGTATCTTCAGGAGAATCCCAGTACCCAGACCCGGTACCAGCACCTTCACCCCCAATGAGTGTAGAAAATGTGCATGAGCTCCGAACTTTCGGAGAAGAGATCTTAGAGAGTAGTGGGAGAATGAGGCAGGTAGGAAAGCCCGACTCATCTGGAAATACGACGAGCGCAATATGGATTACTGGATGAATCCAGATCAGTGAAGAGGATGGTGGAGTTGGTAATAATAATAATAATATAATAATGTATAATATGTTTGTATGAAATATATATATATATATATATATATGTGTGTGTGTGTGTGTGTGTGTTTTTATGTGTAATAATAATAATATATGTTGTAGTATAGACCACTTTGTGATTAGCGATGCATAGTAGTATTGTAATTTTCAAATTTCAGTATTAGTTTGTAGTAAATGTATAATAGATAAGAAAGAGTAAAGTCACAATGCTCGACGCTTTTGACCAATATGTGTGTTGTGTGGTTGTTGCCTAAACTATTAATTATCTTGTGATATTAATATGTGATAAATGTTTAAAATTCAGATGGCCGACCAAGTGAATAAAGAGAATCTGGATAATAACCCTGAAAACCAGAATGACAATAATCTGAATAACGATAATCCAAACAATGATAAGAATGGAAACCAAGTGGACAACAGTGCCATCCAACACGTAGTAGCACAAGGAATAATAGATGCGATGCAATATATTATTCAAACGGTTAGGGAAGCAGACAATAAAAGTAAACATGATAGCAAGTGACCCTCTGAACCTGAACACAGCGTGAACAATGGACCCGTACTTCAAATGCCCATTCCCAAAATAAGAAGAACTGTGTCTTACGGTTATTCTTACAAGAATTCTGGTCTTGTAAACCGATGGAATTCTCGGGCAATCAAGGGGCCATTGCAACCCTACGCTGGATAGAAAAGACTAAGGTAGTCTTAAGAATAAGCAAGTGCGCAGAAGTAGATAAGATAATGTTTGTTTCTAATCTGTTTAAGAATTCAGCACTAGAATGGTGGAATACTATCCTCCAGTCTAGGGGAAGTGATAGAATTTACAATATGGAATGGGAAGAATTTAAAAACATGGTAGAAAAGAAATTCTGCCCTCCTAATGAAAAAGAACAGATAGCAAACAAGTTCCTAAACCTTAGGATGAATGGAGTGGATAGTAAGGGGTACACTAAGTTATTCTTTGAATATGCTAGAATAGTGTCAACCCTTGCTTCACCTGAACCAGTATTAATCTCCTGTTACATCTGGGGATTAATTGGGGAAATAAGACATGTAGTCAAGGCAGCTAGACCTCAAACCATAGAAGAAGCTGTAGAACTAGCCAACACCTTGACAGATGAATTAATCTGTACACGAGAAGAGGATCAACGGAGGAACCTAACCCAGAAACTTACACAAGAATTTCGTTCTGGAAATTTTAACCGTGGGAAAAATGTAGGCTCTACCTCTGCACCCTATTGTAAGAATTGCAAAAGAAAGCATTCAGGAAGATGTTCCATATACTATAATTTCTGCAAAATATCGGGACACAAGGAGGAAGATTGCAGGAAAAAGTTTAGCAACAAGATATGCTACAACTGCGGAAAACAAGGCCACATCAAGCCTAACTGTCCGAAGCTAGCCCCAGCTACGAACACCAAGACTAATAAAAATGCTAGAGCATTTGTTCTAACTGCAGAAGCAGCAAAGATGATCCCGGATGTGATCACCGGTACGTTTTTAGTTAATGATGTTTTTGCTAAAGTATTATTTGACTCTGGTGCGAACCAAAGTTTTATTAATACTTTATTTTGCAAACTTCTTAATCAATCATTAACTAAACTTCCACAAGAATGTTTAGTAGAAACAGCAAATGGGGAAACCATTAAAATTTCTGAAATCTTGCAGGGAGCAAGAATATAAATTCTAAATCAGAAATTTATTGCAAATCTTTACCCCATGAATCTGGCAGGATTTGATGTAGTGTTAGGAATGGATTGGTTAATAGCCAATAAAGTCAGTATTTTGTGTGATCAAAAGTCAATTCAAGTAAATTCACCAAAGGGTGAAAAGATCACAATTAAAGGAAATAAAACCTCTAGATCCACTAAAATCATCTCTGTGATGAAAACAGCAAGTTACATAAGAAAAAGATCATTAGTGTACTTGATTTCTATAATCACTAACACTAATGGAAAAGAATTAAAGGATATTCCAGTATCCCAGTTTTCAGATGTATTCCCAGAAGAGCTACCAGGGCAACCTCCAGATAGAAAAGTTGAATTCAGAATCCATTTAATACCAGGGACAGCACCAATTGCCAAAGCACCTTATCGTTTGGCACCCGTAGAAATGCAGGAATTAAAGAAACAGTTAGATGAATTATTAGAAAAAGGATTCATACAACCAAGTTCATCGCCATGGGGAGCACCAATTTTATTCGTCAAAAAGAAGGACGGATCAATGCGTATGTGCATTAACTACCGTGAATTGAACAACGTCACAATTAAGAATCGGTATCCATTACCAAGAATAGATGATCTGTTTGATCAGTTGCAAGGATCACGATTTTTCTCAAAAATCGATTTAAGGTCAGGATATCATCAATTAAAAGTACAGGAAGAGGACATTCCTAAGACCGCCTTCAGAACAAGGTATGGCCATTATGAATTTATTGTCAAGCCATTTGGTTTAACCAATGCCCCAGCTGCATTCATGGACATGATGAACCGAATATGTAAACCATATTTGGATAAATTCATAATTGTCTTTATAGATGATATTCTCATTTACTCTAAGAGTAAAGAGGAACATGTAAAGCATTTGCACGCACTTCTAAGTTTATTAAGAAAAGAAAAGCTTTATGCTAAATTTTTGAAATGTGAGTTTTGGTTAGAACAGGTACAATTTCTTGGACATCTAATTAATCATGAAGGAATTCATGTGGATCCCACCAAGATCGAAGCGATAACCAAGTGGAAAACCCTTGAATCACCAACCGAGGTTAGAAGTTTCTTAGGACTGGTCGGTTATTATAGAAGATTTATTTGAGATTTTTCTAGAATAGCCATTCCCTTAACTAAGCTAACATGTATATCCGTTAAGTTTAAATGGGAACCAAAACAAGAATAAGCCTTTAGAATCCTTAAGCAAAGATTAACCCATGCACCCATACTAGCGTTACCAGAAGGAACTGAAGATTTTGTAATCTATTGTGACGCTTCTAAATTAGGTTATGGATATGTGTTGATGCAACGTAAAAAGGTTATAGCTTATGCATCCAGACAACTTAAGAATCATGAAGAGAATTATTCAACTCATGATTTAGAATTAGGAGCTATAATTTTCGCCCTTAAAATTTGGAGACATTACCTATACGGTAGTAAGTTTACTGTTTTCACCGATCATAAGAGTTTAAGGTGTGTCTTCGGGCAAAAGGAATTGAATATGAGACAAAGACGCTGGATGGAAATGCTTAGTGAGTATGATTGTGATATCCAGTATCATGCAGGAAAGGAAAATGTAGTTGCTGATGCTTTAAGCCGAAAGTATCACGAACAGCCAAAAAGGATACGTTCTCTTAAATTAAATCTACAAGTGGATTTAAATGAGCAGATTAGAAAGGCACAAGAATCAGTAATCAAGGATGATACTGAAAAATTAAAAGGAATGATTAAGGAATTAGAACAAGGAATAGATGGAATTTGGAGATTCCATAAGAAGAGGATGTGGATACCTAAATTAGGAAACCTACGTTACCGTATATTAGAAGAAGCCCATAAATCTAAGTTACGATGCATCCTGGAAGTGATAAGATGTATCAGGACTTAAGAAAGAATTTCTGGTGGATAGGAATGAAAAAGGATATAGCAGCATATGTTGCAAAGTGTTTAACATGTTCACAAGTCAAAGTTGAACATCAGAAACCTTCAGGTTTATTACAACAGTTAGAAATGCCTGTTTGGAAATGGGAATTAATAACAATGGATTTTGTTACTAAATTACCCAAAACAAGAAAAGGTAATGATACAATCTGGGTGATTGTAGACAGACTAACCAAGTCAACTCATTTTCTACCAATGAAGGAAACTTTCAGTATGGAACAATTAGCTAAATTATATGTAAATGAAATAGTTTCTCTACATGGAATTCCTTTATCAATTATTTCTGACAGAGATAGTCGTTTTACCTCTCATTTTTTCACAAGTTTCCAAAGAGCAATGGGAACCAAGTTAAATCTAAGCACCGCTTATCATCCTCAAACGGACGGACAAAGCGAAAGGACAATTCAGACAATGGAGGACATGCTTTGAGCTTGTGTAATTGATTTCGGAGGTAATTGGGACAATCACTTATCATTGATAGAATTTTCTTATAATAATAGTTATCACACAAGTATCAATGCTGCACCATTCGAAGCACTTTATGGACAAAAGTGCCGAACTCCAGTCTGTTGGGCAGAAATTGGAGAAAAGCAACTATCTGGACCTGAGATAGTGCAAGAAACGACTGACAAAATCATTCAAGTCAAGGAACGACTGAAAGCAGCACGTGATCGACAAAAGAGTTATGCTGATAACATACGAAAGCCAGTGGAATTTCAAATAGGAGATAAAGTGTTATTGAAAGTCTCTCCTTGGAAAGGAGTGGTAAGATTCATCAAAAGGGGAAAGCTAAGCCCCAGATATATTGGACCTTTTGAGGTTATTAGAAAAATAGGACCTGTAGCCTATCAGCTACAACTGCTAGAGGAAATGGCAGGAATACATGATGTATTTCATATATCTAATCTCAAGAAATGCTTAACCGATGAATCACTGATAGTACCTCTTAAGGATATAGAGGTAAATGGGCAGTTAAAATTTGTGGAAAGGCCTCTACAAATTGAAGATAGGAAAGTCAAGAACCTCAAGCACAAGAGATTAGTTCTGGTGAAAGTAAAGTGGGACTCCAAAAGAGAACAAGAATACACATGGGAGCTTGAATCAGAAATGCAAAGAAAATATCCACACTTGTTCCAGTAGACCTCGAGGACGAGTTCTAAAACAAGGTGGGGAGAATATAACAACCCTCCAAAATATTTTTCTAACACCCTAATAGAATTTAAAATACCCCTATATGTCTTGAAATACATTCCGTATGCAAAAAACGGACCCCGAATACCTTTATTTTTATAAAAATAAATAAAAACAAGAAAAATAAGGCTCTCTCAGGGCGCGTAGCCTTTGGCTACAGCCTACACGGGCCGCGACCGGGTAACGGCTGGCACAACCCAAGGCTGCCACGTGGCCTAACACGTGTTGAACCTATTCATGACCCGGATCAGCTACGGTCTAGACCCCTCTACTACGCGGGCCACGTAGCCCGAGGTCTAACCTTACGCAGGCTGCGAGGAAACCAAATTTCAGCCCTATAAATAGAGGGCATCGGGCCTTCAGTCTGTTCGCTCATTCCTTTTCTTTAAATCATGAATTTCTGATAGATAGTATAATTTCCGGGCATAATACCCCCCTAATTAACGAAGTTCTGCTCCGTTTTAAGTATTATAACCCCAGTTACGTATTAGATACGTTGCCCGATTGATCCAGGGTTCCGTAATAACTATCGTGGTTCTGCCTGACGTAGTTATTGGAATGCCGTCTCGGGGAGGGTATCGTTAATATAAATAAAGGGTTATTATACTAACATATGTACATTTGTGTAAATTATAGATTAACACCAGGAAACCCTTAAATGAAGTCTAAGACAACAATGTGAGTTTATCCGCTTTTTGTAAACCTTTTTGAAATATGTTTTACAAAACATTAAATGTTTTACAATGTGATTAAGCAGTGATTGAGTCTTTGTAGTTCTTCAATTACTTCCGGTATGTTGGGGTTTTGTATACAAAATGTGGAACACGTTACAATTGGACAATGAGTTAGCCAATGTGTAATATAACCCACCAGTCAGGATTGACAGTACTGAATGAGTAATTGTGTAGAAATAAACAATGTGATAGCTCTCAATACTGTGTTAATTGATAAAACTTTTCTTGATTAAACTGGGATTCACTCACCAGTATTTCCCACTGACAAATGTTTCTAAAACGTGTTTCAGGTAACAAAATGTGAAAGCCAATTAGGAAAAAGCCAGCTGGAGAGCACTGATGGCTTGGAAAAAATGTGGCTATAAAAGTTACCTAAAAGACGATGTTTTAAATTCAATAAAATAAGGTTTATCCCTATAAACATATTGTAATAAGAAACTTGGGTTTTACCCATGTGGTTATTAATATAAAATATGGTGGTTTTACTCTGATAAACATTTCCAAACTACGATCCTGATGAAATTTCCGATGCCAAATTAATAAACAAAATGATACCACCACTACTGATGTTCGCGGCCGCCCGTTCCCGGGACAGATAAGGGGGCGGGGCTTTCGACACAATGTCAGGTATGACCTTAGCCATTTGCTTGGCCATGAATTTCATACATGGAGTTGGAGCTAGAACCCTTCTTCGATTGGAGCTTCTTGGATGGGCTTGACGACATCTAAAGGATCGAAAGAGAATGAAAGGATGAGACTCGATCATAAATTTAAAATAAGTTTGCAAGTTTAAGCATGTAAGCATGATGTATCACGTATGGTTCACACGATTGGCATGAATTTAAAAAGTATTCAACAGGTATAAACACGTATGAATGCGTAAAAAGAGTATAAATTTAGTTTGTTCACGAGAATTATTATTGTTTTTGATTGCGCAAGGCGTGCGAATTGTCTAACGGTTTTGAAACGAACGAGGTAACAAGTATAAAATCACATATAAATTGAATCACATAAAAGAGAGGCTCATAAAAGATAGGATTGTTTCGGGTTTAGAAACGTCGACTATTCCAAAGTGAATCGAAAGTCCTTTCAAATTAGAGAAACGTGCTTTGGCCTATAGGTAAGATACTCTCGTCGAGAAGCGATTAACGGTATCTTACCCTTCCGGTTACTAAACGTTTCTAATCGATTGAAACAATCAAAACTTTGGCGAGATCGAAAATCAAGGAATGGGACTCAATCGACAAGGTGTGGGTTTCACCCCTAACTTGATGATTTCGTACCCTAATGTAGTTGGTACTCGTCGGGTCAAAATATAATTTCGACACTTTGACGAGGGTCCACTAGAGTTTGAATTGGAAATTTACAATTTAGATGTGGATTTCACTCCTAGCTAAATGGCAAAATTTCGTGCAAAAATAAGAATAAGCGGAGTGAGAGTCGTTCACCAAA
This sequence comes from Helianthus tuberosus, assembly GCA_030545235.1. Classification (NCBI taxonomy): domain Eukaryota; kingdom Viridiplantae; phylum Streptophyta; class Magnoliopsida; order Asterales; family Asteraceae; genus Helianthus; species Helianthus tuberosus. The sequence goes on along the minus strand of CM060352.1, from coordinate 32,180,940 downwards.
TTGTGGGTTTCACGCCTATTTTGGTAAACTCGTCTCTTTTGTATAAAGAGTGTCTTCAAGTCTTCAAGTGTAATGTGTAAAATGTCTTAGGAAAGACAATATGTATATATTACGACCAAAAATAAGAGAAAGTAGCAAAGTAGGAAGAATAACATTTTAAGCAAGAATCAAGAATGGTCAAAAATATGGTTCCTACTATAGACTAGGTCGAACATGGCAATTCTACCTAATTCCCTATAGTTATGGCTCTGATACCAATCTGTCACACCCCAACCAATGGCAGAATCATCGGAGTGGGACTTGTTCAAGATTGCAAGAGACTTCATAACACTATTTGTGACAATATTTAAATAATTCCTATTTCATTTCACAACTTCAAATTGTCAAATATTACATCAATTCAAATAGCAACATGTTCAAAATAACAATAACAAAATTTGATACAACATTTTAAACCTAACACGTCTAAATGTGTATCTAGGCATCGTTGCTACTTTATTTCATAGCAATCCTTAATCATCAACCTGTAACATGTTAAAAATACAATTCAATGCAAAAGCAAAGGCGAGTACACAAGTTTATGAATATGTATAAGTATAAAAGTTTAAAACGAATCCACATGGAAACTTAGTTTATACAAGATCAATATAACATGGCATGCAATATTTCTAGTCAACCCTCTGTTTACGCAAAATGATATAATTCAACATGACCACTAGTCTACGGGCGGTGCGTTACTCCTATAGCACTATACATGTCAAATGGAGGCTCGTATAAAGCTAATGACTATAGTACATCACATATGTATGGTCCACGTATAAGCATCAAGTATCACAACATAGTATTCATGTATAAGGATTGTTTTCGTGCATTGCATAAAGAATAAGTTTAAGTGTGATTTGATAATGTAACATGTTACACCCCAAAAAGTGGTAAACATAAAAGGGGGTTGCGAGTATACTCATGGTTTTGCAAGTCTTCACTTGTGAATCTGCGAGTTAGTTGTTGTTGAAGGTAGGAACACCAAGTCCTTCAACACAAAGAAACAAAGTGCATGAGTTTCGAAGATTAACGGTAGATTAAGGATTTCAGAATTTAAAACACAAGAACATGTGTATACGAAAGTAATCATCCTTGAACATAAAGTACCTGTTTTGACACTATGAAACCTTAAGGGTTAATGTTTTCATGAGTGGTATACTCATTAGAATCTTACAGGTCTTATGTCTTAGATGATGTTATTCTAACACTTTGACGAATGAACACAAGTTCACCATCAAGGGTTCGAATGTTTAAATAGTATATAAATATAAGTACTATATGTATTATTATGTCCAATAGTCAAGCATGAGGTAGAAGATAAATCTTCATTTAGGTACCTCTAAGTATCATGGAAATCATGTAGGAGGTAGGAAGAACAAGCTTCCATTTAGGTACCTCTAAGTGTTCACCACTACACTTGATGTAAAAACATACAAGGAGGGTCATGAACTATAAGTAATACAAGAATATAAACAACTACACTATTAGAAATCATCAAGTAATGTGGGGATTTTATGTTGGACAACCCAAGTTAGTCCATAATCACACCTTCATCAAGCTTGAAGCTTAAACATCACTTGTGGGTAAAAAACGCTAAACAAAACAGAATATATGTGAGGTTTAACCTCTGATTTCGAATGTCTTAGCCCCGTTTTTAAGCCCAACTAACCATACAAGTGGTTATGCGCATAAGGACGTGGGTTTGAGTTGAGTTAGACTCAAGTTAAACAAGTATTAGTAAAGATAAATGAAATCAAATTCAAACAGTGAACTTTGGAGCCTATTTTCCGGAGTTCCAGGGACTTATTTACTATGAAATACCCATGGAATTGAAGCTAAGGTCGTTCCAAGTGTTTTGGAAAAAGAATGAGCTAAAACGGATAAGAAATGAGTGAGTTATGCTCACTTTAGTGAAGAATGATGCTTCTTTCCGAACTTGAACTTGCAGCTACGATTTTGAGTGTTTGAGAGAGTTGTGAGAGTGTTTGTAAAGTGAAAATGGCTTGGGGAAGCTTAGGTTTATATAGGGAATGAATTAGGGTTGGGTTAGTTGTGTATTTAATGCCCAAAACCCGTTTAAACTCAAAACAAACTCAAATCCCGCTCAAAATCTCGAATGGAAATGAGGAGTCTGATCTGGGACCTGGATCGCGGCCAGCGAAGACCCAGGGGTAAGTCTTCACGGCTGGAAACAAGGGGTGAAGCTGAAGTTTCGTTTAATTGCAATTTGGCCCCTATAGTTTGCAATTTAGGGTTTTTAGGTGTTTTAGGGGCTATTTTCGCCATATAAGCATAGTTTAAGGACAAAATCACGTATGGTGAACATAAACCAAATATAATTAAGCGTATGAATGTCGTATTTAAGTATCGTTTACGATCAAAACACATTTTATTCATAAGTTTCACATATTTGCAATTTTAGCACATAGTTTCCAAGAATTACGAATAAGCGTCAATTGTTTCACGAAATTGAATGTATGAGCATGTATAAAGTATGTACAACATGAATTTAACAAAATACGAGTTGTATTTATGATCCAAGTCTCGGATTTTACAACGGTTACAAAGAAAGAACGATTACAAGAACACAAGACTTCCAAAAATAGAAATACAAGCAAGTCTGTCTAAATATGGAAAGTATGAAGAAGCAGGGCGTTACAGTCTCCCCTTCTTTAGGGAATTTCGTCCCGAAATTTAGGTAGGTGCAACGTTGAACAGGTATGGATACTTGGTCTTCATATCACTCTCGAGTTCCCAAGTAAATTCAGCGCCACGTTTTCCTTCCCATCGAACCTTGACGATAGGAATTCGACTGCGCCTCAGTTTCTTGACTCCTCGGTCCATGATTTCGACCGGCTTTTCCACGAAGTGAAGCGTTTCGTTAACTTGCAAGTCCTCGAGAGGAACGTGTAGTCTTTCGTCAGCTAGACACTTTTTCAAGTTGGATACGTGAAAGACAGGGTGTACATTGTTGAGTTCTTCAGGCAGGTTCAGTCTATACGCAACCTTGCCAATCCTTTCGAGAATATTGAAAGGACCAGAGTAGCGAGGTACGAGTTTCCCTTTCTTGCCAAATCGAACCACGCCCTTCCAAGGGGATACCTTGAGAAGCACGAAGTCACCTGTCTCGAATTCCAAAGGCTTGCGACGCTTGTCAGCGTAACTCTTTTGTCGGCTCTTGGCTTTCAATAAGTTGTCTCGAACCTGTAATATCTTGTCCGTCATCTCTTGTATGAGCTCGGGACCAGTGATTTGAACTTCACCAACCTCGTGCCAACAAATAGGCGAACGGCACTTGTGACCATACAATGCTTCGAAAGGTGCCATTTGAATACTCGCCTGATAACCGTTGTTGTACGATAATTTGATCAACGACAAGTGTGAATCCCAGTTGCCACCAAAATCTATTACGCATGAACGAAGCATATCCTCTAATGTTTGGATAGTACGCTCAGTTTGGTCGTCTGTCTGAGGATGGTTACCTCTGAAGAAGAAGAAGGGAAAGTGTAAGGGTGAAGGAAATTATCATTTTACCCTCATGTGCATTGCACATGACAGTTTCTAACCAGGTTAGGTCTAAAGGACAAAACGTGCAAGATTTTGAAAGGTTAAGGACACCGCCTGTAAACTGTTGGCCAAAAGGACAATGCCTTCAATTTAATGTAAACATAAAGGAAAAAACTTGTAATTTACTCTTATATTCGTGAACAAACTATGTATCCTTTTATATTCACATATTCTCATAAATGTTACAAGATCTAACCTACTTTTCATTTTTTTTATTTATTCACTAGTACCTTTCATGTTTCATGTACCAACCTTTCATATATTTACATTATTTGCGCATATATTCGCATCTATTCGTTTTAAAGTAAGTCATCTCTATATTCCAAGACATCAATGATCACGAACATTTTAAAATGGATATACAAAATATACCCTCATATTTCATAACCCTATTAACTTAAAAACTTGTCTGAATCCAAATATTTGTCATATAAACGTATATTTAAAAGAATTAGTCTAGTGATTTTACTATAACTTTATTTAATAATTGGTACTCTAATAGGGGATGTATGTGGAAAGTGTGCCTCCATTTCCTCACAAGCATGATGTTGATATGTTTTTGAGAGGCATGTGGGGTTTCTGTGGATATGATGGAGATAGATAGATATCCTCAACAATCTGTTTATGAGCTATCGACTTTCCAATCTTGATAAGATATGGATCCGAGGGAATATCTTGTCTAGTTAACTTTTTTCCATCTTTATCGCATATGTATTGTATACTTAGACTACACAACATAATTCAGATAAAATATTAATTTAATAACATATCCAAAAACATGGTAGCGTGTTACTAGCTCGTGTGGTCTTAATAAGTAGTAATGACTACTATTATCAATCTTGAGTTTTTTCCTGTTGTAATCTGTAATGGTGTTGGTGGATAAAATATTTACCAAAATAGTGTTTTTAAAGATTTATTATTCATCACTCCTACCCTCATTGGATAATTCAAATTCTTTGAATAACTATTAATTTAATCATGGAATTATGTCTTTTACCTAACTTATTTCCATTAAAAATCTTAACAAAAAGCCTATTTTTTATAAATCAAGTTCAGATTTTTTAGTCACTCAATTTGTTGTTAACTTTTTTTTATAAATCAAGTTTTAAGGTTTGAGTTAAACGACATTTATTCCCTCTATTAAAATACGATAAATAAAATTTACAATTAAGGTAAATAAAAATGTTTTTCTTCATTTATTTTTTTTAACAATGTAACAGTTAATTAATTTTTTTTATCAAGTAGATGTGTTAACTATCCCGCTAATATGGATGTGGATACCTGTAATGTCGTAACTTGACAAAAAATCATGCAACAAAATCAATAGGTTGTGTAGAAGAAAAAAAAAACACGAATGGTATTCTGAAAATGAGTTTAATTGTTTTTTAACAAGTCCTATCAACTAGAGTTTTAATATAATATTCAATTTTATTATTAATTATATAATTATGAGAGTATAAGTGTGTATAAATAAAGTACATGAGATCACACAGATGTTTTTATTTTTATATAAGTAGGTTTGATTAAAAAAAGCTTTCTTAAGATTTAATAAAAATAAGTTAAGTAAGAGACACAATACCATAATTAAATTAATAGGTATTCAAATTAATAGAATTATCCAATTAGATTAGGAATGAGAAACAAAATAATCTATTAAAAACACTATTTTGGTAAATACTTTTCCACTAACACCATTTTGATAAATAGCTTACCCACCAGCACCATTATGGGAAAAAACTCATCAATCTTGTAAAATAAATTGAATTAAATTAAATATGAATAGCAACTTATTCTATGCGCTATAGTTTCTGCTCCAGTGACATGGCAAGATTTCGAGCGTGATGGGGCGTGACACACCGCCCCACCATGGGCGTGAAGGTCGTGATTGAATTGGGGTGTTGGTTGTTTCACGGGCATGAGAAGATTTGAGGTTTGTGAGGCGATGTTTCAGTGATTCACACGTCATCACTTTTTTTAATTATTTTTTATTAGTTACATACACTATGATGACGTACATGATTGCATCTGAGTATCCAAGGTTCAACTATGACAGTTTTATTATTTCTGTTTTGAGGCTTTATAAATCTGAATTCTCATTATCTCATGACTAAACTTTATCATGGTGCTTTTGTAACGGAGCTAAGAACCATCAATTATGCCTCTGTAAAAAGTTCAACCATGGAGATTGTGTTGGGGAATTTTCAGAAAACCGGATGATCAGAGGCGTGTAGTCACTCTCAGATTAAATTATTTCGGTGGTTCACCAGAATAATTCAATCGAATACAACTCTGATTTTCGAGAAATTGAACCAGGGTATACTTGTGTAAAATTGTCTAAACCAGAAAAATTGCAATCAAAACTATCTACGAATTTGGGTTTTTTTTGGGATCAGTTCGACCCCAACCAGGAGCTCTGCCCCTTGGACCCCGGGCTGCCGCCCCTTGGACCCTGCTCCAAGGGGCTGGCCCCGGACCCCCACCAAGGGGGCGTTACCCCCTTGGAACCCTCATAGAGTACGGGCTCCGCCCGTACACTTCGAATTATAATAACTCAAACAAGCATGCACTCCAGCACCTCCTAACTTGCTTGATATGTATTATTATTCGCTTTGATCACCAAGTCAATTCCGATTACACTAAAATATCTAACAGATTGCAAGTGACGATGATAAAGAAAATGCCTATCGTCAAAGGGGTTATTTGCAGTTGCAATGACATAGCTTTTTCTGAACCATCAATGATTTAAGAACCATCAATTATGTCTTTCTAGAGAGAGAGAGAAAGAGAGAGGCGACGGTGGTTCAGTGGTGGTGGTGGTGGTGGGGGGGGGGGGGGGTGCTGGATATATATAGAGAGAGAGTAGATAGAGAGAGAATTGTGTTTAGAGATTTTTTTTAAACGTAAACTTCGTTAGAAACCACCAACCCACAAAACGAGGCAGACACTACAACCCGGCTTACATATAAACAAAATTACACCAATCGGACCTAGAAACGGTCCTACATTTTAATGTACTTCTAATCCAAACTTCGTTAACCTCTTTGAGTTTCAAAAGTTTCGACATTGCCCTTGTTGTTCTTTTACTTTAAAAAAATTAACTTTCTACGTGCGGATTTTTATGTATATATCAGTATAAATTCGAGTTGATCTCTTTTTAGACGAAAACTTATCTTGCCTTGCAAATGAGTCAGTGCAAGTATAATACGTTTTTTTATATAACATACCGGGTGTCGTCAAATATAATATATTTTCATTCGATGGTATAAATTTGAGTTACTCTGTGTTTCATGTGTTTTCTATTTTCTAAAGCTATAAGCCCCTTTTGATTGTTGCGCATCGGTCGCGTTACATAGCACTGGCGCTAATCCATTCGATATTTGCAATATACCCACGTCGCAACACGCGCGAGTCTATTTACTAGTAATTTATGAAAAGGCTAGTGCATTTTTCTTTTCATTGTCGTGAATCAAACCCTCCATAAAAATGCTTATGCCGCATTGTTATTTCGAACTCACTCCATTGTATAATGTATGCCTCATCTTAGTTATCTACTTTTGCTTATTAATTTAGATAAATATTGAATCTTATGGTTATCTTAAATACAGTTTTTATTTAAGTGTATTGAGTTAGAACTGATATTTTCTATTACTTATGAGTCAAGTATGAGTTCGTCACTTTCAAATGTGCAACCCGACAAAATGTCACCTCTTAGACGACATTGAACAAATAAGTGTCTTTGAATCGTTGTATTCAGTTCTATGTTAAAAAAAAAGTCAATTTTTTTTCTTATTTCATTTTCATTTCTTTCAACATTTACGAAGGAAATCAAACCATGGACAAAAAAACCGCGTTGGTTACTGAACCATGCCCGATTTGAAAACCGTTTTGGACTAGAACCAAACCATAGTGTCGCATTCGGTTTGTAACCATATACTATGAAACCAGTCAAACCCTAATTGAACCGACTAAAACATGGTACAAACCAATAAAACCCGACCGGCCGACCCTTTACCCCTCAAAAACCAGTTAACCGAACCAAACCCCTTTTTTCAACTGAACCGGTTCGGGTTTGGCCCAAGCCCACTAAACGAAGCCCAAAAGTTCACCCCCAAATTCAGCATCTACCCAAATTCGACCGATTCAGTCGTCTCTTTGAACCCTCGTCTCCTCTGCTAGGTTATCGATTTTCCATTTCTGCTTTTGCTCGATTACCTTCACACTTTTATCAAATCTCAGGTAAATCATTTCGGCTCTGTTCGATATTAATCGCATCGTATGAATTTACGTACAATTTATTACAGGCTTGTTGATTTCTACAGTTGTATACCTAGATTGTAATATTATATGCGATTTGCGTCGTCTCGATTCAGTTTCTAGGGTTACGAACCGCTTTTCGAATGATGTTCCGTTGAATTAGTGTTTGCATCTGTGCGCAATTTGTTGATTTGGAAATCGGATTTTCTGGATTTGAGTTTGAGACTTGTTTCGAAATTTTTGGATGTTTTTGGTGAGATCTGTAAGTATGATGATTTGTTTGATGTTATTGACCTAAAATTGAAAGAATATTAAATTTGTGTATGCTAGGGTTAGGGATGTGTTATTGTTGATGTTATTAGTTCATTAAGGTTTAGGTTTTTGTGGTGATTGTGATTGTTGTTGACTGTTAGCTGTTGGGGGATCTATTTAAGCACGGGTGTATGTAGAGGTTTTTACAATTGTTAGATGATGAATTATTGATTATCGATTGTTCATTATAGGCCACAGTGGATATGTATATGTGGCTTTTTTGATAGACGTTGTCATGGTTTTAAAAAACGCCTGAGGCGTGCGCTTCAAGGCGCGCCTCGAGGAGAAACGGCCAAAAAACGAGTCTGAGGTGCGCCTCATGGGGTTTTTATTGCATATGCGCCTCAGAGGGGCTGAGGCGCTAAGAAAGGCTGCGCCTCATGGGATTTTCATAGTTGTTTTAGACTTTTTGTGTCAATTTCAAGCATTACGTGTCTTTTTTATGTATGTTTTTTGATGATTTTGATGAAAATGATGATGAAATTAGTTAGTATTATTATTTTTATGTATGTTTTTGATAGTTTTGATGAAAACGCCTGATATGTATCAAAGTTGGAAGAAGAAGATACAGAAAGTATCGAAGAACTAGAAGGAGAATAGAGAAGCTTTTTTGGAAATTCAATTCTGCATATCGAAAAAGAAACCTACTGGCTAATATATAGCCTTACAAAATAACTAATAAGCCACTCAGCCACTAACTTAAAACATGGAAATAACTGAAAATAACTGGAAACATGGACTGTACGTGGAGTATGAGGGCATCCCCCCACTCCTTTATTAGACACATGCACTTAATAAACAAAATACTCCTAATTACGTGGCTGGCTTGCGAAGTGATTTGGTGCACACATCACCGCCTTGAAACTCGTTTCCGTTCTTTTAAACCTTGGACGTTGTTAATAGCAATTCTATGCGTTTGATATAAATGGATTTGTTATTTCCATGGTTTAAAAAAACGTTCGAGGCGTACGTATTGAGGCGCGCCTCGAGGCGAGACGGGAAGAAATCGTTTTTGAGGCGGCGCCTCGCTGGCTATTTTTATACGTACGCCTCATTGGTCCGAGGCGGGTCGTATCTATTAGAGGCGGTCGTTTATGAAGAGGTGTACGTGTCTGATGGTAACCTGAGAATTAGGGTTTTGTCCATTGGAGAAGACGGCTGAAACAACAAATGATGCTTACCAGGCGCGGCACTGAAGAAGAACGCAGCGATGGACATGTAGCGTGGACGATCCAGAAGAACAAAGCATATGGAATGACGGCTGTATGAGGTTTTTAGATGACGACTAGGTCTGAAGAAGAAGATGACGTGAGTTTTTATAAAGTTGGGCTCTTTCTTTAAACTTGGGCTCTTTTTAAACTTGGGCTCATTCCTATAACTAAGGAAATGTTGACTTGGCCCAATGAATTCTAGAAGTATTTATTAGAATTTTGAAGTATTATTTTTTTTTAAGATATATAATTTTTATATTTATTTTTTAATTACGCCTCGGGCTTACGCCTCGTTTCGCCTCGAGACTTACGCCTCGTGAGGCGAAGGGAAAACGCCTCGAAACTCGATTCCGTTTTTTTAAACCTTGGTTATTTCAATTAATTGATGGTATGAGATGATTCATTACTGGTTCTATAGTGCATATTATAACCCAATACGCATTATGCAAAAGATAACTGTTATGTAAACAAAGTTACTCTTGGTAGAAAATGATGCACCATGTCACCATCTTTGAGTTTATTAAATATGTTTACATCTCTTTAAAAAACCATCATTGATTTCTAATGTTATAAACTTTATGATTGTATTTTTTGAGTTAACATTATCGAGCACCTGCCTCATCTTTTATTGATTTATATACTTATACATGTTTACTATCTTTTTAATGCTGGTAACTGGTAAGTGTGTAGAACTACTAGACCACTTATTGGTCTAATTCAAGGCATAATATCTTATAGCTTATTCTTGGTTTATTTTGTTTGCTTTCTTATCTGTGTGACAAACTTGAAAATCTTGATATCGAGATTAAATTTGGTTCAAATTTATCATCATTGTTTAGTAATCTATATAGCTCGGTCATTGAGTTGTGGTACATAACACTACAAAAGTAAACTTACCTTAGTTGTGTGTTGAACTGTATAAAATCATACCACTAGTTTTCAAAGTTTTTTGATTATATGCAAGATCTAGTTTTGACTGTTTTCACTGCACATTAAAATTTTAATTGTTTGTATGATATGAAGTTATAAACATATTTTTTCATCACCTCTTATGGAGATATATCTGACAATAAAAACTAAAAAGTGTAATCAATTGAAAAGTTGTTCTGAAGTTCAAGATCGGTACTAATTTGTTCAATTTACAACATACCCAACAAAGGCAACAATACATATTGCTATTATAACACCTGTTTGCTTTAATAGAAGCCAAACTTGTTTTACTTCTTGGATTCAAACAGAAGTTCAAAATTGTGATATATGTTATATATACATATTTTTTTTAATTTTTGTAATGCGTTATATTGCAGGATGGCGGAGGAAGCACCCTTTAGACCAAGAGAGCAGCTTATTGAGAAGCAAAGATTGTTTCAAAGCATCCACAAACACACCCATTTGAAAAGTCCAATGGACAAGATCACCTCGGTTGCAATCCCTCTTGCTTTAGCGGGTTCTTGCCTGTTTCTCATTGTGAGTATTACTTTTTGTTAAACCTAGAGCTGCCAAAACGGGCGGGTCGGAGGGTAGGGTCACGAAACACACGGGCTGGGTTGACTCTGAACCAATTTATGCCCATAATTTTAAAGTTTTCATTAAACAAGCAGAGTGCAAGATATCATCACACGGAGGATATCATTTCAAGAATAATTTACTTATTGAATATAATGATTTAAGAGATTTTATGCTTAAAAACATACATCGGCCCACATTTGTTCATTTATAAAGCACATTCCATGTCGACTCATTTGTAAGTAACTTTTGATTTACATATTTGTACAGGGACGAGGAATCTATAACATGTCTCATGGGATTGGAAAGAAGGAATGAGAATACGAATCATGAAGCGTCTAATTTGAAGGCGCATGAACGGTTTTCTACTTTTGAAATTTCTATTCATATTTAGACCCTCATGTTGTTTCAAGTTTCTGTTTTTATAAATCTTGAATAATTACTTGGTAACAGACATGTTGCTAACATTTGTGGTTTGATATTTTGATATCAGCTTTCAGCAATCAATTATTTGTTTGCATCTTGTTAAACCACTGCATCACTATATGTTAACATAGAGCATGAGCCTGTTCAAAATAGGTGAAGTCGTCGGTTAGTTGCTTTGCAAACTGTTCAGTTTCCGTGGGTTATTATTGGTTGGTTAATTCAGTTTTTCGCCAACTATAGCCTAGTTATTGGTTGATTACTCGAACGGTTGTGAAAATGATGTCACTTATTAGATCAGGAGTTTGAAATCTGCTGTGGACAATGATGGAAATTTAAGAGTAGATTAGATTGATGTTTATAAAAAGAATGACCGATGGTGGGGGCAATTGAGTTCAGTATATTGATAGTGCGCTGCTGGATTTCATTTTTTTTTTTCATATTTTGTAGATTAGTAGGGTGCCCGCGCGATGCGGAGGAGGCGACACTTTGGATTGCGGCACTCGTTGCTGGTAGTTTTCTTATTTGTATATGATAACATTATTGTGGTGGATATATGTCATAAGTGTTACACATGGGAGCCTAACACCTATAATGTCTTGCAATGTTCGATCAACTGCCTCTATCGCCTGACGTTTCGCCATCGATGTCTCATCCCATATAATTAACTTGGAGGACCTAATTAGTTGATTTATAATTCCTAAAATTTTGGGACATAGTTTACTATTTATCTACTAAATATCGTAAATTAGTATTAAATAAATATCGTAAATTAGTATTAAATAATTCCTAAAATTTTGGGATATAGTTTACTATCTATCTACTAATATCATAAATTAGTATTAAATAATTCCTAAAATTTTGGAACATAGTTTATCTTCTATCTACTAAATATCAAAGTTTTGTTTTGTTATAAAAATTAATAATAAATAAAGTATAGAAAAACTGTTTTAAACATGTAAAGATTCGTTTGTTAATAAAAAATACTAAACAAATGACAAAAGTATATTAGTTCAATCGAGATGTAAATTATAAGTGCAATAAAATAACACAAAACATAAACTTCAAATATAAAATAAACTTTATTATTCATGGGATAGTCTAGATCAAACAAAAACAACTGAAAATGAAAAAAACATAAAAACACTTGATATATTTCATCTAATTTCTCTTCTTTTTTGATCCGTTTTTTCTTGTTTGTGCTCGAATCAGCAGTATCATCTAATTCATCTTCTTTCTCATCGTCCTCAGAATCATCTAAATTTATAACCTCGACCAATTTCCATTTAGAGAGTCTCTTAGATCTTTTCTTTTGATTCTCATACTTCCGATCCTTAAAAAACAAAAATTTAATAAAAAAAAGTAAAAAAAATGATTAAATAAATTTTATAAAAAAACAAATATTGAATAAAAAAATTTAAAAAAGATTAAATAAATTTTAAAATTACCTCTTTACTAAATTGACGTTGAAGATTAGACTTGTATGGACTGAACATTGCACCGTAAGAAATAATTTCAACACTATTATCACCATCATCCTACAATAAAACACCAAATAATAACATAACGAACTTGTTAATATGAAAGATTATAAGCGAAAATATTACTTAAAAACTAACAAAAGCTTGTTCGACAACTGGGGTGTTTAAATTGGTGTGTTGAATCTGAAAAATCAAATAAGTTAGTATTCACATAAAAGTAAATAAAAGAAAACAATTATTCATTATTGCGATATAACAAAACTTATCATAGAACCGACCTTAGATTTTTCAATATCGCATGCTTGTTTTTTCGTATCAAGTGAATTCAGAACTAACTCCATATTTTAAATCTGTTTAGCAACAGAAATGTAGAATTGTGAGTGTTTGCTATGTATTTATAGTAGTCCATTAGGGTTTAGTTTTAGATTGGTCATCCACTTATTTAGGAAGTTTGTTGTGAGTTTTAAGTTTTTAAAATAAGATGCACATATCCTGTTTAGTTTGTTGTGGCATGTTTAATAGGAAGTTTGTTGTGAGTTTTATCTATACTATATTAAACATGTCACAACAAACTGACTCTGTACAAGTAAAATTAGGGAATATTTTAGTTTATTAATGTCGTTCAAAACAAAAAAAAACTTGGGTAAAAAACAAATGTTAATGCACGGTAGCTAGGTAATGGTCAAAGCTGGCTTGGGTAAAAAACAAATGTTGGCTTTAATCAATTGTATATTTACGCATCGGCTATTTGTACTTTATGAACGCACGGCGAAACTAAAAAAGACAACTATCGAAACGTTTAAAAAAATGTGTCGATCGTCATGGTACCTTCGGATTTTTTTAAAACATTACGGGTTGTAAGATATCGCAGGAATACATTAAAGAATTAAAGAGGGGGGGGGGGAGTGTAACTAATTACCCATAATTATGTTAAATGTCAAGGATTTAAATGTAATAGATTGAGGGACTAAAAAATAATTATGGTTTAAAAGACCACTTTACCCTCATTCTAGGGGTTTATTTATAAATAATGGGGGAAGAAGTTCTTAACTTTTGGGAATCCTTCCCTCATGTATTATAATATAGTATAGATAATTTCGAAAGTTGTTGAAACTTATCAACCGGGTGTGATAGTTCTCCAGTGTGGAGCCAATTCACTTGCTGGGGACCGCTTGGGCTGCTTCAGTCTCTCTATAGATGGTACTAATCTTACTGTAATCATTATAATAAAACTCTCTATAGATGGTACTAATCTTATTATCCAGTGTGGAGCCGATTCACTTGCTGGGGACCAAGGTGTTTTTAATAAAACTTCAAGCAAGCATTCTGAACCCTAGCTACAAACAACCCAACAAACCCTAGCTAGAAACGGTTCCCATAAACCAACTTATACGCAATGAATCCTCTGTTAATCAACTTATTCCCGGTTTCCCTAAAGAAGGAAGAACTCCAGCCTGATGTGGAGTTGGGCACACCGATTCCCGCTCTTTTAGCACGTCTAATTCTGACGTAAAGTTCACCGTTATCTGCTCGCATGAACACGATGGAATCTCCAGCAACAAGCTTTTTTAGGTTCACGAAATTACTCCATCCGGTAGTTAACAGACGAACATTGGCAGGGTTCTAGCGCAACCAACACGACAAACATCGGCAGCGAGCGAGGAAAACTTTTACAAGGAACGTATAACTCGATATCAGAACATCGTTGATAATATAAGACGCATGAATTCGTGGATTTAGGTTGGCTATGATCTCTGTTCGGTCATCTTTTCAAACTGCAACACACGAATATGTGACCAACAAATTCCGGATACTGAAAACCTTCCGCAATCATACTCTCAGTACTCTCACAACCCACCGTCGTCGCCACCCAACAAACTCCGGATACTGCAAACGCTATCTAGAGAATTACTAAAACTTATTAAACAGTTGTTTAGTTTTACACAAAAAAAAACTTATATACGGGTCGTATAACATTATACGGCTCGTATACAGATTTTAAAAACCCAAAACCTCACAAAAATAAACACATTTGGCCGTATAACATTATATTGCTCGTATACAATTGTATACGGCTCGTATAATGTTATACGGCCCGTATACATGTAAAACAAAAAAAAAACATTTCACTGCATTATAGGGGTGCCTATTTTTTGTCAAAACAAGCTAGATTAGACTATGGACACCCATGATTACATGTTTTAGTTATAAGGGTTTAATGTTTATTTTTTGTTTTTATAAACATAACGAGGAAATAGACGCGTTGCGATGCGCCTGTCAAACGGAAAAAAATGATGGAAATACGTTGAGCCTCACACGCACGTTATGGTGTGTTAACTCGCATAATTTAGAACGAAATGTATAACGAAAAACTCGTGAAAGATGAAAACTGTAGGGGACCAAAGATGAAAAGCTTTAGGTTAAAAGTTAAAAAAACAAAAGGGTTAAAATGCAAAAGGTAAAACCTTTGGGTTAAAAGTAAAAAATCAAAATTTATTTTTGAAAAACTCCCCATGCATGGAGTACAACACCATTAAGCAACAAATTGTTGCTAATTTATAATATGGAAATTGAAAAAAGTAATCATAATCATAATTATAGATAAAAGAAAACAAAATAATATTAAAAAGACTTGCCAAATATTATGAATGACATGATTTTATGTGGAAGTGCCTGATATAATTTTACTCTCAAAAGTTAAAACCTAGTTAAATTATTTAACTATCCTTGTATGATTCACAATTTATTGTTTCTAATTCCGTTCTTAATATTCTCAAGTGAGTTTTGATAATCCCTCATTTCTATTTACCCTCATTTTATTATATACATATTTTAAAGTATATATATTTTTTGAACGGTGGATTCTGTGATTATAGAATGGGCCAGCATATGCTGTAAAAAAAAAAAGATGAATAAAGACAAGAGAATAACATTTTTACCCCACACGATACAACTACTTTACTATAATCTAAAATTATATAAGTTGCATTCAAACTAAATTGCTAAATATGTAATGATACATTTTATAACAAAACATAAGTGAAATATTTCTTAAATTTTCAAACAAAAACTAATGGGTTAGATCACTTAACTTAATCCATAGCTCCTCTTGTTCTTGAGAATGTCCAGCAATAACATCCATCTATCAATGGGTTATCGGCCCTTACCATATCCATCATTCAGCATCGATTTGCGGTGCTATAATGTTTCTTTTGCGGGCACTAAAACGGTCAAGAAACCGCGATTTTAAATCTTATTTACTTGCCAAATCTTCCAACAAAAGAAACACAAAAACAAAAAACAACATACATTATCATGATTCATGACCACCTACAAAAACACCAATTATAAGGTCCAAAACACAACCAACAGTACAACAAACTTCTACATAACCATAATTAACGATTCAGAGGCTTAATCTCACGCCACCACCATGCTAAGAAGCTTGATAACACTTACTGAGCATTAGCACGCATCTTCTTTCGGACATTTTTCCATTGTGTTCGTCTTCGTTTCTTGTCAGAAGCTTGATTCACAAGTGCTATGTACTCCAGTGATTGAGCAGGTGATGCTTCTGGCTGCGGTAGTGGACTCACATTGGTGGTTGCTAGAATTTCAACCATTGTCGTTGATACGACAGGAGTGCATGAGTTGTTGACTACCACATATGGGGCTGCGGTCAAAACCCGAGGTTCGGCAACAGCTGCCTTGATAGGCTGTTGACTTACAACAGGAACACGAACAAATGCATGTTGGAGCGGCTCGTCCCACTGACAGTTGTGGAACAATCGGTTGAGGTGCAACTGAATGTGGAATTGTTGGTGGAACCATGGTGCCTTGAACTAAGTTCGACTTAGTTGATACTCGTGGAGTTGGTTGTCGAGTTTCAAGAGGAACGTCTAGATCAACCGGCTCAGTTTTTACTCGTTTTAAAAACAGGAGCAGCTGGAGTAACTGGCTCAACCAACTGTTGTGGAATAATTGGTCAGTGGCGGACCCAGGAATTTTTCCATGGGGGTGTGAAACATTTATAAAAATTTTAGGCCCCAAGGTATATAAATAAAAAATCGGTTCGTATTGGGTCGGTTGGGGTCGAGTCGGGTCATGTAAAACAAAAGAACTAAATTTATATATTATCATAAAAAACACGTCAAACCTTGTTAGTGCATAATTAAAACGTCGTCCTAGGAGTTTTCATTTTTTAAAATCTATCCAAAACATCATCTAAACCTACTTTTCTAAGCAACTCTTTCTCTATATAACATATACAACCTTCACTTAAATTTTCATCGCCAATCCGATTACGCAAGTATCCGCATCAATGAATCCGGAAGACGTATCAACTTTCCTCTTGAGAAATCGCGCCATAATGTCGCTGCTCATTGTTCCTATCGGCTATCACAAACAAATTGATCTATGAGTTCATGGCTCCATAACATATTAGATAATGTATCAACTATTCAAGTCCTAAATATCATAATGTAAATCACCCTAAAATTCATCTAAACAACATATACACCATAAAAAAAAGCCAAACGTTTTTCACTAAAAAAAAGCCAAACATACTGTGGTATGCGGCTATAAAAAAGGCAAAATATCATTACTAGCAAAATATAACCCACCATAACATAATGAAAACAAAACGAAGCACATGTCTACTATGGTTAGTATACGGCTATAATAGGCTGCTGGAGGTGGATAATATCAACCAAAAATCATCAAAAATAACAAAGAAACTTACCCGTGTTTGATTGGCGGTGGTATGGTGGCTGCTGACTGTTCACTGTTGTCGCTGTTGATGTTCTGATCGCTGGCGTGCAAGGATGACAAAGAGAGCAGGATAGAATATGTAAGGGTTTTGGGCTTGTTTATTTTATTTTAGTTTGAAGTCATCTGAGCTGTCACATCAGATCCAACCATAACCTTCATCTTTGCTCGCCAGTTTAACACAACCGCTAGCACTATCGTTCCCATTTTCGGGATTCAACGGCCAGCATCTTCCATTCAGTAGTTCAATTGCAGTTGTCCAAGACAAATCAGAAGTGCTCTCATCTCCGTTAAACCGGAAAAGACAACATGGCAACCAAACACAACCGCCACCTCAAGCCTTTGTCTATCTCGTCTTCTGAATGCCTATCCTTTTTTGCGATCACATAAAAGATATTACACAGACCTTTTAGAATCATCAATGGGTTAAACAGATTTTGTCTTCTGTAGCCGATAACTTAGTTCCATTTCAGAGAAGTCAGGTACATCAACAACGCCCACTACACTTCAAAACAAATAGGTACACAAATAATTTGTATTGCATGCGTTAACATTCATAATACGCAGGTACCACTGAAACAACCCCACAAGTCGAGGATGATAACAAAGGGAAAAGTACGGCTTCCACTGAACCATCCTTAAGTGATTGTCATCAACTAAATGATTCACCAACAAATCAAAAGAAAAACAACCCACCTGGTACACCCACAACAACTTTCACTATTCATATAGTTTACGACGTATACACAGTCCACGTTAATTGTATTAACAAAAAAAAATGGTTTCTTAGCAACGTCCACGCACACATACAACATAATCAAAGAAATAGAGAAGACCCATGGATGTATTGGTACGACGTCCACACCACCAAACACCCCGGCTCACCAGCAAACTAACGAACAAGACGATTGGGATGATGATGAACGGTGGACAACCAGTATGGACAAAATTAAGGAGACATTCAAACCTTATTTAAATTGATCATACTATCTCGTTCGACGTGGTTACTATGGTCTCCCGATTTAAAATAATTTGTCAATGACTTTCAGACGACCTTTTCTTCTTACCTTTAAGCATTTTAGTACATTTTTGGGCCATTTGGCCAAAATCAAATGATCACTTTTTTATACAAACAAACTGGGAAGTCCATATTAAAAAATTAAATAAATAAACAAGCCTACTACTAAAGTAGTAAAAACAAATAAATAACTAAATAAAAAAAGAAACATGAGGTCCAGTTTGGTAATGATTTCCACTTCCATTATCTCGTTTACCAACTATTGTATTCTTGGTTTTTATGTCAATTGTGCAATTCAAGAATTGATATATTAATGATACTACCACAATACTTTAAAAGATAAACCTGGTGAAACAAACCATGCAAACTGCAGGCCAACAACGATTACACCTTTACTTTAGGTTTCATTTATGATACTGATTTCCAGTTAATTTTATTCAGTCCTAGGTGATATGCTACATTTGTTCTTTCATCCAACCATTGTTACGCATTTCAAGTTAATTTATCATAACTCACATGTTTCGTTTTGTAAGATAAGAGTGATATGTTGGGCTTTGTAACTAACAAATTTCATGCTTAAAAGTCAACATTTATAATACATATCATAAATGAATATGATATCAGTCGGGATACCCGCCGCAACGCGCGGGCTTTCCCACTAGTATTTTTAAAATATAAGTTGATAACACTTTTTACCTAAGAGGTGCG
Source organism: Helianthus tuberosus (assembly GCA_030545235.1). NCBI lineage: Eukaryota > Viridiplantae > Streptophyta > Magnoliopsida > Asterales > Asteraceae > Helianthus > Helianthus tuberosus. The sequence continues at coordinate 32,161,651 of CM060352.1, read as the reverse complement.
GACAAAAAATTCCAAGGGGTGCGGACGAGATTTTTGACGGAACTTAGCACTAATTTTTTTTTCCCGGGGGTGCGCCCGCCCACCTTGGGCTGGGCTTAGGTCCGCCCTTGTAATTGGTTGAGGTACACCTGCAGCTGCAGATGTGGTTGTGGCTGGAGCCATGGTGCTGGTTTTGTAGCCCGCTTGTGCTTTTAAAACGTGCGAGCTAATCTGAATACGTTCGATTTCCTTATTATGCCGGAGGTTGCTATTCACTATGTCCGTCATGTCGGTATCAGTATCCGAAGCTGAAATTAACATAAATGACATCAGATAAAAGCAGGTCACCTCAGAGAAATACGGTCTCGAGTTTTGCAAAATACCTAAAATATTAATAATAACAGAGCGTGCCACCAATTGTTCGGCTTCTTTCTTGCTTTTGGCAATATCTCCCGGATAAGTACCACCGTTGAAAAGCAGCTTAGAATGGAAAACAAGAACCGGCGCCTTAAGATGTTTTGTCTGGTAAACAGGTATTCTTATATTCTTCTTAGATGCAAATTCAACCATAATAGACTTACAATAGGTTTTATCCTGGATTACAACAACAAGTAATAAGAACCATTATCTCACTCAAAACTTGTATATGATTATCACCATATATTTTTCATTTCCACCTAGTGTGTTACCCATATTATATAAGATTAGTGTCTAAATGCCGATACATAATATAATCTGTAAATGACAAACCTAGTGGTTTTGGTTAACGCATTAAAACAATAACCTTTTACTTGATATAAAAAAAAGGGAGATGAGCTATGAGTTAAGGCATACAGTAGGTGGTGTAAGGCAAAAAAAAAAACTAGTAAGTTCATATTTATAAATCTCGAAGTGTACTTAGCATAAGCGATCATTCCCCAAAGTACCTCTGAATCAAAATAGGAAACAAAGGGTCATAAAAGGTAAAAAAAAAATTCTTATCACGTTTTGATTATGTTAAATAGAAAACAGAAACTTAATACAGCATAAATTAACAATTTTAGGGCTATGTTTAGGAGGTACAGACCAAAAAATTATTGAACTTTAAACATAGGCACCTCAAGGTGGTTGATGCTAAGTGGTTAAAGTACGATAACTTATGCATGTAAATTACCTCTTAAACATAGCCTTCAGGATTTGTTTAACAAAACTCGTAATGTAATCACATTACCACATATGACTAATGAATTTTAGTCTTTAATAAAAACTAGACACCATTTCATATTACCTTGAGAGTATGCATACTCATAGTAGTATCACATGTAATTTCATATTCGATCATTAAATTTACACTATTACTCATTTCCGTATGGTATAAAATCATATACATGTTTACGACCGGTTATCACATTAAATAACAAAACTTATTATATAAAAGAAATGCAGTAACTTGTAAACATCAAACCTATTGTATAAACTGCAATGCTTCAGTTTTGTCCTTCTGCGTTATGGCAGTATATATGCAATTCTGGAAACATCCAACTCAGCCATCTTAGGAAGTTGAAATGTGCTTGATGATGTGTAGCTCACACCATCTACCGAAACAGTGGATCTGAACCTTGGATTATGGTCGGATCCTTCATTTTGTGTTTGATATACCAGGGGTGGTTTCCTCAACTTTTGGACATGTTGATGGAGAAGATACATGTATACCAAACGCCCCCTTGGACCTAAAAAAAATTATAATAAGCAGGACATCACGTCTCTTGTAAATACAAAGTATCCACAAGCATGAACAGAAACAAAAACAGAGATATTAACAACACGTTGCAAATATAGAAGATCAACAAGCATGACCAACTTACTTTAACTGTGATTTTCAACACCTAAACTACAAATTACATCACATAAATCAATATGGAAGCAATAGCCACAGTAGGAAACATATATTCATTTTTAAAAGCCCCTCAACCCTACTTCTTTTATAATACCATACCCCATGGCAGTGCCACAAGTATATAGGGGTGTTCAAAAAGCTTGCTTGAAAAAAGCTAATTTTGTTTTCGAGCCAAGTCAGCTCAACTCGATGGCTCGACTCATTGCTCATATGTATGTGTGTGTATATATTTTAGAAAGGGAAAATTACGAAAATGTCTGTTGACCAAACCTGTTTTCAAATTTGTCACCCTCATGCGTCTTTGGAGGAACTCATCCGTCTTGGATGCGTCCATATGCAGACCCTTTAAACACTCAATAAAAATCTGACACGTGCCGTTTTGCATGTGGGCCGAGACTCATCCCACTTCTAATTCTAATGCGTCTCTTTCTCTCTCCTCTCTCTTTCTCTGTTCTCTTTCTCTCTCTCCCCCTCTCTCTCCTCTCACTCTTCTCTTCTCGAACAGCAACAACAACTCTCTCTCTCCCCTCTCTCTCTCTCTTCTCTTTCTCTCTCCTCTCGAACAGCAACAACTCTCTCTCTTCTCTTTCTCTCTCCTCTCTCGATGATATAAGATCGCATGTAAATAGTAATCTTATAAGGCTATGGGTTTACTACAGTTAATCAAGTCAAACATACCTTCATTATTGGTACAACCTCTACTTGATATTAGTTTCAGCACTTGTTATTTATACTAAAAATAACTTGTTGGTTTACAACTGCATATGTTAGTACGCTGTGATTCTAACACCCAACTCCTTCTGAGCAAAGTGGATTAGATTTTCGATTTCGCACTCATCCACAAAACCATTTCCATTCTTGTCAGCAGACTTGATTCCTGCCCTGCCTTTCCAGCGAGAAAACCAACCTCCGGTGGCCCTAACAATGAGTATGAAAAACAGGCTTATAAGAGAAAGAAAGAGAAGAGAGAGAGAGGAGAGAAAGAGAAGCGAGAAAGGAGAGAGAAAGAGAAGAGAGAGAAAGAGGAGAGAGAGAGAGAAACGCATTAGAAACTTGCCCGACTCATCCCGTGCTTCAAGGACGCATCCCGTGCTTCAAGGACGCATCTCGTGGCCAGTGGCGAAGCTTAAGATTTCCGACCCGGGGGTCAAAAATGTACACACCAAAACATTTCTATAAAACGGGGGGGGGGGGGGGGGGCGAAAACGTATATACCCAAAAATATCTATATGAAAACTACATACTCTCCACTACTGAGCGAAAAGTTTGGCGGGTCGGCCGCCCCCTCCCGCCCCCACTATCCTACGCCCTTGCTCGTGGCCACGTGTCCATTTTTTATTGGGTTTCGCTCTAAGGACGCATCCCGTGCTTAAAGGACGCATCCTGCGCATGATGCACCGCTCCAAGGACGCAGGAGCGTGACAAGTTTTTTTTTTTTTTTATGCTAAACCCTAAACCTGAAAATCTTTTTTGCTATTCTTTGCCGCCCCTTTACCAAATCTAAGTCTTTTGTTATCATTTCTCCACCTTGATCCACTTCGCCATGTCTTCATTAGTAGTAATTAGAGCCACTGTTAGTGGAAGAATAAAGTAGGTTATTAAAAAAAAGTAATTGAAACTCTGTTCAATTTCCTTTAGGTTCGAACTAAAAGTTGATGTTGTAAGGGTGAAGGGAGTGACACCAGGTTGGCAAGTTCCATCCGCCCGTTGCTCCTGCGCCGTTAAATACTTGGAGATGATCGTCTGGGTCTGTCAACCCGTTGTATTTGCCCACGTTGTGTGGCAATTTTGTTTTGTCTATGTCAGCCGTGGCGATCTCTCGGATGAACTTTGAATTCTCAGCCATGTCGTCTGGGCGGTAGCTTAGAGTGAAATCATGCTCTGCTTTTGGGTCATAACCTGCACGCTTGCGAGGTTTGTATGCTTCGTGCTCTGGTGGGAGCCTGCTGAACACTGTGCGCGTCTCCTCTTCGTTTTCAAATTCGTCGTTTATGTTGCGCGGCCCTAAGCGACTTTGTATCGGCTTCTTCGGTTGGTTGGAATACTGCACATAGTTGCTTTCCGTTTCACAATAAGTATCGCGCGTGTCGTGCGCGCTTGGCCTTCTGACGTGCGGTGGAGGTACTGACTCAGGACGCAGGTTGTATGCGTTGGCCTGTTGAGGCATAGGTGCGCTCAAAGGCCTTTGCGGTGGAGTGACAAACGCTGACTGGTGAGCTTGTGCTTGAAGCAATGCTTGCTGCGCGCTGAGTTGTGTGTAAACAAGATTTATCGACGCCACTTGCTCGGCGTACCAGGAAGCCAGAGTTTTTCCTTCGGGTAGCCCCAATAATGCTGAGAAGTTTAGTTGTGCTTGGTCCGATGGAGCTGAGGGACCAGCTCCATGGCTCTGAGTTTGCACTGGTGGTGTCGGTTGGACTACCTCTGATGGAGGCTGAAACGTAGCTCCATTTGTGGTCTGAGTGATGATTCTGGGTGGAGTTTGAAAAACGGGACCAGGTGCGTTTTGAATAGCGATCCTGGATGTGCTCCCGAAAATGCTGGGAAACTCCATGTTTGGTGGCCCTTCTTGGATAGCTTCGTTCCTTGGGCCTCGCTGGACGTGTATGTTGTCCGAAACGAGTTCGAAGGAAGAAACGTCTCCATCGACTTGGTGGGAAGGGTTGTTTTCAGCCATTTTGACGAGTTTTTCGAAAAGAAAAAAGAGATGAGAGTGGTTTTGCTAAAAGCGGATGGCGCCAATGATGAAACACTGGTTAACACTATGATTAATCAGTGGGGTTATTTCTTCTGTGGGTTCAATCTCTCTTCCTACTCGTAAGATCACCGTATCCTGCAAAACAGCAAACCGTCAGTCTCGTTAAGAGGGGAATATGGAGGTTTCCCTCTTAACCAGGCTCCGGCGTGAGAATAAGTACTGTTCTGAGGAAGAATAATCAGTGTGTGTTAAGTGTGAGAATAGTGAGAGCAAGATGATCAACCTGGATGGTGAAAGGTCCTATTTATAGCCGGATGGTGAAAGAGGGAGGAGCAACGATGCCAGCTGTAAACGCGCGCCAGCTGTCCGACCAAGGGGAATATCCCCTTGGTCTCCTTTGTTGCGGTCAGTGTAGTGGTACACGTGGCGCGTCTTTATTTGTCGAATGTGGAAACATCGTACTGAGGTTGTCTGGCTGCTCCCTGACCTGTTGCAGGTCTACTTGGCGCTTGATGGTTGGTGACACGTGTTGTCCTTTATGTCGCACGGAGTATCTTTGATGTCACCTGGATATTTTCCAGAAGCTTCTAGAAGCTTCTGGATGGTGCAGCTGATGTCAACGCCATGTAGGATGGAGAAAGTGGTATGGTCCTTGCCATGTTGGCAAGGAATTGGGACCATACCTCTTCAGTCGGCAAACTCCCTTTGCCGCGCGGTAACACCGCCCCCACCCCACTTTCACCGATCGACAAACAAGATGTGCGGCATACCCACACCGATCGACAAACAATTATGTGTGTGTGTATTGTTGACTTTCACACACATATATATTTTTTTTAAATGAAAAAAAAAAAAGTTTACCACTTTCAAGTGTTTAACTAATGCCAACACTTTTCATCAAAGTTTAAACTTTTCACACCTGCTGACATGGCACACTCTGATTGGTCCATTTTAAAGTTTGCCACTTTCAAGTGTCTAACCACTCCCTTCACCCTAAGTGTATTGAGTGTGTTTGGATTATTTTCACCACTTTAAACTAAAAAGCAAAATCATTTGTCACTTTACCAATCTAAAAGGGTGGGTCGTTTCTAACATTACACATATGTATTCCAACTTAGTACGTATATATGATAATATACTACATCATTATCGTCATACTCAGTAAATCTCACCAATAGCAAAGCTAAGGTATGGTCTGAAAAGGGTAAGATGTAGACAACCTTACCTCTACCCTGTAAAAATAAAGAGGCTGCTTCCAGTGAGACCCCCGGCTCGATAGTAGTTTTGCATCAAGCCTTAGACATAAGGCACATAACACTCAGCAATTGAGACAAAGGCCTATTAGTGCATGTACCCCCTTAACCACTCTGCTCATCACACCACCACATACAAACTCAAATATCTATTTTGTAGTTCTCCCTCAATTGACTCACCTCTGCAACAAACCCTCTCTGTGACTCGATCGCTTCCTTCGAGAACATGCTCCTCAAATCAGCCATCTTATCATCATATGTTTTCAGGAGCTCGAACTTCTCTTCTTCAATTTTTAACATTTTTTCTTCAAATTTTATCTTTTCTTCAAGCTCCAAATTTCTGCATAATTTTTCTTTCGGCTATCAACGTCACCACATGATGCATGACCATCCCCTCTTTTAACGTTATTTTCACAAAATTAATAAAATGACGTTAAAATCAGTCACTTTCAATTTTGTCTCCCGAGCGCCCACACATACAAGATACGATACAAGATACATTTATTTTGTGGTGATCTTGGGAACAAGGTGAACGATGATGTTCTTTCAAAAGCATTTTCACGGTTTCCTTCCTTTAACATGGCCATAGTAAGTTTTGTTATTAAACTTTAAACACAATGATACTTAATGGTATACATGAGCCATTTGTGTCTCCTTAGGTGTTTGTTTCAAGTCATTGGAGCACTGCCATATCTCCTTTATGTATACATAAGGTAGGGTGTTGATACATATTTTGTGGATACGGCTCGGCTCGGTTCGACTCGGCTACGAAGTGAAGGCCGTAGTCAAGACAACCTCCTGTCGTGACTCGGTATGCTAGTTATTTCGTAATGTTCATGTACATGTAACTGCGTGTGTGCAGTATACATGTTAGTATTGTTTAATGAGTTTGTCTGTTTGTTTGTTTGGTCCAACATGTCAAAGTCCATTGAAGAAGCCCAAGTCACAGGCCCAACTGATGGACGAAAACACCTTGTTTGGTGAAATCACTTTGTGGTGAAAACACCAAATGGGATGAAATCAGGAGTGATTTCGTCCATACCTTGATTTCGTCCATATCTTTGTGATTTCGTTGAGGTGTTTTCATGGGCCACTGGTTTTCGTCACTGTGTTACTATATAAGCCCAGACAACAGACAGAAACACAAAGAAGTCTGAATAGATTTCGGAGAGAACACACACACAACAGAGAGTTTATAGGTTTATCTTGTAAACATTGCATTGTAACCGTTTCAGAGTATTAATACATTGCGTGTTAATCATTGAATCTTTGTGTCTTCCGTGTTCGTAACTTGGTTTAACTTACCCGTTTGGATTCCGCACTTTCGGGTTTGTCGGAAAACAGGGAATAGAGGTTACTCGATCCTCCGGGTGGACCTACAATTGGTATCAGAGCATTGGCTCGATTCCTTGTTTAAACCAAGTGTTTTTATTGAGATTTGAAAGATTTTCAGTTGTTTTTCTTGGTTTTTGATTTTAAAGTTCATACATTTTCTGGAAAAGCATTGTTAAAATCTTGAAAGTCTTGGTATTTTTGCTTCTAGTTCATATAAAACCTTGTTAAAACTCTTATATACATTTTAGTATTGGATTTTTGTTGAACTTTATTGCAAAATTTGTGTTCGGATATTTATCGGTCACCAGAATTTTCATCAAGTTCTTCATATCTTCAAGATTGTTCTTATTTGTTCTTGATAAATATCTTTGTTTGATCTTTATTTTGTCTGAATTATTGTGTTTGTTTGTGATTATAAAATTATTGTTTGACATTTGTGACACACAAATGATGATAGTTGAAAATAGAAGTCTGATAAAGTAAGGTTGGGTGTTTGAATGTTTGACAAAAGTAACCATAGTGTCAGAAGGATAAGGATAAGATCTTAATTGTTGCATAATATCCAAGTTGTCTGGTCTCATAAGTCAACATTAACAGCCTGGACGAAATCAAGTTGGAATTACAACTCTCCACGAAATCACTTGATCTTGGCCCTATTCCCACGAAATCCAACTCTCCCTGCCGAAATCCCTTCATCAGCGAAATCACCTATCACCTCTCATCCAGCCGAAATCACTCTCTCCAGCCGAAATCACTTCAAGTATCAAAACCAACCGAAATCACTCCATCTTGGCCGAAATCCCTTCATCAGCGAAATCATCCATCTTGGCCGAAATCCCATTCATCACATTCAACGAAATCCCATATCACCTTCAACGAAATCTCTTCCACACTATTACACAACATCAGCTCAACGAAAACACATGGACTGATTTCGTCCAACATCAGCTCAACGAAAACACAAATCCGATTTCGTCTCTCATACTTGTCACCGAAATCACTCGATTTCGTCTAACATATTTGTTTTTGAAAACACATTCTGATTTCGCCAAACTTGTCCACATTCTGATTTCGTCAAACCAATCACTTTTGGATTTCGTCAAACATTCTTATACCTGTGATTTTAAACAGAGGACTTGCAAAAGGTATCTAACTTTGTGTTTTCAAGCAGGTACAATTGTTCTAACATCAATCATGAGTTGTACAAGTCCTTGGGATTGGAGTACGGATCCACAACCAGCTCAAAAACAGATGTCGATGGCCGAATATTTAAGGAGTACCATACCTCAACCCCCTCCACATCAGACTTCGATGTCCAAATATTTAGCGAGTACCATACCTCAACCCCCTCCACATCAGACTTCGACGGCCGCGTATTTAATGAATTCCATTCCTAAATCCCAACCTCCACCTCAAGTTACCACTACTCAACCACAGTTCAATCAAAGTGCTTACCTTTGGCCCCCTAAACCCCAACCTCAACCTCAAGTTTCTATAACACAACCTCAATTCGATCCAAGTGTCAATTGTGGTCCGGCCATACAGTTGGGAAACGGTGATCAAACAAGAACTGCGTTTTATGCTGAAATTGTCAAGAATGTCAATGATGGTGAATCTTCAGGAAAAGATGACAGTTCAGGATGTAGTGGCACTGATGAAGATAGATCAGGTGTGAGTGATTACAGTTCAGAATCGGACGTAAAGGAGGGAGTGGATTCTGAAGCTGATAATTTGCCGAATGATGCTAACAAGAAATCTGACTTGATCAAGAAAGCTGATGCTACTTCAAAAGAAATGGAGAAGATTCTCACTGAAGATGGATCTTTCTCTTCTCAGACTGCCTTTATGGCTAATGTCACAGCTTCTACAAGTCAGGTACAATCTGAAACTCCTAGCATATGTAGTGATTGTGCTAATATGAAACATGAATGTGCTGAATTGAAACGTGAATCTGAAACGGTTCATAGTCACAATCAGAGTTTAGTGATTGAGCTGTCAAAGTGCAAAGAGGCAAACATGGCTTTAGTTCGAAATGAAAAGGAATTTAAATCTGTAATTGAAACCTTAAAGAAAAGTGTTTCTGAAGTGAACAAAGTTGTTTATCATAAACAAGTTAGTATTAACGATTACATTAACATCGTTGAGGAAACCAAAAAGGAACTAGCCATTGCCAAATGCGAGCATGATGCTATCAAGCAAAAATTGGAGAGTTATTCTAACTCCCGATTTGTGCTCGATCACATAATTGACGTTCAAAAACTGAAAGGGAACGTTAAAGGCGTAGGGTATAAGGCGTGTCCACCTCCTTTGAGACACAACTATACCAAGATGCCCGATGAAGAGGATATGCCTCGTTTTGAACCATTTGTACCTCTCGATTATGAGGAAGTTACTACAGGATTAGGGTTCAAACCGGACAATTCATCGGAGGGCTCATCTGATCGGAAAGAAAAGTCATCATGTGCTTCAAATCAAAGTCCTCCCACAGTTGAGGACTATGATTAGTCAGATGATGAACCAGATGTGAGTAATGAGGATAAATCTCTTAAAAAGAACAAAGGAGTAGAAGTCCCTATTGAGAATCATATTCTGTGTGATCCTCCTACTCCTACTGTGCAGTCTGCTGTTAAACAAGAGATAGGTCCTATCACTAAGACAGAGTCTACTGTTAAAAGTGATAACGTGTTGTACACTTTAGTTGGTGATGACAAAATTTATTCAAACACAGCTTTTCCAATTAAAAATGTCAATCAATCTTTGATTGATAAAGTGTTTGAAGATACTACCAGTAAGTTTTTGGAAAAGGGGATTCCAAGAGTTTCAGTAACTCAGTGTGATCCGATTCCAAAAGTTGAAGTTAGAAGAAAATTTGGAAATCAAAAATCACCAACGAAGCAACAACCTATCGCTTTTAAGGGTAAACAACAACAGCAGCGAGCTCAAAATTCTAAAGGTTCACAACCGAAGGTTGAGACCAAAGGAGCTCATTTCAAGAAGAAAAACAATGATGTTAAATTTGTAGCATCCAAAGGTACTGATAAAGTGGAGACTTTTGAAAATAAATCAAATACCGATTTTGTACAAAAAGTCAACATTTTGAAACGTAATAGTGATAACAATTACACCCAAAACACAAACGGGTGTGAAGCTAGTACCTCTGGGTCTACAACTTCAACGTCAGGTCGTCGATCCGGTTCTCCTAAGTTTGTTGAAAGGAGATCTTGTTTCAAATGTGGGGAGTTTGGACACATCATCAAAAACTGCACAAATTCTCCAAAACCAAATTTTGTTGAAAGAGCGCCTTCTGAACAAGGTCACCAACAACGTCGTCCTGTGTCACCAAAAACTGACAAACGCACTGTTAAAGAACAGGAAACAAAACAACGACGTCAAAATGTGAAGGTGATCGAAAAGGCTTTAAAACCAGAAACTGTTAATAGGAAACCTAGTTTGTCACAACCATTAAAACCAGAAAGTGTAAATAATACACAATCTGGTAAAAGGAAACAGGCTTGGAAACCTAAAACGGGTGAAGGTTCAGGGGGAGGCGTGAAATTTCCAAATCATCAAGAGATTGAAATTACATTTCTTGATTCTCAGGGGAAACCCAAGTCTATGAAGGCTTGGGTCCCCCTCTCCAACTAATCTCTGAGTAAGTGTGCAGGATGTTCCAGGAGGAACTATCGATAGTCATAGGATTGTTGATAGTGGAGTGTCCATGCACAAGATCGGCGACAAAAGAAATTGTTGCCTTTGGTGGAGAGAAAAAGAAAAGAAGACAGAATTGTCTGTCGAAAGAAATTGAAAACTTCGACAAATTGAAAATCATTTCAAAATGTGATTGTTCAAGGTTTTGATCGGGTCCCCATGATAGATTCAATCAAAATGTACGCACCTGCAGCACGTCTGAAGTTCAAACTCAACAAGATGAACGTGCAGTGTACATTTCTTCGCGGTGTGATTGAAGAAAATGTGTTTGTTGAACAAACCAACCGGGTGTGCGGATGCCTTGGCGTGGATTGCTCAACCGCACACTACTTCTCAAGAGAAAGACAAAGACCTTCGCTGGTGCAATGTGGAAGACCAGCCGGACCCAGAGGTTTATGATCTTGTTGCTGTAAAGAGATTTCTAAGTAGCTACAAAATCGACTTTGAAATCCACAACGGGTGGATATCCAGTTTGGGAGAGCACTCAGATTCCTTGCAATGCATGAAACAGTTGCAGGATACGGTTTTGAATTTCTAATCTCTCCTATCTTTGTCGATATTTAAGCTACTCTTTGAATTATTATCATCTCATACAGCACTCTTTGGCCAGACACGTTGATCTCGAATATCACCTCACACGTGATTGTTTTTAATATGAAACTCATCAATGTTGTCATGGTCCGCACCGCTTACCGACATGCCAACTGCTTTTCCAAAATTCGATAAATCATTTTTGATCAAAAATTAATTTTGGTAAACGGCATTGAGGTACACCATGAGTTAAACCGACATCGGAAAATTATTTTTGTTCATACCTTTGTGTTTTTAAAATTTGTCATAGTTTGTTGATTTTAGGGGGAGTAAATCCAAAAATTTGAAAATTCAAAAATAGTGAATAATTTCAAAACCCAAAAACAATAGAAAAACAAAAATGAGTTTCCTGGCGAGAAAAAGAGAAAATGATAGTAGATCAGTGGTCTGTCAAAACCTCTTTAAACTGAAATGCAAAATGAAAATTGATAAGCAGCTCTATATAAGATGTATCGGTAGGCTCACAGTCATTTTAAAGTGTGCAGGGCGATATAAACCTTAATCGACTGAAGACCAGGTGGGAACCGCACATTGGCATATGGTCTTAGTACCGAAATTTCGTTTGAGAGATTGCCGAGGTTCTGAGATATTCGGTCTTTATGTTGTTTATCATCTGGGTATCATGGTTGTTTCTTTTACCGAAACAAAACGGAGACGAAGTCTAGATCTTCCATGATACCATACATACGTGTACATATTGCATTCGACCTCAATAAGTGATCAACAATCACATGTCCAAACAAATAAGTGATAATATATCACAGATTCTTTACGGGAGTCAAGTTCGTCTCTCTGCTGTATGAAAGTACTGACCTGTTCACGGACTTTCTCCTGTGCCCTCATGCATCGAAAATCAAGTTCCTCATCAATAAGTGATTCTATCACATAGGGCTTGTTTTCAAACAAAATAAGTGAGTTTCTCACATCTTTTATACGGTCAAACGGATGATAAACAGTATACTCATCGGTAAGATGAACCCTCGTGCATACCTTGATACGGGAATGTGTCGTGTGTGGATGAACACCGGTCTGTAAGTATAATTCATACCTTAACGTATCCCCTCGCCATGATTACATCTGATAAGTTGAGCTTATGTGGACAACAATACTGATAATTGTTATAGGATGCTTATCTAAATGTGAACTAATTGAACAACAAGAGCGTTTTGGCATGACCGTTCACTGATATGATTCTCTTACCCTCGAAACTCGCAAAAAGAATGTCTGTAAATATTTGTTTACTGCTTTTAGTTTCTGTATCTTTGTATATATTTATTTATTGCTTTCCGTCTTTACTTTTGAAAAAATGAAAAATTCCAAAAAGATTTTAGGTGAGTTTTAATATAAACTTTATAAAAGCCAAAAAGATTTTGCTTCTAGTTTATTTTTGATTGACCGATGTTGGAACTCGAGTCTATCCTACCCAAAATCCTGATTGTAAGCCGGAAAACAATTGCACCTTCATAAACTGTCGAAGTTAACAAGTTTTGAAAGTTAAGAACTAAAATTGAACAAATTTGTTTAAACTTTCAGACTGTTGTCGGTCGGTGTTTGATTGAGATTTGATCTCGTATGTGTCACTTGTTTAATGTTAACTATATTCCAAACGGTTGTTCTCATTACGTGTTTAGCTTTCTTGTATGTGCAGATGCGACATCAGAATCAGCTAAAGGCGAAGAGAACGTGTCAGATGACAAGCCGTAAAGTGAACACACGACGTTGATACAATCAGAAGATCAAGATGATCGGGTTGCAGTTAACCACTCATCAACACCGAAAGGATCTGTAGTATTGAAGATCAAAAGATTCACAAGCATCATCCAAGGGGGAGTTTGTTGATACACTCCCTGATTGTGTCACGTGAAGACTTTGAAGATCCTTTCCGAGAAAATGAACCATCAAGAGATGGAGAACGAGATTACGAACCTCGCGAGCAGCATCCAAGGGGGAGTTTGTTGATACATATTTTGTGGATACGGCTCGGATCGGTTCGACTCGGCTACGAAGTGAAGGCCGTAGTTAAGACAACCTCCTGTCGTGACTCGGTATGCTAGTTATTTCGTAATGTTCATGTACATGTAACTGCGTGTGTGCAGTATACATGTTAGTATTGTTTAATGGGTTTGTCTGTTTGTTTGTTTGGTCCAACATGTCAAAGTCCATTGAAGAAGCCCAAGTCACAGGCCCAACTGATGGACGAAAACACCTTGTTTGGTGAAATCACTTTGTGGTGAAAACACCTTATGGTGAAAACCAAATGGGACGAAATCAGGAGTGATTTCGTCCATACCTTGATTTCGTCCATATCTTTGTGATTTCATTGAGGTGTTTTCATGGGCCACTGGTTTTCGTCACTGTGTTACTATATAAGCCCAGACAACAGACAGAAACACAAAGAAGTCTGAATAGATTTCGGAGAGAACACACACACAACAGAGAGTTTATAGGTTTATCTTGTAAACATTGCATTGTAACCGTTTCAGAGTATTAATACATTGCGTGTTAATCATTGAATCTTTGTGTCTTCCGTGTTCGTAACTTGGTTTAACTTACCCGTTTGGATTCCGCACTTTCGGGTTTGTCGGAAAACAGGGAATAGAGGTTACTCGATCCTCCGGGTGGACCTACAACGAAATCACTTGGCAACTTGGCACCGAAATCACATTTCGTCCATATTTGTTTTTGTCAAACACTGGATTTCGTCCGATTCCACTCAACGAAATCACTTGGCAACTTGGCACCGAAATCCGATTTCGTCCATATTTGTTTTTGTCAAACACTGGATTTTCGTCACATAACAGTCAACGAAAACATTTTAACTTTGTCATTGATTTCGTCACATATCTGTCAACGAAATCAATTATTTTCGTCACACATAACTTCGACGAAATCACCATTGGATTTCGTCAAACATCCTGATCTGTTGTCAATTTTATACAGAGAGCTTGCAAAACTGTTCTAACTTTGTGTTTTAAATTGTTTTACCAGGTACAGTTCTTCTAATATCAAATATGAGTAGTACAAGTCCGTGGGATTGGAGTACGGACTCACAACCAGAACAAAAACCGACTTCGATGGCCGATTATCTAAGGAGTACCATACCTCAACAACAACAAACTATTAGTGCAAGTCAATGGGCAATGGTTTCGAATCAAAATCAGAGCATTCAAAATCTTTTGCTTAGCGAGAGTGAAACGGGTAGCAACAATCGCCCACCAAAGTTGAATCATATGAACGACTTTACATCATGGAAAGGTCGTTTTCACACATACATTCAAGGGCAAAGCACCGAACTTTGGATGTGTTTCCCTACTGAATGCAGCGCTGCCCTCGAAGAAGCAGCATCAACTTCAGCGGGTTTTGCTAATATGCTTGAAGATGACAAGAAAAAATATGACTTAGAGAAAAAGGCCTTTGCTATTCTTACACAAGCGCTTCACAAGGAAATCTATCATCAATTCGGCTATTGTAAGACCACGAAACGTTTATGGGATGCATTGGTAGCGAGAGGAGAAGGAAATGCAGCTTCTAGAAAGACACGCCATGATCTATTGAAGAAAGAGTTTGAATCATTTCAGTTCTTGGAGAATGAAACTCTAAATGATATGACTTCTCGTTTTTATCATTTGGTTAGTGAAATGAGTTCTTATAATGTTCCTGTAACTCATCAGGAAATGATAGCACGGTTTGCTGATGCTCTACCTCCTAAGTGGAGTTCATTCATTGAGCTTCTAAAGCATACGGGTGTTCTGGAAGGAGCCAATGTCAGTCTATATGAATTCATTCAGAGGTTGGAGCACAAGAATGAAGAGGAAATTCGGAAAGCTAAAAGGATTGCATCTGTACCTCCTCAAAACACAGAAATGTACTTGCCTGGTTTTGGTCCTTCAGCTAGTTCTAGTTCAGTTCAGCAACCGAAGCTTCAAACGGCGTTTGTATCCAATACAAACTCTTCTCCGTTTTCACAGCAACCACAGTGGGATCAAAGTGCTTATCTTTCACAATCCATACCAAAACCTCAAACCCAACCACAGTGGGATCAAAGTGCTTATCTTTCACAATCCATACCCAAACCTCAAACCCAACCACAGTGGGATCAAAGTGCTTATCTTTCACATTCCATACCCAAGCCTCAACCCCAACCACAACAACAGCAAGCTCATTATACCAACAATCCTCCACCCACAAACCCTAACACAGTCAAAGTTGATACATCAAACCTCTCAAACGTTAGCATTGAAGTAACAAAGGAACATATGGAACTCATTAAAACAATGGTCAGTGCTTACTGCGGTTTGGTCGCAGGTCAAATTGGAAACATTAGTTTGACCAACGAAGATTATCTACAAATCAACCGTGATGAAATGGAGTTGATGGATATAAAGTGGGCTTTCACAAGTGCTGTTAGAAGGGCGAAGGACTTTATGGTTCGAACAGGAAGAAGTTCTTTGGATAGTAAACAAGATACGAAGTACGGATTTGATAAAGAAGCAGTTACATGTTTCAATTGTGGTGAAAAGGGCCACTTCAAACGTGAGTGCACCCGACCAAGCAAACAAGGCAATCAGAACCCATTCAGAAATCAGAGGAGTGCTTCAAATGTCAATGTCAATGAAAATCAAGACAATCGTGAAAGAAGGATGATAGCGGTGAACAACAATCAGAACCAGAACAAGCCTGGACCATCAAACACAAATCAAGCATTGACCGTTCAAGCTGATGAAGGGTTTAATTGGTCTTTACAACTTGGGGAGGGTGATCAAGATAAAGGAGGAAAAGCGTGCTATGCAAAGATCATAAATCATATCAAGCACGTTCACAAGGAAGAATTTTCTGAAAGTGACGACAGTTCGGGTTATACCGGGAGTTCTGATGAAGAAAGTTCTACTTCAGGCGATTATCATTCTGAATCTGATGTGAAGGAAGAAACAAGTTCTGATCTTGATGACTTGTTGAATGAAGCAGAGGAGTTGAAATGTCAGAAATCAGTTCTGATTAAGAAGGTTGCTGTAGCATCTAAAGAAATGGATAAGCTCTTTTCTGAAGACGGATCTTTTTCTTATCAGACTGCCTTTATGGCAGATGTCTCAACCTCTACGAGTCAGGTAAATTCTGAAACTCCTGCTCCTAGTGTTTGTAATGTTTGTGCTGATTTGAAGCTTGAATCTGAAAAGCTTCATAGTCATAATCAAAGTTTGGTTGTTGAAATGTCTAAGTGCAAAGAGGCGAATATGGCTCTGGTTAGAAATGAAAAGGAGTTTAAATCTGTAATTGAAACCTTAAAGAAAAGTGTTTCCGAAGTGACCAAAACTGTTTACCATAAACAAGTTAGTATTGACAATTACATCAACATTGTTGAGGAAACCAAAAAGGAATTACACATTGCCAAATGCGAGCATGATGCAATCAAGCAAAAGTTGGAGAGTTATTCTAACTCCCGATTTGTGCTCGATCACATTATTGACGTTCAACAACTGAAGGGAAACAAGAAAGGTGTTGGGTATAAGAAGTGTCCGCCTCCTTTAAGACATAATTATACCTATATGCCTGATGAAGAAGAAATGCCACGGTTTGAGCCCAGTGTGCCTCTTGATTATGAGAAAGTTACGACTGGCCTGGGGTTTAAATCGGACAATTCTTCAAAAACATCATCTGAGCAAACAGAAACTTCAACATCTACGAAACAAAGTCCTCCCATCATTGAGGACTATGAGTCGTCTGATGATGAACCAGAATCAGATTTGAGTGATCAGGATAAATCACTTGAAAAAATGAAAGGAGTAGAAGTTCCAATTGAGAATCATATTCTTTGTGATCCTCCTACTTCTGCTGTTCAACCAGTTGTCCAACACGTGATAGATCCTGTCAAGAATGACAAGAAATCTGTGTCTACCGTTAAGAGTAATAACGTGTTGTACACTTTGGTTGGTGATTCTAAAATCTATTCAGATCATGATTTCCTAATTAAGGATGTCAATCCATCTTCGATTGATCAAGTTTTTGAAAATAATACAAACAAATTTTTGGGAAAGACAATTCCAGGAGTTACTGTAACTCAATGTGACCCAATTCCAATAGCTGAAATCAAGAAACAATTTGGAAATCAAAAATCACCAACAAAGCAACAACCTATTGCTGCTAAGGGTAAACAACCAGAAAAGAGAGCTCAAAAGCCTAATGTTTCTCAATCTAAATTTGAAACAAAAGGAGCTCGTTATCAGAAGAAAAACAGTAATGTCAGATTTGTAGAATCGAAGGGTACGGATAAAATTGAGACTTTTGAAAACAAGTCAAACACCGATTTTGTACAACAAGTCACGATTTTAAAGCGTAATAGCCAAAACAATTACACTCAACATACAAACGGGTGTGATGAAAAAGTGAGTACCTCGGGTTCTACGGATTCGACATCTGTTTGTCGATCGGATTCTCCTAAGTTTGTGGAAAGGAGAACATGTTTTAAATGTGGGGAGTTTGGGCATATCATTAAGAACTGCTCAATCACTCCAAAAGATAAATTTGTTGAGAAAGCACCACCTGAAAAAGTTCACCCTCAACGTCGTCCCGTTTCACCAAAACATGATAAAAGAACTGTTAAGGAACAAGAAACGAAACAACGACGTCAAAACGTCAAAGCTGTTGAAAAGGCTTTAAAATCTGAAGTCAAAACTGTCAAAAGGGAACCAAGTTCTTCACAATTTTTAAAACCAGAAGTTTTAGAATCTGTTCATAAAATTGTATCTGGTAAAACAAATCAAACTTGGAAACCTAAGACGGGTGAAAACTCAGAGGGAGGTGTTGTGTTACAAAATCATCAAGAAATCGAGATCATCTTTCGTGATGCTCAGGGACGACCCAAGACCACTAAGGCTTGGGTCCCCATCCTCAACTGATCATTGATGATATGTGCAGGGTGTTCCAGGAGGAACTATTAATAGTCATTGGATTGTTGATAGTGGAGCATCTAGTCACATGACAGGCGACTTACGGCTTCTATATGATGTGAGAAATATTAGAGGAGGCTATGTCGCGTTTGTTGGTGACAAAGGCGGATACATCACTGGAGAGGGAATGATCTCCAATGGTGTTGTGTGTTTCGATAAGATCAATTATGTTCGTCAAATTGATCACAATCTTCTCAGTGTTTCGCAAATATGCGACAAGAAGTTCACCGTGCATTTTGATGATGCCGGTTGTTATGTGTTGAAACCTGGTTTCAAAATTCTAGATGAATGGATTCTCTTATCGGCTCCAAGAGTTAAAGATCTGTATATTCTTGATATGAGTCAAGCGATTACGACTTCTGCTCAAGTCACATGTTTTGTCTCAAAAGCCACAGAGAAGGAGTCTATTTCTTGGCACAGAAG
Organism: Helianthus tuberosus; assembly: GCA_030545235.1. NCBI lineage: Eukaryota > Viridiplantae > Streptophyta > Magnoliopsida > Asterales > Asteraceae > Helianthus > Helianthus tuberosus. Next base: position 32,142,844 of record CM060352.1, on the reverse strand, counting down.
AATGGGGCACATTCACTTAAGAAAAATGAACCATTTGGTGAAAAACAATCTTGTGAATGGCGTGCCCGTGAGAAGTTTTCATCTACAAGATATCTGTGTTTCATGCCAGAAAGGGAAACAAACGAAGAAGTCTCACCCTCTGAAGAAAATCAACACTGTTAGCATGCCTCTCGAACGTCTTCATATGGACCTCTTTGGACCTATGAGACACAAGACAACATTCGGGGATGCTTATTGTTTAGTGGTTACTGATGATTATTCTAGATTTTCTTGGGTTTCTTTTATGGCACACAAGAGTGATACTCCTGGCATCCTCAAGGATCTTCTTACAATGTTGGAAAATCTCTACACGTTGAAAGTTAAGAGGATCAGAAACGACAATGGAACTGAGTTCAAGAACCGTGTGATGGATGAGTTCTGTACTTCTAAGGGCATTCTTCATGAATACAGTTCTCGATACACTCCATAACAAAACGGTGTCTCGGAGAGGAAGAATCGGACGATAATCGAAACTGCAAGAACGATGTTGGTAGAGTCGGAGCTTCCGGTTCAGTTCTGGGCGGAGGCTGTGTCGACTGCTTGTTACACATTAAACCGAGTTCTTACAGTTAAGAGACATGGCAAGACTTGTTTCGAACTTCTACAGAAAAGGAAACCGGATCTATCTTTTCTAGAACCTTTTGGCGGTCCATGCACTATGATTGAGTCGGATGGAAAGTTTGGTGCGAAAGCTATCGAGGGTTTCTTCCTTGGATATGCTACTCCGAATTTTCATGTTTGGAATCTGGCTACCAAAAAGATTGAACTATGGAGTGAAGTAAGGGTTCAAAGGTATACAAGTCCTGTTAGGGCTCCGGGTGATCCTTGGATGTTCGACTACGATGGGCTATTCAACTCCTTTGATCTGCCAACTTTTGACGAAGATTCTGCAGCTGCTAGAATGTTATTTGATAGTGACAACGCTGCTGACTCGCCATTGGTTAGACCTGTTATTGTTAACCCACAAGGTTCAAATTCGGTTAACAACACAGTTCAAAATAAGGGATTTGAAGATTCTACTGAGTACAATGAGTCATCGGAAGATGATGAATATCTGGATGCGACTGAAGGCACTTCAGCTCCAGTTGCTCCTGTTCAGGGCACTTCTGTTGAAACTCCTCATGTGCAGGATGTTGATACTGCTGAAGGGAATGCATCCACTTCTACGCATATTCCAGGTGTGGAGTTGGTTGTTGATCTTAATATTAACAATTTGGGTGTTAATGCTCGTGTTCCTGAAAATCCTGAAATGAGGATACACGATACCCATCCTCAGCAAAATATCATAGGAGATGTCCAACAAGGGGTGCAGACGCGTAATCAGCTGAGAAACAACCAGAGTGCAGGTTTGTATTCAGCCATTAGAGAATCTGGTCTTCAAAACGATTGGTCCTTCGCGTGTTACGTTTCACAAGAAGAACCGAAATCTTGGAAAGAAGCCTTAAAGGATAATTCTTGGGTTGAAGCAATGCAAGAGGAACTACAACAGTTCCAGAAGCTGGGTGTTTGGAGACTTGTTGAAAAACCCGACAACTACAAGAAAATTGGCACCCGTTGGGTTTGCAAATGCAAAAAGGATGATCGTGGAGTGGTTATTCGCAACAAGGCGATATTGGTTGTTCAGGGCTTTCGTCAAATTGAAGGCATTGATTACAACGAGGTTTATGCACCGGTTGCACGTCTGGAGGCTATTCGGGTCTTTCTAGCTTATGCTTCTTTTAAAGGATTCAAAGTCTATCGGATGGATGTCAAAAGCGCATTCTTGCATGGTATTGTTGAAGAAGAGGTGTATGTCGAACAACCTCCAGGTTTTGAAGATCCTATCCATCCCGATCGGGTTTGGTTGCTCAACAAAGCTCTCTACGGATTACATCAAGCACCGAGGGCTTGGTATGCAACCTTATCTACTTATCTGCTGGAGAACGGTTTTCGCCGGGGCCTTATCGACTGTACTCTTTTCATCAAGGAACAAGATGGAGATCTTTTGTTGGTACAGGTATACGTTGATGATATCATTTTTGGTTCTACTAACGATACTTTGTGCAGGCAATTTGAACGTGTTATGCAGGAAAAGTTCGAAATGAGCGCAATGGGATAGATGAATTTCTTTTTGGGCCTACAAGTTCAACAAACTGAGTCTGGGATATTCATCCATCAGACTAAATATGTTGGAGACATCTTAAGCCGATTCCAGATGTCTGATGCAACGCCCATTGGTACCCCACTTCCGACTAATCACGGGATTACTCCGGACTTGAAGGGAGAAAGTGTCAACTCTTCTTATTATCGCACTATGATCGGATCTCTCATGTATCTCACAGCATCGAGGTCTGATATCATGTATCCAACGTGCCTACTTGCAAGATATCAAGCCAACCCAAAAGCATCTCATCTTGGAGCTGTTAAAAGGATTTTTCGCTATCTGAAGGGTTGCCCGGACACCGGTCTCTGGTACCCTAAGGATGATGGCTTTGACTTGGTTGCTTTTAGTGATTCAGATTTCGGCGGATGCAAAATAGACGGGAAATCCACAACGGCTGGATGTCAATTCTTAGGAAGTCGCTTAGTCACGTGGCAGTTCAAGAAGCAAACTTGTGTCGCTACATCAACTTGTGAAGCTGAATACATTGCTGCCTCAAGTTGTTTCTCTCAAGTTCTGTGGATTCAGCAACAAATGCGCGACTACGGTTTTGAATTCCTATCTACCTCTATTTTTGTTGATAATAATGCTGCTTTATCTATCACTAGAAATCCTGTCCAACACTCCAAGACCAAGCACATCGAAATTAAGTATCACTTCATACGTGATTGTTTTGACAAAAGATTAATTGATGTTGTTAAAATCCACACTGATGAACAGCGTGCTGACCTGTTTACAAAAGCGTTTGACAAATCTCGTTTTGACTATCTTTTGTTGGTCAATGGTATTAAGGTGAAACAAGAGTAAACTTCGTTCGGCTAATCGTTTTTTGTAAATATTTTCTTTAGCTTCAAAAATCCAAAAAGATTTTCAGTTTACTTATCTTTTCGCATTTTAGGGGGAGAAATTTCAGAAAATACAAAAACAGTTGGAAAAATCAAAAATCCAAAAATATGTCGTTTACTTTCTGTCTTTAAGTTTGAAAAATCAAAAATTCAAAAAAAAAATAGAAAATTGTAGGTCCACCCGGAGGATCGAGTAACCTCTATTCCCTGTTTTCCGACAAACCCGAAAGTGCGGAATCCAAACGGGTAAGTTAAACCAAGTTACGAACACGGAAGACACAAAGATTCAATGATTAACACGCAATGTATTAATACTCTGAAACGGTTACAATGCAATGTTTACAAGATAAACCTATAAACTCTCTGTTGTGTGTGTGTTCTCTCCGAAATCTATTCAGACTTCTTTGTGTTTCTGTCTGTTGTCTGGGCTTATATAGTAACACAGTGACGAAAACCAGTGGCCCATGAAAACACCTCAACGAAATCACAAAGATATGGACGAAATCAAGGTATGGACGAAATCACTCCTGATTTCGTCCCATTTGGTTTTCACCATAAGGTGTTTTCACCACAAAGTGATTTCACCAAACAAGGTGTTTTCGTCCATCAGTTGGGCCTGTGACTTGGGCTTCTTCAATGGACTTTGACATGTTGGACCAAACAAACAAACAGACAAACTCATTAAACAATACTAACATGTATACTGCACATACGCAGTTACATGTACATGAACATTACGAAATAACTAGCATACCGAGTCACGACAGGAGGTTGTCTTGACTACGGCCTTCACTTCGTAGTCGAGTCGAACCGAACCGAGCCGAGCCGTATCCACAAAATATGTATCAACATAGGGTTCTCTTATATGGTTGTCAACCGGCTATCACGTTTGACTGTTATTACCTCAAAACATTTAAGCTCGTTTGTCTTAAGCGTCTTATCTTATTGTTTCTAGTTTATAAGATAAGAGCCGAAGCCTTACCCTTCTAGTTTCTTTTCTTTTTGCTAAAGGGGATCATATGCTTGATGGCAGGGGTGGCGATGGCGGTGAGTGGCGACGGCGGTAGGTGGTGGTGGTTGGAGGTTTAACGGAGTAGAAGTAGGATTGTTGTTTCACTTGTTAATTTAATATATATATATATATATATATGACCAAAATACGAACTCTCCTCTATTACTCTGTGTTAATATATATATATATATATATATAGGGGGTGTTTGGCCTAGCTTTTATTTTTTTGGCTTATGCTTATATTTTAAAGTAGCTTATGCTTATTTTCTTTCATTTGATAAGCTATTTTTAAGTGTTTGGATTAGCTTATATTCTACAAGTTGATAATTAATAATTAATCTTTAGTTGTTTGTTAAGTTATTTTGTATTATGGGAAGGGGTATAATATCATTGTGTGTAATGATTAAAAAATCATCTTCTTCAAATAAGCTAAAAAATCATGTTCCCATAAGCTTCTTAAAATTAGCTTATATAAGCTAATAAGCATAAGCTTAAAAAGCTAAACCAAACACCCATTAGTGCTTATTTTGTAAAAATAAGATAAAAAAAGCTATAAGCTTACATAAAAAAGCTAGGCCAAACACCCCCATATAAGAATAGATATAGATATAAATTTGCACAGAGAGCTAATAACAAAATAAAAGTAGTATATGACTAAGTAGTATATGTCTGCAAACAAAAATTAATACATCACTAATACTTTCCGATATCACTAATACTTGCAAAACCAGAAACAAAATTACTACTAAATCAACTTCCGATAATAATTCCATCTAACAATAAAATACCTAAATCATAAGCCAGTCTAAAAATTAGAACAACCCTTGCCTTGGTTCAACCCCAATCACAACCACAGGTAGAACCTCAACCTCTAGATACAGACCCATGTTTATGTTGGCTGGTTGTGTTCTAGCCAAATCTCTAAAATAGTTAAACTGTATGATCGGATGCCAATGTCCATCATCATCACGCTGCCGATAGGTAAATCGTAGCGGTGTGGCATCACCATTGTGCACACTGTTGAGTAAATCACTTAGCTCTAAGAAGGTCACATTGAAATTCACGATTACAACTTCACTCGCTAGGGCACACACCACTTCCGCCCCATATTTCTTTAACGCCCCCGCAGCTACCCGAAGATTCACGTTATTATCATCAACAACTAATATTTTCCTCCCACTAATAGTTTTGATAAAGATAATTTCAGTATTTCTCCGTTTCTATCATTGATTTTGTTACCGCCCATTGCGCGTTGTATCGAAGCCGCCAACATTCACTAGGGAGTGAGATTTTCTTTAAACAGAGAAATCACGGTCAAATAGTTTACACGAAACAAGTAAAACCATCTGGTATTTCAGCTCGACTTCTGCGATTTTACAAGCTCGACTTCAGCGATTTTACAGACAAAATATGAATTAAAAAATTATAGAAATATTAAAACAAGTAAAAGGAAAAGTCTGAATCAGAAAATGGAAGACCGTAAGGATTGCTTGAACAACTGGCTTATGAAGTTCATCTTGTGTTACCGAGCGTTGTTGGAGGCGTTGTTATGCCACGTCAGTCAACTTTTGACCGCCGTAAAAGCAGCGTGACAATGGAGTCCGGCGCCGTTAAGCTCGGCCGACTGCTACGATAGATCTGAAAGGAAGAAGAAGAATTTCGTGTGTTGACTGTTGAGTTTTAGGGCAAGTTAATCATAAGCTTTTAACTTGATGGGCTGGGCCATCATCTTGTGGACTAATTTTACTGGCTATACCTTATTGTATTGAATATAGTTACAACTAGTATTAAGCCCCTGCGTTGCAGCGGTTGTCGTAAAATTGTGTTAAGTAGTACCAATGCTATACCACTATCAGCGATCACCAACATCAGAAAACCTCGTAAAAACAAAATAAATAAAAACGAAAAAAATAAAGCCGAGGGACAAGTAGACGTAAAATCTTTGAATCACGCACGATCGTTGCAGAGAAGTTAAACCGAAACTTAAAACATAGAAAAAATAACTAAGTTAATCCAGGACCCGCGCGTTGGGACGAACTTGTCAAATGGTGAAATATTGATGTGTTGCGACGGGTAAAACGGGAAAAAATACACGAAAAAATATTGAACCCTACATGCACGTTGCAGTGCGTTAACTCACAAAATTTAAAACGAAACGAAAAACTTGGGAATGATGAAAAGTATGGTGAACCAAAATTGAACAATAAAAAGAGTTGCAGTTAAATTGCAAAAGATGAAAAGTTTTAGGTTAAAGTAAAAAACAAAGGGTCTAAATTGCAAAAAAGTAAAAGTTTTGGGTTAGAAATGAAAAAAGAAAAAAAAAACCATATACATGAGATACAACACCATAAATTACAAAAAAAAATTAAAATTTTTATTTTTGTAAAACTTGAATAAACTATTATATTAATAGAGTAAACTCTAGTTAATGGTTAAATATTTATTTATTATCTGTATAATACATGATATGATTTCAAATTATTTATTATTCTTTGATTAGTTTAATATTTATGAATTAATTATTTTCACATTAGTTTAAGAGATATTAATAATTTATTAGATATTAGATTTAGATATTTATGATATTATTAATTATTAATTGAATTTATTAATATCAAAATAAAGATAAGAATAAAGATAAAGATAAGTGATATTATATATTGGTTACTAGGTTAGAACCCCGTGTATTACACGAGTTGATTAAATATATTTTTATATAATAAAAAAGTTACATCTTTAATTACCCGTGTATAACATGAGTTGAATAGGCACATGTACTACACGGCTTAAATAAATATAATGTAATCAGTTAACACACAGTCGTCAAAATACGTTTTTTGTAAAAAGAACTTTGATATACTATTTACATATTAGAGCATTTTACTTTGTTTTTTTATTTTTCTATTATTAGGTTATAAACTTGTATATTACAAAAGTCCATTAAATCCACTTATTTCTTTATTCTCCATTCATGACTCATTGCTTTGTACCTAAATATTAGTTTTTATTCTTCCCTACTTAATACATGTCTCAATCAAGTAATCAAAACTAAAGAGGAAAACAATTACAAAAAATGATATGCACTTTTCAATTTGAATTCACATACAAAACTAACATGAGGCTATCAACCTGCAAATATGGCTTGTTTGGCATTTAGTCAGCGAAATGCGGGCTGGATCTCTCCTCTGAGTGGATGTTGATAGCTCGAAATGAAAAGGGGCTTGCTCCATGTGAATGGCCCCATAAATTTAAGAGATCAAATTGTGTTTGGACTACATCTCCGGTGAAAACAGAGGCAATTTTACTTGGGTTTCAGGCAGTTTTGCGTTTGCACCACATCCCCATTCCATTTTGCGAGTCAGTTGATGTCGGTCATCAAACGATAGTGGGATCCTCACATGTTAGGCATGTGAGGGAAATAAACTGAGATAATTAACTTGATTAGTCATAAAGGATTAAACCAGCAACAAAAATAAACTTAAAGGATGTTTTTAGCAAGTTTTAAACATTAAGGCTGGAACCTGCAAGTTTGAGGAAACATAAAGGACGTTTTGTGCAATTTTACTCACAAAATAATAAACTAAAGATAAGTATAAAGATTATATTAGAAGATAAATATAAATATAGAGATATAGTTATAGATAAACGTCGACTTAAAATATGGGATAACTTGATAAATTATTTTAAAACTTGTAATTTTGAAGATAAAAATAAATATAAATATATGGCAAGAAAACTAAAAAATAGATGTCTATTGTATCGACACGTGTCCATCAATTAGTTTCTTTTATTATATTATATTATATTATATTATATTATATTATATTATATTATATTATATTATATTATATTATATTTTAAGACGGATTGGTTTATCTCGGGAAGATGGGGACGCCACACGGGTATCGAAAGATAACCCCGTGAGGCTTCACCTAAGGCCCGGTGGCGTATGATAAGTCAAATTTGGTCTTCTGAGATAAAGTTATCTTGGTCGAAGTTCAAATTGAAATCACATATAATGAACTGAGCATATCTATTATCCAAAACTTATACAAAATCTCAAATACATAATTTAATTCGTCCAGTTATAGTGTGGGATTCACTTATCTCAATTAAAAGTATTATGTGGTCCTTTCAATTATAAGTATTATGTGGTCCTTTCAATTATGTAATTTCTTACCAAATTTGAATTAGAAGTGAAAAATCAAATTAATCAAAGGGGTTAAAATACCAAAGATTGAAACTTTAGAGTTAAAAAAGAAATCAAATTCAGATTATGAAAACAAAAGAGATAAATAGATTTAGTTAAATTGATGTTTAATATTATTATTATTATTTAATAAAAGAGATAAATAAAAAAATAAAGGTGAGAAATTATCAGAGAATGACATGTGTCCAAAAAGGATTTTTGTTTATTTTGGTCTTCTGAGATAAAGTTATCTTGGTCGAAGTTCAAATTGAAATCACATATAATGAACTGAGCATATCTATTATCCAAAACTTATACAAAATCTCAAATACATAATTTAATTCGTCCAGTTATAGTGTGGGATTCACTTATCTCAATTAAAAGTATTATGTGGTCCTTTCAATCATGTAATTTCTTACCAAAATTGAATTAGAAGTGAAAAATCAAATTAATTAAAGGGGTTAAAATATCAAAGATTGAAACTTTAGAGTTAAAAAAGAAATCAAATTCAGATTATGAAAACAAAAGAGATAAATAGATTTAGTTAAATTGATGTTTAATATTATTATTATTATTTAATAAAAGAGATAAATAAAAAAATAAAGGTGAGAAATTACCAGAGAATGACATGTGTCCAAAAAGGATTTTTGTTTATTAGTATAGAAAGATTAATACCCATGGCATTATAGCCTAGTGGTATCTTGGTGGTGGGATAAGGCTTATGACCATTAGGTCATGGGTTCAATTCCCACAAAGGGGGTTTTTCCAGATTTATTGGGTTTCCTCCTGAATTGGTGTATAGGCATTATTGCCTAGTGGAGATGGATATGATCGGGTGGTTCTGCTGGTGGCACGATGATACTCCAGTGGTCCGTTAGTGATCCTAATTTGCCGTTCAAAAAAAAAAAGTATAGAAAGATTAATATTAAAAGAAATATATTAAATAAATATAAATAAAATTTATGAAGTTAAAGGAGAGAATGCCATGTGGCATTATTATTTGTATCTTTTAATAATATTTAGATTAGATTGTATGTATTTTACATCTACAGTAATTTCATGTGCGTTTTTTTAGTGTTTTAGTGTTTGTTTTTTTTTTTTTTACTTTCATATTTTAACATTTAGTATTTCGTTTACAATTTTATACCTAAAAGTAGATAAAACCCAAAATCAGAGTTTAAGTCCTCTTCTTACCATGTTCATTATTCTCACCAAATACATGTAGTCATGGCCCCTGGAATAATTACATTTGCCAGTCAACACCCCCCTACATAAATCCCATTTTTGGTTTGATAAGTAAGACTATTCACATCTGTGTTTTCTTTAAAATATTGTTGCATAAAAATCAACCATTTATTAAAAAAAACTAAAGAAAACAAAAGAAGCACAGATACCAAACCTCTTCATAAAATTCTTCCTCAAGTTCTTCCGGTGATTAATTAGAAGGCTCAGTTCCATATATAGAACTAAGCTCTTCATAGCTTGAAGAGATTATATAATGCCTTCGATGCGGAGGGATTGAAGCAAGCGCACGAGTTATAGTTGTTGCAGCTGCAGCCCGCTCCGGGACCTGTAACATAATTATAACACATATTTTAGTGATAATCTGCATTATCTTCACTTGAGTAAATACATTTGATCAACTACAATTGTTATTGATTTTAAATACAAATCAAAACCGTGTTTATATAGCCTTTGAGCACTATGTAATATTTCTCCTTTGTGGAGCTTAGCTTAAAGAAGAGATTGTTAAAAGTTAAAACCACAACATACACCATTCCTGTTATAAGCTACCAATGCCCAATCCCCTTGCCTCCAAAATACCAATTAAATACCGAACAAAACCTAATTACACCACGATGAAGCTTTACACAATCTATCTGAGTCACCGAGTTGCATATCAGAGCGTGTGTAACTTTAATCTAACAACTCACTAACAAAAATCATATACTTAAGTTACATACTAAACCTAAAAGTTAAACATGCGTACATTTTCACTGATAATCATCATGAACTGTTATTACACTGAGCTAATTAGATCAAAACAGAATCAATTAACATAACAATATGATTAAGTTACCTTAGGACGATCGGAATTCGACGGAAAAAAAACCGAGAGATCTGGCGGAACAGACTGAGCAGATAAGCTTCTCACCGACCATCGAAAAATCCATACCGTTGTCGTCTTCGTCGCCGCCGGTCGGTCCGCCATCTTTGTTCCTCCAACATTAATCGTCGACACTCCTCAAAACCCTAGAAGCATCTGTCATCGGCCGGATACCACCACCGTCGTCAATCTCAGTCTCTCTCTCTCTCTCTCTCTGGATACTGAGAAAAAGAACGTGTGTTTGTGGATTAGGTTTAGAAGAATGAAAAAAAAGTATGGGTGACACGTGTTTGAGAACGATGATGAGGCTAACACCTCCAAATAGTCCAATCAGACCACAACAACACTATATTCACAAAAAAAGTATGGGTGACACGTGTTTGAGAACGATGATGAGGCTAACACCTCCAAATAGTCCAATCAGACCACAACAACACTATATTCACTATTCATTTGGTTTCTCTATTATCAGATATAGATTTTTACATGCTTATATTTATATTAGGTTATCATCTGATAATTTTTCGGGCTAGAAAAATTTAATTTACAATAAACAAAAGTACATAAATAGCACTTTGAACCTCTAAAGTATTCTCTTTCTCTTCTCTATCACAAATTTTTAGTTCGGTTTCATAAGTATCGCAACTTTGCTTCCATATGTATTCAAAGTTTCCAGGTAAAGCTAATTCCCTTTTAATTCATAATGAGATCTCTGTATAAGAATGTTTTCGAAACCCATACGCTTAAGAAGATAGCCATGGTGGATGAATAGCCAAAGGAGCCTATTGCCCATATTTTTTTTTGGATCACACCAATTGTTTAATTCAACAACATATTTCCCCTCATCATCTGAAGTAAAATAACTATATATGAACTCAAACTTTATCATAATCACAAAATTATAAAACTAAGATGTTAAATGAGCATCACATGTAAAAGAACTTGTAGAAATTCCAGTTGTTAAACTAAACTACATTTTTAAGTTATGATAAGCCATACCTTTGAAATCATTTTAATATAAAAAGGAGTTAGTCGAATATTCTCAATATGCAAATTTGACTGACAGTATTTATTAGGATGTTGAAAGCAATTGCATTTATATTCTTTACATTCCTATTACCTATGAACCCGGGAACCTTCCGGGCAGGAAAAATTAATTTATATTAATCAAATTGTGTCGTTAATAAAATAAAAAGACATATTTTCAGACGTTTTAAGTGTTTGAATAAATAAATTAAATTTGTGTGTCGACTATGCGGTACTAACGGCGGATCCAAGATTTTAATCATTGTGGAGACGATCAAGGCTTTTTCCGTAAACTAACACTTTTTCCCCATCGGGTTTCTCTCTCCTTTTCTTTACAGGCGGGTGCACCTCTGTGCGATACGGTACCGGTTAAGTCAAACCACTTATGAAGAAATAGATTGAAATTGCTTCCTACCATAATCCCGAAGATATAAAGGCACTTCGGTTTTTCACCTTTTTTTAACCAAAACCCGATTACCAAACTTGACCCAACGCTACCTGAACCAAGTGAGAAGGAACTCGAGGAACCCGAACCCAAATATTATATGTACCTGAACCCGAATACCCATCTTCAATTTGGTAATCAAATCTTTCTTGAAAAGAAAGATTCCGAGGAACCTGGACCCAATTATCATCAATACCCGAAACCGAATACCCATCTTTAGTTTGGTAATCAAATCTTGTTGCTTGAATTAGGGGTGTTCATGAGCCGAACCGAACCGAACAGAGTTCTGCTCGTGCTCGGTTCGGTTTGAAACCGAGCCGCTCGGTTCGGTTCGGATTTAGGAAATCGAGCGGAAATCTTATGCTCGTGCTCGGTTTAGAACCGAGCCGCTCGGTTCAGTTCGCTTTTGCTCAGTTTTATTTAGCATTCCTACGCAGCCATTCATTCACCAAAATTCACCAACTTATATGTCTCTCACACACTTTAACAATTTAACAAAATACAAACATAAAAAGTCCCACAAAAATAAACACAAAATGTCATCCAAATGTTTAATGTTTAAGAGCATCTAAAATGCAAAATTACTTCCAAAACACGCGTTGAACTGAAGATATGAAGACGTGATGATTCTAGGGGCTGGATATGCTACATGTTTATTATATTTAATAAATATAATATATATATTTAAAAAATATAATATATATATATATAATAAATTTGATCGAAACCGAACGAGCGACGAGCGAGCGTACCTATGCTCGGTTCGTTTTTAAACCGAACCGAGCTGCTCGGCTCGGTTTTAACCGAGCAAGGAATCGAACGAGCAAATTTCCGAGCTTTTTCGAACGATCGTCGAACGATCTTCGAGCGCCGAGCAGTTTGGACACCCCTAGCTTGAATTCTAGTTTACCCGAATAACCAAAAAACCACTAAAAAACCCTATAAATTATTTAATCTATATCATATATGGTTCAGTTGTGAAACTTCTTATAGGAAGTTGGCATTAACAATAATAAACAATTCTCACATAATAAAATGCTCATTATTTAGTGCTAGCTTCTTATCTAAAAGCAGGGGCGGACCTACATAGTGGGCAGGGTGGGCGGCCGTATCCCTTGAAAAAAAATTTAGTGTATATTTTAGGCAAAAAACCCGACCGCACCCCTTAAAAATATGGTTGAACACCTCATCCGCACCCCAGCAAATAATTTCTGAGTCCGCCACTGTCTAAAAGCCTATGCATACAAATCTATGATCCATTTCTGGATTGAGGGGGTGTTTGGCTAAGCTTTTTCACTTCTCCTTCTCAGAAGGACTTCTCCTTCTCAAGAAGTCACAATTTGTGACTTCTCCTTTTCTCCTTCTCAAGACAAAAAACCACCTTGAAAAGTCCTTTTTATGCTTGTGTTTGGCTAAGCTTTCTCATCTTCCTAACTTCTCAACAATGTTTGGCTAAGCTTCTCCTTCTCAAAAAGGACTTTTAGCTCCATATAACTGAATAAGTCATTTTGAGAAGGAATCCCATACACCCCCTGAATATGGTGACTGGTGACATACATACAAATTACATAATGGTATAACGAAAAACTGGTAACATAATTTCTACAAAGATAAAAGTAGAAATTAAAGTCTTAGTAGCCTATATATACTTTTACACTATAAAAGATACTCCTTTCATGTGAAACATATATATCAGACCTTCTACACGTCCTCTTCTCTCCGACCACTACGGGTACCTCAACACCTTCTCTCTTTTACTCCATCTCTCCTCTACTTGGGAGGCCAAAGATTAAAATGAAAAAAGTAACCTTATAGGTGAAGTCCTAAGCACCGAAAGTTACAGAATTTGGGAATCTCGCTGGAATTGATTCTGGATTACCATAAGGCCGGTATTAAAAAATTATGTTAAAAATATAAGGTTTTAAAAAGCAAATGATTTTAGTAAACAAAACGTTTAAAAAATGAATAAATTTCAAACAAACAAACAAACAAACAATCCAAAAATAGAGGATTTTGAAAAGAATAAACGATTCAAATAATGCTTTAAAAATAAAAGTAACACTTTACATAAATGGTTCTAAAAGGAACGCTTTAAAAATAAACGGTTTTAAAAATGAACAACTTAAAAAAATGAATTATTAAAAAAGAGTTTAAAAAACGAATTCTCCAATCTTTTTCTTTAATAAAAAGCGAAGGACTTAAAGAATGATTTTAAAAACAAACATTTAAAAAGAAACGATTTTAAAAATGATAGACGTTTTAAAAGGTTAAAAAACAAAGGTTTTTAAATACGACCTTTATAAAAAACAAGTTGTTAAAGAAATATGTATTTATTTGTATATTTAAAACGTACTTTGTTAAATAATAGCCGTGAGATAAAGAAATAAAAAAAATAATTACACAAATAAATGTATTAAAAAAACTTTATAACTTACATAAAAAGCCCCTAACTTACCACATCCACCGTCCACCTAACTTTATAACTTACATCCCCTAACTTTATAATTTACATAAAAAGCCCCTAACTTATAAAAGGACCAATAAGACCGGCCTTTATTTAAACTTACCACATCCACCATCCACCTAATTAACTCTCATTTTTTATATATCTAAAATAATCAAACACTCTAAAAACTTATATTTAAATCACAATAAATCAATAATTTTTTTTTACCGTCAAATTTCTTGTGTTAAGTCACCGGCGGTTTCATTGGTGACTCACCGCACTCCCAAAATTAGAGAGCATCATTGTCTTACTACGGCTAAATTATGTTGTCTTAGCTGGACCCACGCTGGCTTCAGAGTTTGGCTTGGGCGTTCCCCTAAGAAACCATACCGCCGATTGTCACTTGACAGAAGTTGTGCCACCACAAGAGTTGAACGCTCTCTGACGTAACTAGGGGTGTAAACGAGCTGAGCTGAACCCGAGCTCGACCAGGCTCGAGCTCGGCTCGTTAGGTTTTTATGAAGCTCGAGCTCGAGCTCGGCTCGGTTCGAGCCTACTTCTTTGAGCTCGAGCTCGGCTCGCGAGTAAAACCGAAAGCTCGAGCTCGGCTCGAACTATTTTGAGAACAACCTTAAACGAGCTAAAAGCTCGGCTCGAGCTCACTTCAACATTGCTTAAACGAGCCAAAGCTCGGCTCTAGCTCGGCTTATCAATGTTATCATCATTATTAATATATTATATATATAAAAATTAAAATTTTGTATGGGCTCGTTTAGGCTCGCGAGCTTAAACAAGCTTTGCATTTCAGGCTCGAGCTCGGGCTCGATAACAAAACGAGCTCTATTTCAGGCTCGAGCTCGGGCTCGGGCTCGTTAAGGCTCGGCTCGTTCGAGCTTTTAACCGAGCCGGTCACGAGTAGCTCTCGAGCCTCTAAGCTTGATTACACCCCTAGACGTAACACACGGTGGGACGAAAACCCAGATGGGCTCATGATAGAACCTGACACCTCTAAAAAAAGCTAGACTCTATCTATCATTGTCTAATCTACCAAAATAACACAAATGGAGATAAAACTTGGCTCTAAATGAATAAGAATGATTAATCTAAAAGTTACAAACAAGTGAAATTACAGGGACCAAAACAAAAAAAATACTCAACTTCCTCTCAAACCCAAACAAACAGTCATCCGCCATTTTCACACAGGAGCCGAGCTCGCTCTCAACAGCTATGAAAAACCCTCATCAATGGCGGTTCTAACCTCCGCTACTCAGATCTCACTCCTTTTTATCTAAAAATTTCCGTTTCTAACATGCGCTCAAAAGACAGAATTTCATACTTCTACGACGGTAGTAACTCTCTCCGCTTCCACTTTCACACACAATTACCGATCCTAGTTCACTTATTCTATATTTACATGTCTATTATTGTAGCTTAATTTAGTTGTGTTTGTGTAATAATAATCTCGAATCCTAGAAGTACCTTGTGTAGTAGTGTTAATTTAGTTGTATGTTTTAATAGGAAAAATGAATGAAGTAGATTATATTTATTGTTAGTATAATAAATTATGTAATTATTTTGTTAACAAATGGTTCTTGAAATTCAGAAATGATTTGGAGTAATGGACTTTTGTATCAGACTATATTATAATTTTTAGGGTTTATTGGTATGAGCATACGGCCCGGTTTACGTTTCTAGGGTTTTTATGATCAATATCATTCAGTCTTTCATAATCTATCATGTTGCAGGGGATGTTGGTAATGTTTACTTTGGACCGAATCATCCAATGAAGCCGCATAGGTTATGTATGACTCATCATTTGGTGCTTTCCTATGATCTTCACAAGAAGATGGAAATTTATGTTAGTTTTTTTTATATGGTTCTTGGTCATGAGGTTGATATGTTGTCTTGATAATATGAAACATGTGGTGATTGAATACAGAGGCCGCATAAGGCGTATCCGGTTGAGCTAGCACAATTTCACTCGGCTGATTATGTGGAGTTCTTGCAGCGGATAAATCCGGACACACAACATTTGTTTCCAGAAGAAATGGCAAAGTGTAAGAAATTTATAACACCCGATTTAAAGGGTATTTAGCGTTTTTATACCATTGAGTTTTATCTAAAACTTGTTTGATATCTAGTTAAGCTTGGAGAAGATTGCCCCGTCTTTGATGATATGTTCGAATTTTGCCAAATATACGCTGGAGGAACAATCGGTAAGCTTCATCTTAAACAATATTTTAGTTGAAAGGTTTAACGCATACATTGTATCATTGCTTGCTAGCAGATGCTGCACGCAGATTAAACAATCAGCTTTGTGACATTGCGATAAATTGGGCCGGGGGGCTACACCATGCTAAAAAGTGCGAGGCATCCGGATTTTGTTATATCAACGATTTGGTTTTGGGAATTTTGGAGCTTCTTAAGTATCATGCACGAGTTCTGTATATTGATATAGACGTTCATCATGGTGATGGTGTAGAAGAAGCCTTTTACTTCACTGACAGGTAGCATCATGCCATCATTCTTCTATTCTCTAATTCCACTTTTGTTTATACAAATTTTGACCTTATGATGCTTTGACTTTTCAGGGTGATGACAGTTAGTTTTCACAAGTATGGAAATCTGTTCTTTCCTGGATCAGGTGATGTTAAGGTATTACACACTCTATTCATCCGTATGCTTACTATCGTATGCCTCTTTATTTATTTGTATTGTATTGTTTATATATTCTTTCTTTTTTTTTTCCTGAATTTGTACCGAGATCATTAGAGGTCCATTTGTTTATACCATTCCTCTTGTTAGGGGTGCAAACGAGCCGAGCCGAGCCGAGCTCTAGTACGATTAACTTATGAGAGCTCGAGCTTAAGCTCGGTTCGGTTCGAGCTTTGTTTTCAAAGCTCGAGCTCGTTGGTAGTTTTTCAAGCTCGAGCCTCGAGCTTGGCTCGTTATTAATTAATATATTAAATAAAAATAATATAAATAATAGACTTGTTTAAGCTCGCGAGCTCGATAAGTGAAGCTCGTGATCGGGCTCATTTACTAAACAAGTCTTTTTTTAGGTTTGGGCTCGGCTCGTTTACTAGACAACTTTAAGTAAGGGGTAAATGTTACTGAATATTAATACAAAGTAATATTACACTAAGGCTCTATGAGCCTGACAAGTTTCACATGACAGGCTCAAGCTCGGGCTCGATAAATAAACGAGCTTTGTTTTAGGCTCAAGCTCGGCTTGGGCTAGATAAGGCTCGGCTTGTTTCTAGTTTTTTCTCGAGCCGATCTCGAGCAGCTCGACTCG
Source organism: Helianthus tuberosus (assembly GCA_030545235.1). Lineage (NCBI taxonomy): Eukaryota > Viridiplantae > Streptophyta > Magnoliopsida > Asterales > Asteraceae > Helianthus > Helianthus tuberosus. Next base: position 32,125,297 of record CM060352.1, on the reverse strand, counting down.
TTTGCACCCCTACTCTTGATTCAACATAATTTTGTAGGAAATTGGGGAACAAGAAGGTAAATTCTACGCAATTAATATCCCGTTAAAGGATGGCATAGATGACACCAGCTTTACTCGTTTGTTTAAAACCGTAAGTTTCAAAATTAGGTTTCTTTTTTGCCTTCCAATATATCGATAGTGCGCTGCTGGATTTCATTTTTTTTCATATTTTGTAGATAATTTCGAAAGTTGTTGAAACTTATCAACCGGGTGTGATAGTTCTCCAGTGTGGAGCCGATTCACTTGCTGGGGACCGCTTGGGCTGCTTCAATCTCTCTATAGATGGTACTAATCTTATTGTAATCAGTATATTAATTGTCTTATACTATTTGTAAATGATAGATGTATTGGCTAATGTTGGAAACTTGGAATACTTGTTTTCTGTTACTTTTGACTTATTACAGGACATGCTGAATGTGTTAGGTTCGTTAAAAAATTTGGCTTGCCCCTTTTGGTAGGTTTATTTTTAATATACTTGAATTGAATCTTCTTTGTGATGTATCTCACCGCATCCAGGTTGGTTGGTGTAAGTGGAGAGCAGCCACTGGGATATTGTGCGACAGGAGGTTCCCGACAAAATTGAAGGGAAAATTCTATAGGATAGCAGTTCGACCGGCTATGTTATACGGGACAGAGTGTTGGGCCATCAAGAAAACTCAAGCGCGCAAGATGGAGGTAGCGGAGATGAGAATGTTGAGGTGGATGTGTGGCCACACGAGGTTAGACCGAATAAGAAGTGAGGTTTATAGGGATTGGTTAGGAGTAGCTAGTATATCAGACAAGTTAAAAGAGGGGAGATTGAGATGGTTTGGGCATGTGAAGAGGAGGCAGTTAACAGAACCAGTTAGAGCAGTGGAAACCATAACAGTGGAAGGAAGAAGGTGTAGAGGCAGGCCCAAGTTGACTTGGGATGAAAGACTTAGGAAGGATTTGGTAGAGTTGCACCTCTCTGAGGACATGGTTCAGGATAGGAGTTCGTGGAGACGTAGGATTAAGGTTAAGGACTTATAGGTGAGAGTATAGACGTGCCCTAGCTTTGCTTTGGGAAGGGGGGTTACTTTTCTTTTACACTTTAGGTAGGATGACATATGATGATTTTCTTGTATCTATGCCTATGTGTGCATGCTAATGATCTATCTGACTACTGCTACGCTATTTACTTATCTATCTTTCATATATCTTCCTGTTGGTTGTTTTGGAGCCGGGGGTCTCTCAGGAAGCAGCCTCTCTATTCGTAGGATAGAGGAAAGGTTTGCCTACATCCCACCTCCCCCAGACCCTACGAATAGTTCTGCTATTTGTGGGATATACTGGGTATGGTTGTTGTTGTTGTTGTTGAATCTTCTTTGTATTGTTATATGTTGTATATGTAGACGCTAATATGTAGGGTTATGATGCAGGTAACTGGAGGTGGAGGATATACGAAAGAAAATGTTGCTCGGTGTTGGACTGTTGAAACGGGAGTTCTTTTAGACACTGAGCTTCCTAATGGTATTTATTTTAATTGTTTCAACTTGTATAGCTCTGCAAAATTACTTGCTTGATTAAGAAAGATTAAAAGATTTTTGGAACTAAAATATTTGCATTATAAATGTGTGATTGATGCAGAGATCCCAGATAATGAATATATCAAGTATTTTGCTCCTGAGTGTTCATTAAGGATTCCAACTGCTCATATTGTATGTCATCTCTTCTTTATTTTTTATTATTATTTTTATTTTGTTATGTCGTCTTGGTTTTAGCGAGAGTTTGGGTTATGTTTGATCTCCAACGGGTTGATGGGACAGATAAAAAGTTCAGTTGACAAGGAAACGGGTCAAATGTGGGTTCAATGGGTTCCTGAGTCGCTCAAAGTGTGTTTCTAGTGCACTGTATGCAAAAAAAAATAGAATAATGTTGTAATAGTGTAGTTTTGTATTCACATATATAACACAATAACACATCAACTATTATAGAAAACTAAAAAATATATTTGACAGAATGGATTTCTGGTCAACTCGACTCTACACATGCCCAAAATACCCGTTTTGACACATAACCTGATTTTGCACCGATCTCATACTGGTAATACTCATGAATCATAACTATTTTTTTGTTGGCTGGACAGGAAAATTTCAATAGCAAGTCATATCTAGGCACTATAAAGATGCAAGTTCTAGAAAATCTTCGTTGCATTCAACATGCCCCAAGTGTACAGATGCAAGAGGTAATTAAGAAGTTATAAAAACAAACTCAAGTAGTGAAATAATTTAGTTGTACTTTTTACTTGATTCTTTTTTATCAAAAGGGTATATTGTTGACTAAACAATACCTTATTTTTAATTGCAGGTTCCACCTGATTTCTATATTCCTGATTTTGATGAAGACGAGAAGAACCCTGATGAACGTATAGATCGTAAGTACACAAAACCCCTAAAACAGCAAAACTTGTGTTTATTATTAGAGTAGTTGATATGGGTTGTGTGCAATAATAGTCTCATCTATATAAAATAATTATTGTGTTAAATAAAGTTACAAAAATTACATTGGTGCAATAATGATCTAATTTTTTGTTAATATAACGGTTTTATGGAGTTCTATACATTTTGGATGCAATTTAGGTGACCCCCAACCTGTTTTTGTCCATGCCAAGTTTTCTAAGTTCATCGATTAAGTCAAACCCGTTGTTGACCCGTAATTGTTGGAGATTTATTTAGTTCTTATAGTTACTTTTCTCTCCAACAGAACACACACAAGACAAACATATTCAACGTGATGATGAGTACTATGAAGGAGACAACGACAACGATCATCACATGGATGATGTTTAGAAACTCGGATTGACATATGCGTCTTGTTTTAAGGTAGATATTAGAAAATTAGGGTTCATTTGAAGCGGTCGAATTACAAAGAAGCGAACGGCACAAAATCTGGGTCGTGAGTTTTAGATTAGGAAGTCTACAACAAATGTGGGTTTCATGTCCAAGTAACTGTAAAGTGTCAAGGATATGGTTGATAGAAGTGTTTTTTGTTCTTTTTGTTTTGTTAGAAAATATTAACTTATGTAAAAGGGCTTTTAATGTATGTTTTAGAGGTATGCCTTTTTGTGGTACCTCTCTAATTCTATCAATCTAATGGCAATTCAGATAAATGCTATTTGAAGTTGAATACCAAGTTAAATTGAATTTAAGTTTATTTTTGTTTTTATGGTGATATGCACATAACACATAGAAGAGGTAATTATTTGTACAATGTAGTAATAGGTATCAAGTTCAATATTATTCCTATAATGATTGCAAAAGTGATTACAAGTACAATGAAGCTACCAATGTAGCAATTGCATATTAACAATGTTTTAAGTGTTTGATTTAACAATCATATTCCATAGGTACTATTTATTTATACAACCTCAAAAGATAATAAAAATTTGCAGTCTATGAACTACTGTTTTCAGCCAAAATGCTTTCCAAAAGTGATTCACAGGCGTCCTCAAGCAAATCCAACACCTGCCAGAACAAAACCAACAGTCAAATCTTGCACTCGAGAATTCGTGCAATAGGATCTAGGGTGTAAACGAGTTGTCAAATATCATGTTGAGCTTAAATGAGCTCAAGTCTAAAAATAAGCATGTTTAATAAACAATCCCATGCTTAAACGAGCCTATATGTATATAACTATATCTATCCGCCGTAATGTTACTTAATATGATGGATATATAATATATTACATAAAGAAGTAATTATATATGTATGTTGTATACTTGTCTAGAAATGAAGATACGATGAACGAGCCGAGTTTGAGCTTGCAACATTTCTCACAACCCGAGCTCGAGCTTTGAATATAGTGCTCGAAACAAGCGGAGCCTGAGCTCGGCTCAACTAGTTTACAACCCTATATATGAAAATGGAGGCTTGTTCATCAATTGGCTCATATTTTGGAATCGCTAGTGTATGGCAACTACAGAGACTAACTATTTTTGTGGGTCCTGTTTATATCGTTTATGAAGGATAAAGAATGTTGGGATTTTAATCTCATGAAATTTTTTTACTGGTTTTAGGACAAGCAAGACTTATGACTTTCATGGTGTTTAGGATCTTTCGTCAAAAGTGTATATCCGCTTATTGCATTATTGATACAGCAATAAATAACTTTAAGGGTGTTCGGGATTCCTTATACAAACTGCTTATGTGATTATTTGTAAACCGAAGTTGTTTTGAATAAGCAGTTCTAATAAGCAATCCCAAACGCTGTGTGCCTAGTAATTTCTTTGCAAATGCATGTTTGAATTGAAAACATCAATTAGAGGTGCAATTAAAATGATTAGGTCCCAAAAAAACAGCAACAAAATGATCAAGGCGTTATGTAAATTGTAAAATGTCTAAAATACCCTTCAAAAATTAACTTTATCAACGACCTTCAAACAATATAGAGCAAACACATAATGTTATGTAGCCCAAAAATGTATCAAAAATCGGAAACTTGGCAACTAATATAGGTAAGCTAAAGATAACAACATATAAATTTAGCGGTTCAAAAGAAAAAAACATATAAAACGTATCGACTCTAGTTTGGGTCCGCAAGATGTTATTTTTGCCATTATTGAAGGGCAATCAAGACAATTAACCGATAATTAAATACATAGTATACACTATATTCCTTACATAGACGTAAAATGGTCAAATAAATTAATTTAAAATAATTACTCAAGTACTTTTTATTAGTTTTATCGTTGGGCTTCAAGTTCTCAAGAATCTTAGAATTGTGGAACCCACAAAACAAAAGAACGTATACGAATGTGATTAAACGTAGATAAAACAATTCAAGGAAAAGGTTACCTTCTCAAACCCTTGTTGACCACCATAGTACGGATCGGGGACTTCGGTTTCATCATGTTTTTTGCAGTAAGAGCACATCAACTTAACCTGCATACACATATTCAAAATCCAATTATATAAATAAAAGATTTGAAAATGCATCCGATGAATATTTTTTTCGATCTTTTACATACCTTATTGGCTCCATCAGCTGGTAAGGTCTCCCTAAACCTCCATCTCTCGAAAGCTGCAAGTATATCCTCTGCAATCCACACGAAAATTAAAGTTTTCGTTAATTATGTTTTTGACCTCTTTGTGACTAGAAAACGCGCACAAAATCCCTTCCAGGGCATGTTGATACGCATTTTCGAAGTGATTATTGCAATTTCAAGAATCTGAATAATATAATAAGAAGATTAAATCTAAGGGTAGTCAGGTAATCACACATTTATCCCCAAATTTGATTAGTTTACTTTATCCCCAAACAATCAGAACATATTTATAATACTGAAGTCGAACGAACATCTTTATGCAATTTATATTATACAAATCTCACCTCTGTTTTGCTTATCCATGGCAAGAATGATATCAAATTCTTTAAAATCCGAAGGCCTTATTGGCCTTGATATCGACGTGATTTCAATGCCCCTTCTTTTAGAGGTAGCTCTCATTCGCGAGTCTGCTGGACCCCCCTTCAAGTAATCAAGATAGACATAATTTTCACAAATCAGAATTCAGAAAGAAATGTATAGAAATTGAAGATCAACCTACAAATGGATACTTTAAATTCTTCTAAAGTACTTTTCTACCCAAACAAACATAACAAACACCATCAAAAGTAAAATAAAAAATCCAAAATCAAGAACAAATGGAGGCAGGCAACCCGTGATGTAACCATCCACAAATCTCATGATAATTGACGATACACAGGCAGAATAGTGAGTAATATCTAGAAATTGACGATCAAATAACAAATGGATACTCTTAAATTCTTCTAAAAGTGAACTTTTTGTCACAAAATAAAGATAACAAAACTCATTAAAAGCAAGTTTAATTCCAAAATCAAGAACAAATGGAGGCAACCCATGATGTAACCATCCACAAACCTCATGATAATTGATGTCACAGGCAGAATCGATGAGAAATTTCTAAAAATTGAAGATCAAATCACAAATGGGTACACTTAAATTATTCTAAAAATCAAAACTTTTCTACCCAAAATAAACATAACAAACACCATCAAAGTAAATTAAATTCCAAAACCAAGAACAAATAAAGGAAACCCATGATGCAATCATCCACAAAGCTCATGATAATTGATAGTACAGACACAATCAATGAGAAATTGAAGATCAAATCACAAATGGGTACACTTGAATTCTTTTAAAAATCAAACCTTTTTTACCCAAATAAGCATAACAAACACCATCAAAAGTAAATGTAATTCCAAAATCAAGAACAAATAAAGAAAACCCATGATGTAATGACCCACAAACCTCATGACAATTGATAGTACATTCAGAGTCAATGAGGAATTTGCAACAACCGAAGATCAAATCACAAATGGGTACTCTTAAATTCTTCTAAAAATAATAACTTTTCTACCCAAACAAAGATAACAAACCCCATCAAAAGTAAATTAAATTCCAAAATCAAGAACAAATAAAGAAAACCCATGATGCAATCACCCACAAACCTCATGATAATTGATGGTACCAGCAGAATCAATGATAAATTTATCAGAAAGATTCCTCTTTTTAACCAAATCAGTGAACACACCCTCAGCAGCTGGGCTTCTGCAAATGTTACCCAAACATACAAAGAGAACAGAGAAGGGTTTTTCTGTAATTTTCTCTCCCTGAGTTGTGGAAGCCATTGATGATGTGATTATGGCAATTGGGTTTTATTTGATTTTTGATCTTTGATGAAAAAGATTTGAACTTTGAGAAAGTGGGTGTGGATTTAGAGGAAGAAGGGTTACAAGAAAGGGGGATTTGGGGTGGCAAAATGGTAATAAGTTGGGGAATGTTGGGAGGCTACTGGTGGTGTATAGTGTCCTCATGACTTGATGAGAGAAGAAAAGGGGTGAGTCACTGAGTCATGAGTGAGCTAGAGAAAGTTTTTTTTAAAGTTTTTTTTTTTTTTGGATTATTATTGGTATGGTTATGTTTTCATCACAAAATAAATCTTTGAAAAATAAAAGGAATAATGAATATAAATTTACTAATGATATGGTTTTCTTAGATTTGATGAGTATATTATATATATGTTTATAGAATAAGAAATTAATGAAAGTTGGGTGACAGAGAAACAAGAAAATTTTTGATAATTTTAGTGGTAGAAACTAATATTTGTATATTCTTAGGTTGTTATGAAGAAGTTAAGATATATTAATTTTTCAGAAAATATGTGATATTCGTTCATGTGATAAAAAATGCATTTAAAAAAAGCATTTAGATTTACCTGTCTTTTGGAAAAAGTTAATGTATAAAAGTTGTAACCACAATACTTGATTAAAGGTAACGGGGTACCAAGGACAAGGAGTACAAGTAACACCTTTCTCTCTCTCTCTCTCTCTCTCTCTCATCGCCGCCCGGTAATCGCTAAGTGTGCTCGACGATGTATACCTGAATCTGGATAGTATACGGGGTTTAATCGATCGGATTATTGGATCCATCTAGATCTAACCTTTTATCCTATCGGGGTTTTTGTATCATTCATTCACCTCTTAGTCTTCCTGTGGTTTCTGAAAAGGTTTATGATGAAGGACGGAGGGGGAGAGCCGGATAACGGGGTCCGTGGCATGATGTCCACTACCGGAAAAACACCAGAGGCAGAGGAGATGGTATTGAGTGGACTTTTCTGGTGCAAAACATTTCTGATAAAGTAACTAGGAACGTGTTATGGAGGGCGTTTAAGCCGTTTGGTTTTGTATCCGATGTGTATGTCGCTAGAAAAAGAGATTCGAGGGGTAGGTGCTTTGGGTTTGTCCGGTACGTCGGGGTGGAGAATATGAAGGTGACATTGGCCTCAATGAACTCAGTGATAATGTTTAATGTGAAAGTTTCGGTTTCGTTAGCAAAATATGATAAAGATCATAAGAAGATAACCTATACACCGGAAATGATGGGTCGGAATGTTTGGAGACCGAAGGATGGGAAGCAACAAAATGAGAATCAGGGAGATGGTATTAGGAGTGATGGGAATAATCCTTCGAATTACCAAATGCCTAACCAGGGGCCATCAGCCAAGTCGAACTCTCATGACGGGAGGTCGTTTGCGGACCTGTTCAAAGGATGTGCAGGAGGAAGTAATAATGGGGCTAAAGTGGTCACTGTAGGGGGTAAAGGTTCACTCTACCCTCTTCATTGTATTGGTAGGTCAGTCCTGGGTAATGTCAGATATGTTATGTCTAGTAGTAAAATGAGGCAGACTATTGAAGATGAAGGTATGAATGAAGTAGGCCTGTCATTCATTGGTGGTTTATCATTCTTGTTAACATTTAGAGACAAGGAATACGCGAAAGTTTGCATGGATCTGCAAGAAGGTTTTTTCAAATCTGTTTTCTCTAAGTATCATCTTTGGAATGGTGAAGAAGTCCCTTACAGTAGATTGGTGAATTTGAACATTACCGGAGTACCTTTTATTATTCGAGATAATACTTTATTCGACAATATTGGCGGAATGTTTGGTGAAGTTGTAGAAAGATCGTCTTTTTCATGGCAGGAGGAGGATAATTCAAATGGCTCGGTGACGATAGTTACTTCCATTCCGTCCAAGATTGAGGAGGCGGTAGTTATTAAGTGGAATAATAAAACATTCGTTACTTGGGTGTCGGAGGTAGTTCACAAAGGGATACCTGATATCGAAGTAGCATCTATGTTGGAATCTCAGGAGTCTGAATCGGAAATGGATTCGGATTCAGAAGCGGAATCAGCAGAGATGGAGGATATGGAAGAAGGTGAGATTAGGCAGAATCTGGATAATTCAGATCGTCGGCATGATGAAGCCATAAAGTTTGGCCGGTCGGAAAATATTCCGGTGGATAATATACAGTCTCTGGATAACCAAGAGCCAGTGGAAGTCCATGGGTTCGCGACATTCGAGGTTGATCAGTATTCTATAAGCTTTCATGGGAATGGGATAGAGGCGGCGCATGTGGATGGAGTTAATGTTGCAGTAAATGATCACGTGGATAATTCAAATAACATATTTAATGATGGGCCTAATAATACAAACTCGGCGGATATCAATGTTGGGCCAAATACTGACCTAAATGGTGATGGCCCAGTTATGGGCCAAAATCCGGGGAAAAGGAATAGGGAGGATCGTAGTCCACCATCGATTGGGTCAACCCAGGGGCCCACCCAGAGGATATTCAATCAATCTAATAGGACCACTATTGAGCTGATAGATCTCAATACACCTGTTCGAGAAAAGTCTGATAACATTGAAGAAGACGATCCTGAGCGTATCGATTCTGATCCTATAGATAAGTCTGATGCTTCGGTACCCCCACTGTAGTTTCGGGATCCACGGTTCGTGCTTCGGGAGAGGAGATTGGTAATGGCTCAGCTGAGGAGAATCCACAGAGTGCTTTTGATGAAGAAGTGGAGGCTACAATCAGAGTTGGGTCTCTAATTGGGGTCGATCTTAACGGATTCGTGCCAGCGACTGAGATGTTAGTAGCTGATGAAGGTGTCTCAAATGGTTTTAGATGAATTGCTTGTCTATAAATTTGAGGGGGGTGAGGAACAGTCGTAAATCGGACTGGATTCGTGGGCTCAAAACTAGTTATGGGATTCATTTTATTGCTATTCAGGAAACAAAATTACAAGATGCGGAGAATTTTATGTTCAATCAATTCTGGGGTAGAGCGGAATTTAAATTAGCAGTGGAGAATTCTCAAGGAAGATCAGGGGGTCTAGCGTGTATCTGGTGCCCGTCAATATTCAGGTGCGTTGATGTAATTAAAAGCATATATTTTATTGTGGTTTCCGGTTTCCTTGTGCAAACAGGGTGTAGAATCAATTTCATGAACATATATGCTCCCAATGAGGCGGTAGGTAGACGTGCATTGTGGTCAGAAATCTTGGATGTTAAGAATTCATTACAAGGGTTATGGGTCATGATGGGTGACTTTAATGAGGTTAGAGACGCTAGTGAACGACGAAATTCTGAATTTGTAGAGGCCAATGCAGATGTGTTTAACCAATTTATTTTCTCAGCTGGTTTGGTGGAATATAATATGGGTGGGGGAAATTACACATATATCTCTGATAATGGTAAAAAGTTGAGCAAATTAGATTGGTTCCTTGTGTGTTTGGGTTTTAGGGAACAATGGCCAAATGCAACGGTGCTTGCATTGGATAGAGTTGCGTCGGATCATCGGCCCATCATTCTGTCCACCGTCCAGTCAGATTTTGGTCATATTCCATTTAGATTTTTTAATTCTTGGTTCGAGTTCCCTGGGTTTCTGGATTTTGTGCTACAGATGTGTGGTTCTTTCTCGTTTTCAGGTCCAGAAGATCTTGCATTAGCTATTAAACTAAGGTGGTTAAAGAATAAGATTAAATCTTGGTTGAAAGTGGAGAGATGTAATAGGGAATGTATTTATGATAGCAAAAAAAGGAGATTGGCAAGCATAGAAAATTCGGCGGAGGAAAGATTGTTGTTGGAAGAGGAATTGGTTGAGAGGGCGGATTGTAGGAATTATATGGCTGAATTCGACAGAATAACACAGTTAGATTTGAGACAAAAATCCAGATCTAAATGGGCTATTGATGGCGACGAAAATTCTGCCTATTTCCACCATATTATTAACTCCAATATAAGCACGAATAGGTTGAATGGGTTAATGATTAATGGAGCTTGGATTACGAACCCCCTGTCAGAAGGAGTCCTTGTTTGAGTTCTTTGTCCACCAGTTTACGGAACCAATGCCTGTTAGGCCGGAATTGGTATGTCCGAATCTGGCTACCATTTCGGTTAACGAGGCAATTATGTTGGAGCGGCCTTTTTCAGTGGAGGAAATTAAAGCAGCTATATGGGATTGTGATGGAGACCGTGCACCAGGGCCAGATGACTTTAATTTCAAATTCATTAAAAGATGCTGGTCTGCCTTTTGGGAAGATTTGGTTAAATTATTTAACAAATTCTATGACACGGGTGTTTTAAATTCAAGTTGTACTTCTTCGTTCATCGCTTTAATTCCCAAAGTTAAGGATCCGGTGAGCCCAGCCGACTTCAGACCCATTAGCCTTATTGGGGTGATCAACAAAGTTATATCCAAAGTTCTGGTTAATCGGTTAAAAGGTGTGGTGGGGAGTTTGGTTTCTGAGCAGCAATCGGCGTTCCTGGCAGGGAGGAATATTATGGATGGACCAATTGTCCTCAATGAAGTCTTTAGTTTGTTAAAAAAAAGACTAAACGAAGTGGCATGTATTTTAAGGTGGACATTAACAAGGCATACGATTCTATAAATTGGGCCTTTCTTGATTCGATTATGACACAGATGAAATTTCCTAATAGGTGGCGAGCATGGGTAATGGCTACTTTGTTTTCAGCTAGAGCTTCAGTATTAGTGAATGGGTCACCAACTCGGGAATTTGAATGTTCCCGTGGGCTTCGTCAAGGGGATCCACTTTCACCTTTCTTATTTGTAATTGTTATGGAGGCTCTCACTGGCATAATGAAAAAAGCGGTTTCAATTGGGTTGTTTAATGGGGTTAAAGTTTCTAATGATGGGCCCTCTTTGTCTCATTTGATATATGCGGATGATGTAATGTTCATTGGGGAATGGTCATTATCGAATGCTAGTAATGTAAGGACCTGCAAAAATGTCCATAAACGACCCGTAAGTGAAAACCCGGACCCCTGAAACCCTAATGTGCATGAAAAACCAAGAAAACAAGAATTTTGGGTTCCAGGCGGGCCGCGTAAGACTTAAGCCTATTCTTACGCAGGCCGCGTCAACTTAAAGTTGACCAGATAAGCATGTCGGGCCAGGTGTCTCACACGTGGCAACCCTACTGATGACACTTCAGCCCTACACGTAGACTAGGGGTCCTCGCGGCCGCGTAAAACCCATGTTAAGGTTTACGCGGGCCGCGTAAAACTCAAAATATGGCTATAAGTAGCCTGTGCATGGGACTTGAATCTGTGTTCGAAAAATCAGTTTCAAAACGAAGTCCACTGCTCAAAATCGAATTTCCAACATAGTGAAACGCTGCTACGATACAGGGTATTAACTCGATCACTGCTACGATACAATGTCCGATCGATTGAAACCAATCCGATGGATGTTTAAGTACTGTACTTTGTCATTTGTCGTGAATCCGATGGATGTTTAAGTACTGCCAGAACTCGGGCTATACTTTGTCATTCGTCGTGAATCTGATGGATGTTTAAGTGCTGCTCGAACTCGGGCTATACTTTGTCATTTGTCATGATGGTTTTGATTTCGTGAACTTATCGTAAAGAGTTGTATTAAGTTACTTACCTAGTTTCGTGTGCATTGTTATTTAAACTAGGTTACAAGGCAAAATCAGTAGGCTAAACTCTGCCTGTCTAAACTTGCAATGTGAGTCATTCTCTTTTTATCAACTGTTTTACAATACCTCAAATTATTTTTTAAGTTATAATTACAGGGATTAAGTCGTGGTTATCTTGAATCACTGGTAAGTGGGGTATTGTGCACATTACTAATCTCTCACGGTTAGGTTCATCAACCTAACAGTGATAATCATCACTACTTGGGTGAAAGGACCCAATAGTGGTATGACCATCGTCACCAGGGTGTAACACGGCACCAGATAAAAATAAGATAGAAGCCATTGCAATCGCTCTTATGCTGTAATTCATAACTATGTGTCGTTTTATCAAAATTGAGTGACTTGCCAGTATTTCCCCGCTGATAAAATATTTTTAAAACATGTTTCAGGTGACTTACTGTGAACCAAGGAAAAAACGTGCTACGGAGCACTAACAAGCTTGAAGTGGTGGCTCAGTAAAATAAATAAACATGTTTTGAAAAACAGGGAATTTCCTAGTAAAATTCATCTATTGTAAACTACGGGGTTTATCCCAAATTATGAAATAAAATAATTGGGTATTTCAAGTTTTAAAAAAAAATCCTGTTAAATCTTCCGTTGTCAACTCAAATAATAAATACCACGGGTTTCTGTCCCCGGGCTCCTGAACCGGGTAAAACCGGGACGGGGGTCGTGACAGAAAAAGGTGGTATCAGAGCCACTGATTTAAGCCAATTAAGTATTCAGAAATACTTAATCTCTCAAATTGCCACTCTGTGATCCTGTGAAAATTTAACTTGCGATATATAACTTTCTAATTAGGATTTTGTGTTTCCTTATATCTGCTACCAGCATGAACGAGTTGTCTGAAGCTCTTCAGAATCTCAACATCCATACTGCTGGTATGGAAGTTTCCGGGGGATTTTCCGGTTATTAGGCCGACACCGAAGAACCCATGATATTCCAGGCTCAAGCCTAGGAGAAACCCAAGTCGAAAAAGAGAAGGAGATTCGTAGGCTGGAGACGTGTACGAAGAACGAAGCCAGCCGCACAGAGGGTGAAAAAGACTGTGGACCCAAATGATAAAGGAAAAGGAAAAGAGATGGGGGAAAGTTCAGGGCAAGCCCAGGAAATGCCACCCTGGGAAGAGCTGGATCGCAAACTGGCAAACTGTGACCTCATTGGACCTGCCAATGAAGATCTCTTCAATTACCCAATTGAATCACAACTTCCAGTTAACTTGGAACATGCTATCCCAGATCCCATTGTCAGCCACCAACTGCTACCCGGAGAGCTGGAGGAATGGTGGACAAGTGATTGGCAATTTCAGAATCTTTTGAATAACCCTAATACCTTTTTCCCCCAGTTTGACCCGGAGCCTGCACCAAACCCACCGATGAGTACGGAAAACCTGGCTGAACTTCGCCACTATGGCGAGGAACTGATAGATGCAGGAAATCAGATCCGGGATGTGGGAGAGAGGATCTCCTGGAAATACGACGAGAGAGAACGTCGTTTCTGAAATGCCAGCTAACGAGGATCGTATGTGGTTGTGTGTTTAATAATAATAACATAATAATAAATAATAAAATATAATCGTGTAAAATAACTTAAAATAAAACTTTTGTAATATAACTGGTGTGTAGTGATGCATACTATTATATAAAATATAAAAGTCGAAAAGTCGACAATTTTGGCTATACGTGTTGACTTAATTATGTGTGATTGTCATTTCTATATATTTATTTGGTGACAATAATATAGAAATTGTTAATTATCAGATGGAACACGCCGTCAATGAACCAGTCAACGAAGTTAACCAAGCTGAACCAAACAACGAAGATCAATTTCTCAATCGGCAGGATATAGAAAATATCGTTGCTCAAGGAATAGCTAATAGCAATCCTTGCGCTGCCGGAAATCCAGTTGAACCTCCTCCAGTTATTCCCAGCAAACGTACTCGCGATGACAATTTCAGTAATAGTGTAAATGGAGGCGGCAACAATAACAATAACAATAATGATGATGTGATGCAAGCCCCGTTTCTTAAGAGAATGAAAGCTGCAACGCCTGGTTGCACTTACAAGGAATTTCTTGCCTGTAAACCGGTTGAATTTGCAGGTAACGAAGGGGCGACTGTTGCACTGCGTTGGTTAGAGAAAACCGAGGCAGTAATTAAAATAAGTAAATGCGTCGAGGAAGACAAGGTCATGTACGCATCGCATCTTTTTAAAGAAGGAGCGTTAGAATGGTGGAACACCGTGTTACAAGCCAAGGGAAGTGATGTGGCGTATGCCATGAACTGGGAAGAATTTAAGAGTCTAGTGGAAAGAAAATTCTGTCCCGAATATGAAAAGGAACAAATGACAAATAAGTTCCTGAACCACCGGATGGTGGACGTTGACTGTCGAGGGTATACTTCGACATTTTTCGAGTATGCTAGAGTTGTACCAACCCTGGCTTCGCCAGAACCGGTACTCATTTCTCGGTATATTTGGGGTTTAATTGGCGAAATCCGTGATATCGTTAAAGCTGCGAGACCTCGCACAATTGACGATGCGGTGGAATTAGCCAACACTTTGACCGACGGGCTGGTACGCACAAGAGAAGAAAACCGGAAGAAGGAAGTGGCCCAAAAGATTACCCAAGGATTCCGTGTGGGTAATAGTACCAATTTCAAGAAAAAGAGAACTGGGCAATCCTCTACTATTCCATTTTGCGGTACCTGTAAAAGAAAGCATTTTGGAAAATGCAAAGGGTATTGCTAGGGCTGTAAACGAACCGAACGTTCAGCGAATAGTTCGTGAACCGTTCGGCGGGAAGTTCGTTTATGTTCGTTCGTTTAATAAACGAACGAACATGAACAAGAAATTTCATTCGATTAGTTAATTGAACGAACATGAACAGAGGTCTCGTTCGTTCGATTGTGTTCGTGAACGTTCGGTAAGGTGTTCGTGAACGTGTTCGTGAACATTCGTTGAATTGCGTTCGTTTATCTTCGTATGTTTGTGTTTTAATTGAAGATCTTTGTACTTTCTTATATTTTATTTGTACTTTTTATATTATTAAACTTTTATTTATTTTATTTCCCTAACAATTAAACTAGGAAACCCACTTTCACCTTGTTTATGCATCATTTCCTTTTCATTTCTCATTATTTACATCGATGAATACAATCGACCTCAGTTCCACAATACGGGATTCAAGTTCGAGTGCTACTCTCTGGGCCGTCTATCTTTATCCTTCGTCGCGTTCGCCAAATTTATTTTTGTTCATTTGTGTTCGTGAACCGTTCGCGAACACGCTCATTTCCTTAATGAACGAACACGAACATAAAATCTCGTTCGGTAAGTGTTCATGAACCGTTCGTGAACACATTTACTTCCTTAACGAACGAACACGAACAAGGCCTTGTTCGTGTTCGTTCAGTTCGTTTACAGCCCTAGGTATTGCAATTTCTGCAAAATTCCGGGGCATCAAGAAGAAGACTGCAGTTGGAAGAAATCCACAATTTGCTTCAATTGTGGAGAAGCTGGACACTTTAGACCAGACTGCCCTAAATTGGTCAAACCAGCTGATAACAAAGCCAAACCTGCAGAAGGAACTACCAAGAAAAACGCAAGAGCCTTCCAGTTGACTACCCAGGAAGCAGAGCTAATTCCGGATGTGATTGCTGGTACGTTCTTAGTTCATGACGTTTATGCAAAAGTATTATTTGACTCTGGTGCAAACCAAAGTTTTATAAATACTTCATTATGCCAAGCTCTTA
This sequence comes from Helianthus tuberosus, assembly GCA_030545235.1. Classification (NCBI taxonomy): domain Eukaryota; kingdom Viridiplantae; phylum Streptophyta; class Magnoliopsida; order Asterales; family Asteraceae; genus Helianthus; species Helianthus tuberosus. The sequence goes on along the minus strand of CM060352.1, from coordinate 32,109,164 downwards.
ATCTACCCTTAACCAACCTTAGACAAATTTTTACGGTAGAAACGGCAGAGGGGAATTCTGTTAACATAGATAAGCTTTTGCATGAAGGAAAAAATAGAACTTTTAGGCCATAATTTTTCTGCAAACTTGTTACCTATGAAGCTAGCTGGATTCGATGTGGTGTTAGGAATGGATTGGTTAGTAGCCAACCATGCTCGAATCCTCTGTGATAAGAATTCCATAGAAATTCATACACCCACAGGAGAAATCATAGTGGTTACAGGAGATAAGCCACGTAAGCCAATGAAGTTCATTTCAGTAATGAAAGTGGCCAGTTATTCAAGAAAACAAGGAATAGTGTATATGATTTTGGTAATCATTAACACTAAAAGTAAGGAACTTAAGGAAATTCCAGTAGTATCAGAATACTCGGATGTATTCCCAGAAGAACTACCTGGGTTACCACCCAATAGGGAAGTCGAATTTAGTATTCATCTAATCCCTGGAACTACAACGATAGTTAAGGCACCTTATCGGTTAGCACCCACCGAAATGCTAGAATTGAAAAAGCAGTTAGATGAATTATTAAGCAAAGGATTCATACAACCTAGTTCATCCCCGTGGGGAGCACCAGTGTTGTTTGTGAAAAAGAAAGATGGTTCGATGCGAATATGTATCGATTATAAGGAATTAAATAAGGTTACAATTAAGAATCGATACCAATTACCTAGGATTGATGATCTTTTTTATCAACTTCAGGGAGCTAGATATTTTTCTAAGATAGATTTGCGCTCCGGATACCATCAGTTGAAGGTACAAGAAGAAGATATACCTAAAACTGCTTTCAGAACTAGGTACGGTCACTACGAGTTTACAGTCATGCCATTTGGGTTAACGAATGCTCCTGCAGCATTCATGGACATGATGAATAGGATCTGTAAACCGTATTTGGATAAATTTGTAATTGTTTTCATCGACGATATACTTATTTATTCCAAAAACCAGGACGAGTATTGTGAGCACCTACGAGCACTCTTAACTTTGTTAAGAAAAGAGAAGCTTTACGCCAAATTCTCGAAGTGTGAATTTTGGCTACAAGAGGTACAATTTTTAGGACACATGGTGAATCACGAAGGTATTCACGTAGATCCTTCTAAAATAGAAGCAATCATAAAATGGAAAGTTCCGCAATCAGCTATGGAAGTTCGAAGTTTTCTAGGGTTAGCTGGTTACTATAGGCGTTTCATTAAGGATTTTTCCAAAATAGCTATACCATTAACTAAGCTAACCTGTAAAGCAGTAAAGTTTGAATGGGGACCCAAATAAGACGAGGCTTTTAAGATTTTAAAGCAAAGGTTAACAAACGCCCCAATTCTAGCCTTGCCAGATGGAACAGAAGATTTTGAAGTTTATTGTGATGCTTCTAAGCTAGGATTAGGATGTGTGTTAATGTAACGCAAGAAGGTAATTGTGTACGCCTCAAGGCAATTGAAAAAGCACGAGGAAAATTATACGACGCATGACTTAGAATTAGGAGCCATAATTTTTGCCCTTAAGATTTGGAGACACTATCTGTATGGAAGTAAGTTTACTGTCTATACAGATCATAAGAGTTTGAAGTACATATTTGGACAAAAGGAATTAAACATGAGGCAAAGAAGATGGATGGAAATTCTAAGTGACTATGACTGTGATATTCAATATCACGAAGGTAAAGCAAACGTAGTTGCAGATGCTTTAAGTCGTAAGTATCAGGAGAAACAACGACGAGTTCGTGCTCTTAGAATAAATATTCAATTAGATTTAATGGAGCAATTGAAGAAGGTTCAGGAAACAGCGATTGAGGATAGTGCTAAAGGAATGAAAGGATGAATTAAGGAATTAGAACTAGGGATTGATGGAATTTGGAGATTCCATAAGAAAAGAATTTGGGTACCTAAGCAAGGAAATTTAAGAGATAAGATTTTAGAGGAAGCCCATAAATCCAGATATACCATGCATCCTGGTAATAATAAGATGTACCAAGATTTAAGAAACAATTTCTGGTGGATCGGTATGAAAAAGGACATAGCTAGATACGTCTCTAAGTGCCTAACTTGTTCACAAGTTAAGGCAGAACACCAGAAACCCTCAGGTCTACTACAACAATTAGAAATGCCTGTTTGGAAATGGGAACTAATAACCATGGATTTCGTTACTAAGTTACCCAAAACCAGAAAAGGTAATGAAGCGATTTGGGTAATTGTGGATCGATTAACCAAATCAGCTCATTTTCTACCCATGAAGGAAACCTTTAGCATGGAAAGGTTAGCAAAGTTGTACGTAGACGAAGTAGTATCACTACTTGGAGTCCCACTCTCTATTGTATCAGGTAGGGATAGTCGCTTCACTTCACATTTCTGGACAAGTTTCCAAGAAGCAATGGGGACCCGACTGAACTTAAGTACTGCATTGCATCCCCAAACGGACGGACAGAGTGAAAGGACAATCCAAACTCTGGAAGACATGCTCAGAGCATGCGTCATCGACTTTGGTGGAAACTGGGATGACCACCTACCTTTAATCGAGTTCTCCTATAACAACAGTTATCATACAAGCATCGAAGCTGCCCCGTTCGAAGCACTATACGGACGTAAGTGTAGAACTCCAGTTTGTTGGGCAGAAATAGGAGAAAGCCAATTATCCGGTCCCGAGATAGTACAAGAAACTACCGACAAGATCACTCAAATCAAGGAAAGACTAAAAACGGCTCGAGATCGCCAGAAGAGTTATGCAGACAATCGACGCAAGCCACTAGAATTTCAAGTTGGAGATAAGGTACTCATGAAAGTTTCTCCTTGGAAAGGAGTAGTTCGGTAAGAAAGGAAAACTGAGTCCAAGATACATAGGACCCTTTCCGGTAATTCAACGCATAGGACCAGTTGCTTATCGCTTACAACTACCAGAAGAGCTAGCTGGAGTACATGACGTATTTCATGTATCCAACCTTAAGAAATGTCTATCTGACGAATCACTGGTAGTCCCTCTTCAAGACATAGAAGTAAATGAAAAGTTGAAGTTTGTGGAAAAACCGCTTCAAATAGAAGACATAAAGATTAAATTCCTTAAACACAAAAGATTGGTGTTGGTCAAGGTCAAGTGGGATTCAAAAAGAGGACCCGAATATACCTGGGAACTGGAATCAGAAATGAAGCGAAAGCATCCACACTTATTTCAGTAAATCTCGAGGACGAGATTTTAAATAAGGTGGGGAGGATGTAAGGACCTGCAAAAATGTCCATAAACGACCCGTAAGTGAAAACCCGGACTCCTGAAACCCTAATGTGCACGAAAAACCAAGAAAACAAGAATTTTGGGTTCCAGGCGGGCCGCGTAAGACTTAATCCTATGCTTACGCGGGCCGCGTCAACTTAAAGTTGACCAGATAAGCATGCCGGGCCAGGTGTCTCACACGTGGCAACCCTACTGATGACACTTCAGCCCTACACGTAGACTAGGGGTCCTCGCTGGCCGCGTAAAACCCATGTTAAGGTTTACGCGGGCCGCGTAAAACTCAAAATATGGCTATAAGTAGCCTGTGCATGGGACTTGAATCCGTGTTCGAAAAATCAGTTTCAAAACGAAGTCCACTGCTCAAAATCGAATTTCCAACATAGTGAAACGCTGCTACGATACAGGGTATTAACTCGATCACTGCTACGATACAATGTCCAATCGATTGAAACCAATCCGATGGATATTTAAGTACTGTACTTTGTCATTTGTCGTGAATCCGATGGATGTTTAACTACTGCCCGAACTCGGGCTATACTTTGTCATTCGTCGTGAATCCGATGGATGTTTAAGTGCTGCTCGAACTCGGGCTATACTTTGTCATTCGTCGTGATGGTTTTGATTTCGTGAACTTATCGTAAAGAGTTGTATTAAGTTACTTACCTAGTTTCGTGTGCATTGTTATTTAAACTAGGTTACAAGGCAAATTCAGTAGGCTAAACTCTGCCTGTCTAAACTTGCAATGTGAGTCATTCTCTTTTTATCAACTGTTTTACAATACCTCAAATTATTTTTTAAGTTATAATTACAGGGATTAAGTCGTGGTTATCTTGAATCACTGGTAAGTGGGGTATTGTGCACATTATTAATCTCTCACGGTTAAGTTCATCAACCTAACAGTGATAATCATCACTACTTGGGTGAAAGGACCCAATAGTGGTATGACCATCGTCACCAGGGTGTGACACGGCGCCAGATAAAAATAAGATAGAAGCCATTGTAATCGCTCTTATGCTGTAATTCATAACTATGTTTCTACTTGGTTTCTGGATTAAAAGTAAATTTAGCCAAATGTAGTGTGTATGGAGTGGGTGTGAATGAAGAAGAAGTCCAAGCTATGGCACATCTATTGAGATGTAGACAAGGTATGTTTCCTTTCAAACATCTTGGTTTATTGGTTGGTGCTAATATGAATTTGGCTCAAAATTGGAAACCGGTGATCAAAATATTCAGAAGTAGGCTATCAATATGGAAAGCTAAAACATTGTCGTATGGTGGGAGGATAACACTAATTAAATCGGTGTTAAATGCATTAGCTACGTATTACTTGTCGTTATTCAAGGCACCATTAAAAGTCATTGATGCTTTGGATAAGATTCGTAGAGTATTCTTTTGGGGTGGTTCGGAAGAGAAAGCCAAAATGAATTGGGTGGCGTGGGATAAAACAATTGCGCCTGTCGAATATGGGGGTTTGGGATTTGGCTCGCTAAGGGATGCTAATTTGGCCATGTTAGCAAAATGGTGGTGGAGATTTAAATCGGAGAAGTCGGGTTTGTGGCGTAGGGTCATTTGGGCAATCCATCATAAGTCAAGGGCTTGGAATGACATCCCGGTAAAAAATACAGTTGCAGGGCCATGGAGAAGTATTTATAGTATTTGGAAACCTCTTTTAGAAGCTAATATTGATCTAAAAATTGCATTCTCAGCAGTGGTGGGTAGTGGTCAGAATACATATTTTTGGTTAGATAGTTGGATTGAACTGGGTCCGTTGTTGTAACACCTCGTAAATTCATGTCCAATAATATATTGACACGTGTCATGGACTTTAAACGTGTAAAGGATTAAATTAAAGGGACTAAAGTTGACAAACGAAGAATCTACGTGTATAAAAGGATTCAAAGTGTCAACAATGGATAATTATACCTTTCAACAACCCTACATGATGTTTATACCCTTAAACGAATGAATTATGGATCATACGAAGCCGTTTGTGGAAGAAAGTGAGAGTTTCCAAACCGCAAGGGTTAAAAGTGTCAACATGTTTAATTTATACCTCTGAGTGACCTTTTAGCAAACCCGAAGCTTTGTAACGATTAATTATGCACACGAGAATAAGTGATAAAAATTTCACAAGGTTTCGATAAAGTATGAGAAAGTTATGATAACATTCGTATATGAGGGGTTAAAAGCATCAACATTGAAATTTATGACTTTTCGGGTGATCATAAAGTTAACCAAGGACTTAACAAAGTTTGGTTATGTCTTAAGGTCCTTAGAAATCAATTTAGAGGGTTAAAAGTGCAAGAAATGAACTTAAAACCACTTTTAAAAGGACCAGGGGCCAAAATGCAAATAGCTGAAACTTATTTATCCTGACCTGGGCCTCATACCGGCCGCGTAAGGCTTCTGGGGACCCTTACGCGGGCCGCCTGGGACTGCCAGCGACAGAAAACACCTGCAGGTGCTAGTTCATCTTGTTGCACCGCCTTTAGAGCCTTGTTTTATATACCAGGGGCTGTGCAAATGGGATTTCATGCATAGGGGGGGCACTTGTAAGCATCTGGGATCAATCATAGACCTATTTGGCATGATCTTGTTGCATTAAATCTCCTATATAAGAAGCTCATTTGTTGCAACATTGAGCACATCACTTGCAAACTTTCATAACCTCATTTTCTGGAGATTCCTAGAGCACAAGAGCATTTTCTAGAGGTCATTTGTCGTGCATAGGACTTCAGTAAGTGTCCTTAACCTTCCTTAATCCAGTTTTATTAGTTTAATGGCCTAAAGTCAAACCCGTCGTAATTAAGGGTTGACTTCGTGATTAATCACAATTTGTCCAGTCAAATCTCGAATTGAAAGTACCTATGAGTTGGTAATTATGTGGGCAATAAACCCTTAAAAGGGCACCCTCTGATTCCCACTCTAAGTAGGTCAATTGTCGGGTCAAACTTAATTGTAAAAAGTCAACAGAAAGCTTATTTTCAAATAAATACATAATTAACAATGTAGAAGCCATGCAACCTGTTTTGTCACTAATATAACTTGGTAATTAATGTAAGAACATGTCTAAACATGTTCAACCCGACAATTTCAGTTTACGCTCGGTTCGGAACCGAAAGTCGCATAAGTGGACTTTCGCTTTGACTTTCAGTTCTGACCCAATGTAGCATGTTTTAGAAATGCCTTAGAGCTCTAATAGGACCAGGTTATAGATTGGTGTAACCCTCTGAGGTTATACAACTTGGTTCATTAGTTATCCTATTCATATGCATGTTTCCGTTATATGCCTAAATGTTGACTATTATGCCCATTTGACCTTAAAACAAGAATTTTGAAAATGTGAGAGGAAAATAATCTTTATTACTGATTTATAAACATGTCCTTAAATTTTCACATCAGTTTGAGGTCTAGATTAGGAGTTATGCTCAATAGCGTAATTAAGAAGCTTTTTATTAATTTAACGGCGTAATTAGCATATAGCCTATCTAAACCCAATTTTTGAAACCAAACTTTTTACCCACTGATGTAAAATAATATTTTGGGATTTTTGAAGATTTTTATTTATTTTTAGGCTGAGCATAACATAGGGTTATAGCTTTGATTCAGTAATTGTCGGTTTTGCCCTTTTGGCCTATAAAATGAGTTTTACAAATCATTTTGGTACCAAACCTTTTTCTACTGATTTTATATAACAAAGAGTAAAATGCACGGATAGTCCCTGTGGTTTGTCACAGTAACACCCATAGTCCCCAACTTTTAAAAATTACACTCGTGCTCCTCATGGTTTGCTCGGTTGTTACTCGGATGGTCCCTAGAGTGGATGACAGTTAGTTTTCTCTGTTAAGTCTATGTAAAATTACAAAATTACCCCTACTAACTAAAAAACAATAAAAAACCAATTAATCTTTTAAAACCAAAAAACAACAAACTTTTAGTTTATTGAGAGGCCCACCCAAACCAAGCTATATTCCACCACCACCAGCTACTTCATCTTCAACATCTACACCACTATTAAAATCCCCCAATCACACCTTCTCAATTTCATTTTCCCTAAAATACTACCAACATTTGAATATTTGATACTGTATCCAAAACTTAATGAATGTCGCCAAAATTAAACACCACACAGTTGTAAAGATATGAAAGATAACTTTATTTCTTTAGGTCACAGTAAAGATAAGCAAGCAGCAATCAAACAAAACATGATTACAGTTGAAAGAAACCATTTCTCCAATTCAAAAACAACAAAGGTACTTGCAAACCTAAGATTGGATTGGATTTATTTTTTGCCACCAGAAAAGAAATGTCAAATCAAATTCAATCCTAGCAACCTTTCTTTGTAAATCCCTGCAATGAACTGCCCAACCCTGCACCCACAGCTTCCGCAAAATACTTCCACAAATTTACTGTTGTTGGCTTTGTAAGGTCATAGATCTGTACAATTGGTAGTGACGAGGTGGTGCTAAATGGTGATGGGGGCGGTGATACGCCAGTGGTGGAGGATGATGATGGCGATGATGGTAGATGGTGGAATGTTTCGGTGGTTGGGGGACTGGTGAAGGATGATGGTGACGGTGATTGTGGAGGATGGAATGTTGACGGCGGTTGACGGCAGTGTTAAATGATGATGGTGGCGGTGATGCAAGACTTGCAGCAGCAGGTGAAACCATAGAAGAAGATGAATGGGGGTGGGGGTGAGAGTGGGGTGGGGGTATTTAGGTTTTTATATTTCAATATAATAAAATTAAATATTAATTATATTTCCTCAAATTTTTAATTGTTTTTTTAGTTAGTAAGGGTAATTTTGTCAATTCATATCCACCTAAGGCCACAAACTAACGGTTATCCACTCTAGGGACCATCCGAGTAACAACCGAGCAAACCATGGGGAGCACGAGTGTAATTTTTAAAAGTTGGGGACTAAGGGTGTTACTTTGACAAACCACAGGGACTATCCATGCATTTTACTCTATAATAAATAAAATATTTTGAGTCTTCTGGAATGATAAAAATATCAGCGTTTCTTATAAAACTCGGAAATCGCTTAAAATCGTCTTTTTACGCGTTTAAAACGCATAGTATGTATTAAAACCATTTTTTCTCATATAAGACTTAATACCTGCTGATGTTTTAAGCAAATTTACATATTTTAAAAGCAAAGAAAAGTTTTAAACTCAGATTCCCTGTTTTGACCTTTAAAGCCTATGTGAAATTACCAAAATGCCCTTACGGTGCATAGTTTGGTTATAAAAGGTAAATTTCACCTATATGCCATACCCTACTGTTATGACTTATAAAAATAAGTATTTTTACTGAATATATCAGACCTGAAACTCAGATTAATATTTAATCTCTTTTATAAGCTTTAAAATGACCAAAATGCCCCTACGGGGCATAGTTTGAGTTTAAATTCATTTTGGGCATAATGGAAGGTATCCTACTGATATCACAACATGTTTAAGGCATACACCCCGTGCTTAGGTCGTGGCCATTTCTTCGAATGATGCCAAGGATATCCGGGACATGGTCATTTAACCCCCAAAGGCCATACACCAAATAATACATATTAAACAGGTTATGTAAATACATCAATCACAATCCGATTTAAATGACTACATACACCCGACCAAGCGGTACTTTTATAGTGCCGTATCCCAAGCCCGTATAGGGAAAATAAGTTAAGAGTATTTACCTGAGCAAAGTATCAATCAAATACAACAAATTCAAGTACTTTTACTGGGCTCCTAATCTGGAACGAAGGGTTATAATAACCTATTAGAATCCTAACGGTCTTTAGTTAAGCTTAAGCTTAGACCGGTTAATTTTAAAGATACGGTTCGTACGCACGATTAAGCGAAGACCGGATAGAATGTGATTTAGACCCAACAAGTTTGAATACTTTCTTAATATGGGTATATTATACACATTCTGGATTTTGAGATAAAACCGATAAGGTTTGACCCGTTTCGGCTAATTTATGTAAACTAGTTACATAAACCGAACCGAACGCGCATGAAGCGTAACGGGTAACCATAAGAGTCCTAAACAGGTTTCCTAAGTTAACATGCCTTAAATATGTTGTGATATCAGTAGGATACCTTCCATTATGCCCAAAACGAGTTTAATCTCAAATTAAGCCCCGTAGGGGTATTTTGGTCATTTTAAAGATTATAAAAGGGATTAATTAAGCTTCTGTGCTCCGGGTCTGATTATATCAGTAAAACAACTTAACTTTACAGGTTATATACGTTGATAATAAGTCTTATGTGACAAAATGTTTTTAAACTCAAACTATGCGTATAATACGCGTAGAAAGCCGTTTTAAGCGACGTACGGGTTAAAATAGGATTCTGAGTTTTCTGATCAGTTAAACAGGTTCAAAACACTTCATTTATTATTAAAAATCAGTAGCAATTGGATTGGTACCAAAAGGACTTGTAAAACTCATTTTATGGCCGAAAAGGGTATATTCGGTATTTACCGAATCAAGGCACTAATCCTAGCTTATGATCAGTTTAAAAATAATTAAAAATCTTCAAAAATCCCAAAATATTATATTACATCAGTGGGTAAAAGTTTTGGTGTCAAAGATTGGGTTTAGATAGGCTTTACGCTAATGACGCTGTTTAATCACTAAGAAGCGTTCTAATTACGTCATTGAGCATAACTCCTAATCTATACGTCCAACTGATGTAAAAATTTACAGACATGTTTTATAATCAGTAACAAAGATTATTGTACTTTCACATTTCCAAAATTCTCGTTGTATGGTCATAAGGGCATTATGGTCCATATTTAAGCACTTAACGGAAACGTCGGACAATTAAGGATTTAAGTGGTATAAACGTAGAGGGTTATACAAACATGTAACTAGGTCCTGATGGAACTTTAAGGCATGTCTAAACCTATCTAAATCGGGTCAGAACCGAATTCAAAGCAGAAAGTCAAACTATGCGCCTTTCGGTTCCGAATCGATCTTAAACAGAAAGTTGTCGAATCAAACAAGCTTAGACAAGTTCTTATACTTAGTATCAAGTTATATGAATGATAAAATAGGTTACACGCCTTTTATATTGTTAATTATGCGTTAAACGAAAGATTACATTTCTGTTGACTTTTTCTAATTACCGTTGATTCGACAAACGACCTAGTTAGGATGGGAATTAGTGAGTACCCTTTTAAGGGTTTATTACCCACATAATTACCTACTTAAAGGTACTTTTAATTCGAGATATGACTGAGCCATTATTAATTAATCTTGAAGTCAAACCGTAATTACGACGGTTTGACTTTTAGCTAAATAACTAAGCTAAACTTAAACAAGGAAGGTTGAGGATACTTACAAGTGACTAATGAATGATTAGAAAGGTCTTGGTTCTGCTCTTGTGCTCCTCAAATGCTCAGAAGTTGATGTTGTGAAGGTATGATCAAAGTTGCCAAGAATGTGGGTGTTATATAGTGTTTAATCTCTCATGGATCATTGACACACAAGTCTAGTTGTGTTCCCATAACACCAACAAGTGTCCTACAAGCTAAAAACCATCTTAGGCAGCCCATGGTATCAAGGAAATGCATTTGGAGTCGGTTTAAGCATCAACAGGCAGCTGCCTGTTTCTTTCTGCATCTGGGCGTCGCATGCGGCCCGCCTAAGATGTTGTTAAATCTTACGCGGCCCGCATGGACCTCCGGTTCAGGTTACCAATTTTTCTTTAATTGCATTTTTGGCCCTCGGTCCTCCTAAACGTCGCTTTCTCATTGTTTCTTGCATTCTAAGCCTTTATATTTGACATATGGGGGCTTTAAGGCTTATACCATCTTTGTCAAGTCCTCGGGTAACTTTGTGATCACCCGAAAAACCCTAATTTTCAATGTTGACGATTCTAACCCTCACACACGAATTTTATCATAACTTTCTCATACGGTAACGAAACTTGGTGAAATTTTTATGGTGCATTCTAGTGAGCATAATTAATCGTTACAAGGCTTCGGGTTTGCTAAAAGGTCACTCAGAGGTATATCTTAACATGTTGACACATTTAACCCCTGTAGTTTGTAATTTCTCACTTTCTTTCACAATTCGCTTCGTATGATCCATGATCTATTCGTTTAAGGTTATAAACATCATGTAGGGTTATTGTAAAGTATATTTATTCGTTGTTGACATTTTGAACCCTTATATTTACATAGTTTCATTGTTTGTCAACTTTAGTCCCTCGAAAGTATTCTTTCACACATTTAAAGGTTATGACACGTGTCAAGACATTATATCACCTACTTCGAAGTGAAAAGCTTTAGGCTTCGGATCTGCGTAACTCTTCTGCCTATCTCGGGCAGCTTTGAGACGGTCATGAATCTGGACAATCTTGTCCGTCGTTTCGAACACTATCTCCGGTCCTGATAATTGGACATCTCCAACTTCTGCCCAACAAACGGGCGATCTACACTTTCTACCATATAAGGCCTCGAAAGGCGCAGCCTTAATGCTGGTATGGTAGCTATTGTTGTAGGAGAATTCAATCAATGGTAGGTTCTTATCCCAACTACCACCTAAATCAATTACACATGCACGTAGCATGTCTTCCAAGGTTTGAATAGTACGCTCACTCTGACCGTCTGTCTGAGGATGGTAAGCCGTACTAAAATTCAAACGTGTGCCCAAAGATTGTTGGAAGCTTTTCCAAAAATGTGACGTGTATCTAGTATCCATGTCAGAGATAATAGACACAGGTATGCCATGTAAGGCTACAATCTTATCCACGTATAACTGGGCTAACATGTCGGAGCTATAAGTCTCCTTGATGGGTAAGAAATGTGCTGACTTAGTCAGTCTATCAACTATAACCCATATTGTATCATTTCCTTTCCTTGTCTTGGGTAACTTGGTAATAAAATCCATAGTTACCATTTCCCACTTCCAAGTAGGGAGTTTAGGCTGTTGTAGCAAGCCTGACGGCTTTTGATGCTCGGCTTTGACTTGCGCACATGTCAAGCATTTAGCTACATAGGTGGCTACAGACTTTTTCAAGCCTATCCACCAATAATTTGCCCTTAGATCCTGGTACATCTTATCAGCCCCAGGATGAACGGAGTATTTGGAACTATGGGCTTCCTGGAGGATGACATCTCGAAGTCCTCCATAAATTGGAACCCATATGCGTCCATTTAATCTAAGAATTCCGCCCTTGCTAAGAGTTAACTGCTCCTCAGTTACTCCTAGCTTTTCATTAGGATAGTTAGCTTCCAACACAGCTTCCTTCTGTGCAGCTAACAACCTTTCAGTCAAACTGTTCTTTATTTCAATGCACTTGGCATTGATTCGGATAGGTTTCACACTTTCCTTTCTGCTCAAGGCATCAGCGACTACATTCGCCTTGCCGGGATGATATCGGATTTCACAATCATAATCATTTAAAGTCTCCATCCAACGGCGTTGCCTCATGTTTAAATCCTTCTGATTAAACAGATGCTGGAGGCTCTTGTGATCAGAATAGATCACACACTTGATTCCATATAAATAATGCCTCCACAGTTTTAGTGCAAATACAACGGCACCCAATTCCAAGTCATGGGTGGTGTAATTCTTTTCATGCACCTTTAACTGCCGTGAAGCATAGGCAATGACTTTGCCTTTCTGCATAAGCACACATCCCATCCCGGTGTGTGATGCATCACAATAAACTACAAACTCCTCGATTCCATCAGGCAATGTCAGTACTGGGGCATTGCTCAACTTTTGTTTCAGAATATCAAAGGATTCCTGCTGCTTAGGACCCCATTCAAACTTAATCTTCTTACGCGTCAGCGAAGTCAGGGGTGCAGCAATCCTTGAGAAGTTTTCAATGAATCACCTGTAGTATCCTGCCAAACCTAGGAAGCTCCGAATTTCTGTAGGCGTCTTTGGCTCATGCCAATTCATGACAGCTTCAACTTTAGCAGGATCTACTTGGATACCACGCTCACTAACAACATGTCCAAGAAATTGGACTTCTCGAAGCCAGAATTCACACTTCGAGAATTTGGCATAGAGCTTTTCTTTATGAAGTAGTTCCAGAATGCAGTGAAGATGCTTCTCATGGTCAGCTTGGTTCTTCGAGTAGATGAGGATATCATCATGAAGATGATGATAAATTTATCCATGAAAGGCTTGCAAACGCGATTCATGAGATCCATAAATGCGGCCGGTGCATTAGTGAGCCCAAAAGGCATCACTAGGAACTCGTAATGACCATAACGAGTCCTAAATGCAGTCTTGTGTACGTCTTCATCTCTAACCTTCAGTTGGTGATAGCCTGACCTTAAGTCAATCTTAGAGAAGAAACTTGCCCCTTGAAGTTGATCGAACAGATCGTCGATTCTGGGCAAAGGATACCTATTCTTGATAGTGACCTTATTAAGCTCACGGTAGTCGATGCACAGACGCATCGATCCATCCTTTTTCTTTACAAATAAAACTGGTGATCCCCAAGGAGACGAACTAGGTTTGATGAAACCTTTGGCTAGTAAATCATCTAGCTGTGTTCTCAATTCCTTCATCTCTGTTGGTGCCAATCTATAAAGCGCCCTTGCTACCGGTGCTGATCCAGGAATAATGTCAATTCTGAATTCTACTTGCCTATCTGGTGGCAAACCAGGTAGTTCTTCAGGAAAAACCTTAGGGTATTCAGAAACGACGGGGATATCCCCAACCTTGGGCTTCGGTTCATTAATAATCACTTGTGCCATGTAGATGACACAACCCTTCTTCAAACACTTGGAGTCCTTGAGCATAGACATTTGCTCAGGCAGCCCATACTGGGTATCTCCCTGGATAGTAAGTGATTCACCAGACGGAGTCTTGATCATCACTTGCTTCTTATTGCAGACAATCTGGGCCTGGTTATGAGATAACCAGTCCATGCCCAAAACTATGTCAAAACCGGCTAGTTTTAAAGGAAGTAGGGACAAAGGAAAAGAGTGGTTCTTAATGGATATGATACATCCATCTAAGATGGTTGAGGCGGTTTCTAAAGTGCCATCTGCTAGTTTCACCTCATACTTCACACTTAAGGTCTTAACAGGTAAATTTAGCAATTTACAAAACTTATTATCTACGAACGACTTATCAGCGCCTGAGTCAAAAAGTACTCTTGCATAAATATCAATGATGAGGAAGGTACCTGTAATCACGTTGTCGTCCTGGACGGCTTCCCTTGCGTCCAACCTGAAGACTCTCGCATTGGTCTTCTTGACCTCCTCAGGCTTCTTGTCGTATTTAGGGCAGTTGGTTTTAATGTGCCCCTTCTCCTTGCAATTGTAGCATGTGGCATCTTTAATCTTCCTGCAATCAACAGTCTTGTGCTCCTTAGACTTGCATAACCCACATGCAGGTGATCCAGACTTAGAATTGGACTCAAGTCTGCACTTTCCAAAGTGGCGTCTTTGACAAGTCGTGCACTTTGGCTTTTCCTCTGTTCGTTGACTGTTCCTTCCAGACCCCGACTTCTTAGAATCAGTGTTTCCCTTGTGCTTCTTCTCTGACCCTCGTGAGTTATCATCCTCACGCTTCCTCTTACTTTCTTCATATTTCTTTAGCGATCTCAACCTGACCGCATCTAATGTAAGGGACAGAGAGAGGTCAGCTGCTGACCTAAACGTAGCAGGTCTTGAAGCCTTAACACTGGCTTTGATCTCTGGGGCTAGACCCCCAATGAAGCGAGCAATTCTCTTGGGTTCTGGTGTTACTAGGTAAGGAACCAGTCTGGACAGAGTATTGAAACTGGTGAGGTAGGTTTGACAATCTAAGTTTGTCATCACCAATGA
This sequence comes from Helianthus tuberosus, assembly GCA_030545235.1. NCBI lineage: Eukaryota > Viridiplantae > Streptophyta > Magnoliopsida > Asterales > Asteraceae > Helianthus > Helianthus tuberosus. Next base: position 32,094,110 of record CM060352.1, on the reverse strand, counting down.
TAAGAAATCTGATTCAATTCCTTCGACCTCGTGTTGAGGGCAATAGTTCTCCCTGATGAGAGTAACAAACTGTTCCCATGACATGTTGTAGAGTGGGATCTTTCCAGCAGCTTGAATGAGAGACTTCCACCATGCCAGTGCCTCTCCTTTGAACGATTGGGATACATACTTTACTACATCCCTTTCAGCACAATCGCTGATATCGACAACTGTGTCCATTTCGTCCAACCAGATCATACAATCAATTGCCCCTTTCTCCCCAGTGAAATCCCGGGGTTTGCAGGAAACAAAGTATTTGTAGGTACAAGACTTGGCACGTGGTTTATTATCGAACACTATCTTCTTGGATGGAACACTGTGTTCATTTGATGAATGTCGATCATCATCCTTCTTTGGCTCCTCCTTCTTAGAGGGTGGCTTGTTAAGAGGCTCAGAATGAGTTTTAGGGTCAGACTTAGAATGAGGTACAGATGAGGCTCGACTATTAGTCTCACTATACTCCCTAAATTGCTCCTCCACAGCTTTAGATACAGCTGAGTCGATCAATGTACGAAGCTCTCCTCTGGTTATATTAATCCTATCATCATCGCGGTTTTCCAGCGGGTGACTGTTCTCTTCCTTCGACCTAGCCATGTAGCTTTAAATGCTACATAAAAATCAAACAAGGACAAGGTTTATACGGAAGCTCTTACAGTTTTATCGTTTTAGCCGATTTATTAACCATGTTTTAATACACGTTTTAGTTAATTTGTTAAATATATATTTGTTCAGGATCTTTATCATAATCCTAAATCATAAGTTAATAATAGCACAAAAGGCCTAGTCACGTAGACAAGTTTAATTTATAAGCCTTGATTTTACAAAATCGAGGCATTAAGGTTTGAATCAAAGTTCATTACCTTTTCTTGACAGGGAGTTGTAGGCTACCACTGTCTTTAGTCCAGAGGACGTTAGTTATAGCCCGTGGGCACTTCATCCACAAGGGATGATTATATAAATAAGGGATTTTAGAATAACCCAATTAAAAATGACTTATGTGATTTTATCATATCACACTTTGTCAAGCATGTTAATATGCTTTCAAATGTTTAATAAGGATTTGAATCTCTTGAATAGGTTCTACCATCTTGGCCTTGTCTGCAGTGACATTTAAGCTAGGTTTTACCCTTCAGATTCTTTTTAACAACTAACGCAGAACAATTTCTAAATTGAACTGTTAACAAGGATCTGAATCTAATTGTGGAACTACCATCTTGGCCCTGTCTTAATGTGACGTATGGCTAGGTCTCGTCCTTTTTAGATTTTGCCATTTTATCATAATGGTAGATCTTACAATATAGGAATGATATTTTTAAACATAATCGTTCCTTTAAAATTTAAACAAGTATATGGTTGCCCTAAACGGGACTTCTTAAGAAAATGACTTGCCCATGCAAGGGCTAATCAGAAAAATAACAAAAGAAGTAATTAAAGACAATGAAACGAATTTGGATTAGTCCTATGTTCTTGTCTAGACTCAAGAATGTGCAATTATGTAACTGAGATTAAACACAAAGACTAGTGTTTAATTCACTCAGTGTTGGCTCTGATACCAACCTGTCACACCCCGATTTCCACGTGTCACCGGTGGGCCCGGTGGGGAGTATCATGACGTCATGGTTGGTAACGTAATAGTCAAACAACACAATATTTAATATGCACAGCGGAAGCAAAAGATAAATATATTACATTCCGAATAATAAGTAATATCCAGTATTACAACGGAAAGTAAAAGATCCACAGGCGGATCAAATAAAAAGAAATTATTGTTCAACAGACTTTGACATCTAGAGCTTGCGAGACTTGAGTAATGATGCCTGGAGCAGCCAGCCTATTTCGTCTAGCACCTGCACTTAACCTTTTTGGAAAATACGTCAGTTTACACTGGTAAACACAACTCAACTGACTCATTTTGAAAAGAGTTTGAAAATTGATTTGAATGCACTTCGGCAAATATCATTTATAACTTGGGACAATTATTGAAATAATCATGTATACAGTTTTACTTATTTGTCGTCCATCAGGACAGATTAACTGACACGCCACAGGTATAATGCCCACAGGCTATCATCCTTTAAGTGGATTACCGGCTTCGGTATAATGCCCACAAGGATGATACCTCTGAGTGGATTACCAGTTTTTACATAATGCAACTGTCAGGTGTACGCCTACACCCCGTGCTTAGGTCATGGCCATTTCTTCGAATGATGCCAAGGATATCCGGGACATGGTCATTTAACCCCCAAAGGCCATACACCAAATAATACATATTAAACAGGTTATGTAAATACATCAATCACAATCCGATTTAAATGACTACATACACCCGACCAAGCGGTACTTTTATAGTGCCGTATCCCAAGCCCGTATAGGGAAAATAAGTTAAGAGTATTTACCTGAGCAAAGTATCAATCAAATACAGCAAATGCAAGTACTTTTACTGGGCTCCTAATCTGGAACGAAGGGTTATAATAACCTATTAGAATCCTAACGGTCTTTAGTTAAGCTTAAGCTTAGACCGGTTAATTTTAAAGATACGGTTCGTACGCACGATTAAGCGAAGACCGGATAGAATGTGATTTAGACCCGACAAGTTTGAAGACTTGCTTAATATGGGTATATTATATACATTCTGGATTTTGAGATAAAACCGATAAGGTTTGACCCGTTTCGGCTAATTTATGTAAACTAGTTACATAAACCGAACCGAACGCGCATGAAGCGTAACGGGTAACCATAAGAGTCCTAAACAGGTTTCCTAAGTTAACATGCCTTAAATATGTTGTGATATCAGTAGGATACCTTCCATTATGCCCAAAACGAGTTTAATCTCAAATTAAGCCCCGTAGGGGTATTTTGGTCATTTTAAAGATTATAAAAGGGATTAATTAAGCTTCTGTGCTCCGGGTCTGATTATATCAGTAAAACAACTTAACTTTACAGGTTATATACGTTGATAATAAGTCTTATGTGACAAAATGTTTTTAAACTCAAACTATGCGTATAATACGCGTAGAAAGCCGTTTTAAGCGACGTACGGGTTAAAATAGGATTCTGAGTTTTCTGATCAGTTAAACAGGTTCAAAACACTTCATTTATTATTAAAAATCAGTAGCAATTGGATTGGTACCAAAAGGACTTGTAAAACTCATTTTATGGCCGAAAAGGGTATATTCGGTATTTACCGATTCAAGGCACTAATCCTAGCTTATGATCAGTTTAAAAATAATTAAAAATCTTCAAAAATCCCAAAATATTATATTACATCAGTGGGTAAAATTTTCGGTGTCAAAGATTGGGTTTAGATAGGCTTTACGCTAATGACGCTGTTTAATCACTAAGAAGCGTTCTAATTACATCATTGAGCATAACTCCTAATCTATATATCCAACTGATGTAAAAATTTACAGACATGTTTTATAATCAGTAACAAAGATTTTTGTACTTTCACATTTCCAAAATTCTCGTTGAATGGTCATAACGACATTATGGTCCATATTTAAGCACTTAACGGAAACGTCGGACAATTAAGGATTTAAGTGGTATAAACGCAGAGGGTTATACAAACATGTAACTAGGTCCTAATGGAACTTTAAGGCATGTCTAAACCTATCTAAATCGAGTCAGAACCGAAGTCAAAGCAGAAAGTCAAACTATGCGCCTTTCGGTTCCGAATCGATCTTAAACAGAAAGTTGTCGAATCAAACAAGCTTAGACAAGTTCTTATACTTAGTATCAAGTTATATGAATGATAAAATAGGCTACACGCCTTTTATATTGTTAATTATGCGTTAAACGAAAGATTACATTTCTGTTGACTTTTTCTAATTACCGTTGACTCGACAAACGACCTAGTTAGGATGGGAATTAGTGAGTACCCTTTTAAGGGTTTATTACCCACATAATTACCTACTTAAAGGTACTTTTAATTCGAGATATGACTGAGCCATACAAGTGACTAATGAATGATTAGAAAGGTCTTGGTTCTGCTCTTGTGCTCCTCAAATGCTCAGAAGTTGATGTTGTGAAGGTATGATCAAAGTTGCCAAGAATGTGGGTCTTATATAGTGTTTAATCTCTCATGGATCATTGACACACAAGTCTAGTTGTGTTCCCATAACACCAACAAGTGTCCTACAAGCTAAAAACCATCTTAGGCAGCCCATGGTATCAAGGAAATGCATTTGGAGTCGGTTTAAGCATCAACAGGCAGCTGCCTGTTTCTTTCTGCATCTGGGCATTGCATGCGGCCCGCCTAAGATGTTGTTAAATCTTACGCGGCCCGCATGGACCTCCGGTTCAGGTTACCAATTTTTCTTTAATTGCACTTTTGGCCCTCGGTCCTCCTAAACGTCGCTTTCTCATTGTTTCTTGCATTCTAAGCCTTTATATTTGACATATGGGGGCTTTAAGGCTTATACCATCTTTGTCAAGTCCTCGGGTAACTTTGTGATCACCCGAAAAGCCCTAATTTTCAATGTTGACGATTCTAACCCTCACACACGAATTTTATCATAACTTTCTCATACGGTAACGAAACTTGGTGAAATTTTTATGGTGCATTCTAGTGAGCATAATTAATCGTTACAAGGATTCGGGTTTGCTAAAAGGTCACTCAGAGGTATATCTTAACATGTTGACACATTTAACCCCTGTAGTTTGTAATTTCTCACTTTCTTTCACAATTCGCTTCGTATGATCCATGATCTATTCGTTTAAGGTTATAAACATCATGTAGGGTTATTGTAAAGTATATTTATTCGTTGTTGACATTTTGAACCCTTATATTTACATAGTTTCATTGTTTGTCAACTTTAGTCCCTCGAAAGTATTCTTTCACACATTTAAAGGTTATGACACGTGTCAAGACATTATAGGACGTAAATTTTCGAGGTGTTACAGCATATTAACTTAGGAAACCTGTTCATGACTCAATTGGTTACCCGTAACGCGTTATTCACATTCGGTGCGGTTTATGTAACTAGTTTACATAAATTAGCCGAAACGGGTCAAACCTTATCATTTTTATCTCAAAATCCAGAATGTGTTTAGTTTACCCATATTATACAAGTATACAAACTTGTCGGGTATAAACCACATTCTAATCCGGTCTTCGCCTAATCGTGCGTTTGGAACCATATATCTTCCTTTAAAACTAACCGGTCTAAGTCTAGGCTTAATTAAGACCCGTTAGGAATCTAATAGGTTATTAAAACCTTCGTTCCAGATTAGGAACCCAGTAAAAGCTACTTGCACTCGCTGTTTGTGATATATACTTACTCAGGTAAATACTTTTAACTTATTTTCCCTAATACGGGCTTGGGGTACGGTATATAAGATACCGCTTGGTCGGGCATTGAATTGTTAATCATGATAAGGTTAATTCATTGAGATGACCCGTTTAAATTGTTTTATTTGCTTAAAGCCTTTGGGGGGTTAATGACCATGTCCCGGATATCCTTGGCATCATTCATTGAAATGGCCATGACCTAAGCACGGGGTGTAGGCATACACCTGCCAGTGCATATAAATATAAGAAGGTATAACCGACGGTTTGAGAATAACTCGCCGCGGGACTATATCATGTGGGTGTCTATTAATCTTTAACCCGGTGTCAACCCGGGCTACTGAACGTATAACAAACATGTAATTCTTTTTCAAGTTTATATATAAATAATTATCCCAAGTTATAAACGAACTTTTGTGCCATGTGCATTCAAATCAATTTTCTTAAACTCTTTTCAAAATGAGTCGGTTAATTGTATTTACCAGTGTAAACTGATGTATTTTCCCAAAAAGGCTAAGTGCAGGTACTAAACGAAATAGGATGGCTACTCCTAGCATCAATAAAGAGTCTTGCAAGCTTAAGATGTTAAAGTCTGTTGAACAATGATTTTTTTATCTTTTGATCCGCCTGTGGATCCTTTACAATCCATTTGTAATACTTTGATATTACTTTTTATTCGGTTTGTAATGTGATTCATCTTTTGCTTCTGCTGTGCATTTAAATTGTGTTTGTTTGACTATGATGATATCAACTACGTCACGATAATCCCCACCGGGCCCACCGGTAATACGTGGAAATATCGGGGTGTGACAAGTTGGTATCAAAGCCAACATTGAGTGAATTAAACACTAGCCTTTTGTGTTTAATCTCAATGACACAGTTTGCACATTCCTCGACTTCTGAGTCTAGACAAAGAACTTAGGACTAATCCAAACTTGTTATTTTTTTTTAAATTTTGTCCTTTATATTTCTTTGTTGTTCTTTTATTTGTTTTGACAGGTTTAACAAGATGCCACCTAGATTTCGTAGAGGAGGAAGAGGCAAGGGGCCACTCAACGCCCCAAATGACCATGAGGCCGGACCCTCTCACCGGCGAACACCTTCCGTCACCATGAGCACCAGTCCCCAAGAGGACTGGAGGACCTACCTGGAGCCCGCGAGGCGATCAGTCTCGCTGAGTTCTTCACCTTCATACCATCATTCATTCGGGCCCCAATCGGAAAATGAACCACACAACTCACCTCATTCATTCATCCCTCTCCAACGCTCGAACTCACATCACTCTTTTAACGATCCAACACCCTTTTTCCAGAGCCGGTTCAACCCGGCAAACCTAGTTGAAGAACCAGTGGGTTTTAACCCATTGGGCCCCGAAGACCATTTCTCTGAAGCTCAGGGAATGGATATGGATGAAGACACGGATCCCGCCGAACCTCCAACCGGAACACCTACTCACCCCATCGAGATCTCGGATGGGTCATCATTTCACGGATCACCTTACCGTAGTCCAGACAGCTACCAGGCAAGATTTTCCCAATATGACTGGTATTTTACTCCTCCCTACCAGTCATCGCCTCAGCAGCAGCAGCAATAGCAGGATCCTTCCGAGGATTCGCGTTTTGTGGCAGTCACTCCGCCACCACCACCACCAGTTCAGCAACCGCCTCCGGAGCCACCGAGGCGGAGGAGATCAAACGCATGGATGTCCGTGCGAGGAGGAGTGCGTATCAGCACCCCTCAACCTTCGAGTGGCAGTCATTACCCGCCACTACATGAAGACCCACAAATGGGTGGGCCTTCAAATCCAGTTACCGAGGTAAACTCTGTGCCAGTCGCACCACCACCATTGGGTTTTGGCAACCCAATTCCTACCTACGTCGGCTCAGCGGCGTACAACCCCTTCGAGCAGCCGGCCTACCCGGGGTATAACTACTACAATGCCCTTGATGCTGACCCATACCTTGTAGCAGCCAACTACAATGCTCTTCATCTGGAAGGGCCCTACACATCCTCCTACCAAACCGGGTACCCACATTATGGGTATCAAATACCTGCTCGACCTCCGATTCAGCAGCAGCCGCAGCCGCCACGTTTTTCCCCACCGGAGCAGGAGGAAATCCTCCAGAGGCTGAACCAGGTAGAACAGGAAGTTCGTGAAGAACGTAGAAACCACCAGGGATTTCTCAAGGGCCTGGCAAACTTATTAAAAGGGAAGAAGAAGAGGGATCATTAAAATCCCTATTTGTATTGCTGCTATTTAGTCCCTGCGTGGACAGTTGTTTATTTATTTATGTTGTAATCAAGTCCCTGCGTGGACATCTGTTTTTGTATTCAGCCCCTGCGTGGGCATGTCTTTCTGTTTAACCCCTGCATGGGTATGTTATGTTTGTTCAGCCCCTGCGCGGGCAAGTTAGTTCTCTTTAAGTCCCGTTTAGGGCAAACCTGTATTTTTTAATTTTTGTAGTGGAATGGTTAAATTTAAATTTTCATTTTAAGTATATGCATAAACATAAAATATGAAATAAATGAAAAATAACATTCCTTTTATAAGATCTACCATTATAATAAAATGACAAAATCTAAAAAGGACAAGACCTAGCCCATGTGTCATTTTAAGACAGGGCCAAGATGGTAGTTCCTCAATTAGATTCAGATCCTTATTAACATCTAAATTTAGGATTGTTCTGCGTTAAATATTAAAATAGAATCTTAAAGGTAAAACCTAGCCTATATGTCATTCAGACATGGCCAAGATGGTAAAACCTATTTAAAAGATTCAAATCCTTGTTAACATCTGAAAACATGTTAACACTCTTGGCAAAATGTGATTCGATAAAATCACATAAGTCATCCTTAAATTGGGATTATTCCAATTCCCTTCTTATTTGTATAATCATCCATTAATGATGAAGTGCCTACGGGCCATAATTAATGTCCTGTGAGACTAAAGACAGTGGTGGTCTACGACTCCCTGTCAAGAAAAGGTAATGAACTTTGATTCAAGCCTTAATGCCTCGATTCTATAAAATCTTGGCTTATAATTTAAATTTCTCCCTGTGACTTGGCCTTTTTTGCTATTATTATAATTTAATTAAAACAAAGGATTATTATGATGAAAATCCTAAATAAATATGTCTAAATAAATTAACCACATATGGTTTATAGGTACCATGGTTAATGAATTGCCATAAAAGACAATTCAATAATAGACTCCTGAATAAATCCTTGTTAATATTTTATGTAGCAATACAAGCTACATGGCGGACTCTGATGAAATCAACAGTCGCCCATAGGAAAATCATGATAACACCAGAATAAATATAACGGGCGCAGAACTGCAGGCATTGGTAGACAATGCCGTTACTCGAGCTCTGGAAAGACAAGATGATGAATCTAGTAGTACCCGCAGCAGAACCTTATCGGTACAGCGTGAAAAATCACACTCTAAAGCTCACTCTGAGGCTCACAGTAAGCAACCTTCTAAACATGATGAGCCAAAGAAAGAGGATGATCGACACTCCTCGAATCAGCAAAGTGTTCCGTCTAGGAAGATTGTATTTGATCGTGAACCACGTCCAAATACCTGTACCTACAAATATTTCGTATCTTGCAAACCTAGGGATTTCACTGGGGGAAAAGGGGCTGTTGACTGCATGACATGGTTGGATGAAATGGATACCGTGGTTGACATCAGTGGATGCGCTGATAGGGATGTTGTGAAGTATGTATCTCAGTCGTTTAAAGGAGAAGCACTAGCCTGGTGGAGGTCTCTAATCCAGGCCACTGGGAAGATTCCATTGTACAACCTGTCTTGGGATCAGTTTGTTGCGCTCATCAAAGAGAATTACTGCCCTCAGCATGAGGTTGAAAAGATTGAGTCCGACTTCTTATCTCTGGTGATGAAAAACCTAGACTGTCAGGCTTACCTTACTAGCTTTAATACCCTGTCTCGACTAGTTCCATATTTGGTAACACCGGAGCCCAAGCGAATAACTCGTTTCATTGGGGGTTTAGCCCCAGAGATCAAAGCCAGTGTCAAGGCATCTCGACCTGCTACTTTTAGGTCAGCGGCTGATTTATCATTATCCCTTACTTTAGATGCGGTCAGGCAGAGATCGCTTAGGCATTCTGATGCTGAGAAAAGAAAACGTGAGGATGATAACTCACGTCGATCTGACAAGAAGCACAAAGGGAACTCTGACCACAAAAAGGGTTCAGGGTACAAGAAAGATGACCGTAAGTGGGGTGAGAAGCCCAAGTGTAAAATCTGTAAGAAGCACCATTTGGGAAGGTGCAGATATGAATCCAAGTCCCAATCACAGCCAAGAGCCTGTGGGATTTGTAAGTCAAGTGAGCACAAGACGATAGAGTGCAAGAAGATAAAGGATGCAACGTGCTATAACTGTAACGAGAAGGGGCACATCAAGTCCAACTGCCCTAAGTATGCCAAAAAGCCTGAAGAAGCCAAAAAGACCAATGCTAGGGTCTTTCGAATGGATGCACGAGAAGCCGTTCAGGATGACAATGTCATAATAGGTACCTTCCTTATAAATGATGTTTATGCAAAGGTATTATTTGATTCAGCTGCGGATAAGTCATTTGTAGATAATAAGTTTTGTAAGTTGCTGAATTTACCTGTTAAAACCCTAAGCGTGAAATATGAGGTAGAATTGGCTGATGGTACCTTAGAGACAACCTCGACTGTGTTAGATGGATGTTTTATATCCATTAGGAACCACTCTTTTCCGTTATCCTTGCTTCCTTTGAAGTTAGCTGGTTTCGACATAGTTATAGGCATGGACTGGTTATCTCATAACCAAGCCCAGATCGTTTGCAACAAGAAGCAAGTGGTGATCAAGACTCCATCTGGAGAGCCACTTACCATTCAGGGAGATACCCATTATGGACTGCCTGATCAAGTGTCTATGCTCAAGGCATCTAGGTGCTTGAAGAAGGGTTGTGTCATTTATATGGCACATGTAACTATTGATGAGCAGAAGCCCAAGATTGAAGATATCCCTATCATTTCTGAGTACCCAGAAGTTTTCCCTGAAGAACTACCTGGTTTACCACCAGATAGGCAAGTAGAATTCAGAATTGACATCATCCCTGGAGCAGCACCTGTTGCAAAGGCACCTTACAGGTTAGCACCAACAGAAATGAAGGAGTTAAGGACTCAACTGGATGAATTGTTAGCCAAAGGTTTTATTAGACCTAGTTCGTCTCCTTGGGGAGCACCGATCCTGTTTGTAAAGAAGAAGGATGGCTCGATGCGCCTGTGCATCGATTATCGCGAGCTTAACAAAGTCACTACCAAGAATAGATATCCATTGCCTAGGATCGACGATCTGTTCGATCAATTGCAAGGGGCAAGTTACTTCTCCAAGATCTACTTGAGGTCAGGCTACCATCAACTGAAGGTTAAAGATGAAGATGTACACAAGACTGCATTTAGGACTCGTTATGGTCATTACGAGTTCCTAGTGATGCCTTTTGGGCTCACTAATGCACCAACAGCATTCATGGATCTCATGAATCGCGTCTGCAAGCCCTACTTGGATAAATTTGTCATCGTCTTCATCGATGATATTCTTATTTACTCAAAGAATCAAGCTGACCATGAGAAGCACCTTCGCTGTATTCTTTCACTACTTCAGCAGGAGAAACTCTGTGCCAAATTTTCAAAGTGTGAATTTTGGCTTCGTGAAGTCCAGTTTCTTGGACACGTGGTTAGCGAGCGTGGTATCCAGGTGGATCCCGCTAAGGTTGAAGCTGTCATGAATTGGCAAGAGCCGAAGACGCCCACTGAGATTCGCAGCTTTCTAGGTTTAGCAGGATATTATAGGCATTTTATTGAAAATTTCTCAAGGATTTCTGCACCCCTAACTTCGTTGACTAGAAAGAATATTAAGTTTGACTGGGGGCCGAAGCAACAAGAATCCTTTGACATTCTTAAGCAGAAACTAAGCAATGCACCGGTGTTGACATTGCCTGAAGGGATTGAAGAGTTTGTGGTGTATTGTGACGCATCGCACACAGGCATGGGATGTGTGCTTATGCAAAAAGGCAAGGTCATTGCTTATGCTTCTCGAAAATTAAAAGTACATGAGAAGAATTACACCACCCACGACTTGGAGTTGGGTGCGATTGTGTTTGCTTTAAAACTTTGGAGGCATTATTTATATGGTACCAAGTGTGTGATCTACTCCGACCATAAGAGCCTCCAGCATCTATTAAATCAGAAGGATCTGGATATGAGACAACGCCGATGGATGGAGACGCTGAATGATTATGATTGTGAGATCCGATACCAACCAGGCAAGGCGAATGTAGTCGTCGATGCTTTGAGTAGAAAAGAAAGGGTTAAACCCATAAGAATCAATGCCAAGAGCATTGAATTAAAGAACAACTTAAATGAAAGATTGTTAGCCGCGCAGAAGGAAGCTGTATTAGAAGCTAACTATCCAAATGAAAAGCTGGGAGTTACAGCTGAACAATTATCGTATGGAAGAGATGGAATCTTAAGATTGAACGGACGAATATGGGTTCCAGTCTATGGAGGACTTCGGGACGTGATCCTTCAAGAAGCCCACAGTTCTAAGTACTCTGTTCATCCTGGAAGTGATAAGATGTACCAGGATTTGAAGGCTAACTATTGGTGGATATACTTGAAGAAGTCTATAGCCACTTATGTGGCAAAATGTTTGACGTGTGCGGAAGTAAAAGCCGAACACCAAAAGCCGTCAGGATTGCTACAACAACCTGAACTTCCCACCTGGAAGTGGGAAATGGTGACTATGGATTTTATCACCAAGTTACCAAAGACAAAGCGAGGAAATGATACTATTTGGGTGATAGTGGATAGATTGACTAAGTCAGCCCACTTCTTACCTATTAAGGAAACACATAGCTCAGATAAGTTAGCTCAGTTATACGTGGACGAGATTGTATCTCTCCACGGAGTGCCAGTGTCTATCATCTCTAATAGGGACACAAGATATACATCTCATTTCTGGAGAAGCTTTCAGCAATCACTGGGCACTCGATTAAATTTCAGCACGGCATATCATCCTCAGATGGATGGTCAAAGTGAACGTACAATACAAACGCTGGAGGATATGTTAAGGGCTTGTGTTATTGACTTAGGTGGAAGTTGGGATGATCTTCTTCCATTAATAGAGTTTTCATATAATAATAGTTATCATTCCAGTATTCAAGCTGCACCATTTGAAGCCTTGTATAGAAGGAAGTGCAGAACGCCCATTTGTTGGGCGGAAGTTGGAGATGTCCAACTAACAGGACCTGATATAGTCCTGGAGATGACAGACAAGATTGTGCAGATAAGAGATCGTCTCAAAGCTGCCAGTGATAGGAAGAAAAGCTACGCAGATCTAAGGCATAAACCTCTAAAGTTCGAGGTAGGTGACAAGGTTCTTCTTAAGGTTTCACCCTGGAAAGGGGTGATGCGATTTGGTAAGAAAGGCAAGTTAAGCCCGAGGTACATAGGACCATTTGAGATTATCGAATGTGTTGGAACAGTGGCTTACAAGTTAAATTTTCCTGAAGAGCTCAGTGGAATTCATAATGTATTCCACATCTGCAATCTGAAGAAATGTCTAGCTGATAAAACACTAGTCATGCCACATACGGATGTGCATATTGATGAGAGCCTAAAGTTTGTCGAGAAACCTTTGTCGATCGAGGATCGGCAGGTTAAGAAGCTTCGAAGGAAGCATGTACCAATTGTAAAAGTCAAATGGGATGCCCGTAGAGGTCCCGAGTACACGTGGGAGGTAGAGGCCACAATGAAAGAAAAGCACCCTCATTTATTTCAGTAAATCTTGAGGTCGAGATTTCTTTTAAGGGGGTGAGGATGTAACACCTCGTAAATTCATGTCCAATATTATATTGACACGTATCATGGACTTTAAACGTGTAAAGGATTAAGTTAAAGGGACTAAAGTTGACAAACGAGGAATCTACGTGTATAAAAGGATTCAAAGTGTCAACAATGGATAATTATACCTTTCAACAACCCTACACGATGTTTATACCCTTAAACGAATTAATTATGGATAATACGAAGCCGTTTGTGGAAGAAAGTGAGAGTTTACAAACCGCAAGGGTTAAAAGTGTCAACATGTTTAATTTATACCTCTGAGTGACCTTTTAGCAAACCCGAAGCTTTGTAATGATTAATTATGCTCATGAGAATAAGTCATAAAAATTTCACAAGGTTTCGATAAAGTATGAGAAAGTTATGATAACATTCGTATATAAGGGGTTAAAAGCGTCAACATTGAAATTTATGACTTTTCGGGTGATCATAAAGTTAACCAAGGACTTAACAAAGTTTGGTTATGTCTTAAGGTCCTTAGAAATCAATTTAGAGGGTTAAAAGTGCAAGAAATGAACTTAAAACCACTTTTAAAAGGACCAGGGGCCAAAATGCAAATAGCTGAAACTTATTTTAACCTAACCTGGGCCTTATACCGGCCGCGTAAGGCTTCTGGGGACCCTTACGCGGGCCGCCTGGGACTGCTAGCGACAGAAAACACCTGCAGGTGCCAGTTCAGCCTGTTGCACCGCCTTTAGAGCCTTGTTTTATATACCAGGGGCTGTACAAATGGGATTTCATGCATAGGGGGGCACTTGTAAGCATCTGGGATCAATCATAGACCTATTTGGCATGATCTTGTTGCATTAAATCTCCTATATAAGAAGCTCATTTGTTGCAACATTGAGCACATCACTTGCAAACTTTCATAACCTCATTTTCTGGAGATTCCTGGAGCACAAGAGCATTTTCTAGAGGTCATTAGTTGTGCATAGGACTTCAGTAAGTGTCCTTAACCTTCCTTAATTCAGTTTTATTAGTTTAATGGCCTAAAGTCAAACCCGTCGTAATTAAGGGTTGACTTCGTGATTAATCACAATATGTTCAGTCAAATCTCGAATTGAAAGTACCTATGAGTTGGTAATTATGTGGGCAATAAACCCTTAAAAGGGCACCCTCTGATTCCCACTCTAAGTAGGTCAATTGTCGGGTCAAACTTAATTGTAAAAAGTCAACAGAAAGCTTATTTTCAAATAAATACATAATTAACAATTTAGAAGCCATGCAACCTATTTTGTCACTAATATAACTTGGTAATTAATGTAAGAACATGTCTAAACATGTTCAACCCGACAATTTTCAGTTTAAGCTCGGTTCGGAACCGAAAGTCGCATAAGTGGACTTTCGCTTTGACTTTTAGTTCTGACCCAATGTAGCATGTTTTAGAAATGCCTTAGAGCTCTAATAGGACCAGGTTATAGATTGGTGTAACCCTCTGAGGTTATACAACTTGGTTCATTAGTTATCCGATTCATATGCATGTTTCCGTTATATGCCTAAATGTTGACTATTATGCCCATTTGACCTTAAAACAAGAATTTTGAAAATGTGAGAGGACACTAATCTTTATTACTGATTTATAAACATGTCCTTAAATTTTCACATCAGTTTGAGGTCTAGATTAGGAGTTATGCTCAATAGCGTAATTAAGAAGCTTTTTATTAATTTAACGGCGTAATTAGCATATAGCCTATCTAAACCCAATTTTTGAAACCAAACTTTTTACCCACTGATGTAAAATAATATTTTGGAATTTTTGAAGATTTTTATTTATTTTTAGGCTGAGCATAACATAGGGTTATAGCTTTGATTCAGTAATTGTCGGTTTTGCCCTTTTGGCCTATAAAATGAGTTTTACAAATCACTTTGGTACCAAACCTTTTTCTACTGATTTTATATAATAAATAAAATATTTTGAGTCTTCTAGAATGATAAAAATATTAGCTTTTCTTATAAAACTCGGAAATCGCTTAAAATCGTCTTTTTACGTGTTTAAAACGCATAGTATGTATTAAAACCATTTTTTCTCATATAAGACTTAATACCTGTTGATGTTTTAAGCAAATTTATATATTTTAACAGCAAAGAAAAGTTTTAAACTCAGATTCCCTGTTTTGACCTTTAAAGCCTATGTGAAATTACCAAAATGCCCTTACGGTGCATAGTTTGGTTATAAAAGGTAAATTTCACCTATATGCCATACCCTACTGTTATGACTTATAAAAATAAGTATTTTTACTGAATATATCAGACCTGAAACTCAGATTAATATTTAATCTCTTTTATAAGCTTTAAAATGACCAAAATGCCCCTACGGGGCATAGTTTGAGTTTAAATTCATTTTGGGCATAATGGAAGGTATCCTATTGATATCACAACATTTTTAAGGCATATTAACTTAGGAAACCTGTTCATGACTCAATTGGTTACCCGTAACGCGTTATTCACATTCGGTGCGGTTTATGTAACTAGTTTGCATAAATTAGCCGAAACGGGTCAAACCTTATCATTTTTATCTCAAAATCCAGAATGTGTTTAGTTTACCCATATTATACAAGTATACAAACTTGTCGGGTATAAACCACATTCTAATCCGGTCTTCGCCTAATCGTGCGTTTGGAACCATATATCTTCCTTTAAAACTAACCGGTCTAAGTCTAGGCTTAATTAAGACCCGTTAGGAATCTATAGGTTATTAAAACCTTCGTTCCAGATTAGGAACCCAGTAAAAGCTACTTGCACTCACTGTTTGTGATATATACTTGCTCAGGTAAATACTTTTAACTTATTTTCCTTTATACGGGCTTGGGGTACGGTATATAAGATACCGCTTGGTCGGGCATTGAATTGTTAATCACGATAAGGTTAATTCATTGAGATGACCCGTTTAAATTGTTTTGTTTGCTTAAAGCCTTTGGGGGGTTAATGACCATGTCCCGGATATCCTTGGCATCATTCATTGAAATGGCCACGACCTAAGCACGGGGTGTAGGCATACATCTGCCAGTGCATATAAATATAAGAAGGTATAACCGACGGTTTGAGAATAACTCACCGCGGGACTATATCATGTGGGTGTCTATTAATCTTTAACCTGGTGTCAACCCGGGCTACTGAACGTATAACAAACATGTAATTCTTTTACAAGTTTATATATAAATAATGTTGGTGCATGAGATGTCTGTTGACTACGTCTGCATTAAGTCTTAGGTCAAGGTAGTCAAGATTGAAGCTTGAAAGTCAAATTAGGGTTTTACATTGTAATATCGCTCATATGTACATTTAGATAGGTGATTTCGCTCATTAGGTTATGTTAAGGTTTCGCTTATTAGGTCATATTAGAGGTTTCGCTTATTAGTCATCAAGGGGTTTCGCTTTTCTGTCAAGTCATATAAGCGAAATCACTGGTACTATATATAGGCATTATAAGCGAAACCTGGTCAGTTAGTTGTGCACGTTGGAGCGACATCCTCTCATGCTTGTGGTGTTGAAACTCTGTCAATTTGTAATCAGAAAGCATCAATAAAGAAGATATTGAAATAGAAAAGCTGTTGTTACTTCCTGTATACTGATTCCGCCTTTATACGTGAAGATGAACTACCTTGACTGACTTTTCGAGGTCGTAGAACGGTCCAACAAGTGGTATCAGAGCATCAGGACAAGGAGTTCATACTACTACAGCTGATTCGACAAAATTCTCTCATTTCTACTCACTTTCTCTCATACTTTTTCGATTTAAACTGGTTCCTACGGATGAAATGGTCTGATTTTTTAGTATAACGTGTTAAATACTGTAATAACAAACCCTAGAAAGATTCAGGTTAAAATTCGGACTAAAACATGGTGAAATTTGACTAAAACATGGTTTCGCTTTTTCGGTAATCGAAGGTTTCGCTTATTTGGACATAAGATCTTGTCAGTTTCGCTTATACGGACATAAGCTTGATTTCGCTTATCTGAACATCCTGGTTTCGCTTATACGGTAGTTTGGTATTTCGCTCTTAGGGACACAAGTTGCTATTTCGCTCATCCGGACACTTTTGATTTCGCTCATTTGGATAATATCTGGTTTCGCTTTTAGTGACATATGTGATTTCGCTTATTTGTCATTGTACCAATTTCGCTCGAGTGGACATAAGTTCTGATTTCGCTTTTGTGTCATCACAACTGATTTCGCTTATTAGTCACTATTTTCCAAAATTTCGAAAATTTTTCTAAGTGTTTAAGCTGATTAAGTTTGTTTGTTTGATCTCAGGTGTTTGAAGATGTCAAGCAACGGTGAAGAATTCTACAACACATTCTACAACGCATTCACTTCCGAATCGACAGATAGAAGATCCGAGATGAGAGAATATTCGAAGGAGATTTCGGAGAATTTGAAATTCGAGAACATGTATGGAAGTCAACAGAAACCACCAAAGCTAATGAAAGTTGAAGATTATAACTGGTGGAAAAACAGATTTGAGGGTTGGGTAAAAGCTTTCGCTCCTGAAAGCTGGTTAAAACTGACACATGAATACGTTGAACCAGTAAAAGAGGGAGGAGAGTTAATAGATGCAAAAGATTTTACAGAAAAAGATATAAAAAATGTTGTGGCTGAATATAGAATGATAACATTGATCAAACAGTCAGTAAGAGAGGATATTATTTCATTGCTCGAACAAGAAAAGACTTCAAAGAGTTTGTGGGAAGCGTTAGAGAGAAAATGTGTAGGAAGTAATGAAATTGTTAAAAATAAAAAGAAATTGTTGCGTAAAGAGTTTGATTTATTCAACTGTATGAAAAATGAGTCTGTTTGTAAAATGATTGAGAGATTCAGACATCTGAAAATGGAGCTGACCAGACACAAAATCTTACCTTCTGAAGAGGAGCTGGTGGATAAATTGTTTGATTCATTGCCAAATGATCAAGATTGGCAATACTTCGCTTTAATGTTGAAAAATACAATCAAGCCTGAAGATTTGAAAGTGGATTTGCTGATTGAAAGACTTGAAAGCCATGAGTTGGAGATAAAAAGATCTAAAGTCAACAATTCAGCTTATCAGCAGAATGTAGAGCTTTCTTACAGAGGAAATATACCACAGGCTGGGTCTCCAAGAACAGCGTTTTCTGCAGAAAGTTCAAGCTCAGTGAACAATGAAAGTTTTCACAGTGGTTTTCACAGTGGATTTTCTTCAACAACTTCTGATCAATCTGCTTCAAAGAATTTATTCCAGTGTAATATCATAGTGGATCTGAAGAATGGGCAGAATTTCATCGAAGAATTGGCAAAACAACAGATGGTTTTCTTGGCATCTGTACTTGAATCGTATGAAAGCCTCGTTGCACGGAAGATCGGCAACACCAACTTGACGAAAGAAGATTATGATCAATTAGACCCCGAGGAGATGGAATTAATGGATATAAGATGGTGCATGGCCAATGCTGTTCGTCGGGCACAGCGGTTCATGGAGATCACGGGGAGAAAGTCAATTGGTGGACCATCTACAAAATTGGGATTTGATAAATCAAAGGTGACATGCTTCAAATGCAAACAAAAAGGTCACTTTAAGCGCGAGTGCAGAAATGCATATGCTGATGATGATTCTGCAAACCCATTCAACGAAGATTATTACAAGAAAGCGATCTACCATCAAAACAAGTCTGAGCCTCCAAGGTTGAAACAGTCTGAAGAAAAATCAAGGGCTCTTGCAGTTATATATGATGATGAAGGTTACGACTGGAGTCAAGTTTGCCCTGAAGAAGATGCAGTTGGATATGCATTTGTTGCAAATGATGATCATGATACTTGGTGGAGAAGAGACAGTGCGAGATGGGAGATTGGCAAATTGTATGAACCATTTAAGGAAGCACAAAGAGCCAAGAGATGGAATGAAGAACTAGAGTGTTACATGGATCCACAGGGTAATCCAGTAGTTGATCCATCAAAAGTGGATTTTGATGCTGTAACCAATGTGTTTCCAAGTGAGGGCACTTTCAACACAAGAAGGCTTTCTGATAAAAGCTATTTGCCAAATTTGATGAACAAGTTAAAAGAAGTTTTTGAAGCAAGTTTACCGAAGGTGGTAGAACTGAAGAAAAGAAAAGAAGAAGAATTGAAGAAGATGATTGAAGAAGTGAAGACTGTTGCAAAGCTTGCTGGGGAGGAACAGAGAGCTGAAGAAACGCTGAAGAATGAAGAAGCTCAGAAAGAAGAAAAGGAGGAAGATCAGAAAGTTGAGTCAGAAGAACCGGTGCTGAATGAGACTGAGGTTAGAAAATCTTCTGATCTATCGAATGTTGAATTAGTTGATGAAAAAGAAAACAAATGCAGGAATTGCATAGAAATGTGCAAAACCTGTACTGAAAAAGATGACATCATAAAAACAAAAGACAATGACATAGTTAAACTTGAAAATGGTTTCACAACAAAATGTAAAGATATGATTGAAAAAGAAGAAATTTTGAAAAAAAGAAGAAATTTTGAAACTAAAAATTGAAAAATTGACACAGAAATGTCAAGGTCTTGAAAAGGATAATGATGTTTATAGACAACTGTGTTCAGAAAAATGTGTCGATTGTGTTGAAAAAGAATCTAAATTTCAAGATTTACAAAAACAGTATGATTCTTTAAAGTGGTCAAGTCAGAGAGTACAAGAAGCTTATGATACTTTGAAGAGCCAAGTCAAAAGTTTTGATCAAAGATTGTCAGAAACTTTAGTCACTAAAGAAATGTATGAAAGAAAGTTTAAAGAAAAGCAAATTGAATTAAACAAATGTGTTGATGAAATTGCTAATCTTAAACAAGTCTTGGCTGAAAAAGAAAAGGTTGTTACAAAACTTCAAAGTTATCATAACTCTTCGTACATTCTCGAACGCATTTTCAACATCACACCAGATGACAAAGATACTGAAAATTGCAAAAAGGGTATTGGTTCAGAATTTCATCAGGTACCACCACCATTGAGAAACAATTATACTTTTTATGATGAGGAAAAGGTGGCAAAGGGTTTGAACATAGCTGACCAGTTACCTGAAAGTATCGATGTGACTTACTCCAAATCTGATGATGCTAATGATTCAGAGGTGGTAAGTAAGGTTGTTGAAAGCGTTTTGAAAGATGAGTCAACAAAAGGTAAGTCTGAATCACAGGATGAAGATGAAGGAAATCTTTATGATGGTTATCTGAAAAACACAAAATCCGAGAAAAATTTAAATGATGATTCAAAAGGATTGGTTTATACCATGATTGGATCGGACAAACTATTCTTGGATGTTGTATTCCCGATTCAGAATGTGATTTCAGAGAAGGTCGATAAAGTTTTCAAAATGGTTGAGATTGAGAAGTCGGAAATTTCAAAGTTTGCTGGTAAAGGTCATAAATCTTTTTATAACAAACCTGGTTTTAAGAAGAAAAACATGAAGGCTGGTTTGGGTTATAAAAAGAAACGGAATTGGAATCAAAGTAAAAAAACCAAATTTGCAACAAAAGATGAGTTTTGTTCAAGGAAAAAGCTTAGCAGAAGAAGAAAAACTCAAAATTGGACAGCAGTCTAATGAGGAGTTTGATGCTATGAAAAAGAAACAACAACAGGCCAAGGATGTTTCAAAGAAAGTGTGTTTTAAATGCGATCAAATTGGACATGTTGCACGAAAATGTCCAAATCCAAATCCTGTTGATGTTGAAAAATAGAAATCTGAGGATGTGAAACCAAGGTAAACTAGATTTGATTCGAAACAAACTTGGAGGTACAATACAAACAAGTTTGCTTCAAATCAAAATTGGAAATCAAACCCGAACAGGTTCGATTCAAGACATACCTGGAATTCTCACACACCCAGATTCAGAACAACACAAAGTTGGAGAACATCTGTTGATATGACAAAACCTTAAGAGTTTTGGAAACCTAAAAATGTTATTCAAAATCAAAAGGTTCAAAAAGAGACAAACTTTTACAAAAGAGGTACTCCGGAAGGTCAAATGTGGAGTGCTAAGAAACAAGTGACGTCGGTAAAAGATGAGAAAGTTGAAGTCAAAGTTGAAAAAGTTTTAAGTGACAAAGAATTTCCAAAATTGAATGAAAATTATTGTGTTGAAATGCCTAAGGTCCAACAGACCTGGGCTAAATTGTTCAAATGATTGATAAATTTTGAATGTGCAGGTGCTCAACGAAGCTGAAGATTGTGAGAATGGTAGTTGGGGCAGCCTGGCACAGGAAGAGGTTGCAGAACCCTGGTTTGGTTAAACAGGGAGTTTATCAATTTCTGTACATAAATAAACAATATTTTCAAAATCCTAAAAAATTGAAAAATTTAAAATAAAAAATATGTTTGTTTTAATTTTGTTTGAATAAATGTTGATTGAATACGCCGAAACCCTCACGGCTGAACAAACATGATTACTTTCATCAGATTGAAAAACGGTTTTCAAACTGTCAAAAATCAATGGGTTGTAAATCATGGGGGTACGTTATATTTTCTGCTTAAAGTGTTATATTTTCTGCAAAACAGAGCATGAGATGCAGAAAATGGATGGCGAGACAAAGCTATCAGTATTGTGTTGTCAAAATTTTTAATGATTTTGCATTTTTGGGGGAGAAAATATGTCATTAGAAAATCCAAAAACATTAGAAAATTTGAAAAAGTCAAAAACATGATAAAATTAAAAAATTGAGTTTTGTGTAAAAAGAGGAAATGATAGTACATCAGTAGACAGTTACAGTACGCTAAAGAATTGGAAAGTTAAAATGTGTTAAACGATCTCACCGTGGATGTGTCGGTAGATTTTTATACACTTAGTAAACTTTTTCGGGATATAAACCTAAATTCAAACACTTGCTTATTTCGTGGGGAACACTACTTGGATATATAGGTAACCCCTGAAATCTCGTTTGAAAGGTTCCTTTTTCTGATATACTAGGTTTTTATACTCAGTGATATCTGGGGTATTATTCCGGGACTTCTGCTGAACGGTAGTTCTGACCTAGTCCTCGAATAATACTTTCTGCAAATGCTTGAAACATAGCATCACCCTCAGCATATATGATAAGACAATAAAATTGCTTAGCAATGCTGTTGTAAAAAAGATCCTCTAAAGGGGACACACCCAAAAGTTGAGTCATGATCTCTCTGCTGAACGGTAGTTCTGACCTGAGCTCTCATGATTCTTCATAATTTATTAACCCCTTACAGATATCATTTGTGTTATACTTACCTGTAAGACTGAATATTGGGATCTGGATACGGGAGTATATTCAAGAGGTGGGACACATGAATGGGTTTAAGTTCTTAAAATACCTAATTCGTATCCTGAATCAGTTGAAATTTGTATGAAAATTTAAGTGGACCAGTATATCGACAATCTAAGTGAATTGTTTAATTCTTAATGTGTAATTAAGCTCAACGGTACTTGTGACTTGTTAAAAACTGATATGATCCTCTGACGCATACTCAAACAAAAATATTATCTGTAAATATGTTTGTACATATTTCTTTACTGCTTTATATTTTCAGAAAATACAAAAAGATTTTGATTTCTGCTTTATTTTCGACAACTGATATCTGAGTGCTGAGTTTCAAAATCTAAGTAAGCTGATTGTGTTTCTGAAAATAAAACAAGTTCATTAATTTGAAACTTGAATTAAAATAAAAAATTTCAAAAACAGTTTGTGATATCTCCAAGGTCATTAACTTGAACTTGGATGATTAACTGTGGGGGATTTGGTTGTTTATATTGTTATAAGAATTAGTTTCCGATATGATTCGATGAAACTGCCAAATTCATGAGAAGTGGTTTAGAAGGTTTGAATTGTCAGATTACAATATCTAGAAGATTAAAATGTTGTTACTTATAGTTGTATGAGTGATTGCAGGAAAAGTCCAGACTACGATCCCGAGAGCAGAGTCTAAGGGGGAGTCTGAAGACAAGCTGAAAGTTAGGAGGAGCTTGTAGAGGGAAAGAGAGGTGTCGATCCCTAAAAGCACGGAATCTTGACGAAAGGGGGAGCCTGCTGATGATAAAGCTGTTGATGATAGAGCCAGTGATGAGATTCTGATGTAAGAGTCAAATTGTGAAGCTGATCAAGAGAGTGATGGATGTTTATAATGTTACAATCTGAGTGAGGATGCAGAATGACCAAGACTGAAGACTCGGAGCCGAAAACTTCGTCAACATCCAAAGGGGAGTCTGTTGGTGCATGAGATGTCTGTTGACTACGTCTGCATTAAGTCTTAGGTCAAGGTAGTCAAGATTGAAGCTTGAAAGTCAAATTAGGGTTTTACATTGTAATATCGCTCATATGTACATTTAGATAGGTGATTTCGCTCATTAGGTTATGTTAAGGTTTCGCTTATTAGGTCATATTAGAGGTTTCGCTTATTAGTCATCAAGGGGTTTCGCTTTTCTGTCAAGTCATATAAGCGAAATCACTGGTACTATATATAGGCATTATAAGCGAAACCTGGTCAGTTAGTTGTGCACGTTGGAGCGAAATCCTCTCATGCTTGTGGTGTTGAAACTATGTCAATTTGTAATCAGAAAGCATCAATAAAGAAGATATTGAAAGAGAAAAGTTGTTATTACTTCGTGTATACTGATTCCGCCTTTATACGTGAAGATGAACTACCTTGACTGACTTTTCGAGGTCGTAGAACGGTCCAACAAATAATTATCCCAAGTTATAAAAGAACTTTTGTGCCATGTGCATTCAAATCAATTTTCTTAAACTCTTTTCAAAATGAGTCGGTTAATTGTATTTACCAGTGTAAACTGACGTATTTTCCCAAATAGGCTAAGTGCAGGTACTAAACGGAATAGGCTGGCTACTCCTAGCATCAATAAAGAGTCTTGTAAGCTTAAGATGTTAAAGTCTATTGAACAATGTTCTTTTTATCTTTTGATCTGCCTGTGGATCCTTTACAATCCATTTGTAATACTTTGATATTACTTTTTATTCGGTTTGAAATGTGATTCATCTTTTAATTCCGCTGTGCATTTAAATTGTGTTTGTTTGACTATGATGATATCAACTACGTCACGATAATCCCCACCGGTAATACGTGGAAATATCGGGGTGTGACAGTTGTACCAGTTGTTTCCTGAACTGTTTAAAAATGAGGTGTACAAGGATTGTCTGGTTGCTGATCGGTGGTCTAACACCAGTTCTGGGCCCGTTTTAAATTGGGCCTGGGCTCATTTAGGTCTCGGCCAAGTTGCAGCAGACCAGTTACAACAACTTTTGACCATTTTGAATAACTGTTCTCTGTCGATGGCCCCGAATGGCTGGAGGTGGAAGTACGAAGAGAATGGCTCATTCAGCGTTGCAAGTATTAAGAGAGTTCTTAGTTCTGTTGGCCGTACCAGTTCCGATAATGTTTTTGAGTGGAACAATTGGGTCCCGAAAAAGGTCGGTATAGTGGCTTGGAGGAGATGGAGAGACTTCCGACAAAGTGCGCGTTGGCAAGACGAAATATACCGGTTCCGAATCGAATGTGTGTCTTCTGCGGCGATTATGAAGAATCATGTGATCACATTTTTGTATCGTGTCATTATACACAAATGGTTTGGCAAGACTTAGCATTTTGGTGTAGGATGCAGCAGATTATAGCCTTTGGTATTAAAGATCTGCTGTCACTACATGCTTCTAGCTCGGGACCGAAGAGAAGAAAGGTTATTCATGCAGTAGTTCTGGTGGCCTTTTGGTGCATATGGAAGATGAGAAACGATGTGGTTTTCAGGCAAGCGGTCCCTAATTTTACAAGAACATTAGATGAGATAAAGTCAATGGCGTTTTTATGGATTAAAAATCGGTCAAAAGTGGTCTCGTTATCATGGGAGGATTGGAGTCGTTTTAATCTAGGTGCTATGTAATGATGCATTTGTGTTATTGATTGGTGTAATCGTTGTACATTTGGGTTGTAGCATCTTGCTACTATGAATAAAATCTTTTGTCGGCCGTTCAAAAAAAAATAAAATGTATAAAAGTTGTAGTGTAGAATATGTGTAACTGAATTTAAAGTTGTAGTGTAGAATATGTGTAACTCTGAATTTAATTAGTTCGAATACTATTCACATCTCATTCTTAATTGGTTAAAGTTAATGTCTAAACGTTGATAGTTTTTTTGACTTATGTAGTGTAGAATATGTGTAACTCTGAATTTAATCAGTTCAAATACTATTTACATCTCATTCTTTATATTTATTTAATTTAATTAATGCAGTATAGAGTATGTGTAACTCTGAATTTAATTAGTTCAAATATTATTCATATCTCATCCAATCTAATCTACTTTAAATTATAAGAAAAGATTCCAATTAATGATACATGGTAATACCTCCTACAATCTATTTTTTAATATATTTTATAGTTTTTTTCTTGTTTTTATATTTAGAATTTCAAAGATCACATTTATTTATACAATCATTCATATCTTATAAGGACCACTTATGAAACAATTTGGGTTCCTTTGGTGAAGCCATGTTTAGCTACGGAGGAGGGAGAAAAGAGGAGCTGTGGCATGATGTGCCACCGCGTCAGAATTATGCAAGAACTAAAGGGAACAGTGAACCGGGGAAACACGTCACCAAGTTTTTTTTTTTTTTTTTTTAATCTCAAATCTGCTTAACGGATGTACTCCGTGGGAGGTCGCAGATTTCCTCGGCGGCTTTGGAGAGGTAGTCGGTACGTACATCGCAAGGAAAAGAGATAAAGAAGGTAACGATTCGGTTTTATCTCGTTCAAGAATGCTAGAGTGGCGAAAGAGTTAGATCTTCAATCCTCAACAAAGAACAATCGATTTTAGGGTTTGAAGAAAAGAATTGATTTATGAAAGCAACAAAGAGAAAGGACTGAAGAAAAATAAATTATGGCTGCTAATTCTTGTTGAGAAAGTATGCCACGCTTGCGGTATACGCATATAATGTATATATATGTGGGCGCTCGGGTGGGGGGGGGAGTGAAAGTGCACTAATTTTAACGCTATTTTACTAATTTTATGAAAATAACATTAAAAGAGGGGGATGGTTAATCATGCATCATGTGGTGGTGTTTATAGCCGAAAGACAAGGGAGTATAGCATTAATCAGCCTTTGTCTTAATTGATGAGTGTTATGTGCCTTATGTCCAAGGCTTAATGCAGTGGCGTCTCTGAGAATTCATGTACCCTGTTCGAGCTCGAAAAATGTGCCCATATGCTTTAACGATAAACAATATAATTACGAAAATGACAAAAAAATGTAGTATTTGATAAACAATGCAATTACAATAATGACAAAATCATAGTATTCTAATGAGTTACATACCGGATTAGGCATCAAAAACTTTTGTATAGCACCGGCTTGAGACTTCACCAATTCTTCCGCTCGTTTCCTTTTTTGATGTTTTTGCCATCCGGATGCTTGTTTAGGAGCCATTAACACCTAAAAATAATAATCGATGTTCACTTAACAAGATACGGGTTCAATCAACAATTAACAATCACAAAAATTAACAACAATTAACTGACTAACAACAATCAACAATTAGAATATGATGTTAACAAACAATTAACAATCACAACAATATCGTCAATCCTGGAGTATTGTTAGAAACTCTTCGGCTATTAATAACACCATAAAAAAATTTAGAGTTCTCATCTCCCTCTTTGGCCTAACAATTCCTGGATTTCTGCTTCAGGTCCTTAACCCGGTAACCAATGTTTTAAATACCGGTATGAACCGGCCGGTTATACCGGTTAAACCGGATATCGGACATGAGTCAAATACGATAAAGGCCGGTAAAAGTTGAATACGGTATGTCTTATGTACCGGCGGTAAATCCGGTTCTACCGGTTCAAACCGTTGAACCGGTTTGCATTATCTTAAGATTTGATTTCTTAATTTTAGTAAAATACGATATTATGGTAATATTGATCTTCCATATTTCCGGTAATTAACATAGTGCCTTCTATTCCAATATTTCATCTTTGTTGAAACTGTTACATCGTACAGTGCAATATTGTTTATAACTAATAAAAAAATTCTTAAAATGCTTAATAGTTTACAATAAAAATAGCTGTTTTTAGATAAAACTATGATCAGTTACATAAATCCTAGTTGAGATTGGATTGTTTTTTAGATGAATTTGTATTTTATGGAATTTATAGGGTTAACTAGTAACCTGGTTCAACCGCCCGATACAACCCGGTTCAACCGATTAAACCATTTTAGAGCCCAACCCGTTATGACTTAAAAACCGGTTTTTAAAACATTGCCGGTAACTCTCCAATTCCGCCAATCTACGTTTCCCTTCCTCCCAAGCCCATTGTTCCTCATCATTAAAATCTTTTGCATCTAGAACCTCTTCCAATTCTTCCGTATCTCTCTTCAGAATCGCTTCCTCGTCTAATTCCATAGCTTTTATATGTTCCTTCCAATCTTTAACTACACTTCTAAACCTTTTCAATCTATATCTCTAATAAAGCAAACCATTGGGGGACACATGTCACCCAATGGAGCAAGCCACCTAAGCATCCACATAAGCAATGATGTGGCAAAATGATAATAATGTGACAAGTGGCATATCTCTCGGATGGGGATTCCATTGGCTTCTCACATACGCACTCTCATCTCTCTCTCTCTCATTATCTCTAACCGTTTCAAAGAAACCCTAATAGGCGATTTTGGTTCCTGAGTTCTCAATCGATCCTTTGCAACGAGGTTTTCACAATATTTGAATATTATAGATTCAACAGTCATCGTCATCGACGGTAATGATTCCGATATCTTCTTCATCATCTTATTGATCGAATTTGTTCGAATGGGTTGTTGTACTTTGATTTGTGATGTATTGTTTGTTATGTGATGATGTATGAATTTATTGTACATGATTTGAATATCGATTAGCTTATTCCTTTTTTCTTAGGGTTTTAAAACCCGATATCATGTTGTTTGTTTATGTGATTTGAATATCGATTTCTTATACAGATTTGCTGGTCTGTGAGGGTTTCTTTGAAAGGTAATTATTCCGATATCTTCTTCTTCATTTTATTAATTGAACAGTTGGTGTATATATGTTTTGTCTATTGGGGTTTTTCAAGCGAATATTTTGGTTTTTCAATTCTGTTCGTTAGATTAAGAAGAGTTTATATTATGTTAAATAGTAACCGTTTTTTTATGTTTGAAGTTTTATTCGATGCATTAACTGAATTTGATCCAATTTTGCAGGAAATCAAATCCTCGATGGTTTTGTTATGTATTGATTTACTGAATGAATGTTATTTGAATATCGATTTTGGATTCTCTGTTTATATAAAACCTGATATCATGTTGTTTGTTTATATGATTTTCAGTTTCACTTTAAGATGATGAATAGAAAAGGGTATGGTCTGCAACTGAGATGATACCGGACAAGATTACTGTGGTTTGATTACCCTTGTGTCATTCCTTCTTTGTTTCTTCTGTTCCCCCTTTTCTATTTTAGAGTTTTCGTCAAGGCTATGATGAGTTTGAAGTTCTGATTAAATATTGTTGAATATGGAACCTTGGCTTGGCAGGGTTGAAGGATGGTAGACATTCATATGCAACCTCCCTTGCAGCCATGGTGCTTTAAATTTTTAGAAATATCTGAGCCTGACTGTAGTTAGAAAATTGCTTGATAAATATAATAGTAAAATCCATAGTTAGAAAATTGCTTGAGTAATTGAGAATATGTAAGATCATCCCAGCACTTCATACCTGGTGAATGTATATTGATGAATATATGTACATTATGATTTTTCTAATCGGATTGTTAAATCTGTGATTTGATTATTATAGTGCACATTCTATTTCAAGCCTCTTATTTAAAGTCCAGCAATCTTTTATATGTCTTATATGCGGTTTTTTTATTGATCGTATGTTAAACTCAATTTTATGTTGTTATTTACTTTTCATACGTTGCGAGACGATATGGTTTACGGATTCGCTGCCCGTGTATGGAAGAATGACAAAAAATCGTTGGTGAGTTTTTATATTATAAGCATTTTATTCCAGTAAATGACAGTAATTTAATAAATCCGTTGTGAAAACTAATCGTCTAATTAGCATTAACGATACCTATCTGTTATTTTAACAGAAACTTCCGGCAAAAAATGGTGAATGGATTCAGAAGTTTGATTATCCAGAGAAGAATGCAGTCATTCGGACCATGGATGGTAATACTTTTTAAAATATACTTAGGGAATTTCGGATGTTGTTTTTAATTTTTTTGAATATAATGATTATTTTATTTAAATTGGTATACGTGCCTAAATATTTTCGGCTTTTTTGGAATTTGTTAAATGTCTAAAAGAATCAAATGTTGGTGTTAATATTTGTGTTTTTTTTGGAAGTAATTGAATTTTCTTTAAATATGCGTATTCAACGGGTTTCTTAAATTAAAGTGTCAGTTTTGTAATATATAAATAGTCCTTTTGATATAAATTTTAAAAAAATCAAATTTATTATGGAAGTGTTTTTAAAACCGTTGTTGACCTTAATTATTTTCGGTTGTAATAGTGAATTTTAAAACTATTAGAATCATGCCATATGTAAGTAATGAATTAATTATATTTAAAGTACAATTTTATTAAAAAGGTAAGTTATTGGTTGTATTTTGTTATTTTTGTGTCTAGAAACCTAATTTCTTGGTTAGACTACATTTTCTGGTTTCTTTTTTAATTCTTAATAAAATGTATTTTTTTTTATGTATATGTCATTCTTTTTGATTTCATATTTATAGAATGTTTTAATATGAATGACTATTGGTTACTTTTTTTTAGGTAATAAAATCATATTTTTTGTTGATTTTTTTAGATTTGTAAGTTTTTTTAGATTTAATTCCATTTCTTAAAATACATCAGCATAATTTCGGTAATAATTTTTTCTAATAATAAACTGATTTTTAGACTTTACAAAAATAATTTCCCGAAATCTGTATATATATTTACTAAGTAGATTCATTTTAATTCAATTACTAACCATTTTCTAATATCAATCATCTATTCTCAGATCATATTTCATCGAAATGGATGAAAACAGTATTACTTTTCTAAACAATCTTGATTGGAGATCCAAGTTGTTTACCATAAAGGTGAAGGTGTTAAGACTTTGGATTCGCATGAATCCAAAGAGAGAAGGAGAAACCCTTGGTATTGAAATGGTGGTTATGGATGAGCAGGTTTGTTTTAATGTCATATGTTTTTTAAATTTTAGTTTAATTTTTATATTGTTCTTTATACTAACCAATTTTAATTTGTTTATTTTTATTAGGGTACTAGGATGCAGGCAACTGTTTGGAGCAAGTTTATGAAAAAACAAGAAATTTTGCTTAATGAAAATGAAATTTATTACATTTATAAATCTCAACTTTCTGTCATTAAGTCAACTTTCAAACACTTTGACAAAGAACATGCTATTAGCTTAAACTTTGATACATCTGTTAAAAAGTGTGAGAACTTTGATGGAAGTGTATATGGTATTCGGTTAGCATCATTTGAATCCATTAAAGCCGGTGAAGTCGATGTCAAGTATCGAGTTGGTTTGTATTTCATCATATATATGACAACAACATGCTAAATTAAAAAATTATATAAATATTGAATTTTTTTTTAATTTTATGTTTTTTTTTCTGATTACATTTCTTATTAATCAATTTTTTTCAGATTTTATTGGATATGTAGATGAGTGGTCTGAACCAGAAATGACCAAAACGAAGATGGGAAAAGATAGCAAATTCATGAACTTGCAATTGCTGGATGAAGAGTATGTTTATTAAATTCTAATTTAATTTGATTGCAGCTTTAGTATTATATATTTTTTACATGATTTCCTTTGATGTTTTTAATTTATATTTATGTAGGGGTATTAAGTTAAACTGTACTTTATGGGATGAGTACTGCGATGAGATGTTTGGTTATATTCAGAGCCATAAAGAAGAAGTTCATGTTGTTTTGCTTGTGCAGTTTGGTAGTTTCAACAAGTATAAAGGTTTTTACTGTTTATAAACTTTGTTAAGATTATATAAATTTTTATATTATTTACGAAATTGAATATCATAATGTATGATATTAATTTTTTTGTCCAGGGAAGACAACGCTATCTAATGCTTTCCATATAACAAGGCTGTTTATCAATTTTGACATAGAGGAGATTCGTTCATTCAGAACCAAGTAAACAGTTTATAAAATAATATGAAATACTTATTGATGTTTTTTATTTATTTTTTATTTTTTTTATTGTAAACAGGTTTGTTGAGAAGATATGTAAAACATCCTCTAATGGTCAGAAATCAATTGGTTCATCTGGAAGCACAAGTCTTGCGGATGACTTTTTAGTGAAGCATCAGTTTTCCAATTTCCGTGATATTACGCTCTTTGATCAGGTTTGTGTCAACTTTTTAATATTTTAAGTAAATACATTAAACAAAATTTTTGAAACAAATTTATATGTATAACTCTATTTTGTTACATTTTATTTCAGCCTTGTGAGGTCATAGTTCTTGGTACGATCATGGGTGTGGATGATAAAGATGATTGGTACTACCTTGGTTGTGAAGAGTGCAATCGGAAGGTGGAGACAACTTTGGTCATCGAGGAAGCTGAAGACGGTGCTGATGAACCGAAGTTTAAACAGGTTTTACTTTGCTCAAATCCTGATTGTCCTAAGGAGGTTGTGAATGCCACACCGATGTAAGTTATTTATATTTTTTTTGTACTTTTATAATATTTATGCTTATGTTATTCTACTTTACAAATCTAAATTGTATTTATTTTCTAAAATACTTTTTGTGCATTTAGTTTTAGGATTCCGATTAGAGTACAAGATCATGCAGCTATTGCCTCCTTGACTTTGTTTGACCGTGAATCTAGAAAAATGTTGGGTATGACTGCAATTCAATTGCTTGAGAAGTCAAGAGTGGATCAGGTAACGTGTTTCGTATCAGTATTTACTTGAGTTGTTATTTAAGGTACATATTAGTAATGTCTAAATCGGATTATTATGTTTTTTTAAATAATTTTTTATTCACTTTTATTAGGCATCTTTGGTAGAGAAAACCATTCCCTATCAGTTTAGAGCATTCAATGATAAAAAGTATGCTTTCAAGATTCAAGTTAGTCAATTTAATATTGACAACCATATTGATGGTTATGCTGTTCATAAGTTGGTGAATGATTCAGCAATAATTGAATCGTTGGAGAGCCGAATTCCAGTTGATCAGGTTAGTTAAATACAAACCTTTTAATTAAATATATGTTACAAATTTATTATTTTTGTTGTGTCTAGCCTTATTATTTTTTTGAATTGCAGGGTGTGGACGAGGCTGCTGCTGATGTTTCACTTAGTGATATATCGACTCAAAACCCTTTTGCTCTAAAGGTATGTATTTTAAGTTAATGTTACGAAATACCAAATGCTTTAAACATATTATATAGTTTCTAATTTTGAATATATATCATACAGGATGCTGTGGATTCTATTGGTGATAGCTTCACACCCGATTGCACATCTAAAGATTGTTCCAAGACTTCGTCTGCGGAACTGAAGCGCAATCTTGCTGACGTGTATGAAGTTGAAGAAAGCACCTCTCTGTCATCAACAAAGGTGAAAAAGGCTGGTGTGTCGGATGTCCAAACTGAGGAGGAAACGATTCTGTTGGTTCCAAAGATCGAGAAGTAGTTCATTGTTGAAGTATTTTTTACAAAAAAACAATTTATTTCTTTCGTAATATTGCTGGTTTTGTTTGGTTTGTTTCATACATTGGTTTGGATTGATTTGTGATGGTTGGTTGCTTTGGTTTTTTTTAAACATATGGTTGTTTGTTTTTTTATTTGAAATATATCGTTTGTTTGTTTTAATGGTTTAATTAGGCTTACCTATACTCCTTAAACCTTTATCTTTTGTTACTTTATCTTTCTTTTATTTTGTTGCATGTATAAAATGTTCCTAAAAACATTTGTTTATGTTTTTGAAATTAGAAATTTTTAAACCTTTATCACAAGGCCATAAAGGTTTTGAATGTATACATTTAGTATTTTTAACAAATTATTATTTTAAAACTATTAATATTTTTTTTAATAAGTTGCAAATAAAGATTTCAATAATCTAATTGTCCAATTTAATTTAATTTCTATCATTATTATATACGAATTATAAGTTTTTTTTTCGGAAATACATTTATTTAAAAGTTATAATTTATTTATTTTGGAAACCCCCAATTCTTTTAAAATTTAGGAAACACTTAAATTCGTGTGATTTTATTTCCTTTTTTAAGTTTTATAACCGAAATTTTTTACTTTTTTTTTTTAAAAATTCAGCAATTATAGAAATATCTTTCAAATAATTTGAATTTAAATTATTTCCTTTTTTATAGTTATAACCGATTTTTGTTTTTAAATTATAAACTTTCCTTTTTTTACAATATATTCAAGTACTATAAAAACCCCTCTTATTATTCATAATACACACTCAAAGTTTTAGACTAAATGTTCTAGAACTGTAAATCAGAAAACTCTCTGGCGACCTTCATCATTTTTGAAGTTTTCACGTTTGGTTATTTCTCATACGCGTAAGTGTTATCTCTTTGTAATATACTTATACATTTTACTTTTTATAATACCTATTTTAATGCATTTGTATTTTCTACGTGATAAAATATTAGGATATGCCTAAACGCGCAAAGCCTCAAACTTTACCTTCATTTCCACTTCCTACTGGTGTTCACCTTTCTAATAGTATGTTTATTTGGTTCTTATTGTTGTTTACAAATATAATAAATTTTGATATAATATGTAATGATGGTAAGTAATGTTATTTTTAATTAAATTGTTGCAGGTGGTGTTGGTAGAAGTCCTTTGCGTAACATTACGAATGGTAATGTTTGCAATTATTTGGACAATAATTGAACTTTGTTTTCGTAAATAGTTACATTTTTTTATGCATTTTATTCTTCAGTTGATACTAATCAAGTTGAGCCTGAAGACTATGTTGAACGTAGAAAATTAAGGAAACTGTATTTGGATAATAAAAGACGAAATGCAAATAATAAATCTTCCACAATGGATGGACGTATTTTGCCAACCACATCTTTAAAAAATCCCTACGAGACGTGTACGTCAGGTTGGTTTTGATTACCTATGTATTTAAATTTTCTTTACTATGATTATGAGTTTTTTTTTTAAATAAGAAATTCTGCAATACTTAAATATATATGATACGGTTAATTGGACTTTTTTTTCAGTTGAAACTGGAAGAAGTCCATTGGGTAATATTACAAATGGTAAATTTTATATTTTTTGACACATGAATACAAGTTTTCATTTATAAATTGTTTAACATCACAAATGCCCAAATCTTTGGTTTTTGCAATACAACTTTTTATGTATAATTTTATTGTTTATGTTTTTTTATACTTTTTTTTTAGTTTTTTCTAATGATGTTGAGCATCAAGAATCAACTGAACGCAGAAAGTTAAGGAAACTATATTTGGATAATAAAAGAGGAAAGGCAAATAATAAATCTTCCACTTCACGAGACGTCATTCGTTCTTCCAACGTTTCACAATCCGTTACAAATGCTTGCCGTGTTGTAACACCAATTCCTTCATCCTCAAATATCAATACCTTGGATCGACCTATTTTGTCTACCACACCTTTAACAAATCCCTACCATGCATATACATCAGGTTGGTGTGATTTACTTACATATATAAATTTTTATTACTAACATTATCTATTTCATTTCATTCGGAAATTTGGACTTTATTTGTTGCAGTTGAAGTTGCAAGGAGTCCATTGGCTAATATTACAAATGGTGAATTGTTTTTTTTTTTTTTTTGTACACATGAATACAATGTTTCATTTATAATTTATTTAACATTACAAATGGTAAAAACTTTTGGTTTTTTACACAGGAATTCATTACTTAATGTATAATTTGATAATTTATTAATATTCATATTTTTTTCAGTTGCTTCTAATGATATTGAGCATAACAAATCTGCTGAACGAAGAGAATTAAAGAAAGTACATTTGGATAATAAGAGAGATAATGTGAGTAACAAATCTTCAAGTTCACAAAATGTAATTCAGTCATCCAACGTTTCAGTATCCTTTACAAATGATTGGTGTGTCGTAACACCAATTCGTTCATCCTGTTATATCAATACCATTGATCGACGTATCTTGCCAAACACACCTTTAACAAATCCGTACGAGGCGTATACATCCGGTTGGTGTTACTTACTTACATGTTTAATTTTTGTTTATTATCATTTTGAGTTTGTTTTTTTTAATAGAAAATTATGTAATATATAAACATGTTTCATACGTTAACTTGGACTTTTTTTGTTGCAGTTGAAACTGGAAGAAGTCCATTGCCTAATATTAACAACGGTAAATTCTATAATTTTTTACACATGAATACAGTTTTTCATTTTGATATTTTATGGTATACCATATTTTTTTTTCAGTTACTTCTAATGATCTTGATCATCAACAATCAGCTGAACGAAGAAAATATAGGAAATTACATTTGGAAAATAAGAGACATAATGTGAGTAACAAATCTTCCACTTCAAAAATCGTTACTCGGTCATTCAGTGTTTCAGCATCCAATACAAAAGAATGCCGTATCGTAACACCAATTAGTTCATCCTCTTATATTCATACCATCGATCCACGTTGTTTCCCAACCACACCTACAACAAGTCCGTTTGAAGCATCTACTTCAGGTTGGTGGTATTTATTTATGTCTTTCATATTTGTTTATTTTTAATCTGACATTTTTATTAATTTTCGTTGCTATGAACATATAGGTGTCAAGAGGATACAAAGAGTAAAACAAAGGTTGTCTACTAAAGGTCGCTGCGTATATCCTGTTCCAATGGTTGATTTATCTTCCGACGATCATATTATTCCTCAAAAAATTGCTAACGATCCATATAAAGGCGTTTCTAACAGTAAGTATCTTATACACTCACTACTTAAATTCCATTTAAGAACGTCATTATATTAATTTCATAATAAATAGCACAAAATGATATGTTTTTAATTTTGTATAATAGATTATTTGGATCATGGTGATCAAGTAGTTGTATGTGCCGTATGTAACGCTAAGTTGTGGAAAGTTGAAACCGGAAAAGGAAGGGTTTACTTAGGAAGAAAATCTTACATGCTTTGTTGTGGTTATGGAAAAGTACATCTTCCGAATTTTAAAGAGACGTGTCAGGAATATCAAAACCTTTTCAAGAGTTTAGACGACAAGAGCAAGCATTTCTTACTAAATATTCGTCGTTTTAATTCTATGTTTTCCTTCACTTCCATGGGTGGTAAAGTTGATTCGAAAATCAATAGAGGAAATGCTCCATATGTATACCGAATTAGTGGCGAGAATTATCATACACTTGGAAGTCTTCTTCCTAAAGAAGGTGGTGAACCAAAGTTTGCGTAGCTTTACATATACGACACAGATAATGAAGTGTGTAATCGCAAAACCGTATTTAGGTATCCCTGAAAACCATTTCGTTTATTTTTTTTATTTATTTTTGGTTTTATGTTTATATGAATACTTACTGATACTTTCATTGTTTTCATACAATTGCATTA
Source organism: Helianthus tuberosus (assembly GCA_030545235.1). NCBI lineage: Eukaryota > Viridiplantae > Streptophyta > Magnoliopsida > Asterales > Asteraceae > Helianthus > Helianthus tuberosus. The sequence continues at coordinate 32,057,310 of CM060352.1, read as the reverse complement.
CAGTAACTCAAAGCAACCAGGTTCGGCAACTTCAGATTTGCTTGACACTGAATTAATAGAGTACCTTAAGCTGATTTTAGATTCAAATAATCAGCTTGTGAAAACCTATAGGCGTGTACGAGATCGGTTTGTTGATAATCCTCACGTTGATTTAAAATTACGGCTTAAGGCAAATAGGTCTAAAGATGGTCGTACATACAACCTACCGACGTCGTCCGAAGTTGCTGCGCTTATTGTTGGAGACATTGAGGATGCTCTTGATAATCGTGACGTAGTTGTTGAGTCAAAAAAAGATGGTCTACAACGTATTAGCGAGCTTCATCCATCTTATCTCGCGCTTCAGTATCCATTGCTTTTCCCTTTTGGTGAAGATGGTTATCGGGTTGATATTCTTCATAGAGAAGGAAGGGCATCAACGAAGAAGAAAGAGTCAAAATGTACTATGAGAGAGTATTTTGCTTACCATGTTCAAGATAGAGTCAATCATTTCTCTTTGATTCTCAATGCTCGAAGACTTTTGCAACAGTTCTTGGTTGACGTGTATACGATGATTGAAAGTGAACGATTACTATTCATACGTCTGCAGCAAAATAATCTAAGATCTGAGACATATGAGAACCTTAGAAAGCTTGGACAAAATGGTAATCCTGATATGTCAAACGTTGGAACACGCGTACTACTTCCGTCTTCGTTTACCGGTGGATCGCGTTATATGAGGGATAATTATTATGATGCGATGGCCATTTGTAAATGGTATGGCTACCCTGATTTTTTCATTACGATAACGTGTAATCCGAAATGGCCGGAGATTAAAAGATTTCTGAAGAACACGAAGATTAATCCGGAGGATAGACCGGATATTTTATGCCGATTGTTCAAAATTAAGCTTGACGCGATCATGAAAGACTTGCGAGAGAAATCTTTATTTGGCGAGGCATCGGCAGGTAAGCATCCATTTAATTGAATTAGTTTATTATAGTTTTTGTTGTCTGCTTCGTTGATAACCATAACTTAAAAAATTTGTATAATATTAATTATCCTATTGCAGTTGTCTATACCATAGAGTTTCAGAAACGAGGCCTACCGCATGCCCATATCTGTCTGTTCTTAAATGACGAAAGCAAGCTTCCTTCGGTTGAGCATGTTGACAACTTTATTTCTGCCGAGATACCTGACAAAAACTTAGATCCAGATCTATATACTCTTGTGAGCGATTATATGATTCACGGACCTTGTGGTGTTGCAAAACCAAATTGTCCGTGTATGGTTGACGGTAACTGTTCGAAGAATTTTCCTAAGAAGTTCTGTGATCAAACTACTCTAGATTCGAATGGTTATCCGGTGTATAGACGTGCGGATTCAGGTTTTTTTGTTGAGAAATCTGGTATTCAGCTTGATAACAGAAGCGTGGTTCCGTATAGCAAAACCCTATTGAGACGTTATCAGGCACACATTAACGTCGAATGGTGTAACCAGGCTGCGTCCATAAAGTATTTGTTTAAATACATTAACAAAGGACCAGATAGGGCAGAATTTGGTTTTGTACAAAATGCCGATGAAGGTCAGCGTGAAGATGGAAAAGATGAAATCAAAGAGTATTATGATTGTAGATATCTCTCCGCGTGCGAAGCTTCATGGCGCATATTTACATTTGATGTTCATTATCGCTATCCATCCGTAATCAGGCTTCCGTTTCATCTACCAGATAAACAAAATGTTATATACGGCCCTGATGACGATCTTGATGGTGTTCTTCATAAACCATCTGTTGCTTCTACGATGTTTTTGGGGTGGATGGAAAAGAATGAGAAAGATCCGTTGGCGCGCACCCTTACTTACGTTGAGTTCCCAACTAAATTTGTTTGGAAGAAGGACGATAGGATATGGGATAAACGGATAATAGGTAAAACCATTGGTCGAATTCACTGTGTTAATCCTTCTATGGGCGAGGCATACTTTTTAAGAATCCTTCTTAATAAGGTAGTAGGTCCTAAGTCTTTTGAAGAGATTCGTACTGTGGATGGACAAGTCTTCCCAACATTTAGAGATGCTTGCTACGCTAGAGGCCTTTTAGACGACGACAAGGAGTATATAGAAGCTATCAAAGAGGCTTATTTCATAGGTTCAGGATACTATCTTCGTAATCTGTTTGCTACAATGTTGGCGTCTAATACATTGTCTAGGCCGGAACATGTTTGGGAAAACACATGGGAGTACCTTTCGGATGGTATTTTATACAATCGGCAAAAGCTTTTAAGGATCGAAGGTACGCAAATTGTTATTTAATTTTTTTATAGTTATGTCTTATATATAAGTGTTTATGAAGTTGTTTTTTGTTATTTATAAGAATTTTAATAATTTATAAATTTTTATATAATCGTAATAGGTTTGTCTCTTCCAGAAGAACAAATAAGGAACCTAACGTTGCTGGAAATTGAGCGTTACTTACTACGTAACAACTCAAGTTTAAGTCGGTTTCCATCTATGCCTCAACCCGATAGTGAGTCAATATATTCAGCAGAGAACCGTTTAATTGCTGACGAGCTTCGGTACGATGTAAGCGCTACTGCCGTTGAATTTCATAATCATTTAAGTAGCCTAACCGATGAGCAGCGTTTAGTGTTTGATGAGATAATTGAAGCAGTTAATAGTAATGTGGGTGGTGTGTTTTTCGTCTATGGCTACGGAGGTACTGGTAAGACGTTTCTGTGGAAGACTTTATCTGCATCCATTAGATGTAAAGGAGATATTGTACTAAATGTTGCATCAAGTGGAATCGCATCTCTTTTGTTACCTGGTGGCCGTACTGCACATTCAAGATTTCATATACCTTTGAATTTAACAGAAAGCTCGATGTGTTTTATTAAACCGGACGATGACGTTGCTGATTTATTAAGGAAAACAAAATTGATAATTTGGGATGAAGCACCGATGAATCATAAACATGCGTTTGAAGCACTTGACCGGACAATGAAAGATATTTTCAAATGTGAGATGACATTTGGTGGTAAAGTTATGGTGTTCGGTGGTGACTTTAGACAGATACTTCCGGTTGTACCAAATGGCAGTAGGCGAGAAATTGTTAATGCTTCAATCACTTCGTCGTATATTTGGAGTAGTTGCAAGGTCCTCGCGTTAACCAAAAACATGCGGTTAACCGTAGGTGCCAACGCATCTGATATCGAAGAGATTAAAGCTTTTGCTAATTGGTTGCTCGAGTTGGGCGAGGGAAAGATTGGTGACAGTGACGATTCTCAGGTGGTTATAGATATTCCTGAAGATTTGTTAATCAAGTGCTCTGAGGATCCTATGTCAGATCTGATCGACTTTGTATATCCTTCACTTCTTCAACTGTACAAAGATAAAGATTTTTTTGCTGAAAGAGCTATATTGGCACCAACAAACGAGGTTGTTCAAGAAATTAATGAAAGATTGCTTGCTTCGTTTCCTGGAGATGAAGTGGAGTATCTGAGTTCCGATAGTATTTGTCAAACTGATAAAGGAAAGAACGAAGCACATGCGAGACTATATTCTCCCGATGTTCTGAATGGTCTTAAAATTTCTGGTCTGCCCAATCATCGATTAGTCCTTAAAGTTGGTGTACCTGTAATGTTGCTTCGTAATATTAATCAACAAAATGGTTTATGCAACGGTACGAGACTACGGATTACTAAACTTTATAAACGTGTTATAGAGGCTGAGATTATATCTGGCGGAAACATAGGGACTAGAACGTTTATTCCACGAATCAGTTTGACACCGTCGGATAAAAGAATTCCTATCAAGTTTCAACGACGACAATTCCCGTTAAATGTATGTTTTGCAATGACTATAAATAAAAGTCAAGGACAATCTCTATCAAGGGTTGGATTGTATTTGAAATATCCAGTTTTCTCACACGGTCAGCTTTATGTTGCGTTATCAAGAGTTAAAAGCAGAGCCGGTGTGAAGTTGCTTATACTAGACAAAGATGGGAATGTAACGAGTAAAACAACAAATGTAGTTTACAAGGAAGTTTTTTCCGGCATTTGAATAGTTTTCTGTTTTTTTCTTCCAATGTATGTATTTGTACACAACATTTGTATTCAAAGTAAATAATATGGTTTTGGTGGAAGCCCGCGTAATAGCCCGCGTATTACGCGGGCATTAACCTAGTTTGTTCATTAAGCGTACATCAGGTGGACCAACCCCAACAAATTCATCATCAGCTTTAAAAGAAGAAATTAATTGTCATGTATTTCTTTTGGGAATAAAGATCCCTTGAGAGTATGAACGCGGAAATTTAGGAGGGACAGAAGCCGGTCGCCTTAGCTACTTGCATTATAATAATGGTAATAATCTTGACACATGTTATATGTTCCATTTCACTGTTCAAAATTAATACATTTTACCTTATATAATTTAATAAAAGTCATATTGAACCTATAATACACACATTTGTAAATATCTGTATTTAAGACAATCAATCTTCCTAGTTATAATCGCTAGGAAATTTTCACCACCGTTTGTCTTTGTAAGTTGGCTATGGTTTCACAAACTGACAAACATAAATGAGCAAACACAAACTATGTTTATGTAATTAATCACACAAATTTCATTCATGAATGTTCATCTATTAAACAAACAAAAGTAAAAAAAAAATAAAAATCCTATCGGGCGATTTACAAACAGTACTTTTAATGTTTGATTTACTTAGGCTAGAGGGTATGGTGCACATCCTCCCTTGGAGGATGATCCGTCACGTAGGCGCCACATCATAGTCCTCCCAAGGATGGTCCATCCTACAAAACTAGAGGGTATTGGAAGATGGTCCTAGATGATCTTACCCCACCACTTTTATGTTTTTTTTAATCTTCTACTTTTTTTTAACATTTAACAAATAAATTAACAAAATATTTTCATTAATATTAAAAACCATGGGAAAAGATCAAATAGGAAGTTTATTTTGGCTAGAAAGGATAGGAAACAATAGGATTATGACATGTGGCAAATTTTAAAATAAAGAGAAAGGGTATTTTAGTCAATCTCATCCTTTCTTCTTCCTTCTTCTCCCCGGTTACTTCAAAACCCACCACTTTCAAAACCCATCATCTCCAACCTTTTCTTCACTTACTATCTCAATAATCACTACATTATAGTGCGATTTTCGTCATCAATCAATGATTCAAACTCCCGATCAACGTGTTCTTCAGCTTTTTTTTGAAGAAAATCCAGTTTAATTTCATTCAAAATCTCGTTTTTTCCCGTGATTTTAAAGATAATCACTCGATCCGTTCGATTCAATCGCTGATAAGTGTTTCTATCATTCAAATTTCATCAATCGGTGAAGAAATCGGCTTCGATCCATGTAAGAAATTCTTTAATTTCATTTTCATGATCTGGGTTTTTGATTTAGTCATTGCGTTTTACTATCTTGGCGGGGGTCCGGGGGCGGCAGCCCCTGGTAGCAGGGTCCCAGGGGCGGCAGCCCCTGGTAGCAGGGTCCCAGGGGCGGCAGCCCCTGGTAGCAGGGTCCCAGGGGCGGCAGCCCCTGGCGGGGTCCAAGGGGCAGAGCCCCTGGCTGGAAAACTGCATGAGAAAAATTAATTTTCTATAAATTTGTCTCTGGAAAACTACATTCGTAGACAGTTTTATGCCCTTGCGTTTTAGAACTGCATTCCTGGTTCAGACAATTCACAGACAACTATTGTCTTGGTTCAATGCGTTTTAGAGAGAACACTTTCTTTGGTGTTTTTATGCCATTGCGTTTTAAAACTAAGACATTTTTATGCGTTTTCTGGTCATTGCGTTTTAGAAAAACACATTTTTGAAGTGTTTTTAGTCATTGCGTTTTAGGTAAAACTCATTTTTAGGTGTTTTCAGTCCATTGCGTTTTACAGAGAACACTTTCTTTTGTTTTTTTAGGCCACTGCGTTTTAGAAATGAGACATTTTTAAGTGTTTTCTGGCTATTGCGTTTTATAAATAAGACATTTCTTTGTGTTTTTTGTGCATTGCGTTTTAGGTAAAAACATTTTTATGTGTTTTCAGTCCATTGCGTTTTAGAAAACAGACATTTTAAGTGTTTTCTGGCCATTGCGTTTTAGAAATAAGACATGTGTTTGTGTTTTTGGTGCATTGCGTTTTAGGTAAAACACATTTTTATGTGTTTTCAGTCCATTGCGTTTTACAAACTACACTTTCTTTTGAGTTTTTAGGCTATTGCGTTTTAGAAATAACACATTTCTTTGTGTTTTCTGGCCATTGCGTTTTACAAATAAGACATTTCTTTGTGTTTTTTGTGCATTGCGTTTTAGAAAAATGTCATTTTTAGGTTTTTTTTTCATTGCGTTTTACGCAACTGGGTTTTTTCCATTGCGTTTTACGGAACTGGGTTTTCAAATTTTTTTTTCGAAAATATACAATAGTATACTCGTTTTAAAGATAAAAAAACGCTCGTTTTTTTGGTGCAATTTTTATAAAAAAATAATGTCGTATGAAAGAGTTATTAACGTTTAAAAAATGGGGGGAATTGGAGGAGAGAGAAACTATTGCCTTGGATTGACTAGAATGCCCCTAAACAAACTTACGCGCCTCTTTTCTTCCCTTCAATTTCCATCATTTAATCATAGCCCTTGATTAACTAAACGGATGGTCAAGATCACTTCCTAGCCTTCTTAGCCAAATAAACTTCCTATTGTATCTCTACCCTAAAAACCATTACATAAACTAAAAAAAAACATAAACTTAAAAAAAAACATAGACTAAAAAAAACATAGACTTAAATAATTTGATGCTTCTTCATGATGTCGGTTTGTAGTTTTTTCAACATCGAACGTTTCGACTCGGGATAATCATCGACATCCATCGTTATTATTTCCCATTCCTTGAGCCGAATCTTTTCATCGGACAAGCGGATTTTTTCATCGGACAATCGGACCTTTTCGCGTAACTTTTCTCCCGCCACACGAGACTTTTCTTCGATGGCCAGCTCCTTCGTCTTCGCCTTTTGGGCCGTGACCTCGGTGTACGTTTTAAATTGTGCCATAAAGTCGTCAATCTTCGGGTCCACCGTTTGCTTTTCTTTCCCCTTCGCCCGCTCCTTCTTTGATTTGTCCAGGCCCGGGGGACGCTCCGCTTCATGTACGGCGTATTCTTCTTCGTCGAAGTCGGCGTCATCGTTTAAGTTTATGTGACACCTCGCGTCCGATCCACCGGCGCTAAAACTGCCTGATTCCGATGTCCTTTGCCGCTTCGCCATCTCCACCTCGTTGGGAATCGGCGCCCATTTTTGGTGCGTTTGCAAAACTTCCCACGCGCGAACGTGTGCGAAGTTGGTATTACCATTGTTCGCCTTGTACATCTCCAACGCCTTTTTAAACACATCTTCGTCGCTAATGCCGCTACGACGCCCACTAGAATATATTTTATTATATTCATCGCAAAACTTATTGACGAACCCGTTCATTTTTCGCCACTTTGATGACACCGAGTCGATATCTTGATACGGGCCTTGGTCCATTAGCTCAAGAAACTTCGCCAAAACCGCATTCCAAAACCCGTCACCGGTTTGATTATTACCTATAAAATATGTTACAAAAAATATGTTACAAAAAAATATGTTACAAAACATAAAAAACTAATTCTAAAAAATATAAACTTTAAAAAATAAATTTAGTTTTACGAACCTTTTGTCGGGTGTGTAGACGTGCCTATGTAAGCTTTAGCTAAGGCTTCTTCTTCGATTGACGTCCACGGTTTCGCCTTTTGTTTGGACGGTTGCTCACCCACCACTTGCTTGTCTTTTCTTCGTTTGCCTTTTTCTTTTTGCGGTTGGGTTTCGGGAACAACTTCCACATCCTCGTCGGGTTCGGATTGGGGTTGAACGGGTTGCGTCGGGATCGGTTGAGGTTGAACGGGTTACGTCGGGTTCGGTTGGAGATTAAAAGCACCCCGCATCATCATTTGTTGAAGGGCTTGATTTTGAGAGAATTGAGAGAATTGGTTCGGTGAGTGTTGGAATGCGGCAAAGGCGTTTGACGAATATTGAGAGAATTGGTTCTGTTCGATCGTCGGATAATATCCCGGAACCGAAAAAAACATTCGGTTGCGTCTGGTTGTTGGGATTGTTCGGGTTGTTGGGGACGTTCGGGTTGTTGAAGGGATCCATGGTAGAATATAACTTTATAAAAATGGAAGATGTTTGTTTTATAAAAAATAAAGGGAGAGAGATAAGAAAAAGGGGTTAAAATGGTGAATGAAGATGAAAATGGGTTTGAAATTTATAGATTTTTGGGAAATAACCGTTGCTTTTTTTTTTGAAAATTGGTAAATTAAATTTTTTTTATTAACGGTTATAATCAGCAAGTGGCCCACCATTTTTGGACCGTCTCCAACGTCACAAGCCGGACGGAGAGGATGGGGACGGGAGGGAGGGGGATGGTGTTTCACCCGGCGCCGGTTCTCGACGCATAGGAGACGAACCCCATACCCACCAGCCTTACAACTCTAGGTACTCCCTATATGCTCCTATCCACCCTCTCTTTATATTCCTTATGCAACTTTATATTTCTGAATGAGCTACCATTTGCACAAAAAAATTGTTTAATGTAATATAGTTATCATTGTTAGAAAAAGAAAAACTAGAAACTAGAATAAGAAACATTTTAATAGAACTTGATTAAAGTCTTTATTTATACAAATACAAAAATAAACAAAAACCGGCTTTTTTTTATGTGAAAAGTAAGACAAATCCATGAAGAATATTAATAATTTATTTTAGAGTAAATTACTATTTTGGCTTATGTCGTTTAGCCAGTTTAACACATTCAGTCTAAGGAAATACTTTGACGTATCAGAACTCGAGATTGCATTTTATAATGGTGTTGGCCCTTAACACCAACTCTTTTACATTTTTCCAGCTAAGTTTAAAGGTAATATAGTCCTTTTACACCTTAGGGGCTGTTCATGTAAGTTCTAAAGTTCTTTTAATATTTTTATTTGTTTAATTACTATTTTTTTTTTAATTTTAATCTTTCACTATCTTAGGGGCTGTTTGGTAGCCTCTTAATGACCATTCAGATGCTACCTCTTAATGGTTTAAAACCTCTAAATGAATAAGAGGTAACCTCAAGTCTGAATGGTTAAGAGGTAACCTCTGAATGGTAAATTATCACATGTCACATTCTTCTACCTTCTCATTGGTAAAATTCTTAATGGTTCCATTAAGAGGTAGCCTCTTAATGACCATTCAGAGGCTACCAAACAGCCCATTAATTAAATAAAAATATGTTTTAAATATACAAATATATACATTTTTTTAACAATTTTTTTATAAATGTCGTTTTTAAAAACATTTGTTTTTTAAACCTTTTTAAAAGTGTCTATAGTTTTTAAAATCATTTCTTTTTAAATCGTCTGTTTTTAAAATCGTTCTTTTTAAACTTTTTTTAAACAATTCATTTTTTAAAGTCATTTATTTTTAAAGAGTCTTTTTTTGGAACTATTTTTGTAAAGTGTTCTTTTATTTTTAAAGCGTCATCTGAATCGTTAATCTTTTTTAAAGTCTTCTATTTTTTGGACCGTTCATTTGTTCGAATTTTTTTTTTATTTTTAAACCTTTTGCTTATTAAAATCATTTGCTTTTTAAAGTCTTATATTTTTAACATAATTTTTAATAGCTTTTTTTTTTTTTATAAACGAAGTTTTTAAAATCTTCTACAAAATCGTTCGTTTGTTTGAAATTGTTATTTTTTCCTTTGATTTTTTAAATCGTTCATTTTTTGAGTTTATTTTTGCTAACGGCTACAACTAAATTATAGAATACACAGTTAAAAAAAAAAACTATTTTAAAAAGAATGGTTTTTTTTTAAATGCAGTTTAAAAAAAAACATACTGTTTAAAAGAAGTTTAATAAATAAACCATTTTAAAATACACGATTTAAAACAAAGAGTAAAATGCACGGATAGTCCCTGTGGTTTGGTGAAATTTCACCTTTAGTCCCCAACTTTTCAAAATTACACTCTTAGTCCCTGTGGTTTGACAAGTTGTTACTCGGATAGTCCCCAAAGCGATGGAGGTTAGTTTTTCTGGTTAAGTGAGTGTGAAATGACAAGGACTGTCCGAGTAACAACTGGTCAAACCACAGGGACTATCCGAGTAACAACGTGTCAAACCACAGGGACTATCTGAGTAACCTTCATAAACTTTAGGGACTATCCGAGTAACAACTTGTAAAACCACAGGGACTAAGAGTGTAATTTTGAAAAGTTGGGGACTAAAGGTGAAATTTCACCAAACCACAGGGACTATTCGTGCATTTTACTCTAAAACAAAGGATATATTGAACATGAGTTAACCATACTCAAATACAAGTAGGAAAATAATACAAGATAGAAGATAAATATAAAATTAAGTAGAAGATGGAAGACTGCATAATCGACAAGTCAAAGTTATGATACTTATATCAACCAGTGAAATTGTAATTTCAACTTTTACAAAAGACTTTTGTCAAGCCGACTTATATTTAAAAGAATGTATACATTTTAACTTTTATAAAAATCTTTTGTCAAACAAGAGAGTACTCATAATATAGGAAAATATATAGTACCATTTTGTCAAAGCTCACAGGTGAAATTTTAATAAACTAAGCTTCCAAAGTGATTCATATCTTCACCATTTATAGGTCAAAACTGAAAGTATTTAGCTGTTTATAATTAATTAATGTTTTAAAGTAGACGTTGAGTGCATATGAAAAGAGCTGAAAATACATATTTGTATAATATTTACTTTCGTATATATACCATCTTCAATATTAGAGGGTCAAAATAGTTAGATAAATTGACGTTGAGGCACATATATCAAAAGATTTCATTTTGAGATAATTGGGTACAACTGCTATAACCACAAGGGTCAAAGTCTAGTTTACTCTTTCTTTTAAGGGTAGATTAAGGAATCTTAAGAAATAAAGCACTTTGTTAAAAAAAAAAAATAGAAAACTAGAGACTACAGGATTTTATAACATGTGATATGCCCTTCCAGGAAATCTCAGTTGCCAAAGGAGAACCAGTCCTCGATCGATTCTACTATATAATTAGATCTTAGGAATTGGTCCTACTTTGCTAGGTTAAAGCATAGGTTTGTTCGGACTTGGTTAATTAATCGAAACCGAATTTTGATTATGGTTATGGTTAAGAAATTCGATAACTGAAGATAGCGGTTATGGTTATCGTTAAAAGTAAACACCGAATTAAAAATACTAGTTATAGTTAGATCTTATGGATTTAAACTCACATCAAATTTTTATAAAACAATCACCATATAACACCACTTATTTCGCATAAATTTATATAAAACAATCACCATACCACATTAATTAGTTCACACCACTTACTATAAATTACACACTAAAATTCAAAATCACAAGCAACCGTCATAAATTACATTACAATAACAACCTGACAAAGTTTTGGCGACGACAAAACCATCACAAACAAAACAGTGATTTAACAAGTTAAATCACAAGCATGACACAAATTAAAATTTTAAACCTCACAAGGACCACGTACTCATATTACACAACAACATAATTAACGGACTTTCAGCAACGGTTAAAACCATTGCGAAACAGACATATTACGAATGTATTTCACGAGCATGCACGACAGACGACTCCATCCTGAAAATAAGCCTCAGACCCATTCAACCTTATAAACGTCTTTTGCCTTCATTTTCTTGTTATGGCCAAGTTTAGGAAAGCAAACTTTTAACTCATCCCCTTCAATATCAGCCTTCACCTTACTTGGATCACACAAAATCTCTAATTTAATTGGTTCAAACACCACCAACCCATTGTTTGTAAATGAAACCAAAAAGGTTTCGATCATAAACACTTTTATATCTTCTTTCTTGTACCCACAAATCTTCACATATATATTTATACCTTCTGGCGTATCATTAAGCCTCCATCGAGCGGTTTTACCAATGGTTGAACCAGGCTGAGGAAGTGGTAATAATGAAGCCTTTTCCTTCACATATCCTTTTATAGCACGTGTGAACACTTTACCTTATTGAGTACAAAAAGATTAAGAAACTATTATAATTATTTAAATCATTATATTATAAAAAAGGTCACATTTAAACGATGAAAATGAGATCAAATTAATCGGTACTAACCTAAGAACGTAGACGGGTCTATCACTTTTTCGATCATATCTTCTGAGGAGCTAACAATCGAATCTGGTGATTGGAGGTATATATATAGAAAACCTTTAAGTAAAAATTTATATTAAAACGCACAAGAAAAATGAAAATAGGAAAAACCTTGAAGAATTTTCCTTTCAGCTTGGCCAATTTTCAGGGCATACTTGAAGAGACAATTACGATATGCAAAAGCGTTGATGTACAATGAATAACGTGCAGTCGAGAAGCATGATGTAATGGCTGAATTTGATAACACAAATCAGTATATTAGTATCTATTCATGATAAACATATAGTGTATTAAATTTGTAAAGAAAATAAAAAAGGCACAGTACCTCCCATCAGAGTGGGGTCACTCATCAGCAAACTATGAATTGGACCTAAAATATTTAAACAAAAATCTAAAAATTAAACGATGGAAAGAGCACAATAAAAAAAGAATTATACATAAAAGGGGAAACACGTATATACCTTGTATCAAAGTTTGATGTTTGATGAGTCCAACAGTTGAACGAAAAACAGCATCTGGAACCCTTAATGATTTATGGTTAGAAAAATAGAGAGACAAATTTCAAATGTATGCGCGTAGGGGTCTTGTTTTTAGTTTATATATAATAATATCCAAACCGCTTCAAAAATACCAAATATATGAATTCCAATATCAAAATATTAAATAACTAATGTAATTAAAACCTATTTATCTAGAAATTGTTTAACGCTATAAAAATTGCTTATGATGCATTCGTATCTATAAAACTATTAACTTTGGGTTTGTTAAATAAAATACAAGAAGTCAATTTGCTTTAGTATCATAATTAAGACTTTTACTTTACAACTATAAGGAATGAAATACCACATCCTAGTCTCCGTATATCACGACGACCACCACCACCTCCAAGTCTCCATCCATAACATATGGGTTTTTTTTTTGGTTTTTTTTATTATGACGTTACATGTCTTTATCATCTCGAATTCATTTCGTTATACCTCCAAGTCTCAATCGGCCACATATATAGATGCGTTTTTTTGATAAAATATTTTATGTTACATGTATTTATATCATCTCGAATTTCATTTCATTATATTTTCGGCTTCCCATATGTATTCCGTTTATCAGCATTATTCTTAAAATAATCTAGAATACTAATTTAAATCAATCTTACTAAATTAAATGTAATTTATAATTAGTTTTCTGTTAAAAAAATCAATTCATAATATCAACTTTTCCCAAACTCATATTTATTAAAGGTTGATTACACATTCCCACCATGTTATTTCACATTGTAACTTTTTTTTTTACTTTTAATTATACGAACTAAAAAAATCATGGTTGTAGTTGTTTACGTGTAATAAAATTAGCAAAAATAGTGTATGTTTAAACCTATGCTATATTTTTCTGAGAGACAAACACCATATCCACTGGACCCGATCTTGTATCACAAAAGGCTTTTGGATCTAGAATCTGGAGTCCTAGTGAGGTTCAATTAAAAAGTAAAAAACTGAGAATTGAAGTTTCTCACCTTTGTTTTTCTGAAGGTAATCCTGCATGTGGTTACGCAAATTATCTTCTAGTTGAGTGGATACGTCTAATTTCGGTGGCATAGGATTGGAGTTTGAAGATGTGCCCCTCAACTCTTTGATCATCATACGGAATGAGGATTTAGCGTTCATCTTTGCGAGTTTCTCATTAGGGCAAGAGAAATGTGCATGTAAATATATAATGCAGCAGAGGAATCTACCCTTTTAACTCATTAGGACCCAATATTCCCATTATATTCCCATATTATTATACATATTAATATAAACTTGTCATTGTCATGATGAACACTTTATTATTGCTTTTTAAGTTTTAGTTATGTTATTATCATCCTTTTAATTGATTTTTTTTTTCAAACATAAACAAACATTTTATTATTCTTTTGAACTAATTGATAATTCTTAGATATTTTTTTAATCTTTTAATAGTAATATTGTATTTAGCATTCAATATGATTTTTTAGTGATAACGTATATCGTTAACTTTTCAAATAAAAAAAAATCTAAATATGTATCTATGTTTATTTATTTTTTTAGCATGCCAAGTTATTTTCCCGCTCATTATGAAGATACGTTACCTCGGGTATTGGATTGGTATGGGTTCGTTACAGTACCATTACGATTCATGCACTAGGTATAGAAATCAATATGTGTTTTATATCGACCAAAAACGATAAACCAAACACGGGATACCCACACCGATGTTGTTCGAACGGTATCGATCAGTCCAGATTGCCATGGTACTAATACCGATATTCATTTATCGTCACAAACAGATTTGTATTAATGAACGATTTTTGAAACCAGAAACCTTAAAAATGAATATAGGTATCAGTACTGATGTCGTTTTGTACGGTACGTTAGTAATACGATGTCAGTTTATTGAAAAAAAAAAACAACAAAAATAAATATCAGTACCGAATTGATGTTTTTTGGTTTTAGTTCGGTTCACTATGGCTGCGACACGATATTTGTTATTAAACAAGAAAACATAAAAATCAATACATACCAGTACGGTTGTTCTGTTCGGTACGTAGCGATACAATCTTAGTTTATCAAAAGCAAAAGCAATAAAATAAATACAAGTACCGACACAAATGTTGTTTAGTCGGTTTTGGTTCGGTTTGTTACAATAGTGACAGAATAGCCATTTTCATTAAAGTTTATATGGTAATGTTGAAAATATTAAACATAGAACGCAAACCAACCAAACTGATATCAAGTAAACAACATCGGTAGCAATATCGATATTTGTTTATATTGTTTTCGATCGATGTAAGCTTTTCTCTTTTGATTACTATAGCGAATATTGTCAATAACGTAACAAACCGAACGAATACCGACCGAATGCCCGCCGCGAAGCGCGGGGAAAAATCACTAGTTATATATATCAATCTAAACTCTTGATGAATAGTATTTCATCAATTTTAAGAATTTATTTTATTTTTATTTTTATTAATACTTATTTATCATTTTATTTTATTTTATTTTATTTTTAATAATGAATAATATTTGATCATATTTAAGTATTTGTTTTTTAACTTTTGTTATCATTATTATATTTTATTTTTATTAATAGCTTGCATTCTTTAAATTTTTTACAAATCAAAATCCGTAACATTTATTTTTACAACATTCTAAGTTAAGTTATTTGGTCGCACGTTGTGATAGTACGTTACGAGGAGCATTAGATCGGTGTCGATTCGGTTAGTTACAATACTGAATACATGCATTCAGTATAGAAATCAACGCGTGTTTTATATTGACCGAAAAAACGATAAAATCAAACACTGGCACCGATATCGGTTCAGATTGTCACGATATTGTTTCCGATATTCATCTGTAGTTGCAAACAGAGTTGTATAAACATTTTTTAAATCGGTAACCATAAAAATAAATACAAGTACCGTTTCTGATATTGTTCTGTACGATACGGTAGTGATACGATGTCAGTTTATCGAAAGAAAACAATAAAAAATAGTATTAGCGAAACTGATGTTTCTTTAGTTCACTATGGTAGCGACACTGTATCCGTTATCAAATAGAATACTATACAAATTAATATATGCTGGTACTGATGTTTCCCTGTATGGTAAGGTAGCGATACGATGTCTGTTTATCGATAGCAAAAAAAAATATAATTTTAAGTACACATACCGACACATATGTTGTTCAACTGGTTTCGGTTCGGTTATATACGATAGCAACAACCGCCACGAAACACATAGAATCCCACTTATACGGTGTAAGTTTATCGAAAGCAAAAACAATAAAAACAAATACCGAAAACAATACAGATGTTGTTCAGTTAGACTTGGTACGATAGTGACGCAATATTCTTTTGCATTTTGCAATAAAACTTACATGACAATGTTGAATAAATTAAACACAGAACACAAACCAACCAACCAAACCGATATCAACTAAACAACATCATATTCGTTTTCATTGTTTTGGTCGATGTAACGTTTTCTCTTTCGATTGCTATAGCAAGTGTCGATACCGTAACGAATTGAACAGATAATGACGAAACTCCCGCTGCGAAGCGCGGGGGAAAATTGACTAGTTATACATATTAAAGTTAAGTCTCCATGAACAGTAATAAAAGATTTTTATAATATGATTTATAAATTTGATTGTTTTATTAGTTGATTGATTTTTATTGGACAGATACAGATTCAGTTTATTACGGTACCAGTACGATATACGCACTCAGTATAGAAATTAACATATGTTTTACATCGATCAAATATGATAAAAATAAACACTGGTACCAAATACGATGTTGTTCAAACGCTATCAATCTGTTGAGAGTCACGGTAGTTGTACCATTGCAGATAGAGTGGATAAAATGAAAAAAAATGAAACTAGAATAAAAGATTTTTATAATATGGTTTATAAATTTGATTGTTTTATTAGTTAATTGATTTTTATTGGACAGATATAGATTCGGTTTATTACGGTACCAGTACGATATACGCACTCGGTCTAGAAATTAACATATGTTTTACATCAATCAAATATGATAAAAATAAATACTGGTACCAACAACGATGTTGTTCAAACGCTATCAATCGGTTGAGAGTCACGGTAGTTGTACCATTGCATACAGAGTGGATAAAATGAAAAAAATGAAACTAGAAAGCATAAAAATAAATACAGATACCGTGATATAGTGATATAGTGTCAGTTTATTAAAAGAGAACACAATAAAATAAATATGGGTATCTAGGTGTCAATTTATAGAACACAAACGAATCGAACCGAATCTAAATGTAAAGTTTTCTCTTTCAATTACAATAGCGAGTATCGGTATCGTAATGAGCCAAACTGATACCAACCAAATTCCCGCCGCAATGCGCGCGAGGGAATATCACTAGTTATATTATACATATTAAAGTAAACTTGTGATGAACAGTAAATAACAATTTTTAAATATTTATGTGCTATTTTTAATAATAAATAGTAATCGATAAGTTTTAAGCATTTTTATTTTTTATTAGTAATATTTTATTGATTATTTAGTTTTCTTTTTAGTATTAAGTTTAAAAAAAAATTCCGTATGTATGTTTTTTTTAACATTTCAAGTTATTTGCCCACGCGTTATGATGGTATGTTATTTCAAGTTATTTGCCCACGCGTTATGATGGTATGTTACCGCGTGCATTAGATCAAAATCGGTTCGGTTCGGTTCGTTACTGTACCAAAACGATACATACACTTCGTATAGAAATCAATACATGTTTTACATGGCCGAAAACGATAAAAACAAACACCGGTACTAGCATCTATGTTGTTCGTACGACACCGATCGGTTTAGAGTGTCACGGTACTGGTAACGTTATTGACGTTCGGCATGGTAGGGTAGCAATACGATGTCAGTTTATAGAAAGAAAAAATATATAAATAAACTCCTAAACCGAAAATGATGTTCTTCGGTTGGGTACAATATTGTAGCAATATGGTGTCAATTAATCGGAAAGAAAATGAAAATAAATAAATGTTGGTACTGATACAGATGTTGTTTAGTCGGTTCCGATTCGGGTTGGTATGATTGCGGCACAATATTCGTTATCAAAAAAATTTATATCGCAATGTTGAAAAAAATAAACATAGAACGCAAACCAATCGAATCGATATTAACTGAACAACATAGGTCCCGGTATCGCTATTCTTTTTTTTTTCTGTTTTCGAACGATGTAAGGTTTTCTCTTTTGATCACTATAGGCTATTGTGAGTACAAGTACTGTAACGAAACGAACTGATACCGACCGAACTTTCGCCGCGAAGCGCGAAGGAAATCTTACTAGTTATACATATCAATTTAAAGTGCTCATGAACAGTGAGCATCTTAAATATATTAACTTAAGTTTAAATTATAACTACTTGATGCCTTAAATAATTTATTATTTAACCTATTTTTATGAATAATAAATAAAAAGTTTTAATGTTATATTTATTTAGATTTTTTTAATTTGATTTTTGTTGAAAATGGATATAATTTCGCTTTCGTACAATATCGAACCAAACCGACAATGAATAGTAGTTTATTTTTTTTATCTTAAACTATATGAGTGCTGATAATAAAATTAAAAAGTGTATTTTTTTAATCGTAAACTATACGAGTATCGCTATGTGAAGAACTGACCCGATTTCAACTGAACATCTGTACCAATATTGGTAGTATCCGAACCGGATATAAAACACGTGTCGATATTCTTTTGGGCGCAGCACAACTTTAGTTTTTTAGTTTTTTCTTTCAGCTGCTATAGCAAGTTTCGTTACCGAACCGATACCAACTGAGTTCCCGCCGCGTAGCGCGGGGGAAAACCACTAGTTTAAGACAATTTTTTTTCACAAATAAACAGTTCATCTCCACTAACTAGTTATTATTATACATATTAAAAGAAAGCTTGCATGAACAGTAAATGATTTTTCTTAAAGATTTGTTTTTTTAGTAATATTATACATATGAAAAGAAATTTGGCTTTTATTTAGTATTCATTAGATTTTTTTATTAATAATATTTATATATTAAAGTAGAGGAACGCATGAACAGTTATAAAAGAAAGCTTTTTTTTATTAATAATATTTATATACGCATGAATAGTTATAAAAGAAAGCTTGCATGAACAGTAAATGATTTCTCTTCAAGATTTGTTTTTTTAGTAATATTATACATATGAAAAGAAACTTGGCTTTATTTAGTTTTCATTAGTTTTTTTTATTAATAATATTTATATACTAGTATTAAGACCCTGCGTTGCAGCGGTTGTCATAAAACTGTGTTAAGTAGTAGCAATACTATACCGTTGTCAGCGACCACCAACACCGGAAAAGCTCGTAAAAACAAAATAAATAAAAATGGGAACAAAAATAACGCCGAGCGAAAAGCAGACGTAAAATCGTTGAATCACGCACGCTCGTTGCTGATAAATTAAACCGAAACGTAAAACATAGAAAAAAATAACTAAGTCCATCTAGGACCCGCGTGTTGGACGAATTTGTTAAACGTAGAAAAATAGAAGTGACGCGACGGACCAGTCAAACGGGAAAAAATATACGAAAAAATGTTGAACCCATACGCACGTTGTGGTGCGTTAACTCATTGTTTTTTTGAACGAAACAAAAAACTTGGGAAAGATGAAAAGTATGGTGGATCAAAATTGAAAATAAAAAAAGTTGAGATTAAATTGCAAAAGATGAAAAACTTTGGGTTAAAAGTAACAAAAAAAAAAAAAAAAAACAAAAAAAAACAAAGAGTCTAAATTGAAAAATTAAAGTTATTTATTAATTTTAGATAAAGATAAGGATAAAAATAAGTGATATCTATATATTGGTTATTAATTAATATTAATAATAAAAGAAAAATTTATTAAATAAATATAAATAAAATTTATGAGGTTGAAAAAGAGAATGACATATGGCATTATTTAGAGTCTTTTATTATAAGTTAGATTAAAGTAGAGGAACGCATGAACAGTAAATGATTTTTCTTAAAGATTTGTTTTTTTAGTAAGTTAGATTAAAGTAGAGGAACGCATGAACAGTAAATGATTTTTCTTAAAGATTTGTTTTTTTAGTAATATTATACATATGAAAAGAAACTTGGCTTTATTTAGTTTTCATTATATTTTTTTATTAATAATATTTATATATTAAAGTAGAGGAACGCATGAACAGTAAATGATTTTTCTTAAAGATTTGTTTTTTTAGTAATATTATACATATGAAAAGAAACTTGGCTTTATTTAGTTTTCATTAGATTTTTTTTTATTAATAATATTTATATATTAAAGTAGAGGAACCATGAATAATAAATAACTTTTTTAAAGTATTTGTTTTAAGTACTGTTCATTTAATATATTTTTTAAATAATTTGTGAAACGTTAATTTTTTAAAGATAATCTAAATACACATCTATGTATTTTTTTTGTGACAACTCGAGTTTCCAAGATTCCATCTTCACACTAATTGTACGTTAATTGTTTAGTTGTTTGCTTATATGACTTGTTTGCCTTGTAACCGTACATGTTGAATATATGTGGAGACGTTATGTGACTTTTGTGCCGATATGTTTGGTGATATGATATGTAACATATATGAATAAGTTAAAACCTTAAACTAATTCACCTTGTATAAGCGCGACGAAACCAAGGGTTTCGCCATAAACCGCTTCGACGAAACAGAGGAGAGTTTCACCATCTTCATCTCGACGAAACGCAGGGTTTCGCCGGCCCAGTGTTACGCCGAAGCCCATTAAGGGCCCAGTTCAGTTACGTGTACATATATTACGCTGACTTTTGCATTCGTGAATCAATTAATCAAATCGAAACCCTAGAATCCCCTCCACCTTCCTGCGGCATCCATCACCTCTCACCATCTTCTCTTTAGGAAATTCTTGTGTTTCATCTTAACCGGTTAGTCACGTTTATCGATTCGATCTACTTGTTGCTTTATGTGTAAATAGATATCGTAATGAGAAAGTTTGACTTCTGAATGGTTTTGATAAGCGCAGGAAACCACTCGAGTTCCAGGTTGGGGATCGAGTGCTACTCAAAGTCTCACCGTGGAAAGGTGTAGTTCGTTTTGGCAAACGAGGCAAACTCAATCTGCGTTATATCGGACTGTTCGAAATCATAGAGAAAATAGGCAAGGTGGCCTACAAGCTAAACCAACCCACAGAACTCAGTGGAGTTCACAACGTATTTCACATGTCAAATCTGAAGAAATGTCTGTCAGATGAGACCCTCATAGTTCCTTTTAAGGAGCTCACTATAGACGACCAATTGCGATTCGTCGAAGAACCGGTAGAGATTACAGACCGAGACGTGAAGGTTCTCAAGCATACCAGAATACCTCTTGTTCGAGTTTGTTGGAACTCCCGTCGTGGCCCAGAGTTCACCTGGGAACGAGAAGACCAAATGAAACTCAAATATCCCCAGTTGTTCGGGAACAATGCAACTACTGCGGAGACTGAAGCTACTGCGGAATTTCAGGACGAAATTCCGAATCAACGGGGGGATGATGTGGCACCCCAGGAAAACCAGTAAACCACGCAAACTTAATTAGCTTCCTCAGTAACCGCATGCTAAATTTCGGGACAAAATTTCTTTCAAGTTGGGGATAATGTGACAACTCGAGTTTCCAAGATTCCATCTTCACACTAATTGTACGTTAATTGTTTAGTTGTTTGCTTATATGACTTGTTTGCCTTGTAATCGTACATGTTGAATATATGTGGAGACGTTATGTGACTTTTTTGCCGATATGTTTGGCGATATGATATGTAACATATATGAATAAGTTAAAACCTTAAACTAATTCACCTTGTATAAGCTCGACGAAACCAAGGGTTTCGCCATAAACCGCTTTGACGAAACAGAGGAGAGTTTCGCCATCTTCATCTCGACGAAACGCAGGGTTTCGCCGGCCCAGTGTTACGCCGAAGCCCATTATGGGCCCAGTTCAGTTACGTGTACATATCTTACGCTGACTTTTGCATTCGTGAATCAATTAATCAAATCGAAACCCTAGAATCCCCTCCACCTTCCTGTGGCAGCCATCACCTCTCTCCATCATCTCTTTAGGAAATTCTTGTGTTTCATCTTAACTGGTTAGTCACGTTTATCGATTCGATCTACTTGTTGCTTTATGTGTAAATAGATATCGTAATGAGAAAGTTTGACTTCTGAATGGTTTTGACTATGATTAATGTTTAGATTGAGAATCATGTGATTAGGGTTTTTACTATTCTTGTGCAAATCGGTTGTTTAAGAACTATGTGATAGTATCTCATGAGATTGCATTCGTTCGCGTTTCTGCCGATATGGCTGTTGATATGACACTTGTGTTGAATAGATCTTATCATTGAAATACATACGGGTTGCAAACTATATTGTATAAGGGTGTTTTGTGAATTAGGGTACATGCTAGATGTTATGTGCCATGATGAATTGATATGATAAAGTGGTATCGATGATTGCTGTATGATTGTATGATTGCTGTATGATGATGATCGGCGGTTAGGGTTTTCTGGGTAATCATCAGTTACACGACGTAACTGACCAAATGGACAAAACGCCGATGTCGACAAAACTAGGGGGTTTCGCCGAGGGTAATCACGACGAAACGGGTGGGTTTCGCTGGAAGGACGCACGACGAAACCAGGGGTTACGTCGAAGGGTGATCACGACGAAACTAGGGGGTTTGGTCGAACTAGAAAACTGCACAGTAACTAAGTTTAATTCATATGTGAACTATGTTTAATTCTGTTAGGAGTATCTGAGTTAGTTATGTGTCGTTAAATGTAACTCATGTGAATATGCAATTAACTGCTAAATGCTATGAGGCGTTTGTTAATTGAGCTATACTTTATGATCATGATTTATATGTGAACTATGTCAATATAAACTGATTGTGAATACGTGCATACCATAGGCTTTGACTGATTAATTGGAAACAAGTAGTTATCCATACCGAGCAAACCGAGGTGAGTTCACACTTTCCACAAGGCATGGGATTCCCAAGGGTTGGGAATGGGTTAAAGAACTAAAATGGAAACTACATATTCTCCTTGGGTAGGATATGTACGGCCATCCTCTATGGGTAGGATGCCAAGATTAAACCTCGCGTATTCTCCTTGGGTAGATGCGTACGTTCGTCCTCCTTGGGTAGGACAACAAGATTAAACATACTAGACCAAAACTCTATCATAAGTCCCTCATTTTATATCGACTTAATCGCCGAGGCCGATGGCGAGCGGGTCATTAGTTAATAGCGCTATTAGGTTTAACAAACCTCACACCGTGCCGGTAGGACGGGCGTGTACTAATGGACTAAGGCAAAGGGTCAATGATGATAGACATTGACTTAGGGCACAACTTATTTTCGTTAGTAGTCGATATAGTACGGTCTGGTAATTCACATGGGAAGCCCCCACTAATTATTGAGAATGTTTGGGAAACAGGGTAAATGGATTTAACTTACAACTTACAGATGAACTCCTGGTTTTGAAACAACTTAACAATGAACACCAACTATGAACTCGCTCAACTTTGTTGTTGACTCGTTGTTACATGCCTTGCAGGTCGTTAGGTACTCATGGAGCTTGCACGGGGAGGCGTGGTCGTTGTGGGACATGGATTGTCATGTACCATGTCAGACATTTGATACATTTGAACTTTTATTTTGGTTTTAAACATTATGCTTCCGCTGATTACTTAAATTATGCTTTGTTTGGACACCAATTATATTGTGTTTGGGTTTTACATTTATTTTTTACGCTATGTTCAATATGAATGGTGGCTTGATCCTGGTCAGTCACGCCTCCGAGCGGTGATACTCCGCGAGTGGATTTTGAGGGTGTGACATTTTTCAACATTCCGATATAAATCTTATTGAAGATGGATATCGTGCTGCCACCATACCGAAAAGAAAACCGACTAAACAACATAAGTGTTGGTATTCATATTTATGGTTTTCAGTAAATCTTATTGAAAGTAGACACTGTGTCGCAATTGTACTGAATGTAAAATTGAACGAACAACATTGATATTTGGTACCGGTATTTATATTTTTGCTTTTAGTTTCAATAAATTGATAGTATCACTATTAACTGTATTGTACCATATTGAGCCGGACCCAACAACATCGTTATTGGCACCGTGTTCGTTTTATGTTTTATGGTTTTCGGTCGATGTAGAGCAGATGTTGATTGCTGTACCGAATGCGTGTATTGTGTCAGTACGAAATAAACCGAATCAATACCGATCAAGATCCCGCCGCAAAGCGCTGGGGAAATCAACTAGTTATATATTATATAATATAACAATTGTTGTACAGACTTGGAAAAAGTGTATAGATTGGACAAAAACAAATGCTAATTACCATTCTACCACCGGGTATCTATATCTTATTAAAGGCTTGAGGTAATATCCTACGAATGGTTACCTTGGCCCATATTTATACAATATAAATTACCAACTATTTTGTGCATTAGGAGTTGTACTCCTAGCTTAGGGTGACTTTCAAAAAAAAATTTGGTTTTTCACTTTTAACCCAAGTATTTTCATATCTATTTTAATTTTTCTTTTATTTTAGATCACCTATGGCATTATTACAACTGGTTTCCATTCTCTATAAGAAATTATTATTTTGATGTAAAAAACTGAAAAAAAAAATAATAGTAATATAATAAGAAATAATAAAATAAAAAAATAAAAAAACAAATTTACACCGCACGACATCCAACTTTAGAGATTTAATACATCCAACATTCGTCTTTTGGTAAGTGACACATTGACCTCTAACTTTTGGTAATTGACAACTTTGAGCCCTATTTTTTCTACTTATAAACTTCACATTTCAATTATTTTGTTTAAATTACTTTTATGAATTTACACCATAACGTGTAAGACATTCTATTTTTTTTTTATCTTTGACTAACCACATTAAACGTAACATGTGTAACAAAGTCAAAAAAACGTGCCAAGTCACATGCGGGCACCACATGTTAATGGCATCATCGAACGTGTGTAACGAAGTCGCAAACGCGACGTTGCCGCTGCAACGCGCGGCACGGGTAATATAATCTTAAAGACAAAGGTCGGTGGAGGACCTTTGTCTTTCAGTCCTCAACTTTTACAAAAATACCCACTTAGCCCATATACATTTATCTCCTTTCAATTTTCATATATTACAATTCTAAGGCTGGTCGGTATGGAGAGCCTCATCCCCAAGGGGATGGGCAGCCACATCACCGCCACGTAGGAGGTGCTTGAAGGGGATGGACCTAGGAGGTGGGGGATGAGCCCCTTTTATGTATATATATGTATGTATGTATAGGTATATGTGAGATAAGGGAGGCACGACGAGATCGTCGTGTGGGAGACGCTGGGGACGGGCCGGATCGAGGGGGCGGTGTGGGGGACAGGCGCCGGGCCTAAGCCGACCCCCATACCGTCTGGTCTAATTTCTATACTTTTACTTTTAGCCTCTATACTTTTACTTCTTTCAATTCACACTCTCAAACTAGGTAACTTAAGCATTCACTTTTAACTTTTGGTAATTGACAACTTTGATCTGCCAACTTTTTCTACTTAATAACTTAACGTCTCATTTTATTTGAATTGCTTCTACGACTTTAGGCCATAGTGTCACACATTAATATATTTTTTTTATCTATGTCTTACCA
The DNA here is from genome assembly GCA_030545235.1 of Helianthus tuberosus. Lineage (NCBI taxonomy): Eukaryota > Viridiplantae > Streptophyta > Magnoliopsida > Asterales > Asteraceae > Helianthus > Helianthus tuberosus. The sequence continues at coordinate 32,031,900 of CM060352.1, read as the reverse complement.
TGTTAATGTCTAAAGTACTTTTACGATTTTACACAGTTGTCTAAAATATTGTTACAACTTTACATGTCGTTTTAAAATTCACGTTTCAACGTAAAGGACATGACATAAACTTTTTTTCTCAAGCGAGTCTGGTAAAAAGTAATACGTTTTATACTTATTTTGTGTACGTTCGTAAACTGTATTTGAAATCAAGTCGGGTCAAATATAATACGTTTTCATTCGATGGCGATGTAATTTTTTTAAGTAAAGAGTCGGGTCAAATATACAATATAAATACGAGTTACTTTAACTTTCGACGCCGCCGCAACGCGCGGCGGGTCAAAATCCTAGTATCTTATTAAAGGCTTGAGGTAATATCCTACGAATGGTTACCTTGGCCCATATTTGTACAATATAAATTACCAACTATTTTGTGCATTAGGAGTTGTACTCCTAGTTTAGGGTGACTTTAAAAAAAAATTGGTTTTTCACTTTTAACCCAAGTATTTTCATATTTTGTATTTTAAGCCCTTTTAATTTTTTTACTTTTAACACAAAGTTTTTCAACTTTTATAATTTAACCCAACACTTTATTATATACAACTTTGGTCCCTCATACTTTTTATCTTTCGCAAGTTTTTCGTTTTACGTTTCGTTCTAAATTTTGCGAGTTAACACGTCGTAGCGTGCATGTGAGGTTCAACGTTTTTTGCTCTATTTTTTTCGAATTTGATAGGCCCGTCGCAACGTGTCCATTTTTCCACTTTTGATAAGTTCGCCGCAACGAGCGGGTCTATGATCGACTAAGTTATTATTTTCTAACATGTTTCTTTAATTGACCCAGGGAACTTACATGAGAACATAGGTGCTTAGAGCTTGGTTTAAGATGATGATGATGATGATGATGATGTTGTGTAAGAGATGTTGTTAACAAGCTGGAAGAATACAAGTCGTTCAGATGTAGGTATAACCTTGCTAAAAAGAAGAGATGCTGGAGTCAGTGGCGGAGCTTGAATTTTTAAATAGGGGCCTGAAATTAAAAAAAATAGGGGGCCAGACTCAATACATATAAAACTTTCAGGAATTTTCGGTAAAATTTTTACTACGAAGCGAAAAAACATGCCTGGAGACTGGAGTTTACTTTATTGCAGTGAGGTAGATGTAAGTACTTAAATGTTATGGTGGGATTTTGATTTGTTTATCTACTATATTCTGCTGGTGTATTTAGATGTTGTAAAGCTGTGTTTTATTCTTTTTCGTTTTGTCTTTTAAGTTGCTAGGGATTGTTCAGATAACGTCAGGATCATGGATCTACCCAACCCAACCCAAGCCGTCAAGCCTATTCCACACTCAGTAAGTCCACTTTTTTTAAGATTAATTTGGTTGTCCTTTAATCTGTTTTTTGTAGTGTTTTAGGCTCATAAGTTGTCTGTAACTTTGTAATTTTGTTCCATTTCTTCACTAATGCACGTTTGGGATGTTTTGTAGTTGTGGCAGGGCCTGATCTTCAGCATGAGCATTGTCACACTGAAAAGAAAAAAAGATTGAATGAGGCTTTGGTATGTTTCATTCGCATTTACAAATGCCGTCTCTAACTTATCTTCTTTGGTATGTCTTTTTTGGGGTATTTAATTGGGGTCTTTGTGTTTGGCTTTCGGTTCATGACGCAATTCCCCGCGCAACGCGCGGCGGGAAAAACCTAGTTATATACTATAACATAAATACAACCCCACAATAATGATTGTTAAATTTATTTATTTACTTTTAGCGTCCAACCTATTATTATTTATATTAGTATTAAGCATTTTTATTTTATAAATTGTTGTATATATCATTACGATATGCTTACTCTTTGTCTACGATTTGATAAAAGTTTAATTCGAATGTGTCTATATAGTTGCTTTTTGTTCTTTACCATGAAGAGCTGAACCACTACCGTTCACACCCTTTTCTTGTGTCGAAATAATTATGATTCTTTATACTGTTCGTCAAACATTCCTAGTGTTAGTTTTGATTTTTTACAGACGTATCAGAACGTTTTTTAGAGTTATTACATATTTTATTTCTTATTTTATTATCTTATAAGAATTAATCATTACGTATACTATAAATAGAAAAAATATAAAAGTGGTGGACAAACAAAAGAGGAGGGGAAAATTTGTTGAGTAAATAGATTCAATGAACTTATAAAAAAATATTCTAGTTATTAAGAACTCAACGGGACCTTGCAAAAGAAGGGAAATCGGCCACATTAAAATTACCTTCTGGGGAGGTCCGTTTGATATCCAAAAACTGCTCAGAAACAGTCGGACAAGTGGGGAATGTTGGGGTGAACCAGAAAAATTTGGGTAGGGAAATGAAAATAGAAAATTTAGAAATCAAATCATGGAGAAGGAGGAGGTATTGAGAAGACTAGTCATGGGTCCCTTTGAAAGTGGTTTAAAGACAATTTAGGCTTTTTTTTCTTTACCAAATTGCATTATTCTCATGCTTGAATTGGCACTATTAGCCTCTAAGAGAATAATTTTCTTAAAATGTTTTTTAATTATGAAGTCTAATTTGTATAATTACGTGTGATATAAAGTCTCTCATATATAGAGGCAAAGCCTTTACCAATAATTACGTGGGTAAGGATCTTGCTTTTTAAATTAGGCTGAATGAAGATATTAATAATAATAAAAAAAACCCAAGGGTTGGAATCAATAGAACATCAAATCTCACTATTTATATATTATGTCAATCATTTAAGTAGACAATGAAGAACATATATAGCAACCAATTCATATTTGAAAACTTCTATTTAAGTAGAAATGGTAGAGGAAGGGTAACTTTTTTTTTTTTTTTTGAAAGATCAACAAAATTTTATTCCATATTCACCTGGACAACCAAACTATTGGCTAGGTATTCACCAATGTTTACAACAATTACATCACCTTTATACACCAATACAAATTAAATCAAAATTACACCAATCACCCCATGAGATATTAACGTTCTTGGCCTTGCTTTTTATCCACATATACCCAAACATCTTGATTTCTTCTTTCATCTTGTTCACGTAAGGCTGCTTACCTTCAAAAGCCGCCTTATTTCGGCTCTTCCAAAGAACCCAAATGGCTGCTTGGGTCACCAAGCTAACCACTTTCTATAATTATTAACATATATACAAGTGCTTGGGTCACCCTGCTTTTTATCCACAATACCCAAACATCTTGATTTCTTCTTTCATCTTGAAGGGTATATTCAACTAATACAAACTATAATTATTAACATATATACAAGTGTAGATCATGTTATTAAATTTGTTCTAGATCATTTTATATATCTTTTCCATTAAAGTTTGATAGGATAATACGTAAGTTTTGGGACTCGTAGGATCTGCATGCATTTTGTAAACGTACTAATCACTTTCATTTAAAAAAAAATTATATCACTCTCGAAAGTTCAATCAGATAATTCAGAAAAAAAAAACAAATGTTTTTGTTAATTTTGCTACTAATGATGATCATAGTTATGACTGATGATCCTCGATCTTTCATGCCACTAATGATGATCCTCTTTCATGCCACTTTTGTCCTGACAAGTTGGTCTAGTGGTTAGTCACATTTGGTTTCTCTCCTTGAGGTCTTAAGTTCAATTCTCACTAGCATCACTTTAAAGTAGTTTTACAAGTAGCGATGATTAGTCAACTATTTATGAAAAAGCAAACACGAATTAATAAGAAGCGTTTGTTCCGGATGCCTTTTTTTTTACTTTTAAGAACATAAAGAGAGAGAAAGGAGGTGGACGGCTGTGAGTAATTCTTGCAAGACAAGAAACAATCCAAACCCTTCATTATAAGTCCAATCCAAACCCTTGTTACTCATCAATAATATTATAAATATCATACGTTACAACTAATTTTTATGTAACCAGTGGAATTTTCAAAGAAATTGTACGTATACATGAGTTTTCGTGTGATTATATATGTTTTCTGAATATGTTTCCTGATTGATCTCACACCGAACTAAAATAAATGAATATGCGGAGAGTTAACGGTTACTAAAGAAAGACCGTGGGTGAATCTTATAAATATGGGTGTGAATTTTAACACATCTGAAAAACATGACACGAATCTAACACAGATTCGTGTCTTTGGATTTACTGTAATCGGGTGTGTATCTTAAAAATAATGTGAAGTAAAATTTTCTTTTATTTTCAACTTCTAACCACTCGTTAGCATATATCCGGTTATCTTGTTATTGAGATACGTATATTAGATTAGAATTAAAACATAAACATAATGTCGACAAATCTTGTGTCTGTTGACCAAAAAAATATAAATGATGACAAAGAGCAAAGACTATGGTTGAGGACAGCACTACCCTATTTTGGGCCCACTGAAGTAGTTTGCTTGAAAGTTTTAACGTGGATTGATTGTAAATCATGGCTCAAAAGTGAAAAAGTATGTTATAATTATAACTAGTGTGATTCCTCCGCGCATCGCGACTAGAATTCAGTCGGTATCAATTCGATTCGTTACGATATCGGCACTCATTACAATAATCGGAAACGGAAATATTACATCGATCGAAAATAATAAAAACGAATATCAATATCAGTACCGATGAGTTGATATCAATCTGATTCTTCTGTATTCTATGTTTATTTATTTTAACATTGCGATTTTTTTTTTGAAAAATGGATATCGTACCAGACCAAATCGAAACCGATTGAACATCTGTATCGGTACTAATATTTATATATTGTTTTTGCTTTCGATAAACTAACACTGTATCGCTACCATACTATATCAAACTGAACCAAACAACATCAATATCGATATACATTAGTTTTTATGTTTTTTTTCTTTGATAACTCATCGTATCATAAAAGTTATAAAAAATATATGTTTAAAACCAATTAGAATAACAAAACAATAAAATAATAAATACTTAGAAATATTGAAAAAACTCTTAAATTACGGTTAATCCACACTTTCTAATAATATGTATAAAATATAATATAATAATAACAATGTTTGTATATTCATAATTAATACATTAATTATTAATTTATAAAATATTAAAGAAAAACTACTGGCAACTTAAATTAAACAATTAAAGAAACACACCCAAGCTCCTTCACCTCTACATAATAATTAACTAGGGTATATGCCCGCCGCGTTGCGACGGTACGTTACCATCGGCATTCGATTGGTATCGGATTATAATACCAGTACAATACATGCACTTTATATAGAAATCAACGTCTGGTTTACATTGATCGAAAATGATAAAACAAACATAGGTACCGACACCAATGTTGTTCCAATGGTGTTGATCGATTAAGATCATCATCGTATTCATTTTCAATAAAATTTATATCACAATGTTGAAAGAAAATAAAAATAGAATGCAAGTTGCTAAAAAGATCAAATATATTGTCAGCTTCAGATGTGTTTTTTATGATAGCCGAACGATATCTATTTTCAGTAAAATTAATTATACTACAGTGTTGAAAATAATAAACATAACTTTGAAGTTACTTTTCTTAAAGTTATTGAGCGCAAGTCATAATCAAGTTAAAAAAAAATAAGTACTTCGAAAGTTTAATCACTATTCATCATTTAGAGCTTGATAAAACTAATATAACTACAGGATTAGGTTCAAATGTGAACAAATTCCCAAGAGTGAACTGCGTGAACTGATCTGAACCATTAATTTCATATACATTTGACAAGGGCAAGATTGTAACTTTGCATAAAATCTTAAAATGGTTATTAATTTAAAATCTTATTAAAATGGTTATTAATTTTAATGTAACTTTTCATATACATTAATTTCATACGTGAACTGCAATATCAGTTTCATAAAATGGTTATTAATTTAAAATCTTAACATATTTTTTTTAATTTTCTAGATTATTCTCTTCAACAAATATCCATATTTTGTTGATAATTGATCCACAATTCACGTACTTATCAAGTTTTCTACCCCAGAACATTGATCTATCGGAGATTAATAAACGACCGCCGTTCATCACGTCACCCTCTTCATCTCGCCGGACATCTCGACGGACTTCTATATTGTTGCCGTCGCCGTCACCTGCCGGACATCGGAAGATAAGTTGGACTAATATTCCGGCGATCATCGTAGCCCAGGTTGTTTAACTAAATGGTTATTCAGTTTGCGAAATTCTTTCACTTACAACTTCAATATTGATTTAGAACTTGATTGTTATGTTTTTGTAATTAAATTGGTGTGTTTGTCTACATTGAAACATAGTTGAATTATTTCCGGCAGGTGATACCGTAATTCATTCATGGCCGACCCAGAAATCGACAATCATAATTCTGACCAAAACGTTGGCGATAATGTCTACGTTACAACAATGGATCGTCCAGGTAGTGTAATCGTATGACCGTTGATTTCCATAGATTTAAACGAACATGTAAGATTTTCATTGTTTTTGGTCATTTCTGCAATATTAGAATTATAGTTTACTCATTTTTTCGTTGAATTAGAGTTTTCAGTCCTCTTTTTTATTGGGTATAATATTTAGCTCTGTCGTACACATGTGTACTGCTGTGTTCTATACACTCCAACGCGATAGTACACATGTGTATAATATACGGTGGTTACATGTAAATAGCATAATCTTAGTTAATGAACCTTTGAAGACCCGCATCATTGTTTGTCCGTGTTATTTTGAATGATTCTTTTTGTATTGTAATTGTGCAGAGTCGGTTGCTAGTAACGTTTACGAAACTCCAAATGGGCCCAAAGGAAATAGCAAAAAAGAAATTCAAAAAACATAGGAGGAAATGTAATTTTTGTGGCAAACGGGTGAGGAAGCATGATAAAAGAAATTATCCACTTAAAAAAGGTAAACCAACGAAGGATGATTCGTCTACAGAAGAAGATGATGAGGAAGAAGAGGATGAGCAATATGTGTATGACGAAGGAAACGAAACCAGTACTGATGGCCATTTAGATGAGAGCGAAGATAACGGTAGTGACATCTAGGAATTTTCTTGGATTTACAAACAATTGAAACAATTTGGATAGTCTTTTCTTTTTATTGTTTTGTGATTTTCATTTAAGCGTTTAATCATCGCTTTTTTTCTGGTTGTTTGATGCGACATAATAAGACTTGGTATCACTTACAATTATTATTTTTCTTTTCTTTGACTACACTTGTATTATGTCTTAAACAAACTCAATATAGACATAAATAACATTCATCTCTATTGAAAAAATCTGAAAAAGAAATCCGTACACATGTGCACTTATCTGCTAAATATTATACACATAAACAACATTCCTCTCTATAGAACACAGCAGTACACATGTGTACGACGGAGCTAAATATTATACACAATAAAAAAGAGGACTGAAAACTCTAATTCAACGAAAAAATGAGTAAACTATAATTCTAATGTTGCTGAAACGACCAAAAACAACGAAAATCTTACATGTTCGTTTAAATCTATGGAAATCAACGGTCATACGATTACACTACCTGGACGATCCATTGTTGTAACGTAGACATTATCGCCTATGTTTGTAAACAGGTGTACTTGTATATTTACATAACAAGTACTCATGTGCACTTACTTTACTACGTTATAACTCTACTCATTTTTTATTGTAAAAACGCTTAATTAGATTTAGTACACATAACCCATAATATGTACACTAACAACCTGTCAATTAGTCTGACATACAAAAAAAACCAAACATATACAAAATAATCAAAATACCAAACCTGTTAAGTTTCACTTTTTCAAAAAATATCAAAATACCAAACCGTCAAGTGATTCTAGTTTGCCAATCACCACATGTTTATTAATCAAATACATACGAAAAACTCAAACCATCGCCTGGTCATGTTCAGCTGCTTCAGCCAATACGCGATTACGGTGCTTGTTAACCTTTGAAGTTACTAGCTTTATTGCGTACTTCTTCCTCAAACGTGTCAAGCAATCCTTCTTGGCCGCATGCCCAAGTGGGAAGCCACTATCCCACTTAACGGCTGTTACCCCAAACCACGTTTCCCATTCCATAAGATATCCTCGGCGTGAACGCACAAATAATAACCAATGTATATTTGAATAATCGGTCACGCACAATTTAACATAGTATTCACAATTATAATACACAATTTAACTTACAAAACAATTTGTATGGCCGAACAGTCGCGGCTTTGTTCCTTTTACTTTATCAGCATGCCCGAATATATTGGATCCGCTTGTTCGCTCCTTTTCCTCATAGTTTAGCGTTGATGCAAAGCTATTTATCACTCCATCGTTAATCCACTTGCTTGGTGGTAAATCCATCATTTGAAAATGGTACAACCCAACGCCACTCTCAGTTTCAAACACCAATTTCCTGCAAAAATGTCATAATAAATTAATAATGTTTTCAATTAACCGAATGTCGGCCAATTACACTAGCATACTAGTACACCTGTGTACCAATCAGACACAAAGGACAACTAGCCTTGTGTGTCCAAAAAAAACTATCTCATTTTTTTAACCAAAAAAAAAAAAAAATTCCGACTTCACATATGCAGTTCTCGAACCCAGACCCATCAGTAAATATGTGTACATCGCATACTATGGTCATTTTTCAAATTCGAACACATGCTCATGTTCACAAAAAGTATGACATATGTCGAGTACACATGTGTATTGTCTTTTTGTAGTGATTTGAACACAGCAGTACACATGTGCAACTATATGGGTATACACATGTGTACACCGTGTAAACAGACCTATTATTCAAATAACGCACTCAAACTAAAACGTGTACAACACATAACATTTGTAGTACTACATGTGTGTGTTTCGGGGAATAGAGCACGTACACACGTGTAAATATATAATCAGTCTTGTTATCGAATATCAATCATTTTTCGGAAAAGAATATGATCCTTACGCATTTGTGTTGGCAACTTCGTTCAGTTCCGTTTCAGGCCCAACTTTTTTCCCTGTCTTTTTCTTTGGGCAACCAGTACACATGTGTACTTAAACCACATAATCATATATAACTCAACATACTGACGCCCTAACATCAATTAAAATCATGGCACAACCCTTCATTGTGTTTAACCAAACTTTTTATTCTACAAAATTAACAAACAAAACAAATCTAAAACTATTTTAACACTACATACACTGGTGTACATCACGAATTAACAAAATTATCAACAGAATTGCCAAAACTGTACACAGGTATACTATGAATCTGAATCGATTGAAGAACATACTTACAATTCAATAAAAAACAGAACAACATCACAACATTCAAGCACTGAACAGCGATTAACTACTTCAACGTAATCATACTCCGATTCGATTGACTCCTACTTAAAATCATACCACTATAACTAAGATTTGTAAATAAACAACTTTCATAACACAACATTCAAGCCCTAATTCCGATTTGCGATCTTACTTCGTTAACAAACGAAAAAGAACATGCAGGTAGTTTCGATAACATATAAGGATTAAGATTTTCAAATGTGTACCTTTGATTGTTGAAGAAGTAGCAGATTTATCCTCTGCCGTCACAGATGAAGAATGGAGAAAAGGGGGTGTTTTCTTCCTCTGCCGTCACCGTAGAAGAATGGAGCAAAGGGGGGTTTTTTTTATTTGATTAAAATGGATATCTAAACAAGTAATAAACAAATAATTAGATTATTACGGGATTTCATCTAATATTATGGAAATAATATTGTTTCCTGATTTTAAATAAGCAATTAACATAATTACACTTTTACCCTTTTGATTTAAAAAAAAACAATAAAAGATAACCTTTTAATTACAATCATGCCACCCCATCAACAAATCAAGATCATATTAATCGACGGTCAAGATCTGTTCACGCAGTTCACTCTTGGGAGGTTGTTCACGCTGGAACCCTACCCTATAACTACAAATATATATATATACACAATTATTTGGAAGATCACTACAGGTGACAATATTCGAGCTTCTTGATCATACCACGTTAAAAAAATGATAATTTTTTTAATAAAATTACATATAAAATTTATGTTATTTTTCATGTCATTTGTAAAATCATATATATAATTTAGTGGGGTTTTTTCGCGCTATCACGACGGGATTTCGGTCGTTATCGGTTCAATTTGCTACACTACAAATACGATATGATACGATACATGCACTCGGTATAACAATCAACATCTGTTTTACATTGACTGAAACCATAAAAACGTACATCGGTACCGATGGTTTTCGGATAATATTTGTTCAGTTCATCATGATATCGCTGTTTAATTATCGCAGGCAAAGTTGTATTATAATTATCAAAACCCATACCATAAGAAAAATAAGTTTCTTTTAATGTGTATAAAACAACTAAATATTTACAAACCATATTGCATTAATAATTTCACAAATATCATATTCATGGAATCATGATGAATTTATAATAGTTTACTAGTTGGCTTCGTGAAGTCCACTTTCTAGGCCACGTAGTAAACAGGGATGGGATACACGTTGATCCATCCAAGGTCGACTCGATCAAGAACTGGCCTGCACCCCGTACACCAACGGAAATCCGCCAATTCTTGGGTTTGGCGGGCTACTACAGAAGGTTTATCAAAGATTTCTCTAAGATTGCGCAACCCCTCACTTCACTAACTCAGAAAGGCGTCACCTATCGTTGGGGCGATGCCCAGGACTCCGCATTTCAGTATTTAAAAGAAAGACTATGCAGCGCACCTATTCTCTCATTGCCAGAGGGCACAGACGATTTCGTGGTTTATTGTGACGCGTCAATTCAGGGTCTTGGGTATGTGTTGATGCAACGGGATAAAGTCATTGCTTATGCATCGCGCCAACTTAAAGTTCACGAAAGAATTACACTACACACGATCTGGAGCTGGGAGCTGTTGTTTTCGCACTTAAGATATGGAGACATTACCTATACGGTACCAAGTGCACTATTTACACCGATCACAGGAGTCTCGAGCATATCTTCAAGCAAAAGGAGTTGAACATGCGACAACGTCGATGGGTAGAGCTCTTGAATGACTACGAATGCGCGATCAAGTACCATCCGGGCAAAGCTAATGTTGTGGCCGACGCCCTCAGTCGAAAGGATACTACACCTAAACGTGTGCGTGCATTACAACTTACCATCCAATCTAGTCTTCCTACTCAGATACGGGATGCTCAGGTAGAAGCATTGAAAGCGGAGAATGTCAGGGCGGAGTCCTTACGTGGCGCTCACCGTGGAAAGGTGTAATTCGTTTTGGCAAACAAGGCAAACTTAATCCGCGTTATGTCGGACTGTTCGAAATCATAGAGAAAATAGGCAAGGTGGCCTACAAGCTAAACCTACCCGCAGAACTCAGTGGAGTTCACAACGTATTTCACATGTCAAATCTGAAGAAATGTCTGTCAGATGAGACCCTCATAGTTCCTTTTAAGGAGCTCACTATAGACGACCAATTGCGATTCTTCGAAGAACCGGTAGAGATTACAGACCGAGACGTGAAGGTTCTCAAGCATACCAGAATACCTCTTGTTCGAGTTCGTTGGAACTCCCGTCGTGGCCCAGAGTTCACCTGGGAACGAGAAGACCAAATGAAACTCAAATATCCCCAGTTGTTCGGGAATAATGCAACTACTGCTGAGGCTGAAGCTACTGCGGAATTTCGGGACGAAATTCCGAATCAACGGGGGGATGATGTGGCACCCCAGGAAAACCAGTAAACCACGCAAACTTAATTAGCTTCCTCAGTAACCGCATGCTAAATTTCGGGACAAAATTTCTTTCAAGTTGGGGATAATGTGACAACTCGAGTTTCCAAGATTCCATCTTCACACTAATTGTACGTTAATTGTTTAGTTGTTTGCTTATATGACTTGTTTGCCTTGTAATCGTACATGTTGAATATATGTGGAGACGTTATGTGACTTTTGTGACGATATGTTTGGTGATATGATATGTAACATATATGAATAAGTTAAAACCTTAAACTAATTCACCTTGTATAAGCTCGACGAAACCAAGGGTTTCGCCATAAACCGCTTCGATGAAACAGAGGAGAGTTTCGCCATCTTCATCTCGATGAAACGCAGGGTTTCGCCGGCCCAGTGTTACGCCGAAGCCCATTATGGGCCCAGTTCAGTTACGTGTACATATCTTACGCTGACTTTTGCATTCGTGAATCAATTAATCAAATCGAAACCCTAGAATCCCCTCCACCTTCCTGCGGCAGCCATCACCTCTCACCATCATCTCTTTAGGAAATTCTTGTGTTTCATCTTAACTGGTTAGTCACGTTTATCGATTCGATCTACTTGTTGCTTTATGTGTAAATAGATATCGTAATGAGAAAGTTTGACTTCTGAATGGTTTTGACTATGATTAATGTTTAGATTGAGAATCATGTGATTAGGGTTTTTACTATTCTTGTGCAAATCGGTTGTTTAAGAACTATGTGATAGTATCTCATGAGATTGCATTCGTTCGCGTTTCTGCCAATATGGCTGTTGATATGACACTTGTGTTGAATAGATCTTATCATTGAAATACATACGGGTTGTAAACTATATTGTATAAGGGTGTTTTGTGAATTAGGGTACATGCTAGATGTTATGTGCCATGATGAATTGATATGATAAAGTGGTATCGATGATTGCTGTATGATTGTATGATTGCTGTATGATGATGATCGGCGGTTAGGGTTTTCTGGGTAATCATCAGTTACACGACGTAACTGACCAAATGGACAAAACGCCGATGTCGACAAAACTAGGGGGTTTCGCCGAGGGTAATCACGACGAAACGGGTGGTTTTCGCTGGAAGGACGCACGACGAAACCAGGGGTTACGTCGAAGGGTGATCATGACGAAACTAGGGGGTTTGGTCGAACTAGAAAACTGCACAGTTACTAAGTTTAATTTATATGTGAACTATGTTTAATTCTGTTAGGAGTATCTGAGTTAGTTATGTGTCGTTAAATGTAACTCATGTGAATATCCAATTAACTGCTAAATGCTATGAGGCGTTTGTTAATTGAGCTATACTTTATGATCATGATTTATATGTGAACTATGTGAATATAAACTGATTGTGAATACGTGCATACCATAGGCTTTGACTGATTAATTGGAAACAAGTAGTTATCCATACCGAGCAAACCGAGGTGAGTTCACACTTTCCACAAGGCATGGGATTCCCAAGGGTTGGGAATGGGTTAAAGAACTAAAACGGAAACTACATATTCTCCTTGGGTAGGATATGTACGGCCATCCTCTATGAGTAGGATGCCAAGATTAAACCTCGCGTATTCTCCTTGGGTAGATGCGTACGTTCGTCCTCCTTGGGTAGGACAACAAGATTAAACATACTGGACCAAAACTCTATCATAAGTCCCTCATTTTATATCGACTTAATCGCCGAGGCCGATGGCGAGCGGGTCATTAGTTAATAGCGCTATTAGGTTTAACAAACCTCACACCGTGCCGGTAGGACGGGCGTGTACTAATGGACTAAGGCAAAGGGTCAATGATGATAGACATTGACTTAGGGCACAACTTATTTTCGTTAGTAGTCGATATGGTACGGTCTGGTAATTCACATGGGAAGCCCCCACTAATTATTGAGAATGTTTGGGAAACAGGGTAAATGGATTTAACTTACAACTTACAGATGAACTCCTGGTTTTGAAACAACTTAACAATGAACACCAACTATGAACTCGCTCAACTTTGTTGTTGACTCGTTGTTACATGCCTTGCAGGTCGTTAGGTACTCATGGAGCTTGCACGGGGAGGCGTGGTCGTTGTGGGACATGGATTGTCATGTACCATGTCAGACATTTGATACATTTGAACTTTTATTTTGGTTTTAAACATTATGCTTCCGCTGATTACTTAAATTATGCTTTGTTTGGACACCAATTATGTTGTGTTTGGGTTTTACATTTATTTTTTACGCTATGTTCAATATGAATGGTGGCTTGATCCTGGTCAGTCACGCCTCCGAGCGGTGATACTCCGCGAGTGGATTTTGGGGGTGTGACATTTTTCAACATTCCGATATAAATCTTATTGAAGATGGATATCGTGCTGCCACCATACCGAAAAGAAAACCGACTAAACAACATAAGTGTTGGTATTCATATTTATGGTTTTCAGTAAATCTTATTGAAAGTAGACACTGTGTCGCAATTGTACTGAATGTAAAATTGAACGAACAACATTGATATTTGGTACCGGTATTTATATTTTTGCTTTTAGTTTCAATAAATTGATAGTATCACTATTAACTGTATTGTACCATATTGAGCCGGACCCAACAACATCGTTATTGGCACCGTGTTCGTTTTATGTTTTATGGTTTTCGGTCGATGTAGAGCAGATGTTGATTGCTGTACCGAATGCGTGTATTGTGTCAGTACGAAATAAACCGAATCGATACCGATCAAGATCCCGCCGCAAAGCGCGGGGGAAATCAACTAGTTATATATTATATAATATAACAATTGTTGTACAGACTTGGAAAAAGTGTATAGATTGGACAAAAACAAATGCTAATTACCATTCTACCATCGGGTATCTATATCTTATTAAAGGCTTGAGGTAATATCCTGTTGGACCGTTCTACGACCTTTATAAGTCAGTCAAGGACGTTCATCTTCATGTGTAAAGGCGGAATCAATGCACATAAAGTCATAACAGCTCTAATCCTTTTAATCCTTCTTTTCTGATTAATATTTGTGCTTATACAACGTTTTCTGATACAAATCCGGCAGCACTTCGTGTTTCACACAATGACCTTCTCTTCTTGACAAATGAACTACACAACCTATTTATAAGCTTGAGATTTCGCTTGAGATTGTTCAAGCTAAATCAGATTTCGCTTGAACCAGTTCAAGCCAAATCTGATTTCCCTTGAACCATTTCAAGGTAAATCTGATTTCCCTTGAACCATTTCAAGCTAAATCTTGATTTAGCTTGAATTACACAAGAACTCTTTCAAGTGAAATCTACAAGATAAACAAGTAAGACCCTAATGTGTGTTCATTCAAACTATCTAGACACAAGACTTGATATAGACGTAGTCAACAGACATTCCATGCACCAACAGACTCCCCCTTGGATGTTGACGAAGTCTTCAGCTCCTGAGTCTTCAGTCTTGGTCTTTTCTCCAACTCTCTGTCTTCACATCATAAGCATTCTTCACAAGTTTAGAATCACAACCTGAATCTAACTTCCATCTTCCCTTTGACTGTTGATCCAGACTCCCCCTTTCACATACTCCCCCTCTCGATATGCTAGAATTTGAGATGTCTGGTTCAAGCTTTGTCATTTAGCTTCCGTGGGAATTCCTGAAACCTGCATATCCTCTACCACAATATAAGTTTCACAAATTTATAACACTTAGATTTAAGAAACTTACTGGTAGATATCATTTAAACAACAAACATACTAGTTACATCAAGTTCAAATAAATGACCTTGATTAACTAAGCACACAATCTTTCAAAACATTTGTATATGATATTCAAAGTTTTCAACATATTTTCCCAACCCAAGATAGTTCATCAAGTTTAGCACTTGGAATTTTGAAAATCAGCTCTTCAACATCAGTTGTCGAAAATCTTTTTGTATTTTTCAAAACATTATGCTAAAACACAATATTTTTGGGTTTTTGATTTTAAAGAAATGCAGTAAAGAAATATCTACAAACAATATTTTTGTGAGTTTGTGTAAGAGGATCATATCAGTTTATGAGACAAATCACAAGCACCGTTAAGCTTTAATCATTTTAAGTTCTAAACGATTCACATAGATTGACGATATAGTTGTCCCCTTAAACTCAATCTAAAAAACTTTCGAAATGCTTACCGATACGTTAAGGTATATTAATTTTGCACTAAATTCTTATGGATCCCACGATCTCAGCATATCCCCTCATCATGCAATACACTAACTCAAGTAATGCCTTTAAACTTTCATCAACTGTGATTTGTGCGAAAATAAAGCAGAATGTTTAAACATTAACAATCAGGTCGATACTTCCGTATACGCAGAGAAAGTCCAATGTTTAAACAAAATAAGAAAATAAAAATAAGTTGAAGTTGTTTAGGCTTTAACCACCAGGTCGATACTCCCGTATACGCAGAGGTGATCCAAAGCTTAAACGAAACACCAAAGAAAATACAGCAGAACGTTTAGGCAATAACATCCAGTTCGATACTCACGTATACGCAGAGGATGTCCAATGCTTAAACAAAATAAAGAAATAAAACAAGTTTAAGTCTTTGCAAAATAAAATGCACAATCACAGCGACTTTTAAGCAAAGTTGTGAAAATTCACAAACTTAACCAGTTTTATGTCTTTCGACAATCAGCGATTACTGAGTAGGCACACAGTCAAGAAGGACAAAACCAAGTACTATGCTTTTGACCATGTTTCCCACTAGAACTAGGCTTTTTCATTTATGTTTGTATCGTTATCGCAAATCTACTAGTCTAGCTGAGCCTACCGTCACATCTTTAGTGAGATCGCTTATCACATTTGACATTTCAATTCTTTAGCGTGTTGTGACAGTCCAACTGATCTACTATCATTTCCTCTTTTTTACAACAAAACTCATTTTTGTTTTTTCAATGTTTTTGGCATTTTCAAATTTTCTAATTTTTTTAAAATTTTTCTCCCCCTAAAATCAAAATATGTTTCAATTTTGATTTTCTGAGAAAATTTGAAAACAAACTATACAAGAAACGTGACAAACTGATATCAAATCGCTTCAATTCGTCATTCACTCTGCATAAACAATCAGAACTCCCCCTGACAACAAACTATTTTCCCATTTAGATTTCAAAACACTTAAGTTTGTTTTAATCAAATGGTTTTTCCGGAAAATTAGTTTTGTTTGTCTTTTCATAAACTCGGGGTTTCATCACCTTGTTCTTTTTCAACCATTTTAAAGAATTAACAATTAAGACCCTTGTCAATCAACAAACACTAGTAGAAAATCAAGTACAACTTAATGTCCCTGATTTACCACTTGTAAATCGAAATATCACAGTTACCATCCTGTGAATTTCTCAAGAATGATGCCGATTCCTGTTCCACACTTACCAACCTGGGAACTCCGGCAATTCAAACTGCTTATTCGAACATGGTGTCCACCCAGGCCTCATCAGCCTTAGGTGTAGCCTTGACTCTTGCAATTTGAATTTTGAAATTTTCAGCCTTCAAAGGTGGAAAATTTGCATCATAATCAACCGAAATTGATTCTTCAGCCTTTTTCACTTCAGAAGTTGAAATTTTCATTTCAGTTTTTGGTTTCCAAACTTGTTGAGATAATGCAACCTGTTTATAAAATTTGTCGTTTTTAGTTACCACTTTCTTTACAGGTTCATTTTTCATTTTGATGTTGTCATTTTTCTCATTCTTTTTCTCAACAATGATTGGTGCTTTACCCTTCACATCAACTTTCTTCTGTTGAAACTTCACATTTTCAGTCTTAGACTTCACATTGGTACACATTCGTGCAATGTGACCAACTTGATTACATCTGAAACATGTTCGAGTATCAACAACTCGACTTGTGCCTTCAGACCGATAATGTGAAACTCTTTTCTCAAAGAACTCTTTATTTGATTTTGAAAAAATTTCATTTTCCTCATCAGAAAGTGAACTTGAACTGTTCACAAACACCTTCTTTTCAGCAAACCTCTTGTTTTGAAAACTCTTTTTCTGATAACTATTACCACCTCGATAACCACCCGACCAACTGTTTCGATTTTTATTATAAAACTTGGTGGAACAACAGGCTTTTTGTAATAAGCTTTATCTTTCTCAAAATTCATTTGCCTTTTTGTTTGACACAAACTGTTCACTTCTGACAACTCAACTTCAACTAACTTGAAAACATTTGTCAACTTTTTCACATTAACATTCTCAATTGGAAACTCAGAATCCGAATACAACTTATCAGATCCAGCCATCTTGTACATCACAAGACCCGATTCATCACTTAAGTTGTTTTTGGACTTTGATTTCTGAATGTACTTATCCAAGAAACACCCATCATCTTCTGGTGAATCAGACATCAAAACACTTTCAGCTGTGCTCTTAACAATCTCTGTCGGAACACTATCATCAGATGATGTAAAAGTGACATCAATGTTCTCCGGAAGTTTAACTTCTTTTTCTTCCTCAATTTCAACCAACCCAGATTGCTTTTTCGTGTAGTTATCAAGAACAGGTGGTGGAACTTGATGAAACCCCACCCCAGTTCCATCACAATACACATCTTCGCCCGCTTTGTCTTTCCCGATAGGTTTGGGAATGATATGTTGCAAAACAAAACTTGCGGAGCTGTAACTGTTAAGCTTCAACTGGATTCGCTCGTTTTCGATTACAACCTCTTGAACTTTAAGTTTCAATTTAGCAATTTCATCCAGTTGTTGGTTGATTGATTCTTCTTTGACTCTAAGCACTGCTTTCAAATGTTCATTTTCTTTAAAAGTTTTACCATTTCGATCATCACAATCTTTCATTGTGCTTTTGAGTTTTTCAAATTTTTCAGAAATCTGACGGTTTTCAAGAATCAACTTTTCATTTTCTTGTTTAATTTTGTCATGATCAATTTTATCAGTTTCAATTTGAG
Source organism: Helianthus tuberosus (assembly GCA_030545235.1). NCBI lineage: Eukaryota > Viridiplantae > Streptophyta > Magnoliopsida > Asterales > Asteraceae > Helianthus > Helianthus tuberosus. Next base: position 32,013,271 of record CM060352.1, on the reverse strand, counting down.
CAGTTAATTCTCTTATCCGTTCAGTTGAAGCTTTAACTGTTTTGTCACGACCAAGAATCTGATTCTCAACGCTTCTGACCTTTGCTGTCAGATCTTTAATTTTCTCACCGTTGAGATACGTGACAGTATTACAAAATTTGCACTCTTTGTTGCAATTTTTGCAATCAGCATTTCCTTCGATATTTTTACCTGACGCATTTGTTGACACATCTGAACTGACCTGGCTTTTTGACTCAGACACGGAGTTAGAGTCTACCTCAAGTGCCTTAGCAGCCAGCACTTTGTCAGCCATTTTTCCCAGATTCTCTGCAGTCAACTCCTGCGTTGTATCGATAACTCCAGTATCAATCTTCTTTGATTTTTCGATCTCTTCTTTCTCTTTCATCTCTTTTTCTTCTTTTTCTTTCTTCGCTTCCTCTTTCATTTTCTCAGTTGGAGTTCCCCACCATTTGTGTTGCCAATACTCATCATCATCTTTCATTTCCTTGATTAAGGCTTCCAGATCGAGAGTTTTGTGATCGATTGCAATATTTCCATACTCATCAAGATAACACTCCCTGTCTGGATCCCATCTGTTTGCTCTCTTTGCTTCCAAATAGATACCAGAAAGTCTAATCATTTTGTTTTCCGAAATCATCTTTCTGTATCTATACTTCTGCTCTTCAGTTCTATCATCTTTCCATGGCTTAGGTTCATTTTTCGCCATGAATGCGTAACCAACCGCATCTTCTTCCGGTAGAACCTCTTGACTCCAATCATACCCCTCATCATCGTAAATCACTGCAAGAGCTCTAGATTTCTCTCTGTTGTCTTCAACCTGCTTCAATCTAGGCGGCTCGGATTTATTCTGGTGATAAATCGCCTTCTTGTAGTAATCATCTCTGAAAGGATTCTCCGACTCATCAGCATAAGCGTTTCGGCATTCTCTCTTGAAGTGACCCTTCTGCTTACATTTGAAGCATGTCACTTTGGATTTATCGAACCCCAGCTTAGTAGAAGCACCACCAATTGTTTTTCTGCCAGTAATTTCCATGAATCTTTGTGCACGACGAACAGCACTTGCCATAGCCCAACGAATATCGATCAGTTCCATTTCCTCCGGATCAATCTGATCGTAATCTTCTTTCGTCAGATTTGTATTGCCAATCTTCCCAGCTACCAATCCTTCATACGATTCCAACACCGATGCTAGAAAGATCATTTGCTGCTTTGCCGACTCTTCGTCAAAATTTTGAGCATTCTTCAAGTCTATTGCAATATTGCATTGAAAACGATTCTTTGCATCAGCATTTCCAGAAGATGAAGATCCACTGTGAAAACCACTGTGACTTCCACTTCTTTGACCACTTTGACTTTCTTTGCCGGCTGTCGACACATTTTCAGCAGAAAATGCAGTTTTTGGAGAAGTAGCTTTCAGCATCATGCTCTTTGGATAGTATAGATCCAGATTCTGTTGATAAGATGAATGATTAACTTTGTACGTCTTCTTTAACTCCAACTCATGACTTTCAAGTTTCTCAATCACCAAATCTGGTTTCAACAATTCAGAAGGAATAGTGTTCTTAAGCATGAGAGCATAATATCTCCACTCCATCTCGTCTGGCAACGAATCGAACAACTTGTCTACTTGCTCATCATCAGAATACTTAATTCCATGTCTAACTAACTCCAGCTTCAAGTGCCCAAATCTCTCTATCATTTTTGACACTGATTCATTCTTTAAGCATCCAAACATATCAAACTCTTTCCTAAGTAGTTTTATTTTATTTTTCTTTATTTCTTCACTACCTATACATTTCTTTTCTAACTTTGCCCAAAGATCTTTAGCATTTGAATATTCTATTAATGAGATGATATCCTCCCGAACAGACTGAAATAACAATGCCACACACTTTTGTTCGGCTACGAAAGATTCAACCTCATCAGAAGATGTTAAGGCTTCACCATTCTTGTTTCCGTTTTCATAACCGTTCTTCAGACTTTTCCAACTTGGAAATGCAAATGCCATCATCCAGTCCTCAAACTTTCTTGACCACCGACTATACTCCTCAATAGCCATTAGCTTTGGGGGTTTATTGAACGTTCCGAAAGCACTTTCCGATTCCCAAGCTTCCTTTTTCTTCTCTTTTCGTGAGTTATCATTCACGTTGCTTGACGACGTATCATTGTTTCCGGAATCTCCAGCGAACGCATACATGTCGCTAAACGGGTTCATGAAAAGATCATCCATCGTGAATGTTCCTGCAAAATCAGCAAACACTTAGAAAAATTTTAAGTTTTGAAAATTCAGCAACTTCAAGCGAAATTCTTGAAGTATATACAGCTTTAAGCGAAATTTGATCCAAACTGTTTTTCAAGCGAAATCAACTATTTCGCTTCAATCTGTTACAAGCGAAAACTAAAATCAGATCTGATTCAAGCGAAATCAACCAATACAATTTCGCTTCAACAAAACAAGTTCCAATCCAACAGTCTCAAGCGAAAACAACAGCAAACAATTTCGCTTCAATTGTTTTCAAGCGAAATCCAGCAAACAAAACCAACCAGATTCAAGCGAAATCCACAAACTCAATTTCGCTTCAGAAGTTTCAAGCGAAATTGTCTGATTTCAAGTCAAATTGTCTGATTTCAAGCGAAATCAACCTATAATCTTCGAATACTTTCAAGCGAAATTCAGTTTTAGGTCATTTTTAACATGTTATAATCTGAATTTTAGTCCGAATCTTTGTAGGCTTTGTTAAAACTCTGTTTTACACGATATACTCGAAAATCAGACCATTTCGACCGTTTGAACTCTTTCAGATCAGAAAAATATAAAAAGAAATGGGTAGAAAGAAGAGAATCCGCTGCTATGGTATGAACTCCTCGTCCTGAGCTCTGATACCACTTGTTGGACCGTTCTACGACCTTTATAAGTCAGTCAAGGACGTTCATCTTCATGTGTAAAGGCGGAATCAATGCACATAAAGTCATAACAGCTCTAATCCTTTTAATCCTTCTTTTCTGATTAATATTTGTGCTTATACAACGTTTTCTGATACAAATCCAGCAGCACTTCGTGTTTCACACAATGACCTTCTCTTCTTGACAAATGAACTACACAACCTATTTATAAGCTTGAGATTTCGCTTGAGATTGTTCAAGCTAAATCAGATTTCGCTTGAACCAGTTCAAGCCAAATCTGATTTCCCTTGAACCATTTCAAGGTAAATCTGATTTCCCTTGAACCATTTCAAGCTAAATCTTGATTTAGCTTGAATTACACAAGAACTCTTTCAAGTGAAATCTACAAGATAAACAAGTAAGACCCTAATGTGTGTTCATTCAAACTATCTAGACACAAGACTTGATATAGACGTAGTCAACAGACATTCCATGCACCAACATATCCTACGAATGGTTACCTTGGCCCATATTTATACAATATAAATTACCAACTATTTTGTGCATTAGGAGTTGTACTCCTAGCTTAGGGTGACTTTCAAAAAAAAAAATTTGGTTTTTCACTTTTAACCCAAGTATTTTCATATCTATTTTAATTTTTCTTTTATTTTAGATCACCTATGGCATTATTACAACTGGTTTCCATTCTCTATAAGAAATTATTATTTTGATGTAAAAAACTGAAAAAAAAAATAGTTATATAATAAGAAATAATAAAATAAAAAAATAAAAAAACAAATTTACACCGCAAGACATCCAACTTTAGAGATTTAATACATCCAACATTCGTCTTTTGGTAAGTGACACATTGACCCCTAACTTTTGGTAATTGACAACTTTGAGCCCTATTTTTTCTACTTATAAACTTCACATTTCAATTATTTTGTTTAAATTACTTTTATGAATTTACACCATAACGTGTAAGACATTCTATTTTTTTTTTTATCTTTGACTAACCACATTAAACGTAACATGTGTAACAAAGTCAAAAAAACGTGCCAAGTCACATGCGGGCACCACATGTTAATGGCATCATCGAACGTGTGTAACGAAGTCGCAAACGCGACGTTGCCGCTGCAACGCGCGGCACGGGTAATATAATCTTAAAGACAAAGGTCGGTGGAGGACCTTTGTCTTTCAGTCCTCAACTTTTACAAAAATACACACTTAGCCCCTATACATTTATCTCCTTTCAATTTTCATATATTACAATTCTAAGGCTGGTCGGTATGGAGAGCCTCATCCCCAAGGGGATGGGCCGCCACATCACCGCCACGTAGGAGGTGCTTGAAGGGGATGGACCTAGGGGGTGGGGGATGAGCCCCTTTATGTATATATATGTATGTATGTATAGGTATATGTGAGATAAGGGAGGCACGACGAGATCGTCGTGTGGGAGACGCTGGGGACGAGCCGGATCGAGGGGGCGGTGTGGGGGACAGGCGCCGGGCCTAAGCCGGCCCCCATACCGTCTGGTCTAATTTCTATACTTTTACTTTTAGCCTCTATACTTTTACTTCTTTCAATTCACACTCTCAAACTAGGTAACTTAAGCATTCACTTTTAACTTTTGGTAATTGACAACTTTGATCTGCCAACTTTTTCTACTTAATAACTTAACGTCTCATTTTATTTGAATTGCTTCTACGACTTTAGGCCATAGTGTCACACATTAATATATATTTTTTTTATCTATGTCTTACCATGTTAATGTCTAAAGTACTTTTACGATTTTACACAGTTGTCTAAAATATTGTTACAACTTTACATGTCGTTTTAAAATTCACGTTTCAACGTAAAGGACTTGACATAAACTTTTTTTCTCAAGCGAGTCTGGTAAAAAGTAATACGTTTTATACTTATTTTGTGTACGTTCGTAAACTGTATTTGAAATCAAGTCGGGTCAAATATAATACGTTTTCATTCGATGGCGATGTAATTTTTTTAAGTAAAGAGTCGGGTCAAATATACAATATAAATACGAGTTACTTTAACTTTCGACGCCGCCGCAACGCGCGGCGGGTCAAAATCCTAGTATCTTATTAAAGGCTTGAGGTAATATCCTACGAATGGTTACCTTGGCCCATATTTGTACAATATAAATTACCAACTATTTTGTGCATTAGGAGTTGTACTCCTAGTTTAGGGTGACTTTAAAAAAAAATTGGTTTTTCACTTTTAACCCAAGTATTTTCATATTTTGTATTTTAACCCCTTTTAATTTTTTTACTTTTAACACAAAGTTTTTCAACTTTTATAATTTAACCCAACACTTTATTATATACAACTTTGGTCCCTCATACTTTTTATCTTTCGCAAGTTTTTCGTTTTACGTTTCGTTCTAAATTTTGCGAGTTAACACGTCGTAGCGTGCATGTGAGGTTCAACGTTTTTTGCTCTATTTTTTTCGAATTTGATAGGCCCGTCGCAACGTGTCCATTTTTCCACTTTTGACAAGTTCGCCGCAACGAGCGGGTTTATGATCGACTAAGTTATTATTTTCTACGTTTTACGTTTCTGCTTAATTTCTTCGCATTAACACACTGTAACGGGTGTGCGTGGTTCAACGATTTTAAGTCTACTTTTCGTTCGGTGTAATTTTTTCCATTTTATCTATTTTATTTTTACGAGTTTTTCCGATGTTGGGAGTCGATGCTGGTGTGGCATTGGTGCTACTTGGCATGGTTTTACGAACGTTTTTAACCTATTAAATTTTTTACTAATATTTTTTTTCGGTTTACCCTTATACTTTCTTTACCTAAAAACTATTTTTTACGTGCATATTTTATGTACGGGTAGGTATAAATATGATTTGTTATACATTTCGACGTAAACTTTTTTTATAAACAACTCTAGGTCAAATATAATATGTTTTCGTTTAAAGAAACCATTTTTACGTGCATATTTTTATGTACGTTTCGGTATAAATTTAAGTTGTTCTACGTTTCGACGTAAACTTTTTTGGGAAATGATTTAGGACAAATATAATATGTTTATGTGTTTATTTTATGTATGTTTCATAAAGTTTGTCTCGAACCGAGTGGAGTCAAATTATGGTTTCTTTTTTTCCCTTTTATTCGAAAACTCTAATTAATCCCTTTCGATTACATGTGTCAGATTTTCCTTTATACCTGTTACGTTTTTTATGTATGAGTTGGGTCACACATAATACGTTATGATTGTTTGATATGAATTTGATTTACTTTATGTTTGATCCAATCACAGTGCTTATACAAGTTACATTGAGTTCAACTGGATACTTCGAAATACGTGGTTTCATATGGTTAATGCATCATATAACGTTTGGACTAATCCATTCAATGTTTACGATGTACCCACGCCGCAACGCGGGCGGGTCTTAATCCTAGTTATATATTATATTACTATGTATTCGTTTGAGGTAGATGCTTATCTACATCAACCGTTGCTAATGTCCGCCACTTCAAATTTATATAACATTAAAATGAAAGGTCGGTGGTAATAAGACAAAACATTGACCAAATTACAAAACTGCCCCTTATCTTCTTCTTACACGACATCTCTCTCCTCTTTCTCTCTCTCTATTTTCATTCACCTGGTTCTTCTTTTCATTCACATTTCAGGACCCTTTTCGATCTTCTTCACTCTACACCATTCAAAATCCAAACTTTCATCTGGGTTTTCTTAATTTTCGCAAATTCAAACCCTAATTTTCAAGATTTTATCTGGGTTTTCTTGATTTTTGCGAAATCAAGGCATAGTTTTCAAGATTTGAACTGGGTTTTTGTTGAAATGTATTCTGGGATTCATACGATTTCGTTAGATGGAAGTAATTTAGGCCATGGTGAGTTTCCGGGTCAGTTGGATGGAACCGGGTTCGTTGGGGATCCGTGTTTGGTGTTGACTACGGATCCGAAGCCCCGGCTCCGGTGGACTTCGGAGCTCCATGAGAGATTTGTCGATGCGGTTACTCAGCTTGGTGGACCTGACAGTTAGTTTTTCTTTAATCTTTGGTTTTGGATTTGCTTATATGATTTGTAATAGGTTGTGTTTGTTTGGGATTTTTAGGGTTTTTAGTGAGTTTTAAAAGAGCTGAATTGCTTTTGACAACATAGGTTAGCATATAAATTGGATGTTCAACTGTTTAAAAGCTGTTAATTTGCATTTAGAAGGTTCGATGGTTATTTTAAGGAAACAAGATTTGAAATTCGAAATTCCGCGAGGTGTTATAATGTGATTGACTGTATTTGCCCTAATAATATGAATGTGAATGACTGTTTTTGTCCTAATAATATGAATGTGAATTGAAGTGACGATCATGAATTTGTATATTTGTTACTTCTGTTAATGTATTGTTTATGAAACCAGGTCAAGAAATGAGAACAAAGAGGTAAAGAAGAAAGGGGGCAGGTTTACCAAGTTATGTACTCTTTCTCCACAACTTTAGAAATTCACAGGAGTACCCGAATTAGCAAGGACAGAGGTATTAATAGCATTCTGCATACTTATTTGTAAAGTTTTGTGATTACTGTATCAATAAAGTTTATTCAACTTGATATATGTTATAGCGTGGTAGCATGATAATCATAGGTTGTTAAACAACTTTGGAGTTACATTTGTGAACATGATGTCACACCCTGGCTTTGCGGAAGCGTGGTTATTTTGGTGTGACTTCTTAATACCATAGCTTAACCATAACAAAGCTATATGACATAAAACCATGCAAGATCATCCATAGATTAAGTTTTAAAAACCAAACACAACAACATTGTCTTAACGGAAACACATCCTAATGACATTGTTCAACAACCACAAACATCAACATGACATAAACACAGTTTAAGGACTGTGACTTGTCCAGGAAAGAGCCACATTCCCCAAACCCGGATGACCTCGTAACCCATATGCAGCGGGAAAACATAACATACCGCGCCAGATCTTTAGTTTCCTGAAATATATGTAAGTTGAAAAATCAACAATAATGTTGAGCGAGTTCATGTGTAAGTGAGTATGTAAAACACTTGTAAGTATAAAATCCCTGGTATGTAGCAATGTAAGGAAAAAGAGATCACCAATGGTTTGCAAGGCCATTAGTATGTGTGAAGTGCAAGTAGGAAGACTCAAACCTAGCAGATTTAGCGTTGGGTACAAAGTCACTCCAAGGTCCGTTCTGTTGGGCCTCCCTGAGGTCCGTTCTGTTGGGCCTAGAGTTGGGCTCGCTACACCCAGATAGATCTACCGCTTACGTCCCTCGGTCCTACAATGAGGATTAATGGCCTCCAGTTTCTGCCTACCCACTCACATGATCTAAGTAGTAAACCTCCTTACGCTAACCATACCATGTATAAAGCACTTGTAATCAAAGTAACATGTATTTCACCCCCGCAGTTTAGAAAACTGAAAACAGTTAAGAGAAAAGGGGGACATGAACTCACAGTGGTGCGTCTCTACCAAGTATGCCTCCAAATCGATCAGCTGTATGACGACCTACACGTGCTAACTCTATTAGACGGATGGCCGTGCCTTAGCTTTATGGTTTATGTTTTTGGGAAATAGTTAGGCAACTATTTCGTGTTTACATTCTGTATACTTGGTAGTTATTTCTCCTTCCCAAGGATGGGGGATTTAATACATGTGCGTTCGTATAATTTGGATTACACTATTAAGTCTCACTTAATATATTTTATTTCTAACTCCCAAAATATAAATATTCTTCTCAAAAATATTATATTTTAATACATGTGATTTTCCCAAAATAATACTTAGTAATATTATTTTTACCCTAAAAATAATATTTATGTAGTTCACAAAATAATCATAAACACTTATACAAGTGATGTTGTGAAAAATATATACTAAATATATTTATGTATCACGTTTTATTTTGTGAAATCCCACCTCCGATATTTTGTAGATAAAGTCGCGGCGAAATCTATGTTTTGAAAACAAGTCAAAATGTATTTCTAATACTTTTAGTGAAAATAATTCTAAGTGTTAGGTTTTTGGAAAATTTCGCCAGAGTTTCCTCTGTAACTGGAGGTGGCCACGCTTTCAAGCGTATCATTTTCTTTTATAAATCACATCAACAATCTTCTTGTTCGATCAAAACAACGTTCAAACCACAAACTAGTCAAAATATGTATATAAATCGCATAAATTTCATGAACTTGTGATTTATCCAAACTGTGAAGTAAATCTCATTACTTTTAGTGGATCTTTATATAAAACTATCCGATTGTGTAAAAACCTCGTTTTTATGGAAGTTCCGTTTTTACAACTTCTCGTCATCTTTTTCAAAAAAAATAGTTATTTTGTCGAAACTTTGTGTTACACATGTGTTTACACACTTGTGTGTTCTAAAAAAACCATTCTTGTTAGTGTAAGATCCATTTTTAAAAATATGTTTTCTCTTGACACGTGGTCCTTTGAAAATACCACTTGCAGATACGTAGATCTGCTAGTTTTAAACACTATTCCGCAAGTAAAACATTTTTACACATGTTCATGATTCGTGTGTGGTAGAGTTTCACCCTTTAACCCTTGTTCTATTCAAAACAACCTTATGTCACGATTCGTGAGCATGACCAAACCGGGTTAAGTGGTGATCCGAGCTACCACAACATAGATCGGGTCTAAATAATCACAAATTTCAATTACTACAACATTTACACAACACATGAGCTATTAACCACCATTTTTAGTGTTTTAAGTAGACTTTTATGCTTCATCTTGTAAGTTAACGAGTTTTAACCGTTACACATCGTATTAACCACTTCAAAATAGTTCAAGAAGGTGATTTAAGCAACATACCACTAGCTCGAGGCTAGGGAAGAATCTATGCGAAAAACGCGTGGATAAAAGCAAAGTAGAGAGGTCCTTCGCCTTCCGTTTGCTCCAAGACTCCTCGTATGTGACCCGTAACACTTGTAGATGGTTGGAATGTGAAGATCAAAAACCGAAAATGGATGTATGGGGGGTGGGGTGTTCGGCCGAGAGTTGTAGAGCAAGAGAGAGAGTAGTGGTGTGATGTTGTTAAGTGTATGTTATGTTAGACTAAACATGGAACTTATAGACAATTCTATCATGTTTAACCAAAGGATATTGTGTCTATAAGATATTAAACATAAGGGATTATAATAATCAAAATTGTACCAAGTGTGTCCCCCCTTAGTTGGGGACGGTTAGCAAGGGGGGGGGGGTCTTGGTCCATTTCCAAGTATTAGTTAGTTACTAGTTAGGTTAAGTTAGTTAGTTAGGTACTTAACCTGGTTAGTGGTGTGTCATGCGTTACAATGGGTGTTAGGGTATTCAGGGACCCTAACTGGCTCAGAAAAAGATAAATAATGAAAATGACAATATTTTCATGTTCCGGGTAAAGTCCGGTTGTTCGGTTGGATAGTAATCCGTTAAAGTGCTTAACAAAGCTTTAAAGTGTCGTTAATACCCTTTTTAGTGACACAACTTATTTCTGACACTTTGGAAGGTGTCTAGTAATATTGTTCTCATGATTTGGCACTTTATTAAGTAGCTAGAAGCTGAATTATCATGTAAAGTGCTGAATTTTGTGCTTAGAGCACGTTTTAGGCACATCCAATCATTGTAACTTATTCCTAGAGACGCAGTTCTACAACCCTTGTATCCCTACACTCACCACTAGTGTAGCAAAATATTTCTGGCTCATACAGGCCTTAGAGGCAGTGTCTGCCTGATGCTGGCTTTATCAGCATGTTCAATGGGTTATCCATTTATAGTGCTACTGTGCTTTTTGTGCATCATGTTTGTCACTAAGGTTCAGCATGTAAATAATGTAGTGACGGTAAGTAAAGTATGATGCAAGTAAGTACATGTATCAGTAATCAAGTAGCAGTTTATTCACAAGTTCAGCAAGCACAGTAATTAAGCAGTAATTAATTATTAATTAAGTTGTACGGATACCTGGTTTAGTGAGGGTTGTCACATTCTCCCCCTGTTAAATAAATTTCGTCCCGAAATTTTAAGTTCTGCTTGTAGATGCAGGGTTCTTAGGAAATAGGTGGGGGTATTTCTCTTTCATCCGGTCCTCACGCTCCCAGGTGTATTCAGGACCGTGTCTGGCATTCCAACGAACTTTGACGAGCTTGACACTGCTCCGGCGGGTCTTGTTTACTTTCCAATCCGTAACCTCCACCGGTTCTTCAACGAAATGGAGCGTGTCGTCAACATGAATCTCGTCGATGGGAATGGCAATGTCATCTTGAGTTGGACTATTCTTCAGGTTGGATACATGAAATGTATCGTGGACTGAATGGAGTTCAGCAGGTAGGTCCAACTTGTATGCTACTAGTCCTATTCTTTCCAAAACTCTGAAAGGACCAACATAGCGCGGATTTAACTTCCCACGCTTTCCGAAGCGTGCCACCCCTTTCCAGGGTGAAACTTTCAATAAAACCATCTCTCCCACTTGAAATTCCACATGTTTCCGGTTTGGATCCGCATAGGCCTTCTGTTTGTGGCGAGCTGCTTCGATGCGTTTTAGAATCTGCGCAATCTTGTCTGTCGTCTCTTGGACGATTTCGGGACCAGCAAGCTGTCTATCACCCGCGTCAGCCCAACATAGGGGTGATCGACACTTGCGTCCGTAAAGAGCTTCGAATTGCGCGACACCAATACTGGTGTGGTAGCTGTTGTTGTATGAAAACTCGACCAAAGATAAATGTTTATCCCAGCTACCGCCCAAATCCATAACACACGCTCTCAGCATGTCTTCCAAAGTCTGTATCGTTCGCTCGCTCTGCCCGTCGGTGAGCCAAAAGCTTCTTGGAAGGATTGCCATATCCTTGACACAAACCTTCCGTCTCTATCAGAGATGATTGAGAGAGGCACTCCATGACGTGCGACGATCTCTCTCATGTAAATTTCAGCCAATTTGCTAGTGTTATCCTTCTCTCTGATAGGTAAGAAGTGTGCTGACTTCGTTAATCGATCCACTATCACCCAGATAGTGTCATGGCCACTTGGCGTTCTTGGCAATTTTGTAACAAAATCCATTGAGATTTGTTCCCATTTCCACTTGGGAATCTCAGGTTGTTGCAGAAGTCCTGAAGGCTTCTGGTATTCCGCTTTCACCTTAGTGCATGTTAAACATTTGCTCACATAAACAGCAACGTCGCCTTTCATCCTAGGCCACCAATAGTAATCCTTGAGATCCTGATACATCTTATCCGCTCCAGGATGGATAGAGTACCGCGACTTGTGAGCTTCATCGAAAATAACCTTCCTTAAACCTCCAAACAAAGGAACCCAAATCCTTTTCTCAAAACATAACGTTCCTTCCTTGTTTGGTACTAGTAACTTCTCCATCCCACGGAGATATTCTTCTTCAAGGTTTCCTTCCTTGAGAGCTTCTTTCTGCGCGGCACGAATGCGTAAGGAAAGATCGGTCTGGACAATCATTTCTAAAGCCCTAACCCTTATGGGCTTGATCCTCTCCTTTCGACTTAGGGCATCGGCGACTACATTCGCCTTCCCTGGATGATACTTTATCTCGCAGTCGTAATCGTTTAACAATTCAACCCATCGTCTCTGCCTCATATTCAGCTCCTTCTGGTTGAATATGTGCTGTAGGCTCTTGTGATCTGTAAAAATTGTACACTTCGTACCATAAAGGTAGTGTCTCCAGATCTTCAATGCAAATACCACTGCGCCTAGCTCCAAATCGTGAGTGGTATAGTTCTTTTCGTGCACTTTCAATTGGTGTGATGCGTAAGCAATAACCTTTTGGCGTTGCATCAGCACACAGCCCAATCCTTGACGCGAAGCGTCACAGTATACCACAAAATCATCTGTACCTTCCGGTAGTGCTAAGATTGGCGCATTGCAGAGCTTATCCTTCAGTATCTGGAACGCTTCTTCCTGTTTGATTCCCCAATCAAACTTCTTATCTTTCTGCGTGAGGAGCGTCAATGGTTGAGCGATTTTTGAAAAATCCTCAATGAACCTTCGATAGTAGCCAGCCAAACCCAAGAATTGTCGAATCTCGGTTGGCGTCTTTGGCGTTTCCCAATTCTTGATCGCTTCGATCTTTGTGGGATCAACATGGATTCCACTTCCATTAACCACATGTCCAAGAAACTGGACTTCGCGTAGCCAAAACTCGCACTTATTGAACTTGGCATACAACTGTTCCTTCTTCAGCAACTCCAAAATAGCTCTTAAATGTTGTTCGTGCTCAGCCTTTGTTCTTGAATAAATCAAGATGTCGTCGATAAACACAATCACAAACTTGTCCAAGTACGGCTTGCAAACTCTATTCATCAAGTCCATAAAGACTGCAGGTGCGTTTGTCAAACCAAACGGCATAACAAGGAACTCGTAGTGTCCATAACGAGTCCTGAAGGCTGTCTTCGGGATACTCTCCTCTTGTATCCTTAACTGATGGTATCCAGATCGAAGGTCGATCTTCGAATAAAAGCTTGAGCCTTGCAGTTGATCAAACAGATCATCAATTCTTGGCAGAGGGTATCTATTCTTGATCGTCAGCTTGTTCAGCTCCCGGTAGTCGATGCACATACGAAAACTACCATCCTTCTTCTTGACAAACAGGACCGGAGCTCCCCAAGGCGAGAAGCTTGGTCGGATAAATCCCTTGTCTAACAACTCTTGAAGTTGTGTCGACAGTTCTTGCATCTCAGACGGAGCAAGTCTATAAGGTGCCTTAGCCACAGGCGCGGCGCCTGGAACTAAGTCAATGTGAAACTCTACTTGTCTCTGAGGTAGCAGTCCAGGTAAGTCTTCTGGGAAGACTTCTGGATATTCCCTCACGACAGGGATGTCTTCGATTCTCGGCTCAGCAGCCTTCTTATCCACAATGTGTGCCAGGAAGGCAACACATCCCTTCTGCAAACACTTCCGTGCTTTCAGGCAGCTAATAATTCTTAACGGCGTATCACGCTTCTCCCCGTGAACCACAATTGTTTCGCCATCTTCGGTTGGGATACGAACGACCTTTTCGTGACAAACTATCTCAGCCTTGTTGCCTGATAGCCAATCCATTCCTACCACCACGTCGAAGCTTCCCAACTGGACTGGTAGTAGATCCAGAGCGAACTCGCGCTCTCCCAATTCGATTACACAACCTCTGACCACTTCATTGGCTTCTACTAACTTCTCATTAGCCAATTCGATGGAGTACGGAATATCTAACTTATTAGCGGCTAAACCAAGCATATTCTTAAACTCTAATGATACGAAGCTATAATCGGCGCCAGTATCAAATAAAATGGATGCATAGCGTTGGTTTACAGGGAACGTACCAGTAACGACGTTGGGGTCCTGGCGCGCTTCCCTTGCTTCGATATTAAACACTCTTCCACGGGCTTGGTTTAACTCTGGGCAGTTCCTCTTGTAATGCCCAATATCACCACAGTTAAAGCATCCGGGTCTCTGCCCGTTTCCACCAGCTTGATCATTCCTCTGGTTACGATTCACGGCGCCCGCTTGGTTGGCATTGTTTCCTTATGGGCGATTTCCATTCCCACCCCGGTTGTTATTTCTGTTTCCGAATCCTCCCTGGCCTCCCTGGCCAGCAGTGGCCCAACAAGTGTCCTTCAAGTGGCCACGTTTCCCACACGCTTCGCATACTTTTGGCCCGCATCGGCCAGAATGGTGGAGTTGGCAGTTGTTGCACTTAGGTTGGGTTCCCATGTATCCCTTTCCTTTCTTCCCACTACCAGCTGTAACCTGAGCTGGCGCATTTGATCCTCCTTTCTTAACCGCCACACTGGCGCCGTGCTTGAAGTTTGAGAACTTCCGTTTGTTACCTCCTGATGACTCAACGTGAGTCTCTTCCTTCTTCGTCTTGATCTCATCAAACTTGTTCAGGCGAATAGCCTCCTCTGTGAGAGCCACGCTCAAATCAATCGCCTCAGTAATTGTCGCAGGCTTGGATGAGGTCACCATGCTTATGATTTGAGGCGCCAATCCCCAAATGAAACGTTCAATCCTCTTGAACTCCGGAGTGACCATGTAGGGTACCACATGTGATAAGTCATGGAACCTTTGAACGTATTCTGCGATCTTTGGACCATCCATTTTCAAATGCCAGAACTCGGTTTCCAATCTTTGGATTTCAGCGCGAGAGCAGTACTTCTTGCGCATAAGTTCCTTCAGTTCGGTCCAGGTTAGCGCGTAGGCAGCAGCTTCACCAAGTGTCTGTACTTGCAGATTCCACCAAGATAGGGCTCCATCCAGAAATAGCCCAGAAATGTAGGTGACTTGCTGGTCTGGTGCGCATTTGCTCATGCGAAGAACAGATTCAGTTTTCTCAGCCCAACGAACAAAGGCGACAGCACCTCCTGTGCCATCAAAGTTGACGGGCTTGCAGTCCAGAAACTGCTTGTAAGTGCACCCTGCACATACGTTACAATATGTGAACGGCATTAGCATCTTTGCTATAGATATCCAATTAGGTCATGGTAGGTCTAGATGACTTAGTATTACCATGAGGTGGATTATTGTTGCCATTGTTGTTTGAGCTGCTTCCGCTGGGTCCTCCTTGCGAAGCGGCGTATTGTGCGATGGCAGCAGCGATGACTTGCTGGAGTTCTGCCTCATTGGTAGGCAACGGCGTTTGACGTCTTGGCGGCATCTTCTAAAAGATGTGTTTACGTCGGTCAGGCCATAGTTATAATACGTACGCTTTATGATAGTAATAGTACATAACATCTCATGTTATAATCATATCAATCACACAACATCCCATGTCACAAACATCAATCACACAACATCCCATATCATAAAGTACAAATAACCAAATCAAGCATCAAGTATGGTGAGAATACTGCGATTGTCATATATTGAGACCACGTAGTAAGTTTACAAGTATATCACAGTGTCATACAATCATCCTCGACTAAGGGTTACATCACCCTAGTCCAAAAACCATATCAAATCAGTGTCAATACATCAAATACATCAACAAAAGTCAGAATCATAATGTAGTCTCCAAAAATGCTGTGCAGTCAAAAGCGATCGCCGTCTTCTCACCAGCGTCTACCCATACGGTACTGAAGAGCTCTACACGGATGGCGGTGGAGGAGGGGGAAAGTGAGTGTAAAACAAGCGGCGCAAATGGAGCCAGTCCTCCTCCATGGCTCTCTGGGTACGCAAGAATGAAGCAACCTGCTGCTCAAGTGCCAAAAGGCGTGCAGCATAGTCTGGTGGTAAAGGTCGAGAGGGCTGCAACGGAGAGTGGGTCTGACCCTGGCACTGACACGGCGGCGTCTGAGCTCTCTCAAGCTCCTGAATGCGCTGTGTGTGTGCCTCGTGCTGGGCGACAAAAGACATCAAAACGTCCTCAATAGTATACCCCATGTGGAAAGAATGGTAGGGGTCAGTCGGTGGCATAGCAGAGTGTGGTGCCCAAAGGAACGGCTCACTGGTGGGATCAAAAGGTGCCACATGAAATGGTGAAACAGTGGGAAAAATAGCAGACGGTGGTATAGCAGAGATAGATACCGGTACATGTCCGAAAGGGTGTGCCGAAGAACCCTCTCCAGGTCGCGCTGGAGGTGTAAACTGAGGAAATGAAAAAGAAGTATCAATGTGACGGGTATCAGGGATCTGAGGAGGAATAGGTGGAACCTCGTTATCAGCAGGAATCCACCCACACTGGGCGTGCTCGTCTCGGGGGTCGATCCGTGCCTCAAAAAGCGCACGATCAAACTGGGCTGGCATAGGATCATGGTGAGGTACAACAAGAGGGTCAACTGGTGCATCAGTAATGAGTGGGGGATCAACATGATCAGCAGCAAAGACATGATCGCCCTCCAATAATGGAGCATCAACAGGGTGATCATCGATAGGTGGGTCAGCAATGACAGGCTCAAAAATAGGTGCGTCAGCATGAACTGGGTCATGCTCAAGTACTGGGTCAGGAGCAGGGTCTAGTGGCTGCTCGGGCTCATCAAAGGCCATCTCAAAATCAAACTCAGGGTCGATGGGATCAACTGGGTCAAATGGGTCGACTGGATCCTCCATAGGCTGATCCATGGGTATAAACTCTATATCCTCATCAGGGTCGTATCCTGGGGGAAAGACAGGATCGGAATCCTCCAAATCATTGTGGTCAAAAGCAAAACTAGGAATAGGGGCAACAGAGGATGCCTGGTCGGGATCTGATCCATAAGAGAAGTGCTGCGCACTCTGGGTGTGTGAAGGTGCGGAGGCCACAGACTCAGAAGAGTCTGGGACCGGAGAGTGAGCAGGTGACTCCTCAGCGGGAGCATCTGCGATCATCAAACGATCACCAGCAGCAAGAAGGGCCTCGCCCTGAACCTTATCCTCTAAGGGCTCGTCATCATACAGATCGACGTCGTCATCATCGTCAGCGTCGAGAAGCAAATCGTAAGCAGGATATGAAGCCAACGGTATGGGAGCAGGGATCTCCACTAACGGTAGGTCCCCGGCCAAAGGGCCATCAGCGAGCTCATCAGCACCATCAGGTAAAGCGAAGGGCTGGAAATCATCCTCGTCCGTGCTCGTAACGTCGGATGTGTGAACCTCGCGCTCAGAAGACTCTAGGTCGTCCGATACTATAGGTCTAGGTCCTGTGGTGTCTGAATCACCAGTGCCAGAGGTGTCCATGGTGTCTGTAACATAAACACAAACATGCACAAACAGTCAATCATACAATCAAATAATCACATAAGTCACCAAGTAAGTATTCAAATAATTCTCCTAGTCCCACTAGCCTCCCAGTCTCCTAGACTGACATTCCTAGTCCCACTAGCTAAATTCTTCCCAGTCTCTAAGACTTCTCTATCATCTACCTCGACCTCTCAGATCGAGCCTCGACCTCTAAGACCGAGCCTCAGCCTCCAAAACTGAGCCTACTCTTCCTAGTCCAACTAGCCAACTACCTCGATCTCTCAGACCGAGCCTCGGCCTCCAAGACCGAGCCTCAGCCTTTCCGGACTGAGCCTAAAAATAATAAATAAATGTGCTCAACATTTGTAAAAAGTTTTGGATCTGGACTTAAGTGGTATGCAGTAAAAATGTTTTCGTGAGAGCCCTAGTGATCATAGTCTAGACTCGAGAAAGAATCCTAGTTCGCTATGATCAGAGCTCTGATACCAAGCTGTCACACCCTGGCTTTGCGGAAGCGTGGTTATTTTGGTGTGACTTCTTAATACCATAGCTTAACCATAACAAAGCTATATGACATAAAACCATGAAAGATCATCCATAGATTAAGTTTTAAAAACCAAACACAACAACATTGTCTTAACGGAAACACATCCTAATGACATTGTTCAACAACCACAAACATCAACATGACATAAACACAGTTTAAGGACTGTGACTTGTCCAGGAAAGAGCCACATTCCCCAAACCCGGATGACCTCGTAACCCATATGCAGCGGGAAAACATAACATACCGCGCCAGATCTTTAGTTTCCTGAAATACATGTAAGTTGAAAAATCAACAATAATGTTGAGCGAGTTCATGTGTAAGTGAGTATGTAAAACACTTGTAAGTATAAAATCCCTGGTATGTAGCAGTGTAAGGAAAAAGAGATCACCAATGGTTTGCAAGGCCATTAGTATGTGTGAAGTGCAAGTAGGAAGACTCAAACCTAGCAGATTTAGCGTTGGGTACAAAGTCACTCCAAGGTCCGTTCTGTTGGGCCTCCCTGAGGTCCGTTCTGTTGGGCCTAGAGTTGGGCTCGCTACACCCAGATAGATCTACCGCTTACGTCCCTCGGTCCTACAATGAGGATTAATGGCCTCCAGTTTCTGCCTACCCACTCACATGATCTAAGTAGTAAACCTCCTTACGCTAACCATACCATGTATAAAGTACTTGTAATCAAAGTAACATGTATTTCACCCCCGCAGTTTAGAAAACTGAAAACAGTTAAGAGAAAAGGGGGACATGAACTCACAGTGGTGCGTCTCTACCAAGTATGCCTCCAAATCGATCAGCTGTATGACGACCTACACGTGCTAACTCTATTAGACGGATGGCCGTGCCTTAGCTTTATGGTTTATGTTTTTGGGAAATAGTTAGGCAACTATTTCGTGTTTACATTCTGTATACTTGGTAGTTATTTCTCCTTCCCAAGGATGGGGGATTTAATACATGTGCGTTCGTATAATTTGGATTACACTATTAAGTCTCACTTAATATATTTTATTTCTAACTCCCAAAATATAAATATTCTTCTCAAAAATATTATATTTTAATACATGTGATTTTCCCAAAATAATACTTAGTAATATTATTTTTACCCTAAAAATAATATTTATGTAGTTCACAAAATAATCATAAACACTTATACAAGTGATGTTGTGAAAAATATATACTAAATATATTTATGTATCACGTTTTATTTTGTGAAATCCCACCTCCGATATTTTGTAGATAAAGTCGCGGTGAAATCTATGTTTTGAAAACAAGTCAAAATGTATTTCTAATACTTTTAGTGAAAATAATTCTAAGTGTTAGGTTTTTGGAAAATTTCGCCAGAGTTTCCTCTGTAACTGGAGGTGGCCACGCTTTCAAGCGTATCATTTTCTTTTATAAATCACATCAACAATCTTCTTGTTCGATCAAAACAACGTTCAAACCACAAACTAGTCAAAATATGTATATAAATCGCATAAATTTCATGAACTTGTGATTTATCCAAACTGTGAAGTAAATCTCATTACTTTTAGTGGATCTTTATATAAAACTATCCGATTGTGTAAAAACCTCGTTTTTATGGAAGTTCCGTTTTTACAACTTCTCGTCATCTTTTTCAAAAAAAATAGTTATTTTGTCGAAACTTTGTGTTACACATGTGTTTACACACTTGTGTGTTCTAAAAAAACCATTCTTGTTAGTGTAAGATCCATTTTTAAAAATATGTTTTCTCTTGACACGTGGTCCTTTGAAAATACCACTTGCAGATACGTAGATCTGCTAGTTTTAAACACTATTCCGCAAGTAAAACATTTTTACACATGTTCATGATTCGTGTGTGGTAGAGTTTCACCCTTTAACCCTTGTTCTATTCAAAACAACCTTATGTCACGATTCGTGAGCATGACCAAACCGGGTTAAGTGGTGATCCGAGCTACCACAACATAGATCGGGTCTAAATAATCACAAATTTCAATTACTACAACATTTACACAACACATGAGCTATTAACCACCATTTTTAGTGTTTTAAGTAGACTTTTATGCTTCATCTTGTAAGTTAACGAGTTTTAACCGTTACACATCGTATTAACCACTTCAAAATAGTTCAAGAAGGTGATTTAAGCAACATACCACTAGCTCGAGGCTAGGGAAGAATCTATGCGAAAAACGCGTGGATAAAAGCAAAGTAGAGAGGTCCTTCGCCTTCCGTTTGCTCCAAGACTCCTCGTATGTGACCCGTAACACTTGTAGATGGTTGGAATGTGAAGATCAAAAACCGAAAATGGATGTATGGGGGGTGGGGTGTTCGGCCGAGAGTTGTAGAGCAAGAGAGAGAGTAGTGGTGTGATGTTGTTAAGTGTATGTTATGTTAGACTAAACATGGAACTTATAGACAATTCTATCATGTTTAACCAAAGGATATTGTGTCTATAAGATATTAAACATAAGGGATTATAATAATCAAAATTATACCAAGTGTGTCCCCCCTTAGTTGGGGACGGTTAGCAAGGGGGGGGGGGGTCTTGGTCCATTTCCAAGTATTAGTTAGTTACTAGTTAGGTTAAGTTAGTTAGTTAGGTACTTAACCTGGTTAGTGGTGTGTCATGCGTTACAATGGGTGTTAGGGTATTCAGGGACCCTAACTGGCTCAGAAAAAGATAAATAATGAAAATGACAATATTTTCATGTTCCGGGTAAAGTCCGGTTGTTCGGTTGGATAGTAATCCGTTAAAGTGCTTAACAAAGCTTTAAAGTGTCGTTAATACCCTTTTTAGTGACAACTTATTTCTGACACTTTGGAAGGTGTCTAGTAATATTGTTCTCATGATTTGGCACTTTATTAAGTAGCTAGAAGTTGAATTATCATGTAAAGTGCTGAATTTTGTGCTTAGAGCACGTTTTAGGCACATCCAATCATTGTAACTTATTCCTAGAGACGCAGTTCTACAACCCTTGTATCCCTACACTCACCACTAGTGTAGCAAAATATTTCTGGCTCATACAGGCCTTAGAGGCAGTGTCTGCCTGATGCTGGCTTTATCAGCATGTTCAATAGGTTATCCGTTTAGAGTGCTACTGTGCTTTTTGTGCATCATGTTTGTCACTAAGGTTCAACATGTAAATAATGTAGTGACGGTAAGTAAAGTATGATGCAAGTAAGTACATGTATCAGTAATCAAGTAGCAGTTTATTCACAAGTTCAGCAAGCACAGTAATTAAGCAGTAATTAATTATTAATTAAGTTGTACGGATACCTGGTTTAGTGAGGGTTGTCACACATGATCTGCAAGATCCGGCCAATAAAAGGAACATACGTTGTGACGAACCATTACGTGAACTTTTTGATGTGGATACGATCGACATGTTTCAAATGAATAAGGCTCTTGCTAAGCATATGGCCATTGAATTCTGATGGTGGTATATCTTCGTACCATTGTTCTTTATAGTTATAGCAGTACAGTTTATATTACGGCCCTTTTTGCTTACCGTTTTATTTTCATAATTGAAATATTATCCGCAGCAGCTCGGTAACATCACTCAGATTCAACTGATTCATCATGTTTACACTTTTAATTTTCTTCAGTCGAATCTAGGGTTTCATACGCACAGATCCGAAACTGGTTCTTCCGTATTTACAAAAGGATTGTTGCTCTCTCATCCTTCGATCGAAAGCAGCAGAAACAAAGGGCACAACTGTAATTTCTGACTTAAGGACGAAATTGTAATTTCAGAATATGCACCATCAGCTTAGATACCTGTTTAAATATGTCTATAAATTTCAGAAGTGGTGTCTGGGTTTCCGTACATTTCAGAATATTTTTTTTACGTTACGTTCATTAGCGTACATTGTTTTCATAGGGGGTCCTGTGCCGTCGGCGAATCTTCGAGAGGGATCGGATCCATCTTTGCCGATGAAAATCTGATCAGACAAGTGGTGTCTGATGGTCTACGGGAAGTTGAGACCGCTGTTCTTCAAGTTATTGGCGAAACTCCTCATGATCTCGCCTTTGCTCGATTTGCTAACAGGTTAGTTACTGTTAATCATGAATCTGCACTGTTTTTCATTAATTAGCACTTAAAAATGGATGGATTGATGTTTGACTTTTTCTTCTTGAATTATGGAACGAACAGGTACGGGAGGAAGTACCAAAGTAGTGAGGAAATGAAGCACAGGTACTCGATTTTCGCTGAAAGTTTGGAGACGATTAGATCGCACAACAAGCGGCTATCCTATACTGTTGGAGTCAACAGTGAGTTTTTTCAACTATGTAATTCTTTCTGCAAGTAGTAAGTTTGTTGCTTTAGTTAGAATTCATGTCCTGCACGGACAAGATAGTCTTCAACCTTAATTTTTCTTAACAAAAATATCTTATGGGTAAAACCGTAACGAAATCACAAACTGATGTTGCCGCCGCAACGCGCGGCACGGGTAACAACCTAGTGTCTACTTGTTTTGGAACTTTAGTCTCACACCTGCTTCAAGATATTTAAATTTTAGGGTAATTATTAAATTTCATTTTTTATAACCGATGATTCTCATCATTTGAACAAAAAGATTTAAGCAATTTCATTTATTAAAATTTTAAGCTTTTATCAAGATATTTAACAAACGCACAAAACATCATACAGGTAACAAAACATCTAATAAAGTTAGGTTTATGGGTTGATTCAATTATAAAGGTAACAAAACATCTGATAAAAGTTAAGTTTATGGGCTGATTCAATTGTGTATGTGATAGGCCACGTTAAAGTTAAAATATTGTCCACATAATCTAATAGATTTTAGGGGCTGTTTGTTTACTTTTTAATGAAACTCTTAATGGTTTAGACCTGTTACTGGTTCAGCACTTAATGCTTTAGACTGTTTGTTTCACGAGCAGATGTCTGAATGGTTCAGACATTCGCCTCTGAATAGTTAAGCATTATACAGAGTCTGAATGGTTAAGACCTCTAATCTGAATTGGTCAGACATTTACCTCCGAACGATTAAGCATTTTACGGGCTCTTAATGGTTCAGACCACTTACTGGTTCAACACTTAATGGTTCAGAACTCTTACTGGTTCAGCACTTAACCATTTAGATGTTGTCAAACAACCCCTTAGTTTGACTTGACTAAATGCATTATATCGGGTTTGACTTGGCTGAATGCATTATACTTGGGCCGTAAATAGATTTAATGGTGGGCTTATTGTGTTTTGCGTTACATCATAGCATAAATTCACGTTTTTGTTTTATGATATTTTTTCGATTATGTTCATCGCTTGCTTACTACTTAGCATCGTTTTACGACCCTCACCCCACAACGCGGGGTTAAAGACTAGTAACATAACAATTGTTGTACAATTTTAGGAACAGTGTATAGATTGGACAAAAATCAAATGTTAATTACCATTCTACCATTGAGTATCTATATGTTATTAAAGGCTTGAGGCTTAAAATCCTACAAATGGTTACCTTGACTTTTTGGGCCTTTTACTTGCATTCTTGGTTTATGTTTTCATGGATTTATTTAAAGTCTAGAAAAATAAAATTATTATATTATTATATATATCAAACAACATCGATGGTTTGCCCCAGGAGTCTTTTTGACTTTTGGTTTTTGCCACTGAACTTTGCTTCTTTCATTTCCCCCTCAACAACTCAACTCAAGTCCCACACACATCTGGGCGTTCCTTTTTATCCAACGGTGTGAACTCTTCTTTCATCTTTCTATAAAAGCCGATCCCTTCTCTCTCTCTTTGAAACCCTATGCGGAAACCATTCAGCAGATACAGGTCGATGGCCTTCTTCACGTTCAAGGAGCCCGATGAGGAAACCAGATCGGAGCAAAGTTTTGGGAGGTTGTGTGTGCGGAACACGGCATCGATGTCACCGGAAAGTACAGCGGCGACTCTGAACTGCAGGTGGAGAGCCACCATCACTGACGGTGTTCGTCGGTCCAAGTGTGCCTGTGCCTTTCATAATATAAATTGGTTTTTGTTGTTGTCTAAATTCGATGGAACCAGAGCAATCAACAAGAAAAACGTCAACACCCAAGATCCGTCGCAGTTGCCGATGCAACCGGCATTGCCGGTGTTTCTCACTGGTCATTGGTCGGATATTTGCTTCCGCCGATCAACAATCATCGTGTCGTTCTCTACCTTGCCGATTGTCATATAGGTAAACAGTTTCTAAATTATATACTCATCTCCCTTTTTTCTTTGATTGTGAAACCCTAGAATCAGAGTTTTTCTGCTGTTGTGTCGCTCAGACGTAGCAGTGACAGCTGTGGAGATGGAGGTTATGCACACGACACATTTACAAGTGAAGATCAGTACAAAATCCGGTGACAATGTAAGAAAGACGATGGGGAACAAAGATGTGTGCGGTGACCTACGATGGTGGCGTGAGTGGCGTAGAGGAGGCTGGATTTTCAAAGATGTGCACGGTGGTCGGTGGCTTCAGTCTTCAGAGATAGTGGTTTAATGAGAGAGTTTGTTGGTGGCGGCAGTGGTGAAGGAAAGAGAGACGAGACTTTAGGGC
Organism: Helianthus tuberosus; assembly: GCA_030545235.1. Taxonomy (NCBI): domain Eukaryota; kingdom Viridiplantae; phylum Streptophyta; class Magnoliopsida; order Asterales; family Asteraceae; genus Helianthus; species Helianthus tuberosus. The sequence goes on along the minus strand of CM060352.1, from coordinate 31,988,658 downwards.
TTTGTGTTTTCTGAAAACAGTAACTCAAAAGGTTTTACAGTGGGCTGGGCCTTTTTGTTGAATGCTTTTGCTTTACATGATCGACCATTAAATAGCCGAATAAAATTAAGTATTCCTAGACAACCGTAATTTTTCTATTTCAAACAACTTATATTTTGCTTGAATATGTTTACTACAAAAAAAGGTGTTTAAGTCGATCTAGGTGCGTTAACAATTTGCGTCTCATTAACTTCTTCACAGTTAATTAGTGTCATGAGCCACATTAGCGCCTTCAGGTTTGGATTGGGTATCATGTTCTGAAATATATACTTAATTTTTAATCCCCAAATGGTTCGAAATGTATGTAACATGTTTCTTTAATTGACCCAGGGAACTTACATGAGAACATAGGTGCTTAGAGCTTGGTTTAAGATGATGATGATGATGATGATGATGATGTTTTGATATTGTGTAAGAGATGTTGTTAACAAGCTGAAAGAATACAAGTCGTTCAGATGTAGGTATAACCTTGCTAAAAAGAAGAGATGCTGGAGTCAGTGGCGGAGCTTGAATTTTTAAATAGGGGCCTGAAATTAAAAAAAAATAGGGGGCCAGACTCAATACATATAAAACTTTCAGGAATTTTCGGTAAAATTTTTACTACGAAGCGAAAAAACATGCCTGGAGACTGGAGTTTACTTTATTGCAGTGAGGTAGATGTAAGTACTTAAATGTTATGGTGGGATTTTGATTTGTTTATCTACTATATTCTGCTGGTGTATTTAGATGTTGTAAAGCTGTGTTTTATTCTTTTTCGTTTTGTCTTTTAAGTTGCTAGGGATTGTTCAGATAACGTCAGGATCATGGATCTACCCAACCCAAGCCGTCAAGCCTATTCCACACTCAGTAAGTCCACTTTTTTTAAGATTAATTTGGTTGTCCTTTAATCTGTTTTTTGTAGTGTTTTAGGCTCATAAGTTGTCTGTAACTTTGTAATTTTGTTCCATTTCTTCACTAATGCACGTTTGGGATGTTTTGTAGTTGTGGCAGGGCCTGATTTTCAGCATGAGCATTGTCACACTGAAAAGAAAAAAAGATTGAATGAGGCTTTGGTATGTTTCATTCGCATTTACAAATGCTGTCTCTAACTTATCTTCTTTGGTATGTCTTTTTTGGGGTATTTAATTGGGGTCTTTGTGTTTGGCTTTCGGTTCATGACGCAATTCCCCGCGCAACGCGCGGCGGGAAAAACCTAGTTATATACTATAACATAAATACAACCCCACAATAATGATTGTTAAATTTATTTATTTACTTTTAGCGTCCAACCTATTATTATTTATATTAGTATTAAGCATTTTTATTTTATAAATTGTTGTATATATCATTACGATATGCTTACTCTTTGTCTACGATTTGATAAAAGTTTAATTCGAATGTGTCTATATAGTTGCTTTTTGTTCTTTACCATGAAGAGCTGAACCACTACCGTTCACACCCTTTTCTTGTGTCGAAATAATTATGATTCTTTATACTGTTCGTCAAACATTCCTAGTGTTAGTTTTGATTTTTTACAGGCGTATCAGAACGTTTTTTAGAGTTATTACATATTTTATTTCTTATTTTATTATCTTATAAGAATTAATCATTACGTATACTATAAATAGAAAAAATATAAAAGTGGTGGACAAACAAAAGAGGAGGGGAAAATTTGTTGAGTAAATAGATTCAATGAACTTATAAAAAAATATTCTAGTTATTAAGAACTCAACGGGACCTTGCAAAAGAAGGGAAATCGGCCACATTAAAATTACCTTCTGGGGAGGTCCGTTTGATATCCAAAAACTGCTCAGAAACAGTCGGACAAGTGGGGAATGTTGGGGTGAACCAGAAAAATTTGGGTAGGGAAATGAAAATAGAAAATTTAGAAATCAAATCATGGAGAAGGAGGAGGTATTGAGAAGACTAGTCATGGGTCCCTTTGAAAGTGGTTTAAAGACAATTTAGGCTTTTTTTTCTTTACCAAATTGCATTATTCTCATGCTTGAATTGGCACTATTAGCCTCTAAGAGAATAATTTTCTTAAAATGTTTTTTAATTATGAAGTCTAATTTGTATAATTACGTGTGATATAAAGTCTCTCATATATAGAGGCAAAGCCTTTACCAATAATTACGTGGGTAAGGATCTTGCTTTTTAAATTAGGCTGAATGAAGATATTAATAATAATAAAAAAAACCCAAGGGTTGGAATCAATAGAACATCAAATCTCACTATTTATATATTATGTCAATCATTTAAGTAGACAATGAAGAACATATATAGCAACCAATTCATATTTGAAAACTTCTATTTAAGTAGAAATGGTAGAGGAAGGGTAACTTTTTTTTTTTTTTTTTGAAAGATCAACAAAATTTTATTCCATATTCACCTGGACAACCAAACTATTGGCTAGGTATTCACCAATGTTTACAACAATTACATCACCTTTATACACCAATACAAATTAAATCAAAATTACACCAATCACCCCATGAGATATTAACGTTCTTGGCCCTGCTTTTTATCCACATATACCCAAACATCTTGATTTCTTCTTTCATCTTGTTCACGTAAGGCTGCTTACCTTCAAAAGCCGCCTTATTTCGGCTCTTCCAAAGAACCCAAATGGCTGCTTGGGTCACCAAGCTAACCACTTTCTATAATTATTAACATATATACAAGTGCTTGGGTCACCCTGCTTTTTATCCACAATACCCAAACATCTTGATTTCTTCTTTCATCTTGAAGGGTATATTCAACTAATACAAACTATAATTATTAACATATATACAAGTGTAGATCATGTTATTAAATTTGTTCTAGATCATTTTATATATCTTTTCCATTAAAGTTTGATAGGATAATACGTAAGTTTTGGGACTCGTAGGATCTGCATGCATTTTGTAAACGTACTAATCACTTTCATTTAAAAAAAAATTATATCACTCTCGAAAGTTCAATCAGATAATTCAGAAAAAAAAAACAAATGTTTTTGTTAATTTTGCTACTAATGATGATCATAGTTATGACTGATGATCCTCGATCTTTCATGCCACTAATGATGATCCTCTTTCATGCCACTTTTGTCCTGACAAGTTGGTCTAGTGGTTAGTCACATTTGGTTTCTCTCCTTGAGGTCTTAAGTTCAATTCTCACTAGCATCACTTTAAAGTAGTTTTACAAGTAGCGATGATTAGTCAACTATTTATGAAAAAGCAAACACGAATTAATATGAAGCGTTTGTTCCGGATGCCTTTTTTTTTTTACTTTTAAGAACATAAAGAGAGAGAAAGGAGGTGGACGGCTGTGAGTAATTCTTGCAAGACAAGAAACAATCCAAACCCTTCATTATAAGTCCAATCCAAACCCTTGTTACTCATCAATAATATTATAAATATCATACGTTACAACTAATTTTTATGTAACCAGTGGAATTTTCAAAGAAATTGTACGTATACATGAGTTTTCGTGTGATTATATATGTTTTCTGAATATGTTTCCTGATTGATCTCACACCGAACTAAAATAAATGAATATGCGGAGAGTTAACGGTTACTAAAGAAAGACCGTGGGTGAATCTTATAAATATGGGTGTGAATTTTAACACATCTGAAAAACATGACACGAATCTAACACAGATTCGTGTCTTTGGATTTACTGTAATCGGGTGTGTATCTTAAAAATAATGTGAAGTAAAATTTTCTTTTATTTTCAACTTCTAACCACTCGTTAGCATATATCCGGTTATCTTGTTATTGAGATACGTATATTAGATTAGAATTAAAACATAAACATAATGTCGACAAATCTTGTGTCTGTTGACCAAAAAAATATAAATGATGACAAAGAGCAAAGACTATGGTTGAGGACAGCACTACCCTATTTTGGGCCCACTGAAGTAGTTTGCTTGAAAGTTTTAACGTGGATTGATTGTAAATCATGGCTCAAAAGTGAAAAAGTATGTTATAATTATAACTAGTGTGATTCCTCCGCGCATCGCGACTAGAATTCAGTCGGTATCAATTCGATTCGTTACGATATCGGCACTCATTACAATAATCGGAAACGGAAATATTACATCGATCGAAAATAATAAAAACGAATATCAATATCAGTACCGATGAGTTGATATCAATCTGATTCTTCTGTATTCTATGTTTATTTATTTTAACATTGCGATTTTTTTTTTGAAAAATGGATATCGTACCAGACCAAATCGAAACCGATTGAACATCTGTATCGGTACTAATATTTATATATTGTTTTTGTTTTCGATAAACTAACACTGTATCGCTACCATACTATATCAAACTGAACCAAACAACATCAATATCGATATACATTAGTTTTTATGTTTTTTTTCTTTGATAACTCATCGTATCATAAAAGTTATAAAAAATATATGTTTAAAACCAATTAGAATAACAAAACAATAAAATAATAAATACTTAGAAATATTGAAAAAACTCTTAAATTACGGTTAATCCACACTTTCTAATAATATGTATAAAATATAATATAATAATAACAATGTTTGTATATTCATAATTAATACATTAATTATTAATTTATAAAATATTAAAGAAAAACTATTGGCAACTTAAATTAAACAATTAAAGAAACACACCCAAGCTCCTTCACCTCTACATAATAATTAACTAGGGTATATGCCCGCCGCGTTGCGACGGTACGTTACCATCGGCATTCGATTGATATCGGATTATAATACCAGTACAATACATGCACTTTATATAGAAATCAACGTCTGGTTTACATTGATCGAAAATGATAAAACAAACATAGGTACCGACACCAATGTTGTTCCAATGGTGTTGATCGATTAAGATCATCATCGTATTCATTTTCAATAAAATTTATATCACAATGTTGAAAGAAAATAAAAATAGAATGCAAGTTGCTAAAAAGATCAAATATATTGTCAGTTTCAGATGTGTTTTTTATGATAGCCGAACGATATCTATTTTCAGTAAAATTAATTATACTACAATGTTGAAAATAATAAACATAACTTTGAAGTTACTTTTCTTAAAGTTATTGAGCGCAAGTCATAATCAAGTTAAAAAAAATAAGTACTTCGAAAGTTTAATCACTATTCATCATTTAGAGCTTGATAAAACTAATATAACTACAGGATTAGGTTCAAATGTGAACAAATTCCCAAGAGTGAACTGCGTGAACTGATCTGAACCATTAATTTCGTATACATTTGACAAGGGCAAGATTGTAACTTTGCATAAAATCTTAAAATGGTTATTAATTTAAAATCTTATTAAAATGGTTATTAATTTTAATGTAACTTTTCATATACATTAATTTCATACGTGAACTGCAATATCAGTTTCATAAAATGGTTATTAATTTAAAATCTTAACATATTTTTTTTTAATTTTCTAGATTATTCTCTTCAACAAATATCCATATTTTGTTGATAATTGATCCACAATTCACGTACTTATCAAGTTTTCTACCCCAGAACATTGATCTATCGGAGATTAATAAACGACCGCCGTTCATCACGTCACCCTCTTCATCTCGCCGGACATCTCGACGGACTTCTATATTGTTGCCGTCGCCGTCACCTGCCGGACATCGGAAGATAAGTTGGACTAATATTCCGGCGATCATCGTAGCACAGGTTGTTTAACTAAATGGTTATTCAGTTTGCGAAATTCTTTCACTTACAACTTCAATATTGATTTAGAACTTGATTGTTATGTTTTTGTAATTAAATTGGTGTGTTTGTCTACATTGAAACATAGTTGAATTATTTCCGGCAGGTGATACCGTAATTCATTCATGGCCGACCCAGAAATCGACAATCATAATTCTGACCAAAACGTTGGCGATAATGTCTACGTTACAACAATGGATCGTCCAGGTAGTGTAATCGTATGACCGTTGATTTCCATAGATTTAAACGAACATGTAAGATTTTCATTGTTTTTTGGTCGTTTCTGCAATATTAGAATTATAGTTTACTCATTTTTTCGTTGAATTAGAGTTTTCAGTCCTCTTTTTTATTGGGTATAATATTTAGCTCCTTCGTACACATGTGTACTGCTGTGTTCAATACACTCCAACGCGATAGTACACATGTGTATAATATACGGTGGTTACATGTAAATAGCATAATCTTAGTTAATGAACCTTTGAAGACCCGCATCATTGTTTGTCCGTGTTATTTTGAATGATTCTTTTTGTATTGTAATTGTGCAGAGTCGGTTGCTAGTAACGTTTACGAAACTCCAAATGGGCCCAAAAGAAATAGCAAAAAAGAAATTCAAAAAACATAGGAGGAAATGTAATTTTTGTGGCAAACGGGTGAGGAAGCATGATAAAAGAAATTATCCACTTAAAAAAGGTAAACCAACGAAGGATGATTCGTCTACAGAAGAAGATGATGAGGAAGAAGAGGATGAGCAATATGTGTATGACGAAGGAAACGAAACCAGTACTGATGGCCATTTAGATGAGAGCGAAGATAACGGTAGTGACATCTAGGAATTTTCTTGGATTTACAAACAATTGAAACAATTTGGATAGTCTTTTCTTTTTATTGTTTTGTGATTTTCATTTAAGCGTTTAATCATCGCTTTTTTTCTGGTTGTTTGATGCGACATAATAAGACTTGGTATCACTTACAATTATTATTTTTCTTTTCTTTGACTACACTTGTATTATGTCTTAAACAAACTCAATATAGACATAAATAACATTCATCTCTATTGAAAAAATCTGAAAAAAAAATCCGTACATATGTGCACTTATCTGCTAAATATTATACACATAAACAACATTCCTCTCTATAGAACACAGCAGTACACATGTGTACGACGGAGCTAAATATTATACACAATAAAAAAGAGGACTGAAAACTCTAATTCAACGAAAAAATAAGTAAACTATAATTCTAATATTGCTGAAACGACCAAAAACAACGAAAATCTTACATGTTCGTTTAAATCCAACGGTCATACGATTACACTACCTGGACGATCCATTGTTGTAACGTAGACATTATCGCCTATGTTTGTAAACAGGTGTACTTGTATATTTACATAACAAGTACTCATGTGCACTTACTTTACTAAGTTATAACTCTGCTTATTTTTTATTGTAAAAACGCTTAATTAGATTTAGTACACATAACCCATAATATGTACACTAACAACCTGTCAATTAGTCTGACATACAAAAAAACCAAACATATACAAAATAATCAAAATACCAAACCTGTTAAGTTTCACTTTTTCAAAAAATATCAAAATACCAAACCGTCAAGTGATTCTAGTTTGCCAATCACCACATGTTTATTAATCAAATACATACGAAAAACTCAAACCATCGCCTGGTCATGTTCAGCTGCTTCAGCCAATACGCGATTACGGTGCTTGTTAACCTTTGAAGTTACTAGCTTTATTGCGTACTTCTTCCTCAAACGTGTCAAGCAATCCTTCTTGGCCGCATGCCTAAGTGGGAAGCCACTATCCCACTTAACGGCTGTTACCCCAAACCACGTTTCCCATTCCATAAGATATCCTCGGCCTGAACACACAAATAATAACCAATGTATATTTGAATAATCGGTCACGCACAATTTAACATAGTATTCACAATTATAATACACAATTTAACTTACAAAACAATTTGTATGGCCGAACATTCGCGGCTTTGTTCCTTTTACTTTATCAGCATGCCCGAATATATTGGATCCGCTTGTTCGCTCCTTTTCCTCATAGTTTAGCGTTGATGCAAAGCTATTTATCACTCCATCGTTAATCCACTTGCTTGGTTGTAAATCCATCATTTGAAAATGGTACAACCCAACGCCACTCTCTGTTTCAAACACCAATTTCCTGCAAAAATGTCATAATAAATTAATAATGTTTTCAATTAACCGAATGTCGGCCAATTACACTAGCATACTAGTACACCTGTGTACCAATCAGACACAAAGGACAACTAGCCTTGTGTGTCCAAAAAAAACTATCTCATTTTTTTAACCAAAAAAAAAAAAATTCCGACTACACATATGCAGTTCTCGAACCCAGACCCATCAGTAAATATGTGTACATCGCATACTATGGTCATTTTTCAAATTCGAACACATGCTCATGTTCACAAAAAGTATGACATATGTCGAGTACACATGTGTATTGTCTTTTTGTAGTGATTTGAACACAGCAGTACACATGTGCAACTATATGGGTATACACATGTGTACACCGTGTAAACAGACCTATTATTCAAATAACACACTCAAACTAAAACGTGTACTGCACATAACATTTGTAGTACTACATGTGTGTGTTTCGGGGAATAGAGCACGTACACACGTGTAAATATATAATCAGTCTTGTTATCGAATATCAATCATTTTTCGGAAAAGAATATGATCCTTACGCATTTGTGTTGGCAACTTCGTTCAGTTCCGTTTCAAGCCCAACTTTTTTCCCTGTCTTTTTCTTTGGGCGACCAGTACACATGTGTACTTAAACCACATAATCATATATAACTCAACATACTGACGCCCTTACATCAATTAAAATCATGGCACAACCCTTCATTGTGTTTAACCAAACTTTTTATTCTACAAAATTAACAAACAAAACAAATCTAAAACTATTTTAACACTACATACACTGGTGTACATCACGAATTAACAAAATTATCAACAGAATTGCCAAAACCGTACACAGGTGTACTATGAATCTGAATCGATTGAAGAACATACTTACAATTCAATAAAAAACAGAACAACATCACAACATTCAAGCACTGAACAGCGATTAACTACTTCAACGTAATCATACTCCGATTCGATTGACTCCTACTTAAAATCATACCACTGTAACTAAGATTTGTAAATAAACAACTTTCATAACACAACATTCAAGCCCTAATTCCGATTTGCGATCTTACTTCGTTAACAAACGAAAAAGAACATGCAGGTAGTTTCGATAACATATAAGGATTAAGATTTTCAAATGTGTACCTTTGATTGTTGAAGAAGTAGAAGATTTATCCTCTGCCGTCACAGATGAAGAATGGAGAAAAGGGGGTGTTTTCTTCCTCTGCCGTCGCCGTAGAAGAATGGAGCAAAGGGGGGTTTTTTTATTTGATTAAAATGGATATCTAAACAAGTAATAAACAAATAATTAGATTATTACGGGATTTCATCTAATATTATGGAAATAATATTGTTTCCTGATTTTAAATAAGCAATTAACATAATTACACTTTTACCCTTTTGATTTAAGAAAAACAATAAAAGATAACCTTTTAATTACAATCATGCCACCCCATCAACAAATCAAGATCATATTAATCGACGGTCAAGATCTGTTCACGCAGTTCACTCTTGGGAGGTTGTTCACGCTGGAACCCTACCCTATAACTACAAATATATATATACACAATTATTTGGAAGATCACTACAGGTGACAATATTCGAGCTTCTTGATCATACCACGTTAAAAAAACGATAATTTTTTTAATAAAATTACATATAAAATTTATGTTATTTTTCATGTCATTTGTAAAATCATATATATAATTTAGTGGGGTTTTTTCGCGCTATCACGACGGGATTTCGGTCGTTATCGGTTCAATTTGCTACACTACAAATACGATATGATACGATACATGCACTTGGTATAACAATCAACATGTGTTTTACATCGACTGAAACCATAAAAACGTACATCGGTACCGATGGTTTTCGGATAATATTTGTTCAGTTCATCATGATATCGCTGTTTAATTATCGCAGACAAAGTTGTATTATAATTATCAAAACCCATACCATAAGAAAAATAAGTTTCTTTTAATGTGTATAGAACAACTAAATATTTACAAACCATATTGCATTAATAATTTCACAAATATCATATTCATGGAATCATGATGAATTTATAATAGTTTACTAGTTGTAACACCCGTGTGAACACACGGGTATGTTTAATAACGATCGAAATCAAATACTAAAAAACAGATTATAATATATCATTTAAATACAATTGCTGCAAATAACAGACAATAGACGACTTTCAAATGGTTTGATGCTTAGACAACTTCAAATAACAAGCTATACAACCATCTGAAACGATCTATTAATACTTAAATGAAATCGATGGTAGCACACGAACACGTTGCAAGCACGTTAACTATACAATAACTTCATCTAACCATATATCACACAAGATCCACATAAAACAAACTTTACATCTTTCAAAGTTGTAATTCAGTCGAAAATAAACAATAGAACAAACACGAAAGAAATAAACATAAGGACCCAACTCGTCCCACTATATCTGTGTGTAAAAGTAATCTATTAGTGGTAATATGTCACGGCCCCCGACCCGGTTTGACCCGTTTCAGGAGCCGCGGGACAGAAAATCCCGTGGTATTTATTTAATTGAGTTAATAGCGGAAGATTTTAACAGGATCTTTTTAAAACTGAAATATTTCCCGATTATTTTATTTCACAACTCGGGTTAAACCCCGGTGACTACAAAGACTTAATCCCTGTAATTATAACTTTGAAAATAAACATGCTTTTGTAAACAAATTTGATAAAAAGAGAATGACTCACATTGCAGATTTATTTGAGCAGAGCCTAGCCTACTGATTAGCCTTTTTAACCTAATTTAATAACATGCACACGAACTCGGTTAGTAACTAATACAACATTTACGATAACTCACGAGATTAAACCTTCACAACGAATGACAAAGTGCGATACTTAAACATCCATCGTATTCACGACGAATGACAAAGCATAAACCCTAATGTGGGCAGCACTTAAACATCCATTGGATAGTTTAATCGATCGGACATTGAATCGTAGCAGCGATCGAGTTAATACCCGGTATCGGAGCAGCGCCTCGCTAATAATATATGAAATTTTGACTTCAGAGTAACAAGAATTCGTTTTTGAACTTTGTTTTCGACACCAACAGACTGTGCATGCAACGAGCTATTTATAGCTGAAAAATAGGGCTCACGCGGCCGGCGTAAACCATCCCCTATATCTTACGCGGCCCGCGAGGCCGCCTAGTCTATGCGTAGGCTTGATTGGTCATCAGTAGGTGTGACAGATGGTTGATACGTGGCTCGGAGATGCTTATCCGGTCAAAATACATGTTGACGCGGCCCGCGTAAACTTCCCTTAAGGTTTACGCGGCCCGCGAGAGAACTAGATTTCTGAATTTCTTGATTTTTAAATAGGGTTTAGGGTTTTAGGGTCCGGGTTTATACTTACGGGTATTTTTAGGACAATTTTGAGAGTCCTTATCTTCTCCCCACCTTATTTAAAATCTCGTCCTCGAGATTTATTGGAATAAGTGAGGATACTTTCGTTTCATCTCCGATTCCAGGTCCCAAGTGTATTCAGGTCCTCTCTTTGAATCCCACTTGATCTTGACAAGCGCTAATCGTTTGTGCTTGAGAAACTTTATCTTTCTGTCTTCTATCTGCAGTGGTTTCTCCACAAATTTTAGCTTCTTATTTACCTCTATTTCTTGAAGGGGTATTACCAAAGATTCGTCTGATAGACATTTCTTGAGGTTGGATACATGAAATACATCATGTACTCCAGCTAACTCCTCTTGTAGTTGTAATCGATAAGCAACTGGTCCTATACGTTGGATCAATGGGAATGGTCCTACGTATCTTGGGCTTAGCTTTCCTTTCTTACCGAATCGAACTACTCCTTTCCAAGGAGAAACTTTTAATAATACTTTGTTTCCAACTTGAAACTCTAGTGATTTGCGTCGATTGTCGGCATAGCTCTTTTGACGATCTCGAGCAGTCTTTAATCTTTCCTTGATTTGTGTAATCTTGTCGGTAGTTTCTTGCACAATTTCCGGTCCTGATAATTGACTCTCTCCTATTTCTCCCCAACACACCGGAGTTCTGCACTTTCGTCCGTACAGTGCTTCAAATGGGGTAGCTTCAATGCTTGAATGATAACTATTGTTATAGGAGAATTCAATTAAGGGTAAATGATCGTCCCAATTTCCACCAAAATCTATTACACATGCTCGGAGCATGTCTTCCAGAGTTTGTATCGCCCTTTCACTTTGCCCGTCTGTTTGTGGATGATATGCAATACTCAAATTTAGTCGGGTTCCCATTGCTTCTTGGAAACTAGTCCAAAAATGGGAAGTAAAACGACTATCCTTATCTGAAACAATGGAGAGTGGAACTCCATGTAAGGATACTACTTCATCTACATACAACTTTGCCAACCTTTCCATACTAAAGGTTTCTTTCATAGGTAGAAAGTGAGCTGATTTGGTTAATCGATCCACAATTACCCAAATCACGTCATTACCTTTTCTGGTTTTAGGCAACTTAGTAACAAAATCCATTGTTATGAGTTCCCATTTCCATTCAGGCATTTTTAATTGTTGTAGTAAACCTGAAGGTTTCTGGTGTTCTGCGTTAACTTCTGAACAAGTAAGACACTTAGAAACATATCGAGCTATGTCCTTTTCCATTCCTATCCACCAAAAGTTATTTCTTAAATCTTGGTACATTTTATTGTTTCCAGGGTGCATGGTATACCTAGATTTATGGGCTTCTTCTAAAATTTTATCTCTTAATTCTCCCTGTTTAGGTACCCAAATTCTTTTCTTATGGAATCTCCATTCTTTTGTTCGTCCTTTCATTCCTTCAGCATCATCCTTGATTGCTGTTTCTTGAAAATGCTTTAGTTGTTCCATTAAATCTAGCTGTAGATTTAATCTAAGAGCACGAACCCGTCGTTGTTTCTCATGATATTTACGACTTAAGGCATCTGCAACTACATTCGCTTTTCCTTCGTGATACTGAATATCACATTCGTAGTCACTTAGGATTTCCATCCATCTCCTTTGCCTCATGTTCAACTCTTTTTGCCCAAATATATATCTTAAACTTTTGTGATCCGTATAGACAGTAAATTTACTTCCATACAGATAATGTCTCCAAATTTTAAGGGCAAAAATTATGGCGCCTAACTCTAAGTCATGAGTTGTATAGTTTTCCTCGTGCTTTTTCAATTGCCTTGATGCATACGCAATTACCTTCTTGCATTGCATAAGCACACATCCTAATCCTAATTTTGAAGCATCACAGTAAACTTCAAAATCTTTAGTCCCTTCTGGCAAGGCTAGGATTGGGGCATTTGTTAATTTCTGTTTTAGAATCCTAAAAGCTTCTTCTTGTTTAGGTCCCCATTCAAACTTAACTGCTTTACAGGTTAGCTTAGTTAATGGTACAGCTATTTTGGAAAAATCCTTAATAAACCGTCTATAATATCCAGCTAAACCTATAAAACTTCTAATTTCCATTGCTGATTGTGGAACCTTCCATTTGGTAATTGCCTCTATCTTAGCAGGATCTACGTGAATGCCGTCGTGATTCACCATGTGTCCTAGGAATTGCACTTCTTGCAGCCAAAATTCACACTTCGAGAATTTGGCGTAAAGTTTTTCTTTTCTTAACAAAGTTAAGAGTGCATGCAGGTGCTGACAATGCTCGTCCTGACTTTTAGAATAAATAAGTATACCGTCGATGAAGACAATTACAAATTTATCCAAATACGGTTTACAAATCCGATTCATCATGTCCATGAATGCAGCAGGTGCATTTGTTAGTCCAAAGGGCATGACTGTAAATTCGTAATGACCATACCTAGTTCTGAAAGCAGTTTTAGGTATGTCTTCTTCTTGTACCTTTAATTGATGGTATCCGGAGCGTAAGTCGATCTTAGAAAAGTATCTAGCTCCTTGAAGTTGATCAAAAAGATCATCAATCCTAGGTAATGGGTATCGATTTTTAATTGTAACCTTATTTAGTTCCCTATAATCAATACACATTCTCATTGAACCATCCTTTTTCTTTACGAATAATACTGGTGCTCCCCACGGGGATGAACTAGGTTGTATGAAACCTTTACTTAGTAATTCATCTAATTGCTTTTTCAATTCTAACATTTCTGTGGGTGCTAACCGATAAGGTGCCTTGGCTATCGGTGTAATTCCAGGAATTAGATGAATTCTAAATTCTACTTCCCTATCTGGTGGTAATTCTGGTAACTCTTCTGGGAATACATCTGGGTATTCTGAGACTACAGGAATCTCCTTAAGTTCTTTACCCTTAGTACTAATGATTACTGAAATCATATATACTATTCCTTGCTTTCGTTCACAACTAGCAACTTTCATTACTGAAATGAACTTCATGGGTTTACGTGGTTTATCTCCTGTAATTACTATCACTTCTCTGGTAGGTGCCTGAATCTCTATAGAATTTCTATCACAAAGGATTCGAGCATGGTTGGCTACTAACCAATCCATTCCTAACACCACATCGAACCCAGCTAGATTCTTTGGTAATAGGTTTGCATGAAATTTATAACCTGAAAGTTCCATATTTTCTTTTTGCAAAACCTTATCTATTTTAATAAAATTCCCATCTGCTGTTTCGACTGTAAAAATCTGCCTAAGGTTGGTTAAAGGTAAGTTAAGACCTTGGCAAAATGAAGTATTTATAAAACTTTGGTTTGCACCAGAGTCAAATAATACTTTTGCGTAAATGTTGTGAACTAAGAATGTACCAGCTATCACATCTGGAATGAGTTCTGCCTCCTGAGTAGTTAATTGGAATGCACGAACATTCTTCTTGGTAGCTCCGTCGGCTGGTTTAGCTTTATTGTCTGCTGGTTTAACCAACTTAGGGCATTCTGGCTTAAAATGTCCTGTTTCTCCATAGTTAAAGCAGACTCTTGTTTTCTTTCTGCAGTCTTCTTCGTGATGTCCTATGGCTTTGCAAAAGTTGCAGATTACATTGCATCTTCCATAATGTTTCTTTTTGCAATTCCTGCAGAACGGCGGAGTTGAAGATTGCCCTGTTCCTCTTCTCTTGAAGCTGCTATTATTACCCGTACGAAATCCTTGGGTAATTTTCTGAGCCAGTTCCTTTTTCCTGTTTTCATCTCTTGTGCGTACCAGTTCGTCAGTTAGGGTGTTAGCTAATTCTACCGCATCGTCAATAGTACGAGGTCTTGCAGCTTTAACGATATTACGGATTTCGCTAATTAATCCCCAAATATAACGAGAAATGAGTACCGGTTCTGGCGAAGCCAGTGTTGGTACCACTCTAGCATACTCGAAGAATGTCGAAGTATATCCGCTACAATCTACACCTATCATTCGATGATTTAGGAACTTATTCATCATTTGATCTTTTTCATATTCGGGACAAAATTTTCTTTCTATAAGACTCTTAAATTCTTCCCAGTTCATGGCGTAGGCCATATTTCTTCCTTTGGCTTGAAGTACTGTATTCCACCATTCTAGCGCCCCTTCTTTGAAAAGATTCGACGCGTACATGACCTTGTCGTCCTTGGCACATTTACTTATTGTAATTACTGCCTCGGTTTTCTCTAACCAACGCAGTGCCTCGGTCGCTCCTTCATTGCCTGCAAACTCAGCTGGTTTACAAGCAAGAAATTCTTTGTAAGTGCAACCAGGCGTTGCAGCTTTCATTTTCTTAGGGAGCGGAGCTTGCCGTGGATCATTATCGTGATTAGTATGATTACCGCCTCCATTTACGCTATTACTGAAGTTATCTTCAGAAATACGTTTGCTAGGAATGATTTGTTGAGGTTCAACAGGTTTCTGGGCAGCAGCTAGTATTGCTGGAATAGCATTGGCTATTCCTTGAGCAACGATATTTTCTATATCTTGCCTAGTCATAAATTGATCCTCCGGGTGTTGCTCAGAATGGTTAACCTCGTTTACTGGTTCATTATTAGCATTTTCCATCTGATAATTAATATATATAATTTATTAGTTTCGACTAAATAACAATCATACATAAAACAATCATACAAATTTCACAATACACATATAGCCAAAAGTATCGATCCCTCGATTCCCATTTTTATATATTATGTATATTATGCGTCAATACACACCATTTATCTTGCAAAGTTTTATTTGTAGTTATTTTACAAGATTATAGTTTACATTTATTATTATACACAATCACAGTTTCATAACACCACTATCCCTCGTCATTTGGTATTTCAGTAACGACGTTCCCTCTCGTCGTACTTCCAGGAGATCTGTTCTCCTACTTCCCTGATCCTATTTCCTGCATCCACCAGCTCTTCGCCAAAGTGGCGGAGTTCAGCTAAATTTTCAGTGCTCATGGGTGGGTTTGGTATAGGCTCCGGGTCGAACTGAGGGAGAAAGGTATAAGGATTGTTGAGCAGGTTTTGGAACTGCCAGTCATTAGTCCACCATTCATCCATTCCTAGAGGTTGGGTGTGGATCAACGGGTCTGGAATGGCTGGTTCTAAGTTTATTGGGAGTTGATTTTCAGCAGGATAAGGGTAAAGATTATTATTGACATGCCTGACGATATCACAGCTTGCCAATGCGCGATCCAATTCATCCTGAAATAGTAACTCCTCAACTTGTCTAGAGCTTTCCCCAATTTCTATATTGGTTTGCCTAGAATCTTCCCCAAACTCCATTTCCATCTTCCTAGAACCTTCCCCGGCTTCAATCCCCTTTCCTTTATCTAAGGGATTTTCTATTTTAGGAATCTTCCTAGTTGTGGGTTTCCTCCTGCGCACACGCCTCCATCCCACAAATCATCTCCTTTTCTTAGGCTTGGGTTTCTCCGGAGGTGGAGCGTTGAATTCCATGGGTTCCTCTACATTGGCTATGTAGCCAGTAAAGTCTCTAGAAACTTCTATTTTTACTGGATAGAGGTTGAGATTCTGAAGGGCTTCTGATAAGTCATTCATGCTGTTTATCATATATGCAAAATACACAAAAATTACTAAGTTAAAATTTTATAACAAAATTTCATAGATAACCTTTAAATATTATTGCATACCGTAAATACAAAGGATAACTAGAAATTAAAATTTACTAGGGTTTATTGTAAACTTATTTATTTACTGGATAAGGTTTCTGGCTTGTAGGTGATAAGGGTGCTAAAACTGGGTTAGGGTATCAAAGATTTACATTTACTGCTACAGTGGCTAGCATATAGAGATCTGTCCATTTTTCATCTAACTTATCTTCCCATGGTGGGTTACTGCCTATTTTCTGGGTTTCCTGATTAATCCTCCTTTCTTTTGGTTGTGATTTCTTTAGTTTCTCCTGACTTTTCCTAATAATCAAACTTCTTTTATTAGGAGAAAGTGGTTCCTCATATTGTGTCTTTCGAACAAATATTCCTTCCTCAGTATTTGTTGGGCATTTTGAGGATGAAGTTCCTTTTTCTTTATGTAAAGTATCTAATTTATGGTAGATATCCGAAAGTCTTTGCTTACCCATACTGTAAACAAATATTCAAATAATAAAACACGTAATCACAAAATGGCAATTAGTAAAATTAAGTATTTTCTAAATACTTAATTGGCTTAAATCAGTGGCTCTGATACCACCTTTTTCTTTCACGGCCCCCGACCCGGTTTGACCCGTTTCAGGAGCCGCGGGACAGAAAATCCCGTGGTATTTATTTAATTGAGTTAACAGCGGAAGATTTTAACAGGATCTTTTTAAAACTGAAATATTTCCCGATTATTTTATTTCACAACTCGGGTTAAACCCCGGTAATTTACAATCATATGATTTCACGGAGAAATCTTTATTTTTCCAAAACATGTTTCTCTATTTTATATTTGAGCCACTTTCTTAAGCTTGTAGTGCTTCGCGGCACTTTTCCTGGATCACAACAGATCACCTGAAACATGTTTGAAAAAGTTTTGTCAGCGGGAAATACTGGTGAATCATTCTTTTTACTAAAACGACGCGTTTATTATAATTTACAGTATTAAGAGCGATTACAATGTTTCCAGATATCAACCAACTACCCACAATATTTGTCACTCGAACATCCATTGGTAACCTCTGAGTCCAATGGTGTCTGTGACTATGGTCATATCACCCCTTGGCTAACTCGTTGTCCAATGGTGAAGTTTATCAAGTAATGTATACAAAACCCCACATACCGGCTGTAATTTGGTGACTTCAAAGACTTAATCCCTGTAATTATAACTTTGAAAATAAACATGCTTTTGTAAACAAATTTGATAAAAAGAGAATGACTCACATTGCAGATTTATTTGAGCAGAGCCTAGCCTACTGATTAGCCTTTCTAACCTAATTTAATAACATGCACACGAACTCGGTTAGTAATTAATACAGCATTTACGATAACTCACAAGATTAAACCTTCACAACGAAAGATAAAGTGCGATACTTAAACATCCATCGTATTCACGACGAATGACAAAGCATAAACCCTAATGTGGGCAGCACTTAAACATCCATTGGATAGTTTAATCGATCGGACATTGAATCGTAGCAGCGATCGAGTTAATACCCGGTATCGAAGCAGCGCCTCGCTAATAATATATGAAATTTCGACTTCAGAGTAACAAGAATTCGTTTTTGAACTTTGTTTTCGACACCAACAGACTGTGCATGCAACGAGCTATTTATAGCTGAAAAATAGGGCTCACGCGGCCCGCGTAAACCATCCCCTATATCTTACGTGGCCCGCGAGGCCGCCTAGTCTATGCGTAGGCTTGATTGGTCATCAGTAGGTGTGACAGATGGTTGATACGTGGCTCGGAGATGCTTATCCGGTCAAAATACATGTTGACGCGGCCCGCGTAAACTTCCCTTAAGGTTTACGCGGCCCCCGAGAGAACTAGATTTCTGAATTTCTTGATTTTTAAATAGGGTTTAGGGTTTCAGGGTCCGGGTTTATACTTACGGGTATTTTTAGGACAATTTTGAGAGTCCTTATATAATAATAGACATCATCATCTATCGCTATGCAGAATTAAAACTACACAAAAATGCAGTAAAAGAAAGTAACAATTCTGCACGTTACTTGTCTTCTACTTCCTCAAACACTGAGCATACAATAACACGTTAGAAATACGCATAGAAATATTGGTTATGGGTAGGGGTGTGAATTTCTGACACACCCCGATAGCACGACACAAACCTAACATGAAATTCATGGGTTTAGGTTTTGTCTAAACGGATTCAGGTCAGTTCCAGTTTGAACTTGAACCCGCGAACCCGTTTAGCTAAACGGGTAGGGTTCGGGTTGGTGGGGTGACCCATCTAACCCATTTATGTTATATTATGTTTTTTACAATATGTTTTGTGTCATAAATAAAATTGGGTGTGTATTTTGAATTATAACTTAAAAAGAGAAAATGACATAAGATTTCATGATTTAAATGTAATTGTATTATATACATTTGTGTTTTTTTAATAAATTTTAGTTTTAATATATATTAGTTTGCAAAAAAAATTAAAAATTAAAAAAATCGCGTTAAACACGTCATGTTCGGGTCAACCCGCGAAGATTCGAGTTGTATTCGAGTTCGTATGTATGACACGATTTCGGGTTCGGGTTGGGTTGAATGCATCAACCCACAAACACGACCCATTTAACACCCCTAGTTATGGGCCAAAGGGTCAAATTAGCTAGTGATTTTCAACAATAAGGTTTGTGTTGTTTTTAACTCTTAACCAATCATACAAATATACATTGTTGGTGTGTCTGTGAGTTTGTTTGTGTGTGCAGACAACACCTGAACACTGCTGTGAAAAAATCATAGTAATGCAATAGTGTATTTGTTGTTTCCTTTTAGGTGGAAATATATATGTATGAACAAACTATGGATAATTACCTAGAGTTTTTTTAATTCTCATCTTGATTTTCTTTGAAGCTAATTTTCTAACAAACCACAACCAAGTCAATTTCTTTGGCAGTTTAAAAAAAAAAAAAACAAATGGGTCAAACATATAATTAAAATTGACAGTTTTTATTCATGACAAAATGGAATGGATCTAGTTGAGCTATTTCGTTAACATTCTTTTGCTGGCAACTTTCTTTGTTTTACATTAGCGTGGGGTTTAGTCACTGGATATGGGTTACGGGTCAGCGGTTCAAAGAGTCGAATATAAAGTCGGGTCGCGGGTTTGAACGCGTCAAAGTAGCAGGTGTTTTAGACTTGTAATTTTTTTATTTATATTTTGTTGGGCTAATCGGGTTTACACACTGGTTATGGGTCATGGGTAAACGGGGTCTAGAGTCTAATAGAAAGTCAGGTCGCGACACGTACGGACACACCAACAATGTGTATTTCTATGAGTACATAGAAATTTTGTTATTAGTGTGTTTTTCTAATAGTGAGTGTGACTAAAAGCATACAATAACAATGTGTATTTCTATAAGCATGTTTTATGTGCTAAATCTATGAGTGTATTTCTATCGTATATTGAATACTCTACTCTGGTGTAATTGTATACAAGTTCATATGTTTTGAAATATATCGTTAGAAAGAAAACATAAACTCTTCTAAAAACCACAATGACCAAGTATACCAGTAACTAATTACAAATGTGCCAGCTATGAAACTGACTCAAAGATAAAACAATCTCCAGGCTTTTTTACACTAATTGAATACGCTAAACTCTAATACCAAAAAAAAAAAAAAAACAAAATTAGCATACATACTTTTTAGACTTCAGTATTACTTGTTTTTTTTTTAAATTTTAGAAACTCGTCACTGTATTCAGAGACACTCATGTGATAACTTAACAAAAAATGAGATTGACTTCATCCTTACAAAGACAAACCCACTGCAACTTCCTCAAATTTTCAGACACAAAACGCACCTTCCATAATAAAAACACATTCAATTGCATAACACCAGACTACCCGTACTCATTTTAGGTGAATTAAATCTCTCTTTTTCCACTTAGGTAGACCGGACCTGAAAATTATTGACTTTTCGGTTACATTCTCTAGCTTAGTGACAGGTAATTGACCAAAAAAAAAAAGTTCTAAGAGCACTTCATTTTTTAGGCTTATCAAACATACATACTTAAGCCCACTTCAATTTATAAACCCCATGTCTTAAATATACACTAAACAGAAGTCAACAAAAGAATCCTACCAATCGGAATAAGATCCGAACCAGTTTAAAACTGAAGCAAAATAAGTAGATTTACCCCTAAAAAGCATTCTTAAAACAATTTAATTCAAGCGTGACCACACAGTGAATATGGATATCTAAAGTTCACATTTTTAGCAACCACTGTTAGTTTAACATTTTCAAATCCTATAATAAGAACGATAATAAGAAATTATCAAACCCGAATTTTAGTAAATTACCTCAATCCACACAGGTTGTCGAACGGTAAAGCAAGAAGTAGTTTTGGAAGCAGATTCACCATATCGCCGTTGTAATCATGGGTCACGGCGGAACCCAACACTCGTCGGAACTCGCCACTACCACCTCTGATCCCTCGAATCTTCACCGGAAAGCCCTAGACTCGACGACTTCGGTTCTGTTTCTCATACCCCAAAAATCCACACGCGGAGTATCACCGCTTGGAGGCGTGACATGACCAGGATCAAGCCACCAATTACATTGAACAACGTATTTAAAATAGATAAAGTCCAACCAAGCAATATAATTGGTGTTCAAAAACTAGTTAACCAAGTCCAGATTAAACAGCGGAAGCATAAAACGTAAAACCAAAACATAAGTTATAAGTTTAGCAAGTTTAACATGGCACACACTGTCCCTGTCCCACAACGACTCCTTCCTCTCGTGCAAGCTCCATAAATACCTAACGACTTGCAAGGCATGTAACAAGGAGTCAACAACAAAGTTGAGCGAGTTCACAGTTGGTTGTTTAGTTTTAGAGTTTGTTTTGGAAACCATAAGTTGTTTCGTAAACCACGAGTTAACCAATATCTTTATTTTTCTCCAAACCATATCCATAATCAGTGGGGGCTTCCCCATGTGAACCACTAGACCGTTACCATATCGACAACTGACGAAAGTAAGTTGTGCCCTAAGTCAATGTCTATCATCATTGACTGAGTGCCCAGATCCATTAGTACACGCCCGTCCTACCAACACGGTGTGAGGCTTGTCAACCCTAATAGCGCTATTAACTAATGACCCGCTCGCCATTGGCCCGGCGATTAAGTCGATATAAAAATGAGGGACTTAATGATAGAGTTTTGTCTAGTAAGTTTAAGGTTGTTGTCCTACCCAAGGAGGACGAACGTACGTATTCTACCCAAGGAGAATACGCAGGATTTATATTGGCATCCTACCCATGGAGGATGGTGGTACATATCCTACCCAAGGAGGATATGCAGGTTCTGTTTTAGTTCTTTAACCCATTCCCAACCACCGGGAATCCCATGCCTTAGTAAGAGTGTGAACTCACCTTTGGTTGCTCGGTTTGACTCTCAAAAATAGCTAACAGTCAAGGTCGGTCAATCACGTCTTAATATGATTACCAGTTAGTCATTTAGTGGTTTCAAATAGAGTACAAAGTTCCTACACGTATCTACTACATAACATGCACTCACTTTAATATTTCACGCCCATATAAACATCCCATCTATACCCATTCAAAAGCAAACATACGGTATTGCACATAACACTTTCATTGACATATAACACGTTAGATCATTCTCAAATAACCTACCCGACATTTAGACACGCCAAATGCTACTTATGTCGTTTCAGCTTTAATATTTAAAACTGGGCTGTTTTCGGGAATTTTAATAAAATAGTTAACTTACTCCAAAATTTCCCAAATTTTTATATAATGTTTTAAACGATCCAAATATTATTGTGTAAAAATATCGGGATCCAATTCATTACCAATATTTTATAAAAAATCATTTACCGGACTGCAATCAGATTCATCACTTTCTGACTGCAGTCCACGGAATAATTTATTTAAAATTCATCGTAAGTCTGATTGTTGAAATTCCAGTTTGAGCATTACAATGACATCAGTGGTCATCTATAGTATAAATTTCATGACCTAATTCTACACATATTTCAAGTTATGACGAAAAACATAACACATATTTTCTGCAGTAAAAACGCAGCTTTTGCAGCTGTGAAAAACGACCCCTTTAAAAATAGCAAAACGAAGTCCAAAAATTATGATTCCAGTGCCATTAGAACCGTATTTCGAAATAAAACGTTATAGACTCAAAAAAATCAATTTTTCGTTAAGTTATGACCCGGTTACAGCCGACTGAAGGCGGCTGTAATAGTTTGACAGCTTCCTGTTTTCAGCTTATAGCGCTCTAACGCAAGTTCTCTTTGTTCCGTTAACATGCTTAGTGATCAACAACGACATTTAACATTACTTGCAGCAGGTTATCGTTTATTTAACTCAGATTTATCATGTCAAGTACCATCGTTCATATTAGATTTCCAGAGTACAAGTTTTCATCAAGTAACCAACATAAACAAGACAACGTCATACTAGCATTATTTCATCATGATACATCCTTTAACTACTAAAAATAGGAAGTAACCAAGAGTTAACAAGAAGCTTACAACTAGCTTTAAGCTAGGGAAGATCACTAGAGAAAATGATGAGGAAGATGGTGGATGAAAGCAATGTATGAAGCTCCTTGATGATTCACAAGCTACAAGCTCCTTTAATCACCTTCTAGTGCTTGAATGAAGCATGAAAATGGAAGGATGAGAGTTGTAAGGTGGTGGTGGTGGTGGCGGTTATAGAGGGAGCCGAGAGGGAGAGATAGAGAGTGAGAAGGACGGTGTGAAGATTGTGAAGGAATGATGAAGATGTGGATGATCTTATACACTATACTTGAAATCATATCTTTAAAATATTATGTCTAAACAATCAAGCAAAGATCTCATAAAATATGAAACAAATCTAGGAGTTAAATCTTAGAAGTATGGTGGTGATTTGGTGGGTCCTTTGGACCGTAAAGGGGCATGGGGGGGGGGGGGGGTTAAGTGAAACTTTTTGATGGTAGTAAGTAAATAAATAATAGTTCAAGTTTAAGTATAAGGTTACATGTTCTAGTTAGTAGATATCTAGTGGGTGTTATGGTGTACGGGGATCATAACTAGCCAAGAAATAATTAAACAATATTTTTTACAATATTTTGGTGTCCCGGGTAATGTCCGGTTGTTCGGTTAGATACCGGTTCGTTAAAGTGCTAAGTTGTTCCGTATAGCGTCTTTTATGTAACTATTTGTAACACTTTTAATTCCCAACACTTAGGAAAACATTCAGGACCATTTAGTCAATTTTCTGCATAATCAATAAGCACAATTTAATATAAATTAATCGTACGGATACATGTAATCATGAGGGTTGTCACATTCTCCCCCTGTTAAGAAAATTTCGTCCCGAAATTTAGCACGTGGTTACTGAGGAAGCTAGTTAAGTTGCATGGTTTCCTGGTTTTCCTGGGGTGTCACATCATCCCCCCGTTGGTTTGGAAATTTCGTCCCGAAATTCCGCGGTAGCTTCAGCCTCAGTAGTGGTTGCACTTTTCTCAAACAACTGGGGATACTTGTGTTTCATTTGGTCTTCTCGTTCCCAGGTATACTCTGGGCCACGACGGGAGTTCCAACGAACTCGAACAAGAGGTATTCTGGTACGCTTGAGAATCTTAACGTCTCGGTCTGTGATTTCAACTGGTTCCTCGACGAATCGCAACTGGTCGTCGATTGTGAGCTCCTTTAAGGGAACTATGAGGGTCTCATCTGACAGACACTTTTTCAGATTTGACACGTGGAATACGTTGTGAACTCCGCTGAGTTCTTCAGGTAGATTCAACTTGTAAGCGACTTTGCCAATTTTCTCAATGATTTCAAATGGTCCGACATAACGCGGATTGCGTTTGCCTCGTTTGCCAAAACGAACTACACCTTTCCAAGGTGAGACTTTAAGTAGCACTCGATCCCCAACCTGGAACTCGAGTGGTTTCCTTCGCTTATTAGCATAGCTTTTCTGACGGTCACGAGCTGCTGCCATTCGTTGTCGTATCTGAGCAATCTTCTCGGTTGTGTCTACCACAAGTTCTAAGCCTGTGATTTGGCTGTCACCAACTTCTGCCCAACAAAGAGGTGATCGGCATTTACGTCCGTACAATGCCTCAAATGGAGCGGCCTGGATACTGGTGTGGTAACTGTTGTTATACGAAAACTCCATTAACGAGAGGTGTTTTTCCCAGCCATTTCCAAAGTCGATTACACATGCCCTAAGCATGTCTTCAAGGGTTTGGATGGTGCGTTCAGATTGCCCATCCGTCTGTGGATGATATGCCGTGCTCATGTCTAATCGAGAGCCAAAGGACTTGTGCATAGCTTGCCACAATTCAGATGTAAAACGTGAGTCACGATCAGAAATGATGAAGGTTGGCACTCCGTCCCTTGATACTATTTCCCTTAGGTAGATGTCTGCTAGAGTAGAAAACTTATCCGTTTCCTTGATAGCCAGAAAATGTGCAGACTTGGTCAATCGATCCACTATAACCCGAATAGTGTCATTTCCGCGTTGAGATCTAGGCAGGCCAGTAACGAAATCCATGGAAATTTTCTCCCATTTCCATGTCGGGATCTCTGGTTGTTAGAGTAGGCCTGATGGTTTCTGATATTCAATCTTGACTCTCGCACAAGTCAAACATTTACTGAAGTAGGTTGCTATGTTGGCTTTCATACTAGGCCACCAATACGTAGTTTTGAGATCGTGGTACATCTTATCCGAACCAGGATGTACTGAATAACGAGACTTGTATGGCTCATCCATCACAAGCTCACATAGATTACCATAGAGTGGAAACCAGATGCGCCCATTTACATAGTAGGCGCCGTCTTCCTTTTGTTCTAACCGTTTCCTTGATCCTCGTAGGGACTCCGCCCTGATGTTCTCTGCTTTCAATGCTTCAAGCTGAGCATCTCATATCTGAGTAGGAAGACTAGATTGGATGGTAAGTTGTAATGCACACACTCACTTAGGTGTAGTATCCTTTCGACTGAGGGCGTCGGTGTAACACCTCGAAAATTCACGTCCTATAATGAGTTGACACGTGTCACATGTTTGATCGTATGAAAGAATGTTCTGAAGGGACTAAAGTTGACAAACATGGAAGGTATGTGAATATACGAGTTCTAAATGTCAACAGTGAATAAATATACTTCATAATAACCCTACACGATGTTTATAACACCAAACGAATAAATCATGGATCATACGAAGCTAAAAGTGAGAGATTACAAACTACAGGGGTTAAATGTGTCAACATGTTTAAGTTATACCTCTGAGTGACCTTTTGACAAACCCGAAGCTTTGTAACTGTTAATTATGCTCACTAGAATGCACGATATAAATTTCATAAAGTTTCGTAATCGTATGAGAAAGTTATGATCAAATTCGTGTGCGAGGGGTTAAAGCGTTAACGTTGAAAGTTACGACTTTTCGGGTTAACCGGAAGTGTCCAGGGACTTGGCAAAGTGGGTATAAGTCCTAAAGCCCTTGTGGGTAAATAATAAGGGGTCAAATTGCAAAATATAAGATAGTTGCCCTTTCGAAAGGCCAAGAGACATTTATGTGGCAAATAGAAAAATAAAATTCTGATTTTAAGGCCCATGCGGCCCGTGTAAAGTTCGCTTAAAACCCATGCGGGCCGCGTCAGACTTACAGTGACAGAAACTTTAGACAGCCTCATACATTCACGATAAACCGACCCTTTATCAGATGTTTTGCATTATGGACGACCCCTAGGCACCCCCTAAGCACTAGGGACACTTGTTAGTGACTTGTGGGCAGTGATAGACCTAGATGTCAACTTCTTATGGTGAAAATTTCACTATAAAAGGGTCTTGAGTTGCAAGCAATTCATCACACCATTTCCTTCAGCTTTCTGATCATTCCTGGAGCTCAAACCTTCTCTCAAGTGATCACTAATCAAGCTTAGGACTTCAGTAAGTTTGCTAACCCTTCTTAATTAAGTTTTAGCTTAGTTTTAGCTTAGAAGTCAAACCGTCGTAATTAACGATTGACTTTAAGATTAATCACTAATGGTCCAGTGATTAGTCGAATCAAAAGTACCTTTAAGTAAGTAATTATGTGGGTAATAAAACCTTAAAAGGGTTACCCCTGATTCCCATTCTAACTAGGTCAAATGTCGGGTCAAACTTGTAATTAAAAAGGCAACAGAAAGTTTAAATTACAATTTATGCATGATTAGCAATGTAGAACACATATAACCTGTTTGATCATTAATATAACTTGGTAATTAGTGTAAGGACATGTCTAAACATGTTCAACCCGACAATTTCCTGTTTAGACCCGGTTCGGAACCGAAAGTCGCATAGTTTGACTTATACTTTGACTTTCAGTTCTGACCCGTTATGGCATGTTTTAGAAATGCCTTAGAGCTTTATTTGGACCAGGTTACATGCTAGTATAACCCTCTGTGATTATACACCTCGGATCATTAGTTATCCAATTAATATGCATGATTCCGTTAATTGCTCATATGTTGACCGTTATGCCATTTTTACCTTAAAACGTGATTTTTGGAAATGTAAAAGAGTAGAAACTTTAATTACTGATATATAAACTTGTATGCAAAGTTTGACATCAGTTTGAGGTGTAGATTAAGAGTTATGCTCGTTAGCGTAAATTAGAAGCTTTATGTTAATTAAACGGCGTAATTAGCGTATAGCCTATTTAAACATACTTTTTGATATCAAACTCTTTACCCACTGATGTAATATATTATTTTGGGATTTTTAAAGATTTTTAATTAATTTTAGGCTGAGCATAACTCATAGTCGTAGGCTTAACCCGGCAATCGTCGGTTTTGCCCTTACGGGCTATAAAATGAGTTTTACATATCTAAACGACTCCAAACCTTTTGCTACTGATCACATAGGATAAATAAATTATTTTAAGCCTTCTAGAAATATAAAAATATCAGATTTATGTATCAAACCCGAAAATGGCTTTTAATCGCCTTATTAAGCGTTTTAGCGCATAGTATGTACTAAGAGTATTTTTAAACATACAAGGGTGATACCTACTGATATTTGAGGCAAATTATAATATTTTAACAGTAAGCAAAAGTGGTTAAACTCAGACTTCAGTTTTGAGCTTTTCGGCTTATGTGAAATTACCAAAATACCCCTACGGGACATAGTTTGGTTATAATTGATAAATTTCACATATATACCTTACCCTACTGTTATAACTCATTAATTTGAGTATGTTTGCTGATTACATCAGACCTGTAACTCAGTTAAACACTTAGACTCTTTTATAACCTTGTAAATGACCAAACTACCCCTACGGGGGCATAGTTTGTGTTTAAACTCGTTTCGGGCATAATAAATGATATCTTACTGATGTCACAACATATATGAAGCATATTAACTTAGGAAACCTGTAAATAGCTCTCATGAATACCCGTTACGCTTATTACGCGTTCGGTTCGGTTTATGTAACTAGTTTACATAAATTAGCCTAAACGGGTCAAACCTTAACGGTTTTATCTCAAAATCCAGAATGTGTATGAAATACCCATATTAAACAAGTCTCTGAACTTGTCGGGTATAAATCACATTCTATCCGGTCTTCGCTTAATCGTGCGTACGAACCGTGTCTTTGAAACTAACCGGTCTAAGCTTAAGCTTAACTAAAGACCCGTTAGGATTCTAATAGGTTATTATAAACCTTCATTCCAGATTAGGAGTACCAGTAAAAGCTACTTGCAATTTTCTTATTGTGAATTATACTTTGCTCAGGTAAATACTTTTAACTTATTTCCCTATACGGGCTTGGGTTACGGTATATAGTATACCGCTTGATCGGGCATCAAATCCTCCACCGTTGGGTGGGTAATTGAATAATTTGATCGGCTCGTTTAAACAGTCTTGTTACTTAAAGCCTTTGGGGGGTTAATGACCATGTCCCGGATATCCTTGGCATCATTTTACGAAATGGTCACGACTTAAGCGCGGGGTGTAGGCGTACACCCGTCAGTGCATAAAAGAATATTGTGGTGTGTCTATTGATCTTAACCCGGACAAGATCCGGGCTACTGAACGCACAAGGAACATGTAATTCGTTCACAAGATTATACATTTAAATCATTCTCCCAAGTTAAAATAAAATGTTTATGCCACGTGCATCCAAACCAATTTTCAATCATTTTCCAAAATGAGTCAGTTGAATGTATTTACCAGTGTAAACTGACGTATTTTCCCAAAAAGATTACATGCAGGTACTAAGCGAAATTGGCTGGGATTTCTCCTTAGCATCATTTGAAGTCTCGCAAGCTTAAGATGCCTGAAGTCTGTTGAACTATTGTTTCATATTTTGTTTCCGATCCATCTGTGGATAAACTTCCGAATATTGTGACATTGATATTACAATATTAAATTCGGTTGTATTATATCTTTTAAAATTGCTTCCGCTGTGCATATTAAATATTGTGTTGTTTGACTATTATGTTGCCAACCACGTCACGATAATCCCCCACTGGGCCCACCGGTGACACGTGGAAATCGGGGTGTGACAGGTTGGTATCAGAGCCAACACTGAGTGAATTAAACACTAGCCTTTTGTGTTTAATCTCAGTAACACAATTGCACATTTCTAAACTTTCAAGTCTAGACATATAACATAGGACAAATTCTATTTTTGTTTTGTCCTTTACTTTATTTTATATATTTTGTTGTTATCTCATATTATAATGACAGGATTTGAAAATGCCGCCAAGATTCTTCCGAAGGAGAGGACGAGGCAAGGGGCCGATTACCGCCCCCAATGACAACGAGGCAGGACCATCACATGTGCGAGCTCCGTCTACTACCGAGAGTGACGACCCTCGGCAGAACATGAGGAACTTGTTTGAACCAGCCAGACGGTCGGTCTCACACAGCTCAACGCCCCCAGTGCATAACTCATATGGGCCATACTCGGAAAATGAGCCCAACAACCCTCAACCTTCATATATACCCTTACAGCGATCCTTATCGCATCATTCTTTCGGGGACCCCACACCTGCTTTCAGGGGCCGGTTTAACCCAGCCAATTATATCCAAGAACCCGTGGGTTTTAACCCACTGGGGCCAGAAGACCACTTCTTGGGAGACAACGCGGAGGATATGGACGAGGACACGGATCCCGTCGAACCCGCCAGTGGTACACCCAACCATCCGATCGAGATTTCGGATGGATCTTCGTTCCACGGATCACCCTATGTTGGTCCAGATAGCTTCCAAGCCATGTTCACCCGGCACGAATGGTACTATACACCTCCTCACCATTCGTCGCCTCCGCAGCAGCAGCCGCAGCAACAACAGGATCCCTCTGAGGATTCCAGATTCGTGGCAGTCACGCCACAGCCTCCACCACCGCCAGTGCAGCCGGCACCTCCGCAACCGCCAAGGCGAAGGAGAACCAGTGCGCGCATGTCGTCACGAGCAGGGGATTTCCATTTCAGTTCCCCACGTCAATCCAGTGGCAGCCACTATCCGCCACATCAGGAGGACCCACAAATGGGTGGACCCTCTAACCCAGCTGTTCAGCAGCCACCGCCGATGGGTTTTGATAACCCAATTCCAGCATACACAGGTTCCATGGCATACAACCCGTTTGAACCACCGACTCACCACAACTATGGTTACGCGGAGGCCGACCCTTACATGGTAGCGGCTAATTATAACGCCCTTCACCCGGAGGGACCATACGGAGCTCTATGGGGAGTAGGTTACCCGACTCAGGGATACCAGATACCTCCTAGGCCTATTATCCGGACGCAATCGCAGCCGCCATGGTTTTCTCCCCCAGAAAGGGAGGAAATCCTACAAAGGTTGGATGAAGTAGAGCGAGGCTTCCACCGTGACCATAGGGAGAGACAGAGCTTCTTCCAAGGATTGGCAAGCTTGATCAAAGGGAAGAACAAGAAGGATCATTGAATTCTTCCATTTGTTGTTAAGCCCCTACGTGGGTATGTATGTTGTTTATTTCGACCCCTGCGTGGGTCTATCTTTCTTTAAACCCCTACGAGGGTATGTTATTGTTTAGGTCCCTGCGTGGACTATTATGTTTATTATTAAGCCCCTGCGTGGGTATGTGTGTTATTAAGCCCCTGCGAGGGTAAGTATTTATTTAAACCCCTGTGTGGGTAAGTCGTTATTTGAAAAGACCCGTTTAGGGCAACGTGTAATATTTTAAATAAAATTAATGGAATGTTTGTTTTATAAATTTCATGTTGCCATTATGTGCATAGATAAATTATAATAAATTAAAAACATTCCCTTAAAAAAATATCTGCCTATGTAAATTTTTAGATAAGAATCTTAAAGTGTGAAACCTAGCCTACGGGTCATTATAAGGCCGGGCCAAGATGGTAAGACCTGTTAAAAAGATTCAAATCCCTGTTAACATCTGAAAACATGTTAACACTCCTGGCAGATGTGATTCATTTGAAATCACACACGTTATTTTACTATATAAGGATCTTTCAAAGATTCCAATCCCAATTAAATGATCTCTGAATCATGGGGTAAATCATCAATTAAGATGATCATACTTTTACCATACGTGGTAATACGTGCCTACGGGCCCTGCTCATTTCTATATGAGCCAAAAGACAGTGGTAGCTATGACTCCCTGTCAAATAAAGGTAATGAACTAGGTTCAAACCTCAAATGCTTTGATTCTCTGAAATCCTAGCATATAATTTATAATTGTCCTTGTGACTAGGCCTATTGTGCCAATATACCTTCATGTTTTGATTCTCTGAAATCATAACTTATAAATTAAATTGTCCATGTGACTAGGCCTTTTGTGCCACAAATAAAACTATTATTGTTTTATAATTAGGATAAATTATTATAGAAATCCTAAATAAATATGATTAATAAATTAACCAAATATGGTCTCTGTTTACCATGGTTAATGAATTTCCCTAAGGGGAAATTCCATAATAAACTCCCAAATAAACTATTGTCCTTGTTTTCTGCAACAGTTCAACTAAAATGGCTAACTCGGACGAGGGTAATAGTCATTCAGTGGAGAATAACGAGAACGCCCGAATTAATTTAACGGGTGCTGAATTGAATGCAATAATAGACGGCGCAGTTACACAAGCCTTGGAAAGGCAGTACGAAGAGTATAGTGGGACTCGTAGTAGGACCCTATCTACGCAACCTTCAAAGCCTCCGTCCAAGAAGGACGACTCGAAGAAAGATGATGATCGACACTCCTCGAACCACAGTGCTCCATCTCAGCAGGTTATACTAAACCAGGGACCCCGTGACAAGGGTTGCTCTTATAAATATTTCGTTTCCTGCAAACCCCGGGATTTCACTGGGGAGAAGGGAGCCATTGACTGTATGACGTGGCTGGATGAGATTGATACGGTTGTAGACACCAGCGGATGCGCTGAGAGAGACGTGGTCAAGTTTGTGTCGCAGTCTTTTAAGGGTGAAGCTTTAGCATGGTGGAGATCTCTGATTCAAGCCACCGGGAAAATCCCACTGTACAACATGTCTTGGGATCAATTTGTTGCCCTTATCAGGGAAAACTACTGCCCTCAACATGAGGTGGAGAAGATAGAGTCTGATTTTCTATCATTAGTGATGACAAACCTTGACTGTCAAGCTTACCTAACGAGCTTCAACACGATGTCCCGGTTGGTTCCTTATCTGGTAACCCCGGAGCCAAAAAGAATAGCTCGTTTTATCGGTGGTTTAGCCCCGGAAATCAAGGCAAGCGTGAAAGCTTCTCGGCCAGCTACTTTTAGGTCTGTAGCTGACATATCTTTATCCCTTACATTGGATGCGGTCAGGCAGAGATCGCTGAGGAATAAGAAGGCTGAGAAGAGAAAACGTGAAGATGATGGTTCACGAAGGTCGAACAAGAAACACCGTGGGAGCGGTGACAACAAGAAAGGACCTGAGTCAAGGAAAGATGGGCATAATTCTGGTGAGAAGCCCAAATGCAAAATTTGCAAGAAACAGCACTTTGGAAAGTGCAGACTTGAGTCGAACTCACAGACTCAGTCAAAAACCTATGCTTGTGGTATATGCAAGTCCACGGATCACAAAACCTTGGATTGCAAGAAGATGAAAGACGCAACGTGCTACCGTTGCAATGAAAAGGGCCACATTAAAACCAACTGCCCTAAATACAACAAGAAGCCTAAAGAGGCCAAGAAGACTAATGCTAGAATCTTCAGAATGGACGCAAAAGAAGCGATTCTAGACGACAATGTTATTACAGGTACTTTCCTTGTAAATGACTGTAACACCTCGAAAATTCACGTCCTATAATGTGTTGACACGTGTCATAAAGTTTGAACGTGTGAAAGAATGTTATAAAAGGACTAAAGTTGACAAACATGGAAAGTATGTGATTATACGGATTCTAAGTGTCAACAGTGAATAAATATACTTCATAATAACCCTACATGATGTTCATAACATCAAACAAATAAATCATGGATCATACGAAGCTAAAAGTGAGAGATTACAAACTACAGGGGTCAAATGTGTCAACATGTTAAAGGTATACCTCTGAGTGATCTTTTGACAAACCTGAAGCCATGTAAATATAAATTATGCTCACTAGAATGCACGATTAAAATTTCATAAAGTTTCGTTATCGTATGAGAACGTTATGATCAAATTCGTGTGCGAGGGGTTAAAGTGTTAACGTTGAAAGTTAAGGCTTTTCGGGTTAACCGGAAGTGTCCAGGGACTTGGCAAAATGGGTATAAGTCCTAAAGCCCTTAATGGTAAATATAAGGGGGTCAAAATGCAATAAAAAGCTTGTTTGCCCTTTCAAATAAACCAAAGGCCAAGTTACAAAACAAATAAAATTAAAAATCTGATATTAAGGTCTCAAGCGGCCCGCTTGAGAATTGCTTAAACCGTACGCGGGCCGCGTACGGAGCCCAGATACAGAAAACGGGGACAGACCCCTGTATACGCGGAAATTCGACTTTTGAACGATATTTTTGCATTATGGGCGGCCCCTAAACTGTACTAGGGCACTAGAGACACATGTTGAATGGTTGTGGTCGATCATAGAGCTATGTGTCAACCAATTGTGGTGTGTAATTCACTATAAAAGGCCACCTTGTGCAACATAACTCCTCACACCTTCATCTGCATAACTTGATCATTCCTGGAGCTCTCAAGCAGGTCCAACTGATCTTAAGTCATGCATAGGACTCTTGTAAGTCTACTAGTCCTTCTTTAGTTGAGTTTAGCTTGGTTAATTAGCTAAAAGTCAAACCGTCGTAATTACGGTTTGACTTCGAGATTAGTCAATGATGGCTCAGTCATATCTCGAATTAAAAGTAGTTATGAGTTGGTATTTATGTGGGTAATAAAACCTCAAAAGGGTTTCCCCTGATCACCACTCTAACCAGGTCAAAAGTCGGGTCAAACTTTTAATTAAAAAGTCAACAGGATGCTTAAAATGTCATTTATGCATAATTAGCTATCTAGAACATATACAACCTGTTTGATCATTGTTATAACTTAGTAATAAGTGTAAGAACATGTCCAAACATGTTCAACCCGACTATTTCCTGTTTAGACCCGGTTCGGAGCCGAAAGTCACATAGTTTGACTTTCACTTTGACTTTCGGTTCTGACCCGTTTAGGCATGTTTTAGAAATGCCTCAGAGATTTAATTGGATTAGGATACATGTTAGAACAACCCTCTGTGATTATACACCTTGGTTCACTAGTTATCCAATTAATATGCATATTTCCGTTAATTGCTCATATGTTGACCATTATGCCCTTATTACCTCAAAACATGATTTATGAAAATGTAAAAGTGTAGAAACCTTAATTACGGATGTATAAACTTGTATGCAAAGTTTGACATCAGTTTGACTTGTAGATTAAGAGTTATGCTCAATATCGCAAATTCAATGCTTTATGTTAATAAAATGGCGTAATTAGCGTATAGCCCAGTTAAGCCTACTTTTTGGTATCAAACTTAATACCCACTGATGTAATATATTATTTTGGGATTTTTAAAGATTTTTAATTAATTTTAGGCTGAGCATAACTAGTAGTCGTAGGCTCAATCCGGTAATTGTCGGTTTTGCCCGTACGGGCCATAAAATGAGTTTTACTTATCGAAACGACTCCAAACCTTTTGCTACTGATCACATATGATAAATAATTTATTTTAAGCCTTCTAGAAATATAAAAATATCAGATTTGAGTATCAAACCCGGAAATGGCCTTTAATCGCCTTATTTAGCGTTTTTAACGCATAGTATGTTTTAAAATTATATTGAACATACCCGGGTTGATACCTACTGATATATGAGGCAAATTATGATATTTTAACAGTAAGAAAAGGTTGATTAACTCAGAATTCGTTTTTGAGCTTTTCGGCTTATGTGAAATTACCAAAATACCCCTATGGGGCATAGTTTGGTTAAAAATGATAAATTTCACATATATGCTTTAGCCTACTGTTATAACTCATCAAATTTAGTATGTTTGCTGTTTACATCAGACCTGTAACTCAGTTAAACATCTAAACTCTTTTACAACCATTAAAAATGACCAAACTACCCCTACGGGGCATAGTTTGTGTTTAATTTCATTTCGGGCATAATGAAAGACATCCTACTGATGTCACAACATATTTGAAGCATATTAACTTAGGAAACCTGTATATGGCTCTTACGGATACCCGTTACGCTTATTTCGCGTTCGGTTCGGTCTATGTAACAAGTTTACATAAATTAGCCGAAACGGGTCAAACCTTATCGGTTTAATCTCAAAATCCAGAATGTGCATGAAGGAACCGTATTAAACAAGTCTCTAAACTTGTCGGGTCTAAATCACATTCTATCCGGTCTTCGCTTAATCGTGCGTACGAACCGTATCTTTGAAACTAGCCGGTCTAAGCTTAAGCTTAATAAAAGACCCATTAGTATTCTATTAGGTTATATTAAACCTTCGTTCCAGATTAGGAGAACCAGTAAAAGCTACGTGCATTTTGCTTATTGTGATTTATACTTTGCATCAGGTAAATACTTTTAACTTATTTTCCCTATACGGGCTTGGGTTACGGTATATAGCATACCGCTTGATCGGGCATCAAATCTCCACATTAAGTGGGTAGTTGAATAATTTGATCAGCTCGTTTAAACAGTCTTGTTTACTTTACAGCCTTTGGGGGGTTAATTACCATGTCCCGGATATCCTTGGCATCATCTTACGAGATTGGCCACGACCTGAGCACGGGGTGTAGGCGTACACCTGTCAGTGTATAACTCATTATTGTGGTGTGTCTATTGATCTTTAACCCGGACTAGATCCGGGCTACTGAACGCATAAGTAACATGTAATTCGTTCACAAGATTATAATATTAAATAATTCTCCCAAGTTAAAAAGATTAAATATTGCCTCTGTGCATTTTAATCAAATTATAAAACATTTATGCCATGTGCATCCAAACCAATTTTTAAATCATTTTCCAAAATGAGTCAGTTGATTGTATTTACCAGTGTAAACTGACGTATTTTCCCAAAAAGACTAAATGCAGGTACTAAACGTAATTGGCTGGATTGTCTCCTTAGCATCAATAAAGAGTCTCGCAAGCTTAAGATGCCTGAAGTCTGTTGAACTATTGTTTCCATTTTATGCTCGATCCTTCTGTGGATAAACTTCCGAATATTGTGACAGTTGATATTACAATAATAAATTCGGTTGTATTATATTTTTAATTGCTTCCGCTGTGCATATAAATATTGTGTTGTTTGACTATTATGTTGCCAACCAGGACGTCACGATAATCCCCCACCGGGCCCACCGGTGAACACGTGGAAATCGGGGTGTGACAGGTTGGTATCAGAGCCAACACTGAGTGAATTAAACACTAGCCTTTTGTGTTTAACCTCAGTTACACAATTGCACAACCTAAACTTCTGAGTCTAGACTTAACATAGGAATAATCTTAATCCTAATATGGAAATTTTTTTTCTTCCAATTTTTATTATTATTGGATACGTCGCCAAGCGAGGAAGCTGAACTAGGAATTCTCCACACCCGGAGCCTTGAAATGCTGAGCTTTGTACAGCGACCAAGATGAGACGTGCAACCAAGGAGAAAGCATTCAGGAATTGAATAAAGAAGAAACTCCTTTGCTGAAAAAAAAATCGTTTCCTCAATAGTCCTTATAAGGACATATTTATCTTTTTAGTCCCTTCGAGGACAACACTATTCCTTTCAAGTTCCGCTTAGGGCAACTTTATACTTTTATTTTTATATAGTGGAATGATTAAGTTTAAACTTTCATTCTAAACAAGAATATTAAATAAATGGGAAATAACATTTCCTTTTACAAGATCTACCATTATAATAAAATGGCAAAAATCTAAAAAGGACAAGACCTAGCTTCGGGTCATATTAAGATCGGCCAAGATGGCAGTTCCTCAATTTAGATTCAGATCATTATTAACATTTCAATTTAAAATTGTTCTGCGTTAATTATAAAATTAAGAATCTTAAGTGTGAAACCTAGCCTTCGGGTCAATTATAAGACCGGGCCAAGATGGTAAGACCTGTTAAAAAGATTCAAATCATTAACTAAGAATCTTACGAGTGAAACCTAGCCTACGGGTCAATTATAAGACCGGACCAAGATGGTAAGACCTGTTTAAAAGATTCGTATTCCAGTTAACATCTGAAAACATGTTAACACTCCCAGCAGATGTGATTCGTTGGAAATCACACACGTTATTAAGGATTCTTCAAAAGATTCCTAACCCAGTTTAATGATCTCCGAATCCTGGGTTTACATCATCAATTAAGATGATCATATTTTAACCATACGTGGTAATATAGTGCCTACGGGCCTTGCTCATTTCTACATGAGCCAAAATACAGTGGTAGCTGTGACTCCCTGTCAGAAAAAGGTAATGAACTAGGTTCAAACCTCAAGGCTTTGATTCTCTGAAATCCTAGCTTATAATTTATATATGTCCTTGTGACTAAGCCTGTTGTGCTAATATACTTAAAGGCCTTGATTCTCTGAAATCATGGCTTATAAATTAAAAATGTCCATGTGACCAGGCCAATGGGTGCCACTAATAAAACTGTTAATGTTTCATAATTAGGATAAATTAAAATAGAAATCCTAAATAAATATGATTAATAAATTAACCAAATATGGTCTCTGCTTACCATGGTTAATGAATTTCCCTAAGGGGCGATTCCGTAATAAACGTCCCTTAGAAGGGAAGTGCCTACGGGCTATAGTTGATGTCCTCTGAGACTAAAGACAGTGGTAGCTTACAGCTCCTTGTCAGGAAAAGGTAATGAACTTTGATTCAAACCTTAATACCACGATTCTCTGAAATCATGGCTTATAAATTTAACTTGTCTACGCGACTAGGCCATTTGTGCTATTATTAACTTATGAATTAGGATTTATGATAAAAATCCTGAATGAAATAAATATCCTTCCTTCCCTATCAGTATGCACTTTAAAAAGAATCTTAAAGGTGAAACCTAGCCTACGCGGCCAAGATGGTGAAACCTACTCAAGGGATTCAGATCCTTGTTAACACTTAAGAACGTGTTAGCACTTTTGAGAAATGTGATCCGAGAAAATCACGACAATCATCCTTATATTGGATTCTTCCAATTCCCTTATCTAGCCTGGTGATTTAGAAATCACGGCTTATATCATCCCATAACACGATCATGTTATAAACATCCGTTAATGATAAAGTGCCTACGGGCTAAACTTGTTGTCCGATAAGACAACGACAGTGATGGTCTTTGACCTCCTGTCTAAAATATTGGACTATGTCCAAACATAATAGTCTATATGATCAATGCGATCATGACTAATATCATCTGATGCGATGATAGTATCATTAAACATCCTTTAGTGATGTTTTGCCTACGGGTTATAATATATTGTCCATTTAAGACATTGACATTGTTATCTTTATGATTCCTTGTCTGAGGTGGTGAGCTATGCTCAAGCCAAAATAGTCAATATGATTAATGCAATCATGACTTATATCATCTAATAGGATGAACCTATTGTAAACATCCATTAGAGATGTTTCGCCTATGGTCCATATTATATCATCCATGTGTGACAAAAACATTGTGATCTTTACGATTCCCTGTCCAAGGTAGTGAGCTATGCTCAAGCCTAATAGTCTATATGATCAATGCCATCATGACGAAAATCATCAATACGATGATTAATTTTTTTTTTAACATTCTTAATAATGTTTTGCCTGAGGGCTATATTATATTATCCAATTGAGACAAGGCAATTGTAATCTTTTGTGATTCTTTGCCCAAGGGGGTGAGCTATACTCAAATCCCATAGTCTATACTATCATTGCGATCCTGATTAGTATCATCAGTATGATGATCATAATATTATCATCCCTCGTAATGAAATGCCTACGGGCTATACTTTATTCTAGTGTCGGTAAGACAAAGATAGTAGTGATCTTTATGATCCCCTATTCAAAATGGTGTGATTATACCCAAACCTAATAGTCAATATGATCGATGTGATCATGACTAATATCATTAGATGCGATGGATATATATAAACATCCATTAGTGATATTGATTGGCTTACTTTTCTGCCAAATGAATCATCCTTCAAGACGATGACAGTTGTAGTCTACGACTCCCTGTCCAAAGGTGAAGAACCACGTTCAAACCTTGAAGCCCTAATCTAATAAAATTGCGGCTAATAAATTAAGGGCCTTGGTGATAGACCATCGAGTTATGTTTTAAAGTCATTCATGACAAGCCTATGTGCCAAAATTTGTCATTCGTGACAAGCTAACATATTAAATGTTAACATTCCTAGTGACATGCCTTGTGCCAGATTTGATAAATGTCCTTATGACAAGGCCGTTTGTGCCATATCTAAATGTCCTTTGCGACAAGGCCTTCGTGCCGTATAATCATTTATGTCCTTCATGACTGGGCTTTATGCCATATTTTTCTACGTCCATCGAGGCAGGCTTCTATGCCATAATGCATATATATAATAAAAGTCTTGTAAGGCTAGCCTTTGAGCTATTCATGATAGTTCGTGTGCCAATGACAGTTGTGACATTATGATCCCCTGTCAAGCAGATATTGGACTCGTTCCAAACTTTGAATGTCATTGATGGTTCTTTTGTGACCTAGGC
The DNA here is from genome assembly GCA_030545235.1 of Helianthus tuberosus. Classification (NCBI taxonomy): domain Eukaryota; kingdom Viridiplantae; phylum Streptophyta; class Magnoliopsida; order Asterales; family Asteraceae; genus Helianthus; species Helianthus tuberosus. Next base: position 31,948,532 of record CM060352.1, on the reverse strand, counting down.
TAAATATAATGGAAATACGTTTAAATAACATTCACTATGAATGTTCGGAACAGAATAGCCCATGCGGTTTATGAATACCGTGGCTAATCTAAGTCAGGTCATCAGGATGATGACTAATAATTGTTAAATCTTGGTGATTGGTACCAAGTTTCGAGTATGGAAAACTCGGATGAGGTAGACGACAATCGCAACGCTATTAAGGCGACGAAAGTTAATAAAACTACAAACGTAAACCTCAATATTAATGGAGTTAATCTTCAGACTGTGGTTGACGCAGCAGTTAGAAGGACCATGGAAAGATCATGAAATAATCCAAAGAGCCGAAAGCTCCTCGCTCTGAATTTCATTCAAAATCATGTTCAATTGCTCATGAGAAGAGTTTTGTTCACACTTCGAATATGAAGGATGAACCAAAAGAAGGAGAATAACTCCCAGAAATCTGAGAAAGAGAGCAAGTACAGGCTTAATAAAAAGCAACGAAAGCTCAGTAAGTAGCCTGTATACCTCAGAGACTGCTTCAGCATTATTAGATGGATGTTTTATATCCATTAGGAATCATTTTTCCGATGTCTGAAGTTTCGTTAAATATAAGGGCTCCATATAGTGATAAGAAGCAATTAATTATCAAGACTCTTTATGAGACAACCCTCATAATTACAGGTATCTGTACGAGTAATTAATATAAAAAAAATGGTGGAATTGGCCGTCCCCGGAATCGAACCTGGGTCTAGGCCGCACCCTTTCGCACGCCTAGCCAACTGAGCTAGGTGCCTAGTTTGTGAAACTTCCATTATTGATTAAATATAAGCACTTGTACAATAAACTTCCTTATCGTTTATCAATGATAATTTCTGCTAAGTGTCCTGTTCTTAATACAGGCAATAATAAATCTTCATGAACCATAAACTCAGCAAAACCTTTATTATTATCCACAAGGTATAACTACCAAGAAAACCATAGTAACCGATTCTTCTAGATCGGCAAGGAATCCTTCCGAAAATCAGAGTACTCTTTCTTTGCATAGAGTACGACAACATATGTTATTTTAATTATTTTCTCATTGTTTTTCTATCGCCTGCGAATGCCAAACTATGTTTGATAAAAGTGTCATACGAGGATTGACGTATCCTAGTGTGTCCCATAGATTATTTCCATGTCTGATCAGCATGGAGGTTTAATACATGGAACCCCTGAGATATCCCAATGGTCATATCGTACTAATGTCGACTAGTAGTATTCAAAGAAGATATCCAGAATGGAATTGTCCAAGTAAATGTTCCCGAATAAGGAATTTGTGGACTTATAACATAAATGTGTCACTTATTTGACACGAGCCATGATAGGTGAACTGGAGCCTGAGATATGGAAATCTCTGTAACCTCCTTGTACCTCGATTATCTTCTCCTAAGATTACCCTGTTTACCCTGGAGGGGCAGGTAGAGTTGAGTTTCATATCCCATTTAAGGCTGTATTATTATAAAATCTCCAAGACGGCTAGTACCATCATTGGAAGAATCGAAACCCTGACTTAGTAAGTTTTAAAAATAGAGGGTTCATATAGCCTAACTCGATATTCCGAAAGTGTGATATCGTTAAATGAGAAAGACGGTTCATATTGCTTATGTATTAATTGCCGCAACCCAAATTAGGCAACGATTAAGAAATTGCCATCAGCTACCCAGGATCTAAGGGCAAACTATGGGTGGATAGGCGTGAAGAAGTCGGTGGCCACCTATGTAGCTAAATGCTTGACATATGCGCAAGTCAAAGCCGAGCATCAAAATCCGTCAGGTTTGCTACAACAGCTTGAACTTCCTACGTGGAAGTGGGAAATGATAACTATGGATTTCATCACCAAGTTGCCAAAGACGAGGAAAGGCAATGATACAATATGGGTTATAGTTGACAGACTGACTAAGTCAGCACATTTCTTACCCATCAAGGAGACTTATAGCTCCGATATATTAGCCCAGTTATACGTAGATAAGATTGTAGCTTTGCATGGCATACCTGTGGCTATTATCTCTGATAGAGATACTAGATACACGTCACATTTTGGAAGAGTTTCCAACAATCTTTGGGCGCACGTTTGAATTTTAGTACGGCTTACCATCCTCAGACTGACGGTCAGAGTGAGCGTACTATTCAAACGTTGGAGGACATGCTACGTGCATGTGCGATCGACTTGGGAGGTAGTTAGGATAAGAACCTACCATTAATCGAATTCTCCTACAACAATAGCTACCATACCAGCATTAAGGCTGCGCCTTTTGAGGCATTATACAGTAGAAAGTGTAGATCGCCTATTTGTTGGGCGGAAATGGGAGATGTCTAGTTATCAGGACCAGAGATAGTGTTCGAAACAACGGACAAGATTGTCCAGATTTGTGACCGTCTCAAAGCTGCCCGGGATAGGCGGAAGAGTTACGCTGATCCTAAGCGTAAGGATTTTCACTTCGAAGTAGGTGACAAAGTCCTACTTAAAGTGTCACCCTGGAAGGGAGTGATGCGGTTTGGTAAGAAAGGCAAGCTAAGCCCGAGATACATAGGACCTTTCGAGGTTATCAAACGTGTCGGGTCAGTTGCCTATAAGTTAAACTTACCAGGAGAGCTCAGTGGAATTCACAATGTGTTCCACATCTGCAATCTGGAGAAGTGTTTCGCTAAGGAATCACTGGTTATACCACATACAGATGTGCATATAGACGAGAGCTTGAAATTTGTTGAAAAACCCTTGTCGATTTAAGATCGACAGGTAAAGAAGCTTCGAAGGAAGCATGTACCTATTGTGAAGGTCAAATGGGATGCCCGTAGAGGTCCCGAAATTCACGTGGGAGGTTGAATCCACGCTGAAAGAAAAGTACCCTCATTTGTTTCAGTAAATCTCGGGTCGAGATTTATTTTAAGGGGGTGAGGATGTAACACCTCGTAAATTCACGTCCTATAATGTGTTAACACGTGTCATAAAGTTTGAACGTGTGAAAGAATGTTATAAAAGGACTAAAGTTGACAAACATGGAAAGTATGTGATTATACGGATTCTAAGTGTCAACAGTGAATAAATATACTTTATAATAACCCTACATGATGTTCATAACAACAAACGAATAAATCATGGATCATACGAAGCTAAAAGTGAGAGATTACAAACTACAGGGGTCAAATGTGTCAACATGTTAAAGGTATACCTCTGAGTGATCTTTTGACAAACCCGAAGCCTTGTAAATATAAATTATGCTCACTAGAATGCACGATTAAAATTTCATAAAGTTTCGTTATCGTATGAGAACGTTATGATCAAATTCGTGTGCGAGGGGTTAAAGTGTTAACGTTGAAAGTTAAGGCTTTTCGGGTTAACCGGAAGTGTCCAGGGACTTGGCAAAATGGGTATAAGTCCTAAAGCCCTTAATGGTAAATATAAGGGGGTCAAAATGCAATAAAAAGCTTGTTTGCCCTTTCAAATAAACCAAAGGCCAAGTTACAAAACAAATAAAATTAAAAATCTGATATTAAGGTCTCAAGCGGCCCGCTTGAGAATTGCTTAAACCGTACGCGGGCCGCGTACGGAGCCCAGATACAGAAAACGGGGACAGACCCCTGTATACGCGGAAATTCGACTTTTGAACGATATTTTTGCATTATGGGCGGCCCCTAAACTGTACTAGGGCACTAGAGACACATGTTGAATGGTTGTGGTCGATCATAGAGCTATGTGTCAACCAATTGTGGTGTGTAATTCACTATAAAAGGCCACCTTGTGCAACATAACTCCTCACACCTTCATCTGCATAATTTGATCATTCCTGGAGCTCTCAAGCAGGTCCAACTGATCTTAAGTCATGCATAGGACTCTTGTAAGTCTACTAGTCCTTCTTTAGTTGAGTTTAGCTTGGTTAATTAGCTAAAAGTCAAACCGTCGTAATTACGGTTTGACTTCGAGATTAGTCAATGATGGCTCAGTCATATCTCGAATTAAAAGTAGTTATGAGTTGGTATTTATGTGGGTAATAAAACCTCAAAAGGGTTTCCCCTGATCACCACTCTAACCAGGTCAAAAGTCGGGTCAAACTTTTAATTAAAAAGTCAACAGGATGCTTAAAATGTCATTTATGCATAATTAGCTATCTAGAACATATACAACCTGTTTGATCATTGTTATAACTTAGTAATAAGTGTAAGAACATGTCCAAACATGTCCAACCCGACTATTTCCTGTTTAGACCCGGTTCGGAGCCGAAAGTCACATAGTTTGACTTTCACTTTGACTTTCGGTTCTGACCCGTTTAGGCATGTTTTAGAAATGCCTCAGAGCTTTAATTGGATTAGGATACATGTTAGAACAACCCTCTGTGATTATACACCTTGGTTCACTAGTTATCCAATTAATATGCATATTTCCGTTAATTGCTCATATGTTGACCATTATGCCCTTATTACCTCAAAACATGATTTATGAAAATGTAAAAGTGTAGAAACCTTAATTACGGATGTATAAACTTGTATGCAAAGTTTGACATCAGTTTGACTTGTAGATTAAGAGTTATGCTCAATATCGCAAATTCAATGCTTTATGTTAATAAAATGGCGTAATTAACGTATAGCCCAGTTAAGCCTACTTTTTGGTATCAAACTTAATACCCACTGATGTAATATATTATTTTGGGATTTTTAAAGATTTTTAATTAATTTTAGGCTGAGCATAACTAGTAGTCGTAGGCTCAATCCGGGAATTGTCGGTTTTGCCCTTACGGGCCATAAAATGAGTTTTACTTATCGAAACGACTCCAAACCTTTTGCTACTGATCACATATGATAAATAATTTATTTTAAGCCTTCTAGAAATATAAAAATATCAGATTTGAGTATCAAACCCGGAAATGGCCTTTAATCGCCTTATTTAGCGTTTTTAACGCATAGTATGTTTTAAAATTATATTGAACATACCCGGGTTGATACCTACTGATATATGAGGCAAATTATGATATTTTAACAGTAAGAAAAGGTTGATTAACTCAGACTTCGTTTTTGAGCTTTTCGGCTTATGTGAAATTACCAAAATACCCCTATGGGGCATAGTTTGGTTAAAAATGATAAATTTCACATATATGCTTTAGCCTACTGTTATAACTCATCAAATTGAGTATGTTTGCTGTTTATTCAGACCTGTAACTCAGTTAAACATCTAAACTCTTTTACAACCTTTAAAAATGACCAAACTACCCCTACGGGGCATAGTTTGTATTTAATTTCATTTCGGGCATAATGAAAGACATCATATTGATGTCACAACATATTTGAAGCATATTAACTTAGGAAACCTGTATATGGCTCTTACGGATACCCGTTACGCTTATTTCGCGTTCGGTTCGGTCTATGTAACAAGTTTACATAAATTAGCCGAAACGGGTCAAACCTTATCGGTTTAATCTCAAAATCCAGAATGTGCATGAAGGACCCGTATTAAACAAGTCTCTGAACTTGTCGGGTCTAAATCACATTCTATCCGGTCTTCGCTTAATCGTGCGTACGAACCGTATCTTTGAAACTAGCCGGTCTAAGCTTAAGCTTAATAAAAGACCCGTTAGTATTCTAATAGGTTATATTAAAACTTCGTTCCAGATTAGGAGAACCAGTAAAAGCTACGTGCATTTTGCTTATTGTGATTTATACTTTGCATCAGGTAAATACTTTTAACTTATTTTCCCTATACGGGCTTGGGTTACGGTATATAGCATACCGCTTGATCGGGCATCAAATCTCCACATTAAGTGGGTAGTTGAATAATTTGATCAGCTCGTTTAAACAGTCTTGTTTACTTTACAGCCTTTGGGGGGTTAATGACCATGTCCCGGATATCCTTGGCATCATCTTACGAGATTGGCCACGACCTGAGCACGGGGTGTAGGCGTACACCTGTCAGTGTATAACTCATTATTGTGGTGTGTATATTGATCTTTAACCCGGACTAGATCCGGGCTACTGAACGCATAAGTAACATGTAATTCGTTCACAAGTGTAACACCCCGAAAACGGGTTTGGTAATTAAACCCCGTTAATACTAGGAACGGGTAAAACACCGTTAGTGGTAAAATTAACCCGGTGAAAATTAGGATTTTAATAAATAATTTTATGTTAATAAAATTAGAAAGAGAATAAACGCTTTGAGAAAATGAAGCGTATATAAAGCCCGACGGGTTAACGGGACTTAGAAATACTACGGGTTATGACTTCCCCAAACCCATTAAGTAACTAGGGATATCAACCTAGTTGGTTAAGTGTTGTTAAAACAATAAAAGAAACAAGAAATAGATAACCCTTTAAATAACTTGGGTAAATTGAGGGACTAAACCTGGGCAAATGAGATAAAGTTTTATCTAAACAAAGTAAATAAATAAACACACACATACGTGTGTGTATGTCTGCGATTTTAACCAGAGCCAGGAAGGCTCTCTTGCTCAAAACCCTAAAGTGCCAAGAATCACCAAATTGAAGGGCAGAACTAGCTCAAATCAGATGCATGAACACGAATTCATGATCACCTAGTCATGGGGATTACAAGGTATGTCGAATTTTACGATTTGGTGATACTTTGAGATTATGATGAATAATCAAAATCGAAATTCTGGAATGAATGTTGAATCTATGAGTGTTGTTGTGATTTTATCTTAGTGTAGAAACAAACCCTAGTAGAAAACTTGATGAATTGTTGTCAAAACTAGGGATTTGATAATTAACCTACCATGAGCTAAGTGGGTTTTGATTTTTGTAGTAAAGATGATGATATGTTTATGCTAGAAATCATCATAGTTGATAGTAGAAACAAGGTACTTGAACAAATTAGGTGTTTGGGTACATAAATCATAATTGCTATGAATTGGGTTTAGTTGATTTGAAGAAATTAATGTTACATTGGTGTTTGTAAACGCCATACTAACTGGTATGAATGAACTACTTGAACAAGATAGGGATTTTGTTAAGAGTTTATAATTGATTAGAAGTGAGTCTTGACACAAGAATTAAACTCGAGATTTATGATTGAGTTTAAAGAGAAAAATAGTCAAAGAATCATAAGGTGTGAAAGTCATGATTTGGGATGGCTAATCTAACAACCTTGTGAATAATGAATGATAGTTGGCGCTTAACAAGCTAGGTGAAGCTTGGGGAGAAAGCGGAACGAACGAATCAAGCATAAAGGAAAAACGTATTCGGGATGCAAGGTAAGTGAAACTTACACTATTATGTAGAATACTTGGTATTTCTATACGATATAAATGCGATAACAAAAATATAGAAAGTATGAATTTCCGATGCGATCAATACGAGTCGGAACATATAAAGATGATAAAAACTTTGGTTTATAGCAAAAAGAGCAAAACGGTAAATAAATCATGTAATGATTTAAGAAATTACGAATTCCCGTTAAGATTACCTTGTAGGGTAATCTAATAATGATAAAAAGGATAAAATGGAAATTGGTCAAGTGTTGACTAATGTAAATCGAAGTTAAAAGTATACCCACGGCGTAAGCCGAAATGGGTTGAAATTTGTAAGAAAAGAGTGTAAAAAGAAAAAAAAAAGGGTATGGTAATAAAATCCGGGGTGGAATGGATGTATGAATTGGAGATCAAAACGATGTTTTTGATTAAATAGATAATGTTGAGCATGTAGTCCAAACGGGTCGAATGGTGGTGATAACACCATTTGATAATATCGACTAATGTGGTTGTCAAGTCTTATGTTAACAGGACCGATTAGCAAATCGGATAACTGTGTCACTATTGATGGTGTGGTAATGAAAACAAGGTATAAATCGGGTCTACTTGTGATCCGGGCCAGGTACGCATAATTATGTTGTAGTTAAAAGTGCTATTTTGGTCAAATAATTTGAGAGAGAGTCCTTCGTCATAAAAGGACTAAAATCGACCAAAACGCCCTTGTAGGCTAAATGGGACAAACAACCCTTAAAGGTTGTTTGGAAACGAGTTTTATGACAAGGTAAATACTTAGAATAAGTATAGAAGCTGAAAGAGGTTTTATATTAGCCATATAGCACTATTTGAGTTTTTGCCGTAAAATGACGATTCGAGTGGTAAAACTTGGTTTATATTGATCACCACATTAAATCTACCTTAAATACAATTGTGGTGGGAGATTATAGGATAAGAAATGTGGTAATGGAATGCTAGAAGCAATCGAAAGCTATTTTAGGCTCGAAAGTGCTTAAATACCCTTAACGGGTCAAAATAAGCATACGAGCGAAAACGGGTTTAAATTGTGAAATAAACTTGTGATTAGAACCTAATATAGTAGGTAATATTAATTTGAAGAAGTGTATGAGATATAGGAATCAAATAAATATGTTTGTTTGATAAAATGCATAAACGGGTTAAAAGTCGGTAAAAAGGGAACGGGTCGAAGGCTTAGAAGTTTCAAAATTTATTATGAAGGTTGTTGGATTTTAACTCCATTAGATGGAGAATTAAATTACGGACGCGTAGGAAAAAGAATCGGGTAAAACGGATCAATAACGAAGAAGTTATGGCCGTTTCCGTGAAATCAGATCGTGCTGGGAATATGCAGCAACATTCTGCTGAAAAGAGGGCCTAGCGTCACGCGACGCCTCCAAACTCAGAAAAATATTATTTTTTGTCATATTTAACCCCTGTACTTGTTTGAACTTCATAATTAACCCCTGTACTTGTTTGAATTTCATATTTAACCCCTGTGCTTGTTTGAACATCATATTTGACTATCAAAACTAACTTTTAAGTTGGTTTTGATCATAGGTGATTGCCATGAGTGCCCGGATGAAGATCAAGCTCGATGAGGAACCGAACACGATAAAATAAAAGCTTCCGCGTGACGTTTCGTTGTACCTTTTAAACGACGAATTCATATACAATGTGTTGTCAAACTTTTAAACTGTAAAAGTTTTAGTAAACCCGTTTTTCCGATGTATATGTAATCTAAATTACATGATTGTTTTCGTAAATAATACGCTAAACCTTGATTTATAAGAATGGGTGTTACAACAAGATTATAATATTAAATAATTCTCCTAAGTTAAAAAGATTAAATATTGCCTCCGTGCATTTTAATCAAATTATAAAACATTTATCCCATGTGCATCCAAACCAATTTTTAAATCATTTTCCAAAATGAGTCAGTTGATTGTATTTACCAGTGTAAACTGACGTATTTTCCCAAAAAGACTAAATGCAGGTACTAAACGTAATTGGCTGGATTGTCTCCTTAGCATCAATAAAGAGTCTCGCAAGCTTAAGATGCCTGAAGTCTGTTGAACTATTGTTTCCATTTTATGCTCGATCCTTCTGTGGATAAACTTCCGAATATTGTGACAGTTGATATTACAATAATAAATTCGGTTGTATTATATTTTTAATTGCTTCCGCTGTGCATATAAATATTGTGTTGTTTGACTATTATGTTGCCAACCAGGACGTCACGATAATCCCCCACCGGACCCACCGGTGAACACGTGGAAATCGGGGTGTGACAATGACGTCTATGCTAGAGTACTATTTGATTCAGGCGCTGATAAGTCCTTCGTTGATAATAAGTTTTGTGAATTGTTGAAATTACCTGTCAAAACCTTAAGTGTGAATTATGAGGTGGAGTTAGCAGATGGTACACTAGAAACCGTCTCAACTGTGTTAGATGGGTGTGTTATATCCATTAAGAACCATTCTTTTCCTCTGTCTCTACTTCCATTTAAGTTAGCTGGTTTTGACATAGTTCTGGGTATGGACTGGTTATCTCATAACCAGGCCCAAATTGTCTGTAACAAGAAACAAGTGGTGATAAAGACTCCGTCTGGTGAATCACTTACCATTCGGGGAGATACCCAGTATGGACTGCCTGAGCAGGTGACTATGCTTAAGGCTTCCAAATGTTTAAAGAAGGGTTGTGTCATCTACATGGCACAAGTGATTATTGATGAACCTAGACCGAAGATAGAAGACATCCCAGTCATCTCTGAATTCCCAGAAGTTTTTCCGGAAGAACTACCTGGTTTGCCACCAGATAGGCAAGTGGAATTCAGGATTGATATCATCCCCGGAGCAGCACCAGTTACTAGAGCACCTTATAGGTTGGCACCCACAGAGATGAAAGAATTGAGGACACAGCTAGATGAATTACTAGCCAAGGGTTTCATTAAACCTAGCTCTTCTCCTTGGGGAGCGCCAGTCCTGTTTGTAAAGAAAAAGGATGGGTCGATGCGTCTGTGCATTGACTATCGTGAGCTTAATAAGGTCACGATAAAGAATAGATATCCTTTGCCCAGGATCGACGATTTGTTCGAACAATTACAAGGGGCCAGTTATTTCTCGAAGATTGATTTGAGGTCAGGCTACCATCAACTGAAGGTTAGAGAAGAAGATGTGCACAAAACGGCATTTAGGACTCGTTATGATAATTACGAGTTCCTAGTGATGCCTTTTGGGCTCACTAATGCCCCAGCCGCGTTCATGGATCTCATGAATCGCGTTTACAAGCCTTACTTAGATAAATTCGTCATCGTCTTCATCGATGACATCCTTATTTATTCAAAGAACCAAGTTGACCACGAGAAACACCTTCGCTGTATTCTCAAACTCCTGCATCATGAGAAACTCTATGCCAAATTCTCAAAGTGCGAGTTCTGGCTTCGAGAAGTCCAATTTCTTGGACATGTGGTCAGTGAGCGTGGTATCCAAGTGGATCCCGCTAAAGTAGAAGCTGTTATGAATTGGCAAGAGCCAAAGACGCCTACGGAGATTCGTAGCTTCCTAGGCTTAGCAGGATACTACAGGCGCTTCATTGAAATTTTTTCAAGGATTGCTGCGCCCCTAACTTCTCTAACTAAGAAGAAGGTTAAGTTTGATTGGGGGCCTAAGCAGCAAGAAGCTTTCGATATTCTCAAGCAGAAGTTGAGCAATGCTCCTGTGTTGACATTGCCTGATGGAATCGAAGAATTTGTAGTTTATTGCGATGCATCACACACTGGCATGGGGTGTGTGCTTATGCAGAAAGGCAAAGTTATTGCCTATGCTTCAAGACAGTTAAATGTGCATGAAAAGAATTACACCACCCATGACTTGGAGTTGGGTGCCGTTGTATTCGCACTAAAACTGTGGAGGCATTATCTTTATGGAATTAAGTGTGTGATCTATTCTGATCACAAGAGCCTCCAGCACCTGTTTAACCAGAAAGAGTTAAACATGAGGCAATGCCGTTGGATGGAGACCTTGAACGATTATGATTGTGAAATCAAGTACCATCCCGGCAAGGCGAATGTAGTCGCTGATGCCTTGAGTCGAAAGGAAATGATGAAACCCATCCGAATCAATGCCAAGCGCATGGAGATAAAGAATAATTTGATTGAAAGGTTGTTAGCTGCATAGAAGGAAGCTGTGTTGGAAGCTAACTATCCTAAAGAAAAGTTAGGAGTAACTGAGGAGCAGTTAACTCTTAGCAAGGATGGAATTCTAAGGTTAAATGGACGAATATGGGTTCCAATTTATGGAGGACTTCGAGATGTCATCCTCCAGGAAGCCCATAGTTCCAAATACTCCGTTCATCCTGGAGCTGATAAGATGCACCAGGATCTAAAGGCAAATTATTGGTGGATAGGCTTGAAGAAGTCTGTAGCCACTCATGTAGCTAAATGCTTGACATGTGCGTAAGTCAAAGCCGAGCATCAAAAACCGTCAGGTTTGCTACAACAGCCTGAACTTCCTACGTGGAAGTGGGAAATGGTAACTATGGATTTTATTACCAAGTTACCCAAGACAAGGAAAGGAAATGACACAATATGGGTTATAGTTGATAGACTGACTAAGTCAGCACATTTCTTACCCATCAAGGAGACTTATAGCTCCGACATGTTAGCCCAGTTATACGTTGATAAGATTGTAGCCTTACATGGCATACTTGTGTCTATTATCTCTGATAGAGATACTAGATACACGTCACATTTTTGGAAGAGTTTCCAACAATCTTTGGGAACACGTTTGAATTTTAGTACGGCTTACCATCCTCAGACTGACGGTCAGAGTGAGCGTACTATTCAAACGTTGGAAGACATGCTACGTGCATGTGCGATCGATTTGGGTGGTAGTTGGGATAAGAACCTACCATTAATCGAATTCTCCTACAACAATAGCTACCATACCAGCATTAAGGCTGCGCCCTTCGAGGAATTATATGGTAGAAAGTGTAGATCGCCCGTGTGTTGGGCGGAAGTTGGAGATGTCCAATTATCAAGACCAGAGATAGTCTTCGAAACAACGGACAAGATTGTCCAGATTCGAGACCGTCTCAAGGCTGCCCGAGATAGGCAGAAGAGTTACGCAGATCCAAAGCGTAAAGCTTTTCACTTTGAAGTAGGTGATAAAGTGTTGCTTAAAGTATCACCCTGGAAGGGAGTGATGCGTTTTGGTAAGAAAGGCAAGCTAAGCCCGAGATACATAGGTCCTTTCGAGGTTATCGAACGTGTCGGGTCAGTTGCCTATAAGTTAAACTTACCTGAAGAGCTCAGTGGAATTCACAATGTGTTCCACATCTGCAATCTGAAAAAGTGTTTCGCTGACGAATCACTGGTTATACCACACACAGATGTGCATATAGACGAGAGCTTGAAATTTGTGGAAAAACCCTTGTCGATTGAGGATCGACAGGTTAAGAAGCTTCGTAGGAAGCATGTACCTATTGTAAAGGTCAAATGGGATGCCCGTAGAGGACCCGAATACACGTGGGAGGTTGAATCCACGATGAAAGAAAAGTACCCTTACTTATTTCAGTAAATCCCGGGCCGAGATTTATTTTAAGGGGGTGAGGATGTAACACCTCGAAAATTCACGTCCTATAATGAGTTGACACGTGTCACATGTTTGATCGTATGAAAGAATGTTCTAAAAGGATTAAAGTTGACAAACATGGAAGGTATGTGAATATACGAGTTCTAAATGTCAACGGTGAATAAATATACTTCATAATAACCCTACACGATGTTTATAACATCAAACGAATAAATCATGGATCATACGAAGCTAAAAGTGAGAGATTACAAACTACAGGGGTTAAATGTGTCAACATGTTTAAGTTATACCTCTGAGTGACCTTTTGACAAACCCGAAGCTTTGTAACTGTTAATTATCCTCACTAGAATGCACGATATAAATTTCATAAAGTTTCGTAATCGTATGAGAAAGTTATGATCAAATTCGTGTGCGAGGGGTTAAAGCGTTAACGTTGAAAGTTACGACTTTTCGGGTTAACCGGAAGTGTCCAGGGACTTGGCAAAGTGGGTATAAGTCCTAAAGCCCTTGTGGGTAAATAATAAGGGGTCAAATTGCAAAATATAAGATAGTTGCCCTTTCGAAAGGCCAAGAGACATTTATGTGGCAAATAGAAAAATAAAATTCTGATTTTAAGGCCCATGCGGCCCGCGTAAAGTTCGTGTTAGGATCGAAGGCTCTCATGATTGTGTTTGTTTGTATGTTTTGAACAATTTGTGAATATGAAAACATGTAAAGTGCAGCGGAAATGAAAACAAACTTTGTAAACACAATCAAAGGAGAAAATAGTTTGATAAACAATTGCTTCTCATAGAGTCAAAGGATTTACAAATCAAAGCAAAAGATTACAGATATGCTTACAAACTAAACTCCCCCTCAGCCTGATGCCCCAAGGTTGGTTGCACACAAGATGAAAGGATTAGACATGAGGAGAAGAACCCGCTCAGTCAAATCAAATGTAACAGTACAGGGTACTGTTACATTTATAGGCAAACCAAACCACTGAGGTATCTCAGCTGACGTCACCATGAAAGCGACGTCTAACAGTCTAACAACCTGTATCTACTGTCCTTACACAAACACTGCTAACCTAACCACTGACTATACATAAAACAAATATTACACCAAACAGCTGCTCTCCCTTTATGTCAGTGTTTTACTCAAGGTTGATCAGTCCTTGACTGGGCAGTGTTTTATCATCAGTAGATAGGACCAGCAGTGTTGGATACTTCAGGGTTTTGATCAGTAGTTGAAAGGGCAGCAGCAGTTGAATATGAACAGCGGATAAAGACCATCAGTTGTTATAAATCACTTTCAAGGGGAAAGCTTAATGTAAACTGCTGCTTATTATGAATCCACTGTTGTGACCTGGTTTTGGCTTTACATTATCTGTTCCACTGGTAGGGTTCAATCCCAACAATCTCCCCCTGGAACAGATAATGCCAAAACCTATCATTATTCTGGATCTTTATTCCTCATCAGAAGTTTCCTTACATGTCTTTTAAATTCTTCTTCAAATTCCTTGGAACTTGTGTCATCTTCATCCCTGCACAGTGTAAGCTCAAGGAGATCTAGTTGATCTTCATCACCCAGGCCTAGTGCTTGATTCCTTCATATATGCCTCACTTCTCCATTGGTTCTGACCAAGGTCAATACATGGGTCTTTTGATCAGAGAGCCACTTTAGTATTTTTAAACCAAATGGGTTTCTTGGGAGAGATTTATTTCCTGATGAGCTGGATGCATTTGGCCTTGAGAAAAACTGTAAAGCAGTATCTTGAACTTCAGACATTCTTTTAAAAGCTTCTTCTATGACTTTGTTTGCTGCAGCTATATCTTCTGCAACTTCTTTGTCAAGCAGCTCTTGTTTCTGTTGTTGATCAAGCTCACTGTCTGTGATATCTGCTGATGATGGTTTGCTTACTACTTTGACCCTTTTGGAAAGGTCTTGTAGTTTTGCTAAGTTTTCTTTATCTGAAGCCAATTTCTTGGTAGCTTCTTCAATCAGATCATCTTCTTTGTGCCTTTCTTCTCCAACAGTCAGCATTTCCTTCCTTTCTTTTCTCAACCTTGTAACAAAGGCTTCTACTGTGCTGATCTGTGTTTCAAACGTCTTGACCTGTTCCTTTAGCTTTTTGTAGTCAGACTTTTTAGGAGTGTCCCTCCTTTTCTTAAGTCTTTCATAAGCTTCGTCTGTTTGCTGCTTGGTCCATTTTGCTATGGCACTTGCAGAATCCACTCTTGCATCTACCAACTCCTGCTTCTTTCTCTTGTATTCAGAAATAAGATCAGCTATGAGCTTCCGGTATTTATTCCAATTTGGAGCTGTCTTCTTCTTTCTTGGATCATTTTTAACCTTTTCAATTCTTTTTGCCTCATGCTTTAATGCAACTATTGGCCAATCTTTGAATTATGTTTCTTCAGCAGGATAGAACTTCTCTTTCATTATGTATGCAAGATATTCCTTCCTCAATTCGTTTCGTTGATCTACTTCAGGAGATAGGCTTGACATTTCCTTGTTCAGATCACTTGCATATTCTTTTATTTGTTTAACCTTGTTGAGCAGGAATTCTCTTCTTTTCAAAATAGCTTCATCGCCTTGATTCTTGCATTCAATTTTGGCTCTTATCCTTGCTTGTCTTTCTTTCATTTCAAGATATTCATCCATGTCTTCTGGAATTATGAAACCTATGAGAGAAGGAAATTTCCTTTTTGAAGGATCATCTTCAGTGTAAAATTGTTTCATCTCATTTTTCACAGCTTCTAATTCCAGTGGATTCTTAGCAGCAACAGGATCATACTTTTCATCAGTATCCTGAGTTGTTTCTCTTTTTCGTTTGTAAAGCTTAGGAGGTTGTGATGTAAGACTGGTGGAAACAGTGGAAGATGGCTAACTAACAGCTGTTGAAACAACTGGTGTCTCAACATCTGTTGTCATTACAACTGCTGATATGTCAGCAGTTGTCTTCTGCTTTTGAGCAGGGGATGGAAGTGGTGAGGTAGTTTTTGATGGTGGTGATGGTGGTGGTGAATCATCATCTGATATGAGATTCCTTCTCCTTTTTAATGAAGAAGGGGCAGATGATGTTTTGAGTGAATCAGTGGTTTGAATGATGGGGAGTGTCTGACAAACAGCTATTGAAACAACTGGTGTCTCAACATCTGTTGTCATTACAACCGCTGATATGTTAGCAGTTGTCTTCTGTTTTATGACAGGAGGCAGTGGTGATGGTGTGATTGTAGATGATGGTGGTAGAGTAGTAGTTGTGGTGGTGTGTGGTAGAGTGGTGTGTGTTGAAGGTGTGTGTTTTGATGACATGGCATCTGTTTGGCTACTGACAGCAGTTTTTGTAACTACTGCTGTATCAGCTGTTTGGCTAACAGGTTTTGAGACCTGCTTTTCTTTTTCTTTTTCTTTTTCAGGTTCAATATAGAGCCCATCTTCTATTCCTTTCTTTCTCAACTTGATTTTCTCCCCCTTTTTGGCATTATCTGCAAGGGGTGTATCCAGGAAGAGAATGGAAGAGGGAACTTTTCCACCATGGGCAGTCTTTTGTATGCTAGCCTTTATAGCTTTGATATCTGCTTGAGTGTCTTTAAACCTTGATTCCACCATGTTGGTCAGCATTTTTACTTGAATAGCATGCTTTTGATCAGCCATCTGTTGCTGTTTTTCAAGCATGGGTTTAAAAATATTCCAAAGCTCATTTTCAGCAAATGCATGTTGTGCGGGTGCTTGAGCAGGAACCGTAGTGGCTTGTGCTTTCTGAGCTTTTAAAATCTCTTGCACCATCCCCTTTATTTCAGAAACTGATTCTTCTAGTTTTTCAACTCTGCCCGTCAATTCCTGATATTTTGAATCATCACCTACTTTAGTAGGATCATCTGAATCCCCACCAGCAGTGGTTATATCAATGTGTGACTTAGGAACAGAGTCCCAAAAATCACCCATTGATGCCCCTTGTTCTTGGTACTGGGGACTTCTTTCTTCAGCACTTGATAAACCTTTGATGGTACCAGTGGTTAGATCCAACTCACTGGTGGTTATCGAAGTTGCCATGGAAGAAATTGCCTTCAAGGGAGTCTTACTTATGAAACAACTGTCCAACTGAGGATCTGTTGATCCACCAGTTGTAGTTGCTGCTCCACTTGAACTACCACCGAGAGTTACTTGTAACTCAGGGGGTGTAACCTCCTCAATTGTTGCTGGGATAGCAGGAGTAGTAGCATCAGACCCAGTCACCTGTGGGGGTATACTCTCAGTGACAGGTGATAGAGAGGAACTGGTTTGTGTCTGAGCTATAGCAGCTGCATGCAACAAGGGTAGCATGGATTGTGGCATTATGATTGGTGAGGGTATGGGGGTTGAAAGAGACATGTCCTTGGGATCAGGACTGAGGAAGATGGATCCGAGTGGATTCAGAGCTTCATATTGTGGTGTCCCTGTGCTTACAACCTGATCCTTTTGTGAGGATGCAGGAGGAGTTTTAGGCATGGGTTGAGATCTTTCTTCCAACTGCTGTGAGGAAGTAGCAGCAGTGGTTTGTGGTGACTTTTGTGTTGTCACAGGCATTTCCTCTGGGATCTCATCTTCCAGAGTTGCCTTTGTTTTGGGTTTGGTGGGTTTTCTGGATGTTTCTCTTTTGGTCTTTTTGGTTATGTCAGGTGTGGGTTTCAAAGCAGTGGTTGTGCTGCTATGATCACCTGGAGCAGTGGGCTCAGCAGCTGATACCTGAGGAGCAGTTGTAACCGCTAAAATCTGCTCAGGTACCCCTGCTTTTGTTTTTATTGGTGTCTGCATTCTAGTGAATGTTTCTGGTGTCAAGCTTTTTATTTGAAAATAGACACCTTGTTTAAGCAAATTTTCATTTTTCTTATCAAATTTTGTAAAAAATAATAACTCAAAAATCTTGGAAACAACAAAAATGCTTTACTTTCAACGTTTTTCACCATGTCATTGAAAATCTCCTGTGAGTAGTTGTAGTCCTTATTATTCAAAATAGCGTAACCCAGGCATTGAATTTTCAATAGTATTTCGTTAAAAGATGTTGTTTTATTCGAAGCACACATCAGAAGTGTGTGAAATAAAAATCTGGGTGCAGATGGAAAATAACCCTTTTGTAGGGTATCTACCTTTGACTGTTCTGCATAGCCCCTTTTCAGAAAATCAGCTTTTAACTCGTTTTTGTCAAAGGAAGCTTTACCTTTCTGATCATCGAGTTTGAAGATTTCTGATAGTGATTGTGGAGTGATTTGAATCGTCGTACCCTGTATCGAGGAGTTAATGGCTACTACTTTATCATCTTGTTTTTCAAGCGTAGCATTTTTCCAGAACTCTCTCTGGGTTTGCAGATATATGGGGGCGTCTATTGTCAACAAAGTTTTGTACTTTGATGTAGATATGGTGTCGAGAATGGAATCGAAGGTATGGTTGTTTGTGGGTTTTGTGAGTAAACCCAAATAGTTGTGAGATTGTTTGTATGGTATCTCGATGGATTCTTCGGCCGTTTGAGCGACCTCTTTGGAAGGTGATGGTGATTTAGATTTTGATTTTGACTTTGATTTCGTCATTTTTGCAGAGAAAAAATGAAGAATGATTTTGAAGTTTTTGAGAAGAAGGGTTGGAAACTGCTTTGAGAAGAGAATTTTGGAATTCAATTCGACAGTGTAAAACCCTGTTTGGGGTTTAGGGCAGGGTTTTATTTAGGGAAAAAATGATCGCTGATGTGGCAGCGGTTATTACGATCTGAGGGCTAAAAACTGACCACGTCTCAAACACTGGTGAAACGGATGAAGTATGGAGAACAGTTGTTTTAAGAGCCACTGACGTATCAAGCATCAGTGGTTACAACGGTAAAAATTGTGGGCAGTGGATGATTTTTACTATCAGTGGATAGCATATCAGTGAATAAGACACTGATTTTGAACATCAGTGCTTTTCAAGAAAATGAGAGATCAGTGGTTAACTTTCAGCAGTGGAAAGTGTTTAGAGATCAGACGTTGGAACAAAACAGTGGTTAGGGTAAATGGTACAGATCTGAAGGACAAGTGTTTCAGCAACAGTTTTGAAAATTTTCAATCAAGGTTTTGCCACATGTCAATTTTGAAAAACAGTGGTTTAGTACCCCAGATGATGAAAACTTTTTGCTAAGGCAACTCATTTTCGTTTAATATTCAATTAAAACATGAGTACCCTAGTAATTCAAGCACAGTTTGCAATCAACTTTTGATAAAAATTTTGGGGCAAAACTGAGTATGACATGATCTTGGCATATGTACCATTTCCTTTTGACCTATTTATGAGAACAATAATACCACCAAAAATAAGGTATTACATCCTAACAGGAGCTGAGACTATTGCCAACAAAAACAAGCAAAAGTTCCAAAAATATTATTCAAAAAAATATGAATAATATATCCTGTTTATTCGAGAAAATCCTTTGAACGCAACAAAAAATGGTTAAAGGATTTTCTGAGAATAGTATCAAAAAGGATCTGGTATGAGTTCAATAGAGTATATAATCACATCATTCACAAGTTTTTGAAAATGGTCAGTGGTTTGACAACAGTGGTAGGAAACTTTTGGATACATTTTGACCACTGTTTGGTACCATTTTCTTTGTCAGTTGATTGCAAACATGAGGACACATGGATAAATTTTTTGAACATTTGTCTAGTCCTCTTTGGAGTTCATTCACTGGGATCAAAACCTTTTCCTGAACAGATGAATGCACATAGTTGCTTAATGACCATTATTACCCTAAACTTTGACTCATAAGTGTTTTATGTTTATACTCTTTTCTTTTGTCTTCAAAAGTTTTGAGATAGACACACTTCTGAGTTTTTGTGAATTTACTTAGTGTATTTTAACATAGTTGTTTTTGTCCTTTTGAGGAACTCAACCTGTTTTCAACACATAAGATATGAATGACTAAAGTGATAATTCCCCTCCTTTTAAGTTAACAAAAACACTAATGTTTTATGAACATAGGTTTTTGTTAATCTGAGGTTCATACTTTAGCATTTTAATAAAAACATCACAAATATCAAAGCAACAGTTGAAATCAATTTTAAGAATATGAAATGATCTCACAGTTTAACAGATATGTTTTCAGATCTAGAAACCATGAGTGTTTTGTGCATGAAATCACTTGTTGTGTTAATTTTGTGTGTCATATGACATCTTGGTTGATTTACAGAGTTTTTGAATAACCATTTTGAACATGATTTACTCGATACTCTGTTTTTCAACTAACTACAACCAACCTTAGTATCAACGAATTTTGAGCCGAACTGTTATGTCAATTTGACTGTTAAATCGAAGTTGACTGTCCATGCTCTGATACCAATTGTTAGGATCGGAGGCTCTCATGATTGTGTTTGTTTGTATGTTTTGAACAATTTGTGAATATGAAAACATGTAAAGTGCAGCGGAAATGAAAACAAACTTTGTAAACACAATCAAAGGAGAAAATAGTTTGATAAACAATTGCTTCTCATAGAGTCAAAGGATTTACAAATCAAAGCAAAAGATTACAGATATGCTTACAAACTAAACTCCCCCTCAGCCTGATGCCCCAAGGTTGGTTGCACACAAGATGAAAGGATTAGACATGAGGAGAAGAACCCGCTCAGTCAAATCAAATGTAACAGTACAGGGTACTGTTACATTTATAGGCAAACCAAACCACTGAGGTATCTCAGCTGACGTCACCATGAAAGCGACGTCTAACAGTCTAACAACCTGTATCTACTGTCCTTACACAAACACTGCTAACCTAACCACTGACTATACATAAAACAAATATTACACCAAACAGCTGCTCTCCCTTTATGTCAGTGCTTTACTTAAGGTTGATCAGTCCTTGACTGGGCAGTGTTTTATCATCAGTAGATAGGACCAGCAGTGTCGGATACTTCAGGGTTTTGATCAGCAGTTGAAAGGGCAGCAGCAGTTGAATATGAACAGCGGATAAAGACCATCAGTTGTTATAAATCACTTTCAAGGGGAAAGCTTAATGTAAACTGCTGCTTATTATGAATCCACTGTTGTGACCTGGTTTTGGCTTTACATTATCTGTTCCTCTGGTAGGGTTCAATCCCAACAGTTCGCTTAAAACCCATGCGGGCCGCGTCAGACTTACAGTGACAGAAACTTTAGACAGCCTCCTACATTCGTGATAAACCGACCCTTCATCAGATGTTTTGCATTATGGACGACCCCTAGGCACCCCCTAAGCACTAGGGACACTTGTTAGTGACTTGTGGGCAGTGATAGACCTAGATGTCAACTTCTTATGGTGAAAATTTCACTATAAAAGGGTCTTGAGTTGCAAGCAATTCATCACACCATTTCCTTCAGCTTTCTGATCATTCCTGGAGCTCAAACCTTCTCTCATGTGATCACTAATCAAGCTTAGGACTTCAGTAAGTTTGCTAACCCTTCTTAATTAAGTTTTAGCTTAGAAGTCAAACCGTCGTAATTAACGGTTGACTTTAAGATTAATCACTAATGGTCCAGTGATTAGTCGAATCAAAAGTACCTTTAAGTAAGTAATTATGTGGGTAATAAAACCTTAAAAGGGTTACCCCTGATTCCCACTCTAACTAGGTCAAATGTCGGGTCAAACTTGTAATTAAAAAGTCAACAGAAAGTTTAAATTACAATTTATGCATGATTAGCAATGTAGAACACATATAACCTGTTTGATCATTAATATAACTTGGTAATTAGTGTAAGGACATGTCTAAACATGTTCAACCCGACAATTTCCTGTTTAGACCCGGTTCGGAACCGAAAGTCGCATAGTTTGACTTATACTTTGACTTTCAGTTCTGACCCGTTATGGCATGTTTTAGAAATGACTTAGAGCTTTATTTGGACCAAGTTACATGCTAGTATAACCCTCTGTGATTATACACCTCGGATCATTAGTTATCCAATTAATATGCATGATTCCGTTAATTGCTCATATGTTGACCATTATGCCATTTTTACCTTAAAACGTGATTTTTGGAAATGTAAAAGAGTAGAAACTTTAATTACTGATATATAAACTTGTATGCAAAGTTTGACATCAGTTTGAGGTGTAGATTAAGAGTTATGCTCGTTAGCGTAAATTAGAAGCTTTATGTTAATTAAACGGCGTAATTAGCGTATAGCCTATTTAAACATACTTTTTGATATCAAAATATTTACCCACTGATGTAATATATTATTTTGGGATTTTTAAAGATTTTTAATGAATTTTAGGCTGAGCATAACTCATAGTCGTAGGCTTAACCCGGCAATCGTCAGTTTTGCCCTTACGGGCTATAAAATGAGTTTTACATATCTAAACGACTCCAAACCTTTTGCTACTGATCACATATGATAAATAAATTATTTTAAGCCTTCTGGAAATACAAAAATATCAGATTTATGTATCAAACCCGAAAATGGCTTTTAATCGCCTTATTAAGCGTTTTAGCGCATAGTATGTACTAAGAGTATTTTTAAACATACAAGGGTGATACCTACTGATATTTGAGGAAAATTATAATATTTTAACAGTAAGCAAAAGTGGTTAAACTCAGACTTCAGTTTTGAGCTTTTCGGCTTATGTGAAATTACCAAAATACCCCTACGGGACATAGTTTGGTTATAATTGATAAATTTCACATATATACCTTACCCTACTGTTATAACTCATTAATTTGAGTATGTTTTCTGATTACATCAGACCTATAACTCAGTTAAACACTTAGACTCTTTTATAACCTTGTAAATGACCAAACTACCCCTACGGGGCATAGTTTGTGTTTAAACTCGTTTCGGGCATAATAAATGATATCTTACTGATGTCACAACATATATGAAGCATATTAACTTAGGAAACCTGTAAATAGCTCTCATGAATACCCGTTACGCTTATTACGCGTTCGGTTCGGTTTATGTAACTAGTTTACATAAATTAGCCTAAACGGGTCAAACCTTAACGGTTTTATCTCAAAATCCAGAATGTGTATGAAATACTCATATTAAACAAGTCTCTGAACTTGTCGGGTCTAAATCACATTCTATCCGGTCTTCGCTTAATCGTGCGTACGAACCGTGTCTTTGAAACTAACCGGTCTAAGCTTAAGCTTAACTAAAGACCCGTTAGGATTCTAATAGGTTATTATAAACCTTCGTTCCAGATTAGGAGTACCAGTAAAATCTACTTGCAATTTGCTTATTGTGAATTATACTTTGCTCAGGTAAATACTTTTAACTTATTTCCCTATACGGGCTTGGGTTACGGTATATAGTATACCGCTTGATCGGGCATCAAATCCTCCACCGTTGGGTGGGTAATTGAATAATTTGATCGGCTCGTTTAAACAGTCTTGTTACTTAAAGCCTTTGGGGGGTTAATGACCATGTCCCGGATATCCTTGGCATCATTTTACGAAATGGCCACGACTTAAGCGCGGGGTGTAGGCGTACACCCGTCAGTGCATAAAAGAATATTGTGGTGTGTCTATTGATCTTTAACCCGGACAAGATCCGGGCTACTGAACGCACAAGGAACATGTAATTCGTTCACAAGATTATACATTTAAATAATTCTCCCAAGTTAAAATAAAATGTTTATGCCACGTGCATCCAAACCAATTTTCAATCATTTTCCAAAATGAGTCAGTTGAATGTATTTACCAGTGTAAACTGACGTATTTTCCCAAAAAGATTAAATGCAGGTACTAAGCGAAATTGGCAGGGATTTCTCCTTAGCATCATTTGAAGTCTCGCAAGCTTAAGATGCCTGAAGTCTGTTGAACTATTGTTTCATATTTTGTTTCCGATCCATCTGTGGATAAACTTCCGAATATTGTGACATTGATATTACAATATTAAATTCGGTTGTATTATATCTTTTAAAATTGCTTCCGCTGTGCATATTAAATATTGTGTTGTTTGACTATTATGTTGCCAACCACGTCACGATAATCCCCCACCGGGCCCACCGGTGACACGTGGAAATCGGGGTGTGACAGTCGGCCACCACATTGGCTTTGCCCGGATGGTACTTGATCGCGCATTCGTAATCATTCAAGAGCTCGACCCATCGACGTTGTCGCATGTTTAACTCCTTTTGCTTGAAGATATGCTCGAGACTCCTGTGATAGGTGTAAATGGTGCACTTGGTACCGTACAGGTAACGTCTCCATATCTTAAGTGCGAAAACAACTGCTCCCAATTCCAAGTCATGTGTAGTGTAGTTCCTTTCGTGAACTTTAAGTTGGCGCGATGCGTAGGCAATGACCTTGTCATGTTGCATCAATACGCAACCAAGTCCTTGGATGGAAGCGTCGCAATAAACCACAAAATCATTTGTGCCCTCAGGCAATGAGAGGATAGGCGCGCTACAAAGTCTATCTTTCAAGTGCTGAAATGCAGATTCCTGTGCATCACCCCAACGATAGGTGACACCCTTCTGAGTTAGCGAGGTGAGAGGTTGCGCAATCTTAGAGAAATCCTTGATAAACCTTCTATAATATCCTGCCAAACCCAAGAATTGGCGGATTTCTGTTGGTGTACGGGGTGCAGGCCAGTTCTTGATCGAGTCTACCTTGGATGGATCAACATGAATCCCATCCTTGTTTGCCACATGGCCTAGAAAGTGGACTTCGTGAAGCCAGAAGTCACATTTCGAAAATTTGGCATACAACTGCTCTGTTCGAAGAAGTTCCAAAATAAGCCTCAGGTGTTGCTCGTGTTCTTCCTGACTCTTCGAATAGATCAGGATGTCGTCGATGAAAACTATGACAAACTTATCCAGGTAAGGTTTGCACACTCGGTTCATGAGATCCATGAAGACCACAGGTGCATTCGTCAATCCGAAAGGCATAACCAGAAACTCGTAATGTTTATAACGAGTCCTGAATGCTGTTTTAGGGATATCCTCGTCTCGGACTCTCAGTTGATGATAGCCCGATCTTAAGTCAATCTTAGAGTAGAAGCTCGACCCTTGCAGCTGGTCGAATAGGTCATCAATACGTGGGAGAGGATAACGATTCTTCACGGTCACCTTGTTGAGTTCGCGGTAGTCAATACACATTCTGAAGGTACCGTCTTTCTTCTTCACGAATAACACTGGAGCTCCCCAAGGCGAAGAGCTAGGACGTATGAAACCCTTTTTCAAGAGTTCTTGTAGTTGCGTGGACAGTTCTGATGGGGCTAAGCGATAAGGTGCACAAGCTATTGGTGCTGCCCCAGGAGCTCGCTCGATTTGAAACTCGACTTATCGATGAGGCGGAAGACCAATTAATTCCTCAGGAAATACCTCAGGAAAATCGTGTACAATAGGGATGTCTTCAATTCTCTTCTCTTCCATTGATGCGTCAGTAACGAGAGCTAGAATGGCAGTGTGGCCCTTTCGTAAACACTTCTGGGCCTTAAGGAAAGAGATAATGCCTACAACTGCACCACTCTTGTCGCCATGAATCACGAGGGGTTCTTCACCAGAACTAGGGATGCGGACAATCTTCTCGTTGCAAAGAATTTCCGCTTGCTGATGAGATAACCAATCCATCCCAATAACAACGTCGAAACTACCCAGAATGATAGGAATAAAATCGATAGAGAAGGTCTGACCAGCTAAGACAAGGTTACAACCCTTAACTATGTGTGTGGCCTCGAGACTTTTACCATTTGCTAGCTCTACCGTGTGTTTGGTGTTCAAAAGTGTTGGAGTGCGCTTAAGCATTTGAATAACTTTTAAGGACACATAACTAGTATCGGCACCCGAATCGAATAACATAGTAACAAAGAAATCATCCAGAAGAAACTTACCCATCACAACGTTGGGATCGTTCCTCGCGTCACCCTGACCCAACACGAAAACACGTCCCCTGGCACCATTGACATCATTGTTTCCCCCATTATTGTTTCCGTTCCCCTGATTGTTGTTGTTGTTCTGTTTCTGGTTCAACTGGGGGCAGTTTCTCTTGAAGTGACCTTCAGCACCACACTGATAGCATCCCCTGTTACCCTGCTATTGCTGCTGCTGATTCTGTGGAGCTTGTGGCTGCTGTTGACGATTCTGATTCGCAGGACGTGAGCTCCTGCAATCCTTGGCTTCATGACCCAGCTTGTTACATCTCTGACAACGACCCTTGTTGCACGGCCCGTTGTGGTGCAAATTACATCGATTGCACTTAGGGTGATTTCCCTTGTATCCACCCTGACCTTGATTCCCAGAAGACTGCTGACTGGGGCTCCTGTACTCATCTGTCTTTCGCTGCTGGGACTGAGACTGAACTGAAGTAGAACCCTTGCCCGAATTTCCATCCCACTTGCGCTTGTTATCACTGGGAGCATCAGAAGTAGTAGTAGTGCTAATACGCTTGGGCAGCTTGTTCTGCTCAACTGCCTGATCAGTGAGGCGATGAGCCAACCGGATGATTTGCTGAATGGTGCCAAGATTAGCTGAGGTCATGTGGCTCTGAATTTCTGGCACTAAACCCTTAAGGTATAGCTCGATACGCTTGATAGGAGGATCCACCATAGTAGGACACAAGATAGCTAACTCTTTCGATCTCTTTGTGTATGCCTCAATTTCAGACCCCATCATCTTCAAATTGAAAAATTCCACCTCTAGCTTGTGGATGTCGTCACGACTACAATACTCTTCTTTGATCAAATTTTTGAAGTCGTTCCATGGGGTGGCATTAGCAACCGCCAGCCCTAGCAGTTGAACCTGTGCTTTCCACCAGGTTAACGCAACACCTTCGAGTGTTCTAGTAGCAAATTTCACCCTACAAGCTTCAGGGAATTCACACATCTCAAAAACAGACTCAATCTTCTCGAACCAGTGAAGAAGACCTACAGCTCCTTCTGTGCCGCTGAAAGTACTAGGTCGGCAATCCATGAATGTTTTGAACATACATACGGGAGGCTAAGCATGTTGACCTGTGGCGCGAGAATAAAAGACAAGGTTAAGCACAAGAGTTGGTTCACGAGGGTAGGATCTAAACGTCCTAAGATGGGTTGATATGGCAGGTTATACCTCCCGCAGGGACAGCTGCGAGTGCCTCAGCCACTCGTTCGTTGATTAGAGCCGTCAGCTGGGATAGAGTTAGGTTCCGTCGTCCACTCATGATCTTCATATCAAAGGAAACATGAGTGAGCAAGGTGTCGCGAAAGTGCGATGACAGAAGAGAGTAAGCACACATGTGTTTCAACAATAGTTGCTACATTTATCTAAGCATACCATGAACAATGTACTACGTAACTAACAGGTAGGTAATATAAACATAAACCATATCACCTAGAATGTTGAGTCTTGCACGTGGAGCGAAGCGTCGTTGTGGATCGTTGAGCACTGTACAGGTTATAGTCTGGTTTTGTCAAAAAGCTTTTCCCTTTTTTTTTTCAAAACCAAGTTCACTATAACCAATGGCTCTGATACCAATCTGTCACACCCCCAAAATCCACACGCGGAATATCACCGCTTGGAGGCGTGACATGACTAGGATCAAGCCACCAATTACATTGAACAACGTATTTAAAATAGATAAAGTCCAACCACGCAATATAATTGGTGTTCAAAAACTAGTTAACCAAGTCCAGATTAAACAGCGGAAGCATAAAACGTAAAACCAAAACATAAGTTATAAGTTTAGCAAGTTTAACATGGCACACACTGTCCATGTCCCACAACGACTCGTTCCTCTCGTGCAAGCTCCATAAATACCTAACGACCTGCAAGGCATGTAACAAGGAGTCAACAACAAAGTTGAGCGAGTTCACAGTTGGTTGTTTAGTTTTAGAGTTTGTTTTGGAAACCATAAGTTGTTTCGTAAACCACGAGTTAACCAGTATCTTTATTTTTTCCCCAAACCATATCCATAATCAGTGGGGGCTTCCCCATGTGAACCACTAGATCGTTACCATATCGACAACTGACGAAAATAAGTTGTGCCCTAAGTCAATGTCTATCATCATTGACCGAGTGCCCAGATCCATTAGTACACGCCCGTCCTACCGGCACGGTGTGAGGCTTGTCAACCCTAATAGCGCTATTAACTAATGACCCGCTCGCCATTGGCCCGGCGATTAAATCGACATAAAAATGAGGGACTTAATGATAGAGTTTTGTCTAGTAAGTTTAAGGTTGTTGTCCTACCCAAGGAGGACGAACGTACGTATTCTACCCAAGGAGAATACGCAGGATTTATATTGGCATCCTAACCTTGGAGGATGGCGGTACATATCCTACCCAAGGAGGATATGCAGGTTCTGTTTTAGTTCTTTAACCCATTCCCAAACACCGGGAATCTCATGCCTTAGTAAGAGTGTGAACTCACCTTTGGTTGCTCGGTTTGACTCTCAAAAATAGCTAACAGTCAAGGTCGGTCAATCACGTCCTAATATGATTACCAGTTAGTCATTTAGTGGTTTCAAATAGAGCACAAAGTTCCTACACGTATCTACTACATAACATGCACTCACTTTAATATTTCACGCCCATATAAACATCCCATCTATACCCATTCAAAAGCAAACATACGATATTGCACATAACACTTTCATTGACATATAACATGTTAGATCATTCTCAGATAACCTACCCGACATTTAGACACTCAAAATGTTACTTATGTCGTTTCAGCTTTAATCTTCAAAACTGGGCTATTTTCGGGAATTTTAATAAAATAGTTAACTTACTCCAAAAATTCCCTAATTTTTATAGAATGTTTTAAACGATCCAAATATTATTGTGTAAAAATATCGGGATCCAATTCATTACCAATATTTTATAAAAAATCATTAACCGGACTGCAATCAGATTCATCACTTTCTGACTGCAGTCCACGGAATAATTTATTTAAAATTCATCGTAAGTCTGATTGTTGAAATTCCAGTTTGAGCATTACAATGACATCAGTGGTCATCTACAGTATAAATTTCATGAGCTAATTCTACACAGATTTCAAGTTATGATGAAAAACATAACACATATTTTCTGCAGTAAAAACGCAGCTTTTGCAGCTGTGAAAAACGAGCCCTTTAAAAATAGCAAACAAAGTCCAAAAATTATGATTCCAGTGCCATTAGAACCGTATTTCGAAATAAAACGTTATAGACTCAAAAAAATCAATTTTTCGTTAAGTTATGACCCGGTTACAACCGACTGAAGGCGGCTGTAATAGTTTGACAGCTTCCTGTTTTCAGCTTATAGCGCTCTAACGCAAGTTCTTTTTGTTCCGTTAACATGCTTAGTGATCAACAACGACATTTAACATTACTTGCAGCAGGTTATCGTTTATTTAACTCAGATTTATCATGTCAAGTACCATCGTTCATATTAGATTTCCAGAGTACAAGTTTTCATCAAGTAACCAACATAAACAAGACAACATCATACTAGCATTATTTCATCATGATACATCCTTTAACTACTAAAAATAGGAAGTAATCAAGAGTTAACAAGAAGCTTACAACTAGCTTTAAGCTAGGGAAGATCACTAGAGAAAATGATGAGGAAGATGGTGGATGAAAGCAATGTATGAAGCTCCTTGATGATTCACAAGCTACAAGCTCCTTTAATCACCTTCTAGTGCTTGAATGAAGCATGAAAATGGAAGGATGAGGGTTGTAAGGTGGTGGTGGTGGTGGCGGTTATAGAGGGAGCCGAGAGGGAGAGATAGAGAGTGAGAAGGATGGTGTGAAGATTGTGAAGGAATGATGAAGATGTGGATGATCTTATACACCATACTTGAAATCATATCTTTCAAATACTATGTCTAAACAATCAAGCAAAGATCTCATAAAATATGAAACAAATCTAGGAGTTAAATCTTAGAAGTATGGTGGTGATTTGGTGGGTCCTTTGGACCGTAAAGGGGCATGGGGGGGGGGGTTAAGTGAAACTTTTTGATTGTAGTAAGTAAATAATAGTTCAAGTTTAAGTATAAGATTACATGTTCTAGTTAGTAGATATCTAGTGGGTGTTATGGTGTACGGGGATCATAACTAGCCAAGAAATAATTAAACAATGTTTCTTGCAATATTTTGGTGTCCCAGGTAATGTCCGGTTGTTCGGTTAGATACCGGTTCGTTAAAGTGCTAAGTTGTTCCATATAGTGTCTTTTATGTAACTATTTGTAACACTTTTAATTCCCAACACTTAGGAAAACATTCAGGACCATTTAGTCAGTTTTCTGCACAATCAATAAGCACAATTTAATATTAATTAATCGTACGGATACATGTAATCATGAGGGTTGTCACATTTTGTGGGAGGCGAGCACGCGTCGAAGGCCGGTTGCCAGGGACTCGGCGGCTCCCGGATCCCTATTTCTCTCTCTTACTGCTCTGCTTGCTTGCGGTGTCGTTCTCTTTTTTTGTCTCTGCATTTCACTTTTGAGAAGGGCAAAATAAAGTGGGAAAAAGAAGACCAAAAAAGGCTCGAACCGGTGCCTTTTATCAGGAAAGACTACATACCAACCACTTTACCAAATGCTAACACGGATATAATTAAGAAGAAAACATGTATATATAGAATAACATCGTCTGGTGAATGAGATAAGAATGAAATCATGAGTTACTATTCACAACGTTTGTTTTTTAATATATAGATAATTATATTTTGAGTTAATAGCCAAAATGGTCCCTGAGGTTTGCTTACTTTTGCCACTTTAGTCCAAAATCCAAATTTTTTACATCTGGGTCCCTGAGGATTGCATTTTGTTGCCATTTTGGTCCAAATATCAAATCAGGTCAGATTTTCAAAAAAAAAAACCCTGCTATTTTGTCTTTATGCTCAGGGGTATTTTAGTCATTTTACCTCTCTCTCTTGAATAAAAATCCTTCTTCTTCTTTGCAACAAACCACCTGTTCAAGTGTGACAACCCGCACTTTCAGGTAAACACCATTTCCTTACTTTGTCTAATCCCAGCTAAACTCAAAACACCCGTCCGCGTTATTTCCTTTCACGATTGGCGATCATGTTTGTTTTATATATATATATATATTATTGATAATAACAATTGTAAGGAAAATAACAACACTTGACATAATTTTAGAGCAATTTGAATATTCCTAATAGTTGAGGGGTGCTAATGAAAATTAGAAATTTAAACAATTATATTTAATGATTATAATTACCCAACCCATCGTCCCCTCCCACACAAAAACCCTAAAACACAAACGTAAACGGCCGAACGATCTTACACCGCCATCTTCTCCAACGCCTGTCGACGACAGAAATATCACCCAAGGCCACCGCAAACGGTAAGCATACTTCGTTCCTCTTATTAAAGTTCCGTTGTCTCGATTTCGTCTCGCTTTCGTTTCCACTCCGACGTAATGTGTTGCAAGAGTTAGTTTTGTTACTTGAAAGTGTTGTGAGTATACGTAGTTCGTGTAGTGTGTGTATGTACGAAACATGTTCATGACCGTGAGTTGGAACTAGGGATTGTAGGATGTGATATCTTGATTGTTCGTTTATATGGATGTGCATGAATCTAATCGTATTGGCTTTGTGATATGTTGTGACTGTATGAAAGTTTCGGGATCCATACATAAACTGATGTGCCTCGGATTTATGATGATAGAACGATTGTCATACATAAGTTGGTAGGGTATGGGATTTGAATTATAATGAACAAAGCTTGATACTGTGTATGAGGATTTAATACATGAAAACTGTGATAAGAATGATGATATACTTGATGATTAGTGTGCAAATTGATGATTAAATGTTATGTAGAGAGGTGTAAATTGACAAAAACAAAAAAACTACCAGTTCATAATGCTAGTGTCAATGATATGCATGGGATCGATTCGAACGTTTGTTATGTGCTACTCGCTGCTAATGATTGAATGATGAGTCATGAGAATTATGTTAAATGATTAAGATTCATAATCTTCGAAGTTATAACTGTTTTGATTGGAATTGTGTGGGTGGTTGTTAATTGGCGATTGCATGACAGAAGGTATTAGTGATTTGATTTTAATCAATTAATGTGTACTAAATTGACAAACAAGGGTCTGATCATGTGACCTCTAAAATGGGCGGCGCACAGGTTTAGTTGAAGGGGACCTACATGCTTTCTTTTAGGTGGCATGCATGTAAATTATATGCACAAATTAGTTGAAAATATAAAAATCACAACTCCATTTTAACATTGAAATATAACTTGAAGATGAGTGCTATATATATCAGTGCATACATGGTGAATGGGCCGCACATGTTAACTGCCATTTAACTATTTTTATATCCACAAAAGAATGAGAATTTAGGTTTGTAGTTCCTATTTGTAACATGAACTGGTATTGGGCGGCACCTTAAAAGGGTTGATGCAATAAATTGTCAGGTGTTATTTAGTAGATAATACTTGTGATGTGAAATAACTTGTATTCAGAATGTGTACAGTGTATTA
Source organism: Helianthus tuberosus (assembly GCA_030545235.1). NCBI lineage: Eukaryota > Viridiplantae > Streptophyta > Magnoliopsida > Asterales > Asteraceae > Helianthus > Helianthus tuberosus. The sequence continues at coordinate 31,916,323 of CM060352.1, read as the reverse complement.
TGTAAGCTTGTATGTGGTACGAACATCCGTTGTGGGGATAAACTGTGATAACCTGATTAATGTATGTAGTGGTTAACTGTTATAATGCGGACAATTATGTGCATAATCCGTGAGTGCAACCTGTGTATTATGTGACAAAATACGTGATATAGTACGAATGCGACACTGATTGTTACTGATAAACCATGTTAGGATTGTGTTGAGCAACTTGAACACGTAATTAGTCAAACCGAGCAAACCGAGGTGAGTTCACACTTTCTACAAAGCATGGGATTCCCAGGGGTTGGGAATGGGTTAAGGAACATGGATTCCTCGTCCTTTCTTGGGTAGGACAGTACTGGTTCAGGAATGTAATTCCTCGTCCTCATGGACAGTTAACTTTTACTAGACCAAAACTCTATCACGAAGTCCCTCCTTTTTATATCGACTTAATCGCCGGGCCAATGGCGAGCGGGTCATTAGTTAGATAGCGCTATTTAGGTCTGACAAGCCTCACACCGTGCCGCAGAGGACGGGCGTGAACTAATGGATCTGGGCACGTCAATGATGATAGACATTGACAGTTCAGGGCACATAAACATGACTACAGTCAGCAGTCGATATGGTAACGAGTCTAGTAGTATATACATGGGGTAGCCCCCACGGCCGAAAAGCCAGATAACTAAACATGGGGTAGCCCCCACGGCCGAAAAACCAGATAACTAAACATGGGGTAGCCCCCACGGCTGGATTGCCAGAGTAAATGGGTTAAACAAATCACGTTTTCAACTATGGGGTAACCCCCACGGCAGGATGCCAGCTAAAGGAAACTGTTTTTGGAACAACTTAAAACGAACACCCAACTGTGAACTCGCTCAACATTGTTGTTGACTCGTTACTACATGCTTTGCAGGTCAATAGGTTTAGCAGGAGCTTGCATGGGGAAGAGTCGTTGTGGAGCATGGACATTGAGTGTTCATGATAAACTTAAACATTATTAACTTATGCTTTGGTTTTTAACATTATGCTTCCGCTTGCAACTTAAACTATGTTTTGTTTGGACACCAATCGTATTGGTTGGATTTTTATAATTACTTTTAAGCTTGTTCAATATGATTGGTGGCTGGATCCTGGTCAGTCACGCCTCCAAGCGGTGATACTCCGCATGTGGATTTTGGGGGTGTGACAGATTGGTATCAGAGCCATTGGTTATAGTGAACTTGGTTTTAATAAGGGAAAAAGTTTTTGTTAAAACCAGACTATAACCTGAACAGTGCTCAACGATCCACAACGACGCTTCGCTCCACGTGCAAGACTCAATACTTTAGGTAATGTGGTTTAAGTTGATATTGCCTACCTGCTAGGGTACTTTTGCATGATGTGTTGTCTATGGTATAATTATTAGAACGATAGCATGTTGCCTGTTATCCCTACTGCGCCCCATGTGGCACACTAACGTTTAACTACTTGACAAGAGGTGGTCAAACCCTTTTCTAATTGCTCGTCATCCTACTACGACTGTTTATGCATTCTGTCTATTTGTACGCTTATCTCGACATGACGTCGCCACTTGACCCTCCGTACATCTGGCTTGTACGCCAACAACCACATGGACTAGAACCGGCTCAAATGAACTTGGGTTTTGGAGAACTACACCCACGCATCCTGTTGACGAACCTTATCATCTCCACTGATTGTCTATACCAGAAACGAAGCAGCCACAATTGCACGCGTACGTCGTTTTGCAAACTAGCAACCCTACCAACCAAATTCTGTTTTGAACAAGTGATATACCCTTGTAACCGTGATGCAACGAATTTTCCTTTTTGTGCCATGCCACCATGTACCACTATTGGAAATTGTTTCTAGACAGCAGGTCAACTGGTTGAAATTTTCGATTATCGATGGACCCTGTTTACACTCGATTCTTCGTATGAACCTCAGTAACTCTCTGTTGTTTCGATTGGCAACCAATTTAATGAGACGCCAACAACCATACCACGACTTTCACGAGACTACCTTACTACCCTGTTGGATGGTTCATTTTTTTTATTCTATTTAACTAACTCTATCGTATACCTAACTTAACGAATGGATACCATTATTGGTGAAATAGTCTTCAAGACATTTAGGGACAGAGTTATGGATCAGTCAACCTACCAGCAAAGCCCGATAGATTTTACGTTTGCATGATCCACCTTACACTACAGGGGACGTACCCTATTTTATGATAGTTTTCTTGCATATACAAAATCTCTGCACTAACTCTTGTATCGACTCATGATTTTTGATGGCTAGTATGCCCGCTTCCTACCATTGGCTTAGAGCAAACTATCACCCGTACCACAGCAACGTTACATTCTCGCTCCTCCATGACGAGCCACTGAAACGAACCACTCTCTAGCTTAGAGGATCTAGAAGGCTAGATTCCTGATCACTGGTGATCACTCCACGAAACCTTGAGAATAGTGGTGTAATGTTGATACGATCATGCTTTCTTGAATGCGTTTACACGACTTTCTTTGGAACCTCATGAATACGCAGACGTACTTTGGACTCAATTGCACGACTTAAGGAACCCCCCCCCCCCCGGACTTGGTTACTTACTTGATGATACACACACACCTAAGTTCATGGATTTAGGTAAATTGTCCCTCCTTCACATGGGGGCGAATCCAACGGCTCCTAGTGGGAGTCACAGTGAAACTTAACGCTACACGATTGTACGTTAACCATGCCGCTATGATAAGTTCTTGTTCAGATTGATTTAACCCCGTGACAACAATATGTAGTCAACGACATACTTTATCTTAACTATACCCAACTGGCATGCAGCCAGCTGTACATTCAATATTGAGTAAACCCTTGCTGTGGATTCTTAAACGCTTACCCACCGAATGAGACTACTCTTTCTTATGTTGCCCTACCAATGCATGATATACTTTTGGGATTCAGTGATCCTAACAACAATCCCCGCGGACACTTGCTTGGACCAGTTTCACTCTACGAATATTACTCGGTGAGCATTGGGCTATACTTGTGATGATACCACAAGTACTGATCTTTGAACTTGATACGACCGATATGGATTCTCAGACTCGACGTTTGAACCTAGTCTAACCAAATGAATGTGTCACTTGCTCTCATCGACGACATTCTGATCTACTCCAGGAGTCAGGAGGAACACGAGCACCATCTATGATTTATTTTGGAACTCCTTCGAACAGAGCAGCTTTATGCAAAGTTCTCGAAATGCGACTTCTGGCTTTGTGAAGTCCATTTCCTAGGCCACATGGTAAACAAGGATGGGATTCACGTTGATCCATCCAAGGTTGATTCGATCAGGAACTGGCCTGCGCCCCGTACACCAACAGAAATCCGCCAATTTTTGGGTTTGGCAGGTTACTACAGAAGGTTTATCAAAAATTGCGCAACCTCTCACCTCACTAACTCAGAAAGGTGTCACTTATCGTTGGGGTGATGCACAGGAAACGACATTTCAACACTTAAAGGATAGATTTTGTAGCGCCCCTATCCTCTCATTGCCTGAAGGCACCGACGACTTTGTGGTTTATTGCGACGCATCCATTCAGGGACTTGGATGTGTGTTGATGCAACGTGACAAGGTTATTGCTTATGCATCACGTCAACTTAAGATTCACGAGAAGAACTACACTACACACGATTTGGAGCTGGGAGCTGTTGTTTTCGCACTCAAGATATGGAGACATTACCTGTACGGTACCAGGTGCACCATTTACACCGATCACAGGAGTCTCGAGCATATCTTCAAACAGAAGGAACTGAATATGCGACAACGACGATGGGTCGAGCTACTGAATGACTACGAATGCTCGATCAGGTACCACCCAGGCAAAGCCAATGTTGTGGCTGACGCTCTCAGTCGAAAGGACTCTACGCCTAAGCGCGTACGAGCTTTACAACTCACTATACAGTCTAGTCTTCCTTCCCAGATACGAGATGCTCAGATAGAAGCATTGAAACCAGAAAACATCAGGGCTGAAGCCCTACGCGGCTCAAGGCAACGATTAGAACAAAAGGAAGACGGTGCTTACTACGTAACAGGACGCATTTGGGTCCCACTCTATGGCAACCTACGAGAGCTTGTAATGGATGAGGCACACAAGTCTCGCTACTCAGTACATCCTGGTTCGGATAAGATGTACCACGACCTCAGAACTACCTATTGGTGGCCTAGCATGAAGGCCCACATAGCAACTTACGTCAGCAAGTGTTTGACTGGTGCGAGAGTCAAAGTCGAATACCAGAAACCTTCAGGCCTACTCCAACAACCTGAGATACCACAATGGAAATGGGAGCAGATTTCCATGGATTTTGTTACTGGCCTACCTAGATCTCAGCGCAGAAATGACACTATTTGGGTTATCGTGGATCGACTCACAAAATCCGCTCACTTCTTGGCTATCAAGGAAACGGATAAGTTCTCCACTCTAGCAGACGTATATCTTAAGGAAGTTGTCTCGAGGCACGGGGTGCCCACCTCTATTGTCTCTGATCGTGATGCACGTTTTACTTCTGAACTATGGCAAGCAATGCACAACTCCTTTGGCTCACGTTTAGATATGAGCACAACTTATCACCCTCAGACGGATGGGCAGTCTGAACGCACCATCCAGACCCTGGAAGACATGCTTAGGGCATGTGTTATCGATTTTGGCAACGGCTGGGAAAAGCATCTGCCACTAGTGGAATTCTCGTATAACAACAGTTACCACACCAGCATTCGGGCCGCTCCATTTGAGGCATTGTACGGGCGTAAATGTCGGTCACCTCTTTGTTGGGCAGAGGTGGGGGATAGTCAGATCACTGGCCCAGAACTTGTGGTAGACACAACAGAAAGGATTGCTCAAATACGACAACGAATGGCGGCAGCTCGTGACCGTCAGAAAAGCTACGCCGATAAGGGCAGGAAACCACTCGAGCTCCAGGTTGGGGATCGAGTGCTACTCAAAGTATCACCCTGGAAGGGTGTGGTTTGTTTTGACAAACGAGGCAAACTTAACCCACGATACGTTGAACCGTTTGAAATCATAGAGAAACTAGGCAAAGTGGCGTACAAACTGAACTTACCAGCAGAACTCAGTGGAGTTCACAACGTTTTCCACGTGTCGAATCTGAAGAAGTGTCTGTCAGATGAGACCCTCATAGTTCCTTTGAAGGAGCTCACTATCGACGAGCAGTTGCGATTCGTCGAGGAACCAGTTGAAATCACGGACCGAGATGTTAAGGTCCTCAAGCGCACTAGAATTCCTCTTGTTCGAGTTCGTTAGAACTCACGTCGCGGCCTAGAGTTCACCTGGGAACGCGAAGATCAGATGAAACAAAAGTATCCCCAATTGTTCGCAAACAGTACAACCACTACTGAGTCAGAAGCTACCACGGAATTTCGGGACGAAATTCCAGATCAACGGGGGGATGATGTGACACCCCAGAAAAACCAGGAAAAACATGCAACGTAACTAGCTTCCTCAGTGAGTACGTACCAAATTTCGGGACGAAATTTCTTTCAAGTTGGGGATGATGTGACAACCCGCACTTTCAGGTAAACACCATTTCCTTACTTTGTCTAATCCCAGCTAAACTCAAAACACCCGTCCGCGTTATTTCCTTTCACGATTGGCGATCATGTTTGTTTTATATATATATATATATATATATATATATATATATATATTATTGATAATAACAATTGTAAGGAAAATAACAACACTTGACATAATTTTAGAGCAATTTGAATATTCCTAATAGTTGAGGGGTGCTAATGAAAATTAGAAATTTAAACAATTATATTTAATGATTATAATTACCCAACCCATCGTCCCCTCCCACACAAAAACCCTAAAACACAAACGTAAACGGCCGAACGATCTTACACCGCCATCTTCTCCAACGCCTGTCGACGACAGAACAATCACCCAAGGCCACCGCAAACGGTAAGCATACTTCGTTCCTCTTATTAAAGTTCCGTTGTCTCGATTTCGTCTCGCTTTCGTTTCCACTCCGACGTAATGTGTTGCAAGAGTTAGTTTTGTTACTTGAAAGTGTTGTGAGTATACGTAGTTCGTGTAGTGTGTGTATGTACGAAACATGTTCATGACCGTGAGTTGGAACTAGGGATTGTAGGATGTGATATCTTGATTGTTCGTTTATATGGATGTGCATGAATCTAATCGTATTGGCTTTGTGATATGTTGTGACTGTATGAAAGTTTCGGGATCCATACATAAACTGATGTGCCTCGGATTTATGATGATAGAACGATTGTCATACATAAGTTGGTAGGGTATGGGATTTGAATTATAATGAACAAAGCTTGATACTGTGTATGAGGATTTAATACATGAAAACTGTGATAAGAATGATGATATACTTGATGATTAGTGTGCAAATTGATGATTAAATGTTATGTAGAGAGGTGTAAATTGACAAAAACAAAAAAACTACCAGTTCATAATGCTAGTGTCAATGATATGCATGGGATCGATTCGAACGTTTGTTATGTGCTACTCGCTGCTAATGATTGAATGATGAGTCATGAGAATTATGTTAAATGATTAAGATTCATAATCTTCGAAGTTATAACTGTTTTGATTGGAATTGTGTGGGTGGTTGTTAATTGGCGATTGCATGACAGAAGGTATTAGTGATTTGATTTTAATCAATTAATGTGTACTAAATTGACAAACAAGGGTCTGATCATGTGACCTCTAAAATGGGCGGCGCACAGGTTTAGTTGAAGGGGACCTACATGCTTTCTTTTAGGTGGCATGCATGTAAATTATATGCACAAATTAGTTGAAAATATAAAAATCACAACTCCATTTTAACATTGAAATATAACTTGAAGATGAGTGCTATATATATCAGTGCATACATGGTGAATGGGCCGCACATGTTAACTGCCATTTAACTATTTTTATATCCACAAAAGAATGAGAATTTAGGTTTGTAGTTCCTATTTGTAACATGAACTGGTATTGGGCGGCACCTTAAAAGGGTTGATGCAATAAATTGTCAGATGTTATTTAGTAGATAATACTTGTGATGTGAAATAACTTGTATTCAGAATGTGTACAGTGTATTATGTAAGCTTGTATGTGGTACGAACATCCGTTGTGGGGATAAACTGTGATAACCTGATTAATGTATGTAGTGGTTAACTGTTATAATGCGGACAATTATGTGCATAATCCGTGAGTGCAACCTGTGTATTATGTGACAAAATACGTGATATAGTACGAATGCGACACCGATTGTTACTGATAAACCATGTTAGGATTGTGTTGAGCAACTTGAACACGTAATTAGTCAAACCGAGCAAACCGAGGTGAGTTCACACTTTCTACAAAGCATGGGATTCCTAGGGGTTGGGAATGGGTTAAGGAACATGGATTCCTCGTCCTTTCTTGGGTAGGACAGTACTGGTTCAGGAATGTAATTCCTCGTCCTCATGGACAGTTAACTTTTACTAGACCAAAACTCTATCACGAAGTCCCTCCTTTTTATATCGACTTAATCGCCGGGCCAATGGCGAGCGGGTCATTAGTTAGATAGCGCTATTTAGGTCTGACAAGCCTCACACCGTGCCGCAGAGGACGGGCGTGAACTAATGGATCTGGGCACGTCAATGATGATAGACATTGACAGTTCAGGGCACATAAACATGACTACAGTCAGCAGTCGATATGGTAACGAGTCTAGTAGTATATACATGGGGTAGCCCCCACGGCCGAAAAGCCAGATAACTAAACATGGGGTAGCCCCCACGGCTGGATTGCCAGAGTAAATGGGTTAAACAAATCACGTTTTCAACTATGGGGTAACCCCCACGGCAGGATGCCAGCTAAAGGAAACTGTTTTTGGAACAACTTAAAACGAACACCCAACTGTGAACTCGCTTAACATTATTGTTGACTCGTTACTACATGTTTTGCAGATCAATAGGTTTAGCAGGAGCTTGCATGGGGAAGAGTCGTCGTGGAGCATGGACATTGACTGTTCATGATAAACTTAAACATTATTAACTTATGCTTTGGTTTTTAACATTTTGCTTCCGCTTGCAACTTAAACTATGTTTTGTTTTGACACCAATCGTATTGGTTGGATTTTTATAATTACTTTTAAGCTTGTTCAATATGATTGGTGGCTGGATCCTGGTCAGTCACGCCTCCAAGCGGTGATACTCCGCATGTGGATTTTGGGGGTGTGACATCAAGTCTCTCTCTCTCTCTCTCTCAGTTCTCTCTCTCTCTCACTAAAACACAGCCATCCCCACCACCGCATCATCCCCACCACCACCATCCCACTGCCATCATCTCTCTCATCTCTCTTTCTCTTTAAACCCTAAATCGAAGTGTCAACCACATGTTCCACCACCCTCCACCAACCCACCAGACCCCCCCCCCCTCTCTCTCTCTCTCAAGAACACCACACCAACCCACCGGCATCCCCCTCTCTCTCCTGTACAACACCACCAAGAGCCACCAAAATCGGAGGTTTCCACCTATCCAAAACCGTCACAGACTCACAATCACAGGATGTTTCACCGCAAAACTTCACTAAAGGGTTTTTCGATTTCGTTTTCCTCTCAAATGTTACCAAATCTGTGAAAATCAATGATGATTTTGTGAATCGGATGTTGAATGAGTGACCGCAAGCTGCTCTATCTTTAGTCTGTGGTGATTGTGGTGGAGGAGGTGGTGTTGGTGAAATATGCAGAGATTGATGGGGGGTTTGTGGTTGAGTGAAGAATTGGGTTGATTATGGGTATGTACAGCCAGATCAGAACCATTATGCAGAGATTGATGGGGGTTTCTTTTGATTTGTGGTGGTTGGTTGTGGTATTTGCGGAAAAGAGAGAGGGAGAAGAGAGAGAGAGACAGAGATGGTTGAGGTGGTGGAGGTGCTGTGGCGATGGTGGTGGTGGCGGTGCGGTGGTGGTGGTGGTGGTGTTCGACAGAGATGAGAGAGAGAGAAGAGAAAGAAGAGTGTTTGGAGAGAGAGAGTGTGTGTGTGTGCAGAGTGATTTTAGGGGTGTTTGGGTATATTAATACTTAAAATGACTAAAATACCCCTTAGGAATAGAGGTGTTCAAAATAACCGGTTAATTAACCGTAACCGGTTATTAACCGAAACCGTAACCGGTTAATAACCGATTTAGGAATAACCGGTTAGTGGTTATTTTTAACCGTAGGTTAGTAACCGGTTACAAGTTTTTAGTATAATAACCGGTTATTAACCGGTTTTTTTAAACCGGTTTTTTAACCGATAGACCGGTTAACCGAAAAAATAACCGAAAAATTCAAAAAAAAGGCAAAAAAAACCGGTTTTTAACCGAAAATAACCGGTTAATTAACCGGACCGGTTAAAGTAATTAACCGGACCAGTTAATAAAATAACCGGTTAAAGTAATAACCGGTTAAAGCATTAACCGGTTAAAGTCAAAAAGTCAAATTAACCGGTATAACCGGTTAACCGGTCCGGTTATTAAAATTAACCGGTTTGTGCACCTCTACTTAGGAAAAGGACAAAATAGCAGGGATTTTTTTGAAAATCTGACCTGATTTGAGATTTGGACCAAAATGGCAACAAAATGCAAACCTCAGGGACCCAGATGTAAAAAATTTGGATTTTGGACTAAAGTGGAAAAAGTGAGCAAACCTCAGGGACCATTTTGGCTATTAACTCTTATATTTTCTTTTAGCTTTAACATTATTTTTGTTTTTTTTTTCTTTTCTAAAACCAAATTTATTTATTTTTTTAATATTTTTTTTCAAAACATATTTTCTTTATCAATTAATTTGATGTTTATTAATAACATATGTTGGTTATTTTTTTTTCTAAAAATTTAAGTACGTAACTAAATCGATTCTGACAGTTTTTCTTTCTAAACAAAAATGCTACATTTTCAAATAACATATGTTTTACAGTATCATTTGCTCTATTTTGCCGCAAAGCGCGACGCGAACAAAACTAGTGTTCATTAAAACAACAACAAAATCTCATAAATTAGTATCAATATCCACCACCACCACATGCAACTAAAACCTTCAATCAGATGAAAATAACACCTTTACTTGCTACACTTGATCCAATCAAAATAACCCAACCCATTTTCTAGACCAAACCCAAAACACAAAGTCACAAATATCGTCCTCTCCGACGTCGTTTCTTCACAGCCAACGCCATCAAACGCATCTTATCCCTCTCCGACGTCGTTTCATCGTTGTTTCACACTGTAACTACCTCCCTCCCTCCCCTTCATTCATTCATTCATTCCCCCAATTTACAAACCCTAAAAACCCCCTTTCCGATCCAAAACCCTAATTAGAACCTCAAATCCTCAATGGGAAGAACGAATTCCTAACCCCAAAGGCAATCGCGAACCGAATCAAAGCAAAAGGCCTCCAAAAGCTCCGTTGGTACTGCCAAATGTGCCAGAAACAATGCCGTGACGAAAACGGATTCAAATGTCATTGTATGAGCGAATCTCACCAACGTCAAATGGAAGTCTTCGGTCAAAACCCTCACCGAATCGTCGATGGATACTCCGAAGAGTTCGAATCCACGTTTCTAGACCACATGAAACGCAGCCATAGGTTCACTTCAGTCAAATAGCTGCAACGGTTGTTTATAATGAGTATATTAATGATAGGCATCGTGTGCATATGAATTCCACGAAATGGGCGACTTTGACTGACTTTGTTAAGTATTTGGGGAAGACTGGCAAGTGTAAGGTTGACGAGACGCCCAAAGGGTGGTTTATTACGTATATTGATCGTGATTCGGAGACGATATTTAAGGAACGGTTGAAGAATAAACGTGCGAAAGCGGATATCGTCGATGAGGAGAAGCAGGAGAGGGAGATTAAGCGGCAGATTGAACGGGCCGAACAGTTGGGGTTGGGGAATGTCGGTGATAAGAGTTTCGAGAGTGAGGAGAAGAAGAAGTTGTTGGTGCGAGCGGATGACGGTGGTGAGAAGATCAAGCTTAGTATCGGTTCGGTTAAAAACGCGGGTAAAGAAAAAGCAAGGGTAGCGCGAGATTCATTTTTGATGACTTGGATAACATTAACAGTAATAGTAACGGGAAGGAGAAAACGGGGAAAACAGGTGGCGGGTCAGGGTCGGCGTTGGATGAGTTGATAAAAGAGGAAGAGAAGGCGAAAGAGGATTAACCGGAAAGATTATTGGTTGTGTGAAGGGATTGTGGTGAAGGTTATGAGTAAAAGGGTGTGGTTCGGAAGGTGATTGATAAGTATGTAGGGGAAATTGAGATGCTTGAAAGTAAGCATAAGTTGAGGGTGGATCAAGAAGAGCTTGAAGCGGTTATTCCTCAGATTGGTGGGCTTGTGAGGGTTGTGAACGGTGCGTATCGTGGGTCAAATGCACGATTGTTGTCTGTTAACACGGATAAGTTTTGTGCCAAGGTGCAGATTGAGAAGGGTGTGTATGATGGGAGAGTTATCCAGGCGATTGAATACGAAGACATATGCAAAGTTGTTCAGTAAATGTAGCAATTGCATATTAACAATGTTTTATGTGTTCAGTAAATTTATTTATACAACCTCAAAAGATAATAAAAATTTGCAGTCTATGAACTACTGTTTTCAGCCAAAATGCTTTCCAGAAGTGATTCACAGGCGTCCTCAAGCAAATCCAACACCTGCCAGAACAAAACCAACAGTCAAAATCTTGCACTCGAGAATTCGTGCAATAGGATCTAGGGTGTAAACGAGTTGTCAAATATCATGTTGAGCTTCAAGTCTAAAAATAAGCTTGTTTAATAAACAATCCAATGCTTCATATACCGAGCTCGCGACCCTAAACGAGCCTATATGGATATAACTATATCTATCCACAGTAATTTTACTTAATATGATGGATATATATTACATAAAAAAGTAATTATATATGTATGTATACTTGTCTAGAAATGAAATAACTATATAATGAACGAGCCGAGTTTGAGCTTGCAACATTTCTCACAACCCGAGCTTTGAATATAGTGCTCGAAACAAGCGGAGCCTGAGCTTGGCTCAACTAGTTTACAACCCTATATATGAAAATGGAGGCTCATTCATCAATTGGCACATATTTTGGAATCGCTAGTGTATGGCAACTATAGAGACTAACTATTTTTGTGGGTCCTATTTATATCGTTTATGAAGGATAAAGAATGTTGGGACTTATGAGTTATGACTTGCATGGTGTTTAGGATCTTTCATCAAAAAGTGTTTATCCGCTTATTGCATTATGAGTTAAATGCCATTTTAGTCCCTGCGGTTTGGGCTATTTTGTCAGTTTAGTCCAAAGGTTTCATTTTTTGCATGTGGGTCCAAAAAGGTTTCACCATTGCCATTTTAGTCTACTGCGTTAACTTCATCCATTTTTTCTGTTAACGAGATGGGCAATTCGGTCATTTTATATGTAATTCTGTTAACTAGAAGGGTAATTCGGCCATATAAAATGATCGAATTGCCCTTCTCGTTAACAAAAATAATGGATGAAGTTAACCCAGTGGACTAAAATGGCAATGGTGAAACCTTTTTGGACCCACAGGCAAAAAATGAAACCTTTGGACTAAATTGGTAAAATGACCAAAACTACAGGGACTAAAATGACATTTAACTCTTGCATTATTGATACAGCAATAAATAACTTTAAGGGTGTTTGGGATTCCTTATACAAACTGCTTATGTGATTATTTGTAAACCGAAGTTGTTTTGAATAAGCAGTTCTAATAAGCAAAATCCCAAACGTTGTGTGCCTAGTAATTTCTTCGCAAATATATGTTTGAATTGAAAACATCAATTAGAGGTGCAATTAAAATGATTAGTCCCAAAAAACAGCAACAAAATGATCAAGGCGTTATGTAAAATGTCTAAAATACCCTTCAAAAATCAACGACCTTCAAACAATATAGAGCAAACACATAATGTTATGTAGCATAAAAATGTATCAAAAATAGGAAACTTAGCAACTAATATAGGTAAGCTAAAGATGCATATATGATCATTAACAACATATAAAACCTATCGACTCTAGTTTGGGTTCACAAGATGTTATAAATAGTATACACTATATTCCTTACATAGACGTAAAATGGTCAAATAAATAAATTTAAATTAATTACTCAAGTACTTTTTATTAGTTTTATCTTTGGGCTTCAAGTTCTCAAGATCTTAGAATTGTGGAACCCACAAAACAAAAAACGTAAACGAATGTGATTAAACGTAGATAAAACAATTCAAGAAAAAGGTTACCTTCTCAAACCCTTGTTGACCACCATAGTACGGATCGGGGACTTCGGTTTCATCATGTTTTTTGCAGTAAGAGCACATCAACTTAACCTGCATACACATATTCAAAATCCAATTATATAAATAAAAGATTTGAAAATGCATCCGATGAATATTTTTTCGATCTTTTACATACCTTATTGGCTCCATCAGCTGGTAAGGTCTCCCTAAACCTCCATCTCTCGAAAGCTGCAAGTATATCCTCTGCAATCCACACGAAAATCAAAGTTTTCGTTAATTACGTTTTTGACCTCTTTGTGACTAGAAAACGCGCCCAAAATCTCTTCGAGGGCATGTTGATACGCGTTTTCAAAGTGATTATTGCAACTTCAAGAATTTGAATAATATAATAAGAAGATTAAATCTAAAGGTAGTCAGGTAATGACACATTTATCCCCAAATATTGATTAGTTTACTTTATCTCCAAACAATCAGAACATATTTATAATACTGAAGTTGAACGAACATCTTTATGCAATTTATATTATACAAATCTCACCTCTGTTTTGCTTATCCATGGCAAGAATGATATCAAATTCTTTAAAATCCGAAGGCCTTATTGGCCTTGATATCGACGTGATTTCAATGCCCCTTCTTTTAGAGGTAGCTCTCATTCGCGAGTCTGCTGGACCCCCCTTCAAGTAATCAAGATAGACATAATTTTCACAAATCAGAATTCAGAAAGAAATGTATAGAAATTGCAGATCAACCTACAAATGGATACTCTAAATTCTTCTAAAGTACTTTTCTACCCAAATAAACATAACAAACACCATCAAAAGTAAAATAAAAAATCCAAAATCAAGAACAAATGGAGGCAGGCAACCCATGATGTAACCATCCACAAATCTCATGATAATTGACGATACACAGGCAGAATAGCGAGTAATATGTAGAAATTGACGATCAAATAACAAACTGATGCTCTTAAATTCTTCTAAAAGTGAACTTTTTGTCATAAAATAAAGATAACAAACCTCATCAAAAGTAAGTTTAATTCCAAAATCAAGAACAAATGGAGGCAACCCATGATGTAACCATCCACAAACCTCATGATAATTGATGTCACAGGCAGAATCGATGAGAATTTTCTAAAAATTGAAGATCAAATCACAAATGGGTACACTTACATTATTCTAAAAATCAAAACTTTTCTTCCCAAAATAAACATAACAAACACCATCAAAGTAAATTAAATTCCAAAACCGAGAACAAATAAAGGAAACCCATGATGCAATCATCCCCAAAGCTCATGATAATTGATAGTACAGACGCAATCAATGAGAAATTGAAGATCAAATCACAAATGGGTACACTTAAATTCTTTTAAAAATCAAAATTTTTTACCCAAATAAGCATAACAAACACCATCAAAACTAAATGTAATTCCAAAATCAAGAACAAATAAAGAAAACCCATGATGTAATGACCTACAAACCTCATGATAATTGATAGTACATTCAGAGTCAATGAGAAATTTGTAACAACTGAAGATCAAATCACAAACGGGTACTCTTAAATTCTTCTAAAAATAATAACTTTTCTACCCAAACAAAGATAACAAACCCCATCAAAAGTAAATTAAATTCCAAAATCAAGAACAAATAAAGAAAACCCATGATGCAATCACCCACAAACCTCATGATAATTGATGGTACCAGCAGAATCAATGATAAATTTATCAGAAAGATTCCTCTTTTTAACCAAATCAGTGAACACACCCTCAGCAGCTGGGCTTCTGCAAATGTTACCCAAACATACAAAGAGAACAGAGAAGGGTTTTTCTGTAATTTTCTCTCCCTGAGTTGTGGAAGCCATTGATGATGTGATTATGGCAATTGGGTTTTGTTTGATTTTTGATCTTTGATGAAAAAGATTTGAACTTTGAGAAAGTGGGTGTGGGTTTAGAGGAAGAAGGGTTACAAGAAAGGGGGATTTGGGGTGGCAAAATGGTAATAAGTTGGGGAATGTTGGGAGGCTACTGGTGGATAGTGTCCTCATGACTTGATGCTAGTTTGAGAGAAGAAAAGGGGTGAGTCACTGAGTCATGAGTGAGCTACAGAAAGTTTTTTTTTTAAGATTTTTTTTTGGATTATTATTGGTATGGTTATGTTTTCACCACAAAATAAATAAATCTTTGAAAAATAAAATGAATAATGAATATAAACTTACTAATGATATGGTTTTCTTAGATTTGATGAGTATATTATATATGTTTATAGAATAAGAAACTAGGGTGGAGATACAATAGAAAGTTTATTTGGCTAGGAAGTGATCTTGACCATCTATTTAGTTAATCAAGGGCTAAGATTAAATCAGGGAAATTAAAAGTAAGAAAAGAGGCGCGTGACTTTTTTCAGGGGCATTCTAGTCAATCCAAGCCAATAGTTTCTCTCTCCTCCAATTCCCACCCCCCCATTTTTTAAACGTTAATAACTCTTTCATACGACATTATTTTTTTATAAAAATTGCACCAAAAAAACGAGCGTTTTTTTTATCTTTAAAACGAGTATACTATTGCTATATTTTGAAAAAAAAAATTTAAGACCCAGTTGCGTAAAACGCAATAGAAAAAACCCCAGTATCGTAAAACGCAATGAAAAAAAACCTAAAAAATGACATTTTTCTAAAACGCAATGCACAAAAAACACAAAGAAATGACTTATTTGTAAAACACAATGGCCAGAAAACACAAAGACATGTCTTATTTCTAAAACGCAATAGCCTAAAAACTCAAAAGAAAATGTACTTTCTAAAACGCAATGGACTAAAAACATATAAAAATGTGTTTTACCTAAAACACAATGCACCAAAAACAAATACAAATGTCTTATTTCTAAAACGCAATGGCCAGAAAACACTTAAAATGTCTGTTTTCTAAAACGCAATGAACTGAAAACACATAAAAAATGTTTTACCTAAAACGCAATGCACCAAAAAACAAAGAAATGTCTTATTTGTAAAACGCAATGGCCAGAAAACACTTAAAAATGACTCATTCTAAAACGCAATTGCCTAAAAAACAAAAGAAAGTGTTCTCTGTAAAACGCAATGGACTGAAAACACCTAAAAAAATGTTTTACCTAAAACGCAATGCACCAAAAACACTTCAAGAATGTGTTTTTCTAAAACGCAATGGCCAGAAAACACCAAAGAAAGTGTTTGTCTGTGCTGTGAATTGTCTGTGTTGTGAACTGTCTGAACCAATGCAATTTCCAGAGGCAATTTACAGAAAATTAATTTTTCTGATGCATTTTTATTACAGCTCAACCCCAGCTAGGGGCTCTGCCCCTTGGACCCCGCCGGGGGCTGCCGCCCCTGGGACCCCGCTACCGGGGGCGCTGCCCCCGGACCCCCGCCAAGATCGTAAAACGCAATGACTAAATCAAAACCCAGATCGTAAAAATGAAATTAAAGAATTTCTTACCTGGATCGAAGTGATTTCTTCAACAATTGACGAATTTTGAATGATTGAAACACTTATCAGCGCTCGAATCGAACGGATCGAGTGATTATCTTCAAAATCACCGGAAAAAACGAGATTTTGTATGAAATTAAACTGGGTTTTCTTCAAAAAAAATGAAGAACACGTTGATCGGGTGTTTGAATCATTGATTGGTGATGAAAATCGCACTATACTGTAGTGATTATTGAGATAGAAAGTGAAGAAATGGTTGAAGATGGTGGGTTTTGAAAATGGTGGGTTTTGAAGTTACTGGGTTTTGAAAAAGGAAGAAGAAATGGTTGGATTGACTAAAATACCCTTTTTCTTTATTTTAAATGTTGCCACATGTCATCCTCTTATTGCTTCTTATCCTTCCTAGCGAAATTAATCTTCCTATTTTATCTTTTCCCTAAGAAACTAATGAAAATTGGGTGACAGAGAAACAAGAAAAAATTTGATAATTTTAGTGGGTAGAAAACTTATATTTGTATATTCTTAGGTTGTTATGAAGAAGGTAAGATATATTAATTTGATAACATGTGATATTCGTCCATGTCATAAAAAATGCATTTACATTTACTAGCTTTTTGGTACTTTTGGTAAAAGTTAATGTCTAAAAGTGTAGTGTATAACATGTGTAACTCTGAATTTAAAGTTGTAGTGTAAAATATGTGTAAAAGTGTAGTGTAGAACATGTGTAACTCTGAATTTAAAGTTGTAGCGTAGAATATGGGTAACTTTGAATTTAATTAGTTCGAATACTATTCACATCTCATTCTTTATTGGCTAAAGTAAATGTCTAAAGGTTCATAGTTCTTTTGAATTATGTAGTGTAGAATATGTGTAACTCAATTTAATTAGTTCAAATAATATTTACATCTCATTCTTTATATTTACTTTATATTTATTTAATACAGTATAGAGTATGTGTAACTCTGAATTTAATTAGTTTAAATATTATTCATATCTCATCTAATCTAATCTAATCTACTTTAAATTATAATAAAAGATTTCAATTAATGACACATGACAATGCCTCCTACAATCTAATTTTTAATATGTTTTATAGTTTTTTGTTTTGTTTTTATATTTAAAATTTCAAAGATCACATTTATTTATACAATCATTTATATTTTATAGGGACTATGTTTAACTACGAAGGAGGGAGAAAAGAGGAGTTGTGGCATGATGTGCCACCGCGTCGGAATTATGCAGGAACTAAAGGGAATAGTGAAACGGGGAAAGACGTCACCAGGTTTTTTTTATCTCAAATCTGCTTAACGGATGTACTCCATGGGAGGTCGCAGATTTCCTCGGCGGCTTTGGATAGGTAGTCGGTACGTACATCGCAAGGAAAAGAGATTAAGAAGGTAACGATTCGGTTTTATCACGTTCAAGAATGCTAGAGTGGCGATAGAGTTAGAACTCCGGCTTAATGGGGTTAAGATGGGAAATAACAAGTTAAAGGTGAACATAGCCAGGTTCACTACGGAAAACACGAGGCTTTGGGAGATGAACAAATCGAAAAACCGAAAACTAATAAGCAGCAGGAGAAACAAATCTCGGAAGTCGCTGTGTAGAAGTCGAAAAATTATACCATGTTTGATGTTAGGTTAAAATAAGCGTAAGTTATATTAATTAGTGTCGTTTGTTAGTTAGTTAAATCTATTAAGTCGTAATGGTTTTTATACTTATAAATGTGTTGTTATATGTAGCTTAACAGGAGGTGCCGAGAGCTTAACGAGGGAAACAAGGTTAAAAACGTAGTCGACAAACTAACACGAAACAAGAAACAAAATAAAATCACTTGGATATGGGCCGCGACAAGCGGAGGTTTGTTGGGCTCGAGTCCATGACACGCGGGTGAAGGCAGGATGACGTTGGATTGATTAAATCGAGAAGTCGGTTAATTGGCATAGCCCCGCGACTCGTGGGGGTGTTTGGGATTGTTGTCGCGATGCGCGGCCCTGGTCTTGACGGGAAGATTATAAAATTTGAGCAAACATTAGGTTTTTGGAACTACTTCTCATTCTATCAATTCCAACCGTCACAGAAGGGTTTTAGGGACGATTTTGATTAGCATTCATCATCTTTCAAGCTGTTCTATGGAGTCTAACCAATCCGGGATGACAACCGAAGCGACAAAGATCACCATGCACAGCTAATCCACTCGTCACTTCCACCCGGATGAACGTTTGCCTGGTTTGATGTATTTATTTGTTTTCCGATTCGTATAAACTAGTATATCTTGACTACTTGTGTTGAATTTGTGAAACGTTGATTGTGTTTGAATTATTTGTCGTTTTATCAAGCGTATTGGCAACATACTTGCGGTGTTAGCGGGTTGGTAAATTGGTGAGTAGTTGATACAATTAAACGGGTTATTAGATTGCATGGTGAATATTAAAACTATTTCTAGTAACTAATCAAATTTATTAATTCCAAGGCACTGTCTATGTGGTGTTTTGAATCGGTAAACGGATTTTTATGTTAAAACGGGTATTCGAGATTCCGGGTGGAGGTTACTTCTTCTCATCTTGATAACACTTTTCGTGACAAATCGTGTTTTCTTTTAAATCTCTAAACAAACCCCCAATTTAGTTAATTTAGGTTTAATTTATATTCTTTGACGCTAACCACAAATTTCCCGTGGATACGATACTCTACTTACGCTATATACGTTGTTTAATTAGTTTTTGATTGACCCTAACGACAGTCATCAAAATGACGCCGTTGCCGGGGAATTCGTGCGCTTAGTGTTAGTTTAGAATTAGTTGTTTTTATTGTTTTTGAAAAAATCTAAAAAAACCCAAAAAAACATTTCTTTTTGTTTATTCTTGTTTAGTTCAGTATTATGCTCTGTTTTCTTATTTTCTAATGTGCAGGTGATTTCTTATTGCATGCATACTAGGTTTTCAGGAAGATATTCACCGCTCTTGTTCGATCTTGAAATTGAAAAGACCGCACGCTAAAATCTACTTCTTCGTTCCGCCTTGAAAGGAAAAGCAATTCCACAATGAATCCATTAAAAAAACCAATCGAATCCAAATCCGCAAACATCGCAACAAGCACCAATTACCGAGATTCCACCAATGCCACCGCCCCCGTTTACATATGAGCCACAAAATCAAACCTACACCCAAACCTAAACTCAACAAACTCCACCCATAGCACCACCATCAAACATGACCACCTAACCAACATCTGCTCCAACTAGAGACTTTCACGTTATTGGTGGACCACTTTACTCGTTAGAAAGCCAATTACCACCACAACCCAATCCTTTGTGGGGCGTGAATCAACCGAATTTAGTGTCACACCCGAACCGATCGGGTGTGATGTTTGATCAAGTGGAAAACAGGGTTAGAGCCGATACATGGGATGACGAGTATGGAGATGAAGAGTGGGGGATAAACGAGGGTTATAAGGGATATCAAAGTGGTTTGCAAAATCCGGCATTGAACCGGAATCAGCCAGTTTTTCAGCAGAGACAACCGCGAGGTGGAGACGAGTATCAAACTCCACTGCAGGTTTATCGAGCACCAGCAGCACCGCGTCATCGACAAAGGGATCCTCGATTTCTGGATCCTAACATCAGAGGTGTAGAGAGTCACTTCTACCCATAAAATGCGGAACACTCATCACCGATTGTCATGCCAGTTGCACAAGGGAATGGATATAGATCATTTGAGGCAAAACCTCACATTCTGAACATGCTACCTTGTCACACCCCCAAAATACCACATGCGGGAACCCCCGCGAGGCATGTGACGTACCATGATATATCCACTAATCACATTGAACCAACAGTAATATAATAAATTGAAATTCTCATTCAATGTAAATAGTGCATTTCAAAACATACGTTTAAAACAAGTTTACGTTCAACGGAAGCATAAATTTTTGTTCAATAAATTTAACATCATATTGTTTAAAGATATATCAACATCAAATGTCTTCCCAAGTATCACGGCCCATGACCACTCCAGCATCCCAGACTGCAAGTCCCATATCAAGTATCTATTGACCTGCAAGCATGCAGAAAAAGTGTATCAGCATAAAGCTGGTGAGTTCACAGTTTTGTTTAACATATAGTTGGCAAATGTTTAGTTTAAGACATGTTGATAATAACTCGATACCACAGTGACGTCTGTTTGTTTGCCCTCATCAGTGCCTATCAACACTGGCCATGTGGTTAAGGTCATTAGTTCACGCCCATCCAAGACATGTACAGTGTTAGGTTGTCAAGCCTAATAGCGCTATCAACTAATACCCCATTTGACTTTTTATTTAAATAACTTTGACCCGACAATTAACCAAGTAAACGTGATAATTAGGAGGTGCCCTTTTGAGGGATTAACACCTACCTAATTACGATCACGTAGCCATATTCGCCTGAACAATGGCTGGACCGTTAAAGTCTAAACCGAAAGTCAAAGCCTTTTATCGTAAACTTTAACTTTCGGCTTTTAAAAGCTTAAAAAACCGAAAAGCAGAGGCTAGAGACACTTACAACAGGTCCTAGCTAAAAAATTTGAACTTAGGGGAGTCTCCTTATAGTAGGAATCTCCAAGAAAGCCAAAGCAAGTGAGAAAAATGAGAAATTGAAATGAGCAAGGATCAAAGGCCCTCAAATGATCTCTATTTATACTTGTTCAAGACATTCTAGGATGAAGCCAGGTGTTAGGGAGGTGCTAAGATCATCCCAGGTGTCCTAGTTGATTGTAAAAACCATTTACAAGCTCCTTGTTTCAAAATTCATGTTGCATGGTGGTTTGATTGGGGCACAAGGCTGTTAACATGCAGCTAGCAGTTTATTTTCGAACTGGGCACTCTCTTGCGCCCCGCGGGAGAGAGATGAGGGCTAGTCGCGGCCCGTAAGGCACTCCAAATCAGGTAAAACAAGTTTTAAACTTGTCAATTTCAGTCCCTGGTCCTTATAACTCATAATAACTTTTATTTTCAGTACTTTTGGCCCTTTAAGTTGAATATTAGGTGTTCTTGGAATTATAATCAAACACCGTTAAGCTCCGATTTCGTTAAAAGGTCACTAAGAGGTATAATTAAACATGTTGACGCTTTTAACCCCTTCTATTTATAAACTTTTGATTTATTTCTCAAACGGTTTCGTAAATCCAACGTGTGGCTTATTAATGATTACGAATTCCGTAAATGGTCATTCAGAGGCATAGGTTTTGCATAATAACGCTTTTAGTTCCTCCACATACATCTTTCCACTGGTTGTCAACTTTAGTCCATGGTAGTCAACTTTTGACTTTATTAGGGTTTAGGACACATGTCTTAACATTATTGGACACGATTTTACGAGGTGTTACACTTATGATCGCTTTCGTACGGATTATGATACTAGTGGTCCTCCTCTTTTTCCCGGTTTTCGTAGTCCCAAGCCTTTTTCAAACCCTCACGGTTATATTCCAACTCCAGATCCTTTTCGTGTTGTTTTTCCATCTCTTATACGAAGTTGTTGTAATCCATTTCATATTTTACTTGTAACTCTTCTTCGGGCATGTTGTAGTCCTTACAAAAGTTATCTTCACCCACTTCTTTATTCTTTTCCACATGTTTAACTTCTTTTTCAACCTCATCAGATTGAGTATGGTTACAACAACGTTATCAACATATTAATCAATATATTAACATAAAGATAGATCAACATATTAATCAACACAAACATAGATCCATTAGAAAGTTTCAAAAGGTTATTATAGTACATTTCAAAAGTTGGTAACATACACAACAAACAATAACCAACTAATTCCTAAAATAATTGTGACTTGCATAGCTTTGGTTTTGGCCATTTTCTCTTTCATGTTGATAGTCCGTACCAAAGCTAGAAGTACCATTTCGCATTTGGGACATATGGAAGTATCAGCCCACCTAAGCTAACCACAACTACCCTTCTATAATTCAAATGTAACAATGTGATCACACACCTAAATCTCATCACACATAGGTTATTGTGACACACATTAACACAATGATGACACACACTGATCAAATAAATTAACACTATGATGAAACACACATTAATAATCTGATCACATGATCACATACACGTTCATTACACAGTCACCATCATACAACTAAACCAAATTTAACATAATTATAAGTTGTAACAATAGCAACACTTACATAACATAGGAATCATCGGCCAGGGTTAGCTCCAGTCCTGGAGGTGTGATAGCAGGTACATGCACCACAAGTGCAAATCAATTTCGACCCACTAACCCTGTGTAAGCTCAATTTCGAAGATGAAGTTGATGATACTTGTGACATTGTAAACGATTCAACTAGAATGTATATGGATTGTTAATTTTGAAGGATTGATTGAAGGGAATGAGGGTGTCTGTTGATGTGAAAAAGGGGTTTTTTAGGGCTTGAAATGCAAGAGAGAAATAAGTTAGGGTATAAGAGTCATTTCACCCACTATATGGATGGACATTGGCGGAGCTTCCTTAGGGCCTGGGGGGGGGGGGGGGGGGGGGTTCCCCCTGTTTTTCGCTTCGTAGTGTTAATTTCACCAAAAGTTTATGATTTTTTTTGTAATGTACAATATTGGATTTTGAGAGTGCACCCTCCTGATTTTTCGTTCAAGATCCCCCAATGTGGACGGAGTTGTAGACGACCGTTAGACACAGGGAGGCAATGTGTGAGATATGGAAAATATGAGGGGACATAATGTAAAAACTTATTATTTGGAAGGTAAATTGATCCCGCTGTAAAGCCACAGGAAGGCAAATTGTATTTGACTATAAATAAAAAGTTAGCTATTTTGAATGGGAATCCACCACTTGTGGTCTAGTGGTAGAGAGGTTTGGCTTCTCCAATGGAGATCCAAGTTCAATCCCCACTTATGTCACTTTGATGGATTAGACAATGATGGATAGAACCTAGCCTTTTTGCAGAAGTGTTAGGCTATATCCTGATCCCACCTGGGTTTTCGTCCCACCGTGTGTTACACAAGAGAATTCTGTTCTTATGGTGGCACAGCGACTGTCAAGTGGCAGCCGGCGGTATGGTTTTCCGGGGGAACGCCTAACCCAAACTCTAAAGCCAGCGTGGGCTCGGTTAAGATAATATAGTCTGGCCGGAGTGGGGTAACGAGACTCTCCAATTTAGGAAGTGCGATAACCTAATACAAGAAAGTCGGTCGTCGTTCAAAAAAAGCTGTTTTGAATGGGAAGATCATAAATAGTGTTGAAAATACTGGGACTAGGATCAAATACAAAGGATACTTATTAGGGTATAAAGGATTTAAAAAAAAAACCCACTACAAAAAAAAAAAAAAAAAACTTAAACATCCACCACCACCCAAAAAACTAAACCCCCACCCCCACCCACCCCTCCCCCATCAGCCACAAAAAAAAAACATTTTTTTTTTGCCGAGGGGGTGGGGGGGGGGGGGGGTGGGGGTTAGGTTTTTTGGGGGGTTTTTTGGTTAGGTATAGTTTTTTTCTTTTTTTTTTTGGCAGGGGGGGGGGGGGTTTAGGTTTTTTTTAGGTTTTTGGGTGGTGTTGGGGTGGGGTGGGGTGGGGGTGGGTGTTTAGGTTTTGGGTGGTGATGTAGTGAGTTTAATTTTAGGTTATTGGACATTTGTTACTCTATAAATCCTTTTTACACTTCTTACAATTAGGAGCCTTTGTAGAATAACTTGATTCAAAAATACTATTATATATTCAGTTTTAATATTTGTTATAGTTTGTTTCTCATATTAGTTTATGTTTCTTGTAAGGTTGGTTATAATGGGCCTGTTTCAAAACATTCAACTCATGGACTGAAGCTGAAGCTGGGCTGTTTGGGCTGCTGTTTCGTGGGCTTATGAGGTGCTGAGAAGAGATGTAGATCATGGGCCTCGAGGACTGATGGGTTTAAAGCTACCGCTGAATTGGGCGTATATAAAAAGATTGATATGTGATGAAATCTCTTCTGAGACAGATATTTTCTACATATTCAACACGCACCATTGTCACACTCATATCTGTCTTACGGTTTCTGCAGATAACTCTTCATGTTCTTTTGATATTTTATATTAAATCTAGGATTAGTTTGAGTTCCTACTTGTTGTAGTACTGATAATCTGTTAGGCTTAGAGAAGATTATTGTATCAGGTCATATTATTGATGATCTGAGAGTGATTGTGCGAGTTTTCTTTGTTATTTGATCTGAATAAAGTTATGTTTTACCATTCTTGACAAATAGGTTTTATATCACAACTTTCACACAATTTCACTCTTCACCTAGAACACTAATACCTACTAAATCTAACACGTTCTAATATAGGCGGATGCTTCTAAACTATTGATGCCACACACCTACTAAATCTCTATAAATGAAAAGTATCAATTTGGTTTATAATAGCGTTCATAACTTTTAATAAAATATTATGCCATATTAAAAAAATGGGCGTCCGAAGAAGATAACTTTTAACAAAATATCATGCCATATTGGGCGTCACAAGAAGAAGAAAGTAAACGGTGTTTACAAGTAAGAATGTGGAGTGGAGGAGAAAAGTAACACAAGTCACTGGATTACATGCTCTCACATCCCAATAAGATTTCTTTTTGTTTTAATAGTATTCATTTATCATTTGACTTAACTTTTCTTTAATAACCTCTGTTTTAACTCAAAATAAATATATATACAAAATTTTGTTTTTCTTTTTAACATGTTAATATAAATTTTATTGAGAAAAGTTGTATTTAAAATAAAGTATTTTTATATCGTAAACTATACAGAGTACCAGTACTAGTACTGATATTGCACCAAATCGAAAACAATACCAAGTTACCAACCAACAAAATCGCTAGCGATACTAGTATTCATTTTTATGGATTTCGCTTTCGATGCGAGTCGGTTTGATATTTGTCATTATTTTTGCACTGCCGTCTGTCGGTACCAAATGGTTTTCGGTTTCAATACGAGTCGGTTCTATATTTATTGTTATTTTTGCACTACCGGTACCAAATCGGGGTATGTGCCGTAATCGGTATGGCGTTGGGTTTGTGTTTTTACTCATTTTTAGTTTCGGTACCGCCACCGAAATATTTGTTTTTGTTAATGTTTGGATATAACTTTTATTTAAAACGGTGTAGCATTATAAAATAAACGTTTGTGTAATTAAACTTAATACTATTATAAAGAAATTTTTTTTTTGTATTTTGTAATACATAATGTTTCTTCTTGCATCGCGAGAACAAATTGCCACAAGTTTTTAGTAAACTAGTTGTTGCGTCCCCATTGTAGCTCGTCTTTCACATAAACCGCATATGCTTTATGCTCTTCCCGTATAAAAAGAGGGAATGACTTGCAAGACATTGCCTTTTGGTTTCTTGTTTGTAGTAAATTTCATATCATTAGTAGAAAAAGCCTACAATTAGCAATCTTGAACATGTTAAGGAGATTTAAGAGTAAAAAAAATGACAATCACAATTCCCAATTTTTTTTTTCAAAATCGCTTATTCTTGCAAGGCGCGGTGTTATTATTGAATTTTACATCAACAAGTCTAAAACTTCTTAAAATGTGATGATCACTTATGTATGTAGGCTCTTATCATATATAAATTTGTACTGTAAATTGAGAATCATCCTGCTTCTATTTGATTAACTCCATTATTTAGCGATTCAAGTTTTTGATGTACTAGCTAAAGCATTACTAGTTTTGTTATACCCATGAGCCATGGCTCTCTTTAAAGTTAGGCCATGTACAAAGAACTTTGCCAAACTTTACACGCATGTCCTAAGTTTGTTACTGGCCCCACATCGAGGGAGGATATGAAAAGTAGGGTGTGCAAAGTGCGATTCGGTGTTTACTTTTAATGATAATCATAACCGGCTAACCGCTATCTTCAGTTATCAAATTTCTTAACCATAACCATAATCAAAATTCGGTTTCGATTAATTGGTTATGAAGCTCGATTATGATTCAGTTTTGGTTAATTAACCAAGTCCGAACAAACCTATGCTTTAACCTAGCAAAGTAGGACCAATTCCTAAGATCTAATTATATAGTAGAATCGATCGAGGACAGGTTCTCCTTTGGCAACTGAGATTTTCTGGAAGGACATATCACATGTTATAAAATCCTACACTCTCTAGTTTCTATTTCTTAAGATTCCTTAATCTACCCTTAAAAGAAAGAGTAAACTCATACTTGACACATGTAGTTATATCACTTTTACCCAATTAGCTCAAAAAGGAATCTTTTGATATATGTGCCTCAACGTCAATTTATCTAACTATTTTGGCCCTCGTTACTAACTCTATTCAATTAAAAGGTTAAAAGTGGTCATGTGCCCTCTAATATTGAAGATGGTATATGTACGAAAGTAAATATTATACAAATATGTATTTTCAGCTCTTTTCATATGCACTCAACGTCTACTTTAAAACATTAATTAATTATAAACAGCTAAATACTTGCAGTTTTGACCTATAAATGGTGAAGATATGAATCACTTTAGAAGCTCAGTTTATTAAAATTTCACCTGTGAGCTTTGACAAAAAATGCATACATTATATTTCACTATGATACTATATATTTTCCTATATTATGAGTACTCTCTCGTCTCTTGTTTGACAAAAGATTTTTATAAAAGTTAAAATGTATACATTCTCTTAAATATAAGCCGGCTTGACAATAGTCTTTTGTAAAAGTTGAAATTACAATTTCACTAGTTGATATAGTATCATAACTTTGACTTGTCGATTATGCAGTCTTCCATCTTCTACTTAATTTTATATTTATCTTCTATCTTGTATTATTTTCCCACTTGTATTTGAGTATGCATAACAAGAGGGTTAACTCATGTTCAATATATCCTTTGTTTTAAATCGTGTATTTTAAAATCGTTTATTTATTAAACTTCTTTTAAACAATATGTTTTTTTTTAAATCGTGTATTTTAAAAAACCATTCTTTTTAAAATTTGTTTTTTTAAACTGTGTATTCTATAATTTAGTTGTAGCCGTTAGCGAAAATAAACTCAAAAATGAACGATTTAAAAAATCAAAGGTTTAAAAATGAACAAATTTCGAACAAATGAACGGTCCAAAAAAATAGAAGACTTTAAAAAAGATAAACGATTCGGATAATGCTTAACAAATAAAAGGAACACTTTACAAAAATAGTTCAAAAAAAAAAAATGCTTTGAAAATAAACGATTTTAAAAAATGAATTGTTCGAAAAAAAGTTTAAAAAGAACGATTTTAAAAACAAACGGTTTAAAAAGAAATGATTTTAAAAACAATAGACACTTTTAAAAAGGTTTAAAAAACAAATGTTTTTAAAAACGACATTTATAAAAAAAATTGTTAAAAAAACATGTTTTTATTTGTATATTTAAAACGTATTTTTGTTTAATTAAGATCGTGAAACATTAAAATTAAAAAAAAATTGTAATTAAACAAATAAAAATATTAAAACAACTTTATTTTTTTTTGGAATGTGACTTTCTATGTACTTGACCAGTGGTCACCGGGTTCATGTCGAGACAATCCCCCGTCAGCCCCGCATCTGAGGACGCGATGTTCGATTGGGCCCCGGCCCCCGCGTAAGCTGACTTCCGCCCGGAAACCATACTGCCCCCACACGAGAGACTCGATGGGGTAACAGCTGGGTAAAACCGGGTTGCCCTCAGGACCGCACCATGGATTTGTCTTACTTTTCACATAAAAAGCCGGTTTTTGTTTATTTTTGTATTTGTATAAGTAAAGACTTTAATCAAGTTCTATTAAAATGTTTCTTATTCTGGTTTCTAGTTTTTCTTTTTCTAGCAATGATAACAAATTTTTGTAAGGAATATAAAGTTGCATAAGGAATATAAAGAGAGGGTAGATAGGAGCATATAGGGTGTACCTAGAGTTGTAAGTAAATCAAACATTAAAAGAACTGTTTGTAAATCGTCCGGTACGAAATTTGTTTACTTTTGTGTGTTTAATAGATGAACATTCATGAACGAAATTTGTGTGATTAATTACATAAACACAGTTTGTGTTTGCTCATTTATGTTTGTGAAACCATAGCCAACTTACAA
Organism: Helianthus tuberosus; assembly: GCA_030545235.1. Lineage (NCBI taxonomy): Eukaryota > Viridiplantae > Streptophyta > Magnoliopsida > Asterales > Asteraceae > Helianthus > Helianthus tuberosus. Next base: position 31,887,505 of record CM060352.1, on the reverse strand, counting down.
AGACAAACGGTGGTGAAAATTCCCTAGCGATTATAACTAGGAAGATTGATTGTCTTAATACATTACAAATGTGTGTATTATAGGTTCAATATGACTTTTATTAAATTACATAGGGTAAAATGTATTAATTTTGAACAATGAAATGGAACATATAACATATGTCAAGATTATTACCATTATTATAATGCAAGTAGTAAAGGCGACCGGCTTCTGTCCCTCCTAAATTTCCGCGGTCATCATCACAAGGGATCTTTGTTCCCAAAAGAAATACAATGCAACGAATTTCTTCTTCTTTTAACAACTTTTCTACACATATTTTACCTTTACCTGATTTTGTACTCCATCTAATTATTTTGGATGAGAGTAGTGGAATGTCAAGACAAAAAAAAAAAAAAAAAAAAAAAAAACTAGACAAAATGACCCGTTCGATCTTAATGAAACGATCGGAATTGTCGAAAGCAGTAACAACGAAGAATAGGTTATTAACAACAATCAATTTAAAGGGTACGATGGTACGACTGAGACCGAAGTTAATTCATTAGGCAAAGATAGAGATGAAGGGGTGGATAAAGAAATAAATAATATTTTGGTAGAAGATCTTAACATCAATCCTATTGAAGAGGAAATTAACATTGTTAATGAGACACAAGCAACTTTTTTCATGGGGGGAGTAGTTGGAGTCGATCTTCATAGACACGAACATTTAATCATAGAGGCGATAAGCGAAGAGGTTTTCAAGCAGTGACAAGATGAATTTTTTGTCCTTAAATATAAGAGGTTTAGGGGAAGGGGTTATGGATAAAGCAGAGTGGATTAGAGGGTTAAAAAAGGATAATGGGATTGATTTTTTGGCTTTGCAGGAAATACAGTTTAGTGACATTTCAGGTATCGTTTTCGAAAAATTCTGGGGTTCAGGCAATTTCGAGATGGATCACATTCCGGCGGTTGGAAGATCGGGAGGGGTGGTGAGCTTATGGGACCCTTGCGTCTTCAAGGTACACGATTCTATTAAACATTCTAATTTTCTGTTAATGTTGGGAGTCTTGAAAGGGAGCAATAGGGCGTTAAACATCATTAACGTTTATGCTCTACAAAAAGTCCCTCAAAAAAGGCTTTATGGGATGAAATTGGGTCGGTTATGGGTAATTATGCAGGGCGGTGGGTGATAGCAAAGATGGTTTTTCGAAGATAGCAAAGATGGTTTTTCGGTGAAGGCTGTTAAAAAGGCCTTGATTGCCGAAAAGGGAAATAGTCAGCTTCCTAATTTCGATTGGTGTAAATGGGTGCCTATTAAATGCAACATCGTGGCCTGGAGAGGTAACTTGGATAGACTCGCTACGAGAGCGAACTTAAGAAGAAGAAACGTGGACATTATTTCCGTTATGTGCCCTTTTTGTAACGAGTTTGAGGAACGGTGGAGCATCTTTTCACGACATGTTCTGTGGCTATCCGGGTTTGGTCGGAGATAAGTGTTTGGTGTAGAATCCCCCCGATATATATATTCGAATTCAAAGACATTCTGGATATTCACAGTTATTCCCAAGTTGGAAAGAAGGCAAAAAAATAATCCAAGGATTGGTGATTATTTCGTGTTGGAGCATTTGGAAAGGAAAGAACGAGAAGGTTTTCAATCAAATCAATCGAAGCCCGCAGGAGATTATGAGGGAGATTAAGTCGAGAGGGTATGCTTGGATTAAGAATAGAACGTTATGTAATTATATTAGCTGGAGTGATTAGTGTAAATTCCCTGTGTATATGTTGTAATTTTCTGCTCTTTGCCCGTTTGGGTCGGGGGTGTGTGTTGTTTGACCTTTTACCCGTCTGGGTCGGAGGTGTGTTTTTTTAATGAAGTTCTCTTTTCAAATTTTTTTTTAACTCTCATCATTTATTTTTTTAGTGGTAACCATCATACCACATGAAATTAGTTAACACCACTTATTATAAATTAGTCCTTTAAATTCAAAATCACAAGCAACCGGCATAAATGACATAACAATTACAACATGAGAACACAAATGAAACTTTTAAACCTCAGAAGGACTGTAAAATGATATGAAATCAACACAAAACAAAGATAAAGCGACAACAACGGTGACAAAAATTTTATTCCCTACTAGAAAATACACTTATCTTGACACGCGAACAATGACACACACTCATTTTATGACATTCAAAAGCGCGTGTCAAGAAAAAAATGTCATAGTTTACAAAATTCAATAAAATCATGACAATCTTTTCTCTGTGTCATCTTTTTAGCGTCATAGAAAAAAACAAGATATGTGTTGACATGCGAACAATGACACACGCTCATTTTATGACATTCGAAAGTGTATGTCAAGAAAAAAATGTCATGGTTTTAAGAAATCCAATAAATTTATGACATTTTTTGTGTGTCATCTTTTTAACGTCATAAAAATATTTTGACACTCTATTTGTGTTATCCTTTTAGCAATTTTTTTTAAAATTAAGTTCCTCAATTAATTTAACAGAAATACCTGATCTCCTTTAATTTAAACATTCCTTTAATTTAAACATTTAGTATCATAAATAAATAAGCAAATAACCATTTAAATTCCTACATATATATAAACATTAAAAACCTTAAACCATTTGCTTTACCATATTCACGTTCAAAAGAGATAATGCTTTGTTAATGTTATATATGTTACGCTAGTATCCATTTAATATCAACATTATTAATTAATTTTAAAATATAAAACAAATTATTTGTCAATTTATATGCTCTCAGGGGCGCAGCTTACTTGGAGCGGGAGGGGGCGCCCGCCCCCCGAATTTTCGATGCGTAGTGTTATGAACAGTAACTTCGTATAGAATTTTTTAGGTATATACGTTTTCGCCCCCCGGTTTCGGTAAAAAACGGGGGGTCAAGCTTCGCCAATGTATGCTTTTTTAATGTTTTATATGTTATGTTAGTATCCATTTAAAATCAACGTTATTAATTAATTTTAAAAGAAAATAACAATTTACTCGTATTTTTATTATAGCTAAATAATAAACATTGCCCAAAACTTTTAATATTTGTAACTAAAATATCTAAATCATGATTGTAAAATTACGTTTTATAATCAACTGTTCTCTTATTATGTTTTTTATTCAATATTCAATAATTAATATTTGTATTATTATTATTTTTTTTTGTTTCCCTCCCCTAGATCTCAAAATTTGTATTTGGACTACGGGCGTCTTCTCGGCGAAAAGCTTTTCCTCTCATTTTGATGGGCCCGAAAGTTATTGAAACTCGTTTTTTACGTTTTGGCAAAAACGCCCAAGCTGGCCTTTTTCGTTCCCGTTTCCTCACCGGTGCGGCTCCCGTTACCGGCATCGTTTGTCTCTATGTTTTTAAGAGAGGTAAATTTGTACCTTCACCACGGGCGTCTTCTCGGCGAAAAGCTTTTCCCCTCATTTTGAGGGGCCCGAAAGTCATCAGAAAATATTATTTTCTGGAATTTGACACATTTTCGAAATGTTAAAAAGAATGGCAGTTTTTGGCAGTTTTGTCTGAAAAATAGAGGTAACTGTCATTAGGCAGTTACAACCCCATAAACAAAATTTGTAGACAGTTTGATCATATTCTTTTTCCTGGTTCGAAAAATTCACTGAAACACCAACATACCCTGGTTCAATTTCTCATAAAATCGGAGTTGTATCCGATTGAATTTCGGGTGAACCACCGAAATAATTTGATCTGAGAGTGATTACACAACTCTCCGATCATCCGACAAACTGAAATTACCCAACATTTTTCATGTAGTACATCTAAAGGTAATCTTTGAGGGCTCAAACCCCATACTTTTGTAAAAAAAAAAAGCTCCATAAATGACTTTACAGTTACAGCCTGACAAAGTTTTGGCGACACAAACAAAACAGTGATTTAACAAGTGACACAAATAAAAATTTTAAACCTCACAAGGACCACGTAGTCATATTACATATCAACATAATTAACGGACTTTCAACAACGGTTAAAGCCATTGCGAAACAGACATATTACGAATAAATTTCACGAGCATGCACGACTCCATCTTGAAAATAAACCTCAGACCCATTCAAATGCAGTATTTAAAAAAAACGTACTGTTTAAAAGAAGTTTAATAAATAAACCATTTTAAAATACACGATTTAAAACAAAGGATATATTGAACATGAGTTAACCATACTCAAATACAAGTAGGAAAATAATACAAGATAGAAGATAAATATAAGAGTTAATTGCCATTTTAGTCCCTGTGGTTTCGGTCATTTTGCCAGTTTAGTCCAAAGGTTTCATTTTTAACATCTGGATCCAAAAACGTTTCATCGTTGCCATTTTGGTCCAACTGACTTAACCCCATCCAATGAACTCTGTTAAGTCAAGGGCATTTTAGTCATTTCCCTTACTATTTTAATTAATCCTTTTAACATCTCCCTCCCTATTTATATATAATGAACAAAGAAGTATGTATATTATACACACAACAAAACCACCAGACCATACATCCCCCACCACCTACCTCCACCCGTTACCACCACCACAACCACCCACCTCCACCACGCCACCCACCTCCGCCACCCACCTCCGCCATCCTCGTCACACCACCGCCATCATCTCACCTCTGCCTCCCCTCCCTCATCAAAGATTTGCTTCTCTCTCATCTCATAAAACCCCCAAATTCACAGAAAACCCCCAAATTCACTGAAACACCTCCCCAACCCAATCAATCACAACCTCCAAGTTCAAATCGCACATAGATCTTCAAAGCAATCACCACCTACAAAACCCACAACCCAGCGCCGCCGTTTATCACCATCAACACCCACCTCCGCCATCATCACCAGCAACACGCCACCTCCACTGTCATCACAATAAACATCCACACCATCAAACCCGTCGAACCACCATTTTTAGAGAGATAGAAAGTCAAACCTGTTAGGGACTATGGTGGCTTGTGATGGCCTTGCAGTAGTAGTGGCGGTGGTGTACAGTTAAGACGGTGAAGGTGGGGGATTTTAACAAAGATCAAGCAATGGTTCAGATCTGTTACGGTGGTGATTGGGGTTTAGAGACAGAGACGGTTCAAATATGCAACGACGATGGTGAGGGTCGCTGGCGGCGGCAGTGGTGGTGCTTACAGCGGTGGTGAGGTTGTTGATGGTGATGATATCATCTGGTGGTGGTTGGTTATGGAGAATAAAGAGAGTGCATAGATATAGAGAGAGAGAGAGAGAGAGAGAGAGAGGAGTGTATGTGTGTGCAGTGGTGGCTGATAGTGGTGGGCGGTGGTGACTGGTAGGGGGCGATGGTGATTGTTGTGGTGGATGAGAGAGAGAGACAGGAGAGAGTGAGAGATGAGTGGTGGTGCACAATATCTGTGTATATATATATATATATATATGTTATTATAATTATATTATAATTATTATATATAAGATAAATCTTATATAATGATTAAAAGAAAAAAATAAAGTGGAATTAAAAAATAATATATGAAATGACAACATTGCCCCCTGAGTAACAGAGTTTATTGGATGGGGTTAAGTCAGTTGGACCAAAATGGCAACGATGAAATGTTTTTGGATTCAGATGTTAAAAATAAAACCTTTGGACTAAACTGGCAAAATGGCTCAAACCACATGGACTAAAATGGCAATTAACTCTAAATATAAAATTAAGTAGAAGATGGAAGACTGCATAATCGACAAGTCAAAGTTATGATACTATATCAACCAGTGAAATTGTAATTTCAACTTTTACAAAAGACTTTTGTCAAGCCGACTTATGTTTAAAAGAATGTATACATTTTAACTTTTATAAAAATCTTTTGTCAAACAAGAGAGTACTCATAATATAGGAAAATATATAGTACCATTTTGTTAAAGCTCACAGGTGAAATTTTAATAAACTAAGCTTCCAAAGTGATTCATATCTTCACCATTTATAGGTCAAAACTGAAAGTATTTAGCTGTTTATAATTAATTAATGTTTTAAAGTAGACGTTGAGTGCATATGAAAAGTGCTGAAAATACATATTTGTATAATATTTACTTTCGTATATATACCATCTTCAATATTAGAGGGTCAAAATAGTTAGATAAATTGACGTTGAGGCACATATATCAAAAGATTTCTTTTTGAGATAATTGAGTACAATTAGTGATATAACCACAAGGGTCAAAGTCTAGTTTACTCTTTCTTTTAAGGGTAGATTAAGGAATCTTAAGAAATAAAGCATTTTGTTAAAAAAAAATAGAAACTAGAGACCGTAGGATTTTATAACATGTGATATCATATATGTCCTTCCAGGAAATCTCAGTTGCCAAAGGAGAACCAGTCCTCGATCGATTCTACTATATAATTAGATCTTAGGAATTGGTCCTACTTTGCTAGGTTAAAGCATGAATTTGTTCGGACTTGGTTAATTAACCGAAACTGAATCATAATCGAGCTTCACAACCGATTAATCGAAACCGAATTTTGATTATGGTTATGGTTAAGAAATTCGATAACTGAAGATAGCGGTTATGGTTATCGTTAAAAGTAAAAACCGAATTAAAAATACTAGTTATAGTTAGATCTTATGGATTTAAACTCACATCAAATTTTTATAAAACCATCACCATATAACACCACTTATTTCGCATAAATTTATATAAAACAATCACCATACCACATTAATTAGTTCACACCACTTACTATAAATTACACACTAAAATTCAAAATCACAAGCAACCGTCATAAATTACATTACAATAACAACCTGACAAAGTTTTGGCGACGACAAAACCATCACAAACAAAACAGTGATTTAACAAGTTAAATCACAAGCATGACACAAATTAAAATTTTAAACCTCACAAGGACCACGTACTCATATTACACAACAACATAATTAACGGACTTTCAGCAACGGTTAAAACCATTGCGAAACAGACATATTACGAATGTATTTCACGAGCATGCACGACAGACGACTCCATCCTGAAAATAAGCCTCAGACCCATTCAACCTTATAAACGTCTTTTGCCTTCATTTTCTTGTTATGGCCAAGTTTAGGAAAGCAAACTTTTAACTCATCCCCTTCAATATCAGCCTTAACCTTACTTGGATCACACAAAATCTCTAATTTAATTGGTTCAAACACCACCAACCCATTGTTTGTAAATGAAACCAAAAAGGTTTCGATCATAAACACTTTTATATCTTCTTTCTTGTACCCACAAATCTTCACATATATATTTATAGTTTCTGGCGTATCATTAAGCCTCCATCGAGCGGTTTTACCAATGGTTGAACCAGGCTGAGGAAGTGGTAATAATGAAGCCTTTTCCTTCACATATCCTTTTATAGCACGTGTGAACACTTTACCTTATTGAGTACAAAAAGATTAAGAAACTATTATAATTATTTAAATCATTATATTATAAAAAAGGTCACATTTAAACGATGAAAATGAGATCAAATTAATCGGTGCTAACCTAAGAACGTAGACGGGTCTATCACTTTTTCGATCATATCTTCTGAGGAGCTAACAATCGAATCTGGTGATTGGAGGTATATATATAGAAAACCTTTAAGTAAAAATTTATATTAAAACGCACAAGAAAAATGAAAATAGGAAAAACCTTGAAGAATTTTCCTTTCAGCTTGGCCAATTTTCAGGGCATACTTGAAGAGACAATTACGATATGCAAAAGCGTTGATGTACAATGAATAACGTGCAGTCGAGAAGCATGATGTAATGGCTGAATTTGATAACACAAATCAGTATATTAGTATCTATTCATGATAAACATAGTGTATTAAATTTGTAAAGAAAATAAAAAAGGCACAGTACCTCCCATCAGAGTGGGGTCACTCATCAGCAAACTGTGAATTGGACCTAAAATATTTAAACAAAAATCTAAAAATTAAACGATGGAAAGAGCACAATAAAAAAAGAATTATACATAAAAGGGGAAACACGTATATACCTTGTATCAAAGTTTGATGTTTGATGAGTCCAATAGTTGAACGAAAAACAGCATCTGGAACCCTTAATGATTTATGGTTAGAAAAATAGAGAGACAAATTTCAAATGTATGCGCGTAGGGGTCTTGTTTTTAGTTTATATATAATATATCCAAACCGCTTCAAAAATACCAAATATATGAATTCCAATATCAAAATATTAAATAACTAATGTAATTAAAACCTATTTATCTAGAAATTGTTTAACGCTATAAAAATTGCTTATGATGCATTCGTATCTATAAAACTATTAAGTTTGGGTTTGTTAAATATAATACAAGAAGTCAATTTGCTTTAGTATCATAATTAAGACTTTTACTTTAAAACTATAAGGAATGAAATACCACCTCCTACTCTCCTAGTCTCAGTATATCATGACCACCACACCAACACCTCTCCATCACATATGGCTTTTTTTTATTTATTTATTATGACGTTACATCTCTTTATCATCTCGAATTCATTTCGTTATACCTCCAAGTCTCAATCACATATATAGATGTGTTTTTCTGATAAAATATTTTATGTTACATGTATTTATATCATCTCGAATTTCATTTCATTATATTTTCGGCTTCCCATATGTATTCCGTTTATCCGCATTATTCTTAAAATAATCTAGAATACTAATTTAAATCAATCTTACTATATTAAATGTAATTTATAATTAGTTTTCTGTTAAAAAAATCAATTCATAATATCAACTTTTCACAAACTCATATTTATTAAAGGTTGATTACACATTTCCACCATGTTATTTCACATTTTAACCTTTTTTTTACTTTTAATTATACGAACTAAAAAACCATGGTTTTAGTTGTTTACGTGTAATAAAATTGGTAAAAACAGTGTAGGTTTAATGGGGTACCCTTGACTTTGAGTCACCAAAGAGGATGATTCCTCTTTTGACCGCTATATTTGTTAAAAAAAATGGAATAATGGATTCTAATAATCCTAACTATTTCCAATGAAGCCTAGCTTAATTGGTGAAAATTGGGGGAGCTAGTGCAGAGGTCAAGTGGAGGTTGTGAGTTCGACTCCGGTCGAGCGCGTATTTACCACTTGTGGGGGATTTCACCTGGGGGAGAACCCCGATCCTGGGTGGACGGGTTACTAGTACAGGCTAGGCCCGGGGTGTAAGCGGAGCTCCACCGCCATCACCAATAGCCGTTCAAAAAAAAAAAAAAAAATCCTAACTATTAGCCGTTGGCCAACAATGGTTCTAACTTCAAAACTCACAAGTGGTGGTCCCAACTTTTCACATATTGTAAATCAATAGACCGTTGCTAACACAAAAGGAAAAGAGGTCAAAAAGAAATTAAGGTCCTGTTAGTAAAGATCTATTAGTTTACAATATGTAAAAAGACGAGACAACCACTGGTTATTTTTAAAGTTGGGATTGTTGCTGGCCAACGGCTAATAGTTAGGATTATTAAAATCCATTATTTCAAAAAGATGAAACGTGAAGATTTAGTGGAATTTAGAGGGTACTGAATTTTGAGTTCCCTCTCCCCCCTCAAGATTCAGCAAAACTGCCATCTTTTCTAAAAACTCAGGATTGAAGTTTCTCACCTTTGATTTTCTGAATGAATTCCTGCATGTGGTTACCCAAATTATCTTCTAGTTGAGTGGATACGTCTAATTTCCGTGGCATAGGATTGGAGTTGGAAGCCGTGCCCCTCAACTCTTTGACCATCAGAAGGAGTGAAGATTTAGTATTCATCTTCATGATGAGATGATTGTGCATTATGGCAAGGGAAATTTGCATGTAATATATAATGAAGAGGACTGTACCCTTTAACTCACTAGGACCCCAATATTCCCACATTTTATATATTATATTATATAATAGAATAATTTCTATATATAACAATTGCTGTCGGACCTTATGAACAGTCAATTGTAGCTTATTTACAGTAATGCCATTGGTAGAAAAACAATTGTTTTTCAGGCGGGTTCATTATGAATGTTTTTTTTTTCCTTTTTGGTCTATTGCTTGCCTTAAGCTGGTTGCTTGCCTTAAGACTCTGGGGTGTGGGACTTGGGTTGGGGGAAAACGTCCAAGCCACCACCCCTTGGGGCTTGGGTTGAGGCGTGGCCCTTGGGGCTTGGGTTTGAAGCCGGGCGTGGGGCGGGCCTGGGTTTGATGTGGCGGCCTCCTATTCGCCTTGGGTTTTAAGTTATATATATATATATATATATATATATATATATATATATATATATATATATATATATATATATATGTGGCGGCCTCCTATTCGCCTTGGGTTTTAAGTTATATATATATATATATATATATATATATATATATATATATATATATATATATATATATATATATATTTAATAACCTGCCAACCCACGCGGTGCACCCACGCCTCGCCATACCCCACGGACACGTCACTAGGCGGTGGGAGGGCTCGAACTCCACGTGTCAACTCATGACCTCAACCCAAGCCCCACCATACCCCACGGTCTATGCTGGTTCTTGGAGCCTTGAAAGTTGAGACACCCCATTTAGGAACACATATTTTGAAAACCCTATATCAATCAATCAATCAATCAATCATACCCAGTAAAATCTCACAAATAGCAAAGCTACTTATAGGGTCTGGGGAGGGTGAGATGTAGACAGACCTTGCCTCTATCCATAGGGATAGAGAGGCTGCTTCCAGAGAGACTCTCGGCTCGAAAACGAACATCATGCCAACACACCAAGTCAAAAAATATAGAAATAAGAAGTCATCCTTACCAGCACAATACAATGTAAATCATGAATAATAGCATACAACATCATTTGGGCGTAAACACAAGAAGGCAATCACTGGAAAAGTCTCTTAAAGAATAAGAAAAACATACGTCCCTGAAATACACCTAAAACCTTAATGCAATATCCTCTAGAAGTCGTTAACCCTAATCCTACGCCTCCACGAAGTCCTATCTTGAAAACCCTATATAATAATACTAAATAATAACTTAAACATGTATACTTTTTTTTTATCGATCAGTTATATTTATTAGTCTTTTACATGAACTTTCAGTGTAATTTAATCGATCACTTATATTTTTTAGTATTTTTAATAGTACTTCGTTTATTGTTTGATTTGAATCATTTACGTTTGTCAGTGTAAAAAAACACGTTGATATGTTTATTTCTTTTAACATTGCAATATAACGTTCTTTTTATTTTAAACGGGTGTATTCAAAACGAACTTTATTTTTTGCATAGTAAACTATATGAGTACTGATAATGTAACGATGTCGCACAAAACCGTATCGAACCAAACCGGTATCGATGTTTCGATAGGTATTCGACTTTATGGTCATCGATAGATAAAAATATGTATAAATATTCTTTTGTGCATATCACGATTTTATTTTTTAAGTTTTCTCTTACTGTTGTTATAGTGAGTGTCGATATTATAATGAACGGAAATGATACCGACCAAATTCCCGCCGCGTAGCGCGGAGAAATCCAACTAGTTGTTGAACAATCTTAGGCATGGATGTATATAGATCGGACAAAAATCAAATCCTAATTATCATTCTACCATCTTGTATCTATATTTTATTAAACGGTTGAGGCCTAAAATCCTACAAATAGTTACCTTGTCTTTTTCGGCCTTTTAGTTGCATTCTTGGTTTATTATATTATATACTATAATATAAATACAACCGCACAATAAAGATTGTTAAATTTATTTATTTACTTTTAGTGTTCAACCTATTATTATTTATATTAGTATTAAGCATTTTTTATTATATAAATTGTTGTATATATCATTGTTTTGGTTAAAAACCAGACAAGGATAATGCAACCAAATCTTATTTTGTGAGGTGTGATGCTTGAATGAATGAACAAATGTATGAACAATTTGTAAATGAAATGAACAAGAGACACATGGATTTATACGAGTAAAAAGCTCTTGATCAATATATGATATCCGGCATAAAAAACATCGGGTGATGGAAACTACCGATCACCAACTATATTCAACAAGTAAAGGTTACAAATCGGGATGATAACAAGCTTGTTACAAGGATCGCTAGTGTGCAAAAAGTATGAAATCGTCAATAAGTTGCAGAGAGTTTTCGAGTAGTGTGTGTTGCTAACTTGTTCTAACTAATCAAGCTTGTTATCCCCTTATAAAAATGGAAATAATCTAACTAACTACCAATCCGCAAATCATGCTAGCTTCCCACGACTTCCATAACGGTCATACACGCCATGCACGTGCAGAATAATGGAGCATATTCTCCTGGAATCTCGGCAAGACTAAGTCCCATGCGAATACCCCTGTAAAACAAGTTCAAATATAGTGGAAACAACCGTTAGTGTAAGGATAATAATGAGGATCCTGGATTCATAAACCTGCAACGTCTTCTGAGGATCCTTAATTCAAACAGAACTGAGGATCCGTGATCCTGGCTGCACTTGAGGATCCGTGGTCCATATATCAGAAAATCCATCCCTAACAATTGCCCCCAAAATACGAGGAATTAATTGTAATTAAATGAGTCATATTTTCTATTCGATCCGGAACAACTTGGTTGGCGAGAAACTAGCCGTTGTAACCAGACTAGCCGTTACGAACATGACGTCAGCGATAAGACTACCTGCAGAATCATCATTATATATAGGTTAGAGATAAGGATCAAATTGCATTTAAATTCGAGCGTTACTCTCCTTTAAATCGCCATCCGGAGATCGAACAGGTATCTCTCTTCTTCCTTCTCTCTACATTTTCTTATTCTGATTTTCTGTTTGTTCAAAATCTCAAAGCCAAAATGAAGCTACGATTCTCTCCTGCCAAGGATCCTAAGAAGGATAGTCCCTTGAAAAGCCAAGGCGTCATCAAAAATCCTTCGTCGGAACTCTGCCGCTTTACTGACCCAGAAATTGACCGGATTCGCCATTGTTTTCTGGCAGAAACTGTTTTCCGATCCTTTGACTCTTCGATGAAGAGTGATTGTATCTCTGACACTTGGGTCACTTTCCGGCCACTCCTTTTCTGATAGGGTTCTCATATCCTTTTCCTGCTTTTACACAATCCTTTTTCTCACTCACGGGCATGTATTATATATAAGCCATGCCCATGATGTGGAGAGTTCTGTAACAAAGGAAAGGGTTGCTGCTTTCTGGAGCCTTGATCCTGCTGTAAGGACATTTCAAGTTAAAGCAAAGGATTCACAGGAAGTATCCTCCGATTCCTTCACCATGTCAAGTAAGTATTCAGATTTGTGTATGATTAAATGTTTGAATGAAAATAAAACAAGAACACTTATCTGTATTTCGCATTTGTAGGCGCTGGGAAATCCTCAAAATCAACCTCCATGTTCAGCGTCAATGACCTTGACACATTTACTTCTTCCAAGTCCATCCGGAAACAACTCACTGCCAGCCCCAGCATCCCAAACCCCAAAAGCATGAGCACACGGGGCAAAGGTGGCAAGAAAAAGAAGGCTGCTGAAGCCCTTGAAGGCCTGCCTCTCATCCAACATCAATTCGAGGAGTACGTCTCTGAGGTAAGGATCCCGGATCCTTAAGTCTTATCTTCCCATACTAAGGATAACGGATCCTAACATATGCTTCTTTTATGCAGAAATTTGCTGAGATCCAGATGCTCCTGGACTCATATGCTGAAGAGGCTGAGCAAAAGAACTTGGACCTCCAGAAGATCTTCTTGGCTAAGGATAAGACCATCTCCTCCCTCGAGAAGGACCTCACACTGGTGAAGAAAGAGCTGGTTATGACCCAAATCACGGCTCAACAGGAGAAGGAGGAAGTGATGGAAGGAGCCAAACTCTCTGCCACAATAACCATGCTCAAGATCAAGCTTCAAATGGCGAAGGAGGCTGAGGATCCTTCTTTCGACAGGTCTGCCTGGGATCAAGAAGGCTGGAAGCTCAAGCTGGCGGAGCTGGATGATGAAGAGGAGGTTGAGGAGGTTCTGGCCATTGAAGCTGGTGGCAGTGGAGCGAAGGATCAAGCGGAAGGAGCAGCTGGTGGTGACGATGCAGCGAAGGTGTGAGCTGCAACAATGGGCGATGATGGATATTTCTAGACGTGGCCGGAGCCCATTTTTTATGGTTTAGGTTTTTTGGTGTTGATGTTTTTGAACAATGGTTGGTTTGTACTTGAACAATAGTTTTAGGCTTAAGGATCACTGATCCTTCGAACAATAGGTAGGATGACAATTGGTGGAGGGATCCTCTGTTTGGAGGATGAAGCCATTGTTATCCTGCCGACTTTTTATTCCTGCATTACTTAGAACTTATTCACATGGACACCCTTTACCTACCTCAGCGGACGGGCCACGTTTTGCTGGTAGATGCTTGGGGTAGGTAATTTTGACAACCTTTGTGTTAGGGATAGATTTTCTATACCTAAGGATCACGGATCCTCAAATGCAGCCAGGATCACGGATCCTCAATCCTCTTTGAATTAAGGATCCTTTGGAGACGTTGCGGGTTTAAGGATCCAGGATCCTCATTATTATCATAACACTAACAGTTGTCTCCACCATATTTGAACTTGTTTTGCAGGAATGAACGAGTAGGACTCAGTCTTACCGAGATTCTAGGGGAATATGCTCCAATATTCTGCACGTGCATGGCTGCAATGACTGTTATAGAAGTCGTGGGTAGCTTGCACATTTGGCGGATAGTTTGTTATTTAGATTATTTTTATTTTTAAAGGGGATAACAAGCTTGATAGTTAGAACAATTAGCAAACACACACACTCTCGCAAGCTCTCTGCAAATCATTGGAGATTTCATACACTTTGCACACTGCTGATCCTTGTAACAAGCTTGTTATCATCCCGAGTTGTAACCTTTACTTGTTTAATTCTAGTTGGTGATCGGTAGTTTCCATCACCCGAGGTTTTTTATGCCGGAGATCATACCTTGATCAAGGGCTTTTTCCTCGTATAAATCCTTGTGTCACTTGTTCATTTCATTTACAAGTTGTTCATATATTTGTTCATTGATTCAAGCATCATACGATCAAGAGGATACAGCCTTCATGACTCCAACTGGTATATACTGCTATATTGCTATGCCGTTCGGACTAAGAAATGTAGGTGCAACATATCAAAGGCTGGTGAATATGATGTTCAAGGATCAGATTGGACAAACTATGGAGGTTTACATAGATGATATGGTGGTAAAATCCATAAAAGCTGAGGATCACCTAAGGGACTTGGAGGAAGCATTCAATATCCTTGACAAATATAATATGAAACTTAATCCTTCAAAATGTCACTTTGGTGTTAAAGCAGGTAAATTCTTAGGATATATGGTGACAAAGAGAGGCATTGAAGCCAGTCCAGAACAAATCAAAGCAATAATAAACATCAAGTCCCCTACCAGTGCTAAGGATGTCCAAAGGCTAACAGGCAGGATAGCAGCTTTGAACAGATTTATATCCAAATCCTCAGAGAAGTGCAAAGAATTCTATGATATCCTAAGGAAGAACAAGAAATTTGAGTGGACTGAGAAGCATGAAAATGCCTTAAGAGCTCTCAAAGATTACCTATCCTCAGCCCCGGCCTTGATGAAACCAGAAAAAGGCGATGTGCTATCCTTATATCTTGCGGTATCCTCAAAAGCAGTAAGTGTCGTCCTTGTTAAGGATCACGAAGGTACACAACATCCTGTCTATTATGTAAGTAAAAGTTTACTTGATGCCGAATCCAGGTATTCATACCTTGAAAAGCTTATCCTTGCATTAATTATGGCATCTACTAAATTGAGACATTATTTTGAAACTCATGTTATTATTGTTAAAACTAATTTTCCAATTAAGAATGTCCTCAGGAAACCAGAGATGTCAGGAAGGATGGCTAAGTGGGCAGTGAAGCTTAGTGCCTATGATATAAGATATGAGCCTAGGACAGCCATCAAATCCCAAGCATTAGCCGACTTTGTGGCTGATTTCAGTAGTGATTTACAAAAAGAAGCTGAGTTAGAAGTCCAGCAGCTAGAGGAGACCAAGGATCCTTGGATACTCTATACTGATGGATCCTCAAATGTCAAAGGCACAGGGCTTGGAATACTACTAAAATCGCCACAGGGGGATATAATACCCCACTCTATAGCTTGTGAGTTCCAAACCACTAACAATGAGGCTGAATATGAAGCCTTGATAGCTGGCTTGCAAATTGCTAAGCATATGAGGATCAGGTATCTTGAGGTACATGTAGATTCTTTGTTAATCACTAATCACTTTAATGGATCCTCTGCTGTTAAAGGTGAAAAGCTAATCAAATATTTGGAGATAGTCAAAGAATTGGCACTCTCTTTTGTATCCTTTAGTTTGACACAGGTACCAAGGGAAGAGAATGCAGAGGCAGATGCATTAGTCAACTTAGGATCATCCTTAAAGATCCCAGAGGATATCAGGATCCCTATTATCCATATCCTGACCCCGGCTATCGAGGATCATGTGGCTATGGAGATAGGACAGGATACTGCAATCATCCCTAGTGATGATAATCATTCTCATTCTCATTCAGGATCATGGATCCTTCCAATCATGAGATACTTACAACATGGAAAGATTCCTACAGGAGAAAACCCTAGGGCCTTCAAAATCAAGGTATCTCAATTCACAATTTTAAATAATATGTTGTATAAACGATCTCTTGCAGGACCATACTTAAGGTGCATTGAGGATCCTGAAATCCAAGAAGTTTTAAAAGACTTCCATGAAGGAGATTGTGGAAACCACACTAGGGGCAGAGCATTATTCTCAAGGATCCTGAGGACAGGATACTATTGGCCAACTATGAAGAGAGATGCTGTGGATTATGCTAAGAAGTGTGATCCTTGTCAGAGACACAGCAATATCCTTCATCAACCAGCTGAATTATTGCATCCTATATCCTCCACTTGGCCATTCATGAGATGGGGCATGGATATAGTTGGTAAGCTCCCTAAGGCACCTGGTGGAAAAGTGTTCATGCTTGCTATGACTGATTACTTCTCCAAGTGGATAGAGGCTGAAGCTTTTGCCCAAGTCAGAGAAAAGGAAGTTATATCCTTCATTAAAAGAAATATTATAACTAGATTCGGTATCCCTTCTGAAATTATATGTGATAATGGTTCCCAATTTATTGGGGGCAGAACTACTAACTTTTGTGACAGCTGGGGGATTAAAATGATAACATCAACACCAGTCCACCCACAAGCTAATGGTCAAGCAGAATCATCCAACAAGATCATCATCAACAATTTGAAGAAGAAGCTTGGATCCAAGAAAGGGAAATGGGCAGAAGAATTACCTTATGTGCTTTGGGCTGATAGGACAACTCCTAAGAATGCTACAGGCCAAACTCCATTCTCTTTGGTATTTGGGGCAGAATCGGTGATCCCTACAGAAATGGTGGTTCCAACTGCTAGAACCAGTATTCGTGATCCTGCGGAAAATGATGAGAACTTGGTTCAAGATCTGGATATTATAGAAGAAATCAGAGATTTGGCAAGGATAAGGATGGCCAGTTATCAACAAAGAATGGCTGGTGCTTACAACAAAAATGTCAGGATCAGAAAGTTTCAAGTTGGAGATATGGTATTAAGGAAAGCATTTCAGAATACCACCAATCCTGCTGATGGAAAGTTGGCACCAAAATGGGAAGGCCCTTATTTGATTGAAGCTGAAGCAGGAAAGGGGGCATATAGATTGCTAACCATGGAAGGTGATTTGCTACCAAGAGCTTGGAATGCTGTCCACTTGAAGAAATATTTCATGTGAGCAGGATCCTCATGGCACAGATGATCCTTACGTTAGGGGTATCCTTGAAGGATCCTTAAAGTATCGGTGATCCTTACTTTGGTAATGTCCTAATCTTGAACTATTTCATTTCCTTATTTTCTTATATAAGGATAAGGAACATGTGTCCTTTATCCATCTTTCACGAGATTTTGAGTTTTGAAGGTTCAGGTACTCTTAACAAAAGAATGATTATCCACACAAGCAACCAGTTACTTGGGTTTGACCCCAGTTATCCTTGGGTTTGACCCCAGTTCCGCCAGCAGCGCACGATGATCCTGGTATAGTTCAAGGCAGTGGGACCAGTACTCGCTTTAGGGGCTGATAATTCCATTGTACTGGCTATACCTAGGATCCTACGAATAATGGTAGACGTACCATACATCCGTTCCTAAGGTTTCTAGCGTTTTCACGTTAGCTAAGGTTTTGGCATTTTCATGCCACTAAGTTTGGATAGTCGCCAGTTAGGGCCATACTCCAGTTAACATACGATCTTTGGGCTTGTCCCCAGTTATCCTTTGGGCTTGTCCCCAGTTATCCTTTGGGCTTGTCCCCAGTTATCCTTTGGGCTTGTCCCCAGTTGCTAACCTTTATCTTATAATGGCTTCGTCCCAGGTTTGTTTTATTTCAGGCTTTCGAAGTTAAACAACAAAGGATCCATGATCCTTACCTTTTACTAAGGTTTGTTCTGTGATCATCCTGGTTGTAATGATATTGAGAGTTAGGATCCTAACTTGGATCCTCAGGTATGATCCTTAACTATTTTGATTTTATTCATTGATTATTTGAGTAACCCTAATACTTTGACAACTGAACTCATATACCACTTTTTGAAATTTTTTCAACTATAGGATATTTGATCCTGCATTATATCCTAAGTGTTTTATCTAAGTTGTTCAACTTTTCTTACTCAGACAAGTGTAAATTAAAACAATTGAAAAATAAAACAACAATAAGGATATCAACACAAGATAAGCGACAAAAAATTAAGGTGTTATTTATTAACAAAAGATTAACCCTCAAAAGGTTGTCAAAATTACCTACCCCGAGCATCTACCAGCAATACGTGGCCCGTCTGCTGGGGTAGGTAAAGGGTGTCCATTGTCTAAAGGTCTTAGTAGTGCAGGAATTAAAAAGATGGCAGGATCACAATGGCTTCATCCTCCAAACAGAGGATCCCTCCACCGGTTGTAATCCTACCCATTGTCCAAAGGATCATTCGTGATCCTTAACCCTAATAGCTATTGTTCAGTTATTACAGACCATCATTGTTTTAAAAACATCACAACCACAAAAAACTACTACCAAATTTAAAAATTGGGCTCCGGCTGCGTCTAAGAATGTCCATCATCGCCCAATCATGCAGCCTAAACCTTCCCTGCATCACCACCTCCGGCTCCACTTGCTTCACCACCTTCACCCTTGCCTCCAGCCTCGATCGTCAGGATCTCTTCAGCCTCCTCTTCATCATCCAGTTTAGCCAGCCTTGCCTTCCAGCCTTCCACATCCCAGGTACTCTTGTCAAAGGCATGATCCTGAGCTTCCAAGGCCATTTGCAGCTTTGTCTTGTACATTGCTATGGCGGCAGAGACTTTGGCGTCTTCGGTAATTTCATGCTTCTCGTAGTCAGCATTAACCAGCACCTTGGCCGTCTCCTGTTTGGCATCCTGGAGTTCCTTCTGAAGCTCAACAATTTTGAGGTCCTTTAGCAATGCAACCTGCTGGAGGTCGGCAATCTTCCTATCCTGATCCTCAACGTGGCCAACATAGTCCTCAATCTCAGCGAATTTCTGCAAAGGGGATAAAAGATAAGGCCAGGACCAAGTGATCCTTAGATCAGCAGGATATACGAGCAGAGACAGTGATCCTCACATCGTTGAAGTACTCGAGAAATTGGTGGCGGATCAGAGGCAGACCTTGCAGATCCTCAGCCTCGGAGGCCTTTCTCTTCTTGACTCCCTTTCCTTTGAGGGGTGCCTTGGGGACTGAAGCTGACGGGCTGGTAGGAGCCTTTCTTTTGGAGGATCTGACGATGGTGAGATCAGTGACACTGAACTTCGAAGCAGACTTGGTGGATTTTCCAGCACCTACACAACCAAAACAAGATAAGTATCTTTGCTTCACTTATATTTCACTATTTATTTAAATTTTTAAACAAAGATACTTACTTGACATCGTGACAGAGGCTGAGGATACCTCCTGGGAATCCTGGGTGGTTGTCTTGAAAGTTCTTGTTTCAGGGTCAAGTCTCTTGAAAGTGGCGAGTCTCTCTTTGGCAGCAGGAGACAGTCTGAGGTGTGAAACGGTGATAGCTGCATAACAAGAAAGCAAAAGTATATAAGTGATCCTTATATCAAAAGAAAGTTCTCTGGTGATCCTTCTCAGGATCCTCCATCCTACCATGGGTAGCCCATTTCCTGGGTAGATCCTTCCCATCAGAGATAGAATCTCTCTTGACGAAAAAGAAACGCCGCTTCCAGTTAGTATCATTCTTGGTAGCTTTGAAGATCGGGTGTTCCTCACCAGGTTTACGTTTGAACAAATAACGATAAGAACCAAAGGTAGTAAGATCATACAGCTCTCCCAGCTCTGACATTCCTAGGTCTATCCCTTCCTGCTCGATGATCCTTTCAAGGGTGTACAAAACCCTCCAAATCATCGGCATGGCTTGGATATAAGAGATGCCGGTTAGGGAAAAGAAAGATTGGGTGAAGGCTGGAAAAGGATATGTATAGCCTATGGTGAACGGAGTGACAGGAAAAGCAACCCAGTTGTCGGAAATGTGATCACTCAGGGCATTGGGGTCAAAAGATTTAAATACGGTGTTCGCCGGGAAACAGTGGCGGATCCTATCAATCTGCGGATCGGTGAAACAGCAGCGTTCTTTTATGGAATCTTCGATGATCCCCTGGCTCTTCAGTGGGCTGTTTTTCGGGTGATCCTTAGCTGGGGAGTTCCGGAGCAACATTTTTGACAGAATGATGGAAAGAGACGGAAAACAGAGCAAAAGAAGGAAGAAGATGAAGAGAGAATACCTGTTTATCTTCGGATGCAGTTATAAAGGGAGTGTCTCTGAAATTTAAATGCAAATGATCCTATCTATATCTCCTATTTATAATCATGATTGTGCAGGGTTGTCACTTCTGTGACGTCATAGTTGCAACGTATAGTTCTACATCAACGGCTATATTTACGATAGTTAGTTGCGGATAAGATCAAGAAAATATAATTCGTTCATTTTACATATTACTCCTTATATTTTGGGGGCAATTGTTAGGGGAGGATTTTCTAACAATTAGTGATCCTTACTTGTTATCCTAATAAGTGATCCTTACTTCTGTGACAGACAGTGATCCTCAGAAGAGCTTCAGGATCAGGATCATGGATCACCTTAAGGATCCTCATACTAACGATTGTTTGTTTGTATTTCGTATTATTTTACAGGAGTAACAAGCTTGACTTGGTCTTGGCAATGTTACTATGAAATATTCCACGGGTATTTCGCACACTTTTGACTGGAAATGGACGTTGTGGAGAACGTGGGAGCATGGCACAAAAGTCGTATAGTTTGTTAGCATAGTTAACTTCTATTTTTAAAGGGGTGACGAGCTAGTAATTAGAACACTTAGCCTTTTTCAGCTACACACACTCTCGTACAATTGCACTCTCGAAGCTTTCGACAAACACTTAACAGTTTTCACTCACTTTTACACATTTCACCATAGTGATCCTTGTACCTAGCTCGTTACTATCCGAAGTTGTAAACATTTACTGATTTATTTGAGCTTGGTGATCGGTAGTTTCCATCACCCGGGGTTTTTTGTGCCGGAGATCAACTCTTGATCAAGGGCTTTTTCACCGTACAAACCTTGTGTCACTTGTTATTTATTTTTCATAGTGATCCTTATTGCTACAAAGTAATTCAAGCATCAAACCCCGTAACAGAGAGTTTGGTTGCATTATCCTCATCAGATTTTTTGACCAAAACAGTGGTTAAGTCCAAGAGAGCTGAGGATCCCCTAAGAGATTTGGAGGAAGCATTTGATATCCTTGAAAAATTCAATATGAAATTGAATCCTTCCAAGTGTCATTTTGGTGTCAAAGCAGGCAAGTTTCTAGGCTACATGGTAACAAAAAGAGGCATAGAAGCAAGTCCAGAGCAAATCAAGGCAATTGTGCATATCAAATCTCCTACCAATTCTAAGGATGTGCAAAGGTTGACAGGGAGGATCGCTGCCTTGAACAGGTTCATATCAAAGTCATCAGAAAAATGCAAGGAATTCTATGACATTTTGAGAAAGAACAAGAAATTTGAGTGGACTGAAAAACACGAGAATGCTCTCAAAGCCCTTAAGGATTACCTATCCTCAGCTCCTACCTTGATGAAACCAGAAAAAGAGGATATATTATCCTTATATCTAGCTGTATCCTATAAAGCAGTAAGTGCAGTCCTTGTTAAGGATCACGAAGGTACACAACATCCTGTCTATTATGTAAGTAAGAGTTTGCTTGATGCTGAATCCAGGTATTCACATTTAGAAAAAAATCATCCTTGCTTTGATTATGGCATCTACTAAACTAAGACATTATTTTGAAACTCATGCCATTATCGTTAAGACTAACTTCCCAATTAAGAATGTTCTCAGGAAACCTAAAATGTCAGGTGTTAGGGGTGGATTTCTAAATGATCAGTGATCCTCAATTGCTGTGGGCTTAGTGATCCTTACTTCTGTTTGAATTAGTGATCCTCAGAAGTGTTTCAGGATCAGGATCATGGATCATCTTAAGGATCCTTGTACTAACGGTTGTCTACTTTGAATTCGAAATTGTTTTGCAGGAGTACCAGCTTGAACGTGGTCTTGGCGATATTCCTGGAGCATATTCTATGTTTATTCCGCATGTGCCTGGCCAAAAGTGGATGTTATGGAGTCGTGGAGGACTTGCACCATTTGCGGAGTGTTAGTTAATGTAGATATTTTCCATTTTTAAAGGGGTAGCAAGCTAATTAGAAAACACCTGGCTATTTTTGGCTACACACACTCTTACAACTGCTCTCACCAGCTCTCGTTAACTCACTTGGCGATTACACACATTTTTACACATTACACTATAGTGATCCTTGTACTTAGCTCGCTATCATCCGAAGTTGTAATATATTTCTTGTTTAATTTGAGTTGGTGATCGGTAGTTTCCATCACCCGAGGTTTTTTATGCCGGAGATCATTCATTGATCAAGGGCTTTTTCCTCGTACAAATCTTTGTGTCACTTGTTCATATCATTTCTGAGTGATCCTTATTGTTATTCATTGATTCAAGCATCATACCTCACAACAGAAAGTTTGGTTGCATTGTCATTGCTTGATTTTTGACCAAAGCATCATATCCTTAACATCCTGTTCTCTTGCCTCCAGGACATCTCTTGGAGGACGCTTTAATTGCTGTTGTTCCCTAGATCTTGAGGCTGGCTTCATCGATGATGTGTAGCCATTCTTGGCTTCTTGTTGATCACTCTCAATCTTCACTACACCCCATGGACTAGGAAGCTTGACACATTGGTGATATATGGATGGAACTGCTTTCATGTCATGTGTCTATGGCCTGCCAAGGATAACATTGCAACAGGATAAGCAATCTATAACACAAAATTTCTGAAAAGAACTAAGCCCCTCTATGTAAATTGGAAGCTTAATGCCCCACAATGTATTTTTAGTTTCTCCACTGAATCCCACGAGAACTGATGATCTTGGGATGATTTCTGATTCAGGGATATTCATCTTTTTAAGGACATCAAGTTGAATGATGTTCACTGAGCTTCCTCCATCTATCAAGATCATGCGAATAAAATGATTAGATATAAACAAAGTAATAACAAGACCGTCATGATGAGGATCCTGAATATCCACACGATCATCCTCATCAAAGGTTATAACTTTCCCCTGTGTTAGGGTCGAGGTTCGAATGGGTCTATCCCCATTATCCATCTTGGTTTATTTGGCATGCCTCTTGGTTGCTGAAAAAGAAGTGCCACATATGTCTAATCCACCAGATATGAAGTTGATGATTTGTGCATCAGCAGGAGGAGCAGGAGCTCTTTCTAGAACCTTTTCAGGATCCTGGATCCTTGACTTTTTTCTTCCCAACAGCTCCTTCAAGTGTCCCTTTCTTAACAAGTAACCAATTTATTTTATGAGTGCATTACATTCTTCAGTGAGATGACCGAAATCTTCATGATATGCACATCATTTGGATTTGTCTTTTGTTGCAGCTGGTTTATCACTCTTTCTGGGCCATCTTGCTTTTTCACCTAGATTCTGCATTGCAAGGATTAGTTCATTGTTATCAATAAAAAAACAATATTCAGAAATGGGAGGATAATCTTCATCATCCTCTTCCTGTTCTACTGCATGCACGTTCTGATTATCAAACTTGTTGTAAGAGTTGGACTTGTTGTTCCTGAAGTAGGATCCTTGTTTTTCCTGCTTCGAGGATCCTGCCAGTCTTTCTTGGATCCTTTTACCATCCTCTAATCGGATGAATCTAAAGGCCCTGGTTCTCACTTCATCAAGGTTCCTGCAAGGGGTCATGACAAGATCATCATAAAACAATGAATACCTAAGTAAACCCATTTTGAAGGCTTCTACAACCGTAGCAATATCCAAATTAGGAATATCTAAGGATTCTTTGCTGAATTTAGTGATATAATCCCTAAGTGATTCATTTTGACCTTGTGTTACCCTATATAGATCACTAGTTAAACGTTTAAATTTCCTACTACATGAGAATTGGCTATTAAACATGTTAACTAGATTAGCAAATGAAGTAATAGAGTAAGGGGGAAGACTTAGCAGCCATTTAAGAGCTGATCCTGTAAGCGTGGATCCGAAACCTTTGCATAGACATTCTTCTTTTAACCTCTCCGGGATGG
Organism: Helianthus tuberosus; assembly: GCA_030545235.1. Lineage (NCBI taxonomy): Eukaryota > Viridiplantae > Streptophyta > Magnoliopsida > Asterales > Asteraceae > Helianthus > Helianthus tuberosus. The sequence goes on along the minus strand of CM060352.1, from coordinate 31,862,797 downwards.
GATTGATCTCCATCCTTTCTCTGTATTGAGCTACATGTTCTTCTGGATCCGTTGAGCCATCATATAGCTTCATGGTTGGTATTTGAAACCTCTTTGGAATTTCTGCATAACAAATAGGTGGTGCAAAACGAGATATCTTGTGGCTTTCATCTGCAATTTCAGGAATGGGCTTAACCACTCCTGGAACGCTGGATATCATATCCTTCAGTATCTGTAATTCCCTAGCCATAGCTTGGTTGATACCTGTATCCTGCACAAAGCCATGGTTAGTATTATAAGAATTATTCAAAGTGTTACCTCCTAAAGGATTCAAGTTTGGAACTCCAGATGTGAATCCATATTGGCGGGATTCTGGTATAATTGAGGGACCAGATGAAGCAATAGTCTGCATAGGGATGAAGTCTCCTAGATGAACATCTGAGCTTCCGGGTTGGACACTCCTTAAGAATCCTTGATCCTGAAAGATATTGGAACCTTGGGGTGCTGTGACTGGGGGTCTTTGAGGATAATCCATGGATCCGTAAATCTGAGATGAGGATCCCTGAACCTGAAAGGAGGATCCTTGAACCTGAGAGGATCCCTGAACCTGAGAGGATCCCTGAACCTGAGAAGAGGATCCTTGACCCTGGAATGAGGATCCTTGAACTGTCTGTGCTCCCACATATCCTCCAGAACTGAAGAAGGATACTTGATGTTGAGAGGATCCAGAAGGCTGAAAATAGGATCCTTGAGCCTGAGTCATTGCCAACGATCCATAGCGTATACTTGACAATCCACCTTGGTACTGAGAGCCTGATGCTGTAGAGTGCTGGGCTGTTATGGCTGGAGAATCAAAATTCAGTGATCTGGGCACCAATGGAGAGTGATCTTCCGCTGATCTCTTCAATTTCTTGATGTCATCAATCTCTCGAAGGATCCTGTCATTGGTTCTGTCCTGCTGCTGCATGTGATCCTTCATCTGCAAAATCAAAGAATAAAGATCATTGTTAGTAGGACTAGAAGAAGTGGTAGAAGTTGGTTTTGGGAAAACGGGGGTTTGTTTCTTCGCAGTATTTTCATCATTCTTCTGAGATCCAAAAGGTGCTGGAGGCAAACGCGGAATGCCCTGTGAAGAAGTGACCGCCGACATGGAGCTTGAAGTGACATGCTTACTCTTTGTCTACGATTTGATAAAAGTTTAATTCGAATGTGTCTATATAGTTGCTTTATGTTCTTTACCATGACGAGCTGAACCGCTAACGTTTGAGAAACATCGATATTGGTGGAGTATTCGTTTTTATTGTTTTTATGATATATCCCAATAGAGTATTTCTTTGTACCATAAACTATAGCGAGTGCCGGTATTTTTTTTTCAAATGTGTATATCCCTTTTCAATTGTTGTAGCAAGTGTCTAAATCGTACCGGTACTGTAACCAACAAACCGCACTGATACCGATCGAAACCCTCAGCGGAGCGCAGGGAATACCACTAGTTGTCTACAAAATAAGGTGGGGTGGGGCCGGCTTAGTCCCAAAAATATCTATTTCATGTGCATCAAATGTAAATTAATATCTTATTAATGTTTATTAATATCTTAATTCAGCCTACTTTAAAAAGCAAGATCCTTAACCACAAGTAATCAATAATTACACGAATACTCTTTTTATTCGCACTGTTAGATGAATACTCTTTAACAAAACAGCATCCTTAAATACAGATTTTAGCCCTGCTACTGAGAAAAGACTCCCGCCCCAAAAAACCCTTCGTTTCTCTCCGGCGGCCGGTGGCTCGACGAGGAGGTGATATTACGGTTAGTGGGCGAGGTCGCTTATTCTTAGCTTGACCTTTCTCCCTAACAATAATCTGCACCGATTCCATTCGCCTTCCGGAGTCGGTTTTCGTTTCTTCCTATAGAGTGTTCTGTTTTGCCGGTGGCTCGACGAGAGGAAGTGGAGCGGGATATCGTTATAGGATTAAAGTGTTTCCCATATAGCTTGTGGATCTAAAGTATCCTATCTCTCTATCTTGTTCTTTCTTCCTGTCCATTCGCCTTCCGGGTACGGAATCTTGTTGTTATGGATAGTCCTTGGCTTGATCCTCATCACTTGAGGAAGAAGGATAAGGGCAGTATCAATCGATCCAAGGAAAATATCACAAAATTTTTCATATCCAATTTGCCGGATGGATGTAGACCATGGGATGTTGCAGACTTCGTGAGACACTTGGGGGAAGTGGCCGGCATGTACATAGCAAGGAAAAAGGATAGGGAAGGTAGGAAGTTCGGTTTCTTGAGTTTAAAAAATGTTGTTGACGTTAAAGCTACGGTAAAGGAATTAAATGGTCTGAAGATGGGTGGTTATACCCTTAAGGCCAACTTAGCAAAATTTGCTGAAGAGAATAATGGCAGATGGGAAGCGGAGTATCAACCTAAGAAGGAAGAGAAGAATTCGTCGGCCCCTAACTCTTGGAACCGAAGCTGTGGTGGTCTTAACCCAGGAAATGGATTTAAGGAAGGTTGGTTAAGAGAAGGTCTGTCGTTCAGGGACATGGTTAAGCAAGGGTCGAGTGGTATCGAGGTTAGTAAGAAGGAAGTAGAGGTGGAGGTGCATAGTGAAACGGCGGCATTTTTCGATCTTCAGGGAAGAGCAGTGGTAGGAAGAGCTATCGATTTAATCTCCTTACGGAATATGTACAAGCTTATCAAGGACGCTGGTTATTCAGGTTTTAATATCCAATACCTTGGGGGCCTTAGTGTTTTGGTGTCTTTCGAAGATGATATTGAAGCAGCGGATTTTTTGTTGGACGTCAATAGGTGGAACAAATGGTTCTCTTCTCTAGACATGTGGGCAGGGCAATCGATGCAATACGAGAGAATAGCATGGCTTAAGTTCCATGGCATGCCACTGCATCTCTCGGAAAACAAAGTTTTTGATGACGCTGCAGGTCTGTTTGGCAAGGTGATCCATAAATCCCAATTATCGGCTTCGGATAAAGACTTGTCGGTTAATTACGTTGGTATTCTGGTTGACCATGGTAAGAGAATTGAAGAGTCGATTATCCTGAAATGGAAAAACAAAAGATTCAAGGTCTGGATAACGGAGGAAAGGGACGAGTGGACTCCGGATTGTTTGTCGGTTGAATGCCCGCCGGACATGTCGGAAGAAGAAGAAGAAGAAAAGTCACAGGGTAATCAGATTCAGGTGGATGAACAGTTGGAGGTTGACGAAGGAGTAGTTGAAAAGTCTCAGGCATCTTTGGATGGGGGTGGTATTCCCGAGGTTAACGGTCACGCGTGGGTTAAAGAAAAACCCAGCGTTCATGAAAATACCGAAGATTGTGCTGGCAGCGTTGCAGTCTTTACCTCGGTCTCTGGTGAAAAAGCTTTTAATAAAAAAAAGCCTTTTAATCTGGCAAGAGATAAGCATAGGCCGGTTGGGGCAAGCCCAGAAGTGATTAATAGGCCCAATAAGCGGTCCAGAACTTCTATGGAGGATTCTTTTGAGAAGTTTGGTTATCTGGGCCGGCCTAGTGGAGATATTGGTAATAAGGAAACGAGTTCCCTCTCAGACAGTGCTCTGAGGTTTGACCTTAACAAATCAGGAAACTCTCAGGAGGAAGGAGATGGTCAGCATACTATCTACTCTCCGAAATCTCCGAATTTTCGAACTGAAAATGAGGAATTACCATCGGAGAAGGAAGATTCGGGTGATCTCCTTATGAAAGAGATAGAGGCGACGGTATTTCTTGGCGGCAGAGTTGGAGTGGATCTGAGAAATCACAGTGATTTGGTCAAGGAGACTATAGGGAAAGAAGGTACTAATGTTGTCTTATCATGAATTTCTTGTCTTTGAATGTATGTGGGCTAGGAGGGGCTGGTAAAGCTGGGTGGATCAGGGGTCTTAGACAGAAGTTTGACATAGATGTGGTCTTGATTCAAGAAACTAAAAAAGAGAATTTTTCTGGTGTCTCTATTTCTAATTATTGGGGTAATAAAGATTTTGGTATGGATTTCGTGAGCTCGATCGGGTTTTCAGGAGGCCTTTTATGTATTTGGGATCCAGTGAAGTTCGAGGCTTCTTCTGTAGTTAAAAAAAATAACTTTCTGATTTTGGTGGGTAAAATCAAGGGGAGTGGGGTGTCACTCAACATAGTCAATGTTTATGCCCCTCAATTGGTTAGTGCTAAAAATGCGGTTTGGTCTGAATTATCGTCTTTGATGGAAGTTTTTCCGGGTATGTGGGTCGTGGGAGGAGACTTTAACGCTGTTAGATATCCGGGTGAAAGGCGGAATTCCAGATTCAATAATACTTTTGCCTCGAATTTTAATAACTTTATCTACAATGCGGATCTTCGGGAATATGATTTGAAAGGTAACAGGTTCACGTGCGTTAGAGGAAACGGTAGGAAACTCAGTAAAATTGACAGATTTCTGGTGAGCTCTGATTTCTTCAATCGTTGGCCCGACGCTACTTTCAGAGCTCTTCCCGTCAGTCTTTCGGATCATGGTCCTATTCTTCTCATCTCTCAAATGAATAACTTTGGAGCTAAACCTTTTAGGGTTTTTGACTCATGGCTTGAGAAAGAAGGTTACCAGGAAGCGGTGGAGAAATCTTTGGATGGTTTTACTGGTTCCGGACCCCCCGGATTTAATTTTAGTCCAAAAATTTGCAGCTATTAGAAATGGTCTAAAGGTTTGGAGAGATGAGATGAAAAAAAAGGAAGGGGAAAGTCATTCTAAAGCTTTGGAAGAGTTGGAGGAGTTAGAGATTTGTATGGAGTCTAGGGATTTATCGGAGGAAGAAGAATGGTCTTTTTTGGAGAATAAGAAATTGTTGTTGGAAATTGAGAGAAGAAAAGCTTCGGATTTGAAACAACGCGCTAGATTGAAATGGGCTATAGACGGAGATGAAAACTCAAAGTTTTTCCATGCTACTGTCAACGCTCGGAAAGCAGTTAACGGGATTCCAGGGCTTTTTTCGGAATCGGGGTGGATCAACAAACCCTCTTTGGTGAAATTTGAAGTCTTGAAATTCTTTAGATCCAAATTTTCGGAAGAGATTCAATCCAGACCGACTTTGGCCTGCCATGGTATTAAGCAACTTTCGGCCGCGGATAGTATTTATCTAACTAGACCTTTCTCTCTTCTTGAAGTGAAGGAAGCTCTAAAAGAGTGTGGAGATGATAAAGCCCCGGGTCCAGATGGGTTGAACTTCAAATTTATAAAAACGTTTTGGCACTTATTCGAGGAGGATTTTATGAAAGCTTTTGATCACTTTTATGTGAACGGGAAGTTTAGCATAGGAAGTAACTCTTCCTTTATCACCCTTATCCCCAAGATCAAAGACCCAGTGGAATTAAAAAATTACTGACCTATCAACCTTATTGGGGCTATTTCTAAACTAATCTCTATGACTCTCGCTATCAGGTTGAAGAAAGTCGTTGGATCGATTGTTTCGGAGTCGCAATCGGCATTTCTGAAAGGTAACTTCATTTTAGATGGCCCCCTTATTATTAATGAACTTTATAACTGGGGAAGGAAGGTTAAGAAGAAATTGTTTTTTCTTAAGATCGACTTCGAGAAGGCATATGATAATGTTAACTGGAAATTTCTTGTATCTATCATGAGTCAAATGGGTTTCCCGTCTAAATGGTGCGATTGGATTAAAGGTAGTTTGGAGTCTATAAGGTCTTCGATTTTGGTAAACGGATCTCCCACTTTCGAATTTAAATGTTCGAAAGGTATTAGACAAGGAGATCCGATTTCTCCCTTTCTTTTCATTATTGTGATGGAAGCCTTATCGTTCATGATTGAGAAAGCGAAAAGTGAAGGTATTTTATCCGGTATCCAAACTCCTCATAATGGTCCGTTGTTGTCTCACTTAATCTTCGCGGACGATGCTCTCATAATGGGGGAATGGTCGGATTCTAATATTAGTAATGTGGTCCGTATCCTTAGAATCTTTCACCTATGTTCGGGATTGAAAATTAACATTTCAAAGTCCAATTTGTATGGGGTTGGAGTAGATAATGGGGAATTAAACTTTATGGCGAGTATTGTTGGGTGTCAAGCGGAATTGTTCCCTTTCAAATATCTCGGTTTAACGGTTGGAGGTAACATGAACAGGGTAGCCAATTGGAGACCCGTTTATGATATCGTTGACGCTAGGTTGGCAAAGTGGAAAACGGTGATGCTTTCGATGGGAGGTAGAATTACCTTGATAAAGTCAGTTTTGGAGAGCCTTCCTAATTATTTCTTTTCCCTATATAAAGCTCCTATTCAGGTGATTAAAGATTTAGAATCCAAAATAAGGAATTTCTTATTGGGGGGCGGGGGAGGAGCTGATTCTAACAAGATTCACTGGGCGGCATGGGACCGGGTGGCAGGTCCGTGTAACAAAGGTGGTCTGGGCCTTAGCAAGCTCTCTTACATAAATGTCTCGTTACTGGCCAAGTAGGGATGGCGATTTAAAGTTGACAAAGATAAGTTGTGGGTCAAAGTGATTGAGTCTATCCACAGTTCGAATGCTGATAAGGAGTGTTTTCCGGTCAAGAAGTCCCTGGGAGGGGTATGGACCAACATAGTCAAAATTCTGGATAGTTGTGTGATTGGAAATAAACCGATCAAGGAGTATTTTAAAGGAGAAATAGGGAACGGAGAATCGATTCAGTTCTGGTCTGATTCTTGGCTCCCGGTCGGCCCTCTGAAGTTGAAATTCCCTACCTTGTTTGACCTGGAAGCGAAGAAGAATTGTAAGGTAGTGGAAAGGATAGTCGCGGATGAAGGTTTTTCCAGATACCGATGGGCATGGAAGAGGAGTATTTCGGCGGGTTCAGAGGTTAACGAGCTCATTGGGCTGTGCAGTTTACTTATGAACGTTCATCTTGATGTTGTTGCGGATAAGTGGTCTTGGGAAGGGGCGGTCGACAAGCTGTTCAGTGTCCGATCAGTAAAGGATCTTTTTTATAAAGATTTTGACCCGCATTGGAACTATGTTCCGAGTTCGTGCAAGTGGATCCCTCACAAGTGCAGTGTTTTCATTTGGAGACTCGGGGTGAATAAGTTGGCTACCATGGACGAGCTTATTAAGAGGAATATCAATAGGGGGAATCAAGTCTGCGTCCTTTGCGGTGATTATGATGAATCGGCCGAGCATCTGTTTTCTTCGTGTAGTTTCGCTTCAACTGTTTGGTCCATAATATCCTCGTGGTGCAAAATCCCATGTATTTGGACGTTCTCGATAAAAGACTTGTTGGAATATCACGAGTTATCGGGCCTCAAAGGAAAGAAGAGAGACATTGTCCAAGGTATTATCCGTATCGGCTGTTGGTTTTTATGGAAGAGTAGGAATGAGGTCAGATTTAATAATAAACCCGCGAAGCTGGAGGAAATCATTCGGGAAATCAAATCCTTCGCTTTTTTCTGGTTTAACGCGAGATTTAAATATAGTGAGAGTAAGTGGAAAGATTGGTGTAGTTTCGTTTTCATGTAATTTCTGGTTTCTTTTGTTGTTTGTTGCCGCCCTCCCTCGGGGTTTTGGCGTTTTGGTTTAATGAAATTATCCTTTAAAAAAAAAAAAGATGAATACTCTTTCGCATTCATTATTGTGTCATTTATATTAGCACTTATGTGTAAATTGTACATCTATAAATTCTATCTCTCAATCAATAGAAATCACTCAAAACCTAAACCTTTAATTTCACACACCTTCTCATAAAAAGTTTCACATTTAAGTTACTACTCTTTTTTATTTTTCTTTTTTGCAATTTTAGATTCTAATAGTAAGATTTTCTTATTTTTAAATTTTTTTATAAAGTTATAAGAACCATTATGAGAATTACATGATTTATCTGTGTAATTTACTTTTAAAACACAACGTTGAGAATTAAGAAAGTTAACCTAATCCTCACGCGGTGACTTTCTGGATAACCATCAAGCACCTCTGGCCATCTCCTTTCATTATTCACTTCTTTTTTTTTTCTCATTTTTGTGAAAATGTTAATGATAGAACATCGAATCTCACTATTTGTATATTATGTCAATTATTTAAGTAGACAATGAAGAACATATATAGCATCCAATTCATATTTGAAAACTTCTATTTAAGTAGAAGTGGTAGAGGAAGGGTATGTTCAACTAATACAAACTATAATTATTAACATATATAGTACAAGTGTAGATCATGTTATTAAATTTGTTCTAGATTACCCATGGCATTATAGCCTAGTGGTATCTTGGGGGTGGGATAAGGCTTATGACCATTTGGTCATGAGTTCAATTCCCACAAGGGGGGGTTTTTCCCAGATTTATTGGGTTTCCTCCTGAATTGGTGTATAGGCATTATTGCTTAGTGGAGATGGATATGATCGGATGGTTCCGCTGGTGGCACGATGATACTTCAGTGGTCCGTCAGTGATCCAAATTTGCCGTTCAAAAAAAAAAATTTGTTCTAGATCATTTTATATATCTTTTCCATTAAAGTTTGGTAGGATAATACGTAAGTTTTGGAACTCGTAGGGTCTGCATGTATTTTGTAAACGTACTAATTATCACTTTCATATTAACAAAATTTATATCACTCTCGAAAGTTCAATCAGAATTCAGAAAAAAACAAATGTTCTTCATTGACCCGAATTTGTACCATCAAATAATTGATCCGACTTGTTTCCGAACAAAACTTACGCCAAAATGTAGACGAACTGAAAATGGACATAAAAATAGGTACGAAAACGTATTATATTTGACCAGACTCGTTACCAAGAAAAATTACGTCAAAACGTAAAATGTTTACGCTAAAATGTAAACCAACTTGAATCTATAACGAAACGTATCTAAAAAAATCGCGTAAGATAATAGTGTTTTTAAGTTAAAAAATGATATTGTGCGTTGCGTTGAAACGTAAAGTAACTCAAATTTATATCACATAATGAAAACGTATTATATGAGACAAAACGTTTTCAGCTGAAAACATACATAAAAATACATACGAAAATGCATTGACAAAACGTAGATCAACCGATAATATATATAAAAATAAACGCATAACCGTATTATATTTGACCCACGTACATAAAAATAAACACGAAAAATCAAAATAGGGGTGTAAATGACAATGTTAGACGTTTGAAGATTAAAAAAAAATACCCAACTTGATGGACTTTGACTACAGTGCCAAAAAGCTTTTGTGAAATGTTATGTGTATAATTCTTTGCATATGTTTTAAACTTTTTTCTTCCACATTATTAATTTTAAGAATTTTGATGCCATTTTATTAATATTTTAGTAAAATCAAGGTAGTGTTTTTAAAGTAGTTTTACAAGTAGCGATGATTAATGCCGATGAAGCCACAGCCCAGTGGTGGAGGTGTGAGGGTTGTTACCCACAGGTCACGGGTTCGATCCCTGGCCTTGTGGGGTTTTCCCGCACGGGGTCCCGGTTTGATCGGAAGGCGCTCGAGGGCGGGCCGTTTCGAACGCGGGTGGGCGAGTCGCTGCGATTTAAGGGACGCGGGGCTTGCCGGTTGATCCAAACCTTTCAAAAAAAAAGTAGCGATGATTAATTACGACTAGTTTTTAGATAAATATATTATTAGTCAACTATTTATGAAAAAGCAAACACGAATTATTATTATATAATATTTTTTTTTTGAATAAAGGCGGTAATATTATTAAGTAAACAAAACAAACAGACAGAAACCTTAGCAAGGTGCTAAGGCATTAGAGTACAGATACAACAACAAATAAAGTGCAGGAAGAAATTACAAAAACTTCATTTAAAGGAACTAAAATTTCCCCAAGCCTCCCAATTTAGATCTCTTTTTCCAGCCCTTTCTCTTATCCAAACAAACGAGAGTGCTTTGATGTCACCGACTGCCCTTGAAACATTCGTTGTTTTGCCGTTAAAAATTACGTTGTTTCTAATACGCCATAATGTCCAACATGTTGCCGCAATGATCATGTATACCGCCTTCTTTTTTTTCTTGTGAAGAGCAATGTGATTGAATGTGCTCCAATAATCCCACCAAACTGAGCACATATCTCGGGAGAGGAATTTTGACCCATAACGAGATTGCCGTCCAAACCAGCTGAGCATATTGACAGGAAATCAAAAGATGATCAACCGATTCTATGCATATGCTACATAATGCACATTTAGTAACATTTGTAACCATTAAAGCTTGTACTTTATGCTTAACATTTATTTGAATTGCTTAACATTTATTTGCATTGTTGTTAAATTCAAAGCATGTAGGAATAGACTTAACATTTATTTGAATTGTTGTTAAATTCAAAGCATGTAGGAATAGAATTTAAGTTAAACTAGTCAAAACATATCATTTTTTGACTTTTTGGTTTTGAACATATTTACTTTGTTTGCTTTATTTCCCCCCCACTAGCAAATATCATTGTCATTGATCAACTGAGGTGGTCCACGTGCAAATTGAAAAAAAAAAAAAAAAAAAAAAAAGAGAGAGAGAGAGAGAGAAAGGACGGCTGTGAGTAATTCTTGCAAGATAAGAAACAATCCAAACCCTTGATTTTAACTATGGTATACGTCCAAGTTCATTAATTATCTCCTGGACTATGTAAATAAAGTACATTATATCACATCTTAACATTTTGCTACTGAATTACTAACAATAACTACAACTTAAGTTTTTGTATTGTTACTCATCAATAATATTATAAATATAATAGGTTACAACTAATTTTTATGTAACCAGTGGAATTTTCAAAGAAATTGTACGCATACATATTTTTAGTGTGATTATATATGCTTTCTGAATATGTTTCCTGATTGATCTCACACCGAACTAAAATAAATGAATATGCAAAGAGTTAAGGAATAACGATTACTAAAGAAAGACCGTGGGTGAATCTTAAAAATATGGGTGTGAATTTTGACACATCTGAATAACATGACACGAATCTAACACCGATTCGTGGCTTTGGATTTAGTGTAATCTGGTGCGTATCTTAAAAATAATGTGAAGTAAAATTCTCTTTCATTTTCAACTTCTAACCAGTCGTTAGCATATATCCGGTTATCTTGTTATTGAGATATGTATATTAGATTAGAATTAAAACACAAACATAATATCGATAAATCCAAGGGTTTATGTTGACCAAAAAATATAAATGATGACAAAGAGCAAAGAAAGACTATGGTTTAAAACATTAACATAATATCGATAAATCCAGGGGTTTATTGTGTCTGTTGACCAAAAAAATATAAATGATGACAAAGAGCAAACAGGGGCGGCTCTTATGGTGTGCGGGGAGGACTTTCGCACAAGGCCCGTAATTTCGAAGGCACATGATTTAAAAAAAAAATCGATATATATATATGTTATTTTAAAAAAAATTGTAAACACATACAAATCCAATATAGATATAGAGGCCCATTATCAAATACCTTTTTATGCTTTATAATAAAAAAAACAATTTTCGTTAAAGTATATAGGCACATTTTTCGAGCTCGAACAGGGTACGTGAATTCTCAAAGACGCCACTGAGAGCAAAGATTATGATTGAGGACGGCACTACCCTATTTTGGGTCCACTAAACTAGTTCGCTTGAAAGTACTTTTTTTTTTGAAGAGTGTAGATCAGATGGAAACCCACTACCGACTTGCAACCGAGACGGCAAGCCACCCGGGTTCGAGACGGGCACCCCACCGAAGCAGAGCCAGGCCGCCCTCTGGAGCACATGTATTCCAGCGGTGTCACAACAGAGGCTCGAACTCGGAACCCATCGTGCGGGAACCTCCCTAAGGAGTAAACCCTCACACCTCACCTGCAGACCACGGGGATCGAACCTGGCTCTCCAAGGAGAAACCAAACTCTTTCCACCGCTGGACCACAGGGTCATCCGCGCTTGAAAGTACTAACGTGGATTGATTGTAAATCATGGCTCAAAAGTTAAAAAGTATGTTATAATTAATAGTGTCAAAATCATCACAATACTTCCCAAACTTTCTATTCATACACAAACACATGTTTCTCTTTCTCATCACTATACTAGCTATATTTGAGTCCATTTTAGAAAGCTTGATGTACGTCGTTTAAATCATGCAAAAACCTAACTACATTAGCTAGCTAGGATAAGTCAGGTATACACGAAGAATATTTGGTTAGTATTCTTGTTTAGTTGTTCTTTTGTAAAATGAAATTGTACAAAAGGGAAAATTGATCGTTTGAGATTTTGTTTATAACTAGATTAATTAGAAAGTTGTAAATAGCTGTGAGGAGTAGGGCAATTCAGCCGAGCCGAGCTAGGACAAAACTCGGGCTCGGCTCGATTATAAACCGAGCTGGCTCGGCTTGGATTTGAAACAAAGCTGGAAATCTAAGCTCGGGCCCGGCTTGGTTTTAAACCGAGCTGGCTTGGTTCGGCTTGGTTTAACTCGATTTTGAAAAGAAAAATTAATACATGGATTTCAAAATTCAGTAAGCTAAAATATTATTCAATAATTCAAAAGAACATATATAGAATAAGCTCGACCTAATCTATTATAAGTCAAAATCAAGTTTAACAACACAAAATACGTTCTTAATTTTAATGAAATACGATATAAGTTCATTAGCATGGTAATCAACCTTTAAATGTGGTATAGATATTTAGTTACCCTACTAATCACATGTAAGTACTAATAATGTTTTTGTGATATATTATAATGCATATATAAATAAAATATATTAAAAGTAAAATAATTCAGCTAAGCCGAGCCGAGCTGGGATGCGAGCCAATTTGGCTCGTTATGAGCCGAGCCGAGCTAGACTCACTTTCTAACCGAGCCGAGGGCTTGGCTCACTTTCAAAACGAGCCACATCGAGCGAACTTTTTTCAAGCTAAATCCGAGCGAGCTCCGAGCCACGACAGCTCTAGTGAGGAGAAGTAATTCCTCTAAGGTTTAGATGCAAAGTAAATTCAAGAACTCAGTTTTAGTTGGGAAAATGAAATAGACATAATTGCAAAAGGTCGACTAATTGATTGTTATAACAAGAACAACAATTTGCCTGGATTGCAAAACAATGAAAGACTTATCACTTTATCATCAATTATAAATTACCAAACCAAACTGGTTTCTAATATATTCCAATTGCTAAAACTCTCGGACTCTAAAAGCTTAAAAAAGGTTTCAAATAATTATTTTACAATCAATTAAAACAAACTAAATGACAACAAACATCATATGTTAGATTGTGTGTCCCAAATATAAAGAAAACCAAGTTACTATTCACCTAGAGGAATTCACAAAAAAGAATTAGCCAATCATAACAATAATGAAATCGAATATTGTCACTACATGATTGTTATTAAAAAATAACTAAAATCTTTTCTCGTTCTTGTCTTGATTCATGTGTGAATCTCTATCTCGAAACTCACTTCGGTGAACAAAACGGGTTTTGGGTCGTACCTGGAATTGGGTATGGCCCAATTGGGTACAACCATACCCAGGTATTTGGAGGAACCAGGAAGGAACCGGATCCAGGTATAGAATCATAGGAGAATACCCACTGGAATCGGTTCGGTTAGGGCCGGGTATGGGTATACCCAGAACCGGGTAGGTATCTGGTATGGGTTTAAAATTGAAATATTACCGTCGGAAACCGGTTCCTAACGGTAACATAGCCGTTTGGAAATGGCTATTTACCATTTTAACCCCCTAAACTAATATAAATAGGTCTTGAATGTTTATTTTTAATCACCCCATTTCTCTAACTCCCAAACATTTTCTAAAACGCAAGACCACTCAATTTTTTTGCATCACCAAGGATGGCAAGTAACGAAGAAGTTGTTTTGGTACTTGAAACAAACGAAACCCCAAGGTTTGGTCCAACTACGACTTATGTCTAATGTCCGAAAACACCGAGATGACTCGGTGCAAGTATTGTGAGAAGTTCTTGAAAAGTGTGACAAACTCAACTCTCAATAAAACATAAGGTTAAGTATTGTCCGGTGATAAAAGCTAAAAAAAGGGAATCGTTTGGATCCGCAAGCCAAAAGCAGTGTATTAGTGTTTAAATGTTTTATGTTTTAAGTGTTAAATTCCACTTTATGTGTTAATTTTTTAGGTTTGCTGTTATAGTTTAATTTATTAGCTTAGGTTGTAATGTTTAATGTATATATGTAATGTTTGGATGTTTAATGTGTAATGTTTAATTGAATGTTCAATGTTTAATGTATAATTTTAATAAAATAACACTTATATTAAACATAGTTAACATTAAACATACATAAATACTAATACAAATTACAAAGTCACATCCATTATAAGCTTTCAAATTTCATGCTTGAGAAAAGGTCTTCCAACTCGTCCATCTGTCGACGATAAATTTCATGAAATCTTCCTTATCGGTTGGGCTATGCTTATGATCTTTGCTTTGAGATCATTACTTGAACAATCAGTTTCAAATTCATTTCCTCGTCAAAACTTCTCCTTAAGACGAGGCCAAAATCCGGAACCACATTCAAGCATTGTACCCTTCGTTCGTAAGTCTTGGGTCCGTGTACAAAAGCTAGTCCTAAGGAGTATTCCTCGTCGTCACTCCAAGCTTGAGGCATTTACATAAGTTTTTGATTTTGCGGTTTATTGGGTTAGCATATGTTTTCGAGTTGGGTAATCAACCAATACATCACACAACTATTTATAATGATTTAGGATGACTAAAATGTGATTCTAACGGCCAAACAGTAAAAAAACATTAATATTACCGTTGTTAACAACTCGAATCGGTTCCAACAATTGCTTACCGTTGCAACCGGATTCAACCCTAGTAAAATCAAGTCATGTAGGAACCAGTTTGGGTAGGACCCGGAATTTAAAAAAAATGAAACCGGGTAGAAACTACCAGATACAAAAGGGTAGAGACCGGTTTTTGTACATACCGGATACTAACCAGTTCTGGATCGGTGGGGCGAATCCAGAACCGGGTATTTTGTGCACCTTCCGCAACAGCCTCAAATGGCGAATCCCCAAAACTGCCGTCAAACTCTCTTTTTATATCTTCCTTTTATTACCCGGACCCAATATAACTAGCCCATAAGAATATTAATATAAGCCCAAACAAATTTAGTCCAACAGATATTACATTTCAACCCAGGTGAATTAACATGAATGACCTGCACATTAAGATACACATTATCTGTCCATGACATTATAGCCTAGTGATATCTTAGGGTTAGGGTGTGATAAGTCTTAGAAACCATTAAGTCCTGGGTTCGATTCTTATAAGGGGGTTTAAAGATAACAGTTTCTCTTTCCTTTTCGTTTTCCTTTAACAAAGTATATTCATCAAGAGATGCAAGCGAAAAATAATTATAAAAGAAATAGATCAAGACATATAAAACTAGAAACACAATTACACAATCTCATAGCCTCGGGATATATCACAATAATCCCATACATACATTATCCTTTGAAACAAAAATATCTTTATGGGTTTCTAGAAAAGGATTTTGTCAATTAAAATGTCAAATCACCCCAAAAAATAAATTACAAACACTAACACCATGCATAATGGTTAATGCACCATAAGGGACAATTTTCGTCACATCAGCATCATAACGCTCTTTTAAAAAAAGATGTAACAGTTAATGCACATTTCATTCAATACTTTTCATTTTTTGCTCCTCTTTGCACATTATTCTAGATTGCCCCTCCTCCAATAGAATTGGAATCTCAATTCCATTCTTGAAGTTTTTGTTTGGCAAATGAATTGGAATCTACGGATCTCTTCCCATCGAACGGGTGAGCCAGTTCAGGTCGTTAACGGGCTGATTCGGGTCCTTAACGTGCTCGGTTGGTTCGAGACGTTTCATATCATTAATGAGCTAGATCGGGTCGAGACATTTCGGTTCGTTAACGGGTCGAGTCAATGTGATATGTTTCAGGCCGAATCGAGGCGTTTCATTCGTTAATGGGTCGGTTCGGGTCGGGATATTTTGGGTCGTTAACGGGTCGGGTCTAGACATTTCGGATCGATAGTTAACGGGTCGGGTCTAGACGTGTCCGGTCGATGCTAGGTCGGATCGCGTCGAGATGTTGCGGGTCGTCGTGGGCTGATCGGGTCAAGTTTTTGCGTGTAGGTGGCGGACCGGGTCGGGTTGGGGCGAGGCGTTGCGTGTTGGTGACAGAGGAGTTCGGGTTAAGATGTTTTAGACATGGGTGACCGATCAAAGATTCCAATTCCATTGAATTCTTTCAAAATTTGGAAGGATTTTGAATTCCATTGGTTTAAGGAATTGGAATGAATCCATTTCTAATCCCAATTCCTTTGCTAACCGGACGTGATGAAGAATGGAATTGAGATTTCAATTTCATCCAAATTCCATTCCATTATGTGAAACGAACACGATAATCCAACTGCCCCACATTTGCATACGCAAGGGGTCAACTAAACCATTTTCAGAGACATTTTGAGAAGTATAAATGAGATGAGTTGCTCAACAGCTGGATTGGGCTCAACACAACTTGTATACATAAAAAAAAAGGTTTTATGTTTGAAATCGATTGAACATAAACCGTAGATCTTCATCCTCAACAAAGAACAAACGATTTAAGGGTTTAAAGAAAAGAATTTATTTATGAAAGCAACAAGAGAAACGAGTGAAGACAAATAAATTAGGGTTGCTAATTCTTATTGAGAAAGTACGCCCCGTTTGCGGTATGCGCATATAATGTATATATGTGTGGGCGCTCGGGGTGCAAAAGTGAAAGTGCACTAATTTTAACGTTATTTTACTAATTTCATGAAAATAACATTAAAATAGGGGGATGGTTAATCATGCATCATGCGGTGGCGTTGATCGTCGTAAGACTAGGGAGTACATGCACTAATTGGTCTTTGTCTTAATTGTTGAGTGTTATGTGCCTTATGTCCAAGGCTTGATGCAAAACTACTATCAAGCCGGGGGTCTCACTGGAAACAACATCTCTATTCCTATAGGGTAGAGGTACGTCTTCCTACATCTCACCCTTATCAGACCCTACGTTAGCTTTGCTATTGGTAGGATTTACTAAATATGATGATGATGAATTCTTGTTGAGAAAGAAAATGAATACTACCTCCGTCTCACTAAAAGTGTCCTATTTTAAATTTTCAAAGTCTTTATTTATAAACTTTGACCTTAAATAATTTTGTTTGTGTTAGATAATACTTGATGAAAGTTATATGATTTGAGTGTGTTTTATAAGTGTTTTTATCGGGTTAAATTTTTATCAAGTTTTATATAACACAAAAATATATAATTAAAGTCAAATTTATAAATAAAGACTTTGAAAATTCAAAATATGACACTTTTAATAGGACGGAGGGAGTATATTAATATTTTCCAAAAATAAACCTTGTAGAGAGTTGCTCATATGTATTCCCTCCCAAATCATCTTAAGGTTCCATCACAACATGATAAAGGTCCCAAATCATTTTCATTTATTATATTATATAGATTTAGATTTTAATTATACCTTTTTCAATTAATTCAGCTGATTTACTTGTTTTTCTCATGTAATTTTTGAAATAATCTTTTATAAAGTTTATGTTGTTGAGATGAGCTCATTTTTCTCTACGTATATGATCTAATATAATATATAATTTTTATACACAAAATATAATATAATATTAATTAATATAGTTAATTAATATACTTAGAGATAAGCATATAAATTTAAATTTAATTAATAATTATCAATAAGAAATATAAATGTATCAAATGCTATAATAAGTATAATATTATTTAATATATTTAGAGATCAAATATATAATTTCAAATTTAATTAATAGTAAATTATATCTGAATAATAAATAATATTTAATTGTTTATAGTTACATTGAATAATACATTAAAAAAATCTGGCAAAAATTTAGAAGTTAAAAAGTTAGTTTGTATGTAAAAAAATGAATAATAAAATTAAAAAGATATGGAAATAAAAATATTCAATGATATTAAAACAAACATTTATCATTATCTAAATTTTTGTTTAAAATTATTTATAGAAAAATACATATTTATACTTATCTAATTTTTGTTTGAAATTATTATTATTATTATTGAATATAATCATTAGCTACATTTTTGTTTAAAATTGTTTATACAAAAACAATATTTATTCTTATCTAATTTTGTTTATTCTTATCTAAATATTCGTAAATTGTCATTATTCATGTTACACCTTTTTTTTGAAACATTGAGTGTCTTTGTAGTTTACATCCATTCTAACTTTTTATTTATCATTAAATTTAAATGTAATGTAATACGTAAATACAATAATACATATTATATAATATATTTATCTTTGTATTATTTTTAGTGACAGCTTGATTACATGTTTCTCAGACGATTTTTATAATACTAACATACATTATCTTTATATTAACTTATTTATGTCAATTTGGTATATAAATGTCTTCCTCTCTTGTTTTCATTTACAAGAAATATTTATTAAATAGTTTAAATTGTTCAACCCGTGTAACACACGTGGAACTAACCTTGTCCTAGAATTACCACCCGCTGCAATGCGACGGAGATTCATTAGTTATATATCATGTTAGATGAAAGGCAAATGTTTCTCACATGACCACGAGCCTGTGTGTAAAACCGAGAAAAAATAACTAAGTCAATCTCCGACTCGCGCATTGTGACAAACCTATTAAACGGGGAAAAATAGACGCGTTGCGACAAACCTGTCAAATAGGAAAAAAATAGATGAAAAAACGTTGAACCCCATATGCACGTTGCGGCATGTTAACTTGGAGAACGACACGTTAAACGACGAACTTGTGAAAGATGAAAAGTACAGGAGACCAAAGTTGAAAGTAAAAAAAAAGTGTTGATGTTAAATTTGAAAAGATTTTGGGTTGAAAGTAAAAAAAGTTAAAGGGGAATTGCAAAAGATGAAACTTTTGAATTAGAAGTGAAAAATCAAATTAATCAAACGGGTTAAAACACCAAAGATTGAAATTTTAGACTTAAATTGTCAAAAATTGAAACTTTAGAGTTAAAAAGGAAATCAGTTCAGATTATGAAAACAAAAGAGATAAATATATTTAGTTATATTGATATTTAATATTATTATTATGTAATAGAAGAGATAAATACAAAAATAAGGGTGAGAAATTACGAGAGAATGACACGTGTCCAAAAACGATTTTTATTTATTAGTATAGGAAGATTATTGTTATATTAAACGGTGTCTTATAATGCTAATTACTCATGTAGATATCTCATATTTCAATAAGGCATTCTAATTGTGACTTACTCATTTAACCCTATATGAAATTCAAGTTTCATATATATTTTATTCATTCACAAAACAGGGTGTTACACCACTTATCTTTATTTGATTTTCTGGAGATCTAAATTGCCCAATGGCAGGTTGTTACGAACCTAATCGTTAACCAATTGATCCAAAGAAAAAAGATAGAAGCTAGAGAGAATTGATAGACTTTTGGAAGAGATTCAATTTATCATTTTTCATTCATAAACTCAAAACAAACTATTGGCTATTATATATATAGCCTTACATTAGGAACCAAAATAAGGAAACTACGTAAATGAAACCTTAACTGCTATGCACTACTTATCCCACTACTTGCATGCATGAGAAAACCTAATTAAAACCAACAATAACCATGATGGGCCACTACGTGGGTTTGACGGCACACATCATTCCCTCCGACTTCAAGCAACCTTGTCCACAAGGTTAAGAATCTGGACAGATAAGGGAGAATTTCCATGGAGGCCGCCATTCGGTTCTTCCGGCGGCATGCAAGTGAGTTGTAACATTGCACCATGGTGGCTTCCATTCATTTTGCGAATACGTATATTTGAACGGTGACCAGAGATTCACCTGTGAGCTCCGAATGTTCCGTTCACACGGTGGAGGCTTGACTATGCTAACCTTGAGGGCGTTTGGGTAGATCGGTGACTTCGATTTAGTGCGTGAAAATGGAGTGTTTGCCTCTCTCAATGAGGGTGTTGGGGCTGTTTTTGGTAGCGGTTCGGCAACGGTTGATGGAGGTAGTTTGGTGACAGCGATGGTTGGTGATGAGGCGGCATTGGTCATTGGTGTTGTGGCGGTAGCGGTGGTAGGAGCCGGGAACCGGGGTCGGTTTTTGAGAATATCAATCATTCGAGCAATACTTGACTCAATTTGATTGAACAACTCGTTTTTGGATAGAGTTTGAGCGTCCATTGATGTGGATCAAGACCGCTCTGATACCAATTGTTACGAACCTAATCGTTAACCAATTGATCCAAAGAAAAAAGA
Source organism: Helianthus tuberosus (assembly GCA_030545235.1). Lineage (NCBI taxonomy): Eukaryota > Viridiplantae > Streptophyta > Magnoliopsida > Asterales > Asteraceae > Helianthus > Helianthus tuberosus. The sequence goes on along the minus strand of CM060352.1, from coordinate 31,842,548 downwards.
TAGAAGCTAGAGAGAATTGATAGACTTTTGGAAGAGATTCAATTTATCATTTTTCATTCATAAACTCAAAACAAACTATTGGCTATTATATATATAGCCTTACATTAGGAACCAAAATAAGGAAACTACGTAAATGAAACCTTAACTGCTATGCACTACTTATCCCACTACTTGCATGCATGAGAAAAACTAATTAAAACCAACAACAACCATGATGGGCCACTACGTGGGTTTGACGGCACACATCACAGGTTGACTTGATGTGTCTTTTGGAATTACAGTTTTACTAATTAAGACCTTGCACTTGAACCCATATTTGGGTTAGTTCCCGAACAAACAACCCTATACCTTAAGATCTCATTTGTCAAAATAAAAAAATGTCTCCTAGATTTAACAACCCTATACATCCGACATAGAATGAAACATATGATGAATATTTGAGTTTTACTGAACGTTTTCTTCTCCTAATCTTTTCGGAAATTTTAGCTAAAAGTGGTGTATTCTCATCTGACCCACTATAAAAGTTATCCAAGTCAACCGGATTATTATGATCTTCACAGTCCTGATCCCCATGATCCCCATCACTTGAATCTTCTAGCTCCTCAGAAGTAAAGTCAATAAGCCTTATAATGATTTTGAGATCATTTATTTCTAAAGAGCGAGTTAGAACCAGTTTATTTTATATATAAACCGATAAATTTTAAAGTGATTTTTATCATTTATTTCTTTCTTTCTAACAACCGTGTTAGTGTTAGAATCGATTTATTGATAAGCTTTATTACAATTTTTGTAATTGCTAATTTCTAACGAGTGTGTTTGAAATGGTTTATAAAAAATGTCAATTTTAAATGGTCGTTTATGTTCTAACATGTTTGTCACTTTTACATCCCCAACACTTTATGAATACTTTATAAAATGTCATTTTCACCCTTTTGAGTTATAGTTTCAAATTTACCCCCCATATTTTCAGTCTTAAGCTAAAAAGGAAAAAAAAAACTATTTACCTACTTGGTGATTTTTTTGTACGTGTCGGTATAAATTCACATTTCGACGTAATTTTTTTCAGAAACGAGTCGGGTCACATATAATGCATTTTCATGCTTATTTTTATGTACCTTTCCAGTTGGTCTATGTTTTGACAGAATAAAAAAACAGTATTTTCCCACGCCCTTATTTTAATGTACGTGCCGGTATAAATTTATGTTTTAACGTAAACGATATAAATTCCTGTTTCAACATATTTTTTTTAAGAAACTAGTAACGTCAAATATAATACATTTGCATGCTTATTTTTGCATACGTTTTCGGTTGGTCTAGGCTTTGACATAAACTGTGTTCGGAAACGAGTCGGATCAATATTATACGTTTTCGTCCGACAGTACAAATTCGAGTTATTGTACGTTTTGACGTCGCTACGCCTTGATGCAAAGATAAGGATGATGTAGTGGTTAGGTGGAAACACTCATTATACGAACCAACTTGAGTTCCATTCCAATTTTTTTGTAACTGCAATGCTTATATATACTACACTGAGTTAGATCAGATACATCAAATCTTACATTTTCATATGATTAACTCATCATATAACGTACCGTCAGCTATAAATAACTAAGGCACCGCCGCAACAGGTCATACAACAATAATAATAATAATAAAAATAAAAATAATAATAAATAATAATAACGACAATATCTTGGAAAAAAAACTTTAAAAAAAAAAAGAAGGGCGTGTTTGAAGTTGATAAACGGTTGGGCTGCCTTCATTCAAAACCCTACCCAGAGGAGTTTAGTGTGCGAAACCAGGGTTTCCACATCTATCAACTTCGTTTTCTGCAGGTAAAGATTTCTTGTTTTTTTTTTTTTTTTTTTTTTTTGAAGGTTTTGAGTTGGGAAGAAGAAAACTTTTTTTCTTTTTTTTCGTTATTGTTGTTTTCTTTATTGAAACTCACAACAGAACAAAACTAATATATAGCTAGCTATACACAATAAAATTCATTCTTTATTAACTTGTAATTGCTTATAGTTTTATACGTACTCATTGTGTATGTATTAGTTATATTAGGAACTCAGCAAACCAGTTTTTATTATGGTTGTTTAGTCTACAACTTAAGTGGATCTGCATGAAGTGAATAATGAATTAAAGGTTTAGTGCTAAGTTCATCAAGTGTGCTTTTTTAAAATGTAACACTTGCTAATGGTAAATAAAGGACAAAAATTGTATTTTAGTCTTCAGTTCATATGTATCATCATTTAGATATTCGTTTGTTGTTTGGATTTTTCTCGGCTCAACTTCCCTCTGATCGAAAGTAATTCTTTTCTTTAGGTTCCTTTCAGGTTAAAAAAAATGTCTCAAAAGGTTTAAGGAGCCGCAATCGGTATTGATCTTGGAACGACGTACTCATGTGCTGCTGTCTGGTTTGATAGAAAAAAGCGAGTGGAGGTCATACCTAATGAACAGGGAAACAATATCACGCCGTCTTTTGTAGCTTTCAATGATTCAGAGTTATTGGTAGGAGAGGGTGCAAAAAACCAGATTGCAAGGAATCCTACCAACACTGTGTTTGGCAAGTCTTTTACTTATTATTCTACATTTTCCTTTGGTATTTACATAAGAATCTTTGAGTTATTCTTAATGGTTTATAAAGTTATTAACTTAAAATAATTGTGGATACACTGTGTATATATGCTGATCATTCTTGTTTAAATAACAGATGTTAAGCGCTTGATTGGGTGCAGATTCCATGATCCTCAAGTGCAAAAGGACATGGAGTCGTGGCCTTTTAAGATCGTTGAAGGGCCGGCAGAGAAGCCAACTGTTGTAGTTGAGTTGAAGGGTGAAGAGAAGAAATACGCACCTGCAGAATTATCTGCCATGGTTCTCAAGAAGTTGAAAGAGTCTGCTGAAGCATTTATCGGAAGAGAGGTAACAGATGCTGTCATCACTGTTCCTGCTTATTTCAACAACAATCAAAGAGAGGCAACAAAGGAAGCGGGGACCCTTGCAGGCCTCAATGTGTTGCAATTAATAAACGAGCCTACCGCAGCTGCAATTGCTTACCGTTTGGACCATAGGGTTGATGAAGGATGGCATAATGATAAAAATGTTTTGGTGTTTGATTTGGGCGGTGGAACCTTTGATGTATCACTTTTGAAAATCAGTAAAACGGGAGTGATTGATGTGAAAGCCGTTGGGGGTGACACTCATTTAGGCGGTGAGGATTTTGATACGACACTCGTTAATTACTGCATACAAGAGTTCAAGAAAAAACACCGTGAGGATGTAAGAGGAAATCCAAGAGCAATGGGGAGGCTGAAAGTTGCGTGTGAGAAAGCAAAGAGGGATTTGTCGTCTTCAATTTTTGCTTCGATTGAAATTGACTGCTTGTATGAGGGGATTGACTTTTCCATTAGAATCAGTCGAGCTAAATTTGAGGAGCTAAATTCAAGTTACTTTGAGAAATGCATTGAACTGGTGGAGAAATGTTTGTTTGATGGGGAGATAAAGAAGAAGGATGTGGATGAGGTGGTCGTTGTTGGGGGGTCCACGAGGATTCCTAAAGTACAGCGATTGGTGGAGGAGTTTTTCGATGGGAAGACACTTTGCAAGAACATGAATGGTGATGAGGCTGTTGCATTCGGTGCCGCAATCTTGGCTGCAAGGTTAAGTGGAAATGATGTTAATACTGAGCTGGATATCGTGTTACAGGATGTCACTCCTCTCTCACTGGGAATAGCAGCGGATATAAATAAAGTACGCGATTGCATGTCTGTAGTTATTCCTAGGAACACATCCATACCCGCATTCAAGAAAGGGTCATATAATTCATTCGACAACAGCACAACAGTACGTATTCGGGTCTTTCAAGGTGAGAGCAACAATGTTAAGGACAACGTATTACTTGGCTGGTTTGACCTTTATGGCCTTACGCCTGGTTCCAATGGGACATCGGACATAGAGGTTTGCTTCAATATCGATGCTAATGGGATACTTCTAGTCTCTGCACAGGAAATATCCACAGGTCAAAGAAAATCAATTACAATCACTAAGACCTGAACTTGTGGTTTTGAAAATTAAAGGTTCCACTAACTTGGGGGGTTTTGCTTTTGATATGAAATGCTACATCCATATGTAAACTGAACAACTTATTTTGCATGTCCTAACTATTATGTGTTTATCTGATGTGTCCAATCGTTTTCTTTTTGTTGTTTTGTATTTTTGATGTCAAAGCCGAAGCTCGGCTCATTTAACTTAAGAGAGCTCAAGCTTGGTTTGTTTAGAGTTCTATTTCTAAGGTTCCGGCTCGACTCATTCTCAACTCGATTATCATTCAATTATTTTGTTTATCTATACTTATATATTTACTTATAACTATAATTTATATATAACAGAGTATACATTATTTAATTGTTTTTAATGATGTCAAATCTAATATAAGTTATTATGTAATTATATATTAATATGATAAATAAATATTATATGAATAATAGGTACATTTAGACTTGCGAGCCATCGATATGTGAAGCTCCGGCTTGAAATCATCTATGAAAAGAGCTCGCTATATGCTCGAGCTTGGGTGATAGCTTTGAATGAGAGAGAGATATCCCAAATGAAAGCTTAACCGTTGTGATTAGCTCTTAACTGATAACAGCCTTTCAAATCATTTTACAACAATTAACACTCCTAACCCTTAACTTCTAAAATGTTATATTCAACCCCCCTCCCAATACTTTCTAACTGCATTTAACCAATATCATCGGGTTGATTCAAACTTTTAGCGAGCTGATCTCGAGTTGTTCACGAGAAGCTCAAATCGTTTACATCTCTAGTTGGGTAGCTGATTTGTGTTGGTTCATGATTATTATATTGTGAATAATAGGTATGTTTTATTGTTTATATATGTAGGGGAAAGTTCTTGTACAAATAATCTTAACATACTAAACATACAAATTGAAGGAAAAGTAAAAAAGACAAGGTGACATTTTTGTAGTTATCAATAACTATCAAAGTTACTCTACAAATGTATCTAAAAAACCTAACCCCCCCCCCCCCCCCCCCCCCCCAAAGCTAAAATGCTAAAAACTAAACCCCCAAAAAATCTAAAAAAAAAAAACACACAAAATAATTTTTTTTAAATATTTTTTATAAAAAATCGCTACTTTTAGTAGCAAAAAAAAAAAAAAAAACATTGTAACAAAATGTAGCGATATTTTTATAAAAAAGTATTAATTTTTTTTTTGTGTTTTTTAGGTATTTTTGGTTGAGTTCACATTTGTATAGTAACTTTGATAGTTGGTGATAATTACAAAAATGCCACCTTGTCTTTTTGACTTTTCCTTCAATTTGTATGTTTAGTAGGTTAATTTTATTTGTATTTGATCTTTTGCCTATATATGTATTATATTGAGTTTGCATGCTAAATTGCTAATATTGTGTAGTTCTAGATAGGGATGAGCAAGGCGGTATCCGATACCGATACCGATACCGTCAAATACCGATCCCGAATTTCACCCAAACTAGGTACCGATACCGAAACATGTCGGTTCGGTATCGGTACGGTATCGGTATTATACCGTATTTTGAGGGTCGGTATCGGTATTATACCGATACCGTACCGTACCGATACCGAAAACGCCAAAAAGTGGATACCGATCGGGATACCGAAAAGTGCACGGTATCGGTATTTCGGGATCGGGATCGGGATCGGGATCGGTATGGGATCGGTATTCGGTGGCATATGCTCATCCCTAGTTCTAGACTAGTTTTTATTGTTTTTGATGGTATAAGATTTGTTTCCGGCATAAACGTTAAACTTAAAAACTTCTTTACTGCGCTACGATTGATGCATTATATAACGGGCCGTGCCGGTAGTTTGATCTAGATCATGGGCCAAAAATAACAGCTTCTGTATAATATGGTTTTTGCCGTTAATATTTAAAGTTTAAAATAAAAATTGATATTATATTTTCACCACTGTATAATATGGTTTTTGCCTTTAAAATTTAAAGTTCAAAATAAAAATTGATATTATACTTTCACCACTAAATAAATCTATGGTAAACTTTTTATCTTTATTACTTTATTAAATAGTTATAAACTTAGATTTTTTTTTGGTATGATTATTTTCGTAGTAAGATTTTTAGTTCCACCTTTTCTAATTATTCATTGTATCTATATTTATATATTCTTAGCCATAGTGACAGTTTTTCCTAATTAATATTTTTATAACACCTCATAATCTTAATCTACTCCTGTTAATTATCTTTTGCTTTAATTTTTTTTGTATAAAACTCAATAATCGTTTAGGATTGCTCAGAGTAGATTTTTTGTAACTCCGAATATTAATTCTTTCATGACATGCTCCGGTCCCGGGTGTATTCCCGTGGTCTTCTAGCGTTAGAAGAAGTCATGTCTGTCCCGGACATCTATAATGCCCTTCCCACTTTACATTTTTTAATCTGGGGTGAAGGAAAAGACTGGCCCCTTCGGTGACTTTCGCGGTCACCCTTAGGGGGTAGGGGTGGTCATCACTCATCACTCATTCACAACATCCAATCAATTTCCCCCATGTCATCGAGCTTTATTCCATCACTAGTGATGGTTTTTAGTGGAAATGTCCATCACTCACCATCAGGGGCGGACCTACCCACGATGGTGGGTGGGTGGCTGCACCCCTTGAGAAAAAGGTTATTAGTGCTAATTTTCGTCGAAAATCCCAATCGCACCCCTTGGATTTTTTCAACCGCACCCCTTGAAAATTTTCAACCGCACCCCTTGAAAATTTTCAACCGCCATCCTTACAAAAAATATTATGAATTTATATAAAAAAAATTAAACACTGATTATTATGAATATATAAGTGAAGAAACACTAGATAAATGGTCGGAACCGAGATATCTAGGGGGTTTGAATCCGCATAAAAGGTGGGTTTCCTCTCGTCTGATTCGGTTACAACTGATCTCCTTCTTCGATAACTCTGCAAAAAAGAAGCACCGTTAGCCTCGCCAAGGGGAGAAGAGGGTTCTCTCCTTGACCCGACTCCGGTGTGAGAATAAGTATGGGTTATGAAGAAGAAGATGTATTTGAGAAGTATGTGTAACTTGCCTTCATACCTGAGTTGTTTCTCATATTTATAACCGGGAGCCTTTGGGCGGGAAAACCCGTTAGTGAAAAGTTGACGGAAGATGCTAACCCCGTAATCGGTTACATTTCCTTCCGTCAAGCTTCTTGATCCGTCGTAAGTGCACACGGATCGTGGCTTAGATCGATGGCTGGGGATTTGCCACGTGTAAAGTGATTAATTGGAGATTACTCTCCAATTACATGCTATCGTTGTGGTTTCAGGGATGTCTGAGATGGCGACACGTGTCCAGGCGGTTATAACCGTCTTAGTGGTGCACGATTGAAGCCCTTCTAGAAGATTACTGCTGTAATCTGGTGTGACTCCTTATCGTGTGGAATCAGCTAAATAAATAAATCCCAAGCCTGGGTAAATAATATCCAAGTCTGGATATGGGGCGGAAATGTTCAATGTAGGATTTTCACCCTTTGCTTTGTGGGAGAAAGCGCAAGGACTTATGATTTCCCTTTGGCGCGCAAGTGTTGACTGTTGCTTGTTTTTTCTGTGTCCTCTTTGTTGGACCAGTGCGCGGCCGCGCAAGGTCTAAAGAGGATTAAAGATGAAGTTGTGGTTTTTCTCTTAAGTCTTCTTTATTGGACTGGTGCGCAGCCGCGCAAGGTCTAAAGAAGGTTAGGAAATCGAGGTTGTGGTATGGTCTAAACGCTCGGAACGAGGTTTTTGGGACCTTACCCCTTCAAGTCCCCCCAGTCTAGTGTTGCTCTTATGCAAATAAGTGGATCACTGGACTATGAGAGAGAAATGCTTTTTGCTGCAGGGTTTTTGGCGCGAAAGTGGAGAATTTTTTATGAGAAAATACTCTTGCGCATTATCTTTTGTTTTTTCGATAAATCTTTGGGGAAAACTTGTGAGTTTTCTTCTTTGTTCTGACATACTTCGTCATGATCTGGCGTTCATGACGTTATTTGAATATAAAACATAAATACATGTAGTACCTTTTCGTCTTTTCTTTTTTGGAATATGTGCAGACGTTGTCATAATTCATTTAATGAGATATGACGTGTTTCTGGTAACGCTGTTTTAGAGGAAGATGATCTGATAGTTAATCATTACGGGTTCTGTTGTCCTCTCTTGTCGATGCTTGAAGGAGTATCTTCCGGTTAACTGGAAAGATCAGCCTTGCTTGCGTACCGGCGGCGTCGAAACAGGTGTTATTCTGATCCTTCCTTTGGGAATGAAGGGATACCAGTTGTTGATGGGGAGATTGAGCTGGCTGTTGTTCCCCCTTGTTAGGGTGTTCGGGGAAGTACTGTATACCTCTGATGAGGTTTCAGTTATGTTTTTTGGCGTTTATTTTGTAAAGAACGTTTTGATGTGCTGCTGCTGTAAATGATGCTAAAGGTGCCTTGCTGCACTAGTAACTTTCCTTTGTTGATGCAATGTTATGCATTCATGTTTTGTGTTTATGTTTGAATTACAATATGTTGCATGTGTATAATTACTTTGTTTAGGTATAGCGAATGAAAATGGTATTGTGCTCATGTGCGAACGTAAGTCTAGACTGTGCACGAGGCTTGCTATGTTCACCATACTGTTTTCGCGTATACCAAAGGAATTACATGCAATTTGTAACAAACAATAACATGTAAAGATAATTTTTGCATTAATAGGGTGTGGGCCCAATAAAGTGAAAAAATACCTTGCCTGTATAAGTCTGACTTGTTGAATAGCTTGGCTAGTTGCTGCGCGTTCCCGGTGTGAGGAATAGTTGCTAGTTGTGTCCTTTTAACTTGGTGCTCGTTGATTGGTTGTACTAGCGTATTTCCATGGATTGTCAGGGTTGCGCGTTTATGAAGGAGAAAGTGTATGTGTGTTCGCTCGGAGAATACGCGTATGGCGATTTAAAGGAGTATGCGCGGATAGCGACTTATGTGCTTAAATGTAAGCGAGCAAGCGCGGATGGCGACTTACGTGCTCAAATGTAAAGAAGCCTGCACGTATGGCGACTTACGTGCTCAAATGTAAAGAAGCCTGCACGTATTGCGACTTATGTGCTTGTATGTAAAGGAGCAAGCGCGGATGGCGACTTACGTGCTCAAATGTAAAGAAGCCTGCGCGTATGGCGACTTACGTGCTTGTATGTAAGGGAGCAAGCGCGGATGGCGACTTACGTGTTCAAATGTAAAGAAGCCTGCGCGTATGGCGACTTACGTGCTTGTATGTAAGGGAGCAAGCGCGGATGGCGACTTACGTGCTCAAATGTAAAGAAGCCTGCACGTATTGCGACTTACGTGCTTGTATGTAAAGGAGCAAGCGCGGATGGCGACTTACGTGCTCAAATGTAAAGAAGCCTGCGCGTATGGCGACTTACGTGCTTGTATGTAAGGGAGCAAGCGCGGATGGCGACTTACGTGTTCAAATGTAAAGAAGCCTGCGCGTATGGAGACTTACGTGCTTGTATGTAAGGGAGCAAGTGCGGATGGCGACTTACCTGCTCAAATGTAAAGAAGCCTGCATATATTGCGACTTACGTGCTTGTATGTAAAGGAGCAAGCGCGGATGGTGACTTACGTGCTCAAATGTAAAGAAGCATGCGCGTATGGCGACTTACGTGCTCAAATGTAAAGAAGCCTGCGCGTATGGCGACTTACGTGCTTGTATGTAAGGGAGCAAGCGCGGATGGCGACTTACGTGCTCAAATGTAAAGAAGCATGCGCGTATGGCGACTTACGTGCTTGTAAAGGAGCATCCGACCCGCATGGAGACTGACGTGCTCTTGTCCTTAAATAAGGAGTATAAGTTTTACCAAAATTTTTGATGTGATTTTTCAATCGGTGGTATTATACCGCAAGAATAGTGTTTATATTGTTCCCATCATCTTGAAAAGATAACGGACTGCGTATGTCTTTTTTAATGATTTCTTTCATCCATCAAATTTTAAGTACCAGTTGTACAGATATAGACGCTCTAATTATGCTAGTCAATATAAATGCTTGTAACACTTTCATGTTGAAAAGTCATGGCACTTGAATTAGCATAAGTGCCAGTTAAATGTTTATAAGTAATAGCACCAACTGTTTAGTGTATACTAGAAGGTGTTCACGTTATGTAAAAGAATTCGGGGATTTGTTCTCTTTCCATCATTTTGTTTAAGGAAAAATCAAAAGGATCTTTAAGAGGAATTTGTAGTACCTAGGTTTTGATGAAAACCGTATTAGTCAAGGCTTATAGCCCCAAGAAGCAAAGCTCCGAAAGTTATGCGTTGTGCGACCTCAGATATGCAGCTCGTTGATCATAGAACTTAAATGAAACCCCCAAATCTGGAGTGTTTGTGCAAAATTTGGTTCAGGGTGATCTGGAACCTGTTGAACCAGTACTCTGGAGTTTTTCTCCATGAATAGATCTGAACGGTTATGAACTCCTGTAACACCCTAAATTCTTACTAGAATTTATTACTAGATTTATACATTTTTATACCAAAAGATACTAGATTTACATAAATTTTTAGTAGTATCAAAACATAGTCAACACATGACTGAATTAGAACATTCAAAGTTGTTTGAGAACTTATATACAACCCATACACAAAAGTTTTAAAGATTCGTAGCGGAAGCTTAGACATGTAGTGTTCGGTTCTTCAAAAATCACTTGATCGCCACCCGTAAGATCTACCAAATTCACCTATGATTCAAAACCATTAAATCATTAGTTTTGACGTTGTTATATAATATGACATCAAAAATTAACAACACATATGAAATATCAAACATATTAGAGCTTTTCTGGGTTCACCGTAAATTACGGTATAACCGTAATTTACGGTGAGACCTGGAACTGTCTGGTCACCGTAAACCAGTAGTGAACTACCGTAATGCTCATGACTTCTACCGTAAATTACGGTATTACCGTAATTTACGGTGGATACTGGAAATTCAGGATCTTGTTTGGTTTGTTCATTTTACTCAAACCAAATTCACGGATTTCGTTTTTATAAGAAACCAATAAATCAAATTTTCTTATTTCGAATATATATCAATACGTTAATCAATATCAAAGAATAATCCAACCTATTTCAAAGTAATAATCATGCTTCACTTGATTAATCGACCCGTTTGGCTTGTTTAAGGAAATCCTCCTCTAAGACAACTACTAACGGGTTCCAACCAGTATTTAACCTATCTTTAGATATAGCGACGTTCATCGCCTAATTCCAACTCGACTTTTGTACAACAAAGAATTACAATATACTAGACAACCAATTTAACTCAAATGTAACAAACCAAGTTACATACCTTTAAAGCAAGCCTTTCATACGTGCATCCCCACCGTTTTGTCCGCTAGATGACCCGGCTTCCTTTCCTATAGAGTTCAATCACTTTATGTTTAGAACTCCTTGTTTCATATACATAACGCATATTTTACCTTACATCACTATTATGCGTTTTTAACTTAACAATTAAATTTCAAGCCTTCTTCGAGGCATTTTATCAAACACTTTAAGGGCAGAATTTTATATCTTCACATTCAAGTTTATAACTTGCTAATTAGCTAACTTAATCATCAATAAGGCCCTCATATAGTATTTAACATCATATTTTTCTGAAATTACTTTCTCTAAGATCAAATTACACTAGAATAACCCTTCTTAACCCTAGTGTTCATCATCATCATGTAAAACCACAACCCACCTTCAAGGTGTTCATGGAGCTTTCTGAATTTGGTCATGATTTTCTCAAATAGTTAGCTAGGTTTTACTTCTAAACACCTAATCAACTTTAATCTAACCAAATAACACACATGCAAGCATCTAATTTCAGATTTTTCAAAATCATGAGAATTTCAAGTTGATAGATTTCATCAAATTTCACATACCTTAGAATCCTCTTGCAATGAGGATTACGATTCTAGGCTCAATTCTCGATTTCTACTTGGATTAACCCTTCAATTTGCAAGATTATGAGATTTTAGGGTTTTGGAGAAGTGGGTGTCGCCCCCTGTGATGTTCTGGTCGACCAGACCCTTGAAAAAGGGGTGTTTGGTTTATTTTTATTTAGTAAATCAAATTTAGTTTCAAATTTAGCAATTTAGGCCCCTCAACTTTGTTCAACATATCTTTTAGTAGCTCTAAACCCTATTATAGGCTATTTCTAGTAAACTAACTAACTAGGTTAAAATTCTAGTTAGTAAATTCTTGTCTATTTATACTTTATAGTTCCAATATAAAGTTTTATATTTTCGGGGTGTTACAAGTCCACCCCCCTTAAAAAGGGTTTCGTCCCCGAAACCGATTTTACGTACCAAATAATGTAGGGTGAAGACGTCTCATCTCCTCTTCGGACTCCCATGTAGTGTCCGAACCTTTCCTATGCTCCCATTTGACTTTGACTTGGTCAATTTGTTTATTTCGTAAAAGTTTGACCTTCCTATCTAAAATCTCCACCGGTCTCACCACATAATTCAGACTATTATCCACTTCGATATCATCGTAATGGATATAGGTCGTTTCGTCTGCTAAGCACTTTCTTAATTGTGACACGTGGAACGTGCCATGGATTCCACTTAGCTCCTCTGGTAATTCAAGACGGTAAGCTACCTTGCCAACTTTCCCGATAATTTTAAATGGCCCGATAAACCTTAGGTTTAGCTTCCCCCTTTTTCTGAATCTAATAACACCTTTCCATGGGGACACTTTTAGCATAACCATGTCGCCGACTTGAAATTCAATCGGCCTTTTCCTTTTATCAACATACGCCTTTTGCCTGTCTTGAGCCGCTTTCAAGTGTGCCCGAACTTTATCGATCTTTTCGTTCGTGGCTCGTACTATATCTTGGTGGGCAAGTTCACGTGGACCCACTTCACCCCAACAAACCGGGGTTCGACACTTCCTACCATAAAGCATTTCGTATGGTGCCATTTTAATACTAGATTGGTAGCTGTTGTTATACGAAAACTCGACTAACGGTAGGTGAACATCCCAACTGCCTCCAAAATCGATTATACACGCCCGTAGCATGTCTCCCAATATTTGTATCGTTCTTTCACTTTGTCCATCCGTTTGAGGATGGTACGCAGTGCTAATGAACAATTTGGTCCCCATTTGTTCTTGGAATTCACGCCAGAATTTCGAGGTAAACCGGGTATCCCTATCGGACACGATGGACACCGGCACTCCATGACGTGCTATGATTTCATTGGTATAGACTTCTGACATCTTTTCTGATGTATAAGTCTCACGAATCGGAATGAAGTGAGCACTTTTCGTCAATCTATCCACCACTACCCATATGGCATCAAAACCACGATTCGTCTTAGGCAACTTGGTTAACAGGTCCATTGTAATATGTTCCCACTTCCAAACCGGAATTTCTAACGGTTGGAGTTTGCCGTATGGTTTCTGATGCTCCGCCTTGACTTGTAAACATGTCAAGCATTTTTCCACATATTTCGCCACGTCCCTTTTCATTCCGGGCCACCAATAATTTTGTTTCAAATCATTGTACATCTTGGTTGCACCCGGATGAATCGAATAACGGGATTTATGAGCTTCGTTAAGTAGAAGCGCCTTTACTCCACAAGTATGTGGGACCCATATCCTTCCGAATCGAGTCTTCAACCCATGATTCCCATCCGTCAAATCTTTCAATTGACCAATTATTCTTTCTTTCTTCCAATTCTCTTCTTTTACTGCTTCTAACTGCGCCTCTCGAATACGTTCAAGTATACCCGAGGTCACCACGAGTTGCATCGACCTCACTCGTATTGGGGCATAGTCTGCTTTTCGACTTAGAGCGTCCGCTACCACGTTTGCTTTTCCGGGGTGATAATGTATCTCACAGTCGTAGTCCTTCACCGTTTCTAGCCATCGCCTTTGCCGCATATTCAACTCCTTCTGATCAAAGAAGTATTTCAAGCTCTTGTGATCGGTGAATATGGTGCACTTTACCCCATACAAGTAATGTCTCCATATTTTTAATGCAAACACTACCGCTGCCAATTCGAGATCGTGCGTATGGTATTTCTTCTCGTGCATCTTCAATTGTCTCGAAGCATAGGCTATTACCTTGCCCCGTTGCATCAACACGCAACCGAGCCCCGATAACGAAGCGTCCGAATAGACCACCATGTCTTCGACTCCGTCCGGCAATGTCAGTACCGGAGCTTGAGTTAGCCTTTCTTTTAGCGTCCGAAACGCTTTTTCTTGATCGACTCCCCAAACAAACTTTGCTTTCTTTTGGGTTAGCTTTGTTAGCGGCGATGCAATCTTGGAGAAATCTTGAATGAATCTCCTATAATATCCAGCAAGCCCCAAAAAGCTTCTAATTTCAGAAGGGTTCTTCGGGGGATTCCATTTTGACACCGCCTCTATCTTTGACGGATCCACCAAAACTCCATCGGCACTTATGACATGACCGAGAAATTGTACCTCTTGTAACCAAAAGGCACATTTAGAAAATTTTGCATAAAGCTTCTCTCGTCTAAGTGTCTCTAACACTTCTTGTAAGTGGCGTGCGTGTTCGGATTCACTTTTCGAATACACCAAGATATCATCGATAAACACGATGACCGACTTATCCAACATTGGCTTGCAAACCCGGTTCATGAGGTCCATGAAAGCCGCGGGCGCATTTGTTAGCCCAAATGACATCACGAGAAATTCGTAATGTCCGTATCTTGTGCGGAAAGCCGTCTTCGGCACATCTTCTTCTTTGACCTTTAGTTGATGATACCCCGATCTAAGGTCAATTTTGGAAAACCAATTCGCACCTTGTAGTTGGTCGAATAAATCATCTATCCTCGGGAGCGGGTATCGGTTCTTTACCGTGAGTTTGTTTAACTCCCGGTAGTCAATACACATACGCATGCTCCCGTCCTTCTTCCTCACGAACAATACCGGTGCGCCCCAAGGAGACACACTCGGCCTTATGAATCCCTTGTCAAGCAGGTCTTGGATTTGGGACATCAACTCTTGTAGTTCCGACGGTGCAAGTCGGTACGGGGCTTTTGCTACAGGTTTCGCGCCCGGAATCAATTCGATCCCGAACTCTACTTCCCGTTCAGGCGGTATCCCCGGTAAATCTTCCGGAAAAACATCTTCATAATCTCGTACTACCGGTACATCTCCAATCTTTCGTGATTCTTTCTCGGTCTCATTTGCATAAATTATGAATGCCTTGCATCCTCGCTTCATGAGCTTGTGAGCTTTCAACATCGAACATACTATGGGGTTGCCTCGTTTTTCGCCATAAACGGTGACGTGTTTTCCGCTTGGAGATGTTAGTTTTATCTCTTTGCGAAAACACACGACCTTTGCATGGTATTGAGATAGCCAATCCATTCCCACAACTACTTGGAATTCTCCCATCGACATCGGGATTAGATTTATCAAATATTCTTCATCATCGATGCTCAGTTTACAATTTTCACATACATCACAAACAATAAAGCTTTTGTTATTACCTATCTCTACTTCTAAAGGCACAGGTAATTTGGTTAAAACAAATGAAGGATGTCGAATAAACCCATATGAAACAAAGGATTTATTCGCACCCGTATCAAATAACACGTGTGCGGGGATTGAATTTACAGCAAATATACCTGAGACCACGTCAGGTTCAACCTTTGCTTCTGCGGCAGTTAGTTGGAAAGATCTTGCCTTTGCTTTCGGGGCTTCACCTTTCGGTTCTTGCCCATCCTTCTTTCCAACCAGTTCCAGGCATTCCGACTTCTTGTGACCCGTTCGATAACAGTTGTAACAAACCGTCACTTTCTCCGGGCATGACATAGCCATATGTCCCGTTTTCTTGCATATGGGACAAGGCTTATCCTTGTAACGACATTCGCCCTTATGATTCTTCCCACAAATTTTACAACCTGATGTACTACCTTTAGCATCTGATTTCTTTGCTGATTCATTCGTTCTTGCTTTCTTGGCAGGGCTTGGATTTACATCTTGTGCCCTTCGTTCACCCCGTTCTATACTATTCTTCAATTCAATCTCCCTTTCTCGAGCAGCATTGACAATCTCGGTAAGGGTCTCGTACTTTGAAGGGGTTATGAACTCTCTATATTCCGCGCTTAGCATGTTATGATAATAATAGACCTTTTGCTCTTCATTCGTTATCAAATCATCACAGAACTTCATCTTGTCCATAAACATCCCCGTGATCTTATCTATGGATTCACCTTTGTGTCTGAGTTGCATGAACTCTTCCTTGATTTTATTTATGACCGCCTTGGGACTATGGTGTTTAAGAAACGGCGTCTTAAACTCCTCCCAAGTCATGGCCTTAGCTACTTCGCTTCCAATCTCCTTCTTTTTGTTATCCCACCAGTCTTTCGCTTGGCCTCTTAATTGACCCGTACCATAAGCTACGTAGTCATTTTCATCACAATGAGTTCTCTCGAATACTCCTTCAATGTCACTTAGCCATCGTTGGCACACGATTGGATCAACCTCCCCATTATATATTGGTGGTTTACAAGCCATGAATTCCTTGTATGAACAAGGCTTTCGTCCACCATGCTTTTCCTTTGTTGAATTGGAATCATCTTCCAATTTCTTGATTCTCCCTTCCACTATTGATAAAACTGTGTTTTGAATTTTATCAATAAAGCCCGACAAACTGTTTTCAATCGCCTTTCCAACCTCTTCGGCAATCACTTCTTTCATTTGTTCGGTGACTCTTGGCACCGCATTATCATTGTCTCCATCAGCCATCTCGATTTCTGAAATGTTTACATAGATTATTAAACATTCCATTTATAACACATGCTTTACTTGTTTTGATTTAATCAAGTTCATAACTCGATTTAATCATTCTTGTTTCAATTCAATCAAGTTCGTAACTTGATTTAATCATTCTTGTTTCAATTTAATCAAGTTCGTAACTTGATTTAGTAATTCTTGTTTCATGCATTTCTTGTTTTTGAGTGAGCTTATACACACTCTTTTCATTTTCATGCATATTTATTCATTTCTCATTCGATACGTAATACTTAATTTGTTAATAAAATAAGTTAATTCTTACCAGACGATCGATCAAGCTTGAACCGAACACTTATTGACAACCTTGAGCTCTGATTACCAACTTGTAACACCCTAAATTCTTACTAGAATTTATTACTAGATTTATACATTTTTATACCAAAAGATACTAGATTTACATAAATTTTTAGTAGTATCAAAACATAGTCAACACATGACTGAATTAGAACATTCAAAGTTGTTTGAGAACTTATATACAACCCATACACAAAAGTTTTAAAGATTCAAAACGTAGCGGAAGCTTAGACATGTAGTGTTCGGTTCTTCAAAAATCACTTGATCGCCACCCGTAAGATCTACCAAATTCACCTATGAGTCAAAACCATTAAATCATTAGTTTTGACGTTGTTATATAATATGACATCAAAAATTAACAACACATATGAAATATCAAACATATTAGAGCTTTTCTGGGTTCACCGTAAATTACGGTATAACCGTAATTTACGGTGAGACCTGGAACTGTCTGGTCACCGTAAACCAGTAGCGAACTACCGTAATGCTCATGACTTCTACCGTAAATTACGGTATTACCGTAATTTACGGTGGATACTGGAAATTCAGGATCTTGTTTGGTTTGTTCATTTTACTCAAACCAAATTCACGGATTTCGTTTTTATAAGAAACCAATACATCAAATTTTCTTATTTCGAATATATATCAATACGTTAATCAATATCAAAGAATAATCCAACCTATTTCAAAGTAATAATCATGCTTCACTTGATTAATCGACCCGTTTGGCTTGTTTAAGGAAATCCTCCTCTAAGACAACTACTAACGGGTTCCAACCAGTATTTAACCTATCTTTAGATATAGCGACGTTCATCGCCTAATTCCAACTCGACTTTTGTACAACAAAGAATTACAATATACTAGACAACCAATTTAACTCAAATGTAACAAACCAAGTTACATACCTTTAAAGCAAGCCTTTCATACGTGCATCCCCACCGTTTTGTCCGCTAGATGACCCGGCTTCCTTTCCTATAGAGTTCAATCACTTTATGTTTAGAACTCCTTGTTTCATATACATAACGCATATTTTACCTTACATCACTATTATGCGTTTTTAACTTAACAATTAAATTTCAAGCCTTCTTCGAGGCATTTTATCAAACACTTTAAGGGCAGAATTTTATATCTTCACATTCAAGTTTATAACTTGCTAATTAGCTAACTTAATCATCAATAAGGCCCTCATATAGTATTTAACATCATATTTTTCTGAAATTACTTTCTCTAAGATCAAATTACACTAGAATAACCCTTCTTAACCCTAGTGTTCATCATCATCATGTAAAACCACAACCCACCTTCAAGGTGTTCATGGAGCTTTCTGAATTTGGTCATGATTTTCTCAAATAGTTAGCTAGGTTTTACTTCTAAACACCTAATCAACTTTAATCTAACCAAATAACACACATGCAAGCATCTAATTTCAGATTTTTCAAAATCATGAGAATTTCAAGTTGATAGATTTCATCAAATTTCACATACCTTAGAATCCTCTTGCAATGAGGATTACGATTCTAGGCTCAATTCTCGATTTCTACTTGGATTAACCCTTCAATTTGCAAGATTATGAGATTTTAGGGTTTTGGAGAAGTGGGTGTCGCCCCCTGTGATGTTCTGGTCGACCAGACCCTTGAAAAAGGGGTGTTTGGTTTATTTTTATTTAGTAAATCAAATTTAGTTTCAAATTTAGCAATTTAGGCCCCTCAACTTTGTTCAACATATCTTTTAGTAGCTCTAAACCCTATTATAGGCTATTTCTAGTAAACTAACTAACTAGGTTAAAATTCTAGTTAGTAAATTCTTGTCTATTTATACTTTATAGTTCCAATATAAAGTTTTATATTTTCGGGGTGTTACAACTCCCATTTGCATTAGGGAAGTAATTCCTCCCGAATGACTGTTGTTGCTTTCTTGCCGAATATTAGATCTGATGTTTGGGGACTCAGGTCTGATAATTTGTGTGAAATTTTGGTTCAAAGCTTTGTGGAATCTGCCGATCCAGTATTCTGGAGCTCTCTCTATGAATTGATCTGAGGAGTCCTTTTCTTCTGAGTGATTGTTATTTGTATTGATTCCCATGATTCCGTTAATCTGGGTATTTTGGGTTGTAGAACCCTTGAACTCAGATCGAGGACCTGATGGGTGAGACAATGAATTCTCTGCCATGTGAAAACAGAGAATGAAAAGAACTGAATCGAAACGAGATGAAAACTGATAAGACAGAGGAATCGGTGGGCGCCAATGAAGAAACACTAGATAAATGGTCGGAACCGAGATATCTAGGGGGTTTGAATCCGCATAAAAGGTGGGTTTCCTCTCGTCTGATTCGGTTACAACTGATCTCCTTTTCGATAACTCTGCAAAAAAGAAGCACCGTTAGCCTCGCCAAGGGGAGAAGAGGGTTCTCTCCTTGACCCGACTCCGGTGTGAGAATAAGTATGGGTTATGAAGAAGAAGATGTATTTGAGAAGTGTGTGTAACTTGCCTTCATACCTGAGTTGCCGGCATGACGGGGTCCGTATCCTCGTCCATATCATCTGCGTGATCCTCTGAAAAGTGGTCCTCTGGACCCAGTGGGTTGAAACCCACGGGTTCTGGTATGAACCCTACCGGGTTAAACTGTCCCCGAAAGATAGGTGTAGGGTCGCCATATGAATGATGAGATAGGGATCTCTGAAGTGGTATGTATGAAGGCAGAGGGTTGTTAGGTTCGTCTTCTGATTGTGGTCCATACGAGTTGTGGACCGGAGGGGTAGAGCTGTGCGAAACGGATCGCCTTGCTGGTTCGTACTGGTTGCGCCTGTTTCGGCGTGGGTCCTCGCTTTCCGTCGCAGCTGGAGCTCGTGTATTAGACGGCCCTGCTTCATGGTCGTTGGGGGCTGTAACTGGCCCCTTTCCTCGTCCTCGTCCTCGTGTTCGGAAGAATCTAGGAGGCATCTTTGTTATTCCTGTCAATAAAGCATGAGATAACAATAACAAAATATAAAATTTTAAAGGACAAAACAAAAACCGAATAAGGTAGAATTTGTCCTAGGTTATAAGTCTAGACTCGAAGATTTAGATATGTGCAAATTGTGTAACTGAGATTAAACACAAAAGGCTAGTGTTTAATTCACTCAGTGTTGGCTCTGATACCAACCTGTCACACCCCGATTTCCACGTGTCACCGGTGGGCCCGGTGGGGGAGTATCGTGACGTGGTTGGCAACGTAATAGTCAAACAACACAATATAATAATGCACAGCGGAAGCAATTGAAAATATAATACATCCGAATTTATTTATTGTAAACAAAGTCACAATATCCGGTGTTTATCCACAGAACGGATCGAAACAAAATAACATTTAATTGTTCAACAGACTTCTGGCATCCTAAGCTTGCGAGACTTTTATTGATGCTTAGGAGACATTCCAGCCAATTACGTTTAGTACCTGCATTCAGTCTTTTTGGGAAAATACGTCAGTTTACACTGGTAAATACATTCAACTGACTCATTTTGGAAAATGATTGAAAATTGGTTTGGATGCACGCAGCATAAATCATTTTATTTAACTTGGGAGAATTATTTAATAATAATCTTGTGAACGAATTACATGTTACTTATGCGTTCAGTAGCCCGGAACGTATCCGGGTTAAAGATCAATAGACACACCACTTTAAGTGAGTTATACACGGGAGTACGCCTACACCCCGTGCTCAGGTCGTGGCCATCTCGTAAGATGATGCCAGGGATATCCGGGACATGGTCATTAACCCCCCAAAGGCTGTAAAGTAAACACATCTGTTTAAAACGAGCCGATCAAATTATTCAACTACCCACTAAGCGTGGAGATTTGATGCCCGATCAAGCGGTACGCTATGTACCGTAACCCAAGCCCGTATAGGGAAAATAAGTTAAAAGTATTTACCTGATGCAAGTATAAATCACAATAAGCAGAATGGCGAGTATCTTTTACTGGTTCTCCTAATCTGGAACGAAGGTTTATAATAACCTATTAGAATGCTAACGGGTCTTTTATTAAGCTTAAGCTTAGACCGGCTAGTTTCAAGATACGGTTCGTACGCACGATTAAGCGAAGACCGGATAGAATGTGATTCAGACCCGACAAGTTTGAAGACTTGTTTAATATGGGTTTATTATTCACATTCTGGATTTTGAGATAAAACCGTTAAGGTTTGACCCGTTTCGGCTAATTTATGTAAACTTGTTACATAAACCGAACCGTACGCGTAATAAGCGTGACGGGTAGTCATGAGAGCTATATACAGGTTTCCTAAGTTAATTATGTCTCAAATATGTTGTGACATCAGTAAGGTGTCTTTCGTTATGCCCGAAATATGTTTAGACACAAACTAGGCCCCGTAGGGGTAGTTTGGTCATTTAAAAGTTTATAAAAGAGTTTAAGCGACAACCTGAGTTACAGGTCTGATGTAATCAGCAAATATACTCAATTTGCTAAGTTACATCAGTAGGTTAAGGCATGTATGTGAAACTTATCATTTTTAACCAAACTAGGCCCCGTAGGGGTATTTTGGAAATTTCACACAAGCCGAAAAGCTCAAAACTGAAGTCTGAGTTTATCAACATTTGCTTACTGTTAACATATGATAAATAGCCTCTTACATCAGTAGGTATCAACCCGGGTATGTCCAATATGATTTTAAAACATACTATGCGTTAAAAACGCTAATTTAGGCGATTAAAGGCCATTACCGGGTTCGATACTTAAATCTGATATTTTTATACTTCCAGAAGGCTTAAAATAATTTATTTATCATAACTAATCAGTAGCAAAAGGTTTGGAGTCGTTTAGATGTGTAAAACTCATTTTATGGCCCGTAAGGGCAAAACCGACAACTACCGAATTAAGCCTACGACTATGAGTTATGCTCAGCCTAAAATTAATTAAAAATCTTTAAAAATCCTAAAATAATATATTATATCAGTGGGTAAAAGATTTGATATCAAAAAGTATGTTTAACTAGGCTATACGCTAATTACGCCATTATGTTAACATAAAGCATTAGTTTTGCGATAATGAGCATAACTCTTAATTTACAAGTCAAACTGATGTCAAATTTTGCATACAAGTTTATATATCAATATTCAAGGTTTCTACACTTTTACATTTTCATAAATCATGTTTTAAGGTAATAAGGGCATAACGGTCAACATATGAACAATTAACGGAAACTTGCATATTAATTGGATAGCTAATGAACCGAGGTGCATAATCACAGAGGGTTGTTCTAACATGTAACCTAGTCCAATTTAAGCTCTGTGGCATTTCTAAAATATGCCTAAACGGGTCAGAACTGAAAGTCAAAGTGAAAGTCAAACTATGTGACTTTCGGTTCCGAACCGGGTCTAAACAGGAAATAGTCGGGTTGAACAGGTTTGGACATGCTCTTACACTAATTACTAAGTTATAACAATAATCAAACAGGTTATACATGGTCTAGATAGCTAATTATGCATAAATGACCTTTTAAGAATTCTGTTGACTTTTTAAGTATATGTTTGACCCGACTTTTGAACTAGTTAAAGTGGTGATCAGGGGAAACCCTTTTGGGGTTTTATTACCCACATAAATACCAACTTATAACTACTTTTAATTCGAGATTTGATTGAGCCATTATTGACTAATCTCGAAGTCAAACCGTAATTACGACGGTTTGACTTTTAGCTAATTAACTAAGCTAAACTCAAACAAGAAAGGATTAGAACACTTACAAGGGTCCTATGCACGACTTATGATCAGTTGGGAGAGTTCCTTAGCTCCAGAAAGGCTCCAAATGATCAGATGAAGGTGTGAGAAAAATGGTGAACTTGGATGGCTTTATATAGTGGTTTCACTCACCTTAGGAGCTTGACAACAAGGTCTAGGACTGCCCACAATCGATTGACATGTGTCCTAGGGGCTTAGGGGATGTTTTAGGGGCCAGGAGAAGTGGAAAAACGGTTAAAGGTCGCGCATATAGGCTTTAGGAGACAACAGCCCCGTTTTCTCGGTTCTGGGCATCCCTCGCGTGGCGTGAGGGACCCCTCGCGTGGCGCGAGGGACCCCTCGCGTGGCGCGAGGGACCCCTCGCGTGGCGCGAGGGACCCCTCGCGTGGCGCGACGACAGGCACAGATCAGCATTTGATTTTCTTTGCGATTCAGCCCTTGTCTCTTCAAAACTCGAATAGTTACTGATTTATTGCACTTTAAACCTCCACAATTGATCTACTAAGGCCTTAAATCATATACCCACTTTGCCAAGTCCCCGGGTAACTTTATTTTCACCCGAAAAGTCCTAACTTTCGACGTTTACGCTTTAACGCTTCGCACACGAATTTGATCATAACTTTCTCATACATTAACGAAACCTTATGAAATTTTTATGGTGCATTCTCGTGAGTATAATTAATATTTACAAAGCTTCGGGTTTGTCAAAAGGTCACTCAGAGGTATAAATTAAACATGTTGACACATTTGGTCCCTGTAGTTTGAAATCACACACATTTAGCTTCGTATGATCCATGATTTATTCGTTTGAAGGTATGAGCATCGTGTAGGGGTAATATATAATATAATTATTCACAGTTGACACTTAGAATACGTATATTCACATACTTTCCATGTTTGTCAACTTTGGTCCTTCTATAATATTTCTTTCACACGTTTAAACATTATGACACGTGTCAACACATTATAGGACGTGAATTTCCGAGGTGTTACATTAGGGTATTTACTTTTTATTTTGTAACGTTTGGAGGTATTAACTTCTAGGGTATTAACATAGTTAATCCCTGTGGTTTGCACAAAATAACATACTTAGGTACTAATACAATGTGATTTTAAACCTACAAATAACGTTAATACCTCCAAACGTTACAAAATGAAAAGTTAATACCCTAGAATGTGATTTTAAACTATTAGTACCTAAGTATGTTACTTTGTGCAAACCATAGGGACTAACTGTGTAATTAACTCGTTTGATTTTTTTTTAATGTTTTTTAATGTTTTTTTAAGTTGTTCTAGACTTGTATTTAATGATTTTGTTGTTTTATTTTAAGCTTTGTTGGCTTAAATGATTACTAATCAATATTTAAAACTATAGGGCTTGAATGTTTGAAAATTATGGACTATGGTATTGGTTGAACATGATTGTTTATTTTGTTTAGTGTTGTTTTACAAACTCACAGAGCAAATTTATATGTGATAAGAACCATGCGTAGAGAAGTTATGACGCAATTTCTCAAGAGGAAAAAGATTGGACCACTTTTTTTGTCGGATTTTTCTAGTTAAAGACCAAGTTATGTCTTAGATAAGTTTTTTTTTGATGTTTTATTTAATGATTAGGAGAAATAGAAGTAGGTAGCATTTGAACTTTGATGGTTTTTTGTTGTTAATTTACTTACTTATGAAGGTTTTTTGTGTTGTTTATTGTTTCACTTGAAACTTTGTTTGTTAATGTGATAGGAAGTTAGAAAATAGGGTTTGATTGTTTGAAAATTGAAATTGACCCAACATGACCCGATCTGATCCGGCCCACAAAACTTTGTTTGCTTATGTTTACTGGTTTTACATGACCCGACCCGACCCGCTATGAACCGAATTTTTTTTATATAGCTAGGAGAACAAAATCTTTAAATTTTTTCCGCACCCCCAGGAAAAAATTCCTAGGTCCGTCACTGCTCACCACACACTATCATAATCATTAAAAAAAACAAAACTAAATTGCATGTTCCTTTATTCCATCACGCGTGATATGGTTGACGCGTTATCAAATCAACGAGGGATGAGGAGTGGCGGTGGTGTATCACTTGCTATAACTCGTGATGGTGGGGGTATAACGTACCGCCTCGGGTGGCCTTACTGAACCGACTTGAATCTGAACCACGATTCAGATCAAGTCTTACCGAAATCAGATTTCGTTTTTGTGCCATATGTGCTTAGACTTAACTTTTTTTTCCCTTTTTGATCCGTGGTTCAATACTAGTTCTCGAAGATTGCGAATACTTATGAATAGTGTATTTAAGATTATATTGATTATTAAACGATTATAAACCCACATTATCCAACCAAAACAATTTGGTTAGAGAACGAAAATGAAATGTTGGCAATAGAATACTTTAAGTAAAAGAAATAAACATCTAGAAACAAATACATATTCTTTTCTCATAATGAAATTTTAGGTAACAAGGTTTGGAGTGGCGACATGAGTTTAGAAGATGGCAACAACTTGAAATTCAAAACAAAGGTCTCATTTTATTTCATTCTCATGCAACAGTTTTTTTTTTTTTTTTTGTATTTTCAAACCTTTCCCTACGTTAAAAGTAATTTAATAATATAAAAGAAATGATAAATAGAATGAGAAAAGCATTAATAGATGTTATAACACAACTTTCACACAATTTCACTCCTCACCAAGTTATTAGCTACTTGAATTCAGTCCTAACTAAAACATTCTAATAAATTGATACCTTTTAATATATTCCAAGAAATGTATTGAAAAAAATGGTTTTATGATCAAATACAAATCACATTTCGTTCAAAAACGGTAAGAACCATTTAAAAAGTGTCATATGACATCCAATCAATTATAGAGGAGTAAAATAATAAACGATATCAACAATATTGAATTTCATATAATTATGCTAACGAGCAATCAATTCTTTTTTGGATCATCTTTTTGTTTTCAATGTGCTGATATAATTCTTCACAAGAAAAAATGCTAATATAATCAATGGCCTGATGATTGTTGCTCGTCTACCTGCTATTCTTATGTAATTTGCCCTGATGATTGAAATTAATTAATTTTTATCAATGGCGGAACTAGAACATTAACTCAGGGGTATCAAAAAAAAAATAAAAAAATCACCGTGCAATCATATAATATTAAAAAAACGATAATGAATAAATAAAGTAAAGCAAATACCTAATAGATTTGTCCTCTTCTTTTTTTCATAGCTTGAAATCTTTCCATCACATCGTCGTCTTTTACTTCATATAAAAAATCTTTTTCGACCGCACAAGCGATAGCATTGTTCAAAAATTCCAGGCCTATTCAATTACGTAAATCCGTCTTGACAAGCTTCAATTTCGAAAACATCTTTCAACGGTTGCGGTTGCAACCGGTAAAAGCAAAGCTAGCTTCACTACCTGATAAACTAAAAGACAAGAACTATGTATTCCCGTTTCAACCAACAGGCGCAAGATCACTTATTCCATTCAAGTTTGCAAAATTATCTTCATAGTTTATAGTGTGACGAAATGACTCAATATCACCCAAAAGAGTCTCTATTTCTTGCGTAGTAAAATCATCCGGTTACATCTCAGCAAACGTCACTATCTTCGATGGGTCAAACTTAGAAAACCCGTCAAGGATTTAAACCCGACATATTTTTTATCAAACTAGTTGTGATCACCTCACTAAATCGATTTCCTAATTCTTGAAATTTACATGTCCAAAACCTCATTAAAAATGTCAACTTCAAAATGATGTCGATTTGTAATGACATTCTTTCGGTTTCTTGGATTACCATAACTTTCCATCATGTTCAACATTGTAATGTTGTATTTTTTACAAAAAAAAAAAAGAGTTATTTTGTCGTTTCGTTCCTTAATCGTTCAGCCTTCCACAAATGTCGCGCCACAACCACTTCATATTCAAAGGGTTATTAGTTTATTACGTATTGGACTATTAGGCTAGCTATTAATCAATAGAATTGAGTTGGCTTATCAATTAAACTGTTTTGGGATTACAATTTTAAACAATAATTGGACTGCCTATCAATTATAAACTGATTTCGACTTTTGTATTTTTCGTTGGGCTAGATATAAACGCTAAACAACTTTTGGGCTTACGAACTTGTTATTTTCAGGGGTATCCTCGTACTTATTTAGTGGTATCCTCTGTATAAAACCGAAAAAAAAATACACCACCGATACGAAGTTGAGCCGTAGCCCGTGCTACGGCTCGTAAAGAGCTAAGTCCGCCACTAAATATAATTCACCTATGTGCTATCATCAATTAATTTTTTTAATTTACATATGCTAATATAATTCAAAAGTGCTACTATTATGTATGTGTTGTTTTACTATGTGCTAGTTTAACTTTTTTAAAGTACTCAAATATGTTTTTATGGTTTTTCTGTTACAAAGAAATTGTCAACATACAAAACTCAAAAGGGCAAGTTGATGTTAATTTAGAAAATAAAGTAGAACTAGTATTAAGGGCCCCCGCGTTGCAGGGGCACCGGGGGGGGGGGGGGATACACCGTGCCAAGTAGCACTGATGCTACACAACTACCAGCGATCAACAACACCAGAAAAAACTCGTTAAAATAAAATAAATAAAAAGAAAAAATAACACCGAACGAAAAGCATACGTAAAATCATTGAGCCACGTATGCCAGTCGCGACATATTAATGCGAAGAGATAAGACTGAAATGTAAAAATAGAAAAGAATAACTAAGTCGATCTAATACCACGCGTGTTGCGACGAACCTGTCAAACAGGAAAAAATAGACGCATTGTGAGGGTCCTGTCAAACAGAAAAAAGTAGTCGGAAAAACTTTGAAACCCACACGTACGTTACGGCGTGTTTACTCGGAAAAGTATAACAAAACGTAAAATGAAAAAATTGGAAAAGATGAAAAATACATGGATCAAAGTTGAAAATAAAAAATGTGGTTGGGTTAAATTGCAAGAGATGAAAACTTTTGGGTTAAAAATAAAAAAACAAAAGGGTTAAAATGCAAAAAATAAAACCTTTGGGTTACAAATGAAAAATCAACAATTTTTTTTGAAAGACTCCCCATGCTTAAGGTACAAGCCTTAATGCACAAACATTTTGTTAATTTATATTTATAATGGGGAAAGGGAATATGAGGCTGTTACACATGTAAGTTACATGTGAAACCATCAAAACTACGTAGTTTTGATGATACCCTCATTTAATTTTTCTATTTTTATAAAAAAATATTAACTACTCTCCACAGATACTCAATTTCTCAACCTGCGCTTCCAACTTCCAAACGAAGATCTGCAACAAAGGAAATTAATCGAATCAATTTTGCAATCCGAGTTCATCGTTAGGTTCTTTTTTCCTTTTTCCCTTCCCTCTCGATTCATCCAATTATTTTTATTTTGGGATCTAGGGTTGAGTATAGAGAGATGGGAAAACCACAATGTTTTCCAATCCTCATTCCTCCATGTTTAATAGGAAGACAAGTAACGATTTACAAAGAGAAAGGGGAACATCGCATGTCGATTTTGTTATTTAGAACAGAACTATAGTCTACAAAAGCATCTATTTCTGATTTAACATCTTTAAATTGAGTAAGTCTCTTAAGTCTTAATGTCTTATTGAATTGAATTGCATGGTGATTATGTTCCAACAGCTGCTGCTGTATATTAGGTTGTGGTTCTTGCTAGAAAAAAAATAATCAAAAACTTTGGAATTAGGGAAAAATTGATCTTTTTTTTAATTTGTTTTAGTACATGTAAACATTGCTTCTGATATAAAAAAAAAATACAGAACCATTTGGGATTGGAAAAAGAACTTATATTTTGGTTGTTACTAAAATATCATCAGCCACTTTCATGTTTGGTTATAAATAAATCCAACTAGGGATGAGCATTTGGGACTTGGTACATGGTATAGGATGAGCATTTGGGACTTGGTACCGGTACCATACCATTACCGAATTTCTCGTATTGAATTTTTTCGGTACCCACTATTTGGTGTTTTCGATACCGGTATTTTCGGTTCGGTACGGTACCAGTATTTAACCGAATTCTACACACAAATACCGGTACCGGACCGAACATTTTCGGTACCTGTACCCATATTTGGCGAATTTCGGTACCCGTACTTTCGGTACCGATACCGAGCTCATCCCTAAATCCAACTATTAGTTTCATCTAGGTGTTAGTCAAAGCTATCAATGTCCATATGATACAAGTGTTCATTCACTGTAGGGGCTGGCTTTTTTTTTAGATTCATTTGACTAGATTCGACATGTTGATTTATATACCCAAATAACACATCTTAAGTGGCGTGTTCATTCACTGCAGGGGCTGGAGAATTGAAGAGCTCTTGAGTAAAGAATCTTAGTAAAGAATAAACCCTTCGGACAACCCGCGAAGACGAATGAATGTTGACCCGTTTAATTTTAAATGTAATTAGTGACTCGTGTAGGTATATTCTTTGTAATTTTTTGACGTGTTCAATTGTAATCCAATGAATTTTGACCCGATTCATTTCAAAGCAATGTATTTTTACCTTGTTTGAAGTACTTCATTTTAATTCAACAATTATGACTTGTCCGACGTGTTTTATTGTAATTCATTGCAGAATGTATGACAAACGCCTGATTCATTGCAGATTGCATCTTTGCATATTAAGGCTGGAGCATGTTATATATATGACAAAAAAATCCATAAAAAAAGCTGCAAAGATGTCCACTTAAAAAATATAAATACAAATAGATGTAGTATTTGAACGCATAATGAGAAAAATCCAAATTATTAGTATCTACTTGAGTTATAATCAAACTATTGACTACTCAAATAAATATAAAACGTAATCTTCAAGCTGATTCACAAATCATCTTTCTCTCTCTACTCTTAACTCATCTGCCTGAAAAAAAAATTTGATAATTATATTAGGCAAAAAATTGTGGTTAATTATTCATAACTGTAGATCATACCTTCTTTTGCGGACAACTGCTGATGTAGTGACCCGCTTTGTTGCAATAAGAACAACTTCTCTTTTTCGGTGCTTCTAAGGAAGATTTGATTCTAGTTGCACTTTTAGGACGACCTTTAGTATTGGTATTAACTAGTGGATCACGAACAGTAATTTGAGGCATCATGTTTACTTGCGAACTTCCTACATTAGAATCTAGTGAAGCAGTCTCATTCTGTTTTGATTTTTTTCGAATATTTTGCTCTTCTAAAAACCTCAACAAGATGGTATTTAGTTTTTTTATCTCAGATGGAGAGTCTCTTGCTTGTTCGGATGCTTTTCTAAAATTTGATTGAACACACCATAAAGTTAATGCACTGACTTCATTCTCACTATTCATGTCTTCGATCCCAATAGTGCAATTATCCAACTTATACCTAGCATCAAGTGTCCATCTAGGTAAAATATAATGATCAGGAAGGGTTTCTACATTTCTTTTCTTCAAGATATATAAGACATGCTTACATAACATCCCAAATGTTTCAAACTTTGCACATGAACATGTAACATCTATCTTATTTGAAAGACGAAAGTTGACATTTCTCCAATATATTTTATCAATACCCAGTTGTCCAACCTTATACCTGATTTCTTCTGAACTCTTGCTTATTTTCTCATGAGTTAAATTGAATGTAGCTTCGGTCCATTCCTTCTTGAATACATCAAAGAGCTTCCTAGTGTAACGTGAACTTGCTTTTGCCTCTATCAAATTAACAGAAGAAAGAATTGGTTTGGAATTCATGGTCTTGAAGTCCTCATCTTCTTCAGCAGCCCTTCGAGTCTCAACAGCTTTATCATATTGTCTTACAAACTCATTCAACATGGTCTTTGAGTTTACATATCCATCAAAAAAAGAATGAATGCTCTCGCTTCTTCCGCTTGATGTCATGCCAGCAAAAAAACAATCTTTCAAGAAGGCTTTAGCCCAATATTTACGTTGGTTATACATCTCCGTTATCCAACTGCCAGTTTCAAAATTATATTTTTCACATAAAAATTCCCAACGAGTTTCAAATTCTTCAATCGTATTACTCTTTACCCATTGCTTGTGTAACTCTTCAAAGTCACTATAACGTACTTTAAGAGGTCGAAGATGTTCGATCTCATGTTTCTTAATATGCCATGAACAATAACGATGGCGAGTTTTTGGAAAAACAGATTTTATTGCATTGCAGATAGCTTTATCTTGATCTGTAATTATTGCGGATGGATACTTGTCAAACATGCACTTTAAGAAGTTCTGAAATAACCATTCAAAAGTATCTTGCTTCTCATTCTCTAATAATGCACCACCAAAAAGTATTGACTGGCCATGATGATTCACCCCGACAAATGGAGCAAATGGCATCTTAAATTTGTTGGTCATGTATGTGACATCAAACACAACAACATCCCCAAACTTTATATACGAGTCTCTAGATCTCCCGTCAGCCCAGAAAATATTTCTCGGAGACCCATCATCAAATAAATCCACAACAAAATAAAGGTTTTGGTCTTTTAGTAATTTATCTTGGAAATGTTTAATAAGCCCATAAAACTCCTTACCTTTGTATTGTCTTCGTTGATCGGTTAAGATGTCAGAACACTGTTTTGATGTAACATCATTTTCATATGGACCTTTCATGGTATTTACGACCTTCTTTATTTGACAAGGTTTCAACCCGGATTGATCAAGTTCCGACAATATAGCTTTGCAAGTCAACGAACGATGAAACTTTCCATGAGACCGGTGTTTCATGACTTTTGTCGGAGTAACAGTTAGCTCGTGGTTGTGTGAATCATTAAATTTATCCACCGACCATTTCCCATCTTTACTTTTAGAAATCCGAAGAAAAGCTTCACATCCCGTTCTTAAATTCCTACGACGTTTCTTCACATCTCCTATAGAACCATTAGACTTCAAATCTTTAAAACCTTGTTTGTTACATACATATAGTCTTCTATAAGGCTCATTTGTTGTCTTGTTTTTAAAAGCTGTATGAATCCGTATCCCAAATCCGTGTAAAAAAGCATAGCGATTGTAGAAATCGTATGCATCATTAGGAGTATCGAAAACCTTTCCCATGACATCATTGTTTTCTTCTTTCTCAAACCCAAAATCCATGTCAATATCGTTACTTTTCTTTGTTTCAACGTAATTTCTTTTCTCTATTTCATCATCGTCTTTTTTCTCTATTTCATCATCTGAGCCGCTATTAATGACCACATGCCCATATGCATCTATATCATTATTTAAATTTGTTTCAGAAGCATCCTCTTGTAACTGAACTTCCAAATCCATAGTGTTGTGTCCTATATTAACAAAGAAGAATTTTCATATTTAATTCATGTATTACATCAGAAGTATTAACAAAATACAAAGAAAAAGTCAAAAAAAGTGGGACATAATTCTCGATGGAAACATTTTGCTTCAAAAAAAAAAAAAAAAAAAACCTAAACTGATGATAAAAAAATTGAAGAGTAAATTATCATATGTTTACCATAACATGGGAACCAAGAAAAGCCAAGTATTGATTATTGATTAGGTAAATTAAGTGTAGCTTCAATATTATTAAGAATTGGAGATTGATCGATACATGGAAACATGTAATAAAATTATGGAGATAGGACGAACCTGATGAACTCGGATTGCAAAATTGATTCGATTAATGGCCTCTGATCTTCGTTTGCAGATCTTCGTTTGGAAGTTGGAATCGCAGGAATAAGGTTGAGAAATTGAGTATCTTGGAAAGGAAGAGTACGTATTTTTTTGTGGAGAGTAGTTAATATCTTTTATAAAAATAGAAAAATTAAATGAGGGTATTATCAAAACTACGTAGTTTTGATGGTTTCACATGTAACTTACATGTGTAACAGCCTCATATTCCCTTTTCCCATTTATAATATGGTAATATATATAAATTATAAATGTGATATATGATATCAAGCCGAAACCACATTATTATATATATCAAATTACATCGTCCATTTGCGCCAGGTTGTTTTCGTTTTTTTGGTTTTGGCACAACAGTTTCTTACTTTCCTTTTGGGACATTCCCTTCAAACTAAACCAGCCCTATACAACCTAGGGTTTCAGAGTACCGTCCAACACACGTTCATACATTCCAATTCGCCAAAATTTTCCTATGAATGGAACAAATTTCATTCAAACGATGCCTCCGAAAACCGCCAGAAAGTCCGCCGGTCCAGGAAGAAGAGGCGGAAGAACCAGAGGAGCGGCGGCGAAGGTAGCGGCGGCGCAACCTGATCCGCCGGTAGCACCGGCGCCGGAAGAATCTGTTAATCCGGTGAAAGAGGAGGATCCGGTTGAGGTTAAAGAAGAGAAGGTGCCGGTTGTGGTTGAAAAGGAGGAGAAAGTGGAAAAAGTTGAGGACAAACCTGTGGATGATAATGGAATAGATCGTGCAAAAAGTAAGTTTTGTTGATTCTTTTGGATTTTTATACAGTTTTTGATGTTTTGATTTGATCCCTCATTAGGGTATGTTCTTCATCAATTTACCCCCAATTTATCTTTAATTTATCGTCAAATTTTTATATTTCAGTATTTTGAGTAGATAAGCCATTAACTTAATTTTGTTCAGACACACCGATCATCATTGCTTGAGGGATAAGGGTTTTTCTTGGATTATTAAATTATGTTGATGATCCTCTTTTTTGTTAGGGCTTTTTTCGCTCAATTTGGTAACTTAATTCAAGCTTTGGAGTCCGTTGATGATAAAAAGGTACAATTTTTCTGATAGTTTATGTTTCTTTTTTAAATTTGCCAAGTGGGTTTTGTAGGAAAATCATCATGCTGTTTGTTGGGAATTTTTTGGGGGGTTGATAGAAGTTGTTTGAAATAGAATTAGAAATAATTAAGTGAAATTAAATCCAGTAGATGCATATTATGTGTACGAGTGCCCAATTTTAAGATGATTAAAATAAAATTTAACCCAAAAGATTTTACCAAATTCCGTTTGCAAGATTGGTAATTTGTGTTTTCTCAACTTTCTTGTAATTGTTGTTGAAAGGTTGCTTGAAAATTTAAGGGGAACTATTTGATTAAGGTTAAATTTTTGAAAGTTTTTTTTCTGGGCAACAAAAATCTTTAGGGTTGCTTTTAATTCTTAAATAAAATGCTTGATGGTATCAAACATAACCTTACACTCTTAAAGTAATGAAAAAAAATGCTGTAATGCTTTTCCAAACGCTGTTTTAGCATTTGAAGGCCGGAAAGTACCACTTTTTTGGAACAGAAAATAAAGGAAATTTCTCTCTTGGTTGTGTGCGAATTTTCGGTGCAGTCGTTCGTTCTAAACTCAAACGAGTACATACTATTTTGGTTTTTGTTAATACAGTTTGGGTGTGGTTGATTGGTTTGACTATGTGTCAAGCGTAACCATTTTTTTATCGAACCACATTTAGATGGTAGTTGCATTAATCGGTTTATTGCACATTTGGGTGAGAATCTGGCGACTTTTCTTCCTTGTACGACTCATATGGATTGCATTGCCTGGCGGTGTCTATTGTCAATCGTCATATTAGTCGACTTAGGTTATTTGAGTACCGACAGTGCAATTATCAAAATTTTATGGTAATAATGTAATATGGTTGTGAATTTAGAGCATCTCGAGTAGATTATCCAACAACATATTAACTCAATACAGTTTTTTAATTTGCTTCTTCCTTTTTTAGGGATCCACCAATAGATTTATGAATTGTGTTTGTATATAGTCACTAATCCAAACAATATTATTTAGTTAAAGGATTCGACTTTCTTTGCCCTAGCGTGTAATACATACTCTTTTTGCCCCAAAACACATATGCAAATACTACCATTTCTGGTTGACCCAAAACAAAACAATTCACATTATGATATCCCCGATGCCTGAGATAAAGGCGACGCCTTCTAATCTGTTTTAATTCAACATAATAATAAAATCCTCTAATTAGTTCATATTTTTTCTTCATTGATCAGGTTTTGGCTGCAATTCATCATTCAAGAATATGGGACAACGGAATATGCTATATACGGGTCCAATGCTCGAAACAGAACATGGCCATATTAATCCGGAACCTTGCGTAGTATCTTACGGTGGATTACCGAGTTTCCCGCAACCTTCTAATAACAATCGCCCGATATTACCACCTTCCGCAAACCAAACTAGTATATATATTAATTCATAACATGCTAATGAACAGTGGTTAATAGTGTTTTGTCTTTTGTGGGGGGTTTTTTTCCGGCTGCTACAGTAACTTCCTGTTTTTTTTTTAATGCTTATATTTTTGTTTTCATTCTTTCCTTTTAACATAATGGTAATTATTTTGAGTAGATCTTTGCTTCTTTTTTTTATTTTATGTTTTTGTGTTTAACTTTCAACATTAACACTTATCTAAAACTTTTGTAAAATATCATTTTTACTTCCTCGAGTTTTACGTGCTTATTTTTACGTTACATGAGTCACTAAGTGTACAAAGTTCGTTTTTTTGTTTTACGCTTTTTCCATGGTTTTGGTCGTCATTCAGTTGCTACTTAGCACGGTTTACGCCCCCCGCCCCGCAACGCGGGGGGCTCAACACTAGTTAACAACAGTCGGACTCCTAACCATATGAACATCATTTTTCCATGTCAATGATCCAAACTCACAGCAGCCATTGTTGCTTCCCAAATCAAAGCTTAACCGTTGTGATTAGCTCTTAGTTTGTATTATAACAACCTTTCAAATCGTGTTACAACGGTTAACACTCCTAACCCTCAACTTCTAAAATGTTCCTCCCCCCCTCCCAATACTTTCTAACTACATTCAACACATATCATCGGGTTTATTTAAACTTTTAGCGAGCTGATCTTGAGCTGTTCACGAGGAGCTCATATCGTTTACATCTCTAGTTGGGTAGCTGATATGCGTTGAGGATGATTATTATATTGTGAATACTAGGTATGTTTGATTGTTTATATAGGTATTATTGAGTTTGCATGCTAAATTGCTAATATTGTGTAGTTCTAGACTATTTTTTGTTGTTTTTGATGGTATAAGGTTTGTTTCCGGTAGGGATGAGCTCGGTCCGGTTCGGTACCGAAAGAACCGGTACCGAAAATCCTCAAAAGTGGGTACTGGTACCGGTACCGAATATACCCGGTTCGGTACGGTTCGGTACCGGTATTTGAGGGTAAAAACGAGCAAAATACCAATACCGGTACCGGACCGGTACCGAACCGGTACCGAAAATGTCAAAAGTGGGTACCGAATCGGTACCGAAAAGGTACCCGGTTCGGTAAATTCGGTACCGGTACCGGTTCGGTACCGGTACCGGGTCCATTTTGCTCATCCCTAGTTTCCGGTATAAACGTTAAACTTAAAAACTTCTTTACTGGGCTGCGATTGATGCATTGTATAATGGGCTGGGCCGGTAGTTTGACCTAGATCATGGGCCAAAAATAACAGCTTTTGTATAACATGGTTTTTGCCTTTAAAATTTAAAGTTTAAAATAAAAACTGATATTATATTTTCACCACTAAATAACTCTATGGTAAACTTTTTCTTTATTACTTTACTAAATAGTTAAAAACTTTTCTTAGATTTTTTTTGGTATGATTATTTTCTTAGTTATTTTCACCACTAAATAACTCTATGGTAAACTTTTTCTTTATTACTTTACTAAATAGTTAAAAACTTTTCTTAGATTTTTTTTGGTATGATTATTTTCTTAGTAAGATTTTTAGTTCCACCTTTTCTAATTATTCATTGTATTTATATTTATACTAGTGAGAATGCCCGCACGTTGCCACGAATACTTCTTGTTTTGGCTCGCCGCTCGGATGGTCCATGTGGTTTGCCCACATGTAAGGGTTGTTTAGTCATTTGATATGGATTTAATTGGACAAACTCACGTCCATCCATCCAGTCAAGGGACTATCTGTGTAACAATTGAGCAAACCACCACAAAGAATATGGCAATTAACTCTCTTTCTTTTTTCCGTTACAAAGAAACTGTCAACATACAAAACTCAAAGGGGCAAGTTGATGTTAATTTAGAAAACTAGTCTAGAAAATAAAGTAGAATATATATATAATAAATTATAAATGTGATATATGATATCAAACCGAAACCACATTAACAGCAATAGGACTCCTAACCATATGAACATCATTTTTCCATGTCAATGATCCAAACTCATTGCTGCCATTGTTGCTTTTATAAGGTACAAAATCGATCCTGTAAGTCATCTTCTCCCCCGATTTCGAAAACCTAAGGACATCAGGATAAACCCAAGCTTTCACTCCCGCAATTGCTTCTAGTGTTGAATAATAAACAGTTGGGCCTTCACCTATATATGTAACAGTCCTGTAAACCGATAAATTTCCAGCCATGTTAGCGACACCAATGGACGGATAGTTGAAATTATAGGAGGGCGTGGGAGGATTTTTGCAGTAAACCGGTGTGTCAGTCAAGTACTTGAGTTGTTCGTCGCTTGCTCCATAGCTGCAAAGGAGATCGATGAGATTGTTGGTATCAAAATCGTAAATGAGTCCAGGATCTATTGCTGCAGCTGGGTTAATATGTCCTGATCCGAAATCAAAAGGAGTCGCAATTGTAGTATCATCGTTTCTTATGAAATTTTGGGTGTTATCAATGAGGGTAGCTGTAAGAAAAATGAAATTACCTTTTAGTAGATGGGGATAAGTACATGTTATAGGACTAAGAAAGATGGTCATTTGTGACATAACACAACTTAGTCGCTTAAGACCGGTTGCAATTGATCAATTGTGAGTGGCCTTTTGTGGTAAAGGAGGCATAAAAAATAGTAGGCAAAGTGCTAATTAACCTGTGGTCATTATTGCAGACTTTATCGCGGCTGGGCTCCAATAAGGATGAGCCGATTTTATTAGTGCAGCCACTGCAGCTGCATGTGGACACGACATAGAGGTTCCAGAGAGAATGTTAAAGTCTATGTTGTTGCCAAGTGTGTTTTTTGTCGCGAGAGGTGACCATGCGGCCAAAATGTTCACTCCTGGTGCTGTTATATCTGGCTGTAATCAAATTTACGATACATATATATTAGATCAATTCGGGTCCATTTGTTAAAAAAATACAGAATGGAAAGACACAAACTTTGATGACGTCGGGAGATAAAATATTTGGTCCCTTGGAGGAGAAGATCGCCATTACTGGTGCTGGTTTAATCCCGGCACTTGTTACTGTTAGGTAAATCCTAGCTGTTGGATTCCTAGAATAAAGATGAAACATTTCTGTTTTAAGGTTTATGGTTAAGAGTTTAGGGTCAAGGGAATCGTCCAAGACTTCCCCATGTTCCCCGTGTGACACATTAGCAACACATCAACTTTTTTCCCACTTTTCTCGTATTACCCTAGAATGCTCAACGTCGTCCCGGATTTCCCAAGAACAAAACTATTTTAAGTGAAGTTAAAATTTAAAACATTAATATATACATGATTGAATCTCTTCAGCTTCGACTCCCTGGTGCTCCCTGACCGCGACTCCCTTTACCCCTATAGAATTATGCTTTTAAACTGTTCCCGGCCTGACAGAGAATTTATGGTTTAGTGACTTACTTTTCAGTGTCCATGTATGATTGAAGCTCTTCAGCTTCCGCTTTCCCGATCAAAACACTTTGAACAACGGTTTGAAACAACACGTATGGCGCAAGAGGATCAATGAGGATCATCCCAACACCACCGCCTTCTTTTATTGCTATCGCCTTCTCTTTCCGATCATCATTCAACGTCTCGAGCGTACAGACAACGATTCTCCCCTTGATTGAGTTTGAATCCAAGGTGTTTTTCTTGCAGAAGCTAAATAAGAGGAGTCAAAACATTAGGTTCGTACTCTCCAACCAAAAGATTGGAAGTTCAAATCCTCGATACTGACAGGTGTGGTGCATCTATCATATAAAATCTTGGAACTGTTGCGAAAAATGTTATTTAGGTTCAAAAGAAAAGCGTCGCTAAATGTTGTGTGCGACAAATTAGTGTCGTATATGATTAAGATATTTTTTCCTACTACTTTTGCGACGATTTTGGTTGAAAAAACATGAGTAAATGCATTGCATGTTTATAAAATGTAGTTGGAGACATTTTCGACACTAGCTTTTCACTTATCAGATTGTATTTTATTTGTGATGAACTTAGCTTTTGTGACTATATCTTGTGTTGCTGGCAAAGTTTGTTAAGAATACCTTGCATTCATGGAGGGTATTCCCGACGCTGCAGCGACGCTTCCTGATATTATACCGTATTGTTTCCCTTGATCAGGCGTTGTGTTTATCCCGAAACCCTTCAACTGTTTTAGATTCCCGAGAAGTAAGTACGATGGAAACTCACGATCGACTGTGCTAGCACCGACAGTGAGGATCCATGGAGCCACATTAATCACTGCACGTGGGAAGAACTTGTTACCAGCCGATGCACATACAACAATACCATTCTGAAACGCATGAAATGATCCTATAGAGATTGAGTCTTCAAAGTAAATTTGTTGGGGCGGAAGTTGACCAAGAGATATAGAAAGAACATCAACGCCATCGTGAATAGCGTCGCTAAATGCCGCTAGAAGGTCGGCATCATCACAACCTCCAAACCAGCATGCTTTGTATACGGACAATCTAGCGCTTGGCACGCCTCCTCTTGCGGTGCCTGAGCCTAATCCGTACATGCTAACATTAGAGACCTTTGATCCAAGAATAGTAGACGATGTGTGGGTCCCGTGGCCATCACTGTCTCGTGGTGATCGAAAGAAAGTTTGGTTAGCGCTCTCCAGAGGACCATTTGCCGCTTCGTATCCTTTGGTGTAGTATCGAGCTCCTATAATCTTCCTACAAAACGCGAATTGAGTTAGACGATATCGGAAAATAAGATCATGTGGCTTCGTACACAAAGAAAATCCATCATGTGACAGGAAAAAAATATACACTGACACAAAAAATGTTGCAAAGGATGACTTGTGACACATAGTCCGGTGTCGTCACAGGTAGCCAAAAGAACACGTAAGCAAACATAACCGGGTGTTCCTGTTCTAGGCTATTTAAAATAAAATAAAAACTCACAATTTTGTTCCAAATTGACATGTGAAGGGAATTTTACGTGAAAAAAAATTTGTTGAGTGACCTTTATAAGAATAAAAAAACTATAGTGTGCAAAAATATGTTGGGTGACTTTTGTAAAAAAAACAAAAAGTAT
Source organism: Helianthus tuberosus (assembly GCA_030545235.1). Taxonomy (NCBI): domain Eukaryota; kingdom Viridiplantae; phylum Streptophyta; class Magnoliopsida; order Asterales; family Asteraceae; genus Helianthus; species Helianthus tuberosus. The sequence continues at coordinate 31,802,490 of CM060352.1, read as the reverse complement.
AGCGTTTTTTTTATGATTTGCCTTTGTTATTAATTTCGTAAGCGTTATCATAATGCTTACATAGACATGGGTGGCCTGGTGTTTAGTTTTTTTTTTTTTAATTTCGTCAAACGTTAGTGACTACACCCTTTAGCGACGAATCCAGAAAACACAGTGACACGATTTACAGTTTTTAGTGATGAATTATTCACCGACAAAGATAGTTAATCTTTCACTACCTGTTGCAGTTGAAACGTGTGAAATTCTGTCCGGACACACATTCTCCCTTGAATCTTTTCGGCACAGGCCCTAATCCGTAGTCAGTGAAGCTTTGTGATTCCGGCCATACAGAGCCGTCTCCGAGAATAATAAAAAACTTTTGGGCCTCGTGCGACACAAAAAAGTTGGGCCCCCTTTCTATAATATAAACTTATCATTTTATACATCCAAAAACCAACCACGATACAATGATAATTGATTAGTTGTTATAAAATAAACAAAACAATATTAGTATAGCCAAATTTCTAGATAGGTATCTGCATTTAAGAATGGGTGGCATAAACAATTATACATCAAAGTCTCAAAGATTCAATCATTCAGTTTCAAACATCAAATATTCATAGTTCGTCTAGTTCTAAATCAATAAATCTAAACAACCAAGATTCAAGGTTTCATGTAATTGACTAATTATATAAATCTAAAAATAAAAAAAAGTACATTCTATTAATGGATTTTACAATTAAAAATTACATACCTCAAGGATGAAATCTTGAATATTACAATTGAAAAAAAAATACGTTCAATCGTTTGATAGAATATAGATGATCGGATTATGATGAAAAACCTGAAACATTCGGTAGTACGAACTACGATCGCACAACAATTTGGAAGTTTGTTTCTTTGTTGTTTTTTTTTTTTTTTTTTTTTTTTTTGCGCGCATAGCTCCACACACACACACGTAGGGATAAACTTCAAGTGGAAGATGGGCCTTTTTCTTTAGCTTTGGGCATTAATGTTCAGAGTTTGGGCCTATTATAAATACATAACATAATGAACTTATAATATCTGCCGGGCCCCTAACATCTTTGGGCCTTGGGCGAATGCCCAGCTTGGCCGGCCCAAGAGCCGGGTCTGCGGCCATACGCCTAATTAATTGAGTGTCGTTTTTTCGTTAGTGAACTAACTATGAACTTGTGGGCTTATGTCCAAAAGTTTATAAGAAACTAGTAATTACCTGAATCAATAACGCCAACAATTACATTCGATTGTATATCTGTGGCAAGCTTATTGTATTGAGGAATAGAATCGATTCCTAGAAATCTCCATGAATTAGTCGTATGCAATTGATTCATTCTGCTCTCAAAGACCGAAACAACATCTTCATTTTCTGTGACCCAGACAAGACTTGATACTGTTAGAAACAATTATGATGGTATATTCACTAATGCTATATTGTTTTTAGATTTGTGCTAGTAATGCAACAGGTTAGTATTTTATATCTTTGTTTAGGCTCACTGAAAGCTTAAATCGAGCCGAGCTTGAGCAAAAAATAAGTTTATTTAACAAACAAGCATGTGTTTCACTTGTCAAGCTCGAGTAGGCTCACAAGTCTATTATTTGTATACTATTCATATAATATATTAAAAAAATTATTATATATATGAAATTGTAATTATAAATGTATATAAATAAAATAATAAACTTAATAATATAAATAACAAAAGAGTTGAGCTCCAACTAGAAATTACTCATGGCCAAGCTTTAGAAGTAAAGCTCGAAACGAGTCTAGCTCTCGCTCGAGCTCAAGTAAGTTAAATGTTGATCTGGGGCTTAGCTTGTTTAAATCCTCTAGTTGGAATTTAGGCTACTAGTGACAAGTGTCGGTATTAGTTTGTAGCAAGGGGACCTGAAAGTTTCGTTGCTTGATCAGGTGTAAGCATTGCTGAGAAGCCTCTGAAGCTTTTAGTATAATGGTGGATTGTTGCTTCTTTTGCTCCATTATAACTGAAAAATTAAGAAGTTTATCACAAACCTGAGTTTTTTTAAAAGTCTCATCAGTATATAAATATGGAACCTATAAAAACATAACGAACAAAACAAATCTCATCTTCAAATTATATACATATATAGTCGTGTATATGTGCTCGCCTTTTGAGAACCGATGCAAGCATGTCATGGTTAGCCGAAATGACCGACTCTGAGCTCAGGTGTGAGTGTTGTCCCATGTAGACTATGTAATGCTACACATTGAAAACGTATGTTAGCAACATATGATCCAATGTTTTTGGTAGTAAATGTCATTAGTGCACTACTAAAATACTGCTACAAACGAAAATGGCGACACTTTTCCCACGAAATTCATACGAACAAGAAAGTGTCTTAGTTTTGTGACAATTTTTTTTATTATTTGTTTTATTCAACTACTTATGAGCTACAATTAGACAGATCAAACTATAATTACCTTTCTATCAGTATCACCATGGCTGACCACAAGAATAGCAAGCAAAACAAAGCTGAAAAATGTTAGTAATTTCATACTTGTTGAGGAGCCAAAAGGTTGCATTATAAAGAAAGTTATATAAAAACTTGCTTAATTAGTAGATTTAGAAACTGGATTTGTACGCTTTATATAGATGAAACCATTGAGAATTTTAGAGCTATAGAGTTAAATTTAAAATTATTAAATTAATTAAAGAAACTTGAGTTTAAGGGTACCATCAAAATGAGACGGCTGGTATTGTAGTTTAAGTAGCCGGCTTTTGTTTTTAGTTTTTGTTCTAAGAAACTTGTACTGTGATCAATGACAGTCTAAACTAGCTTATTCTCTTGGATCATCATGGGGAGGGAATCGAGAGATGGGGGCATCGTTTTTCGGAAATCTGTTGAGAAATAATTCGTCAACTCAACTCAGTGATTGAAGATCAGAAGTCATATGCTGAAAATGAACTAGAAATGTCTTAGTAGGATCGTGAGAACTTTTGGGTTGCACATTGAAATGTTCTGGTACTATGAACTTTTACATAGTTTCCGTTGCATTCACATGATACTCATTTTGTAAACGATAGAAAAATTACATAAGAATGACAGGTAAACGAGCAACAAGCTGCCCTGCAACCCCCTTTTAAATATAAAATCCAATTCTACTGAAAATAACAAAACTCTGATTCCTTGGAGTCAAGAAGTTGCTATGCACTACACTCTGCACTCTGTCCAGAAAATCAACAGCTTTAAGAGCAAGAGAACCAAATATATCAAAAGAAAGGGGAATGAAGACATGTTGATTTTCAGCACAATCTTTTTCATGCTTAGCAACTTTCCCCGATTCATTTGAGAAGTATTACAGTGTTACACCATTTAATGTCTCATACTGTCAAGTTTATAGATTCTTCAGAGTTACCTTTAATTTTAGTTAGTTTTCTTGTTAACTTTCTTGCACGTACTTATATGTGGTTCATAATGTGAACTAACACAGATCAACCGTGTCATGTAAACAGGGGTGGACCTATGCGGTCCAACAACCGGCGCCCATGAACCCATAGAAAATGTGAAGAAGACGTGTTAAGATTATACCAAAAGTTTTGTGTTAAAAAGATTAATTAAAGTCTATTACTAGATTCTAGACTCGGTCTTATATATAATTATTTTCTTTTTTATTATTAATATTCATGAGATAGAGATGGAAAAGACTAGTCACTAGTCGCTAGTCACGTACCTCTCTTGTTTTTAAAATATCACAAATCTAAGAATGTAGGCAAATTAGTTAGTGTTAACCCGCGTGTCACGTCGGGAACTTGTTGGTACGTGTTTGGTTCATCCAGGGGCGGACCTAGCTCTTTATGAGTCGTAGCACGGGACAGGGCTCAACTTCGTGTCGGTAGTGTATATATATATATATATATATATATATATATATATATTTCGGTTTTATAGAAAGGAATGAGGATACCCCTAAGTGTAAGTGAAGATGAGATAAATGATATTTTCCGGTGACGGAAACGAAAAGTCCGGTTGAGTAAAAGTTGCAGCGGCAACTTGTTTGAAGAAGATGAAGTTTTTGTTATTATATTAATATAAGCAATTATGCATTGGGAAAATAATGAAAAGGCATTAAGTACATTCAGACACATAATGTTTCCCAATGAAAAGTAATTGCCACTTGTTACTTTTACTTTTGACCATATGCAACTTTTGTTTTCTATTTTGCCTACTAATTTAAAGATACAAAATAATAATCAATGATTTTCTTATCAAATACAACGTTGAAACTTCTATTTACAAGTTTAGTAAAAATTTTAAGTAGCTTTATTTCATATTTTAAATGTTGATTACGAATTTTAGGTACAATATAAAAAAAGTTAAACAAATGAGGTTTATAGATTTATAAAAATAAACACAATTGTACTTCTTTGGGTTTATATATCAATACCAAAATATGTTTATCATTGCGTCTACGTTTCTATTATATTTTGTTAAAAAAAGTAGACGCCATAAACATCGGCTTGCACCGACATGGAGTGCGAGTCTAACCCACTAACCTGATTTTTCGGTTGACAATTAGTTTTTTTGTCTTTTTCCTCCCTTTTAATGAAGGGCAAAATTGTGATATTTTTTTAATTTGTTATAATAAAACATTAAAAGACCATTTTGCCCTTCATTAAAAGGGAGGAAAAAGACAAAAAAACTGGATGTTAACTGAAAAATATAACCAAATTTTGATTTTGGATGAAAATAGCAACAAAATTGAAACCACATTGACACGGATTCAAAAGGTTTAAGTTTTGGATAAAAGTGACCAAATCTCATGGACCATTTTGGCAGTTTACTCACAATTTTACTTCTAAAAATAGTTTCACAACACGCGTATCTATAACTAATTAATGTATAATTTTAATTTTACCTTATCTCAAAAAATTATATTATAATTTCTAAATCTTATTACCAAGTGTTTAATAAGCTTTATTCAATTCATGGGTCTGTAACCTAGTATATGCATTTACACACACGGCGCAATGAAATGACTAGATACAAGAAAATTTTAAGTGCCTATTTTACTAACTGTACAGGGCCCTCGAATCCTCATGGACTGACCTAAGTAAAAAAATTGGGATACCCCTGATTTTTTCTTCTAGGTCTGCCACTGGGTTCATCACAATATAACAATGGGAAAAAAATCTAAAAAATAAAATCGAAATAAAAGAGAAAATATATAACATATGAAATTAATAAAAAAATCAAGTTAATAGAGATTATTTGATGACAGACCATTAGGCTGGAGGGTGTGGGATAACCCCCATTGGGGGTTATAAAGGACACCTCAGCGCCACGTAGGCGCCACATCAGCTAGGGGGCTTTATAACCCCCCCTTTAATTTGCAGGGTGTGGGATGGAGCCCCGTCATCATTACCTAATTATTTTTTATTTTAAAAATCATTTAATTTTCATATATTAATAATAATTTATACATTTTTCAAGAACCTTTGTGAGTAATATAATATTTCATATTAATTTATACATTTTTCAAACCGTCATATTTGACTCTCTCTCTCGATCCACACAATTGCATAAGTTATCATGTTGGCGCCGGGTGTATAGCGCCCCAACTTAATATGGTGGGTGTGGGTGTATAGCGCCCGGGGCGCTATAGGCTCTGACATGGCGAGGGTGGCGCCCCCCACACCCTCCGGCCTTAGTAGAGTACTTGTAATTAAAGTTGAGCGTGTGTAGAGTATGAAATTATTAAAAATGAAGTTAATATAAATTAGTGTTAAATGTCATTTTAGTCCCTGTGGTTTGGTCTATTTTGCCAGTTTAGTTCAAATGTTTCATTTTTCTCCTATGTGTCCAAAAAGGTTTCACTGTTGTCATTTTAGTCCACTGAGTTAACTTCATTCATTATTTCTGTTAATGAGAAGGGCAATTCGGTCATTTTATATGGTTGAATTGCCCTTCTAGTTAACAAAATTACATATAAAATGACCGAACTGCCCTTCTTGTTAACAGAAAAAATGGATGAAGTTAACCCAGTGGACTAAAATGGCAACAGTGAAACCTTTTTGGAACCACAGGAGAAAAAAACATTTGGACTAAACTGCCAAAATGGACCAAACCATAGGAACTAAAATGGCATTTCTCTATAAATTACTTAATAACTAATTGTTAGTAGAGTACTTGCACACTAAAGCTCAAGGGCTGTAATTGAAAATATGATGTAAAAGACGATATGCAACGGTAGCTGAAGAAGCATAAACCGAGCGGGTCGGTACTTCTACGATGATGAACGGCCAGACCTCGTCTTCTCTACTTCAACCTAGACCTGTAAACAAGAATAGAGAAACGTGGGCAATTGTAGAGACGGCCGGTAGAGGAAGAATCCCCTATTTCCAGCTACAAAAGTGTTGCCCTATATCTCATGCCCTAATGAGGAGGTGGAGACCTCCTTATATAGGAGATATGGGAAAACCCTAACCTTAATGGGCCAGGCCCAGTTAGGGGTTGTCTCTACGAGCCCACAGCCTAGTGTAGTATAAACTACAATGCGCTGGGCCTCGCGGGTTAGTACACAATAATAATAATAATATATAATTAATATAAAAGTGATAAATAGCAGAAAAGTCCGACCGTTCGGGTCGGGTCCAGTACCATACCTCGTCATGTCCCCCCAGTCTAGTGTTGCTCCAGCGTGTAAGCGTGGGAGGAGCACTTAGACTTATTAGGAGCTCGGGAGTGAAGATCACTTAATTTTAGGCTTACATGTCATCCGGGTGCAAGAAAGTTGTTGGCCACGTTTGTTGTGGTTGTCGTTGTTTGTGAGTAGAGATAATGGAGCAATGAATAGTATACGATTGTTCATCTTGGAAATTGGTTGGGTAAACCTGACGCACGCTGATTGGTTATAGATAATTGCCATTTGTACTGGCGCATTGCCATGAGCTTGTTAAGGTTGCGTGTATCCGGTTAGGTCTCATGCATGAGTCTTGGAACAGGCTGAGTTTTGGCGGTTAAGTGCCTCGCCCTTGGATGATTTTTGCAGGTGTGGCCCTGCTTTAGCGATGCGCCCATAGTCGTGTGGGCTACTATAGAATATCCACCCTGTGGTGTGACTTTTGTTGGTTAACATATGGTGCGCTAACGGCGTTCAACACATTGAGAGAGTTGATGTTGATGTGACGACGGTCCCTACCACGCGTCTGTGTCATCGGGATCTCCGTTGTCGTATTGTGCAGCCATTGGTGGTCATAGATGCACATGCGGATGTTATGCCACCTTAGGCGAATGTAGAACTGCTGGCAGTTGTACCAGCCATCGTTATTGATGATCCGACTATAGCAATCATCGTTGCAGTCGGGAAGAATGTTATACAATGCACCCCTGCAGAAGTGCTTGCTATGCTCAGTGACCTCGGAAGGGTGCTTAGAGCGTTATTTATGTTCCCCACAATGTTTTTATAATTGTGAGACAAGTACTTGGTTTTTCATCAGTGGTTGTGCATCTATTACCAAGATACCCACCGGAGTAGTAGTGGTTGAATACACCTATTACCAAGATGCCCACTCTTAGCGCTGTATAATTTGATCATCCGACTTTGTTATTATGAAAAATATTTCGTGTCAGAGTTGTTTTTTACCGGGATATGCAGTTCAAATGCGGTGGTATGTTGTGTTTACAAATGTTTATATGAACACTTGTAGATATCAGAAAGTGCTTTATAACCCGCGCGGCGTTAATGAACACTTGAACAACAAAGTGCTTTCTACGCGCTTGGCGTGAGTGAACACTTGTTGAGATAATAAAATGCTTTATACGCGTTAGGCGCGAATGAGCACTTTATGTAAGCTACTAAGTGCTTTTCCTGGATGCGCACTGGCGTGTGCAATGCTTATAGTAGGTGGCATGTCCGTTTACCTCGCCGACTGTGGCGTGAGGGTTTTCTTTTGTCCATGTCGCGGACTGGTGTGGATAATACATATCCGAATAAGTATTTTTCCTATCGCATAGCGTGTGGAATACTAATTCGAATAATCAAGTATACTAGTTTTATCGTTCATTTGTCTTGACTACCAAATTGCATATGCGTGTCAAGTGGTATAGTCGTAGGCCAAATGATGTGAAGTATAAAGATTGTCTGGCGTATTAAAACATCCACATTATATAAGAAACGGTGCGGGATAATGTGCGGTGGATATCACCTTAATGGGCAGCCTGAGAGAAGATGATCGCTTTTAGGCGTAGTGGCGCTATAGCCTGCTAGTCCCCCAGTTCAGTGCTGCTAAATAATGTTAGTAGCATTGAACTTAAATTGTGAATGCTAATAAGAGACCAGGTATATGCATATAAAAGTAGAACACATGCGGCAATTAATGCGAGAGTTATACCTGTTGGGCAGAAGTCTATGTATCTCACCAAAATGTTGCTTGACGAAGATGCAACACTACCAAGCATGTAATGTGGCGGTAATTGTCGAGGATGTTATCCAACCCAGTCCACATACTTGAATAAAGATCATCAGGCGTGTAAGCCAGGAGGTCCAAGTCAACTCCCTCAGTGTAATGCTGCAATATTATGTTAGTGGCCATTGAACTCTTGACAATAAATTGGTAAGCGTAAGTTTTTGAATAGGTGTCGTTAAGCTGTAACGAAATTCACACTATTATCATGACCTTGTATACTGTATGTCAATGACAAGAGTTATGAGTCTTACTCCTTTGTTCAAAACAAAACCTCAAAATGTGCCCTTAGAGAATCATATCAGAGAAAGTGTAAGATTTGAAGCCTATTGATCTAAGGGTCTAAACTCAAATAGGCTGTCACACTCTAGCCAGATGTAATTTCGTCTTAGAAAACACATATTTGGTTTTCATGACACGCTCATAAGACGTGTTCGTGTCTGTCAAATGGTTTTACCATCTGAGTATTACCAAGAATAAAGATTAAGCCAAGACACTGTAAGCTAGAGTGGAGGTTGGTGAGTGGCACAATTGATTATAGATGAGGAGATTTGACATATGATATGTGATGAAACAATCAAATATATGCAGGTACAAAAATAATAATAATAATAATAATTAATAAGGCGTATGTTTGACTTGGTCGATTGCGATCAGTCAAGTCAACTACTGAAAATGATGTGGTCTAGAGACTCACACGCTGACAAGTCACATGACAAATAGGATGCGTTGCGGTGGAACAAGGCTCACGCGAGGCGAAAAGATTGTCGCCAAATACGTAACACAACGGTAAGAGTCACTCAGCCGGCGAGATGGTTCGGAAAGAAGTTGTCTAAATCAAATCACCACCTTCAACCATGTAAGTTACCAGTTCAATGCCAAGGATGCCATTAAATAAGGATCGTATGGCGTGTAAACTGGTATGTTTAGCACCATGATAACATCCGATAATACCAGTATTATACCATGTGATTCCCCAGATATAACGAGCATCGCATCCTTGGAAAGAAAAATATTATACATGGTCGATATGTTCCGTCTGTTGGATCCAAAAGTGGACCTGTTTTAACTGCATATATGGTCAAGCCCAACGCTTGCTACAAAAATATTAGCTCCTGGCGATAAATGTTTGTATAATACTAGTATATTTGGCTAATACCAAGTATATTATACGCATGATGCCAATATTCACCAAAAGTCAAGGGTTTATGCCAATTTGATTTCATAAATGATGCTAGATATGGCTATGTAAGCGCATGACATGGACAATATTGATCCGGCTATAGAGACTTTCTATAATACCATCGAATTTCGAGTTGGGTGATTGTATGATTGGGGCATCAAGCATACAGTTATTATGAAACATTCAACTTGGATCTGGTATACTTTCGAGTTGAGCCAAAAAAAAGGTGGACCAGATTAAACTATTTTTAGAGTGATATATCCCCCCACCACATGTTGACGAATGTGGATTGAATCATGAAATAGTGAATAAAAGGGGAGCCTTCAAAGAAAATGAATAGTATAATGTAGGTCGCTTGAGTGTGACCACACCTTCAATATGTCAGACATGGTGTGACCGATGCCCGTTCGTTGATGGCGCGAATAAAGATGGTGTCAACCGGAGATGGCGTGAATGGACCAAAAGTCGGGAGTGGAGAAATAAGCGTCCGAAGGAAAGGCGCGTTAAATAAGATCTTCCGCCGGAGAGGCGGGTGGAATATGAGCTTCCGCCAGATGTGGCGGGTCGAATAAAAGCTTCGCCGGAAGTGGCGGGTTAGAGAAAAGTTTCCACCGAAGGTGGCGGGTTGAAGAAGAGCATCCGCCAGTGGTGGCGGGCTTCCGCCGAAGGTGGCGGGTTGAAGAAGAGCTTCCGCCAGTGGTGGCGGGCTTCCGCCGAAGGTGGCGAGTTGACTAAAGGTTTCCGCCGGTAGTGGCGTGAGAGAGCACTCGCGCGGCGAGGTTTACTTGTGATACAGAGGTTGCCCGCACGATGAAATATGCTCGTGATACAGTTTATACTTTGTAAGCGTGTTCGTATGTAACTAAGCATGGGTGCGCGGGCGACTTACGCGCTCTTATGTAAAGCAGCAGGGTCGCATGGAGATAAACATGTGGAGCAGAAGGCTCGCCTGGAGACTAGCGTGCTCATATGCAAAGGAGCATGCGCGTATGACAACTTACGTGCTCGTAAGTAAAGGAGCGTGCGCTTGCCAGCGCATGTGTGCTCGCTCGTATATAAAGTAGCGGGCTCGTATGGAGACCGACGTGCTCGTAAGTAAGGAAGCATGAGCGTATAGCGACTTACATGCTTGTAAGTAAAGGGGTATGCGCGTATGGCTACTTACGTGCTCATATGTGGTGCAGCTTTTTAGGCTTTCATCGGTGTTCATGAGGATCGCTCATTGCGTTTTACCGATCGAATGTATTGCCAGTTCGAAACATTGTCCTTAGGAGATGCTCGTTCTCTACGTCCATGCTCCGTGATATGTGAAAACAAATTTCGACCCTCAAAATGATGTTGCCTCCTGCTCGTCTTTCATTATTGCTGCTTAGTAAATGTTAGTAGCATTGTACTAAAATACTGGTTTTGAATAAGCAAAATATGCATAAGATATGTACATCGCTTGTAATGTGTATACCTCGTATTTATCAAGAAGAGATATAGAGGGGTTTTTATTTAACACGATTGCTAAATTGTTTTTAGGGCAGGTGTCCCTCTAAAATGTGGCAATGACATCATTGGTGAGCATGTTACCAAATTCAAAAGCTATTAAATTTAGTTGTCTGCATGGTTGGATACATACTTTACTTACATTGACTTCATTGTTATATGTTCCAAAACGTGAAATTTGAAGTTTTAATCCATAGCTCAATGATGTTAGTGATCCACAATTTCACAATAAGTTTACCAACCAACTATTCGATGCAAACTCTTGGCCTTGTTAAAAGATTGCATTAAAAAAAGACAAGGCAGAACCATCGGCACGCGCAAAGTGCCCTCAGGCGGAGCTTTACCGCGGATGCGTAGTTGATTGTAGGCAGGCGAAACTTTTCGGTGTGCGTAGGATTCCGCCACGCGGGTGTCACCGGCGCGCTCGACCAACCGAGTGCGTGTTCTGTCATTCATGAATCATTTGCACCAAGTTGTGTTAAGATGATCGGCTATGGTCACCATGTTTCGATCCAGTATCCCCAAAAGCTGTCTTGCGAATAAGATAGCTCAACAACAAACTTGTTCGAAATATCGAAGGGCCCACCTGGTAGTTATATTGCTATATACGCGCTTTTGAATAAGGATCATTGGTGTATAAATCAGGAATGCCCCGGTCTTGTGATCGTCTTTAACACGGTGCAACAACAATAATATCATGCTGTGGCAGTCCCCCAATTCGGTGCTCGATGCAGCTAAATATGTTAGTAGCTTTGAAGTAGCAATTAAATATTGAAAATAATGCCATATGCACAAAAACAATGTACCAAAACTATGATTGTGAGGACTGAGCACCCCTTATATATCCGTCGTGCGTGGTGGCTTTCGTAACCACACCTTTCTAAGGGTGATCGTAAGGAAAAGCGATTGTAAAACGACAACTATTGCTCATTTTCGTGGAAAATGGACCAGCGGGTGAAGTCCTTGAAGTGTGAGCATGTCTTAGGGTTGCAGGCTGGTTAACTGTATGGTATATAAGTTTAAAGGTAATGAGCCTTTATCCGCCAGAAAATAAGCCTATAGATCTCTCCATGTGAATAAGTTTCTAGATACCTGTATGTCTTATGTCAAGCATAGAAACGAAGATTTTGACAACGACAAAGAAAGTGCAAAACTTGGGAACCGTTACCCCGCGGGTGGCGGAACATGTTGTCATGCGCGGGAGGCGGACATTGAGATCTTTGGTAAATGTTTATTCATGACATAAGTAAATAATATATATATCCTTGTTATCACAAAAATCGAAAACTTACACCATATAAATGGGAAACTTATCTCAAGATTTAATATCTTCACGAGATATATGACAAACTTATTTGTTTATTGGACCGGCTGGAGGTATTTTTGAAAAAGGACCATGACAGAACAAGTTTGTTTTCTCAACATATGCAAATTCAGTCCTTAATCACCCCTTGGGCTAACAATATAATTAATTTAGAAGAGTATTTAGGGTTTCATAGGTGACGTAAGAGAATCTTGCAAGTTGTTATCCTCTTCACAAAATTTCGCTAGCCTTTAAAATTGTTTTACATGACTCTGTCATATCTCGATGAGACACAAACTTGTATCAAAAGAAAAGGGAGGTAAACCACTTACCTGAGTAGGTGTATAAATGGTGGTTAGCCTTGTTAAAGGAGGTATAGAACCCCACCAACCATGAATCTCAGAATTATTGTTTGAGAAAATCTTGTACGGCTACAGATTTACATCTCTCGTAGCTGATGAAAAAAGCCCAGATCTAGAAAATTGGTAGGAGAGAATAGCGAGATGTGGTTCGTGCCTGGTCCCACGGATGGCGCCAATGAAGAAGCATAAACCGAGCGGGTCGGTACTTCTACGATGATGAACGGCCAGACCTCGTCTTCTCTACTTCAACCTAGACCTGTAAACAAGAATAGAGAAACGTGGGCAATTGTAGAGACGACCGGTAGAGGAAGAATCCCCTATTTCCAGCTACAAAAATGTTGCCCTATATCTCATGCCCTAATGAGGAGGTGGAGACCTCCTTATATAGGAGATATGGGAAAACCCTAACCTTAATGGGCCAGACCCAGTTAGGGGTTGTCTCTACGAGCCCACAGCCTAGTGTAGTATAAACTACAATGCGCTGGGCCTCGCGGGTTAGTACACAATAATAATAATATATAATTAATATAAAAGTGATAAATAGCAGAAAAGTCCGACCGTTCGGGTCGGGTCCAGTACCATACCTCGTCAGTAGCTAAGAGCCTAAGAGTTGGTTTTAATACAGTTATTATATTATATAAAAATATCATATGGGTGAGATTATTGTAAAAAAATATATTTTTCGTGAGAAGTGTGAGAAGGAATAAGAATTGACATGTAGGCATCATATTTTGGACTTAGACATGATGTTTTGGGTTGTTTTGACAAGAAAAATATCAAACATAACAGTTTAAAATAAAATGCAATATATTATAGGTTTGAAATTTGAAACACAACTAAAACACATTGTTTAACACTAAAAACACTCTACTTAACGTTCTTGGCATTAAGTTTAAGTTTTAAGCCTAGAATTCATTGCATTGTGTCTTAAATTGTTATGTTTGGTGTTTTTCTTTCCAAAAGAACCCAAAACATGATGCCTACATGTCAATTTCCATGCCTTCTCACACTTCTCGCGAAAAATGTTCTTTTTATAGGAACCTAAACGATAAGGAATAGAATCTGAATTCCAATTTCATCCGGATTCTTCTATATGAAAACGATTCAAATCCAATTGCCCTATTGTCATATCTACATTTGCATACGCAAGGAGTCAACTAAACCATTTTAGGATGCATTTTGAGTAGAGGTGTTCATGAGCCGATCCGATCCGATCGAGGGTCTGCTCGTGCTCGTATTGAAATACAACCGATCTGATCCAATCGGATCAAATTTGCAAAACCGAGCACAAAAGTGATGCTCATGCTCGGTTTGAATTTGAATCGAGCGGATCGTTTTTGCTCGGTTTCGCTCGGTTTTTCAAAGCACTGAAATTAAAACATGTGTAGCAAAACAATAAAAAAATTGAAATCAAGACTATTATAAGGTTGCGTTCAATGAAAACTGTAGGTCCGGCTAGGGGAGGATCTAGTCGCCTAATCCTTGTGTACAAACCAACCCGGTTGTGCGGAATCCAACCGAGATAGCAAACCGAGATAGAACACGCAAATAATCAACACACAAGACTCAACGATTAACACCACTTGTATTAAACGTATGAAAGGTCCGGTTACAGCTCAATGTTTACAAATCAGTCCTGTAAACTCTCTAAGTGTGTGTGAGTTCTCTGCTAACTGTCATCTATATGGTCTGTCGAAATGAACACAACACACGGGTATTTATACCCAACACAGCAGGTCCAGTCGAAGGATCATCTATCGACCAGAAACAGCTCGAACGATCAACATGTACCACGAAAGATGTGATCTTTCGTGGTCCATCTCTCGAAGGTCATCTTTCGAGCTTATCATCATCGAAGGATAAGCAATCCTTCGTGACACATCCTTCGACCCAGCAGCTTACAAACATAATGTTGACTGTTTTGGCCAAGTCAAACCGGAGGATGGTTGACTTGGTCAAACTTACAGACTAACAAAGACATCGTTCAGTAACAAGACAAAATACAGACAAAGTACAGACACAAGTGCACCAACAAACTCCCCCTTGGCTGTAGCTTTGTCTCGATCTTCGAGATAGTTTTGTCTTGATCTTCATTCTTGTAGGTCCTTCGTGTCTTCAAGTCTTTGACGTCTCTTCACGTCTTCAATGTCGGAGGATCTTTAAAGTCTTCACGTCTTGAAAGCAGAAAGTGTACCAACAAACTCCCCGTTTTATGTAGGAAGTGTGTTGACAAACTCTCCCTTAACATAAGCTCCCCCTTGAGTTATGCTCGTGAAAGTCTTTATCTTTATGAAGTGAGATCCTTGTGGTGTTGATGATGGTCAGCGGCAACTCGATCATCTTCATCATTTGAGTGCCTTCACGTCGTGTCTTCATTCCGAAGCTTGTCATCGACCATGTTCTCCTAGCCTTTAGAATCTGCACATGCAAGAAATCTAAACGCGTAATGAGAACAACCGCTTGGAATATCATAAGCAAACAACACACATGTGACCATTGTTTAAGCAAACACCGTCCGACAATTTGAAAGTTTAACAAAGTTTATCAATTTCAATTTTAACTTTCAACGCTTGCAAATTTCGACCGTTTATGAAGATTAAGTCGTTTTCGGTTTTCGTTCAGGTTTCAGGTAACGAAGACTCGAGCTCCAACATCGTACGATCGAAAATAAAATAGAAATAAAATCTTTTTGGCTTTTATAAGGTTTATATTAAAACACACATAAAATCTTTTTGGAATTTTTGAATATTTCAAATGTAAAGACTGAAAGCAGTAAATAAATATTTACAGACATTCTTTTTGTGAGTTTCGAGGGTAAGAGAATCATATCAGTGTACGGTCATGTCAAAACACTCTTGTTGTTCTATTAGTTAACATTAAGATAAGCATCCTATAACAATTATCGGTATTGTTGTCCACTTAAGCTCAACTTATCAGATGTAATCATGGCGAGGGGATACGTTAAGGTATGATTTATACTTACCGACCGGTGTTCATCCACATCACGACACATTCCCGTATCAAGGTATGCACGAGGGTTCATCTTACCGGTGAGTATACCGATTATCATCTGTTTGACCGTATATGATGTGAGATTCTCACTTATTTTGGTTGAAAACAAGCCCTATGTGATAGAATCACTTATTGATGAGGAACTTGATTTTCGATGCATGAGGGCACAGGAGCAAGTCCGTGAACAGGTCAGTACTTTCGTACAGCAGAGAGACGAACTTGACTCCCGGAAAGAATTTGTGATATATTATCACTTATTTGTTTGGACATGTGATTGTTGATCACCTATTGAGGTTGAATGCAGTATGTACAACGTATGTATAGTATCATGGAAGATCTAGACTTGCGTCCCCGTTATTTTTCGGTAAAAGATACAACCATGATACCCAGATGATAAGCAGCATAAAGACCGAATATCTCAGAACCTCGGCAATCTCTCAAACGAAATTTCGGTACTAAGACCATATGCCAATGAATGGTTCCCACCCAGTCTTCAGTCGATTTAAGTTTATATCACCCTGCACACTTTAAAATGATTGTGAGCCTACCGATACATCTTATATAGAGCTGCTTATCGCTTTTCAATTTAAGGTTTAAAGGGGTTTAGACAGACCACTGATGTACTATCATTTTCTCTTTTGCTCGCCAGGAAACTCATTTTTGCTTTTCTATAGTTTTTGTGTTTTTGAAATTTTTCAATGTTTTTGGATTTTCAAATTTTGGATTTACTCCCCCTAAAATCAACAAACTAAGACAAATTTAAAAACACAAAGGTATTTACAAAAATGATTTTCCGATGTTGGTTTTACTCTTGCTTGACCTTAATGCCATTTACCAATAATAAATAGTCAAATCTTGATTTGTCAAATGCTTTGGTAAAAAGGTCGGCACGTTGGTCATCGGTGTGGACGTAAGCAACATCGATTAGCCTTTTCTCAAAGCAATCACGTATGAAGTGATACTTAATGTCGATGTGCTTAGTCTTTGAATGCTGCACAGGATTTTTAGTGATCTGTAATGCAGCAGAATTATCAACGTAAATAGGAGTAGTTAGGAATTCAAAACCGTAGTCACGCATTTGCTGTTGTATCCACAGGACTTGGGAGCAACAACTTGAGGCAGCAATGTATTCAGCTTCGCATGTTGATGTAGCGACGCACGTCTGCTTCTTGCACTGCCATGTGACTAGGCGATTTCCCAAAAACTGACATCCAGCCGTTGTGGATTTGCCGTCGATTTTGCATCCGCCAAAATCAGAATCACTGAATGCGATCAAGTCAAAGTTATTATCCCTAGGGTACCATAGACCGGTGTCAGGGTAACCCTTCAAATAACGAAAAATCCTTTTTACAGCTGCAAGATGTGAGGCCTTCGGGTTCACTTGATATCTGGCAAGCAGGCACGTTGGGTACATTATATCTGGTCTTGATGCTGTGAGGTACATAAGGGATCCAATCATCGCGCGGTAGTATGAGGGGCTAGTATCTTGTCCCTTCAAGTCTGGAGTAATTCCGTGATTTTGTGGTAATGGGGTACCAATGGGCGTTGCATCAGACATCTGGAACCGGCTCAAGATGTCACCAACATATTTAGTCTGATGGATGAATATCCCAGACTCGGTTTGTTGTACTTGTAGGCCCAAAAAGAAAGTCATTTCCCCCATAGCACTCATCTCGAATTTATCCTGCATTACACGCTCGAAATCCCTACACAAAACATCATTAGTAGAACCAAAAATAATATCATCAACGTATACCTGTACCAGTAGAAGATCTCCATCTTGTTCTTTGATGAAAAGAGTGCAGTCGATAAGACCTCTGCGAAAACCGTTCTCCAGCAGATAATTAGATAAGGTTGCGTACCAAGCTCGCGGTGCTTGATGTAGACCATATAGAGCTTTGTTGAGCAACCAAACCCGATCGGGATGGATAGGATCTTCAAAACCTGGAGGCTGTTCGACGTACACCTCTTCTTCCACCACACCATGTAAGAATGCACTTTTCACGTCCATCTGGTATACCTTGAAACCTTTGAATGAGGCATAAGCCAGAAAAATCCGAATTGCTTCTAGACGTGCAACAGGTGCATATACTTCGTTGTAGTCGATCCCTTCAATCTGACGAAAACCTTGAACGACTAGCCTTGCTTTGTTTCGAATAACGATTCCACGGTCATCCTTTTTGCATTTAAACACCCAACGGGTACCAATCTTCTTGTAACTAGCAGGTTTCTCTACGAGTTTCCAGACACCAAGCTTCTGGAATTGCTGCAGTTCTTCCTGCATCGCTTCAACCCATGAGCTATCTTTCAATGCATCTTTCCAAGTTCTTGGCTCTTCCTGTGAGACATAACACGCGAAAGACCAATCATTCTGTTGACCAGATTCTCGGATAGTTGCATACAAGCCTGCATTGTTGTTGTTTCGCAACATGTTTCTTGTTTGAACGCCACTTTGTACATTTCCTATGATGTTTTGTTGAGGATGGGTATTATGAATCCTTGTTTCTGGATTATCTTGAACTGGAATATTTGTACCCAGATTGTTGAGATTCAGATCAACAATCAATTCAAGGCCCGGAATTGACGAAGAGGATGATGCAGAAGTTTCAGCTGTTCTAGGGACATCCACTGGAGGTGTACCCTCTGAAATACCATGAACTGCTGTTGGAGCTTCTTGATCT
Organism: Helianthus tuberosus; assembly: GCA_030545235.1. NCBI lineage: Eukaryota > Viridiplantae > Streptophyta > Magnoliopsida > Asterales > Asteraceae > Helianthus > Helianthus tuberosus. The sequence continues at coordinate 31,784,035 of CM060352.1, read as the reverse complement.
GCATCTAGAAATTCATCATCCTCTGAAGATTCGTTCAATTCGGTAGCATCTTGAAAATCCTCATTGTCGAGAGCATTATTGTTCACTGAAGATGGTTCTTGATTGACAATAATGGGACGAACCAACGGTGAATCTGTTGCGTTGTCACTCTCGAAAAACATCCTTGCCGCAGCACTTTCTTCAACGGCTTCGACATTGATCGAATTGAAAAAGTCATCGTACTCAAACATCCAAGGCTGACCAGGATTTCTAACCGGTAAAGTGTGCCTTTGTACTCTGACTTCAGACCATTCCTCGACCCTTTTAGTCTCTAGATTCCAGACTCTTAAGTTAGGGGTGGAATACCCAAGAAAGTATCCCTCAATTGCTCTTGCCCCAAACTTTCCATTAGGATCGATTATTGTGCATGGAGCTCCAAACGGTTCAAGATAAGACAAGTCTGGTTTCCGTTTGTTGATAAGCTCAAAGCAGGTCTTGTTGTGCCTTTTGACTGTAAGGACTCGGTTCAACGTATAGCATGCAGAAGACACAGCTTCAGTCCAGAATGGAATGGGTAGCTGCGACTCTACCAACATAGTCCTAGCAGTCTCGATCAATGTGCGGTTCTTACGTTCAGCGACGCCATTCTGTTGAGGAGTATAAGCTGCACTAAATTCATGAAGAATACCTTTAGAAGTGCAAAACTCCGCCATGGCATGATTTTTGAATTCAGTACCATTGTCGCTACGTATCCGTCTAACCTTCAAGTTGTAAAGATTCTCAATCTGAATGATCAAGTTTTTGATAATACCGAAGGTTTCACTCTTGTGTGCCATGAACGCCACCCAAGAAAATCTTGAATAATCATCAGTAATCACGAGGCAATATTGATCATTCCTAATGCTTTTGTGCTTGACAGGACCGAACAAATCCATGTGCAAACGTTCAAGAGGAACAGCCACCGTGTTGACTTTCTTTGTAGGGTGTCGCTTCTTTGTTTGTTTTCCTTTCTGGCACGAGACACAGACGTCTTGAAGATGAAAATTTTTAAGAGGAACACCATTCACCAATTCATTTGATACCAAATGATTCATTTTGCGTAAGTGAATGTGACCCATTCGTCTGTGCCAAGAAATTGTATCTTTTTCTGTGGCTTTGGAAACGAAACATGTTGCTTGTGCAGATGTTGTGATAGCTTGGCTCATATCAAGGACATACAAATCATTTATCCTTGGAGCCGACAAGAGAATCCATTCTTTTGGAATTTTGAAGCCGGGTTTCAGCACATAACATCCATTAGCATCAAAGTGTACTGAGAACTGCTTGTCACAAATTTGAGAAACACTAAGAAGATTGTGATCAAGTTGTTGCACAAAGTTGATCTTGTCAAAGCTAACAACCCCGTTGGAAATCATTCCTTCACCCGTTATATATCCGCCCTTATCTCCAGCAAAAGCAACATAACCTCCTCTAATAGATTTGACGTCGTAGAGAAGCTTCATGTCGCCTGTCATGTGCCTGGATGCCCCACTATCAACAATCCAATGACTACTGATAGTTCCTCCTGGAACACCCTGCACATAAACTCAATCGATTAGTTGGAGATGGGGACCCAAGCCATTGTGGTCTTGGGTCTTCCATTTTTATCAACAACAATAACTTCCACCTTTTGATGATTTGGAAATTGTGATGGTCCCCCTGATTCAGTAACCGTTTTTGGTTTCCAAGTCTGTTTTGTTATACCAGTGTTATTCTTTAAAAACTTAACTTCATGATTGTCTGAAGTTTTTAAATTGTTTGGTTTGACAGAAACAGATTGTTTTTGAGCCACATCGGTTTTAATTGCTTTTTCAATTTTCTTGACCTGTTGACGTTTCTGTTTCTTTTCCCTTTCTCTTATGAGTCGAGGATCTTGTTTTACAGAAACAGATCGCTTGCGGTCAGTTGGGCCACGGGGATCATCAACTATGCCTTTTTGTTTATGAAGATACGGGCAATTTCGAACAATATGCCCAATTGTTCCACATTCAAAACATGATCTTCGTTCAACAAACCCCGAAGTATCATGTGGTCGTCTTGCCGATGATGAACTTTGTGATCCCGAGGTACTAGGTTTTGAACAACTTGGTTCATTCCTTTTCATCACAGTTGCTTTTTGGACAAAATCTAAATTAGATTGATTTTCAAACTTTGCAATTTTGTCCGTTCCCTTAGATTTCACAAAGTTCACATTCTTCTTCTTCTTCTTCTGATTCGGCTTCTTTTGATCTTGAGCCGGTGTCTTACCTTTGGGTTTGGTATGATTTTGCTGTTTTTCCACTGTTGGTAATTTCTTATTCCCAAATTGTTTTCTAACTTCAGCCTTTGGGATAGGAGGACACTGTGTGACTGTAACATGTGGTCCTGTCTTTCCCAAAAACTTACTTGTAGAATTTTCAAAGACTTTACTGATTAAAGATTGATTAACATTTTTAATAGGAAAATCTTTGTCTGAATAGATTTTATCATCACCAACAAGAGTGTACAGCAAATCCACACTCTCCGACTCTTTTGCAGATGTGGACTCGGTTGGAACAGTCTTAGCAGGTTTTGTGGGAGGATCACATAGGATATGATTCTCAAGAGGTATGTCCTCTTCTTTGATTACTGCATCAGACTTTTCCGAATCAGTATCATCAGACTCATCATCAGAAGAATCAACATCCTCAACCACCACTGGAGGATCCTGATTCTGTTCAGCAGTTACAAATGTATCTGCTGACACATCTGAATCTGACGATACTTCTTTCTTGTATCCGAGCCCTGCTGCAAATTCCTCAACGTCCAAAGGAACAGATGGCTCAAAGTGAGTCCTATACTCCTCATCAGGCAAAGCATCAAAATTGTTTCTCACGGGTGGTGGACATTTCTTGTAACCTATGCATGTGACATCCCTTTTCTCTTTCTGAACATCAATGATGTGATCCAACACATAGCTAGAACTCAAATAACTGTCTAACTTGAGTCGGATCGCCTCACTTTCTGTTTTAACACAAGCCATTTCTTTTTGCATCACCTCAAGACGAGTGATATACAAATTAATGTCAGTTTGTTTTCTGGAAACCATTTTTGTCAGTTCTGTTTTATCTTTCTTTAATGTTTCAATCATCCTTTTAAATTCCTTTTCATGGTTTTCATAAAACATGTTGGCTTCAGTGCACTTTGAAAGATCCACTGTTAATTTCTGATTGTGAATGAATGTCACATCATATTTCTCTTGCAAAGCCTCGTGTTTGCTTTGCAATTCACACCACCTATCATTCACAGAAACATGTTTGTCTTGCAATTCAAACAAACTAGCTTGTAAAGCATCGTGTTTGCCTTGCAACTCAGACATGTTTGCTTCCATCTCAGCACATCTAACATGCAAACTATCACAGTTATTACAGCTAACAAAAGTGGGTTCATCGACACATACCTGACTTGATGAACTGTCGACATCCGCCATAAAGGCTGAATGGAGAGAAGACGAAGAATAAGCAGCTTGATCCACCAAAATAGATCTTCTTTGAATTCCTGCTGCAGCTTCCTCCAAAAGTTCATCAATGTCTGCATTAACTGATGCAGTTGATGTGTCATCTTCCTGATCATTGCCTGAAGCAGAGGACTCTTCATCTGAACTTCCACTGTACCCGGAGCTGTCTTCATCTTCAGAAGATTCAACACCATTGGTGGAAGATTCTCCACCACTGGCGTGTTTAAGATCATTAACCACTTCAGCAAAACAAGCTGTTCCATCAGGTGCATCATTTCCCAACTGGATTGACCAATCACAACCTTCATCTACCTGAACCACAAGTGCCTGGTTGGCATTAGATGGTCCTGCTTGACTCTGGTTATTGACAGGCACCAGTGTTCGTTCGTTGTTCCTTCCTTGGTTCTGATTTGCCCTGTTGCCTTGACCTCGGAAAGGATTCTGGTTCCCATGCTGAGATGGCCTTGTACATTCACGCTTGAAATGACCACGTTCACCACAGTTGAAGCATTTAACAGCCTGTTTATCAAACCCATACTTGGTGTCTTTCTTGCTTTCCAAGCTGGTTCGGTCTGTTCTTTCCATGAAATCCTTTGCTCGCCTAACAGTACTGGCAAAGGCCCACTTAATGTCCATCATCTCCATCTCCTCTTTATCAATCTGCTGATAGTCTTCTTGTGTCAGATTAATATTACCAATCTGACCTTCCACTAATCCACAGTATGCGCTCACCACAGTGTTTAGCAGCTCCATGTGTTCCTTTGCTACTTCCACACTGACTTTAGAAAAGCTTGAGGTGTCGAGCCGTACTGTATCTGGCTTTGATTGCTGACCAGCAGATGATGTGCTTCCATAACAAGCTTGCTGTTGAGGAGGAAGCGGATTCCCATACATATCTGTTGTTGGTAAAGGATTTCCGAACATATCAGTTGGTCTGAAAGGTCGTTGCTGTTGTGGTGCTGATTGAGGGACTGGTTCCAGCAGATTTCCATACATGTCTGTCTTTGGAGGCACAGGAACTTGGATAGTATTGCCATACATATCTGTGCTAGTCACAAAAGCTGTTTGAATTGGAGCATGCGAAGAAGGTTTTGTAGAGGTGCTAGAGGTTCCAAAATACATTTCAGGATTTTGAGGCACGGGAATTCTTTTTGCCTTTAGAGTTTCTTCCTGATTCTTGTTTTCTAGAATTTGAACAAAGTCGTTGAAGCTCGTTGTAGCTAAAGTACCATTGTACTTCATGATTTCCAAGAATGTATTCCACTGAGGTGGCAATGCATCTGCAAACCTTTTCACAATCTCTACAGGAGTTGTAACAACCCCGAAATTTGTCAATTCAGTCAGCAAGTGATTAAATCGACTTGTCAAATCACCCAACGACTCATTCTCCATACAAGTAAAACCATCAAACTCTTTCTTTAGCAGTTCTTTCCTCAGTTGACGTGTCGCTTCATTTCCCACGCCCCTTGTCTTCAACGCGTCCCACAACCTTTTTGTAGTCTTATAACTGACGAACTGATGATAGATATCTTTACTTAAGGCCTGAGTGAGAATGGCGTATGCCTTCTTTTCTAGATCATAGACTTTCTTCTGATCTTCCGTGAGATCTGCAAACGTAGCAGCAGATGATGCGGCAACCTCTATTGTTTGATCGAAATCTGTGATGAACCGCAACCACAATTCTGTATTTTGACCAAGAACATATGTATGAAATCTATCAATCCATCCTGGATATTCATATAAATGCATCAACTTTGGAGGTCTATTCAAACTTCCAGTTTCGCTTTCGCTTAAAAGAATGCTCTGAACACTTGGAACTTGATTTGATACAAATGCCCATTGACCGGTAGAAATTGCATTAGCTTGTGAAGATACCGGTGCGGAAGATGACGTAGTACCAAAATACATATCTGTATTTACCAAAGTATTCCACCTTGGATTCATTTTTAATCAGCCGAAGGATACCTGTCGAAAGACTTGAAAAACACAAACTGTTAAACACAAACAGACTAATGATCGAAAGATCAACACCTGTTCGAAGGATCAACAGGGTTCGAAAGATCTCTGTTGAATTTCGAACAATGTTTTTCGAAAGATTCTCCAACCGAAGGATCCTTATCCTTCGAAAACGTACTGTAGACCGAAAGATGAGCACAAATTGGTGTCGAACAATGACTTCGAAAGACTCCCCAGTCGAAGGATCCTAGTCTTTCGAAAATGAGCAGTAGACCGAAAGATGTATGTTTCGAAAATATTCCTTGGAACGAAAGATAAGTCTCACACTTCGAAGGATGCTCGAAGGATGACTATCTGTCGAACCTCCTTTGGTCGAAAGATGATCTTTCGACTTCGAGGGATATCCTTCGAACTTGCTCTGACACAGTTGACAATGGGTGACAGGTTGGTGAAAAGTTGACGGGTTGGTGAGAACTTTCGGCAGAAAGTATGTTCAGACCATATCTTTCAGGTCTGAACATGCAGGTTTTTCACCAACCGGGTAATGTCCAATATTTTAATCAAAATACAACTTCCAACACACAAACACTTGGTAATTCAAAATTTTGAAGATCAAATGTGCAAAATTATGATGAACACTTAGAATAACGGTTGAAGATATGAAGAACAAACCCAGAAATATGAAATTTCCAGCAAACCGACAACTATCCAAAACCCGTTTTTGCTTGCAACTTCACTAAAAAACCCATTTTTAACATGTGATAATGAAAAGTGACAAGGTTTTTATAAGAACAAACAGCAAAAACAACAAGATTTCCAGAAAATATGAACTATAAAATCCCGAAAAACAGTAAGAACACCTCGGTTTTAACAAGGATAAGAGCCAAGGCTCTGATACCACTTGTAGGTCCGGCTAGGGGAGGATCTAGTCGCCTAATCCTTGTGTACAAACCAACCCGGTTGTGCGGAATCCAACCGAGATAGCAAACCGAGATAGAACATGCAAATAATCAACACACAAGACTCAACGATTAACACCACTTGTATTAAACGTATGAAAGGTCCGGTTACAGCTCAATGTTTACAAATCAGTCCTGTAAACTCTCTAAGTGTGTGTGAGTTCTCTGCTAACTGTCATCTATATGGTCTGTCGAAATGAACACAACACACGGGTATTTATACCCAACACAGCAGGTCCAGTCGAAGGATCAGATAGCATGATCGAAGGATCATCTATCGACCAGAAACAGCTCGAACGATCAACATGTACCACGAAAGATGTGATCTTTCGTGGTCCATCTCTCGAAGGTCATCTTTCGAGCTTATCATCATCGAAGGATAAGCAATCCTTCGTGACACATCCTTCGACCCAGCAGCTTACAAACATAATGTTGACTGTTTTGGCCAAGTCAAACCGGAGGATGGTTGACTTGGTCAAACTTACAGACTAACAAAGACATCGTTCAGTAACAAGACAAAATACAGACACAAGTGCACCAACAAAACAGATCCTAACTTAATTAAAACATGTCCAACACCTTACTAACAAAAGCAATACATAACCAAAATCATGATTCTAAAAATGTTCTTAACAATATCAAGAAGCACAAAATAAAGTGCGATATGTGATTGTGTAATAGAGAGGACTTTAGCAAGTTATACCAAGGACTTCACCCTCATCATGAGATCGAACAATCAGATCACGAGATTGTTTAAGGAATTAGGAATTTAGGGTTAGATTTTGGTGTGTAGCAGCGGCGAGATATGCAGATTAAACATTCGAACAATCAGTTTATGTTATTGTTTTAGGATTTAGGGATTTAGAGTTAGATTTTGGTGTTAACTATTAAGTTGAGGTAGTATATTTTTTGGGCTTTTAATCTTTAAAATCTACACTATATATATATATATATATATATAGAGGCCGGTTAACGTACAATAGGGCTTATCGTACATTACGTACGCGATAACCCTAGCCGTTCGATCAGGTGCAGATCTGGTGCGAATTCAATACATATCGCATGTGAAAAATGGTTAGCATGTGGAAAATAACACACCCCATGCCATTTTTCACATTACCCCATGCTAACCATTTTTTCACATGCGATATTCAATTTTCAACATGCGATTCTACACACCCCATGCCATTTTTCACATTACCCCATGCTAGCCATTTTTTCACATGCGATATTCAATTTTCCACATGCGATTCTACACACCCCATGCCATTTTTCACATTACCCCATGCTAGCCATTTTTTCACATGCGATATTCAATTTTCCACATGCGATTCTACACACCCCATGCCATTTTTCACATTACCCCATGATAGCCATTTTTTCACATGCGATATTCAATCTTCAACATGCGATTCTACACATCCCATGCTATTTTTCACATTACCCCATGCCATTTTTTCACATGCGATATTCAAATCTTCCACATGCGATTTTGTCCATCTACACACCCCATGCCATTTTTCACACTACCCCGTGCTAACCATTTTTCACATGCGATATGTATTGAATTCGCACCAGATCTGCACCTGATCGAACGGCTGGGAAGATCGCGTACGTATCGTACGATAAGCGCATTTGTATTTTACTCTTTACCTATATATATATATATATATATATATATATATAGAGTAGGAGTTTGGTGGAAAGTCTATTTTTCCTAGAAAGTCTAGGAAGGAATAAGAATTGGACATGTGTCATTGAGGGATTTTAAGTAAAAGGGCTATCATGTAATTTCACATTTTAATTTTATTTTTGGAATGTATCTTCATTAACTAAAATTCCATGATTTTCGGAATTTTTATTATTTTCGAATTCAAATCTGGAAGTCAATGTGTTCATTAACTAAAATCCCATGTCACATTACATCGCATATTCCATTGTTCAGAAGATTACTGGAATTTATCAGCATGTTCTTGGTGCTGTGTTTTAACAGTTTACAGGGCTAAAGTCAATTTTTTTTATAGATCCCACAATATAAAGATGGTAAAACACAGGGTATGAATCTGATTGCTGTTAAAACACAATTGTATGAATCTGAATGCTAAAACACAAGTGTATGAATATGCTTGCTGTTAAAACACAACTGTATGAATCTGTTTGCTGTTAAAACACAACTGTATGAATCTGAATGCTAAAACACAGCTGTATGAATCTGCTTGCTGTTAAAACACATCTGTATGAATCTGGATGTTAAAACACAGCTGTATGAATCTGCTTGCTGTTAAAACACATCTGTATGAATCTGGATGTTAAAACACATCTGTATGAATCTGCTTGCTGTTAAAACACAACTGTATGAATCTGCTTGCTGTTAAAACACATCTGTATGAATCTGGATATGTTAAAACACATCTGTATGAATCTGCTTGCTGTTAAAACACATCTGTATGAATCTGCTTGCTGTTAAAACACATCTGTATGAATCTGTTTGCTGTTAAAACACATCTGTATGAATCTGAATGCTAAAACACAACTGTATGAATCTGCTTGCTGTTAAAACACATATGTATGAATCTGGATGCTAAACCACAACTGTATGAATCTGCTTGCTGCTAAAACACAACTGTATTAATTTGCTTGCTGTTAAAACATATCGTCAAGAAAACGGAGATGATAAGAACAATATTTGAATGGTAATGATGAACTCGGAGATGGTGGAGATGGAGAAGTGTTTTAATTTGATCCGGTGCTCTCCATTGTTTCTAAAGTTATCTTCTTCCATGATTGTAGTTATTTTTGGTAGGGATTGGGGTTTCCAAGATGGGTTTGGAGAGAGAGAGAGGGAAAATCGCTTGAATTTAGGAACTGGGCGGTTATCTAATTGATTTAAAACACGGCCATTAACAAAATTGCCCCTACTCATTTAAAACAATCAATTAATTAAACTCAAATATTACAAGATTGCCATTGATTTAATCTCAACCCTTAAACACACCAATCGGATGGACCAGATCGCTTCCTAGACTTTCTAGGAAAAACACACTTTCCGTGCGAACCCTACTATATATATATATATTATTTAATAAAAATCATTCGAGCGAAACGGAGCGATCGACGAGCGAGCGGACCTTTGCTCATGCTTGGATATATTGGATTTGAATCGAACCGATCCGAGCGGCTCATTTACAAACTGAGCGGGAAACGAACGAGCATTTTTCGAACCATCGTCGAGCAGTTTGGACAACCCTAATTTTAAGTAATATAAATGAGATGAGTCACTCATTAGCTCGATCTGTCTCAACACAACTTGTATACATCCCAAAAAAAAGTTTTAAGTTTGACATATAGATGATACAAGAACAATTTGTTGTTTAGAAGATCTAAAGTAAGATATATGTAAATTTTCAAAACTGACTTTATGATATTAAACCGAAACTACATTAACAGCAATCGGACTTCTAACCAAATGAACATCATTTCTCCATGTCAATGATCCAAACTCGAAGCTACCATTACTGCTTTTATAAGGTACGAAATCGATCCTGTAAGTCAACTTCTCCCCTGATTTCAAAAACCTAAGGACATTAGGATAAACTGAAGTTCTTACTCCTGTAATTGCTTCTAGTTTTGAATAATAAACAGTTGGGCCTTCACCGACATATGTAACAGTCCTGTAAACCGATAATTTTCCAGACATAGTAGCGACACCAATAGAAGGATAGTTGAAGTTATAAGAGGGTGTGGGAGGATTCTTGCAGTAAACTGGTGTTCCGGTCAAGTTCTTGAGTTGTGCAACGCTTGCCCCATAGCTGCAAAGAAAATCGATGAGATTGTTGGTGCCATAATCATAAATGAGCCCGGGATCTATTGCTGCAGCTGGATTTATGTGTCCTGATCCGTAATCAAAAGGCGTCGCATTTGTAGAGTCGTCGTTTCTTATAAAATTCTGGGTGTTATCAGTGGTGGTTGCTGTAAGAAAATTGATAATATCTGGTTAGTTAGACAGTCGGTTGGATTTACACGGTCGGTTCCAAGCTTCAAGCTGAACCGAACCTTTAGACTTTCGAACATTGAAAACCGAATCGTTAGAATCTTAAATCGGCCGACTTGCTTTAGTTGTGACACGTTAGTCGCTTTTGAGAGTTTTTTAATATCCCTGGTTGCAACCGTAGTTACATATCAGGGCATCAAAGGAAACACTCTGTCAACTTACTAAGAGATTAACTAGTAAGTCACAAAATTAACCGTGACCGATTTTTGGTCACAAATGAGGCCTAAGAAACAATATTTTTTGTCCAACCTACTAAGCAAAGGGCTAACCTGTGGTCATTATTGCAGACTTTATCGCGGCTGGGCTCCAATAAGGATGAATCGATTTCAATAGTGCAACCACTGCAGATACATGTGGACACGACATAGAGGTGCCAGAGAGAATGTTATAGTTGATGTTGTTGCCAGCGGTTCTTGCTGTCGATACAGGAGACCATGCGGCCAAAATGTTCACTCCTGGTGCGGTTATATCCGGCTGCATTCATTTTCGTTGCACAATTAGAATTCAGAGTTTCATTTGGTAAAATAATACATATTGGAAAGATACCGACTTTAATGATGTCGGGAGTTATAACGTTTGGTCCCTTGGAGGAGAAGACCCCCATCGTTGGTGCTGGTTTAATCCCGACATTTGTTACCGTTAGGTAGATCCTAGCTGTTGGATTCCTAGAATTACGATGAAACTATTTCGGTCAGATGATAATTATGTTTTTAAACCATTAATTGTCTAGTGAATGTATTCATGATTTAGTGACTTACTTTTCGGTTTTCATGTACTTATGAAGCTCCTCAGCTTCGGCTTCCCCGATTAAAACGCTTTGAATTACTGACTGACGCAATATATATTTTGCAAGGGGATCGACGAGGATCATCCCGACACCACCGCCTTCTTCTACTGTAGTCAACTTCTCATACCTGTCATCACTAAGCTCCTCAAGAATACATACCACGATTCTCCCCTTGATTGAGTTTGAATCCAATGTATTTTTCTTGCAGAAACTAGAGGAGATAAAACAATAATTATTTGTTTAGTTCGGATTTCGGAAAATAAGCGTCGCTAATGTCACACGCTACAAATAGTGTCATCATTGGTACATTTTGGTTGCTATTTTAGTGACAATTTTGGTTGAAAAACCACTATAGATGTCATGCTTATCTGCAAATTCAGTTGGGGACATTTTTTGCACTATTTTTCACCCATTAAGTACTGTATTTTTTGTGATTTCTGACTGTACTAGGGGCTTGTTATGTTTTCTAATACAGTAAGGCATGCTTAAAAATGTATAACTTGGATAGGCAAGACCATTACAAATGAGCAGAGGCGTCTCTGAGAATTCACGTACCCTGTTCGAGCTTGAAAAAATGTGGCATTCCGTAATGTTTTATTATTATTAAGAAAATTCAAATTAGTATTGGGCTCAATAAACCTAATGCCAAGTGGGCTAAATTCTGAACTATAAAAAATGATTTGTAAATGGACCTATATTGAAATTGGTATGTGTTTACTATCTAAAAAAATAACTTATATTTATACCAGATTTTTTTTTAAAATCGCGTGTCCCTCGAAATCACGGGCCTTGTACGGAGGTCCTCCCCGCACACCATCAAAGCCGCCAGTGTAAATGAACTTAGAAAAAGCTCACCTTAAAAAGGCATAACTTAGTATACGTATGGTGTTACGGGCAGGCAGTTTGTCCTGACTGTTGGACCCGAATTCCATCATTGAGTCCCAATTCCAGACTCAAAACAGTTTTTCTTTAATTTCGTGAGTTTCAATTTATTTCATTTTCTATGTAAGTTTATGCTTTTACTATAAGAAGCCATTTCAATAATTAGGAGGTCAATTTTACCCTAAAAAAGAGAACTTGACATAATGGTTTAATCATTCATTTTATTTCTGCTTCCGCTATGCGTCAGCTTCTTTAAAATACCTTGCATTTCTAGAGGGAATTTTTGACGCTGCAGCATCGCCCCCGGATATTAAACTATATTGTTTCCCTTGATCTAGCTTTGTGTTTACCCCAAAAGCCTTCAACTGTTTAAGATTCCCAAGAAGTAGGTACGACGGAAACTCACGATCGACGGTGCTAGCACCAACGGTGAGGATCCATGGAGCCACATTCGTAGCTGTTTCTGCAAAGAAGCTATTACCAGCCGATGCACTTACAACAATACCTTTCTGAAACGCGTGAAATGAACCAATAGAAATCGCTTCTTCAAAGTAAATTTGTTGGGGAGGGTCTTGACCAAGAGATATGGAAATAATATCGACACCATCATGAATAGCGTCGCTAAATGCTGCAAGAATGTCGGCATCTGTACAATCATCGAACCAACAAGGTTTGTATACAGACAGTCTAGCGCTTGGCACGCCCCCTCTTGCGGTACCTGAGCCTAGCCCGTACAGGCTAACATTGGAAACCTTTGATCCAACAATAGTAGATGATGTGTGTGTCCCGTGGCCGTCGCTGTCTCGTGCTGATCTGAAGAAAGTTTGGTTAAAATTCTCAAGAGGACCATTTACCGCTTCGAATCCTTTTGAGTAGTATCGAGCTCCTATAAGTTTCCTGAAAAACACCAATTGAATATACAAAATCGGCAACTAAGATCTCATGGATTTGAACACAAATACATCATATGACACAAAATAAATATAGTGACAAAAGTATGTATTTGTTACGCACTTACAGTCAACTAATACATATTTTTTTAGTTATTATTGCAATAATGGTTACATAGTGCTTATTGGGTTTTAGTTCAACTCAATGGAAAAGCTTACAAATGTGTCACAATACACAGGACAAGTCCCTTTAGCAATCCGTGATAAAAGAGTAACAGCATTAACAAACTTTTAGCGACAAATAAGTAATACCTATCATTTAAGTTGGTTAATCTTATACTGGTTCACATCTTAATGTGAAACTCTATACATAAAGACATGCGTCGCATCGATTACCTGTTGCAGTTGTATCGCGTGAAATTCTGCCCTGACACACATTGTCCCTTGAACCTTGTCGGCACAGGCCCTAATCCATAGTCATTGTAGCTTTGTGACTCGGGCCATACGCCTAAATTGAGTATTGTTTTTCATTAGGACACTAATCATGAGCTTGTGTTATGTCACAACGAGGCATGCTAAAAACAAGTTTATAAGAAACTAATATTTGTAACAAGTACCTGAATCAATGACACCGATAATAACATCTGATTGTATATCTATAGGAAGCTTGTTATATTGGGAAATAGATTCTATTCCTAAAAATTTCCATGAGTTGGTCGTATGCAATCGATTCTTCCTGCTCTCGAAGACCGAAACAACATCTTCATTTTCTGCGACGCAAACCAGACTGTAACTGTTAAAAACGATCACAATTGGGATGAACCAAAAAGTTAAGATGTATACAGTAATAGTTAGAGACAATTATATTGACGACAAAAATAAATTCCGTCACTATTTTCGCAACTGAAATAAATTTCATTGCTATTTTTGCGAACGTTTTTGTGACCAGATTAATTTTTGGGTTATTGGAGTTTATCACCTCCAACTATTGGCTATTGGCCACTGCCACCCTTAACTATCACTTTGACGCCGGTCACCCCCAACTTAACACTTATTGTGTTCTATCACCATGTCGTTAACTAATCACTAACTTTTGATCTTGTTACTATACTTTTGGGGTGTCCTAAGATCCCTAAAACCTTTCTAAGATCCCTATGACACCCCCAAAAGTATAGTACCAAGATCAAAAGTTAGTGATCAATTAATGACATGGTGACAGAACACACTAAGTGTTAAGTTGGGGGTGACGGGCGTCAAAATGATAGCTGGGGGTGGCAACGGCAAATAGCCAATAGTTAGGGGTGATAAAATCCAATAACCCTTAATTTTTAGATATAAAACTAGCAACTGTATTTGCGATCTATATAGTTTCTTTGGCCATATTGGCTACCAAATTCTTGTATTTTCGATGGAATATGTTCGGTCACTACATTGACGACTGTCTACAACCGAATAAAACCTGGTTGCTAAATTTGCGACAGATTTTATGGTCGCTAAAATTGCGATGGATTTGTTTTGGTCGCTAATTTTGAGACTGTTTTGATTTCGAACGTAAAGATGGTCGCTAAATTTGCGACTGTTTTCACGGTCAAAATTCGTTAACTTTTCTCATTTGTGTAGTAGTGCTTGTGTTTTAATTCTAAGCTTGAGCTTGAATCAAACTTAGGCTCCAGTCATTTATTTTTTATCAGTCAATTTATTTTATGAAATCGTTTTATGTATATTTATATTTATTTTTATATATAACACAATACATATTAATTAATGGTTTTATCATAATTAAATAATCAATAATATTCATATATATATATATATATATAGGATTAGGTTCAAACGTGAACAAATTTTCTAGCGTGAACCGCGTGAACTGATCTGAACCATTGATTTCATATCCATTTGACAAGGGTAAGATTGTAACTTCATATAAATATTGAATTTTAATTATTATCATATTAATTTCAAAAGCCTACCATATCATCAGTTACAACAATTTCGTAATCTTCTCAACAAACAATTTCGTAATCTTTCAACAATGACAACTATAGAATCATAATTTTTTTTATTTATTAAAGAGAATCTTAACATATTTTATATTAATCAAAATAATATTTCATAATCTTTTAAACAAACATCCATATCTTCATGATTTTTGATCCACAATTCACGTTGATAAATATCATCTACAATTCACGTCGATCAATTTGATGCATAATTGTTATTGAGTTTGTTTCATGCATAATAAAAGTTGTTATCTTCTTCAGTAATTATTTTTCCTTTCTTTAAAGGTAAGGCTTGTATTATATTGATGAAAATAAGTTCCACAAAGACATAAGCGACTACACAGGTGTAATCATGCAATACGAGCTCACAGAAAGCACAACATTCACAGGGTACACATGTGTAATTCTTGTGAGTGTTTTCTAGTACACATGTGTACAATAGACAAAACTATACCGTACACATGTGTAAACCGTAGTTCTAGACATGTTCTTCAACATAAATTGATTGTTGAAGAAGAACCTTTTTTCCGGCGATTAAAAAGCTTCCGGCGCCGATGAAAGCACATGACTACACATGTGTACAATATACAAAACTATATCGTACACATGTGTAAACCGTAGTTCCAGACATGTTCTTCAACATAAATTGATTGTTGAAGAAGAACCTTTTTTCCGGCGATTAAAAAGCTTCCGGCGCCGATGATCCGTTTTCTCTTATCTCTGATTCAGTATAGAGAGAGAGAGGTGGATATTTCCTTTTAAAGGGGATATGACAAGATTTTAGTAACAAAATAATAGTCAATTATGGGATTTCATCTTTTATTATGGAAATAATCTTGCACTTTTTTTTAATAGAGTAATTAATCTAATTACAATTTTACCCTTTTGCTTTTAATAAAACAATAAAAACTAACCTATTAATTACAATTATGCCACTAATTTAGATTATCAAGATCATATTAATCAACGGTCCAGATATGTTCACGCAGTTCACGCAGGGGAGGTTGTTCACGCTGGAACCTCACCCTATATATATATATATATATATATATATATATATATATATATATAGGGGAATGCTAAAATGAGAACCAACTCGAGTTGTAAGAACCGTGAGAACTACACCGTAGGGGGCGCGGTGGACCAAATTTTTTTTCATAGACGTAGATACATGTATATAAATACCATTTGTAAAAAAAATTCAAAAAAAAATGTCGTGTGTGTAGTTTTGAGCGCCACAAGTTTGTGTTTACGGGACCCGTAAATCTGGTCGGAAAATTTACGGGTCCCGTAAACACAAACTTGTGTTGCTCAAAACTACACCCACGACATTTTTTTTTTTGAATTTTTTTTTACAAATGTTGTTTTTATACATGCATCTACGTTTCTGAAAAAAAAAATTTGGTCCACCAAGGCCCGGATCAAAAAGTTCTCGCGGTTCTTACAACTCGAGGTGGTTCTCATTTTAGCGTGATCCTATATATATATATATATATATATATATATATATATAAAATAATATTTGTATAAATATGTGTGTTGTTTAGGTTCGCGAGCTTTAATCAAGCAACGTATATGAAGCTTGTGCTCAGTCATGAACCGAAGTCTAATTTATGTTTAACCTCGTTCAAACTCGACCTCGTTTAAGCTCAACTTGATTCATGTTATTTGCCAGCCGATTTTTAGTATCTCATTAACCATTTGACTCGTTTACACCTTTAATCTATATAAGCTTAGCACATTATACATACTTTCTTATCTTGTTCTATAACTTGTCTCATCCAACCGATATACAATCCCTTTGTGCCAGTAAAGCTATAGGCTAGATTTTTTTTTCAAGATTTGTGTCACTAAAGCTATAGATTAGAATGTTTTCTAGATCTGTGTCAGAAAAGTATAGGTTGATTAGAATTTAAATCTACGTGCCACAAAAGAAACTAGCTTAATTTTATTCTATTTTCTTGTAGTAAGGTGATCACCTGAAAGTTTTGTTGCTTGATCAGGTGTAAGCATTGCCGAGAAGCCTCTAAAACTTTTAGTATAATGGTGGATTGTTGCTTCTTTTGCTCCGCTATAACTGCAAGATAAAAATGATTTGTCATAAGGGTTTTGTTCGAGGTCCCTTATGAATATATTCAGATGGGACCAACAAGATATAGTTGTATGAATATCAAACGAATGTCTATAGTACGTCTTAGTCCTATAGACTATAGCTTGCCTTTGGAGAACCGATGCAAGCATGTCATGGTTAGCCGAGATGACAGACTCTGAGCTCGGGTGAGAGTGTTGTCCCATGTAGACTATGTAATGCTACCACATTGAAAACATAAGTTAGAAACAAATCCATTGTTTTTGGAAGGAAATATGGTTCATAAAGATATTAATGTAACAAGACCTTTTTAACCATAGGGTTACAAAAGTACTGATTTTATTCTGGCAAACTATTAAAAATGACAATGATGGACCCTGTTACCTTTCTATCAGTATCTCCATGGCCGACCGCAAGCGTTGCAAGTAAAATAAAACTGAAAATTCTTACTGTTTTCATACTTGAGGAACCAAAGGGTTGCTTGCCTCTTTCAGAAAGTTAGATTTAGCAACGTTTTGTACGCTTTATATAGATGAAGTCATTGAGAATGTGAGAACTATAAAAAAATAAGCTTAAATATATTAAATTAATTTGAGTTTGAAGGATAGCATCAATGAGCCGGCTAGTAATGTAGTTTCCATAGCCGGCTTTTGTTTTCTTGTTTTTGTTCCATGAATATTGTATAATTATTAATAATATAACTTGAATTGTAACTAAACTAATTAGTATAGTATAGAATCTTTTAGATATTGATGAGATCTTGAGGCGCAAGTGTGATGAAGACTCTTCAACATGGCATAAACTTAAGGTGTTCATTGTTTGCTACCTAGACATGGATAATATTAACAAACAACGTACGCTCATGATGACACAATTTATAGAGTTATGGTATTGTTGTTTTTGTATGTTGTACTCTTTTTCTAGTGCCTATGTGGGGCTACAATGACATGTAACCGTGTTTAAATATATTTTAGTATTCTTTTGCTTCGACCGTTGTACTCTTCCCCATGGCATGTCCTATGTCCTTTGTGAGGTAGGATCCATTGTTTGTTATGTAATTCTCTTCTTTCTATTAATACAATTTGTCGGGCTCTGCCCTAGGGACGGTCTATAGCGGCGATCAAAATGTCGCCGCTAAAAGTGAACAACCATTAGCGACGACATCTTTAGCGGCGACCAAGGGCTTTTAGCGACGGATCTATAGCGGCGACAAGTCGCCGCTAAACCCTTTAGCGACGACAAATAGGACTTTTACATATATAAAAAAAGTAGTTTTCTAATGATGATAAAATAAAATTTCGCTTTAACTGTAACATATAAGATGATTATGTTCTCCGATTAAATCAACAAGTCTGTACAAATTAAGCAGTTCTTACAGACATGGTTGCAAAAGTCGCTAGGCGCTTCCTAGTCGGTCGACCAGAGAGTTGAGAGTACTCGACCTAGGCGGAGAGTACTCGGGAGTACTCGGACATGTTAAATTATAAAGAAACTAGTTTTTGAAAATTAAATATATGTCAAATAACATAAATTTACTAATATCTATAATAAAATACATGAAAATGATATTCATTTTCTTTAATATGATAGGCATATAAATTATGTTCTATTATTTTTTATGTCAAACTCGGCCTGAGTTGACCTACTAGATACGATTTTGGCCGAGGTTGACCGCATTTGACCTATTCCGAGTAATTAGGCGGAGTAAAAAAAAGTCGCATCGGCAGCCTACCTTGTAGCGACTACTCGGGAAGTACTGGGCATTGGAAACTTTGTTTTACAACCATGCTTACAGTTATATACTTAAAATTGCTTATGTATGGAAGTTCCCCGTATGTGTATATATTAGATAACATAAATTAGCGCCCAGTCCAAGGTGGGTGGGCGCACCCCCGGGGAAAAAAATTTAGTGCTAAGTTCCGTCGAAAATCCCGTCCGCACCCCTTGAAATTTTTCGTCCGCACCCCTTGGAATTTTTCGACCGCACCCTTGAAATTTTTCGTCCGCACCCCTTGGAATTTTTCGACCGCACCCTTGAAATTTTTCGTCCGCACCCCTTAGGTAAAAAGTGTTATCAATTTATATTTTAATTTTTTTTAGTAAACTCTTATTTAAAAAAATACTACCTAAATTATATAACTTTGAATACCTAACTAACTAAACCTGAATACCCAAAAAAAAAAAAAAAAAAACTAAACCCAAATACCCATATCTTTACCCACTTATAATTCTAACTAGCTAGCCCACTAAGTCTTAGCCCATTAACCAAACAGAACAATATTTCAAACTATAATAAAATAATTAAAGCCTAAAACCTTTAGAAATTCTCTCCCGCTCTCTCTCTCTCTCTCTCTCTTGCATCTCTTCACTGCTAATGAACAAAATCACCCAACAACAACAGTCCAGCAGCCGTCGACCACCGTAATCAGCCACCATACCACCGTCGTTTGACACCAAATCTAACCGGAATCCGAACACGGGTAAATTTCTTTGTTATTTTGATGATTTTGGTTGATATTATAGGAGAAAAAAGGGTAATAAAGTTGTTAAATAGGTTTGAAATTTTGTGTGTTTTGACGTTGTTTAGATGATTTTTAGGGTGATTACAACTTACCTTATGATTTCTAGGGCTTGAATAGTTGAAAATTAAAATTAAAATTGAAACATTATGTTATGGAGCGATGAACTTATGTTATATAAAGAAAGAATTGCTTAAGAAATTATCTTTAGATGATGTTTTGGATAGATTTCAAAAAATGAAAACCCATAGGGCGTCGACGTTTTAAATATGTTTGTAACAACGTTTGACATGTTTTTGATGATTATATAAATTTAGCAGCGTTTCCCCCACTCATTCGGGTTTGTGGTTTATTCACATACTTGGGGAGTTAAGGAGAAATGTTGTCATTTTTTTTCTTAAATAGTTAACACATTAAAATATATACATTTAAGATAGAATATTTAAAAAGTGGGTTTAGGATCCACCACCCTAGAGTACCTATATATTAACAACACGTACATGTTTAATTGCATATTACTTATTTGATTATTTTAATTTTCAGAGGGAAGATAGAGAATATTGGATTTACCATAGTCTGCCTAGTTCTGAAATATATGCAAAAGGCATTTCTACCTTTTCTAAGGATGCTGAAGCTAATCGGAGGAATGTTGGCTATAAAAATATTTGGTGTCACGGCCCATGACCCGGTTTGACCCGTTTCAAGAGCCGCGGGACAGAAATACTGCGGTATTTAATTAATTGAGTTTGACAGCGGAAGTTTCCATCAGGATCTTTTAAAATGTAAATATTTCCCGATTATTTTATTTTACAACGCGGGATAAAACCCGGTAATTTACAATCATTTGATTTCATGAAATCTTTTATTTTTACAAAACATGTTTCTTTTATTTTATACTGAGCCACTTCCTTGAGCTTGTAGTGCTATATGGCACTTTTCCTGATTCATAACAGGTCACCTGAAACATGTTTGAAAAAGGTTTTGTCAGCGGGAAATACTGAGTGAATCATTCTATTTTGCATAATGATGCATAATTATAAGTTACAGCATAAGAGCGATTACAATGGCTTCTATCTTATTTTTATCTGGCATTCTGTCACAATGGTGACAAGTCACAATGGTGACGATGGTCATACCACTATTTAGATCAATGAACCTAAATAGTGATGATTATCCCTGTAGGTCAATGAACCTAACAGTGATCATCCCAAGTAGGTCAATGAACCTAACTGGGAGACAATTAGTAATGTGCACAATACCCCACTAACCAGTAATTCAAGATATCCATGACTTAGTCCCTGTAATTATAATCTTGAAAATAATTTGGAGTATTGTAAAATATTTGATAGAAAAATAATAACTCACAAACTGTGAGAAAAGGAGAATGACTCACATTGCAGATTTATACGGGCAGAGTTTGGCCTACTGATTTAGCCTTTTATCCTAAATTAAATAACAAGCACATAATTTGAGTTTAGTAATCAATCCAGCAATTACGATAACTCACGAGATCAAATTCTCACAATAAATGACAAAGTGCAATACTTCATCCATCGAATTAACGATGATCCGTCAAATTAATGACGAATGACAAAGTATAATACTTTATCCATCGAATTAACGATGATCCGTCAAATTAATGACGAACGATAAAGTATAACCCTAATGTGGGCGGCACTTAAACATTCATTGGATATATTGATCGTCGGACAATGAATCGTAGCAGCGATTGAGCTAATACCCTGATTGCGGCGTCAATTAGTGAATCGTGTGTGTTAATCGAGGTAAATAGAGCATAACTTCGTGTAGGATTAGAATTTTTCCGTCGTTCCTGCGCCCAATTTCAAGTCCCAACCTCCTCTATTTATACTGGAAATTTTACTCAGTCGCGTAGCGCGACTGCCTACCCCTTAGTCGTCGCGCTACGCGACTGCCAACCTATATTCATAGGGTAGCCACGTGTAGGGGTCGGCTTGCTGAGTTGACGGATTTCTTAAATTCGATTTCTACAGCTCACAATTTGGATAATCATAAATAGGGTTTAACCCCCCTTGAGTTTTAGGGGCCCTAATCCTGATTCTGAAAATTCTGAAAATTTTAGGGTTTGTTCAGAATCACTTGGGTGTCTCAATTAGGGTTTCCTATTGGTCAAATTAATTAAATAATTATGACTTTTGATGAGAGTCGTTACATTCTCCCCACCTTAAGAAAAAATCTCGTCCTCAAGATTTACTGGAATAATTGAGGATACTTTCGCTTCAAATTCCAGTTTCCAAGTGTATTAAGGTCCTATCTTTGAATCCCACTTTACTTGAATTAACACTTATTGGTTTACCTTTATATCTTGCAAAGGTACTACCAGTGATTCATTTGATGAATATTTCTTGAGATTGGATACATGAAATACATCATGTACTCCAACCAACTTTCTTGGTAGTTTGTAAATGATAAGCAACTAGTCCTATATGTTGGATTACTGAAAATGGTCCTATGTATCTTGGACTTAGATTTCCTTTCTTACCGAATCTAACAACTCCTTTCCAAGGAGATACTTCCAATTATATTTTGTCTCCAACTCGAACTCCAACGGCTTTTATCTATTATCTGCATAATCATTATGACTATCTCTTGCCGTTTTCAGCTTTTCCTTTGTGATACTAAATATCACAGTCGTAGTCACTTAGGATTTTCATCCATCTCCTTTGCCTCATGTTTAATTCTTTCTGCCCAAATATATACCTTAAATTCTTATAATCCATATAGATAGTACCCTTACTTCCATACAGATAATGTCTCCAAATCTTAAGGCAAAAATTATGGTTCCTAATTCTAACTCATGAGTGGTATAGTTCCTTCGTTCTTTTTCAATTACCTTGATGCATATGCAATTACCTTTTTGCATTGCACTAACACATATCCAAATCCTAGCTTTGAAATTTTACCATATACTTTAAAATCTTCTGTTCCTTCTGATAAGGTTAGGATTGTAGTATTGGTTAACTTCTGTTTCAAGATACTTAAAGGTTTCTTCTTGTTTAGGTCCGTAATCAAACTTAACTGTTTTACAGGTTAACTTAGTTAATGGTACAGCTATCTTGGAAAAATCCTTAATAAACTGTCTATAATACTAAACCTACAAAATTCCTAATCTCCATTGCTGATTGCAGAATCTTCCATTTGGTAATTACTGCTATCTCAGCAAGATCTTAGTGAATACCTTCATGATTCACCATATGACCTAAAATTGCACTTCTAGCAGCCAAAATTCATTCTTCGAAAATTTGGCGTAAAGCTTTTCTTTTCTTAACAAAGTTAAGAGTGTATGCAATTGCTGACAATATTCTTCCTGATTTTTGAAATAAATAAGTATATCGTCATTTGAAGACATTTACCAATTTATCCAAATATGGTTTACAGATCCTATTTATCATGTCCATGAATGCTGCAGGTGCATTCTTTAATTCGAAGGGCAGGACTGTAAACTAGTAATGACCATTTCTAGTTCTGAAAACAGTCTTAGGTACATCTTCCTCTGATACTTTTAATTGATAATATCCGGAACATAAGTTGATCTTAGAAAACTATTTATCTTCCTGGAATTGATCGAACAGATCATTAATGCTAAGTAATGAGTATTGATTCTTAATTATAACCTTATTCAATTTCCTCTAATCAATACACATTCTTATCGAACCATACTTTTTCTTAACAACCAATATTGTGCTAATCGATAAGGTTCCTTGGCTTATCGGTAAAATTCCTGGAATTTAGATGAATCTTAAATTCTATCTTTATATCTGGTGGTAATCCAGGTAAATCTTCTGGAAATATATCTGGTTATTCTGAAACTACAGAAATTTCCTTAAATTCTGTATCTTTAGTATTAATGATTACTAAAATCATATATACTATTCCTTGCTTTCGTTCATAATTAGCAATTTCCATTACTAATATGAACTTCATAGGCTTACATGGTTTATCTCCTGTAATCATAATTACTTCTCCGATGGTTGATTGAATTTCTAAGAAATTCTGATCACAGATAATGATCACAACATTGAATTCAACTAATTTCATAAATAATAGAATTGCAGAAAACTTATAACTTATTTCTATGTTCTGCATAACCTTATTTATTTTAACTGAATTCCCATCTGCCGTTTCTAATATAGAAATTTATCTAATGCTGGTTAACGGTAAGTTAAGAGTTTGGCAGAGTAAAGTATTTATAAAACTTTGGTTTGTACCAGAGTCAAATAATACTGTTGTGTAAACGTTGTAAGCTTAAGAACATACCGGCTATCACATCTGGAATCATCTCGGCTTCATGAGTAGTCAGCTGAAAAGCTCTCGCATTCCTTTTTGTTCCTTCTGCTGGTTTGGCTTGATTGTTAAATGGTTTATTCAGTTTTGGACAATCTGGCCTAAGATGTCCAGTTTCTCTACAGTTGTAGCAAACTGAAAATTTCTTCCTCCTACAATCTTCTTCTTGATGCCCTGGAATCTTGCAAAAATTGCAATATCCTTTGCATCTTCCAAAATGCTTCCTTTTGCAAAAATTGCAAAATGGATTAGTAGAAGATTGCCCATTCCATCCTTTCTTGAAATCGTTATGGTTACCCGAACTGAATTCTTGGGTAATCTTTTGGGCTACTTCCTTCCTTCTATTTTCTTCTCTTGTCCGTACTAGCTCGTCAGTCATAGTATTGGCTAATTCTACTGCATCATCAATTGTGCGAGGTTTCGCAGCTTTGACAATATTACGGATCTCGGAAATCAATCCCCAAATATAACGAGAAATAAGTACCGGCTCTGGCGAAGCCAGGGTTGGTACCACTCGAGCATATTCGAAGAATGTCGTAGTATACCCTCGACAATCTACATCTACCATCTGGTGGGTTAGAAACTTATTTGCCATTTGATCTTTTTCATATTCGGGACAGAATTTTCTTTCTACAATACTTTTAAATTCTTCCCAGTTCATAGCATACGCAATCCTTCTTCCTTTTGCCTGTAACACTGTGTTCCACCATTCTAACGCCACCTCTTTGAATAGGTTTGACGCATACATAACCTGATCATCCTGAGCACATTTACTTATGGCAATTACTGCCTCGGTTTTCTCTAACCAACGCAGTGTCGCAGTCGCTCCTTCATTGCCTGCAAACTCAGTGGGTTTACAAGCAAGAAATTCTTTGTAAGTGCAACCAGGTGTTGCAACTTTCCTTTTTTTAGGGAGCGGAGCTTGCCGTGGTTCATTATCATGATTAACATGATTACCGCCTCCATTTACGCTATTACTGAAATTATCTTCAGAAATGCGTTTACTAGGAACAACTTGTTGCGGTTCGATTTGATTTTTAACAGCAGCAATGATTGCTGGAATAGCATTGGCTATCCCTTGAGCAACTAACTCTGGAATAACGTTGGCTATCCCTTGAGCAACGATATTTTCTATATCTTGCCTAGTCACATATTGATCCCCCTGTTGTTGCTCAGATTGATTAATCTCTTTAACTGGTTCATTATTAGCGTTTTCCATCTGATATCTACTTTATAGATACATAATTAGTATAAAGGAAATAATCCAATGTCATAATTTAATTGCACATAATCAAGTAAACGAATATACAAACAAAAGTTGTAACTTTCTAAAATTTCCTTATATCTTGTTTCTATATACACCCGTTTTATTATTTATTTTACGCAAACTGATTTTACTATTACACAATCATAGTTTCATAATCCCCTTTCTTTTGTCAGGTGATGTTCTAGTAACGGCGTTCCTTCTCATCGTATTTCCAGGAGATCTGCCCCAAAATTTCTTGGATTCTATTTCCAGCATCCATTTTGTCAAAATGATGAAGTTCAGTCCTATTCTCGTTAATTATTGGTAAAGGTTCTGGATTGTATTTAGGAAAAAGCCTATAGGGATGGTTTTGTAACAGTATTTCATTATCCAACCATTCGTCTATATTCCAGTGATTAGAAGAGTTTGGAATAGATGGTTCTAAGTTTATAAAATTATTTTCATTAACAGGCTCAATAGTATCATCGGTTGCTATTATAAAATCTAGCTCTTCCTGAGATGGTAATCCCTCCATTTGCCTAGAACTTTCCCCAATTTCCATTTTCTTATGCTTAAGTTTTTCAAGAGGTAAAGCATTGAATTCTATAGGTTCTTCTATATCTGGTATATACCTATTGAAATCTCTGGAAACTTCTATTCTTACTGGATAGAGATTTAAATTCTGAAGGGCTTCCGACAGATCACTCATGCTGTTTTAGCAACATACACAATTACTAAGTCATAAGAAAATTTTATAGAACAACTTGTTGAATAGTATTTCATACTACCAAAACAACTAAAAATTAAAACATACTAGGTTTTATTTATAATTTATTTATAAATTTTCTTGACTGTAGATAATAAAAATACTAAACTTTAAATCAGAATATTTAAAGATTTATATTTACTATTACAGTAGTTAACATATAAAAATCTATATACTAAATAAATATGATGACTTAATTTATATATATTAACTAGTCATTATCATGGTGGATATTGGTTAGCGCTGCCTTGTTTAAACATAGGTGATCAGTCCATGCCTAACTAAGGCTAGGTTATCCAATATCTGCTTTTGATAATAACCCTAGTATTTAAAAAAAATAATCTTAATACTACTACTATCAATATATTATTATTAATAATAAAATTATTAATAATAAATAACTAAACAAAAATTTTAAATAAGAGTATACCTCAAACATAAAAATATAATTTCTTTACCGCAATATAGTAATACTATATTTATAAATTAGGTAATTCCATATATAATCAAGTAAATTTATATATAATGTTTTTCGATTACAGATGATAGAGCAATAATATTACAATATTGTTAACATATAAAAAGCTGCCCATATTATTAAAAATTAGTCAGATAATAAACATATAATCACAAAATAGCAATTAATAAAAATTATTAAGTATTTTCTAAATACTTAATTGGCTTAAATCAGTGGCTCGATAAGTGGCTCTGATACCACCTTTTTCTGTCACGGCCCATGACCCGGTTTGACCCGTTTCAAGAGCCGCGGGACAGAAATACTGCGGTATTTAATTAATTGAGTTTGACAGCGGAAGTTTCCATCAGGATCTTTTAAAATGTAAATATTTCCCGATTATTTTATTTTACAACGCGGGATAAAACCCGGTAATTTACAATCATTTGATTTCATGAAATCTTTTATTTTTACAAAACATGTTTCTTTTATTTTATACTGAGCCACTTCCTTGAGCTTGTAGTGCTATATGGCACTTTTCCTGATTCATAACAGGTCACCTGAAACATGTTTGAAAAAGGTTTTGTCAGCGGGAAATACTGAGTGAATCATTCTATTTTGCATAATGATGCATAATTATAAGTTACAGCATAAGAGCGATTACAATGGCTTCTATCTTATTTTTATCTGGCATTCTGTCACAATGGTGACAAGTCACAATGGTGACGATGGTCATACCACTATTTAGATCAATGAACCTAAATAGTGATGATTATCCCTGTAGGTCACTGAACCTAACAGTGATCATCCCAAGTAGGTCAATGAACCTAACTGGGAGACAATTAGTAATGTGCACAATACCCCACTAACCAGTAATTCAAGATATCCATGACTTAGTCCCTGTAATTATAATCTTGAAAATAATTTGGAGTATTGTAAAATATTTGATAGAAAAATAATAACTCACAAACTGTGAGAAAAGGAGAATGACTCACATTGCAGATTTATACGGGCAGAGTTTGGCCTACTGATTTAGCCTTTTATCCTAAATTAAATAACAAGCACATAATTTGAGTTTAGTAATCAATCCAGCAATTACGATAACTCACGAGATCAAATTCTCACAATAAATGACAAAGTGCAATACTTCATCCATCGAATTAACGATGATCCGTCAAATTAATGACGAATGACAAAGTATAATACTTTATCCATCGAATTAACGATGATCCGTCAAATTAATGACGAACGATAAAGTATAACCCTAATGTGGGCGGCACTTAAACATTCATTGGATATATTGATCGTCGGACAATGAATCGTAGCAGCGATTGAGCTAATACCCTGATTGCGGCGTCGATTAGTGAATCGTGTGTGTTAATCGAGGTAAATAGAGCATAACTTCGTGTAGGATTAGAATTTTTCCGTCGTTCCTGCGCCCAATTTCAAGTCCCAACCTCCTCTATTTATACTGGAAATTTTACTCAGTCGCGTAGCGCGACTGCCTACCCCTTAGTCGTCGCGCTACGCGACTGCCAACCTATATTCATAGGGTAGCCACGTGTAGGGGTAGGCTTGCTGAGTTGACGGATTTCTTAAATTCGATTTCTACAGCTCACAATTTGGATAATCGTAAATAGGGTTTAACCCCCCTTGAGTTTTAGGGGCCCTAATCCTGATTCTGAAAATTCTGAAAATTTTAGGGTTTATTCAGAATCACTTGGGTGTCTCAATTAGGGTTTCCTATTGGTCAAATTAATTTAATAATTATGACTTTTGATGAGAGTCGTTACATTTGGTGTCCTTGTAGGATTTGTAAAACCTTTCAAAAATATGAAAATATTAGAGACATAGAGTATCATTTGATTGTAAATGGTTTTATGCCTAGTTACACTTGTTGGACAAAGCATGGCGAATCACGGATTGACGATGCCACGACATCGGTTAATTTAGAGAATGTGGAACATGATAATTTCTTATACGGTGACAATTTAAACGAGGAAAATTTAAATGATGACAATTTAAATAATGACAGTCTAAATGATAACAATTTAGATGACATGTTTAATGATTTGGAGAATAACGATATTGACGATGATGATAGAGTAAAATTACAACATCTACTTGAAGATGCACAAAAACCATTATATAATGGTTGTGAGGTTTCAAAACTTGAAGTTGTTTTGATGTTGTTTAACTTGAAGGCAAAAAACAGATGGAGTGATACAAGTTTCACAGATTTATTAGTAGTTTTGCATGACATGCTTCTGAACAGTAATGAGTTACCAATTTCGTTTTACCAAGCCAAAAAAATGATGAATCCCATGGGATTGGAAGTTGAAAGAATCCATGCATGTCCGAATGATTGCATCTTGTATAGAAATGAGTATGAAAATAGCCATGAATGTGTCAAGTGTGGTGAATCAAGGTACACGAGAAAAAAGAAAAACTAGTGAATATGATAATGATGTGAAGAAAAATGGACCACCGGCTAAAGTGTTGTGGTATCTTCCTATTATACCTGGACTAAAATGATTATTTTCAAACGAGAATGAAGCAAAATTATTATGTTGGCATTCAGATGAGCGTATAAAGGATGGAAAATTAAGACTAGTGGCGGATTCTCCACAATGGAGAAATATTAATAGAAAATATCCAGAATTTAGTAGTGAGGTTAGGAACATAAGGTTTGGGCTTAGTTCCGATGGAATCAATCCTTTGGAAACGCTAGTAGTTGTCATAGTACGTGGCCGGTTCTTCTTTGCATATACAATCTTCCATCATGGTTATGCATGAAACGAAAATATATAATGATGTCGTTGTTAGTCCAACACACCCAATGTTCTGGAAGAAGGTTGGGCACGGACCTGTGTTCAAGGAACACAGCACAGTGTTCAGGGAATTTATGAAGCTTGTCTAGGGTTTTAAGGAATTATCCGTTATCGGGTGGTTCCTTACTGGTTGGAACAACACCGTATTGTCGGATATACCTTAGGCTCCGGCGAGAGGTACGAAAACGCAAGAGGTTGTCGGAAAGATAGAAGCCTACTTTAAAAATGGGAAAACAGAACCATCCCTTATTTACCTTATCCGGGCTCTTGTTAAAGAAGGTATGAGTCGACTCGCTCTTGTCCAAACCGTCAGTGTGAAATTCACACACTGTAAAGGGGACCGTCATCGAGAAATCGAAACAGGGACGACTATCACCTTCATTTTCGCAAGCGTCTAGGGTAGGTTTGTTGGTCTCGGTGTTGTTTGTACCCAATTTTTCTTCTATTGGTTCTCCTTCGGTTGGGATCCTTGATGAACATCGCGCCTTTATCAAGGATTCTATTTCTTTGATTTTTTGGAGAATCCACTTTTCTATTTGACTTATGTCTTCTAAGTCTTCTAGGTGAGAGGGTTGGTGGAGTTCAGGTGGATGGATGCTATTATCATTTTTACTCCCGCCCATCTTAAGGTGATCGTTACAGGAAAACGATGGTGCTAAGTAGTGGGAAGTGAAGTTTAGAATGCCACATTCAGATTCTTCATGATCCCCCCCATAATAATCGCACCATTCACCGTCAGAGTGTCGGGGGTAAAAATAATCATAAAAATCCATGTTTTCCAGAAAGTTTTTAACCGTCGGGATCAGGCGGTTACTATTTTCCTACAAACTGTTAGCCTGAAATGGCCCCATGCTGTAGTCTGTATCTTGCAGAAAATAGACTTAAGGGTACTGGAGAGTTGACACGGCCCCGTGTTGATCAGACACGGCCCCGTGTTGATCAGACACGGCCCCGTGTCACTTCTGCAGAAAGTGGAAAATTTAAAGAAAAGGAAGAAAAACCTAAAAAAGAAAAGATAAAAATGATTAGGCCGTTAATTTTAAGCTTTCTCAAAATCCTTATGTCCCCAGCAACGGCGCCAAAAACTTGACGTGCATGCGGGTGTATATATTTCTAGATATATTTTAGCTCTTTTTACTCGCAAATTAAAGTTTTAAATTTATAAAACACGATATACTACTATCACTCTACACAAACGTTAGGGCAAGTGCACCGATCACGGACGTAGTATAGTGATGGCAAGATACCGAGGTCGTCCAACGACACAAGAGCTTTTAATATCGGCTTATCGTTAACGTCTAATCTAACCAAACTTTGAAGAAAAGGTTTAAAGTTATAAAAAGATAAACTAAAAAGCAAAAATAAAATATAAGGAAAAACAAATAGACAAGAAGGAATCACTTGGTTCCAACTCCACTTTATGTATCCTTTAATGATTTCCGCACTTTGGGCATTTTAAGAGATTGTCTTTAAGTTATAGTAGTAGGCTCCCTTCCAGGCAGCGTTACCCTCAACCCTTTGGTCTGAGTCAGCAGGGATACAGTACTCGCAGGGTTGGTTTAAAGTTTTAATAGTAGTTTATAAATAAGGGATTCAAGCGGTTTCTTACTCTCAGTCGGGCATGTCATTCCTGGCCAATCCATGGAGTAGTACTAAGCTTGAACCAAGTTCTTGCAAGATCTATACACTGAATGAGACATAGAATTACTCAACCACCCTTCTAACCCCCTTCCAAGTAATTAATGTGCTTTATATAGACCGCAAAGACACGCATATGTGAATCAACAACATAT
The DNA here is from genome assembly GCA_030545235.1 of Helianthus tuberosus. Classification (NCBI taxonomy): domain Eukaryota; kingdom Viridiplantae; phylum Streptophyta; class Magnoliopsida; order Asterales; family Asteraceae; genus Helianthus; species Helianthus tuberosus. Next base: position 31,752,996 of record CM060352.1, on the reverse strand, counting down.
GAAGAATGGCTAGATAAATTCGCCTTCAATATAAAAAACTAGTTATTAAAGTCATTAATACATAGCCAATTAAAAAAGAGCCAAAGATTGGAAATAAAAAAGAAATACATAAAAGATTTGTCTTCACAAAGTGATGTAAGAGTTTAGCCAAGCATGGCCTTTGTTTGACAAAGACTTTTATGATAGATCTTGGATCCCGAGACTACTACACACTCTAAATGAAGGAAGATGGATGATGGTGGTGGATGATGGTGGTGGAGTGGTGGCAAGTGTGAGAGAAGTGGTTTGCCAAGGGATGGTTTGGAATGGAACCAAGCACCCCTATTTATATCTGAAATCAGAAGCTCAACACAGCCCGTGCCCGCCTGGCACGGCCCCGTGGCCATCTCTTTCTCTCTCTATCTCTCTCTCTTCCTCATTAACTGTTGTGTTAGGTCTTGTATTAACACGGCCCCGTGTGTCAACGGCACAGACCATGGAAAATGTACTTGTTGTACTATCTCATATTCTGCGAATCTTAAAGTTGACCACGCCCCGTGTTGCCTTAGCACGGCCTCATGTTGGTTGTCTGTTTTGTCATTTGTTGTTGTCTTTTCTTCTGAAGAGATTCCAATCTTGGACACGGCTCGTGCCTGGTGGGCACGGCCCCTTGTCATGTCTTATGTTCTTGCCATTTCCTTGGTTTGGATGTGGATGAGAAGTTGGCGAGTTGCATCAATCCATCTTCTTTGTATTTATGTTGGCTTTTGCTGTTATTTTGCTCCTTTTGTGCGTTTAAGCTCTTTTGACCCTGTAAATTAAAAAAGGAACAAAGAAAAAGCTTTTTCCAATATTAGTACGGATAAAGGTTGATTTTACTCCGTATTTGATAGAATTTATATGTTGTATTTTAAGTACATCAGATTGCAAAAGGAACATGCTGTACGGTTTGGATACTTTTGTTGATGCATATTTCGTACGCCTGCTGTTGTGCGAATAGTTAGATAGAGCGTGTGTTGAATATTGTATAGCATAGTATAAGTTGGAAAGGTTTTAGTATTGTCAAAGTCCATCCGGTCGGATGGACAATTGAATAGTCCAAACCCCATCCGGTCAAATAGGTATTAATATTGTAAAGTCCATCCGGACAGATGACCATCCGGACGGATGGACACTAGCTCATTTGGACTGGATATGCTGTTGCCTATAAATAGGGAGTTGGGGTTCCCATTTGGACAAGCTTTTGGTTCCCAGAGGAGACATGTTGTCCAACTGGTCTCGTGGTGCTATAACTTTCAGATATGAATAAGAGACCAAATTATAAGTGACTGCTAGGTGTCGTATCAATCTTCTACTACTTTCTTAGTAACAATAAATGCACCGAACACGTCGTATCGGGACCGAGGCTCCATCAAACTCGTTGGTTCCTGGAATAGCAGTGGTATCAGAGCCATGGTACCGATTTAATCGATCTAATAGTCGGTTAATCACCCAAGCTCATCAATTTTGGGTTAAACGGGAGTTTTAACGTTAAAACAGAGAAATTCATCAAAATAAAGGTCGATTATCGGATGGATTTTGGAATTGAAGCCATCATTTTGTTCGAAATTGATTCGCGCACAATCCTGTGAAGTTTCATCATGAAATTCACACAAATAAAGATTCTGGATCGAAAAAACGTGATTTGGTGTGTTCTTAGCTGTTAGAACAAAATCACTCAGATGACCATTCGATCGGATGACCATCCGAACCATATAAAGTGACTTTCACTCGGATGACCATCCGAGCGGATGATCATCCGGACAAGTCAACCCATTCGATCGAATGGTCGTTCGAACCATAAACTCATTCGGATGAAGACACTCAGGTGGCTAACTGTCAAGGTGATCCAAGATCAGTTCATCCGAACGAATGGACCTATCCCATTCAAACGGATGAACTAATGCCTAAAACAAACAAGAAGGCATTTTTTGATCGCAACGACGAGGAGAGTCTCCAGAAAAAATTTGGTGATTGAAATTTTTTTTGGGTTTTTAACGACCAAGTTGGGTTGTTCGGGGACACCGTCTGGGGCTTCACTGAACAGATTTGATGATGCGATCACGGATTGTGGAAATTAGTTGGGTAGTCATGATATTGGTGCAGAATGTTTATCATTCAGGTTATCTGACTATTTATGGGCCAAAACGTAAAATCCGCAATGATGAAAAACTGACGTTTTGAGGAAAATTGTCATATTTTTTGCATAGTCGAGTTTTTCATAGATAAAAGAGGACTGAATTGCTCAGCTTGAGAGGGAATTCAGTGATAGAGACGTCAGAATTTGAAAAAAAGAGGGGGAATAAAAAATTTTCAGATGTTCCAGCATTTTTGAAATTCATGACGCTGCAACAATATTCGGATGGTTTCGACTTCAGATTGTCAGGGGGAATGTAAATCTGATCGTGGGTGAAAGCTTCTGAGATCAAGATGATCTGAGGTTTTGATATCTGATCGTGGACGAAAGCATCGAAGATCTGAGAGTGAACGTGGATGATAGCTTCTGAGATCCAGATGATCCGATGATATGAATCTGATTGTGGACGAATGCTTCAGAGATCGGATTACATTACCAGATGATTTGTTTTTCGATAATGATTTGCTGATTGTAGAGAATACCGTTTACACGGATCTGTCATTCTTACGGTGTGTTAACGTTGATCATGGTAAATGGGATATCAGATCTTCAGGGGGAATCACGGATTTGAAGTTAACCAGTGCAGTATTTGAAGTTTCTATCATTGTCGGTTGAGTTTTTGTACATTCTTAGATCGAGCAAGCGGAATGCGAGATCGTAGTGCTGACATGCCATATCAAAAACTGAGCTCGGATGCAGTTAAAGCTGAAACAGAGGATGTTGCATTGATTAGTTTCAATTTGGTGATTGTTCGTGAACGTTGCAGTTTAGCTAATCAGAGGAGAGTCGTGAACTGTGCAAAAGACATGAAGATTCATTTCAGGGGGAATTCGTGCTCGACGTTGTCAAAGCAAACCGGAATCATCAATCGAGGGGGAATCTATTGAAGATGTCAAGATGCCTGATTGAAGTTGCAGAATAGTTGAAGATTACAGAATATTCAAACACAGCTCAAGGTTCTTAAAGTGTTAGATTCGATTCGACAGTGACAGCCAACGAGGAATCTGTTGGTGCATATTTCATACGTCTGCCACTGTGCGAATAGTTAGATAGAGCGTGTGTTGAATATTGTATAGTATAGTATAAGTTGGACAGGTTTTAGTATTGTCAAAGTCCATCCGGTCGGATGGACAATAGAATAGTCCAAACCCCATCCGGTCGAATAGGTATTAATATTGTAAAGTCCATCCGGACGGATGGACACTAGCCCATTCGGACTGGATAGGCTGTTGCCTATAAATAGAGAGTTCGAGTTCCCATTTGGACAAGCTTTTGGTTCCCCGAGGGGGCATGCTGTCCAACTGGTCTCATGGTGCTGTAACTTTCAGATATGAATAAGAGACCAGATTATAAGTGATTGCTCGATGTCGTATCTATCTTCTACTCCTTTCTTAGTAACAATAAACGCACCGAACACGTCGTATCAGGACCGAGGCTCCGTCAAACTCGTAGGTTCCTGGAATAGCAACTTTGAATGATAAAGTTTTGAAAGAATCAATAAGAACTTGGTTGATATTTAAAATTTGGGTTTTTTGATCATTAATCATTTTCCTTTTGTATTTTCAGGATTAAATGAGCTCAAATTAACAAAAGAAGCAAAAAGACATCAAAATCTAACATAAATACAAGAAAAGGAACAAGACGTGACATGCCCGACCCCACGACAGCATCTTCCCAAGCAAAACAAGATAACAGAAGACTGAACACGCCCCGTGCTCAGCCAGCACGGGGGCGTGCCCAAGTGTCAGCAGAATAGACAAAGTTGTAGAAGCTTCTATTGCCCACCACGGGGCCGTGCTCAGCGGACACGGGGCCGTGGTCAACTATAAGATTCGCACAATCCAGGCAAATCTTCATAGTACAAAGATTCTTCTGCACACGGGGTCGTGCTCAGCGGACACGGGGGCGTGGTCAACTAATAAGACAAAGCTGCATTAAATGAAGAAAGAGAAGGATGTGGACACGGGGCCGTGCCCACTTGACACGGGGCCGTGCCCGAGCTTCTGTTCAGCCTATAAATAGGAGTGCTTGGCTCAAGCTCAAACCATCCCTTGGCACACCACCTCTCTCACACTTCACCCACCACCCACCACCGCCAAAACACCATCATCCACCACCATCATCCATTGTCCATCGTAGAGTGTGTGAGTCATCTCGGGATCCAAGATTGATCGTAAGAGTTCTTGACAATCAAGGCCATGGTTGCCTAAGTCTCTTACATCACTTGGTGAAGACAAAGTGTCTAGTGTAATACTTTTTATTTTTAATCTTTTCGCACTTTTTACTTGGTTTTGTATTAATGACTTTAATAACTAGTTTCTTATGTTGAAGGTGATCTTTCCTTATCGTTTCTCCGTGGTGTCTTGAAATTATTTTACTGTCTATATAAAATAAAAGATTTTCACCATTCATATCTCCACGGTTTATATGGAGGTATGTTGGCTACCTGGTCGGGGGTTAAGGGAACGGTTTGGTAAAGGTCTTGCCATTGTTCAGCGTTTAGAGGTCCTGCAATGGACCTAGGTCAAATTTAGTAGGACCTCCTTCAATACTTAACGGTATTGGATGGCGGGGGTCCAAACTCTTTGATCCCCTCATAAGTTAACTACTATTAATACTATAACCCGGCTATTTAGGATTGTATCCCTGCTGACTCAGACTACTTAGTCGAGGGTAACGTCACCTCCAAAAGAGGGGCCTACCATAATTTGCATTAATAACTTAATTAATTATCTTTCAATAATCCACCCTTTTAGGATTGTATCATTGCTGACTCAAACTACTGGGGTGAGGGTAACGTCACCTTCAAAAGAGGGCCCTACTACAATAACTAAGATAATCTCTTAAAAAGTGCAAAAGTGCGGAAATAATCAAAGGTTACACTAGATACGAGTCGGAACCAAGTGATTCATCTTGTCTATCTGTTTTTTCTTTTATTTTTATTTTTCAGCATTTTTAGTTAGTTTTTATTTTTCTTAGTTTAAAACATATTTTTCTAAACTTTTTGATTTGATTAGACGTTGAGGATAAACCGGTACTAAAATCTCTTGTGTCCTTGGACGACCTCGGTATCTTACCAACACTATACTACGCTCACGATGGGTGCACTTGCCCATATGTGTGTCTAGTGTTAGTAAATATCGTGTTTTATAAATTAAAAACTTGACTAAAAAAGTGTTAAAGGGGCTTAAAATATACACCTAATATATATAACACTTCACACGCATCAAGTTTTTGGCGCCGTTGCTGGGGACATAAGGATTTTAAGAAAGTTAGGAATCAACGGCCTAATCGTTTTTTCTTATTTTTCATTTTTTTAGGATTTTTCTTAATTTTTCAGCTTCTGCAGAACTCAGCACTGGTCGTGCCCGCTGAACACGCCCCGTGCCCAATCATTGGAACTGGCAATCTTGTTTTAAGTCAGACAGTAAGCTAAACACGGGGCCGTGCCCACTCAACACGTCCCCGTGCCCAAGTTTCAGTTACTGAAAACAGAACCGTAAGATCCCGACGGTTGGTAATTTCTGACACAAACATGAGTGATACTGATACTTTTTACTTTCGGCACTCTTACGGTACTATGTGGTGTCAATTATGTGGTGGTAACCATAAAGAATTAGAATGTTATTTTCTAAATTATAAACCCCACTATATAGACCCATCATTTCCTAGTATTCTTAAGAGGGGCGAAAGTAAAAATAATCCCTATCTCTCCCTCGAATGCTCCCAACCGGATATTCTAGGAGAAATGCTTCTCGATGAATTATTTCAACTAGAAGATCTAATTATTGATTGGTTAAAAGAACTTAGGAAAGATTTCAATAATCTTTTCCAAGACGATAACCAAGAAGAAGGGTTGGAAACGCATTCAAACAACTTCGTTGTTTCCGACGATACTCCTAACTCTAGTGAGGACATGAGCGATAGTCGTCCCTGTGTCGATTGTGCCGTGAAGGACTCCCCATCAACTTCGTTTGATGCATACATAGACCTGAGCGATTCAACATACACCTTCTTTAACGAGAGCCCGGAAAAGGGTTGGACTTGTCCACCTACATATAGCATCGGAATCACCCTCACTGACAACCTCTTGCGCTCTCGTCTCAATCTAGAGCAATTAAGGTATCTTAGGCACTTTGGGGTTGTTCCATCCAGTAAGGAACCGCCCGATCCGGAAAAGTTCCTTAAAAAAATAGACACACTTCATAAGACAGCTTCTAGACACGGGGTCGTGTCCAGGTCAGCACGCCCCCGTGTCCACCCAAAGATTCCCTTCTGATTTTGTCAGAATGCGGACAAAAATGTGTCAGGATTCCATCTGCACACGGGGCCGTGTCCAGCCGACACGGGGTCGTGCGCAACGTACTGTCGTTTTCTATAAATGCAGCCAAGAATGCTGTACATTTGAACCATTCCAGGGACAGAGATTTGAGGAATATTCTCACATAGCATCCTAGGTATTTTCTAAAAGAAGTTTCTCAACTATCTTCTTGTCCTTTCCTCTTTTATCCACTATCACCTTCTTCAATTTTCCCCATACTTCCATTAAAGCTTGAACCTTCCATAATTTCAAGCCTTATTGAGATGTTTGTTAGATTTTTGTTCATGGAATCTTGTTAAAAATAAGTTCTATAACAATGTTTTAAGTTGTTTAAGTTCAAAAATGCTTCAAAAATCATAAAAACAATTTGAAACCCCAAGATTCCTTGTTCATAAATCCTGCAGATATCTGAACACGGGGCCGTGTTCGCTGAACACGGGGCCGTGTCTGAAGTACTGGATCCATAAAATTGAACTTTTTTCGGTATGTTTTCTCAGAATGGCAAGCAGAACAAGCGGAAACTCTTCGTCACATTCCAGAAACAACCGGCAGGGGAGAAGATCATCAACGGATGAGGATTCTCTTGTAAACTATGTTTACGCCTTAAGAGAAGCCCTTGATGAAGTAACAAGTGTGGAAGAGGCATTGGTCGACCGCATTAATCATTTGACGGTGGGACTAGAAGGATGTCTCCGGGAGGTCAACCTTTTGCACCAAAGGTTGAACATTCTCGCCTCTCCTCCTTTGGTACCGATTATCACCCAAAGGGCATGGAATGTGGTGCCGGAAGTCATCATTTCGGCCGAATGGTACGCCCTACATCAGGAGCCTCCTCGAGACATACTACAAGGGGTTCCGATTGGTGTCGCTCCTCCTCCACAAGATGTCGAGGAACATGAAGCCGCCTCCCTTCTCCCGAGGGAGATATAAGAATGGCTCTAGCAACATCTAAGGGACACCGTTCGGCTTGGAGTTCTACAAGGCTTTTAGACCGGAAATCTATTTCCAGAATTTTGGTTCTTATTGTAGAAGTAGGGCTCCTTAGGAAGATTTTACGGATCACTTGACCTATTTAATATTAGGACTTTTAACTTTTATTTTCTGTTTTATTTTTCATTTTTAGGATTAGTATGTAACTCTCTATGACTCAATGAATGATGGTTTTTAGTTAATTTGGTGTTTGGGTGGTGTTGAAATGAATAAAACACACTTGAGATGGCAAAGGATACAAGGGAAACTTGAACCAGCACCCCATGCAGGAAAACAGGACCGTCCGACAAAAGTCTTCGTTTACAGTAAGCTCGGCACGGGCCGTGTCCGCCCAACACGGCCCCGTGCTGCACAGTCTGCAGAAAAAGACCCAGTTCAGGTAACTGGACACGGGCCGTGTTCACCCAACACGCCCCCGTGTCTAGGCTTCTGTTTCTCTTGATTTTATTTTGTTACTGGCACTTGAACACGGGGCCGTGCCCGGACAACACGGGGCCGTGTTCAGCGCCCAGTAACACAAAATTTTTGCTTTTTCACACCTTTTACACATTCAATCAACCTAAAAACTTATTTTTGGGACACATTGAGGACAATGTGTAATTTAAGTGTGGGGGGATTCTAAAACCTTGAATCTTGCAAGTCCTAAATACAAGCCTTACACAAAACTCTATTGGAACCGCGAATCACCCCAAATTTTTTCAAAAAAAAAATTTCATTTTTTTTACTTGTCTAGGTTTAACTTGGGAATTTCAAGTTCTAAAAAGGTTATATTTTTACGAATTAACAACCGATAGCGTCGTGATAAAAAGAACCAACATAAGAAAATTATGAAAAGGCATGTCAAACTTAGTTAAAATTTGATTATATATACTTGATCACATAAAAACCCATTCCCACAAAAGTGAGTTTTAAGCCTTTATTGAGCATACAATTACATATCATTAAGACTAAATGCTCATTTTTCGTTTCTTGTGTGAATAGCCGCTTGGTTCTTACGACTCTAGAACTTGCCATGACGATACATTCCCGGTCCTTACCAACTTGAACCTGAGTAAGTAAATGATGGAGGCATTAAGACTAACCCTTTTTATTTCTACACCATTATTTTTCTTTTTTTTTTTTACCACCTACCCAAAATCCCCCTAGTTAGCCCCTTTGAGCCTAAACCTTTTCATTTCATAACCCAAACCAAACACCCTTTTTCCCACCAAAACCTTTTTCATTTTTAACCCTTTGTTTTAGTAACTAGCTCGGTTTCTCATATGGCTTTCAAATATATATATATATATATATATATAGTTGATTATGAAGCAAAAGCAAATAAACAAACAAGTTTATCAAAAATGACTTTGTTTGAAAAATAGCTTCATAAAAATAAAATTTGAAAAATAGAAAGCCTTACGAAAACCGACGCTTGTTACGCTTTTCGCTTTTTTTTTTTTACTAACCACTAACCACCAACCCAACCACCTACCTTTAACCCAAGCCTAACCCTTCACCCACAAAGTCCTCTTGATATTTACAAAGGTTTATAAGTTAAAAAGGAGGAGGATTGATTGCTTGGCAAGCCTATGGTAGGAGTAAGTTCCATGCCGCTCTCGAGTGATCCACAAAAATACATTTTCGGCCGAGTGTTGAGTGATCCCCGTTAGGTATGTGAACTTGTATATAAATAGAATTTTAAAAAAGACATGTTATGCCCTAATAAGTAATTTATCTTATGAAAAGTTTAAAATAAATCATGACGAATAGGATTGTAAATAAATAAAAATAAAACTAAATAAAGAATCTTGGACATCCCGACACTCTATGACAAGCCCAAAAACCTTATTCTCTACCCATTCCATTTGGGAGTGTAATAGCCACATAATAAAGAGTTTTGCTTGAGGACAAGCAAAGATTCAAGTGTGGGGGTATTTGATGTGTGCAAAATGCAACATATAAATTTCATCAATTGTGGCATAAAACTAACCCCTTTTTAGTACTAATGTTGTAAAAAGTGTGCTTTTGTTTTCCTTTTGTATTTTCAGGATTAAATGAGCTCAAATTAACAAAAGAAGCAAAAAGACATCAAAATCTAACATAAATACAAGAAAAGGAACAAGACGTGACATGCCCGACCCCACGACAACATCTTCCCAAGCAAAACAAGATAACAGAAGACTGAACATGCCCCGTGCTCAGCCAGCACGGGGGCGTGCCCAAGTGTCAGCAGAAAAGACAAAGTTGTAGAAGCTTCTATTGCCCACCACGTGGCCGTGCTCAGCGGACACGGGGCCGTGGTCAACTATAAGATTCGCACAATCCAGGCAAATCTTCATAGTATAAAGATTATTCTGCACACGGGGTCGTGCTCAGCGGACACGGGAGCGTGGTCAACTAATAAGACAAAGCTGCATTAAATGAAGAAAGAGAAGGATGTGGACACGGGGCCGTGCCCGAGCTTCTGTTCAGCCTATAAATAGGAGTGCTTGGCTCAAGCTCAAACCATCCCTTGGCACACCACCTCTCTCACACTTCACCCACCACCCACCACCACCATAACACCATCATCCACCACCATCATCCATTGTCCATCGTAGAGTGTGTGAGTCGTCTCGGGATCCAAGATTGATCGTAAGAGTTCTTGACAATCAAGGCCATGGTTGCCTAAGTCTTTTACATCACTTGGTGAAGACAAAGTGTCTAGTGTAATACTTTTTATTTTTAATGTTTTCGCACTTTTTACTTGGTTTTGTATTAATGACTTTAATAACTAGTTTCTTATGTTGAAGGTGATCTTTCCTTATTGTTTGTCTGTGGTGTCTTGAAATTAGTTTACTGTCTATATAAAATAAAAGATTTTCACCATTCATATCTCCACGGTCTATATGGAGGTATGTTGGCTACCTGGTCGGGGGTTAAGGGAACGGTTTGGTAAAGGTCTTGCCATTGTTCAGCGTTTAGAGGTCCTGCAATGGACCTGGGTCAAATTTAGTAGGACCTCCTTCAATACTTAACGGTATTGGATGGCGGGGGTCCAAACTCTTTGATCCCCTCATAAGTTAACTACTATTAATACTATAACCCGGCTATTTAGGACTGTATCCCTGCTGACTCAGACTACTTAGTCGAGGGTAACGTCACCTCCAAAAGAGGGGCCTACCATAATTTGCATTAATAACTTAATTAATTATCTTTCAATAATCCACCCATTTAGGATTGTATCCTTGCTGACTCAAACTACTGGGGTGAGGGTAACGTCACCTTCAAAAGAGGGGCCTACTACAATAACTAAGATAATCTCTTAAAAAGTGCAAAAGTGCGGAAATAATCAAAGGTTACACTAGATACGAATCGGAACCAAGTGATTCATCTTGTCTATCTGTTTTTTCTTTTATTTTTATTTTTCACCATTTTTAGTTAGTTTTTATTTTTCTTAGTTTAAAACATATTTTTCTAAACTTTTTGATTTGATTAGACGTTGAGGATAAACCGGTACTAAAAGCTCTTGTGTCCTTGGACGACCTCGGTATCTTACCAACACTATACTACGCTCACGATGGGTGCACTTGCCCATATGTGTGTCTAGTGTTAGTAAATATCGTGTTTTATAAATTTAAAACTTGACTAAAAAAATGTTAAAGGGGCTTAAAATATACACCTAATATATATAACACTTCACACGCATCAGTTCACTTTTTGTGTAAATGAAGCCGCACACTCCTATGATGTACAACTTATTCTGCATGATGTACCAGCACATGCAGCACGTCGCACACTAGGTGTGGCACGAGAACCGCACACTAGTAAGCGTACATCCCGTGGTGCATTATGTGCAAGGATGCAATGCATGATCGCACACTAGAAACTCGTACACCTCTGCAGTACGACTGCTGCCCGCACACTGTCACAAGGTGTACACCCATCATGCACAGTGTACAACTGACCAAAGCATGACCACACACTTTAACGTGTGCCGCACACTCAAGGCCGGACTGCACACTCACATTATTGGGCCGCATCCTCTGCAAATGGACTATTATATTGATTTGGACCATTCCACACACACACTTGTACGCTGGATTATGTGTTTACTGGACCACACACTTATAATACACATTTTGTTTACCTTATTGTTCACTTATTGGATTTACACTAAGTCCGTATGTTATTAGGCAATACATGATACTTGTGTGCTACATTTTAAATAAGTGTATACATGATGATTACCTGAATGCGAACATGATTTCAACTTGGTAACTATAATAGGATGTGTTTGGCCAACTGTTCAAACAAGTAAACTATCTGCCGAGCAAACCAAGGTGAGTTCACACACTTTTTCTAAAAAGCATGTGTTCCCGGTGGTTGGGAAACAGAACTAACGACACTTTCCCAGGTTTGGGATTGCTTACTATTCCTGGTTTGGAATACGGTTAATTACTATTTATATTAGATGCAACAAGCGTACTAAATCAAACTCTATCATGAAGTCCCTACTATCTATACCGATTGGTCGTCGGGGCTTGGCGAACGGGTTATTAGTTGATAGCGCTATTTAGGTTTCACCAACCTCACACCGTACCTGGATAGGATCAGCCGTGAACTAATAGACCTTGGAAAACCGTCAATGATGATAGACATTGACAAACAGGGCAACAACGAAACAACAGGTCGCACAGTATTCGGTATTACGCAATTTAGTACCTTACATATGGGGTAGCCCTCCATGGCATGATATAAATGAGTAACTTAACACAAACATAAGTTTTATGGAATTAAAACTGGACAACTCGTGAACTCACCAACTTTATGTTGATACCCTACTGCATGCTTTACAGGTACTCAGTGATAGCGGGAGCTTGCAGCGGGGAGTGTAGTGGTCACCTGAACCCGTGTTGGGTTTCCTTATTAATAATTGTGAACTTTTGAACTTTTGTTTGAACTGTTTAATTTATGCTTCTGCTGTTATCTTTAAATGACGTTTTTAAACTTAAACTTTGGACTTGGACATTTATAGTCACTAATCATATTGGTAGTGATGAAAATGGTTTAATTATTATGTTGTTCAATATGACTGGCGGCTTGATCCTGGTCAGTCACACGTCTCGCGGTAGTACTCCGCATGTGGAAGTTGAGTGTGTGACAGTGTCCGAGTTTGATGGACTGATGATGATGGAGACGGATACTATAGACGAGTTTGCATGAAAACTTTAGGGAATTGCATCTAAATCAATTTCTTTGGGTTAGACATGGAAGTTATGTTAATCGTATTTAGTCAGGAAACAAACACGGCAGCTATTTCCACAAATGATGTCATTTAGGGTGACTTGGGACCTAGAATTAGTTCACGGAGATTTATAAGGACAAATTACCCTTCCTACAATAGTGGGTAACAAGTACGTCTTTGTGTTAACTAACGACTACTCATGGTTTATGTGGACTTGTTGGTTAAAGGCCAAAGGTAAAGCATTTGAGACCATCAGGAGAAGGTGGTCGAGAAGAAAACCAGCGAAGTAATCAAGATTCTACAAACTGATCACATGGAAGAATTTACGTCACATGAGTTCAATCGGTTCTGCGAGGATGAAGGTATAAGTTAACACCTGAGGGGTACGTAAACACCACAACAAAACGGTGTTGTGGAGCCTTGAAATTGTGCATTTATGGAGATGACCTGGAGTATATTAAAAGCTTTAAATATTCCTATCTACTTGTGGGGCGAGGCGGTCATGCATTCTACATACATAATAAATTGAGTTACCGCACAAGCATTGAAAGAAACGACACCTTATGAGATGTTCAAGAAAAAAACCCGACTTGCAATATCTCAAGGTATTCAGGTGTCTAGCCTATGCAAAAACAAATAGTCCCAATGTGATGAAAGTTTATGATTGATCAAAATACTTTGTTTATTATTGAAGTGAGCCCGGATTTGGGAAGTAAGCCAGAATCTGGTGCATATTATTAGGAGTTCTGATAAATCGACATCCAAATTTCGATGAAAAGTCTATTTGGGAGGGGGATAAATCAAGTGACGCTGAAACGTAGCTTACATCGGGTTTATTTTCCTTTGATTGGAATGGGTTTAATGATACTGGGGTTGGGTAAGTTGTAACCGAGACAATAGGAAGCAACAACATCAGCGAAAAAGATTCTTGGTCGCAAAATTTGTCACCAGCTTCAGCGATGGAAATTGATGATTATGTGATGTAGCGTGTGTTACGAAAATGAAGATCAAACACGTTGATTCTGCGAATACCCGTGTAGTTCTTCCCCAACCCCAAAATTCAACCTAAAGGGCACGGAATTTGAAGTGAAATATGAGTTATCTCATAATTCAAGTCTGATTGTTCAAATTACTAGAAAAACATATAAATAGGGACAGAAATTCGAAATGGGCCTCAAAAAGACAATGGGCCAAACACAAGCCCAAAAACAAAATGCCCAAAATACTTCAAAAGGCATAAAAACGTAAATAACTAATAGAAATAAGCGTTTTTTGGCCCGGACGATGACCCAAACTGCCGTAGGCGTTTGCAGCAAGATGGAGCTCGTTCTCACGTTCGTTTCGCCTGGTCGCACGCCCAAAACGGACCCCCGTAGCCCAAGTTAGAGTCATTTTAGTGAAGCCCCTTTTGTTACACGATCTTGGGCCTCCAAATACAAGATGGCCCGCTCCTCCACACTTGGGCCAGCATCATTATGTCGCTAATAAGATAGCCCAGCGACAACTCTATCACTGGTCCAAAAACAACAACAAGAACGACCATCTCGTTGCAAAGCGTGCCGCAATCGCTAGCATAATTTAAAAATGAGTTAATTAAAAAGACTCACACGAGTTTCGATTGCACTGATTAAATTCAATGATTATGTCTTATGTTCGGAAAGGACACTGAACTTTTGTTGTTGGAAGAACATGGACCAAGAAATTTTGAAGAAGCAAAATCAAAACCAAAGTGGAAAAAAGCTACGAGGGTGGAACTCGAATCCTTTAAACAGTATGATACATGGCGGCAATCTCGGTTGCATTCATTGTGTAAGGCGAAGTACATGGCGGCAAGCTCGGCTGCATTCCAAGTCATATAATTACGTGAGTTGTTAGGAGAATTAATTAGCCCGAAGTTGCAAGAAGTTTTGTTAATTAACGGTTGATAACACATTAGCGATTGCAATCCGTTTATCATAGTCAAAGCAAGCATATTAAGTCTCGTTTTCCATTGCCAAGAATGTTGGCATTTACGTACAAGGAAATATAGATGTTTAGAAGATCCGAAGTACAATAAATATAAATTTCAAATATGACTTCATATGGTATCAAACCGAAACCACATTAACCGCAATAGGACTCCTAACCACATGAACATCATTTCTCCATGTCAATGATCCAAACTCAAAGCTGTCATTGCTACTTTTATAAGGTACAAAATCGATCCTGTAAGTCATCTTCTCCCCCAATTTCGAGAACCTTAGGACATTAGGATAAACCCAAGTTCTTACTCCTGTAATTGTTTCTAGTTTTGAATAATAAACTGTTGGGCCATCACCAACATATGTAACAGTCCTGTAAACCGATACATTTCCAGCCATATTAGCGACACCGATTGACGGATAGTTGAAGTTATAGGAGAGTGTGGGAGGTTTCTTGCAGTAAACTGGAGTTCCGATTAAGTTCTTTAGTTGTGCAGCGCTTGCCCCATTGCTGCAAAGGAAATCAATGAGATTATTGGTGTCATAATCATAAATGAGTCCGGGATCTATTGCTGCAGCTGGATTTATGTGCCCTGATCCGTAATCAAAAGGAGTCGCATTTGTAGAATCGTCGTTTCTTATGAAATTTCGAGTGTTATCAGCGATGGTTGCTGTAAGAAAAATGATAATATTGGATTAGTAGATGTAGATGGGGGATTACTTGTTTCTAATTTATTATTTTGTCAAATCCACAGTTTGTATTAAGTTTTCTAAAATAATAAAGATAGTTAATGATTTTAAATACATATACATAACTACATATTCTAACCACAATTTGTATCAAGTTTTCTAAAATAGTAAAGATGGTTAAGGATTTTAAATACATATACATAACTACATATTCTATAAATGAAAAAAAATTTACAAATTAATAATAAAAGTCAAACAAACCGTTCGGTTTACATGGTTGGTTTCAAGTTTTAAACGGAACTAAACCCTTAGACCATCAAACCATGAAAACAGAATCATTTGAATCTCAAACCAGACAACTTGCTTCAGTTTGGGTAGGTCGATCAGTTTCAACAGGTTTTTGAACATTTTTGGTCATAAATGAGGCATAAGGAAATATACGTTTGTCTAACTTACTAAGCAAAGGGCTAACCTGTGGTCATTATTGCAGACTTTATCGCAGCTGGGCTCCAATAAGGATAAACCGATTTCAACAGTGCAGCCACCGCAGATACATGTGGACACGACATAGAGGTGCCGGAGATAATGTTATAGTCGATGTTGTTGCCAGCTGTTTTTTCTGTCGCTACAGGTGACCATGCGGCCAAAATGTTCACTCCTGGTGCGGTTATATCCGGCTGCATTTAAATTCACAACACGAATTAGAATTCTGACTTCTGCTTAGTAAAAGAATATAGTTCGGAAAGATACTGACTTTGATGATGTCGGGAGTTATAACGTTCGGTCCCTTGGAGGAGAATATCGCCATCACTGGTGCTGGTTTAATCCCGACATTTGTTACCGTTTGGTAGATCCTAGCCGTCGGATTCCTAGAATCACGATGAAATGATTACGGTTAGATCATAATTATGTTTTTAAACAGTTAATTGTATAGAGAATATATTCATGATTTAGTGACTTACTTTTCGGTTTTCATGTACGTTTGAAGCTCTTCAGCTTCGGCTTCCCCGATTAGAACACTTTGGATTACTGACTGACCCAATACGTATTTTGCAACAGGATCGATGAGGATCATCCCGACACCACCGCCTTCTTCTATTGCAGTCACCTTCTCGAACCTGTCATCGGACAGCTTCTCGAGCATACAGACCACGATTCTCCCCTTGATTAAGTTTGAATCCAAGGTATTTTTCTTGCAGAAACTAAACAAGAGGAATCAAAACAGCAACTGATTGTTTAGTTCATATTCAAGCTTTTCAAAATAAAAATTGTTTAGTTCAGAAGGCAAGTGTCCCTAAATATGCAACAAATAAATTCAGTTGGGGACATTTTCACCAATATTTTTTCACCCATTAAATGTTAAATACTGTATTTCACTATTTTTTTTTTTTAAATTTTGTGACTAACTGACTTTGCTAGCTGGCTTGTTGGGGGCGCTAACCATACCCATTTTTTAAAAGGGTGTTATAATGCTGATGTGGCGGAAAATGCCGCGTTAACCATTACGGATGGTCTTAGATTTACCCTATAAAAAGAGAGCTTGACATAATGATTTAATCATTGATGAATGTTCAATTTTATACCAAATGTTCAATTATTATTTATGCTTCCGCTATGCGTCAATTTGTTAAGAATACCTTGCATTACTAGAGGGGATTCCGGACGCTGCAGCAACGCCCCCGAATATTATACTGTATTGTTTCCCTTGATCTGGCTTTGTGTTTACCCCAAAACCCTTCAACTGTTTTAAATTCCCGAGAAGTACGTATGATGGAAACTCGCGATCCAGTGTGTTAGCACCGACAGTGAGGATCCATGGAGCCACATTCGTCGCTGACTGTGGCAAGAAGTTGTTACCAGCCGATGCGCATACAACAATACCTTTCTGAAACGCGTGAAATGATGCAATAGAAATAACATCTTTAAAGTAAACTGGTTGAGGCGGATTTGGACCAAGAGATAGAGAAATAATGTCGACGCCATCTTGAATAGCGTCGCTAAAAGCTGCAAGAAGGTCGGCATCTTCACAATTATCGAACCAACAAGCTTTGTATATCGACAGTCTAGCGCTAGGCACGCCTCCTCTTGCGGTGCCTGAGGCTAGCCCGTATAGGCTAACATTGGAAACCTTTGATCCAGCAATAGTAGATGATGTGTGGGTCCCATGGCCATCATTGTCCCGTGCTGATCGAAAGAAAGTTTTGTTAGTGTTCTCTAGGGGACCATTTACCGCTTCGAATCCTTTTGAGTAGTATCGAGCTCCTATAAGCTTCCTGGAAAACACCAAATGAAATGGATGAAATCGGGAAATAATAGCGGTTTGTGGCTTCACACAAAGAAAATCAATAATATGATTGCTAGCTAGGGGTGTTTATCGAATCAGTTTTTGCGTTATTCGGATTTAAGTTTTATAATATTGTATTCGAGTTTGAAATACAGATTCGAATAAATCGAGTTAGAGAGAAAAAATAAGTAAAAGTGTAAACAATGTATGTAAAATAAATAAAACATACATCTATATAATTCAAATTCAATTATTTTACCCGGTTCAGTTTGAAAATTACAAATTCGATTCCGGTTAAAAACCTAAATTCGATAAGTTTGTGACCCGAATGAAAGTTTTGAAAACCCTATTCGACAGTGATCAGTTCGACTATCTGTTTTTTTGGAGACCGATTCAAATACTTAGCCCCCCTAAACATCAAAACATATATATCTACGCATATAGAGAGAGGAGGGGCGTGTGAATATTAACACCCTTTAAAAACAAGACCCTTTTACGACTCCCAAAAACAAAGTGCCAGAATTAACAATTTTTAGCGACTAACATCCATCACTAACAACGATTAATCTCTCTAGTGTAAATCTTAATGGGTTTGCTAGACGTGACCCCCTCTCTCACAAAGTTGGGATGGGACACACCATTAAAAACTATATTCTACGTTCAGTAGAGAAGTGGGTACGTTTAGCCACACCAATCTTAATGTGAAAGTCAGCGTATAAAGACAAGCTTCATATACATTACCTGTTGCAGTTCGACAGTGTGAACTTTTGTCCCGACACACATTCTCCCTTGAACCTCGTTGGCACAGGCCCTAATCCATAGTCATTGAAGCTTTGTGACTCCGGCCACACGCCTAAATTGAGTATCGTTTCATGAGTTTGTGGGTTTAAGTCCTAACCGGGTCAAAAAAAGTGGCCTGGTGTTGCTAAAAGAAGTTTATAAGGAACTAGTATTTGTGGCAAGTACCTGAATCAATGACACCAACAATAACATCCGATTGTATATCTATAGGAAGCTTGTTATATTTAGGAATAGAATCTATTCCTAAAAAATTCCATGAGTTGGTCGTATGCAAGTGACTCATCTTGCTCTCAAAGACTGAAACAACATCTCCATTTTCTGCAACACAAACCAAAACCTTACAACTTTTGAAAACAATTACATTAATTGTGACGAACTAACAAGTTTAAAATTTGTAGGTAGTAATAGTTAGAAATGATTATTGACAGCAATTTATATACATATAATATAAAATAAAATTACTTGATTGTTTTATCATAATTTTACATAAAACAATATTCATTCTTATCTATATAATTATGTAAATATGTATTTGTTATATTATATAAAATAATTATATTTGTATAAATCATATATTTTCGTTTAGGCTCGCGAGCTTTGGTCAAGCTTCATATGTTAAGTTCAAGCTAATTTAGCAAATGAAGTCCAATTTAGGCTCGAGCTTGTTTAGCAAACGAAGCCCAATTTAGGTTTAAGCTTATTTAAGCTCGGCTTGATTCAAGTTTTTTTAGTAAGGAGACCTGAAAGTTTTGTTGCTTGATCGGGTGTAAGCATTGCGGAGAAGCCTCTAAAGCTTTTAGTATAGTGGTGGACCATTGCTTCTTTTGCTCCGTTATAACTGCAAAATTAAGAAACGGTTTGTCACAAACATTAGTTTTGGTTCGAGGTCTCATCGAATATAAAGATGTAGGCCATGTTTGGGATTCCATTTAGAACCTCCTTATTAACTTATTAACTTTTCTAAAAGTCATTTATAAAAGGAAAAAGTCATTTTAAAAAGTTAATAAGTTAATAAGGAGGTTCTAAATGGAATCCCAAACATAGCCGTAGTAAACAAATCAAATGAATATAACAGATGTCTTTATTATATAGTCATAGTCTTGTATATGTGCTTGCCTTTTGAGAACCGACGCAAGCATGTCATGGTTAGCCGAGATGACAAACTCTGAGCTTGGGTGCGAGTGCTGTCCCATGTAGACTATGTAATGCTATACATTGAAAACGTATGTTAGCAACAAAACTAATGTTTTTCGAATTGTGGTTTTATATTAGGACTATTTAACTCTTCTACTGATGACAATTTAACGAGTTAAACTACAAAAAAAGTTACAACGACGAATACCCCATCAGTAGATATTGTGGTGAAAAAATCCGCGCGTTACCTTTTTGTCGGTATCTCCATGGCCAACCGCAAGCGTAGCAAGCAAAATAAAACTGAAAATTGTTACTAATTTCATACTTATTTAAGAAAGTTATATAAAAACTTTGCTTAGTAGATTTAGCAACTTTGCTATTAAATTTGTACGCTTTATATAGATGAAGTCATTGAGAATTTGAGAGCTATAAAACAATAATATTTTAAATTTATTTATTTAATTGATTAATGAAAAAAATGAGTTTAAGGGTAGCATCTATGAGCCGGCTGGTTATGTAGCTTCCATTGCCGGCTTTTGTTTTTTTGTTTTTGTTTTAAGAAAATTGTATTGTGCATAAGAACATAATGTGATTAGATTGTTTCTCTCATGATGTTAAAACAAAATTAGTGGCAATATACAATTAAGATGTATTTGTGTCTTAAACTTGTTATATAAGATATACGAATAAGATGTATTTGTGTCTTAAACTTGTGATATTTATTATTTAGATCAAATAAAAATTAGTTTTTTAGCGTTAGAATTTAGAAGTAAAGAGAAGTGATTTGTATGACCCTTGACAATTTAGCATGTGATATAGCCTCATCCGTTGATATTAGACGTTATGGTATGTTAACTAATATGTTCTAGCTTCTCGTTAGCTACTTTAAATTGGTTCGCCAAAAAACTAGAATCAAACCGAGCTTAAACGAACTCCAGTTCTACTGAAGCTCATGTAATAAGTGAGCTCAAACCTAAGTTTTATATACCGAATCTGACTAGACTCGAAAGTTTAAATGAGTCTATTATATAACATTAATACAATAAACATATAATTGCACAATAATTATTATTGTATACATCAAAAAAAAAAATTAGCTAATGACCAATGATTGAACTCAAGGATTCATTTCACCCTGTTGTTCAAGAAACTTGATATGAAACTGTTTTTTTTTTTTTCTTTTTCCAGTACAGAGAACTTGATATGAAACTGTATTGTTTTTTCATTTTCCAGTACAGAAAAAAGGTTCAAATAAAACTAAAGGGAAAGTAAAATATAAGACACCAACAGTCCATTTGGCATCTTCTACAAGTTTATAATTATCTATTTTTACATGGCCAAAAGAAACAAATCAAAAACATAATAACACCTTGATTTTTCATTGGTTAAGTATTAAGAAAACACGATATTTTTGTGGAGTTTTCACCTGGAAAAAGCTTGAACATGCTCAAACTTGTACAATAATCCAACAACACAAATTAGTAAGATAAATTTCACATGAACAGGTGCATGCAGATGCAACTCACCATTCTATTAACCTTCTTCCCCAAACTCTTTTGTGAATCTCTCGTGAACCTCGAGGTCACTTTTGCTTACAGTTGGCCTCTGACTCGCAAGAACCTTGTCAAAGTCCGCTCGCATGATGGGCGGTGGACTAATCTGCAATAGTTTCCAATTTATTTATTATTTTGTTATATTAATCAGAATTTTCCAAACGCAGCTACTGACTATTTGATTGTTACACTTCCAAACAACAGAAATGCATCTCAACTTATCTATTCGAGTAAAATGCCATTTTCGTCCCTGAGGTTTGGCCACTTTTGCGACTTCCGTCCAAAGGTTTGTTTTTTCGCATCTAGATCCAAAAGGTTTGAAATCTTGCCATTTTCATCCAACGCGTTAACTCCATCCATTTTTTTACGTTAAGTCAGGGGCATTTTCGTCATTGTAGCTATTTGTTTTGTTTATTTATATCAAAATTAAATGACGAAAAAACCCCTAACTTGTCGTCAAAGGATGGATGGAGTTAACAAGTTGATGAAAATGGCAAATATTTCAAACCTTTTGGATCCACATGCGAAAAAACAAACCTTTGGATGAAAGTCGCAAAAGTGGCCAAACCTCAGGGACGAAAATGGCATTTTACTCTATATATTCAAAATCACCAATATAATGATGAGCTGTTTCTGTAAGCATTCGGATACACATTAGGGCCCGTTTCATTTTTAGATAATTATTAGATTTACCAGTTTGACCCATTACCCATAACTTATTCGAATTGACCCGATTCTATATAAATGGGTTGAAATTGTCACATCTGCTAACAAAAAATCTTAATCAGTAACAATTTTGGTTCAAAAAAAATATGTTACCTTTGCAGCCAACCCTTTTGATGCGAGCTCCTGCATGGTAGTTTGGACAGCGCCACGTTGTTTTGAGCCACATGGGACCCACAAATCGTCATGTGTGTTAACAAAAAACATGGCATCCTGAGTTTTACGTACAGGTTCAAATAAAACATCCTTAACCTACAAAAGCCATAAATATTATTAGACTTGGTAAATATAAATACGCATTCCAACATGTTATTTTGGAATCTTTGCAGTAACCGTAAAAGCTGCACTTACACAAACGGCAATATCAGAACCGGAAAAACCTTCAGTCTTACGAGCCAAGGCTTCAAAGTCGCTTTCAGTTAGGTTATTTGGCGTATCACCTAAATGCACCTGCATATCAAGTTATCAACTAACATGTTATACAATGTTTTCACTTTTCATAGACTTGAAAATACAGTTATTTATAATATACTTGTAATCACATTAGACGAACTATTTTTTTCTTTTTTTTTAACAAAGAGAGAAAAAGTGGTACCAGAGACGACCAAACCAGACCCGACCCAAACAAAAAATATCCGTTTTGACCAGAACCGGTTTGACTTGTTACCCATCTGACCATGGTTTAAAAAAACGGCCGAGGCGGTCGTACTGAGGCGCGCCTCAGTTCGAAACGGAGGAAAAACGTATATGAGGCGGCGCCTCAGGGTCAGAAATTATACGCACGCCTCAGTTGAGTGAGGTGTAAGTTTCAGATTGAGGCGGTACGATTTTGGCGAGGCGTACGTATATTTTTTAGGAGGGATTAAATGATGGATTAGGGTTTTTTAGGCGCCAAAACCATATTGGCGGCAATAAATAGTAGCGCCATTATTTTTTTTTAAATAGCCTTAGGGTTTTTCATTATACACATCCAAAAACACACGCATCTGCAATCTTCTTCAATCATGATTCTTCACTACAGCTATTTTTTTGAATCTTCTTCAATCTTCAATACAGTTATTTCTTTTAATCTTCAATACAGGTAAGTTTTCTTCACTGCTTTCTTACATCTGGAACTATTTTGTTTCTTAATAATTGATGCTGATGATTGTTAATTGAGCTTGTTATGGCTGATTTTTATTGATAATGTTAATTGATATTGTTATGCTATTTGAGTTTAATTAGAAACTATTTGTGTTTTTTTAATGTTAAGTATTTGATGAAATTTGAATCTTTTTTTTTTTTGTTTTTAACTGCTAAATCTAATGAAATTTGATGAGAAAAGTCATTTTTTGATGCTAAGTATTTATTATTTTCTGATATATATAATTTAATATTTATTTATTAATACCGCCTCAGCCTTACGCCTCGTTCCGCCTCAATACTTGCGCCTCGTGAGGCGAAGGGAAAACGCCTTGATACTCGTTTCCGTTTTTTAAAACCTTGCATCTGACCAGCCATTATTGAGATACTAGAATCCAGATTTCAAGAAAAAACATATCTAATATCAAACAAAACGAGCTGCAAAAAATGAATATATTTTGTAAAGGGCCTTCATTACTTTAAACATGTGTTGCCGGGCCTTCACATCTGGTAGCGGAATATATATACGCTTGTCAAAACGCCGACGAATAGCCTGCAACAATAATTTAAATAATTTCTTACCTGATAAAAAGAAATTTACGGTAGGAGTTACTATATTTCAAAAAGACCTGATCCAGAGAGTAGGGTGTATTCGTTGCTGCAAGTACAAGAACTTTATCATCATTGTGTCCTACACCCTGAAAGATACAAATATTTGGAAACCGTTCACAACTTCATATCACTGCTGATTAATACTAACTAGTATTTTGACTTGCCACGCATTGTGACGGAGTCAAAACTTAAAGTGACTAGAACTGATACCGTCAAATATTTGACCCAACTCGTTTTCGAACAAAATTTACATCAAAACGTAGATAAACTAAAAAATCACATGAAAATAAGCACGAAAACGTATTATATCTGACCTGAATCATTACAGAAAAAAATTACGTCAAAACATAAACCAACTTGGATTTGCAACGAAACATGCTTAAAAATAAGCACGTAAAAATAGTGTTTTCTACGTTAATGAATGGCAAGCTTTGTGGCGGAGTCGAAACATAAAATAACTCGAACTTGACCCGCCTAGTGAAAACGTATTATATTTGACCCAACTCATTTCCGAACAAAACGTATACCAACAAAAAACGTACATAAAAAAAAGCACGAAAACGTATTATGTTTGACCTACGTACATACAAACAAGCACGTAAAACTTGAGGGGTAAAAATTAAATTTCACAAAGCTTTTAAAAAACAGAGGGTGTGTAAGTGGCAATGCTAAAAGTTGAAGGGTCAAGTACACAAAAGACAAAAAGAAAAGAAAACATGAAGGGTCACCTGCATCTGAACGAGGATTTCGGTTTTAATACGCCTTGAAGCTTCACTCTCGTTGCCTTCACCACGTTGACCACTGAGAGAGTCAATCTCGTCAATGAAGATGATTGAAGGTGCACTTTCACGAGCCATTTGAAAAAGATTTGAAACGAGCTTTTCACTTTCCCCCATCCACTTTGAAACAAGATCTGAAGAAGATACACTGCAAGAAAGCGCCAGTTGGCACTTGCCAACTTATTGACATAAGCTCATGTAAAAAGAAACCAAAATATATGGAAAAATCATAATCAAATATGAATATTGGTAGCTTTATGCTAGACTGGTGTTAGAACCTGCCAACTTAATGACACACTGCCTATACTAACAGATACACGATTGAAACTCGAGAAATATTAAGTTCCTTCTTTAATTCAAGGTGGCAAGATGGGTGGGCAGGGCGGGTTGGGTAACCGGTAAAAAAGGTTCAAGTTTAAACGGGGTCTTTTCTAGTACGAGTTGAAACGAATAAGGCCGTGTGGACCCACACACTTTGTGTCCATATAGTTAAATTTATACAAATATTTAAAACAGTTAAAAACAAATATGAAACAGTATTTAAAAACAAAGAAAGAAATTACATCTTTATATAAAACGATTTAGGGGGCTTTCAACCCACAAATATAAAAAAAATTCCCCTAGCTACTTTTCATTTCACTCATGTGAGTCATTTAACCCATTGGAGATGAAAACACAAACACACATCTGCTTGTTTACAAGTATATATGGGTCAAAAATGCCACTATTATCTTTTATGGGAACACACATAGAAGTTACTTGAGTAGAGATACATAACAAATTAATATTGCATGACTCTTAAACCATACATACACAATGTCATTGCCAACCCTTCCCATGCAGGAAAGAGAAAAAAAAAGGAACTTGGATTCAACACAATACCTCATATAAGTGGGAAACCGTTTAATAAATGGAATACCTTGAAGCCCTTACAGAAACCCTTTTAAACAAACTACGCATATTGAACGTGTACATGCCATGAAAATATTAACAAAAATGGATTTCTAGGAAAGCGCGCATAGTAGCATCAGCAGCTGGAAACCAGGATTGAATAAAAGTTAGGTGGGTGATGTATGCTAATGTGTAAGGTCTTTAAATTATATACAAACCTTTCAGTCTAAGAACTTTCACATTTGCTGTTTGTATGTTCAAAATCTCAAAACTAGACAAAATAGGTAAATTGCTGGGTTGGATAAGGGGTAAAAATGATGTTTTTAATATGTGTGTCAAACGGGTTGACCCAACCTAAAGACTGTTAATCCACTTTTTATATTATAAATACTAATAGTTATATATATAATTATGTAAAAATAATAGTACAATAATGATTTAACTTATTTAATAAATCGATTTTGGCGGTTTAATGCATTTGAATAAACTATGGATAGCTTTCAAACTGCTTGACATGCATCCTATATTGTTATAAAAAGTAACTTATAAACCAAATCAATCAGGAAATAAGTAATTGGGTTAAAAAATATTCTCAATTAGCCTTTAGCAGACACCCATTCATCTACTCTATTAGTGTTGATTTTAAGGCCATCCCATTATATCATCCCTAAAAAAACATTGGTGCAAGTATATCATATATGCTTTAAAAAATCACAATTACCAATACTTAAAAACCTAATACACTCTTTAAATTATGTGTGCTTGACACGATTAACTTTTCAAGTCCTTATGATTCACGGTCCTGAACTTCAAGTCATGCATTTCAGTATATTGAAGTTTCTTGTTTCAATCATTTAAATCCATCATCCTTTTTGTTTGATTAGAGTTGAAAACCTCATTAGAGATAACCACTAGTGCCATGAAGGTAGTGATGTGTGCTTTTGATTCTAATGGTACAGTCGACACCTATTGCTTGACATATATCCTTTCTTCTAGGAGTCATATTAACTATATTAAGTCTGGAGAAATTAAAAAAAAAAAAACTTTTCTCATACACGTAAGCTTACTCCTATGTACAAAATAAACTATGAACCTGAATTCGACCTAAAGAATCCACAACCGACACACAATGAAACTAAGAATTAATCTAAGTTTTTCAGAAGTAACACCTGAAAAAAGTAGAGTCTGCTTCTGTGGCAACCGCCTTTGCTAAGTATGACTTTCCTGTCCCAGGTGGACCATATAAAAGAAAAGCTCTCCAAGGCCGCCTTTTACCTACCACAAAGGTCAAAACAAAATTATCAAGCATCAACTGACAAGTTAAACATTGCTACAAGTTCTGAATACATCTGTTTCATTATGTATTAATTGTTAACATGATATCAATCAAATATAATACATAAAACATGATACATTTAATTAAATACTGCTACAAGAAAAACACTTCTGAACAACACTCTTTAAGCTTAGCAAATTTCAAGAATATGGTAATCAATCAAAGAGCTTCTACTAATATCACACGCTGCAAAAAACATGTTAACTCCTAATTTGGGACAAAACTAAAAGCCATTTAGCTCACTAATCTTGTATTAACAAGATAAAAATTAAACCTTTAAGCCTGTTAATACCATAATAATCTATCTATACCTAATATATAAGTAACTAACTGCGCCACATGTCACATTTACGTGAGCCCAATATTCTTTTCCCCGCTTCTCCTATTTCACTCCTTTCTTATTTACAATTCAACTACTACCATAGTTGTTAAAAGCCATCGCCTCTTGCGCCTAGGCCCATTTTTCTGGCGAGGCGAGGCAATTGCGCTTTAAGTCGAGACAATTGCGCTTATTCTCCATATGATGGTTTAGGCGTAGATTTCGACAAGGTTCCTAGATTTCCGATATTTTCCGGCCAAATTCTCTAAATTCCAGCAAAATTCTAGCTAGGTTTCTACTTTTATTTGAGGCAAACTACTTTTTTACACCAGTACACTAAATATTTTATAATTTTTGGTACTAAATATATGATTTAAATGTTATATAATAGCTTTTGTTTATTTTATTTGAAGAATATTATTATTTTTCTAATACATAATATATTTTTCATTTTTTTTTCATCGTGCACATTTCTTTTCTCAGGTCTCATGCCATCGCTTTATTTGCGCCTTGCGCCTAGGCCCAGGCGAGGCCTATGCGCCTTGAGTGCGCCTAGCGCCTTTAATAACTATGACTACTACCTTATTCGCAATTTCAAACCGATACCATCTCAAAACACCATTTAACAATTCTCAACTATTTCCACTACTAACTACTTAACATTTCATTTATTCAACCCGTGTTTCTAAATTCTAACAACCACTAATCTCCACAGCCTCTAAAAACACCCTAACCAAACAACATCATTTAACACTAACCAGTAAAAAACTGCGGAAACTTAACCGGCAAAATAACCGCTTCCTGCAACGCCTGTTTCGCACTCTCAAGTCCAGCAACATCATTCCACTTCACATTCGGTTTCTCCCGAACAATCGCCGAATTCAACCCAGCCCTAAGTTTCGAATTCTCCTCATCTCCCCCTCCACCTTCCCCATCCTTCGGTTTCGTCTTCGGTCTCGCCGCCACCGCCGCATCGCCGCCGGTTGCCGCCGGCCCCGTGCCACCTTCATCAAGAACCGCCCTAATCTCCTCCGCACGGCGCAAATACTCGGTGAATTTCTGCGTAATTGCTTCGCGAATCTTGGGGTTTTTCTCGTACTTTAAGTGGGTTTTGAAGTACTCTAATGCGTTCATGTATAAAGGGAAGGCTTTTGGGTAGTTTCCGGCATTGTCTTCGTGTACGGCTTGTTTTACGTACTCGATTGCTTGTTCTTTGAAATTGCTATACATGGCATGTATGTATGTGTGTAAATTAGGGGTTTTGAAGATCGATTGGTTGTGGAAGTGAACCCTAGATGAGATTTGGGTGGATCGGGAAGTGGGATTGATTGATTTGGAGGTTTGATTTGGGGAAAAGGGGAGAAGATGGTGTTGATCAGGTGTAAAGTCTAAAGACGACGGGATGGAGTAAACTAAAAAGACTTTTATGGGATGTATACGCGATTGAGAAGATTATTATTTATTATTAGCATAATAATAATAATAACCAAGTTTTAAAAGTGTTCTAATTAGGTCACTGGTGTCATTTTTCTCACAATTACATAACTTAACATTCAAATCGAGTCATGTCTTGTTTTCCACGTGTCAAGAAAAAAATGAAGCATAAGTTGTTGGGTCGAATTATTTTAATATATGAAATTATATTTATTAAAAATAAAAACCATTTAATTACATTAAAAATTAAAAAAACAAGTTACAAATCACATCATCACTCGACGTTAGCATCAAATAAAAAAGAGAAAAAGAAACAAAAATCCACATCACCACGGTTACCTATGAAATGGATGAAAAAACCCTTAATTTTAATGAAGAATGAATGTTGAGTGACCTGATTGTAACACTTTTGAAAGTTGATTGACCTAATTGGAACACTTTTAAAACTTGGTTACTATTCTACAAAGTTACCCATATTATTATTATTATTATTATTATTATTATTATTGATATTATTAGTATCTATTAATAAATCAACTTAAATGAACAGTTGATTTATTATATTATAATCATATTTTCATATATTAGTATTTTCTCATTTCAGTTGATTTATTATATTGGGTTAGGTTCAAATACAAAGGATAAAAATATAAGAAGGGTAAGAAGGATTCTTGTCCATTGATCTTAGATTTGAAGGGTTGAGATTAGTTGTAGGGAAAAGAAGATAATAGAAGGGCATAAAGGGAATCCTATATTTATGGATTTTCTCTCTCCACATGCAAGGCATATGCCAATTCCCCGATCAATTTAAAACGTCCATAACTTTTTCATACGACATTTTTTTGAAAAAAAAAATTCACCATAATAACGAACGTTTTTTTATCTTTAATATGAGTACCATATTATCATATAAAAATAAAATAAAATTTTCATTTTTACTGAGTTTTTTTTGCATTGTGTTAAAGGTTCAGGTCATTGTGTCTTTTAACTGGGTTTTGGTCAGTAGAGTTTCTATACATTGTGTTATTATCAAAACCTATAACACAATGCTAATTTGGGTTCTATCCATTGCGTTTTTATAAGAACCTATAACACAATAAATGACACAATGAAGATGGTGTTATATCTGGGTTTCTATAAATTGTGTTATTAGTTCAGGTCATTGTGTTTAATATGTTATTCATTGTGTTTTAATATGTTGTCCATTGTGTTTTAATAATTTGTTCAGTTTTTTTTATTATCTTTGTTCATTGTGTTTTAGTTTGTTGTGTATTGTGTTTTTTGTTTGTTTTCCATTGTGTCTTCATCTGCTCTCCATTGTGTCTTTTATCTGTTGTCATTAATTGTGTCTTTTATTTGTTGTCATCAATTGTGTTTTTATTTAGTCTGATACTTATTGTGTTATATGTTATCGCCATTGTGTTATACGTTATAGTCATTATGTTTTAGTATGTTGTCCATTGTGTCTTTATTTGTTGTCATTAATTGTGTTTTTGATCTACTTTACATTGTGTTTTACATCTTGTCCATTGTGTTATTATCAAAACCCATAACACAATGTTGATTTGGGTTCTATCCATTGCGTTTTTATAAGAACCTATAACACAATATATGACACAATGAAAATGGTGTTATATCTGGGTTTTCTATAAATTGTGTTATTAGTTCAGGTCATTGTGTTTAATATGTTATTCATTGTGTTTTAATATGTTGTCCATTGTGTTTTAATAATTTGTTCAATTTTTTTATTATCTTTGTTCATTGTGTTTTAGTTTGTTGTGTATTGTGTTTTTAGTTTGTTTTCCATTGTGTCTTCATCTGCTCTCCATTGTGTCTTTTATCTGCTGTCATTAATTGTGTATTTTATCTGTTGTCATCAATTGTGTTTTTATTTAGTCTGATACTTATTGTGTTATATGTTATCACCATTGTGTTATACGTTATGGTCATTGTGTTTTAGTATGTTGTCCATTGTGTCTTTATCTGTTGTCATTGATTGTGTTTTTTATCTACTTTACATTGTGTTTTACATCATGTCCATTGTGTAATATGCAACTGGGTTTTTGAAATTTTTTTTGAAAAATATAACAATATGGTACTCATATTAAAGATAAAAAAACGCTCGATTTTATGGTATAATTTTTTTTAAAAACAAATCATGTATAAAAAAGTTACGGACGTTTAAAAATTGGGGGGGAAATAACATGTGACTTGCATGTGCATATTCTCTTTCCTATTGTAGACAAAATTACCCTTTCCATTTCATTCCTCCTAGGACACTTGTCACTATCTGGTGGCTTCTTACCCTTCTTATTTTTAAATACTTTGTATTATAACTCAACCCATATTATATTATAATCATATTTTCATATATTAGTATTTTCTTTATTTTCTAAGTTGAATAAGCTTGGTCTCAACCAATACTGGTATCGAAAATCCCGGTACGGTCCAGTTCATTATCGGGCACCAGCCTGATACAGAAAACGCCAAAAGTCGATACCAGATTGAGTTTAAAAATATTTTAGTTCGGGAAATTCGGTACTGCTAGACAGTACCATTTGCTCATCCCTGATCAGAGCTCGGTGGCAACCGGTACCGAAAATACCGGTTACGGTACCGGTATATGAAGGTAAAAATAGGTAGCGAATCGAAAATCCCGGTACGGTCCAGTTCATTATCGGGCACCAACCTGATACAGAAAACGCCAAAAGTCGGTACCGGATTGAGTTTAAAAATCTTTTAGTTCGGGAAATTCGGTACTGCTTGACAGTACCATTTGCTCATCCCTGATCAGAGCTCGGTGGCAACCGGTACCAAAAATACCGGTTACGGTACCGGTATATAAAGGTAAAAATCGATAGCGAACCGGTACTATTATCGGGCACCAGCCTGATACAGAAAACGCCAAAAGTCGGTACCGGATTGAGTTTAAAAATCTTTTAGTTCGGGAAATTCGGTACTGCTAGACAGTACCATTTGCTCATCCCTGATCAGAGCTCGGTGGCAACCGGTACCGAAAATACTGGTTACGGTACCGGTATATGAAGGTAAAAATCGGTAGCGAATCGAAAATCCCGGTACGGTCCAGTTCATTATCGGGCACCAACCTGATACAGAAAACGCCAAAAGTCGGTACCGGATTGAGTTTAAAAGTCTTTTAGTTCGGGAAATTCGGTACTGCTTGACAGTACCATTTGCTCATCCCTGATCAGAGCTCGGTGGCAACCGGTACCGAATATACCGGTTACGGTACCGGTATATAAAGGTAAAAATCGGTAGCGAACCGGTACTAGGAACGCCAAAAATCAGTACTGAATTGGTACTTAGGATCCTTCTGTTCGGAAAGTTTGGTACCGGTACCCAGTATTATTTGCTCATCCCTGACCACGGGTTTCATACTCACAACATCATTAACATACAACTTTTTTTGTTGATTTTCTTTCGATTATTTTTTATTGCTTTTTATTCTTCTTAGTGGTTCCGTATGCGACACGCTCATAATAATTTTAAAACACATGTAAACACAGACTAAATAACACAAGAAGTTCGCCGCAACGCGGCTAGGGTGATAAACCTAGTTATTATTATTATTAAGAGTTAAATGTCTGGATAGTCCATATGGTTTGTTCTTTTTTTCAATTTTCGTTCCTAATTTTTCAATTTTCTAAAATTACAGCTATAGTCTCCAATTTTTCAATTTTCGTTCCCGGATAGTCCCTGTGCCTAACATCAATTAGTTTCTCAGTTAAAAGGGTGTAAAATGACTAGATTACCCCTTAATAATAAAAAAATAAAAAATAAAGATGCTCACCCTCATCTACTTCCTCCTCTCTCTATATATAAAACCCACCAAACTTTCGGCTGCAACAGGGAATCCATAGTTCTATCGGGCTCAAACCAGTTTGGGTTTGGGTTGAACGTGGTTTGGTCATGAACCTTGATGTGCACCTCTAAGTACAATGAGAAAATTATAAAGAAAATTTAACTCTTAAGTATAATGAGAATAATTCCAAAAGAATTTTATTAAACTATATCTTTTAACTATGGTAATGATATAACAATAATTCTTGATTGTAGGGGGTGAGTTATTTGACAAGTTAGCTAAAGGGAGGCTGAAAGAAGATGCTGCAAGAAAGTACTTCCAGCAGCTCATATCCGCCATCGGATTCTGCCATAGTCGCGGTGTTTACCACCGCGATTTAAAACCGGGGAATCTATTGTTGGATGATGAAGGGACCTTGAAGGTTTCGGGTTTCGGATTAAGTGCATTGGCGGAAACAAAGAGGCAAGATGGGTTGCTTCATGCATGTTGTGGTTCACCTGCGTATGTTGCGCCAGAGATTACTGATCAAAGAGGGTATGATGGGGCGAAAGCGGATATATGGTCATGTGGGGTGGTGTTGTTTGTGCTTTTGGCAGGTTTTCTTCTGTTTCATGATTCGAATTTGATAGAGATGTACAGAAAGATTGCGGGTGCAAGGTTTAAGTATCCAAATTCATTCTTTGTTGCAGCCAAAAGTTTGGTGTCAATGATGGTGGTGGGTTTTATAGAGAGAGAGAGAGGAGGAGGAGGAAGAAGAAGATGAGGGTGGGCATCTTTATTTTTTATTTTTCAAGGGCAATCTAGTCATTTCACACCCTCTTAACTGAGAAAACTAACTGATGTTAGGCACAGGGACTATCCGGGAACGAAAATTAAAAAGTTGGGGACTATAGTTGAAATTTTAGAAAGTTAGGGACTAAAGGTGAAAAAAGGGCAAACCACAGGGACTATCCGGGCATTTAACTCTATTATTAATGTATCATCATCATTTAACTCTATTATTAATGTCACGTGTTACATTTTTTTGTAGACTGTGTTACGTATAACAACCAGAGGCTGTCACGTGTTACATGTAACAGCTTTTGCAGACTTTTAGCTTTTTCTGAAAAAGTAAAAGCTGTTACGTAACACGTGGCAACCTCTAGTTGTTACACGTAACACGTTGCAAAAAGGTGTAGCACGTGGTAAAAGAAGGTCTGACGTGTGCGCGTATATACATAATTTTGCAATGAAATTACACACGATTCGGTTTTAAATTTATAAAAGTGATTATTACTTTAACATCAAAACACACACGAAAGAGGCAAGTGTACCCCGTCATATATGTAGTAAAGTATCGGTAAGAACCAAGTATCGATCCAAGGAAATGGGCGGAGGAATAATACTAGACCTTTGTCACTAAACTACAGGTAAAAACATAAGTTTTGTGATTTTTAGTAAACTAGAGTAAGCATAAACAAATACTTATAAAAACATAATAGATTATAGATAAATAGCCTTGCTTAATACACAACCAAAGTATGTCAACTAAGTCGGTTTTGGCACTAGAAGCATTCGGTCAATTTTCCATTTTAAGACAATTAGTATCCCTTTCGGGAATCCTAACATGACAATCATTCGGAAAGCTAAAACGATAAACACACTTTAACCACCTAAAATTGTTCTTTAACGTGCAATTGATAAATGTCTATGAAAATCTCTTAAAAATAAGTTAGTCATCCGTTAGGGGTTTTCTAACCTCACTTAAACAAGGAAAGCGACACCGATAAACACAATGCAACCACCGAGAAAAGCATAAACTAGATTAAATTACAACCGAGTTCATTTTACAAATCTTGCACATAAATTCACCAAGATAGCAATTTTGGCCTAAACTACTAACTAAGCTAACAAATCATGGCAAGAATTTATAACGACACCATTTAACCCGTTAAGGTCCTTCCGTGACGGCAAGCTTTCTTGATTAACAATAATTACATTTTATTAAATCACTAACCATTTCTAGTATCATGATGCACACATTTAAACCAATCTAAACTAGTTAACCAAGTTCAAAGTTTACTAATACAAGATTAATTAAGCTTCATTTTTCAATTATCTTAACTAACCAAATACCAATCATCTAACACAATTACTTATAATCAAGAAATCAATATCAATAACAAGGTTGCAAACTAATCATCAAAGATAATCATAGAAAATACTTCAAAATGTCATTACAAACAAAGATTAACATACTAATAGCTATAATCAAGCAAGGGATTGTTGTGTTTTTGCCCAAAGGCTACAATAATACATAAACATTAATCTAAATGCTTGAAAGATTAACAAAATCATGGAAAGATTAGAAAACCAAACCATAAACAAGCATAAGATTAAGAATCCGGATAGTAATCGAGCTAAACGGGACAATGTGGCTTGAATCCGGGCGAAAGCAGAAGCCTCCGGAGCCTGAAAATCGTCTGAATTGCTCTCCAAAATTCCAGAGTTCCGAGCAGAATGTTTCTTCAAGTTTTTTATATAATTTCGATTTCGCACGGTCGTGCGTCCTGTTGCACGACCGTGCACTTTTTGCATTATTGGATGTATGGTGCACCATACCGCATGACGTCATCAGATCTTAACCAGATTCGATCTCGCACGGGTGTACCATGTGGTGCACGGGCGTGCATCATCGATCTGGGGCTGGTCATCGCATCCGCACGGGGGTGCCACCATTCGCACGGGGGTGCATCACCGAGATGGGCCTTGTTGTCGCATCCGCACGGGGGTGCCACCAGTCGCACGGGGGTGCATCACCGAGATGAGCTTTGTTGTCGCATCCGCACGGGGGTGCCACCAGTCGCACGGGGGTGCGACTTGCCCAGGTCAGAATTTTCCACAAAATGTTCGCAGTTCAGCCGTTTCGCTCGGAAAATCCTCGTTTTCACTATCATCTTGTCTGGTATGCTGTTTTAGGTCTGTAAACAAAAGTATACTTGATTAAGTATCCGAATGACGGTTTTACGGCCGAAAACGCATAAAATGTGGATAAAATGGGGGACTAAAATATGTATAAATTAGTGAATATCAAGGTCCATTCATTTGGGTTTCTTAGTTTTCTTAACTAATATGAGTTTTCTTACTATAATTGTCTGCCCTATATGAACATTGTTATAAATATATTATACTAGTAACATTACCCGCATTACGAGGTTTTGGTTATTTCAGTATAGCAACCGAAAGAAATATGCATAAAAGAATATCCATACATGTTTTACATCGACCGAAAACTATAAAAATAAATTTAAATTAGACAGCGAGATGGGCAGGTTTTAAATTAATTGCAAATGAAAACGTAAAAGTTATCTTAAATATAATTTGTATGAAAAAAGAGCCTAAAACTAAAACATGAAACATAAAGAAAAGTAAAAAATAATAATAATAATAATAAAGTCTAGAAAAAATAGAGTAAATTACAAGTTTTGTCATTTATGTTTGTAGCAAATTGCAGGCAGTGTCCTTTGCATTTAAATATGATAAGTTTTGTACTTAATGTTTCAAAATCTTGCACGTTATGTCCTTTAGCCCTAACCAAGTTAATTTTTTCTGTTAAATCAAGTAACACAAGGGTATTTTAGTCTTTTAACTCATTTATCTAAAAATATTTTAATAAACAAACAAAAAGAAATTAAAAAACTTAATGTGTATATATAGATTTATACCGAAAGAATCAGTGTTTTTCTTTCTTCACCTTTTATCTTTCTCCCACCACTGTCACTCACCCCATACCACCACACACCCCATATCACCTACCACCCCATCCCACACCACCTAACCACTACCACCGTCTAACCCACCCATGACAATTTAACAGAGCCGTCCCCGAAAACTCTTGAAAAAATTTAGGCCTCGGGCGACGAAAAGAATTGGGCCCAAAATTATGGTTAAGGGTAAATGAATTACAAAAATAAAAACTTAGTGATGGAGCAAAGACTCGAACTTGAGACCTTTACATTATTTTTGAGATGATTTTTACCACTAGACCACCAATACTTTTTAAGTTTTTTGCATAATAAAAGGATAAATATACTAAATATATAATTTAATAAATATGTACAAGCTTATAAAGACTTTTCGGCCCCTTTGAAATTTTGGGCCTTGGGCGTCAGCACGGGTTTGCCGGGCCCAGAGCCGGCCCTGCAATTTAACAATTTCACACAAATCCTAATCCTTTAATAACTTATCCCAAATAAAAAATCAATCCCCACTTTATGATGCTGTTTGTTTTTTCAGAGGTAAAACGTCTGCAGTCTGCGGACCACATCTGCAGACATCTGTAACAGAAGAGGTGGACCAAACCTCTGTAGTCTGCAAGAAGAAGACTGTTTGTTTTTTTAACTTCGGCGGTAAAGTTCCATTACATACGTGACAGAAACAGAAACCTTCTTACTTTTTAATTAGACTCCTACACATAATCTTATCTTATTTAATTACATATATCAATCTTAACCTCTTTAACCGGTAATCTAGTATAAGTCGAGGTGACTCTAGATATTATAATTTAATTTAAAAAATTACATTAAATTAAATAAAATATCCAACATTTAACATCTTATTCACCTAATCAGTTCCATCACGTACCCATCCTTACCTCCTCTACATATGCCTACCCCTTTTCCACCACCCTAAAATAATATCTAAAACCCTCACCATCGCATCTCCGCCACCACCAACATACGACACCATTCCAACTTTAGCGGCAGAGGAGGAGCAGTGGCAGCGCGGGGAAGGGGTGGCTGGAGTTATGGGTGGCGGCTGGGAGGAGGATTGGGTTTGAGGAGAAGCATCCATGGCTGGAGTGACGGTTGGAAAAGGTTGGAAGAGGTGGGAAGACATTGGACCATGCCTGCGTGGAGAAGAGGATGCGCAGAGGTTTGAAGACATTTTTTTAATGAAATGTCTTCTAAAAAACAAACGGTCTGCAGATCTAAACGTCTGCGCGTGGTCTGCATGGCGCAGACATAAGAGGCCAGAAGAGGTTTTTTCTTAAAAAACAAACACCACCTATGTAAACCCACCACCCCTCTTTTCCTTTACAGATAATAAACAAACAATATTCCAACTTTCAATTTCAATTTCAAAATTATCCAAACAAAACCAATAACTACAAGAAGATGAACGACAAAACCAATTTCCGATCATCCGAGCAGGCTCCCTGTGCGAACGGACGTGGCTTCTTCAACGCCGCTGCCACCAATCTTTTCCCCGTATTTATAAATCTACAATATATTCACCGTATTTTTAGATCTACGATATATTCAACATGACATCCGGATGATCTGCGTTCAAACCCACTGATATGTTCACCATTACATTCGGATCTACGAGAAACAAAGTGGTGTGGGTGGATGGTGGTGGTAAGTCGGTGTGTGGTGGTGGATGGTTTGTAAGTGGGAGAAAGAAAGAGAGGTGAGAAAGATAAGAAGGGGTGGTGTCGCCTCTGGTTGGAGCAAACCGGAACCGGTCGTCGAAGACTGTCCGGTTCTCCCTCTCTCATGTGATCTTTTTCTCTAGGGTTTATAAGCTTGGGTGTAAAATGGTGTGATGAAGGTGGGGTATTTAATTTAAGTTAATTACACAAATTTCCCTAAAAACGAAATTACAAAAATGCCCTAATGTGCCTTGCACATGATCAGATTTAATAAAAAAAATAACTAGGTTAGGGCTAAAGGACATAACGTGAAGGATTTTTGAAACATTAAGTACAAAACTCATCAATTTTAAATGCAATGGACACCGCCTGCAATTTTGTACAAACATAAAGGACAAAAATTGTAATTTACTCAAAAAATTAAGAAAGAAACAAAGAAGCCAATAGGATGAAATCAGTATTCACACAACTTGTTAAGTGTAATTTTCATCAAAACGTAGACCAACTGAAAACATACATAAAAATTAGCACGATAACGTATTATATTTGACCCAACTCATTTCCGAGCAAAAAATAAAATTTACATCAAAACGTAGATCAACTGAAAAACATACATGATAATAAGCATAATAACATATTATATTTGACCCAACTTATTTCCAGGAAAAATTTACCTCGTAACGTAAATCCACTTGAATTTTTAATGATTCGTACGTAAAACTCAATTACAAAGTCTTTAAAAAGTTAAAAGTGTTGTACGTGTCAATACTTAAAGCTGGGGGATACAAAATATAAAAATTACAAAAAAGACAAAGAGACAACAAAAAAAGTGAACACTATTAACAAAGTTTGCTAAATGTATTATAGTTAACTGGTGGGTTACACCTGCGCTCTATGACGAGGCGACCCGGTTTATATAAATGTTTAAACAAATTTGAACATTGTTCAAATACTCCTTACCCATCCGATTGCGTAAATCTATCTTTATAAGCTTAATTTTAGAAAGGCATCTTTCAACGGTTGCAATTGCAACCGGTAAAGCCAACGCTAGCTTCAATGTTAGATAAACCAAAAGAAAAGTTTCATTTTTTCCGGTTTCCAGCATTACACGAGCAAGGTCACTCAATCCAGTCTATTTGCAAATTTATCATTTTCCTTTGAAGTGTGATAAAAGACCGAAAGATCACCTGCAAGACACCCTTTTTCTTCTTTATTAAAGTCATTCAGATACATCTAGTAAATGCCACTATCTTAGATATGTCAAACTTAGCAAACGAATCACAAGGATTTAAAGCCGACATATTTTCTATCAATCTAGTTGAGACCTCACTAAATCGGTTTCCAAGTTATTAAATTTGTATATCGAAAACCGTATTAAAAACTTCAACTTTACAATGATGTCGATTAGTAATGACATATTTTCGGTTTCTTTGATTACCATAACTTTTCGCGGTATCTAATATCTTAATGTTGTTTTTTTCACAAAAAGATGTCACATTCTTTTCAAACCCAATTTGTCTTAGATGATTTAAAGCTTGTTTTGTCCCGCTTATCAAATGAGACGCTTCTAACAAGTCTTGACTCTTTTTTAAAGATGTTATAATAGAGCATTTGTGAGGCCTAAGATATCGTTCAACAAGTGTATGTAAAACACAAATTCAATACTATTCAAATATGATAGAATACATGACGCATTAGATCGTTGTTGAAAGGTCTCTCCATCTTGTTTAATAAAAGTAAGTACCTCAACAACTTCCGGAGATAATTTCAACAAACTTATAATTATTTTATGATGAGAACCCCATCGTGTGTCTCCGGTCATGCAAGGGAAACCTCTTGGTTCAATCACTTTTCTGTCTTAATTTCGCCAGCTAGAATTTAGTTTTCCACTCTATCTCTCCCTCTCTTTTTGCCTCCAACATCATATCTTTTCTTTTGCAAGAAGCACCAACCGTATTAACAACTATGCCAAGAGTTTCATAAAATTCTTTAACACCATCATGCTTTTTTGCAACAGCCACAATCACTAATTGAAGTTGATGAGAAAGCAATGTATGTAATGTGTTCATGGATTGTCTTTCAAAATTAAAGCTTTTAATCCATTAAACTTTCCCCGCTTGTTGCTTGCACCATCAAAAACTTGACCCCTCACATGTTTAAACAAAAACAAACAATAAGATACAATGATACGTCATATAATCTTTAATAAAGTTTATGTAATGAAACATATAATTTTCTTGATCTACTAATAAAGAAACAATGGCTTCTTTAAGAGTTAAAGATTATGTATTCTTCACATGAGTAACCATTTAAACTCTCTTTAACAACACCGAGTTTATCGACATATCTCACCACTACGACCATGTCACACCCCAATAAATCTTAGCTTGGCGTGACCGGACTGGTATCTTCATTGCAT
This sequence comes from Helianthus tuberosus, assembly GCA_030545235.1. Lineage (NCBI taxonomy): Eukaryota > Viridiplantae > Streptophyta > Magnoliopsida > Asterales > Asteraceae > Helianthus > Helianthus tuberosus. The sequence goes on along the minus strand of CM060352.1, from coordinate 31,713,027 downwards.
AACGGAAGCAAATATATGTGTAAGACCCTTACTAATATTTAACGATTTACGTATAAATATCGACAATTAAATGTGTATTTACGACTACACATACTTATGAAAATAAGGGTTTATTAAAACTTTTCTCAATAAAAACAATACAACATAATATGTATAAGTTCGTCATTTAAAAATGACGACGAAACAATGTGCGGAAGCCTATAACTTGATCGTGTTCGGTTCTTCGTTGAGCTTGATCATCATCCGGTACTCCAATTATTACCTACATATCATAAATCATGATATACGTTAGTTATATGAAATCTATAACTAATCTAGCTAAGCCCGAAAGCTCAATACGATGACCAGGTGACTCGTATGGGTTATGGCGACTGATAACCCAGATGAGTAGATAACTTGTCTGGGTTATGGCAACTGATAACCCAGATGACCAGATAACTCGTATGGATTATGGCAACTGATAACCCAGATGACCAAATAACGTGTCTGGGTTATGGCAACTGATAACCCAGATGACCAGATAACTCGTCTGGGTTATGGCAACTGATAACCCAGATGACCAGATAACTCGTCTGGGTTATGGCAACTGATAACCCAGATATATATTTAACAAGTTTGGGTTACAGAACTTGGCCATTTTTCCCTTTTTAAGTAAATGCTGCATAACTTCTCTGATATTTGTTCGTTTAGCTTGAAACTTGTTTCTAATTGATCGTAATACATTTGCCTACATTATTAACCCTTAATCTTTAACCCGGATTCATAAATTTTATGATTTACACAACCATTACTAGGTTTATGCGCATTATTATTTTGACCCGTTATGAGATTTAAGCACTTTAAGCTTAAATTATCCACAACCCTTCATATCTTTTATTCCCGCTTAATGATCTTTATTCATCTATCATCACAACTTCAGTTGTGATGGATTATGATAGAGAAATTAATTATACTACTATTCTACCCTCGAATTTGACATTTTTACGAAAATGACCCATTACACATACCTGGCTCGGGTCAAAGCGTTGACCCGTATTAATACCTTACATTATTAGTTACTAATTAAAAACAATGCAAGCCACACGCTATTCTTCCTGTGAGCACAAAACTTGACAAACAACCATTTGACCCGTTTGGTCTAAGTGACTGTTTTACCCACCTCTTGACTTACTCTTATTGCATTAGGATGACCAAACATTATGTATTGCGAGATGGTATTTATTTACCATCTCACCCATTTGGCCCGTTACGGTTTACACCATGTGATTATATTATTTTAAAAGTCATTTCTCTATTCGTGTGACCCATTATGGCTTACGCCATAGGGTGTCTTTTCAAAACTCATTATTTATTCGTCAACACGTGACCAGATTACCATTGTACCCATTATGTCTTACACCATAAGGTAACTTTTCAAAACTCATTGTTTATTCGTCAGCACGTGACCAAATTACCGTTTTACCCTTTTTTTACCATCAAATATGTTTCTTACAATTTGTACTTGTTCCGACCCGTATTGGTTCGCGTCGGAACGTCATATTTCAAAGACTCATTTCAAATACTAGATCACTTTGTTATTAACCAATACATAAGTAGACGTTCTACTTAAAAGATGTAAGCTTTACTTACCTTGCATCCGATTATGTTTTTCCCGCGTATTTGATCTTCTTGACCCGCTTCTTCCCAAGCTTCCACCTAGCTTGTCAAGCGTCAAACTACCATTTATCATTCACAAGATGGTTAGATTAGTCATATCATTTATCACGACTATTCCACCTTATAGACTTTATATCAAAATTACCATTTAATCCTATTATAGGTCAGTTTGACTTTTAAAAGTCAACTGCCTATTAACATATGCAAATGCACAATTAAGTTTAACAAACTCATTTACGCATTTCATCAAATACTTGGTAGGCATTATTTTTATGCCACCATTTTAACTAAATTCCCAACCAAGTTCATATCATTTCTTTCACTTTAACAAGTTCATGTAATAGTTAACATCAAGTTAACTTAGCTTTGAATTATCAATACTAGTTCACCCATTTATCATGCTATGCTAGAACTAAGGGTTTTCATCTCTGTGTGAAAACCCATTTCATCATATTACTAGACATTCATCCGATCACCTAATAAAAGCAAATTCTCCATACAAACTAGTAGACATGATGATTTCAAGCACCTATTAAGATCAGTAATACATAAATTTCATCATTTCATACAAAACCCATTTCATGTAATGTATGAACACTTGACATAGTCTCAAATTATTCAAGTATTTCTCAAATACTAACTAGTATGATGATCATAAACATAAATACATCATCAATTTCATCATGCTACTTAAAATATTGAACTCAGAGTTATCACCTTCAAGTTCATCCACATACTCATCATCACCAAGCATAAATTACAACATACCTTATGATCTCCAAGCTTAGATGATCACGAATTTATGTCCATGCATGTGATTTGGCCCCAATTCATCCTCCAATTTGATGGATTAAGGTTGAACAAGGGTTTGTTCCTTGTTCTTCTTCTCTGATCGTTACTCTCACACACACTTAATGTATGTTATGTTTTATTTTGTTTATTAATAAACCTAAGTTTTACTCCTTTTCCTTTTTGGCCCCTCTAGTTTGTCTAAATGTTTAAACCCCCATATAACACTTACTAGCAATTAACCAATTCTCATAACTAGGTTTAAATGTTCCTAGTTAACTTAGTGGGTTTGGGGAAGTTATAACCCAGTTTATTTTAAGTCCCGTTAACTCGGACTTTTTATAAACTTTGTTTTCTCAAAAGCTTTTATTCTCTTTTTATTTAATATTAGGTTTAATTATTTAAATCCTAATATTTACCGGGTTAATTTTTACCACTAACGGTATTTTTACCCGTTCATTATTATTAACGTGGTTTGACTATCAAACCCGTTTTCGGGGTGTTACAATATGCTAAGACTTCTAGAAAGCGAACGCCCACTAAGTACTCGTATCCACATGGTTCTCCTATTCCAACCGTACCATAATTTTGAAATGCAACCTGAGAAAGAAACATGCGAAAAATCAACATAAAGTTGAGCGAGTTCATAGTTTGTTTGTTTGTAAAAGATTTGAAATAAATATTTTTAAATAACCGGTTTTTAAAATATTGTTGCGAAAACGAAATAAGAATCATTTTCTTGTCATGTTATGTGAAAACTTTGTATTTGTGTAACTTCGTATGTGTAACGCGTTATGTTCGTAAAACTTTGTATTTGTAAACTTTTGTGTTTGTGAAAACTTGTGTGATTGTCAATGTTCACACCTGACATTGACAACATGCATGCATAATCCTATGCATTGAATTTGTATAAAACATGGTATGTATGTGGCACCCGAGGAAAATCCACAGCCATCCTGATTTAACACCTTACTGTTTTTGGGTTACTTATCAAATTTCGGGACGAAATTTCTTTTAAGTTGGGGATGATGTGACAACCCGAGATTTCAAGGTCTTTTCCTAATTGCATCACTTGGGTCGCAATCTTGTTTTTACTATTCGTTTGCGTAGTGTCATGTGTAGGTTAACAGAATGAGTGATGTATATGACTTATGTGAAATGTGTTATGTTAATGGTTTATGTGTTATGTGTTATGTGCAAGGATTGGTTGATAAATGGTTAGTGTTAAATATAAATCATTTAGGGATTATTAATATGGTTTTTCGCCACAAGATCCCTTCGACGAAGAAGGTGGTCTTTCGCCATCACTAGCCTCGACGAAGAATAGTCCTTCGTCGAGCAGGCCTTTCGCCGAAGTAGGGCCTCTGCCCAGAGGGGTTCGCGGCCCAACCTTTTATATTATAACCTCATGATTTGTAGTTGTAAACCAAAACCCTAGAGTTCTCCTCCTTCCCTTCGATGGCAATTACTTTTCTCGAAGCCCTCTCCCCGTTCGAAGCTTGTCTCTCCTGTGTCTAACAACATCCACCTTTCGGTTAGTATGATTATCTTGATTTTAATTTTGATTGGTTGTTTCTGGGCTATGTGCAAAATGTTATTGATATGCATGAGGATTATGGACTTGAATGATAATGAAGTGTGATGAACACAGAGTAGTGTGGACTGAATTGGTGTGATCTATTAATGTTTTTGATGCTGATTGATGTAAATCGCTAAACAAGGGTCTACACATGTGTGTGATCGATTATATTGTTAATTAGGTGATTGATGTTTGGGTATAGTGTGCATGATATTCATAGGAGTCTTGATCAATTTAATAATATGATTGCCCGATGATTGTGACTATGATCCAAATTAGTTTGATAGTATATTGTTGGTTAATGAACTGTTAACATGCTCTTGTAGAAATAATGTTGTTTGATCCAAATTAATTGGGGAATTATCGGTGATTGATGTTTGCAATTAATCTGGGGAGTAATTGATAGAGTTTCATAATTGGGTGACCATGATTTTAGGGAAGTGTAACTGATTTGATCTTACTGAAAATTTGTAACTGATGCTATGAAATCAAGGCTTTGTAACTGATCTCGACGAAACACTGTGATGCTTCGTCACACATATAACTCGACGAAACATAGGGATATTTCGTCGAATCCAGAATCGACGAAGAACAGGTATTTCGTCGAACACCAATATGACGAAGGATGGGACCTTCGTCGGGGTTGTTCATGACGAAGAATAAGGGTTCTTCGTCGGACGGTTTTTCGCCGAAGGGTAATCTGTTTGGGCTTGGGCTTGGTTAAGTAGCCCAGTTAACTGTTGTGAGATTATTATGTATTATACATGGGATGTGAACTGAGTATGTGCTATATAATATACGATGATTTTTGTGATAGATATAGACTGTGTGAAATACGTGACTTACTGTGTACAAATACGTGACTTGTTTGATTATGTAACTGATGTTGATTGGTAACCTCGGTAGGGTTTGGGTTGACTATCTTGGACGGGTAATTTAACATACCGAGCAAATCAAAGGTGAGTTCATTCCTCTTGAGCATGCGTCCCGGTGGTTGGGACAGTCATTGGGTATCCCTGAGAGGGGTAGGTTTTTGGGTAAATCAATTGGGTATTCCTGAGAGGAATACGTCTTGTGGGTAAAATCTGGAATGTTGGATAATACACTCATCCTATCACCTTTAAGTCCCATCTTGTTTGTTACCTGAGAGGTAACGGAGTATTAGTTGGTAGCGCTATCTAGGTTTGGCACCCTCACCCCGGACCTGAGAGGACGGGTGTGAACTAATGACTTAGTCATGCCAAATGCTTTGATAGGAGCATTGGGAAAAGGGCAAAATAAATCTGGAGCCGTCTTGTATTCGGGGTATTATCAACATTGTAATCAATGAACCGAACTAAACACTTGGTAACTAACGTTTTCGTAAAACTATGAACTCACCAACGTTGTCTGATACACGTGTGTGCATGCTCGCAGGTTATTGATACGTGTGGATGTGGAACTTGTTGTCTGGGATGCTGGAGTGGTCATGGGTCGAGGAACATGGAAACTTGAAACGAGACTAGATGATTTCATACACTTGGGTTTTAGTTAAACATGTATTATGCTTCCTTTGAACACGATGAATTACATTTAATGTTTTTGTAACACTTTATGATAATGAAAGCTTTTATTTCAAAATTTGTTATGAGTTCAATGTGATTTGTGGCTAGATCCTGGTACATCACACGCCTCATGGGGGTTTCCGCATGTGGTATTTTGGGGGGGGTGACAATGTAAGTGTAAGTTTGTAGAATGTAAAACGTAAGTTTGTGAGTTGTAAATTCAAGGAATTTGAGATCGCTAATGTTTAGCTACGACATTAACACGTGTGACGACATAGGAAGCATCCAAACCTAGGCATTTTTCCATTGTTCCTCGACATGGGACCCAAAAGCACTCTTAGGCAAATAGAGGGCCAAGAGTGAGGCTGCCCCAAACCCATTAGATCTAACCTTTCGCTCCCCGGTCTAAATGTATATGTTGATTAATGGTGCTTAAGTTTCACCCTATTCGTAACATGATCTATGCATCATTCCTTAGTTTTAACATACCGTCTGTACGTGTATTTTCACCCAAGTTTAGAAAACTAGAAAACGTTTGTATGCACGTTTTGAAAATACGTTTGTTTGAAAAACCGGTATTTTTAGTATAAACCGTTCGTGAACCATTTGAGTTTATTGAAAATCACAAATCATTTATGTGAGTTTAAGTCATGTTTGTAGCATGGTTTAGAAATATGAAATTGTTGTTCATCGAAAACCTTGTATGTTTTTGCAACATGTGCATGTCTTTCCACCCCGAAAACATATATAGAAATGTAAAACCGTAAAAAGATGGGGTTATGAACTTACCTTGATTTCCTTGTGCAAAGCTAGCTAATTATGACTTCGTGAGGTCGTTTCCAAGATTTGATTTGCTAGCATGCATTCTATAATATCCCTAACATGGAATATCTTATAAGTTTCTAAAAAAAAGCAGTAACTAAACTACGTGTCACCGAGCTCCACCGAATCGTTAACCGACGATTCGACGGTAAGTTGTTAACTTAATGGAAACGATAAAGATATATTTGTTAGGTTTCGTTTAATGTCGTTATTAATTAATAAGTCTTGGAAAGACTTAGTTTTCGGGAGATCTAAAATATATAAATATTTATATGAAAATATATACATATATCGATGGAATCACGTTAGTCATCCCAAGAAGTCGTACGTGTATGTAACGAATATTTATATGAAAATAATATATAACAAACTCGTATTATATATCGTCTCGTATGATAATTATCAAAATATAGATATATGTCGTTTAGGCGTTTGAATCCAGATCTGCAATGGAAAAGATAGAAAAGTGGGGATGTAGAGATTGTCGGTAGGAGAAGAATCCCCTATTTCCAGCTACAAAAGTGTGGTGGCTCCATATCTTGTGCTCTAATAATGAGGTGAACACCTCTTTATATAGGAGACATGGGCCTCCCCTAACCTCAATGGGCCAGGCCCAGTTAGGGGTTATCTCTACAAGTCCCCAGCCCAAAGTAGTGTAAACTACATCGCGTTGAGCCTCACGGTTGGGTTAGTAAGAAACAATAATAAATAATTAATATAGAAGTGATAAGTAACATGAATGTCTGACCGCTCGGGTCAAGTCTAATACCATGCCCCATCATGACCCCCAGTCTAGTGTTGCTCCCACGTGCAAGCGTGGGAGGGGCACTAGACTTATTATGAGTGCTCGGAAATGAATAATTTGAGTTTTAGGCTTACCTGTCGCCCGGGTGCGGGAAAGTTGCTGGCCACCTTGTTGCGTCTGTCTTTAGCTATGAGTAGAGATAATGGAGCAGTGAATATCACACGACCATGGAAACTTGGGCAAACCTGGCGCACGTTGATTAATTGCAGACGAGTGGCGGAACTAGAAGAAAAATTTAGGGGTATCCCAATTTTTTTACCTAGATCCGTCCTTGAAAAATTGAGGGGCCCAGTGCGGTTAGTAAAAATGGGCGGTCTTAAAATTTTCTTTTACCTAGGGTCATTCCTAAGAATTCAAGAGTCCCTAGAGGCTTGTGCTTGTGTGTGTATATACGAGGTTACAAACCCGTGTATACACGAGTTGAATAAAAAAAGTTAAATAGGTAGTATCACATGCATGAAAACGTTATCAAATATTTTTTTTTATCAAACTTTAAATATCGTTTAAAATTTTTATAAATAATGTTTATTTTGCAATAAAAAACGCTACAATCAAGTCCCTATAGGACAAATTAAGTAAAGTATGTGAAAACTATAAACTGATCAATAAACAAAGTAAAATAAAATAAATAAGTGTTTAGAATGCCTTTTAAGTTGTAAAGAAAAAAAGGTAATGTTAGAGTAAAATAAATACCATAATTCAAATAAAGTAAATGGTATATTAATTAAAAAGAGAAAAGTGTGTCAGGGGGCTGTGTCAGGGGGCTATGATGAAGTTTGACTAAATACTTCATTATCCCATATTTCTATTATTATATTAATATAATATAATATAATATTATTCATCATCTTCATTCTTTAACAATGTCCGACGTTGCAGACTTCCGGCGATCGGAAATTTTTGTTTCTGTTGACCATATATAATTTCAGTTCATCTTTTCTTTAACTACACTCAGGGGTATCCTATTGTTTGCTCAGGGGTATCCTCAATATATAAAATAGAGATTAAACATAAATTTGCACTTCGTCAAGAAAGTTGAGGGGTGTCCCGTGCACTCCCTCGCCACCCTATAGATCCGCCCCTGTTGCAGACAGTTGCTATTTGTACTGGCGCATTGCCGTGAGCTTGTCAAGGTTTCGCGTACGTGATTAGGTCTCGTGCATGACTAATACAACATTCGGGACCATACCCCTTCACGGACTTTCATTATTTACCTTAATATTGTATTTTATTGCAACATACTGATGAAATTCTAAGTATTAGTGATTCCACCATTGCAAATTTATTTGAGTGTTTACCTATGGTTGAAAATTTGTATATTTGGCTCATGGCGCTGCAGGTAATAATATTGTATAATAATTTGATAGATTTATGAACTTTTTTATTCTAGTATATACTTATTTGTTTTTGCATATACTCAATATTTGTTTTGGCTATTTGTTTTGGCTATGTTATAAGCGTTTTGTTCATAACGGAGTTCCTCGCGTGCTTCCAACTGCGATGATCCACTTCAAATACTTACTAGTGGGAAATCCGCGCGATGCGGCGGCGACGACAATGTATAGTTAAGTTGAATCTGGTTTGTTTGCGTTGCGAGGGAAGCTTCATGCCCATGTATGAGGGAAACATTAAACATTGTTTATAATAATGTTGAGCCTTTTTCGCATATACAATATATCCATGGAAGGCAGTAGGACTGCAAACGAACCAAAGTTTCGCGAACAGTTCGTGAAGTGTTTAGTGGGAAGTTCGTTTATGTTTGTTCGTTTAAGGTTCGTGAACTGAATTATTCATATTATTTGTTTTGTATTTGTTAATTAGTTTGTGATAGGTTTATATTTTTTAAATTTTTATAATTGTAAATTTAATATTGTTTTGTTCGGTATCACTAGGTGGGTGTTATAATTCTATGGGGTCGGTCGGGATTAGATCATATGTATACTATTAAAAAAGGTTCATGGAGTGTGGACAACCCCGTCCAATGTAGAAAATATGGTTTTTTACTTAATGGTAAATATCAATTTTCACGAACTTTGACACACAAATTTATCGACGACGAGATACCAAGATTTTCTTCATGAAGGGCAAAACGAAGCTTGACAACCGGTTTGTCGTCCCATACAACCGTTATCTCCTCTTAAAGTACGAATCGCACATCAACGTTGAATGGTGCAACCGGTCCCGAGCAATAAAATACTTGTTTAAATACTTAAACAAGGGGCCAGACAGGGCTACAATGGTTGTTCAGGAAAACATTGGCAATGATGGTGAAAAGTGTGCACAACAGATTGTTAAGGTCGATGAGATTAAAAACTATTTGGATTGCCGGTACTTATCGTCGTGTGAAGCTGTGTGGAGAATGCTTGCATTTCCTATACATTACTCATTCCCATCCGTCATGAAGCTAACGTTCCATACACCTAACCAACATCTGCTCACATTACGTGATTCAGACAGCTTGCCAGCCCTGTTAAACCGGGACGGGATACGAGACACAATGTTCACCCAATGGTTTGCGCTGAACAACATAGATGCAGCGGCAAGAAAGTTTACGTACGCCGAGATACCAACAAAGTATGTGTGGCAAGAGGATAACAAGGTATGGAAAAGGCGGTTGGAGCGGACAGCCGTTGGGCAGATTGTGTATTGCAATCCAGCAGCTGGGCCAAAGTATTATTTAAGGATGTTGTTGGGAATTGTGAGAGGGCCCCGAAGTTTCGAAGAAATAAAAACGTTCGACGGAGTCGTGTATGAAACGTTCAAAGAAGCCTGCTATGCGTATGGCTTGCTTAATGATGACAAGGAGTGGAGTGACGCTCTTTCAAAGGCTAAATTATGGGCGTCCGGTTCCCAGCTATGGGAATTGTTTGTTACCATGTTGTTGTTTTGCGAAGTGAACCGCCCGGCACAACTGTTGTGACAACCCTCACCAAACCAGGTATCCGTACGAACTAATTAATATTTAATTACTGCTTAATTACTGTGCTTGCTTACAACTGTGATTAAACTGCTTACTGATTTCTGATACATACATACTCATGCATCACATTTTATACTGTCACTCTATTATTTTTACACAAACATCAGTGACAACCTTGATGCACAAAAAGCACAGTGTGCACACTATACGGGATACCCATTAAACATGCTGATATAACCAGCATCAGGCAGATACTGCCTCTAAGGCCTGTATGAGCCAGAGATAGTTTACTACACCTGTAGAGAGTGTAGGGAAATGAGGGTTGTAGAACTGCGTCACTAGGTGATAATTATAGTGACCGGATGTGCCTAAAACGTACTTCGAGTACAAAATTCAGCACTTTAAATAAAAATTCAGCATTAAGCTAACTAGTAAAGTGCCAAAACCTGAGAAAAATATTACTAGACACTTTCCAAAGTGTCGGGAATAAATTGTGTCACTAAAAATAATATTAACGACACTTTAAATATCTATTAGCACATTAACGGATTAATATCCAACCGTACAACCGGACTTAACCCGGAACATAAAAATATTGTCATGGACATTGTTTTTCTTTTTCTAAGCCAGTTGGGGTCCCCGAATACCCTAACACCCGTTATAAATTACAACACACTAATAATTTATTTATTTTCCTAACTAAGCTTATCTAGCACTTAATCTTTTGGTTGAAAATCAACTAATAACCCCACCCCCTATAACCGAAATCGTTCCATGGGGGGGGGGGGGACACCATCCACAATTTTGACTATTTTAATAACCCATGTCCCATATCTAAGTGACACTTTATTTGTGGAAAAAAGCACAAATTGGACTATAACTATGTTTAGAAGATAACCCTCATTCACTTCACATATCACCACTCAAAAATTGTTTTTCTTTCTTTCCTTTTGCCATACTCTCGGCCGAACTCAACCTCCCACATCCACCCACATTTAATTTCATTCTAGCCACATTATATACATACAAGTGTGAAGGGTCGCGTACAAGGAAGCTTGGTGCTTACGGATCGTCAAGGACCTCACCTCAACGCTATTAACCACCCGTTTTTCGACTAGTTTCTTCCCTAGCCTCGAGCTAGTAGTAAGTGACTCTAAACACCTTCTTGATCTATTCTAAAGTGGTTAATAAGAATTTTGTCGGTTGAAAACCATGAACATACAAGATCACAAATTAAAAGTCTACTAAAGGTGATGAACTTGGTGGTTAATAAGTAAATATTGGTGTAAAACTTTTGAAACTAGTTTTGTTATGATTATTTAGTGTTGTTTTATGCTAGTGTTAGTTCGGATCGTCATCTAACCCGACTAAGTCATATTCATCGAACATGACCTAGTGTATGTTAAAGTGTGAAAAGTGGTTAGATGAAGAACACTACCACTTATAACCATGAACTTGTGTAAAAACAATTTCTCTTATAAAATGGAGTTCTAAACTAGTAGATCTACGGATCTACAAGTGGTATTTTCAAAGGACCAAGTGTCAAAAGAAATCATATTTTTAAAGCCGGATCTTTCCTAAACAAAGGTGATTTTTGTAAACACACAAGTGTGTAGACACTTGTGTGGCAAAAAGTTTTAACAAAAGAATTATTCTTGAAATTTTGACTAGAAGATGTACAAATGCATTTTCTGTAAAAATAAGAATTTCGAGAAACCGATTTCATTTATAAAAGTAGAAAGATCTATTAAAAATAATGGAAAGTTACTACACACTTTTACACAACCCACAAGTTCATGCGTTTGTGATATTTTTGAACTAGTATGATGTTGGAACATTGTTTGTTATTGATGTTGGGAACATTGTTGAATTGAAATTTTAAAAGAAAATGATACGCTTGTAAGCGTGGCCACCTCCAGTTACAGAGGAAACTCACTCTGGCGAAATTTTTCTAAAAATCTAACACTTGTAAATATTTTTATCACAAGTGTTATGGATATATTTTTAACTTGTTTTCCCAAATGACTTTCGCCACGATTTTTATTACGAAACTTCCAAGTGTCGGAGGTGGGATTTTCACAAAATAAAACTTGCTAAAATATATATTTAGTATATATTTTCCATAACAACGCTTGTGAGATTTTTATGATTATTTTGTGAACTACGTAAATATTATTTTTAGGGTAAAAATAATATTGCTAAATATTAACGGCTCCAAAATAACGCGAACGCCTTCACAATAAATATTTAAGTTACACCGTTATTATTAATACCACCCGAACTTTACAACGTAACTTACGTATTTTCAGAAAATACACATAAGTGTGTATTTTGACAAAGTATTATTTTGGAAAATGGTATGTAATAAAATATAATATTTTTTGGGAAAAATATTTATATTTTGGGAATAAAGTATTTTAGACAAATGAAATAAAATATATTACATTAAGTGAGACTTAATAATATATTTCGAAGTTATACGAACGCACATGTATTAAATCCCCCATCCTTGGGAAGGAATATATTTACCAAATAATTACGAAGTGTAATTACGAAATAGTTGCCTAACTATTTCCCAAAGACATTAAACCTTAAGCTAAGGCACGACCGTCCGTCTAATAGAAGTTAGTATGTGTAGGTCGTCGCACAGCAGGTTGACTGGGAGATACTTTTTAGAGACGCACTTCGGTGAGTTCATGTCCCCCTTTTCTCTTAACTGTTTTCAGTTTTTAACTGCGGGGGTGAAATACATGTTACTATGATTGTGAGTACTTTTTACATGGTATGGTTAGCGTAAGGAGGGTTACTACTTAGATCATGTGAGTGGGTAGGCGGGAACTGGAGGCCATTAATCCTCATTGTAGGACCGAGGGACGTAAGCGGTAGATCTATCTGGGTGTAGCGAGCCCAGCCCCAGGCCCAACAGAACGGACCTCGGGGTGACTTTGTGCCCAACGCAAAATCCGCTAGGTTTGAGTCTTCCTACTTGCACTTCACACATATCAATAGCCTTGCAAACCATTGGTGATCTCGTTTTCCTTACATGCTACATACCAGGATTTTATACTTACAAAGGTTTTACTTACTCACTTACACATGAACTCGCTCAACATTATTGTTGATTTTTCCAACTTACATGTATTTCAGGAAACTAAGGATCTGGCACGGTATGCTACGTTTTCATGCTGCGTAGAGTTATGGGATCATCCGAGTTTAGGGGTTGTGGCTTTTACCTGGGCGAGTCACAGTTCTTAAACTACGTCCGTTTTAAGTTTATGGTTGTGTCTTTCAAACAGTGTTTTTATGTTATTAGGTTGTATTTTCCGTTGCATGTGTCAACGCATTAAGACAATGTTGTGGTATTTTACTTTTCAAACTTAAATCAATGGATGATCTGCATGGTTTTATTTTCATATAGCTTTGTTATGATTAAGCTATGGTATTAAGAAGTCACACCAAATAAACCCACGCTTCCGCAAAGCCAGGGTGTGACAGCTTGGTATCAGAGCTCTGATCATAGCGAACTAGGATTCCTTCTCGAGTCTAGACTATGATCACTAGGGCTCTCACGAAAACATTTTTACACTGCATACTACTTAAGTCCAGATCCAAAATGTTTTTACAAACAAATGTTGAGCACATTTTATTTGTTAGTTATAGGCTCAGTCTGGGAGGCTGAGGCTCGGTCTGGGAGGCTGAGGTAGTTGTCTAGTGGGACTAGGAGGAGCAGTCTGGGAGGCTGGGAGGCTAGTGGGACTAGGAAGAGCAGTCTGGGAGGCTGGGAGGCTAGTGGGACTAGGGAGTCAGTCTGGGAGGCTGGGAGGCTAGTGGGACTAGGAGAACTATTTGATTGCTTATTGGTGACTAATGTGTTTATCTGACTATATGATTGATTATTCGTGCATATTTGTGTTTGTGTTACAGACACCATGGATTCATCCGGCACAGGAGGGTCGGACACTACTGACCCTATACACATTGTATCAGACGACCGGGAGTCATCAGAGCGAGAGGTGTACACTTCGGACACCACCAGTACAGACGACGACGATTTCCAGCCGTTTGCACTACCCGATGCCGTGATTGAGCCCGCTGATGGCCCCATCGCTGGGGATTTGCCGCTTGTGGAGATCCCTGCTCCCATACCCCTTGCCATGTACCCCGTTCTTGATATGCTTCTAGACGTAGTCGTTGACGACGACGTCGATTTGTTTGACGACGAGCCACTGGAGGATGACGTTGAGGGCGAGGCCCTATTAGCTGCCGACGATCTTTTGCTACTCGCAGATGCTCCTGCTGAGGAGTCACCTGCCCATTCACCTGTCCCAGACTCTTTCGAGTCTGTGGCCTCTGCACCGTCGCACGCGCAGGGTGCGCAACACTATTCTCATGATTCAGACCCCGATAGGGTGTCATCTGCTGCACCTGCCCCTGCCCCGAGTTTTGCTATTGATCATGACATTGATGAGGATTCTGACCCCGTCTTCCCACCTGGCTTCGATCCAGACCAGGGCATTGAGTTTATACACCTGGATCAGCCTATGGAGGACCCTGTTGACCCAGTTGACCCTGCGTTTGCTGACCCCGCAGATTTCGAGATGGAGTTTGACGACCCGGAGCCTGCTGTGGCCCCCCGAGCCGGTAGTTGCTCCAGACCCCGTGTTCGAGCATGACCCTATTCATGCTGATATACCCATTGTTGATCCTTTGATTGCTGATGTACCTATCGATGATCATCATATTGTTGCTCCACTATTGGAGGATGAGCATGCTGTTGATGCTCAGGTTGTTGCCCCTCACATTGATGATATACCCGCTGAGCCTGATGTTGTTGCTCCTTTTCCTGACCCGGTGCCTCTAGAGCCCGACCATGCACTCTTTGCGACTCATGTCGACCCTCAGTATGCTGACACCCGGAATGGGTGGATAGAGGACGATGATGATGACAACCCATCTTTTGTAGTACCCGTTACACCTGCTTCAGCACCGGTTTCAGTTCCTACTGATGTTCCTTTGCATCCCGTTCATACTACCAGTGTTCACCACACCGACTTATCTGTTATGTTCCGTCAGTTTACACCGCCATCACGCCCGGGAGAGGGTTCCTCGACTCACCCCGTTGGCCATGTGCCGATATCTGTCCCGGTCATACCACCGTTTTCTACTGCTGTTCCCCCTGTTCCACCGTTTGTGATACCACCCTTTGCTCCGTCTGGTGAGCCTTTTCTTTGGACTTCACCACCTATTATGCCACCGACGGATCCATATCATCCATATCATGTCGGGTCTTCTACCGAGGATGTCCTTGTTTCGTTCATGGTCCAGCAGGAGGCACTTACTCGACGCATGCAGGAGTTCGAGAGAGCTCAGAGACCCCCATGCTAGTGCCCTCCTCATCCTGCGATATCGCATCCCCCTCGACCGTTATCTCCAGACTCTGCTGCACGTTTTTGGACTCAGGAGCAGCAGATTGCATATCTGTTACGTTCTCATCGTGCCATGGAGGAGGATTGGCTCCACATGCGCCGTTTGTTCTATTCTCATTTTCCCCCTCCTCCACCGCCATCAGCGTAGGGCTATTTTGTACGACATCGGTGGACTTTTGTTGAGAAGACGGCGATTGCACAGCTTTTGGGAGACTGCATATTGATCCTGACTTTTGTTGTTATGTATATTGGATATGTTGACACTGATTTGATATTTTGGACTGGGTGATGTAGCCCTTAGTCGTTGATGTTGTATGTTACGGTTATGTACTTGTACACTTTACCCTGTGGTCTCGATTTATGGCAATGCAATCGCGGTATTCTCATCATATGTGATGTTTGATTGATTATTTATGATCTATAACATGGATGTTGTGTGGTTGATATATTTATAACATGGGATGTTGTGTGATTGATTGTTTATGTTCTATAACATGAGATGTTATGTGTTTGGTTTATTTTAAGATGAGATGTTATGTATTATTACTATCGTTATATACGCACATTTTACCTACCATGACCTGACTCACGTAAACCATCTTTTAGAAGATGCCGCCGAAACGCGATCCGCGCATGCCTGCCAACGAGGCAGAACTTCAACAAATCATCGCTGCTGCCATCGCGCAATACGCCGCCTCTCAAGGAGGACCCAGCGGAAGCAGCTCAAACAATAATGGCAACAACAATCCGCCTCATGGTAATACTAAGTCATTCAGGCGTACCATGATACAGTTGGATATCTATAGCAAGTTTGCTAATGCCATTCATATATTGTAACGTATGTGCAGGGTGCACCTACAAGCAGTTCCTAGACTGCAAACCTGTAAACTTTGATGGCACCGGAGGTGCTGTTGCTTTTGTTCGTTGGGCCGAAAAGACAGAATCAGTTCTCCGCATGAGCAAATGCGCTCCAGACCAACAGGTTACCTACATTTCGGGGTTGTTCTTTGACGGAGCCCTGTCATGGTGGAACTTACTAGTCCAAACACTTGGTGAAGCCGCAGCCTACGCAATGACATGGAACGAGCTGAAAGAGTTCATGCGTAAAAAGTATTGCTCTCGCGCTGAAATCCAGAGGTTGGAAACTGAGTTTTGGCATTTGAAGATGGAAGGTCCGAAAATCGCAGAGTATGTTAAAAGGTTTCACGACCTGTCACATGTGGTACCTTATATGGTCACACCAGAATTCAAGCGGATTGAGCGCTTCATTTGGGGTTTAGCTCCTCAAATCATAAGTGTGGTGACCTCTTCAAAACCGGCAACAATCACTGAGGCGATCGATCTAAGCGTAGCTCTCACTGAGGAGGCGATCCGCCTAAACAAGTTTTCTGATGTTGAGCAAAAGAAGAAGGAGACTCACGTAGAGTCGTCCGGGGGTAACAAAAGGAAATTCTCGAACTTCAAGCAGGGAACTAGCCACGTTGGCAAGAAAGAACCAAGCGCACCGGCCCAAGCTGCGACTGGTACTGGAAGGAGAGGAAAGGGATATATGGGTACTCATCCCAAGTGTAACTCCTGCCAACGTCATCACTCTGGCTGATGCGGTCCAAAAGTATGTGAAGCTTGTCGAAAACTTGGCCACTTGAAGGATTCTTGCTGGGCTAGTGCTGGCCGGGGAGGCCAAGGAGGTTATGGTAACAAAAACAATAATCGTGGTGGTGTTGGGAATCGCCCACAGGGGAACAATGGAGGAAATGGGAATCTAGGCAACAATGTGAATCAAGCTGGTAATGCGAATCGAGATCAGAACAACAATCAAGCTGGAAATGGAGGTGGAAACGGGCAAAGACCAGGTTGCTTTAACTGTGGTGACATTGGGCACTATAAGAGAAACTGCCCAGAATTAAACCAAGCACGTGGAAGGGTTTTCAATATCGAAGCGAGGGAAGCGCGCCAGGATCCCAATGTTGTTACTGGTACGTTCCCTATAAATCAACGCTTTGCATCCGTTTTATTTGATACTGGCGCCGATTATAGCTTCGTATCGTTAGAGTTTAAGAATACGCTTGGATTAGCCGCTAGTAAATTAGATATTCCTTACTCAATTGAAATGGCTAATGGAAAGTTAGTAGAAGCCAATGAAGTGGTCAGAGGTTGTGTAATCGAGTTGGGAGAGCGTGAGTTTACTTTGGATCTACTACCAGTCCAGCTGGGGAGCTTCGACGTGGTAGTAGGAATGGATTGGTTATCAAGCAACAAGGCTGAGATTGTTTGTCATGAAAAGGTCGTTCGTATCCCAACCGAAGATGGAGAAACAATCGTGGTTCATGTGGAGAAGTGGGATACGCTTTTAAGAATTATCAGTTGCCTGAAAGCTCGTAAGTGTTTACAAAAGGGGTGTGCTGCCTTCCTGGCACACATCATGGATAAGAAAGCTGCTGAGCCGAAAATCGAAGACATCCCTGTCGTGAGGGAATACCCTGAAGTCTTTCCAGAGGACTTGTCAGGGTTGCCACCCCAAAGGCAAGTGGAATTTCACATAGACTTAGTTCCAGGCGCCGCGCCTGTAGCTAGGGCACCTTATAGACTTGCACCGTCAGAGATGCAAGAATTGTCGACACAACTTCAAGAGTTGCTAGACAAAGGATTCATCAGACCAAGCTTCTCACCTTGGGGAGCTCCGGTCCTGTTTGTCAAGAAGAAGGACGGCAGTTTTCGTATGTGCATCGACTACCGGGAGTTGAATAAGCTGACGATCAAGAATAGATACCCTCTGCCAAGAATCGATGATTTATTCGATCAACTCCAAGGTTCAAGCTTTTATTCAAAGATCGATCTTCGATCTGGATACCATCAGCTAAGGATACAAGAGGAGAGTATCCCGAAAACAGCCTTCAGAACTCGTTATGGACATTACAAGTTCCTAGTTATGCCGTTTGGGTTGACGAACGCGCCTGCTGTTTTTATGGACCTAATGAACCGAGTCTGCAAGCCGTATCTCGATAAGTTCATGATTGTATTCATCGACGGTATTTTGATTTATTCAAAGACAAAGGCCGAACACGAACAACACTTAAGAGCTATTTTGGAGTTGCTGAAAAAGGAACAGTTGTACGCCAAGTTCTCCAAGTGCGAGTTTTGGCTACGCGAAGTCCAGTTTCTTGGACACGTGGATAATGGAAATGGAATCCATGTTGATCCCACAAAGATCGAGGCGATAAAGAGCTGGGAGACTCCAAAGACGCCGACCAAAGATTCGCCAGTTCTTAGGTTTGGCTGGCTATTATCGAAGATTCATTGAGGGTTTTTCTAAAATCGCTCAACCCCTTACCGCGCTCACACAGAAGGATAAGAAGTTTGATTGGGGAATCAAACAGGAGGAAGCGTTTCAGTTGTTAAAAGACAAGCTCTGCAATGCGCCAATCTTAGCACTACCAAAGGGTACAGATGATTTCGTGGTATACTGTGACGCCTCACGTCAAGGATTGGGTTGCGTGTTGATGCAACGCCAGAAGGTCATAGCCTACGCGTCACGTCAGTTGAAAGTACATGAAAAGAACTATACCACACATGATTTGGAACTAGGCGCAGTGATATTTGCACTAAAGATCTGGAGACACTACCTATATGGTACGAAATGTACAATCTTCACAGATCATAAGAGCCTACAACACATATTCGACCAGAAAGAGCTGAATATGAGACAAAGACGTTGGGTTGAATTGTTGAACGATTACGACTGCGAGATAAAGTACCATCCAGGGAAGGCGAATGTGGTCGCCGATGCCCTAAGCCGTAAAGAAAGGATCAAGCCCATAAGGGTTAGGGCTTTGGAGATGATTATCCAGACAGATCTTTCCCTGTGCATTCGTGCCGCGCAGAAAGAAGCTCTTAAGGAAAGAAACCTTGAAGAAGAATATCTCCGTGGGATGGAGAAGCAATTAGTACCAAACGAGGAAGGAACGTTATGTTTTATGAAAAGAATTTGGGTTCCTCTGTTCGGTGGGTTGAGAAAAGTTATTTTTGATGAGGCACACAAATCACGGTACTCTATTCATCCCGGTGCGGATAAGATGTACCAGGATCTTAAGGATTATTATTGGTGGCCCAGGATGAAGGGCGACGTTGCTGTTTATGTTAGCAAATGTTTGACGTGTGCCAAGGTGAAAGCTGAATACCAGAAGCCTTCGGGACTTCTGCAACAACCTGAAATTCCCAAGTGGAAATGGGAACAGATTTCAATGTAATTCATAACTAAGTTGCCAAAGACGCCCAGAGGCCATGATATGATTTGGGTGATAGTTGACCGCCTAACAAAGTCTGCACATTTCTTGCCAATCAAAGAGAAAGACAACACTAGTAAACTTGCGGAAATATACATGCGAGAAATTGTTGCACGTCATGGAGTGCCCCTCTCGATTATCTCTGATAGAGATGGGAGATTTGTATCGAGGATTTGGAAATCCTTCCAAGAAGCTTTTGGCTCGCAATTGAACCTAAGTACTGCATTTCATCCGCAAACTGATGGCCAAAGTGAAAGAACTATTCAGACATTCGAGGATATGCTGAGAGCATGTGTAATGGATCTTGGTGGTAGCTGGGATAAGCATTTACCATTGGCCGAATTCTCATACAACAACAGCTACCACACCAGTATTGGAGCCGCGCGATTTGAAGCTCTTTACGGACGCAAATGTCGATCACCACTATGCTGGGCTGATGCAGGTGATAAACAACTTGTTGGTCCCGAAATAGTCCAAGAAACAACGGACAAGATTGCGCAAATTCGAAAACGCATCGAAGCGGCTCGCGAAAGACAGAAGGCTATGCAGATCCAAACCGAAAACATTTGGAATTCCAAGTTGGAGATATGGTTTTATTGAAAGTTTCCCCCTGGAAGGGTGTGGCACGCTTCGGAAAGCGTGGGAAGTTGAATCCGCGTTACATTGGCCCTTTCAGAATCCTGCAGGATTGGGCTTGTAGCCTACAAGTTGGACATACCTGCTGAACTCCATGGTGTTCACGATACATTCCATGTATCCAATTTGAGAAAAAGTCCAACACAAGATACAGTGATCATTCCTGCTGACGAAGTTCATATCGACGACACGCTCCACTTCACTGAAGAACCTGTCGAGGTCACGGATTGGCAAGTTAACAAAACTCGCAGGAGCAGTGTCATACTCGTCAAAGTTCGTTGGAATGCAGGACATGGGCCTGAATTCACGTGGGAATGTGAGGATCAAATGAAAGAAAAGTACCCCCACTTATTTCCCCAGACCCCTGCAAATAGAAGCAGAACTTAAATTTCAGGACGAAATTTATTTAACGGGGGGAGAATGTGACAACCCTCACCAAACCAGGTATCCGTACGAACTAATTAATATTTAATTACTGCTTAATTACTGTGCTTGCTTACAACTGTGATTAAACTGCTTACTGATTTCTAATACATACATACTCATGCATCACATTTTATACTGTCACTCTATTATTTTTACACAAACATTAGTGACAACCTTGATGCACAAAAAGCACAGTGAGCACACTATACGGGATACCCATTAAACATGCTGATATAACCAGCATCAGGCAGACACTGCCTCTAAGGCCTGTATGAGCCAGGGATAGTTTACTACACCTGTAGAGAGTGTGGGGGAAATGAGGGTTGTAGAACTGCGTCCCTAGGTGATAATTATAGTGACCGGATGTGCCTAAAACGTACTTCGAGTACAAAATTCAGCACTTTAAATAAAAATTCAGCATTAAGCTAACTAGTAAAGTGCCAAAACCTGAGAAAAATATTACTAGACACTTTCCAAAGTGTCGGGAATAAATTGTGTCACTAAAAATAATATTAACGACACTTTAAATATATATTAGCACATTAACGGATTAATATCCAACCGTACAACCGGACTTAACCCGGAACATAAAAATATTGTCATGGACATTGTTTTTCTTTTTCTGAGCCAGTTGGGGTCCCCGAATACCCTAACACCCGTTATAAATTACAACACACTAATAATTTATTTATTTTCCTAACTAAGCTTATCTAGCACTTAATCTTTTGGTTGAAAATCAACTAATAACCCCACCCCCTATAACCGAAATCGTTCCATGGGGGGGGGGGGGGGGCACCATCCACAATTTTGACTATTTTAATAACCCATGTCCCATATCTAAGTGACACTTTATTTGTTGGACAAAAGCACAAATTGGACTATAACTATGTTTAGAAGATAACCCTCATTCACTTCACATATCACCACTCAAAAATTGTTTTTCTTTCTTTCCTTTTGCCATACTCTCGGCCAAACTCAACCTCCCACATCCACCCACATTTAATTTCATTCTAGCCACATTATATACATACAAGTGTGAAGGGTCGCGTACAAGGAAGCTTGGTGCTTACGGATCGTCAAGGACCTCACCTCAACGCTATTAACCACCCGTTTTTCGACTAGTTTCTTCCCTAGCCTCGAGCTAGTAGTAAGTGACTCTAAACACCTTCTTGATCTATTCTAAAGTGGTTAATAAGAATTTTGTCGGTTGAAAACCATGAACATACAAGATCACAAATTAAAAGTCTACTAAAGGTGATGAACTTGGTGGTTAATAAGTAAATATTGGTGTAAAACTTTTGAAACTAGTTTTGTTATGATTATTTAGTGTTGTTTTATGCTAGTGTTAGTTCGGATCGTCATCTAACCCGACTAAGTCATATTCATCGAACATGACCTAGTGTATGTTAAAGTGTGAAAAGTGGTTAGATGAAGAACACTACCACTTATAACCATGAACTTGTGTAAAAACAAATTTCTCTTATAAAATGGAGTTCTAAACTAGTAGATCTACGGATCTACAAGTGGTATTTTCAAAGGACCAAGTGTCAAAAGAAATCATATTTTTAAAGCCGGATCTTTCCTAAACAAAGATGATTTTTGTAAACACACAAGTGTGTAGACACTTGTGTGGCAAAAAGTTTTAACAAAAGAATTATTCTTGAAATTTTGACTAGAAGATGTACAAATGCATTTTCTGTAAAAATAAGAATTTCAAGAAACCGATTTCATTTATAAAAGTAGAAAGATCTATTAAAAATAATGGAAAGTTACTACACACTTTTACACAACCCACAAGTTCATGCGTTTGTGATATTTTTGAACTAGTATGATGTTGGAACATTGTTTGTTATTGATGTTGGGAACATTGTTGAATTGAAATTTTGAAAGAAAATGATACGCTTGTAAGCGTGGCCACCTCCAGTTACAGAGGAAACTCACTCTGGCGAAATTTTTCTAAAAATCTAACACTTGTAAATATTTTTATCACAAGTGTTATGGATATATTTTTAACTTGTTTTCCCAAATGACTTTCGCCACGATTTTTATTACGAAACTTCCAAGTGTCGGAGGTGGGATTTTCACAAAATAAAACTTGCTAAAATATATATTTAGTATATATTTTCCATAACAACGCTTGTGAGATTTTTATGATTATTTTGTGAACTACGTAAATATTATTTTTAGGGTAAAAATAATATTGCTAAATATTAACGGCTCCAAAATAACGCGAACGCCTTCACAATAAATATTTAAGTTACACCGGTATTATTAATACCACCCGAACTTTACAACGTAACTTACGTATTTTCAGAAAATACACATAAGTGTGTATTTTGACAAAGTATTATTTTGGAAAATGGTATGTAATAAAATATAATATTTTTGGGAAAAATATTTATATTTTGGGAATAAAGTATTTTAGACAAATGAAATAAAATATATTACATTAAGTGAGACTTAATAATATATTTCGAAGTTATACGAACGCACATGTATTAAATCCCCCATCCTTGGGAAGGAATATATTTACCAAATAATTACGAAGTGTAATTACGAAATAGTTGCCTAACTATTTCCCAAAGACATTAAACCTTAAGCTAAGGCACGACCGTCCGTCTAATAGAAGTTAGTATGTGTAGGTCGTCGCACAGCAGGTTGACTGGGAGATACTTTTTAGAGACGCACTTCGGTGAGTTCATGTCCCCCTTTTCTCTTAACTGTTTTCAGTTTTTAACTGCGGGGTGAAATACATGTTACTATGATTACGAGTACTTTTTACATGGTATGGTTAGCGTAAGGATGGTTACTACTTAGATCATGTGAGTGGGTAGGCGGGAACTGGAGGCCATTAATCCTCATTGTAGGACCGAGGGACGTAAGCGGTAGATCTATCTGGGTGTAGCGAGCCCAGCCCCAGGCCCAACAGAACGGACCTCGGGGTGACTTTGTGCCCAACGCAAAATCCGCTAGGTTTGAGTCTTCCTACTTGCACTTCACACATATCAATGGCCTTGCAAACCATTGGTGATATCTTTTTCCTTACATGCTACATACCAGGATTTTATACTTACAAAGGTTTTACTTACTCACTTACACATGAACTCGCTCAACATTATTGTTGATTTTTCCAACTTACATGTATTTCAGGGAACTAAGGATCTGGCACGGTATGCTACGTTTTCATGCTGCGTAGAGTTATGGGATCATCCGAGTTTAGGGGTTGTGGCTTTTACCTGGACGAGTCACAGTTCTTAAACTACGTCCGTTTTAAGTTTATGGTTGTGTCTTTCAAACAATGTTTTTATGTTATTAGGTTGTATTTTCCGTTGCATGTGTCAACGCATTAAGACAATGTTGTGGTATTTTACTTTTCAAACTTAAATCAATGGATGATCTGCATGGTTTTATTTTCATATAGCTTTGTTATGATTAAGCTATGGTATTAAGAAGTCACACCAAATAAACCCACGCTTCCGCAAAGCCAGGGTGTGACAGCTGTGGGCACAGAATTGGGAGATACTATCTGATGATATTTTGTACATGAAACGTAGGCTCTTCATGTTTCCGGGATTACATTTATCGGACGACCAACTTAAGAACTACTGCCTGATTGAGCTAAATGAACTATTGGAGAAAAATGGAAAATCGTTGGTGGATTTCACAGATATGCCACAACCGGATACAGTGCTCCTCGATAAGATGGATAATCGTCTAATCAGGGAAGAGTTGAGTTACAATAAAAAAAAAGTTGACAGACGAACACGATCAATTATATGCATCACTCAACACGGAACAAACGGTCATATACGACACAATCATTGATTCCGATACCACCCGAAAAGGAGGGTTTTATTTCGTGTATGGTCCGGGTGGGACAGGCAAGACTTTCCTGTACAGAGCCATCCTGTCACGCTTAAGATCTATGGGCCTGATTGCCCTTGCGGTTGCATCTTCAGGTATAAAAATAATTCTGTAATGTTGTATAATTATTCTCGTGCTACATAATGTATGTGGTTGCGTACGCAACGCCATTTTTACTCACTTTACCTATCCCCGCGCGTCAGGTATCGCGTCCCTTCTATTACCCGGTGGTCGGACAGCTCATAGCTGCTTCGCTATCCCTTTAGAATTACTTCACAGTAGCACGTGTGCCATCAAACAAAATACCCAGTTGGCACACCTTTTACAAGAGGTAAGGTTAATCATCTAGGACGAAGCACCAATGATGCAAAAATATGCCTTTGAAGCACTTGATAAAACACTTAGAGATATCTTGGGGTTTTGTACCTACGCACACAGGGAACGTGTGTTTGGTGGCATGCCTGTCTTGCTTGGTGGCGATTTCAGGCAAATCCTTCCCGTCATCCCAAAGGGAAAAAGAGAAGATGTTGTTCAGGCATGCATAAATAAATCGTACCTGTGGAAAAGTTGTGAACTCTTCACTCTCCACCATAGTATGCGTGTCAACGAATACACCTCGACAGGTGTGATAGACATGGATAGGCAAGGTTTCAACAAATGGTTGTTAGAAATCGGCGATGGAATCGTTCCGTCAAAAGCCAAAGAAGGTGAAGATGAGTCAACCTGGATCGAGATACCCACCAGGTTCATCGTTGATAGTTGGGGTCTTCCTGTAGAATCGATTGTTAACGCTGTCTTCCCATCGTTTACAGAAAGGCAGGGCCATGACGATTTTTAGTGTGAAAGAGCAATACTAACCCCACGCAATATAGACGCGGACGAAATCAATGATTACATCTTTGCACAATTGAAACGGACCACAAAGACCTACAAGAGCTCTGATGAGATATGTCGCGCATCCACGGATGTATTAGAACAGGAACAACTCTATCCGTCTGAATTCCTGAACTCTTTGACATTCCCAGGTACCCCCCCCCCCCCGGCACTAAAATATTAGTTACAAACAAAAATTTTGTGACCAGTTAAATTCTTTAATTATTTGGCATTGTCAGGTATGCCACCGCACGCTTTGCATTTAAAAGAAGGCCTCCCTATCATGCTTTTAAGAAATGTGAACCCCTCACAAGGCTTATGTAATGGCTCCCGTCTTATTATCTCAGACCTTGGAAAATTTGTTATTAAGGCTAGGATACTTACTGGGTCAAATCGTGGAGATACTGCATTAATACCGAGGATAACCCTTTCATCCACGAAATCAAAAAGGCCATTTATTATGAAAAGACGCCAGTTCCCAGTGAAACCATGCTATGCCATGACCATTAATAAAAGTCAAGGCCAATCATTAAAAGTTGTTGGTCTCTATTTGCCCCGACCTGTGTTTAGCCATGGCCAGCTTTATGTCGCGCTTTCAAGGGTTACGACACCTGAAGGTTTAAAGATTGTCATCGTCGGGGATGGCAACGGTGGCATGAAAAACCATACCAGAAACATCGTTTACAAAGAAACGTTTAACAATTTGGCCACATCAGATCGGACGCAATAAACAATACTTGCCCTACCGTATATTTTTGGACTACAAAGAAACTTTTATCGCCTTTATCGCCGTTAATCCAACATAATAACTGATGCATGCCCTAAACCCAATTTTTGTTTGTTCCGTCCCAAACGCAACAGCTATATACGTGCCACGTAGAGTATTATGCGTCTACCCTCCGATGACCAACTATCCACGTAGTCTGTCAATATCGACAGCGCAGCAGCTATATATATGCCACGTTGAGTATTCACCGATTCGATCATAATATTTAAGTTCAATTGCTGCTCATTTTTAATGTTTTGCAGTTATGCCTAAAGAAGGTGAATCAATACGCCTGCTTAGCCTGATATGGATTCCCAAGTTGTTCGTAAAGAGGCTACAAATTGTGATTCTCTACACCATATGCGTTTGTTCAAATTAACCATCTATACGTTTAATCATTAATTTACTAAATTTGTCAATAGTTTATTTGTTTATGAAATGCAGTGATGGCCAAATGAATGCACCTTCATTTAGTAATCATGTTATCCCCGATTGATGTAATCGTTTCTGTTAAGAGTTCTTAACTATTGAGTGCTGTATACCTAATCATTTTTTACTTCACACTTATGAGATGTGCATTTTAGTTACTGCATTGCTTAACTTAATTTGGAAACAAATGAAGGATACCGCAACTCAAAGCTGATAACCTGTCGTTAAGTTGTCCTTAATGTGGCATTGATGTCTTTCTTATTTCGTGTACACAAGTAGTTACTTATTCAGGAACCCATTTAGATCTTTATAGCTAATGTATTAATTGTGACCGGTGATGCTTTTTTGCTTAGCTCAAAACATAACCTGTACTAAATAAACAAGCAATAACATAGCCTACTTGATAGTTCTAATCATGTTTGTGGATCAAAATTGTTGAGTTTAATCCTAATAATCATGCAATCTAAGTCAAGACAGCCAAAGTTAATTAAAATAGTCAATATTTGATGTCACTGTAACTTGGAAACAGGTCAATACATGTGTATTTGATACAAGTGTATTTTGGTAAGTTTAGGATGTCACTTGCCGCTGTATTTTGTTTTTTGGTTTAATGGTATCTTAAGCCTAATCCAGTTTGTAGATCCTAATTAGTCTTATTGTATGAAAAAAAACCTTAGCATTGCCTGTTTTAAACTGTTTTTAGAAACTTTATGTAGCCTGTAGTTATTTTTTTTTATCAAATATACATATAAATGTATTACTTTTAAGTTGTTTGATACCCATTTCATATTCAACTTTTGGAAATTTAGTGCTCCAAGTGTTTTATACTCATTTCATCACCAAAGATAAGTGTTTTTTTATATCTGCAGGTTTTGTGGTGGAGTTGAACAACGTGACGCTTATGAGTGTTGTCTAACTATTGCATATTGTTAAGGCAGTGGTATCTTCTTTTTTAAAACCCTTCAATAATGATTGTCTTAAATACATTATATATTATGGTTAATAATGGTTATGGCTAATAATACACATAAATAGATAATATATATTATAACGAAGCATCAATTCATGAAATATATATGATACATATTTACAGTAAGAAACTTTTTTTTTCCAGAAATTAGATCATATTTTCATACAAGTTCTTGAATGTTAAACACATGAATTTTGCAAGCTAATCATAGCAAATTGACATGAACTCATTATTTCATTACATTTACAGTAACATTAACATAAAATAAGGTTCACATCATCAAAACTATCAGCTCTATACATGCATGTACCTTTTAAGCCTTTTTAAGCGAGTTAAACGAACGTAGAACACACATGCAAGTACATATACATACATGGATCAAATCACACACATTCATCCATCCAAATTAACCAATATAATGTTTAACAATCTGATTTTTAATTTATTATTATTATTATTATCAATATAATTGTTTACAATTATTACCAAACGGTTTTCAAATAATATTTTAACCAATTAACTCATCCATTTATTTAATAATATAGATTTATATATATATACACTTCTCATATTCAGATTCCATAACATCAAAATATATGTTATCATCATTTATTATTATTATTATTATTATTATTATTATTATTATTATTATTTGTTGTTGTCATTAATGCAATTAGATGTGTGAGCAACTTTACACCTGATGACTTCTCATATTCAGATCCTATAACATTTTTGTATTTAAACTTTCATTAAAATGAAAACTGCCACAGGTCATCCCAAGAGCCTACTTATCATGTCTCTATAAATACACAGCCACATTCAAGCATCCTCCCTTTCATTATGCAACCTGTGACTGAATATCGGAAGACACCTGACAACATGAAGAAAACCACTGCTGTTGTTAACTGTTCAGAAACTTTGGTGACTCTTGAAGAAATATTACACCATGGTCGAGAAAATAAGAAACACACGGTATCAATACTTTCTATAATTTCGATTGTTTTTCCCGGCATTATTATTATTATCCATACATTAAATGTGTTTCTACTAATCCATGCAGAATGCTGAGTTCAATTGTCGTGTGGTGATCAAAGGCGTACGTAATAGCGAAGAGTGGTTATGTGTGGAGGAGGAAAATGCATGAAAGGTGTATCACGTGATGACGGGGAGCTGTGGTGTACTGGCTGTGAAAACCCAGTTATGTTTCCCCGAGCAAGGTTCGGTTTTGGTATTATATAGTTATGTGCGTTGGCAAACACCTTTATACACTTTCACATCTGAAAAAAAACTTTCAACAGGTTCCATCTTGAACTTGATGTGCTCGATTCCACGACAAATGCGGTCATCATATGCTTCGATGACACTGCACAGATTCTAACAAGCACCACTGCTCAGTCTATACTCAATGTGGAATCGGGTCTCTCGCATATCTACACCGTTTATTCCGAAACCATCCAGGATAGCTTCACTCCAGTCATGATACAGAACTCTAACGGTAGCATCTCAACGCTCCCAAACTGCTTACACTCACTTGTGGGCACCACCCGAACCATCCAAGTTGATACATCCACATACTACCATCATGGGGCCTTTGAGAGCTTCAACTGCAAGCGTGTGCTCCCAGACGAAACCGATTGTCAATCCGTTGGATCTACCACTCCTACTCCCATGACTAGGAAGGGTAAAGGGGTGATGACAATACCAACATCTGTTAAGCTCAAAGAAACAATCAGAAAGTACATGTAAGTTTCTATATATACTTTTGACTTACCAAATTCCATGAACCACATAACTACATATCCATTTGTGTTGTGTTTAAGTAAATGTTCAAAATTGAATATTTGTCACTATGTCAATACTTGAACGGAGTTACATTCTATCAAGTTTTTAGTACAAAATAATGGAATATGAACTACTAATATATACATCATCCAAGTTAAAGTTCTGCCTAACATTTCCTTTCTTTCTTTCCCAGCCCTACTTATGAAGGTTCTGATTCAGATGGTTCTGTGGGTAGCGCTCCAGGTGAAAGGTATATATTTAGCCTATAAGCATATACGTTTTAGACATCATATCCATTTGTGTTGTGTTTAAGTAAATGTTCAAAATTGAATATTTGTCACTATGTCAATACTTGAATGAAGTTACATTCTATCAAGTTTTTAGTACAAAATAATGGAATATGAACTACTAATATATACATCATCCAAGTTAAAGTTCTGCCTAACATTTCCTTTTTTTGTTTCCCAGCCCTACTTATGAAGATTCTTATTCAGATGGTTCTGTGGGTAGCGCTCCAGGTGAAAGGTATATATTTAGCCTATAAGCATATAGATATTTATTTATTTTTTCAAATAAGGTAGGTAGTAATATTAGGTTTGACATATATTATTTTATTTATAATCGTGAAAAAAATTAATGGTCAATTCCCTTACATTACTTCATATCTTTTTCATAATTTCCTAACTATGGACGCATGTGTACAACTTAGTAGTTTATGCACCCATACCAATATATACCTCCTTTGAACCCAATTGAGTAGCCTTATTAGTTATAATTTCAATTTTCAAAGCTTGGTTAATAGCGTATCTGGACTTGAATTATAGGCCAGGTAGTAATGTACAAATGGGCCTAATATATTCATCTGAATACATTAATCGATATCTCTTAAGAATGAACCAACACCGGCATTTTTCAACAAGATATGATATTTTAACTCATCCAATGAAGAAACTCTTAAGAGACTTGTGAATAAGCTTAAAAAATCACCTCAAGAGGTTTTTGATTCATTGAAAAATCAAACAGTTGATTTAGTGTTCACTGCTCATCCAACTCAGGCTATTAGGAGATCTTTGCTTCAAAAACATGGAAGGTATGTTCTATAATGCTTTGAATAAGTCTTACTTTCATTAAAAGAGTTGTGGGTAGGCCTGTAAGTGAACCGATACGGATGTTCTTAATAAACGAATGAACATGAACAATTTTTTTTGTTCATTGATTAAATGAACAAACATGAACACATGCTTCGTTAGTTTATATATGTTCATAAACGTTCGTTCACTTAAAAAATTTGTTTATGTGTGTTCATTTACCTTCATTTATCTATGTTTAAGTTCGTTTAATATTCATTTCAAGTTTTTAGGCAGTTACAATTTAGTCTTGTTTTATTTAATTTATTGTAGCATATTGTAATATGATTTAAGGTTTTCATATGGTAGTGAGTTCTCTCAATGATTTTTATGGGTTAGTCATGTATGGAGAGTCATGCGTGCACATATGTTAAGATATTTGATTTGACTAACTCATAGCCGTTGCTTATGTTTACTTGCTTAAACCTGTTGTAGACAAGAAACTACTAAGGGGAAGAGCGACTACATGGGCATGCATTAGCGGCTGAAGATTTCGTGAATTATTGAATAAAATCGGAAGCTTTATGAACTCCTTTAAGTTTTTTTTTCTGTAATGTATGTTTTTAGACTTGGCATACATGTTTGTTCTTAAACACATTCCGCAAACAAAGTTTCCTGTGCTATGCACGCCTTAAATTTTGTGTGGCCGGCTTATGGTACAAGCTCTTATGACGTTTTGTATGGCTTCTCTTACATTGTCTTTTGGTTAATTACCTTTTATCCATGCATAAACATTTTTCCTGAACGCACCACAAAATGAAGGACACTAACTGTTGGTCATGCCGTGCATCGCACGGGCCTACCCTCTAGTATAAAGAAAAAGTGAGTGATTATGTGGAAAATGTAAGGATATGTAAGGATGTTTGTATGGTTAGAGGTGAAATTGAGAGTTTTTAAGGATTTATATCGATATGATAGTTAGTGTCCTTCATTTTGAGGTGCGTTCGGGAAAAATGTTTATGCATGGATAAAAGGTAATTAGCCAAAAGACAATGTAAGAGAAGCCATACAAAACGTCATAAGAGCTTGTACCATAAGCCGGCCACACAAAATTTAAGGCGTGCATAGCACAGGAAACTTTGTTTGCGGAATGTGTTTAAGAACAAACATGTATGCCAAGTCTAAAAACATACATTACAGAAAAAAACTTAAAGGAGTTCATAAAGCTTCCGGTTTTATTCAATAATTCACGAAATCTTTTGCCGCTAATGCATGCCCATGTAGTCGCCCTTCCCCTTAGTAGTTTCTTGTCTACAACAGGTTTAAGCAAGTAAACATAAGCAACGGCTATGAGTTAGTCAAATCAAATATCTTAACATATGTGCATGCATGACTCTCCATACATGACTAACCCATAAAAATCAATGAGAGAACTCACTACCATATGAAAACCTTAAATCATATTACAATATGCTACAATAAATTAAATAAAACCAGACTAAATTGTAACTGCCTAAAAACTTGAAATGAATATTAAACAAACTTAAACATAGATAAATGAAGGTAAATGAACACACATAAACAAATTTTTAAGTGAACGAACGTTTATGAACATATATAAACTAACGAAGCATGTGTTCATGTTTGTCATTTAATTAATGAACAAAAAAAATTGTTCATGTTCATTCGTTTATTAAGAACATCCGTATCGGTTCGCTTACAGGCCTACCCACAACTCTTTTAATGAAAGTAAGACTTATTCAAAGCATTATAGAACATACCTTCCATGTTTTTGAAGCAAATATCTCCTAATAGCCTGAGTTGGTTGAGCAGTGAACACTAAATCAACTGTTTGATTTTTTAAGCTTATTCACAAGTCTCTTAAGAGTTTCTTCATTGGATGAGTTAAAATATCATATCTTGCTGAAAAATGTCGATGTTGGATCATTCTTAAGAGATGTCGATTAATGTATTCAGATGAATATATTAGGCCCATTTGTACATTATTTACATTATTACCTGGCCTATAATTCAAGTCCAGATAAGCTATTAACCAAGCTTTGAAAATTGAAATTATAACTAATAAGGCTACTCAATTGGGTTCAAAGGAGGTATATATTGGTATGGGTGCATAAACTACTAAGTTGTA
The DNA here is from genome assembly GCA_030545235.1 of Helianthus tuberosus. Lineage (NCBI taxonomy): Eukaryota > Viridiplantae > Streptophyta > Magnoliopsida > Asterales > Asteraceae > Helianthus > Helianthus tuberosus. The sequence continues at coordinate 31,680,241 of CM060352.1, read as the reverse complement.
CACATGCGTCCATAGTTAGGAAATTATGAAAAAGATATGAAGTAATGTAAGGGAATTGACCATTAATTTTTTTCACGATTATAAATAAAATAATATATGTCAAACTTAATATTACTACCTACCTTATTTGAAAAAATAAATAAATATCTATATGCTTATAGGCTAAATATATACCTTTCACCTGGAGCGCTACCCACAGAACCATCTGAATAAGAAGCTTCATAAGTAGGGCTGGGAAACAAAAAAAGGAAATGTTAGGCATAACTTTAACTTGGATGATGTATATATTAGTAGTTCATATTCCATTATTTTGTACTAAAAACTTGATAGAATGTAACTTCGTTCAAGTATTGACATAGTGACAAATATTCAATTTTGAACATTTACTTAAACACAACACAAATGGATATGATGTCTAAAACGTATATGCTTATAGGCTAAATATATACATTTCACCTGGAGCGCTACCCACAGAACCATCTAAATCAGAACCTTCATAAGTAGGGCTGGGAAAGAAAGAAAGGAAATGTTAGGCAGAACTTTAACTTGGATGATGTATATATTAGTAGTTCATATTCCATTATTTTGTACTAAAAACTTGATAGAATGTAACTCCGTTCAAGTATTGACATAGTGACAAATATTCAATTTTGAACATTTACTTAAACACAACACAAATGGATATGTAGTTATGTGGTTCATGGAATTTGGTAAGTCAAAAGTATATATAGAAACTTACATGTACTTTCTGATTGTTTCTTTGAGCTTAACCGGTGTTGGTATTGTCATCACCCCTTTACCCTTCCTAGTCATGGGAGTAGGAGTGGTAGATCCAACGGATTGACAATCGATTTCGTCTGGGAGCACACGCTTGCAGTTGAAGCTCTCAAAGGCCCCATGATGGTAGTATGTGGATGTATCAACTTGGATGGTTCGGGTGGTGCCCACAAGTGAGTGTAAGCAGTTTGGGAGCGTTGAGATGCTACCGTTAGAGTTCTGTATCATGACTGGAGTGAAGCTATCCTGGATGGTTTCGGAATAAACGGTGTAGATATGCGAGAGACCCGATTCCACATTGAGTATAGACTGAGCAGTGGTGCTTGTTAGAATATGTGCAGTGTCATCGAAGCACACGATGACCGCATTTGCCGTGGAATCGAGCACATCAAGTTCAAGATGGAACCTGTTGAAAGTTTTTTTTTTTCAGATGTGTAGGTCCGGCTAGGGGAGGATCTAGTCGCCTAATCCTTGTATACAAACCAACCCGGTTGTGCGGAATCCAACCGAGATAGCAAACCGAGATAGAACACGCAAACTATCAACACACAAGACTCAACGATTAACACCACTTGTATTAAACGTATGAAAGGTCCAGTTACAAAGCAATGTTTACAAATCAGTCCTGTAAACTCTCTCAGTGTGTGTGTGTGTTTTTCTGCTCTAAGTGTTCTCTCTTGTTCTCTCTGTCTGGTCTCTCGAAATGAACACAACACACGGGTATTTATACCCGAACACAGCATGGTCTGGTCGAAGGATCAGATAGATGATCGAAGGATCATCTATCGACCAGAAACAGCTCGAACGATCAACAAGTACCTCGAAGGATGAGATCTTTCGAGGTCCATCCATCGAAGGTTATCTTTCGAACATATCGAAGGATGTGACAATCCTTCGATGAACTATCCTTCGACGCAACCAGCTTACAAACCAATGTTCAAACTGTTTGGCCAAGTCAAACCGGAGGATGGTTGACTTGGTCAAACTTACAGGACTAACAAAGACATCGTTTTGTATCAAGACAAAATACAGACAAAGTACAGACACAAGTGCACCAACAAACTCCCCCTTGGCTGTAGCTTTGTCTGGCTGTAGCTTTGTCTTTATCTTTATAACTTTGTCTCGATCTTTGTGTCTTCAACTTTGATGTCCTTTCATGTCTTCAATGTCGGAGGATCTTTAAAGTCTTCACGTCTTGAAAGCAGAAAGTGTATCAACAAACTCCCCGTTTCATGTAGGAAGTGTGTTGACAAACTCCCCCTTAACATAAGCTCCCCCTTGAGTTATGCTCGTGAAATACTTGTTCGTTATGAAGTGAGATCCTTGTGGTATTGATGATGGTCAGCGGCAACTCGATCATCTTCATCTCTTGAGTGCCTTCACGTCGTGTCTTCATTCCGAAGCTTGTCATCGACCATGTTCTCCTTGCCTTTAGAATCTGCACATGCAAGAAATCTAAACGCGTAATGAGAACAACTGCCTGGAATATCATAAGCAAACGACACACATGTGACCATTGTTCAATCAAACACCGTCCGACAGTTTGAAAGTTCAATCAAATTTATCAATTTCAGGTTTTTAACTTTCAAAACTTGCAAATTTCGACCGTTTATGAAGATTTAGTCGTTTTCGGTTTTCGTTCAGGTTTCAGGTAACGAAGACTCGAGCTCCAACATCGTACGATCGAAAATAAAATAGAAATCAAATCCCTTTTTTTTTTTTTTTTTTTTTTTTCTTTGGCTTTTATAAAGTTTATATCAAAACACACCTAAAATCTTTTGGTATTTTTGAATATTTCAAATGTAAAGACTGAATGCAGTAAATAAATATATACAGACATTCTTTTTGCGAGTTTCGAGGGTAAGAGAATCATATCAGTGTACGGTCATGCCAAAACGTTCTTGTTCTTCTTTTAGTTAACATTAAGATAACATCCTATAAAGATTATCGGTATTGTTGTCCACATAAACTCAACTTATCATTTGTAATCATGGCGAGGGGATACGTTAAGGTATGATTTATACTTACCGACCGGTGTTCATCCACATCACGACACATTCCCGTATCAAGGTATGCACGAGGGTTCATCTTACCGGTGAGTATACCGATTATCATCTGTTTGACCGTATAGGATGTGAGATTCTCACTTATTTTGATTTGAAAACAAGCCCTATGTGATAGAATCACTTATTGATGAGGAACTTGATTTTCGTATGCATGAGGGCACAGGAGCAAGTCCGTGAACAGGTCAGTACTTTCGTACAGCAGAGAGACGAACTTGACTCCCGGAAAGAATTTGTGATATTTTATCACTTATTTGTTTGGGACATGTGATTGTTTATCACTTATTGAGGTCATATGCAGTATGTACACGTATGTATAGTATCATGGAAGATCTAGACTTGCGTCCTCGTTATTTTTCGGTAAAAGATACAACCATGATACCCAGATGATAAGCAGCATAAAGACCGAATATCTCAGAACCTCGGCAATCTCTCAAACGAAATTTCGGTACTAAGACCATATGCCAATGAATGGTTCCCACCCAGTCTTCAGTCGATTTTAGTTTATATCACCCTGCACACTTTAAAATGATTGTGAGCCTACCGATACATCTTATATAGAGCTGCTTATCGCTTTTCATTTAAGGTTTAAAGAGGTTTAGACAGACCACTGATGTACTATCATTTTCTCTTTTGCTCGCCAGGAAACTCATTTTTGTTTTTCTATTGTTTTTGTGTTTTTGAAAATTTTCAATGTTTTTGGATTTTCCAAATTTGGATTTACTCCCCCTAAAATCAACAAACTAAGATAAATTTAAAACACAAAGGTATTTACAAAAATGATTTTCCGATGTTGGTTTTACTCTTGCTTGACCTTAATGCCGTTTACCAATAATAAATAGTCAAATCTTGATTTGTCAAATGCTTTGGTAAAAAGGTCGGCACGTTGGTCATCGGTGTGGACGTAAGCAACATCGATTAGCCTTTTCTCAAAGCAATCACGTATGAAGTGATACTTAATGTCGATGTGCTTAGTCTTTGAATGCTGCACAGGATTTTTAGTGATCTGTAAGGCAGCAGAATTATCAACGTAAATAGGAGTAGTTAGGAATTCAAAACCGTAGTCGCGCATTTGTTGTTGGATCCATAGGACTTGGGAGCAACAACTTGAGGCAGCAATGTATTCAGCTTCGCATGTTGATGTAGCTACACATGTCTGCTTCTTGCACTGCCATGTGACTAGGCGATTTCCCAAAAAGTGACATCCAGCCGTTGTGGATTTGCCATCGATTTTGCATCCGCCAAAATCAGAATCACTGAATGCGATCAAGTCAAAGTTATTATCCCTAGGGTACCATAGACCGGTGTCAGGGTAACCCTTCAAATAACGAAAAATCCTTTTTACAGCTGCAAGATGTGAGGCCTTCGGGTTGACTTGATATCTGGCAAGCAGGCACGTTGGGTACATTATATCTGGTCTTGATGCTGTGAGGTACATAAGAGATCCGATCATTGCGCGATAGTATGAGGGGCTAACATCTTGACCCTTCAAGTCTGGAGTAATTCCGTGATTTTGCGGCAATGGGGTACCGATGGGCGTTGCATCAGACATCTGGAACCGGCTCAAGATGTCACCAAAACCGAGATAGAACACGCAAACTATCAACACACAAGACTCAACGATTAACACCACTTGTATTAAACGTATGAAAGGTCCAGTTACAAAGCAATGTTTACAAATCAGTCCTGTAAACTCTCTCAGTGTGTGTGTGTTTTGACAGAATGCTCTCAGCAGAATGCTTCTCTCGTGTCTAACTTTCAAACTCTCCCCCAAACTGTCTCTCACACTACATGGGTATTTATACCCGTAACACAGCATGGTCTGGTCGAAGGATCAGATAGATGATCGAAGGATCATCTATCGACTAGAAACAGCTCGAATGATCAGCATGTACCTCGAAGGATAGCATCTTTCGAGGTCCATCCATCGAAGGTTATCTTTCGGACATATCGAAGGTTATCTTTCGGACATATCGAAGGATGAGACAATCCTTCGATGAACTATCCTTCGACGCAACCAGCTTACAAACCAATGTTCAAACTGTTTGGCCAAGTCAAACCGGAGGATGGTTGACTTGGTCAAACTTACAGGACTAACAAAGACATCGTTTTGTATCAAGACAAAATACAGACAAAGTACAGACACAAGTGCACCAACAAGATGTGAAAGTGTATAAAGGTGTTTGCCAACGCACATAACTATATAATACCAAAACCGAACCTTGCTCGGGGAAACATAACTGGGTTTTCACAGCCAGCACACCACAGCTCCCCGTCATCACGTGATACACCTTTCATGCATTTTCCTCCTCCACACATAAGTCTGAACCACTCTTCGCTATTACGTACGCCTTTTATCACCACACGACAATTGAACTCAGCATTCTGCATGGATTAGTAGAAACACATTTAATGTATGGATAATAATAATGCCGGGAAAAACAATCGAAATTATAGAAAGTGTTGATACCGTGTGTTTCTTATTTTCTCGACCATGGTGTAATATTTCTTCAAGAGTCGCCAAACTTTCTGAACAGTTAGCAACAACAGTGGTTTTCTTCATGTTGTCAGGTGTCTTCCGATATTCAGTCACAGGTTGCATAATGAAAGGGAGGATGCTTGAATGTGGCTGTGTATTTATAGAGACATGATAAGTAGGCTCTTGGGATGACCTGTGGCAGTTTTCATTTTAATGAAAGTTTAAATACAAAAATGTTATAGGATCTGAATATGAGAAGTCATCAGGTGTAAAGTTGCTCACACATCTAATTGCATTAATGACAACAACAAATAATAATAATAATAATAATAATAATAAATGATGATAACATATATTTTGATGTTATGGAATCTGAATATGAGAAGTGTATATATATATAAATCTATATTATTAAATAAAATGGATGAGTTAATTGGTTAAAATATTATTTGAAAACCGTTTGGTAATAATTGTCGGGAACCCTTCTTAGCATCCCCACTATCGTCTACCACATTAGTAACATCCACACTTGTGAAATAGTCGTTACCTTTATATCACTGACGACATAGTCGGTGCTCATGTAGCGTCCATTGACACTTGTGACGTCCCACTTTCTGCAAACCATAACCGTGATGGGGCCGGTACTCCCTTCACGGAGGTCAGCAAGGACCATTTGGTTGCCAACACCAATTCCCGATGTATTCACACTAAGAGAGCTAGCCATGATAGTCGAGTAGCAAGTCTGAATATGGGCCTACAACAATAGGGAAGGTGGAGCTCATATAATAGAAATTCAGACCATTCACCTTCCCAGAAAGAAACCGGTGAATAATCAATGCAATTAAATCCGACCGTAAATTGTGGTGGTATGTAAACAACCCCATTAAATGATCATGCAATTGTGGTATGTAAATAGCCCCATTAATCAATATCCATAATTAAAACCCTAAAATCTTTCTTATGAAATAATATGATATAATGACACAATTTCAATATTGGAAAAAAAGAAAGATATTGAACCAACACCTAACACATTTCTAAATCCCAAAATAAATTCAGTACTTCCATAATTAATAAAATAATAAAACATAAAACACCATTAACTTACTAACTAAAAAAACTCCCTAATAAAACATAAAACACCATTAACTTACTAACTTAAAAAGTATGACTGTTAAAAATAAAACTTATACCTTTCCCTTTTTTTTTTATCTAACTTCACTCTTTGAACACCATTAACTTACTAACTTAAAAACTATGAGTGTTAATCACTTTTCTTGAATAAAAAAAAATATAGAAGACGAAGCATGATTTAACCAAATCATATAAACTAAAGTCACTTTTCTTATACCTTCTCATTTGCAATGATTCATGCGTAGGAGCACAAATACTTCCTCACAAAGTCAACTGCCCCTGATTTTGTTCCATCCTTACTTCCATCATCAACGATTACTACCTGCTCTAAAACCAATCCTTTGAAACTAAGCTTTCAATATAACAAACACTGATTTGATTAAAACAGATTAAAACAGATCTATAATTAACAATTTTTGATCAAGTCATACATACTAAGTTTATTGTAACACAAACTATGATTAATCGGTAGTTAAAAAGTTAAAGATGATATACTTTGTAATTGTAATTCCTATACTTTATTTTTTATGTTAATTATGTCATCGAAATCCAACTTAATTTTCAGTCGAGCATTTTAACAAACACCTGGCGTGCGTCGTTCAATTTACAATAATGTCCAAGTAATTAAACTGTTAATATCCAAGTAATTAAGCTGTAATTAAGCCAAGTAATTAAGCTATTAATCTAACCTTTGGATTTATCGACGAAGAACAGAGAATCGCTCGGAACTTCGGTGAGCATATCTTCGGAGCTAATATTGGATCTCCATGTTTTCTTCCCCTTCAATGTATAACAGGATCGTTTCACACAAAGAACCAATCTTTTTCATTCGTTTCACACAAATTTGGATGCATACGTATGTCAATCGTACCTGCGATTGGATCTTGTTTAGAGGTTGAGAGTCGATGGCTTCTTCCACAGCTTTAGAGGTTGAGAGTCGATGGCTTTCTCCACAGCTTCCCTAATTTCCATGTTCAAAACCCTAATTAAAACGAATAAGGTGGATGGAGGCGGACTTATGATTTTGTAATATATTATTTTAATCAATGTTGTTTTAAGTACTGCATTTAAAACATCATAAATGTTGATTTTAAAACAGAACATGTAACTAAATTTTAGATTATATATAGATATAGATTTTTAACTTAACTAATTTAAAATTCCTAGTAATAAATTATTTAATAAATATTAGTATATTAAATATTTGTATCAGTTCACTTATTTTGATTAACTATTATTTGGGTTAAACAAATAAAGGCTTCAAGTTTACTCTGGGTAGATTAAACGAGGCTTCAAGTTTAAAATGATAATTTTGAGTTTTTGGGGTCATTATTTTGTGGTAATCATGTGATCAAGATTATGTGAATTATGTTTGGATAATTGGGTTGGTATATATTAGGGATGGATTTCCGCAATATTTATGATGAAAGATGTCGATTTTATTAAAAATTTTATTTATGGTCGTGTATGTTCATAAACGTTCATTTGCGTTCATTTGTGTTCATGAACGTTTGTTTGCATTCATCTACGTTCATGAACCTTCATTTGTATTTGCTGACATTTGCTTTTGTCCGGCACCTAAAATTAAAAATAAAAAACAAACGAACACGAACAGACTCATTTTTCTTAACAAATGAACACGAACAAGGCCCCTTCGGTTCATTTGCAGCCCTAGTAAAAAGAATTTGATTTGAACATCATACAAAAACAATACAACACACGATACCACTATCAATCCAGACGAAAAAAATGACTCGAGTGTAATATAATTACAATAACGTCCTCACTCTTATAAGAATCTTCCAAATTCAATTCAAATGATTATATGAAGCAGTGAAAATGTACAAGTTATTACCACAACATTAAATATTTGTGTTCTGTCATAGGTTACAGGTTGTACTCTGCAAGTATTGTTATAGTTAATGTGATGGTAATAACATGTAAAAAAAGGGCAGCATCAACGAACACTCATGCAAGGCAACTTCTTTAAAAATATGCATCTATACAAAACCACATATACACGATCTCAACATCTTAAGCTCAAATAGATGTTTAGAAAGGAGGTTGGTATTAAAGGATGCTCGGTCAACGAAAAAGTCAAACTTATTGATTTTGCACACGTTACAGTTAGTACTCTTTACCCTAGTATGTAAACTTCAACCAATCACATTCAATGTATCTGAATTAAGAATAAAAATTGAAAAGAAGAAATGTATGTTGAGACCACCCATCAACAGAGCTAAAAATAACAAGATATTGTCTGTTTCAACTGTTTGAGACATGAGTATGAATGTAATGAATGTTCATTGGGAAAAAAAGGAAAATCGATCATCACCTAGCATTTCTAGCAACAGTATCAAACACCAAGCGAGCAAAGCTCTTTTGTACAACCTGCGTAAATACAAATAAAAAAAGTTCAACTAATTTTTGCAGATTTCCAAGTTTCCAGACAGAAAGATTATATGAATAAAATTATAGTTAACCTTCTTATATCGATTGTAAAATACAAAATAGTCGGTCAGCCAGTGAGAATATCTATAATTTGCAAGACTTTGGTAAGCCATTTTGTAATATAATTTAGTATTTGAATCAAAATAATACATTGAGCGAAGCCTTACTTTTGATGGTATGCCTTATAGAAAGAGTCAAGTGCCACGAGATAACAAGTTTGAGATAGCTTCCCATCAACAACCTACAACAAACAATGCTAAGTGGTTAGAACTACAAGTGGCAAGTTCAACCCTTACTCGTAAACTGCTCGATTCGAGTTAGGGCCAACCAGTTTCTTACCAACTACCAAGTTTTTAATCCTCACACCAAAAATTAATAATAAGAATATTACTTAAATAAGCTAGCATTAAATTTATTAATTTTTATTTTTTGAAAACATGATATTCAAAAACAACGAACCTCTATATAAAAAGCACCAAAGAGGCCAGACAAATGGGTCATCCTGGCCACCTAGACGTGTTGTCAAGCACTCATATCTGGTAGTGGAATATATATACGATTATACGCTTGTCAAAATGCCAATAGATACCCTGCAACAATAATTTAAAAGTAATTTCTTAGCTGATAAAAAACAGTTTATGGTATGAGTTACTATAAGGAAATTAACTTTTTACTCTAACCGAATTGAGTGGACGGACTCATCATAAGCAATGACATAGAGTATTATAGCAAAATTCTATAACAAATATACAAACCTGAAAACAGAGAAGCAACTGTTGAAAAGTGAGCCACAATGATGACTTTTTTTGTATTTCCTTTTATTGCATTACCTTGTAAAAGGGGAATTCATCAACAAAAATGTATGAGCATAATCTATGATAAAGAGAACATAGATCACTGATGAAATCTACAATTATATCTCACCTATGCCCGCCCGTTGATTTTTGATAAAGATATCGTCACAACTTTTGTTGAAAGAAGAATATGATAGTAAGATGGAGACTTCCCCCCAGTTTTTTATTTGACCCATTTCACTGCCCAATTTAACCAAGTGAAAAGTACAAGGGTCAAAATTACCACATCTAAATAATAAAAATATAAGAACATAATCAGCACTTCAACTGCAAGAACAATACGAACTTGGCGACACCACTTATTTGTTATTGTTTGAGGACTCGACCTGCTCATCGAACTTACTTCTTTTGACAAAGAAAGACCCGCCACAGACCCACCTTGATTCGTCAGATCTAGTCTCGAAGAATCCACCTTAGTCCCCTGTTTATCCGCAGACTTCCTATGTTCCTCCACGACCCCATTTTCTCTAACTGAAATCACATGATCTCTCATCTTTCTCTTTTCTTGCTTGCTAGACTTCCCTAACAAAGGCGCTTTCGTCGAAGCCCCGATATCAAGCTGACCAGCATTATCATTCCCAGTAGGCGAAGGCGAAAGACCATCATTATACGGCGAAGGCACACTATTTTCGGCTCACGTGTCAAATACGATTTTCAGGTTCGTGTCAAAATTTCTGAGTTTGTGCCGGGTTCAACCCGCCAACTCACGAACACACAAGTTGAAAAATATTTTTTAATTTGTTTAGGTTCTGAATCAAAACTTGTTTAGGTTAACATACAAGTTGAAAAATATTTTTTAATTATAAGCACATTAGCATCCACAACACATATACAAATACCAGTATGTCTTCTTGTTTCGAGTCTTTGAATAACAGTATTGCACTCAAACCATAATGATCTTGAATATCCATACTTCGAATTTGATTATTTTGGATTTAACTAATCAAATCAAAATCACATTTATTAGACACAATATCAAACACCAATGTCAAGCCTTCAACTTCAACTGACATACCTTGAAACCGTCTGTCGGACCCTAAATCCCCAAAATCATCATGCTCCTTTAATCCCAAAGTCACATGATCTGAACCAGGCTGAAAACAAATTAAACCAATTGTAACTGCTTGTTTATTGCAAAAAGAAAGAAAAAAAGATTATCCAACATACCAAATATCTGTCATCCAATATATAAATCGCATCAGCAAAAAATGTTTTCCGGGTATATCTTCGTTTGTTCATTTATAAATCAATCAAATTAAGTTCAAACCATCCAATCAAAAGCTAGATTCCAAGAAATAGTATGGTATACGCCACAATTTAACATCATTCACTTATTTGATAGCAATTTATGTTAAGGCTGTACAAACAATCAACAATAAAACGTCAATAGCATCCGTAAATCAATAATAACTCCAATTGATTACAAAATTATCTAAATAAGAGAAGATGACAGAGAAAGCAACGCGATTTATACCTCTGTCAATACTAATTGTAGTAAGCATGAAGCAGCAGTTTCCAGAATCCAGATCTATTATAAAAAGCAAGAAAAAAAGAACAAATCATCAGTCAAAACCCTAACGATTGATATTAGAGTTACCTGCGTTGGGATGTTGAGATGAAAGAATCAAACACGGTGGCAAATAGAAGGAGAGCACAGACTCCATAGCTGGTGGCTTCAGATATTCCGGTTATTGATGTGTTTTGTTCGAGTTCAACTCAAAATATGGCATGAACAACCAGGGGATGGGATTAAAAAGACCAGGGGTGATGAGATTACTTCTTGAATACCGAAATCGAATTGAAGGCATGCTCCATTGAATAAATTGAAGTCCAATTTGCTTGATTTCCCTGTGGTTTGCCGAATTGAAGGCTGGTGTCAATTAGGTTGGATTAAAGTGAAGTCGGAGGGGTTGAAGACTTAAAGGTATGAATTGAATTGCGCATTGAAGAATGTGATTATGAATTTAGACGGTTTCAGTTTGATCAAAGGTTAGAAGTGATGAAAGAAGGTTAAGAGGGGTATAATGGGAAGAAAAAGGTAAAATATTAGGGATTTTAACTACCTTTTCATATGCCATCTTAAAATTAGGGCTAAAAATTACCATTATATCCATGGGAGATGCTTTATTAGTATTATATATATAGTATTATAGATATATTGATCACATGGATTTTCAATATGGGTTACCTATTCTCCAATTTTTTATTAGAAGTTCTCATACGAATCCATGCCCTGCTCCTCCAAGTAATATGGGCCCTGCCCCACTAAAATTTAGAAACCCCCAATTTGATCCAGGGCCCAATTAGTGATAGCTTAGAACACGGGGTGTTAACCAACGTAGTCAGACAATTAGGGCAGAACCGTTCCCTCTCTTTTCTTAGTTAAATACGATGTATAAGACTATCTCCAATGGGCCCTTGGAGATCATGCCGGCCCTTGGATGCCCTTACCATTGGAGCTCATCCATCCTTAGAGGTCCTTAGGTGAGATGCCCTTGCACAAGGGCATGTGTTTGTTTTGGTTTATGTGATGAGGTGGGCCCAAAGTAAAAAAAGAAAAGTTTTATTGAAATATTGTGTGTAATGGGTAGTTGATAAGGTGGAAATTAAAAAAGGTAAAGATATTTGTAGGGTTGGAGATGAAATAGGGGTTTTTAAGAATTTGCAAGGATATTATGTGGCAGATGACGTGGCAGTTAAGGGCGTCTAAGGACGCCTTTAGCATCGGAGATAGTCTTAGGGTTATTTTTATTTGGTCGTTGTTTGTTTATGAATTAGGGTTTCTTACCTTATGTAATTGGAGATTTGCCTATCTCGAATCAGGCTAGTTATCTTCAATTCAAGCTTTTGATTTTTTGTTCCTATCAATTGGTTCCATTGCCAGGAAATCGAAGACATGGTGCAGACCCGGAATAGTACAAGTGATGGCGGCAGTAACCCACCTGATCCCATCGATGTTCAATTGGCAGCCATAGCCGCGAAATTGGAAACAATGGATGCTCTACAAGCCGACATCGCAACCCTAAAAGCCCAAAGAGACAGGTCTTATGGGGCATACATGGTGAGTGAGAGAGTTCATGGAGGTCCCAACAACACTTTCGACCCTATAATAAGATCGACTTCCCCACTTTTAGTGGAGGAGACCCCCGTGGCTGGTTTCCAAAAGCTGAAAAATATTCCAAAAGCTCAAAGGGGATGGCGGCGTAGTTTGTTGCCCGTCTACCTGCTATCCCAATGTAATTTGTCCTGTTCATTGAAATGAAACAAATATATTTGTTTAAAAAAAAGCTCAAAAATACTTCAGGTACTACCAAATCCCTGACAATGAAAAAGTTGAAGTGGCTGCAATGCATTTGGAAGGGGATGCGTTAGATCTCTACTCATGGCTCTCTGCTGACCATCCTATCACCTTTTAGGAATAGCTGAATGAAGCTGTTACTAAAAATTTTGGTCCTACAGAACTCCAGAACCCCGATGAGTTCCTTTGCAGTATCAAACAAACAGGATCAGTTCAAGAATACAGACAAGAATTTGGGAAGAGGTCTTCTCGGGTGACTAATTGGCCTGACCATTGTCTGTTAGGGGTGTTTTTAAATGGCCTTAAAGAAGAATTAAAGGCAGATGTGCGAATCCACAAACCTCGTACGGTGTATAATGTTATGAGCCTTGCTATTGACTTTGAATCCAAAATTGTTAACTACCAACCTGGGAAGAGTTCCACTTGCATTCCTAACCCGAAGCCGCCCGACCACCGCTGTAAAATGGGGACCTTTAAGCTCCTTGAAGCTGCTGCTGATGAGGATAAATGGATAATCAAAAAGTTATCAGTCGCATAGAATCCACTGACCATCATGATGGCTTCACTCGAACAACTTCATCTCGACTTGATGGACCGCCTGGTGTCACTTCGTCGCGGCCCACGACTCGCACATCCAAGGGGGTCGCGCCCCGCGAGGACCTTTTTTCTTGTTTTTATTTGATTTTTATTAATATAAAGGTATTTTAAGCTCGTTTCTCGTTTATGGGGTATATTAGGAACGTTTTTAGGGTTATGTTAAGGGTCTATAGGAGGGTTGTTATAGACAGGGTATCGAATTAGTGATTAGGGGTTAAAATACTTACAACGGGGCAAGGCTTCGTGATTTAGGGGGTATTTAATCTGTGATTTCCGTGTGATATAATAGAGAGAAAAGAAAGAACTGAATGCATTGAAATTGTGCAGCCTCTACTCTATTTATACGAATTCAGGGAGTCTCTCGCGCCCCGCGACCCACCAAGGGGGGTCCTCCCGCGCCCCGCGAGGGCACCCTAGCTATGACTAGGGTTGCCTCGCTGACACCTAGACTTGACGCGTGGCATGACACGTGTCAAAAAGAGTAACCAGCAAGATATGGGTTGTCGCGCCCGGCGACACACCCGGTAGAACCTGTCGTGGCCCGTGACGGAGTAGAATTAGGATTTTATTTGTTTTTTAATTAAATTAAGGTTATATGGGTTCGTTTTCAGACATACGGGTTATTTTAGGGCGTTTTTCGAGGGTTATATATTTTGAAAGTACATTTTCTATATTTAATATGCATATTACACAATTTGTATTAGTTACTAACGAAAGAGAGAACTCATAAAATAAAAGCTATAACATGCCTAAAAGTTTATCCATATATACCTAAAGGGATGTCAAAACGTGTTCGGTTTATTACTTTTTTTATTATATAACTATAAAAAAGACGAAAATCCAAGTGCCGACTGTGCGTCTCAAATTTCCATATATTAAGCTTTGTTCTCTCTCTACAAGGTTCATTAAAAATGAAAAGAGTAATGGTATTAATATATATTATGTTAGCTTTAGAAAAACGTTATTTAAATAAAAAATGATTTGAATTATTTTATAGTAACATTTTAGAAAATATTTTATCATTTGGATGAACATGTCATAACAATAGAAATTATATATAATAACATTACTGTGTTTATATTAAATTGATAATATAATGATGAAATCCATATTTCAGCCTTAGCCTTTTGCCTACTCACATTTAGCCGCTGGTTTTTCTTTACCAGCACCACCTCCACCGTCTACTCTTTCACACACACACACAAACACGTACACACACTTTCTCTATTTCACCCGTATCAGTTTCTTCAACTCTTTGTCGTCGCCAACCACCACACAACACATGACCAAGGGGATTCTACCACTGCAATACCGTTACGTTGTCGTTTCTGGCCACCCAAACACTCTATGTACTCTGTTATTACATCTAAGAACTACTCAAGCAATAACACCCTTCGTTCACCGATTGCCACCCCCACCGACTGCCACAATTATGTTTCCACCAATGTTACAAAGCCCAACCTCTTTCTGTCTCTATCTGGCAAAACGTCCCCACCTCAACTGAAACCATCACCGCCACCTAACACCTACAGTTTCTTATCAGATGTCCCTTGGTTGTGTTTGGTCAATCAATGGTTTTGTTTTATGTTAAAAAGTAAACGAAAAAAGGAGGCGTGGACCAATGAGACCACCCCACTCTGAAAACGGAGTAACCCTCCGGTAGCGACATACAATTTAGTGAATTTACACATACCAACATAAATGTGAAGGTTCGATCAACTTTGTCCAGCGGCAGCAGCCTCAATTGATCGAAAAACCGCCTTTTTCCCAATGTTCTTTGATCTGCCCTAAGACGGTCCCAGCTGTGGTTGTTACCTTATTGCGCTAGGCAAGTTATTATATGTACATCTAACCTAGTTACAATAATGCGTCAAACTTGTCAAAGTAGTGTGAGACATGAATAAATTATAGGAATATAATGGTCTATCCAAGTTGTTTTGACGTTGCTAATGTGTGCAAAATGCAACATATAAATTACATCAAATGAGGCATAAAGCTAACCTTTTTAGTACTAATGTTGAAAAAAGCGTGCTTTTGTCTTCCTTTTGCATTTACAGGACCAAATGAGCTTAAATGAGCAAAAAGAACAAATATGCAGTAAAAACTAACATAAATACAAAGAAAAGGAATAAACGTGACATGCCCGACCCCTCGGCAGCAGCCCCAAGAGCAAAAACAAGAAACAGAAGACTGACCACGGGCCGTGCCCACTGGACACGGGGGCGTGGTCAGATGTCTGCAGAAAGGACAAAGTTGTGGAAGCTTCTACGCCCACCACGGGGGCGTGCCCAGCTTAGCACGGGGCGTGGTCAACGCTAAGATACGGAAAATCTTGGTAGTACAGATACGCTTCTACCCACGGGGCCGTGCCCAGTGACCACGGGCCGTGTGGAGCCCTATGCTGACAAAAACAATTAATGAAGGAAGAGAAAGAGATGGTCACGGGGGTGTGTCCGCTGGACACGGGGCCATGGCCGGGCTTCTGTTCAGGCTACAAATAAGGGTGTTGGCTACCTGGTCGGGGGTTAAGGGAATGGTTTAGTAAGGTTCTTGCCTTGTTCAGTGTATAGATCCTGTAAGGACCTGGTTCAAGCTTACTAGGACCTCCTTTAATACCCACTGGTATTGGATGGCGGGGTCCGAATGGCTTGAACCCCCCATATGTAAACTATTATTAATACATTAAATCGGCTACTTGGGATTGTATCCCTGCTGACTCAAACAACTTAGCCGTGGGTAACGTCACCTTCAAAAGAGGGGCCTACTACTATAACTAAGATAATCTCTTAATAAGTTCAAAAGTGCAAAAATCATCAAAGGATACTTAAAAGGCGAGTCGGATCCAAGTGATTCATCTTGTCTATCTGTTTTTATTTTATTTCTGCATTTTTAGTTTTATTTTTCATGTTTAAAACCTTTTCTCAAAAATTTTAGATTGATTAGACGTTGAGATAAACTGGTATTAAAAGCTCTTGTGTCCTTGGACGACGTCGTTATCTTACCAACGCTATACTACGCACACGATGGGTGCACTTGCCCAAGTGTGTGTTTAATGTTAGTAGAATATCGTGTTTTATAAATTTAAAACTTGACTAATGCGTAAATTAGGCTTAAAATATCAATAAAATCATAACACACCTGATGCACACCAGTTGCATCTAAAATCCAATAGTAATTTAGCGACACATATATTATTTTCTTAAAATACATGAGTCGCATCGTGGATAGTTCATACGCTTTATACACGCAAAACTCACTTAATAAATTTTTTACTTCACATATATCATTTCCTCTTCAAGATAATTTCCTATTGGAAAATTTTCTTTATAAAACGCACCATTCGAATACAATGTATAATTTAGTAATTCTAATTTTAACATAATATACTTTACTTTTAATAACGATTAATACTAGTGATTAAAATTCCTATGTTTAAGAGTTTAATGTTTGTCTTTAATATAAAGAAAAAAAATGTAATTATAAGATTTAACAATTTGTGTAAGATACATACATGCATTAATTAGCACCTTATGAACACTAAGATTCAAGTCAGATGAAGTTTCTAACAAAAAGGGAACAATTTGCTAAATGATCATAAGTCTAGTGTGAACATGATGTAGTAATTTATTCAAGATACATGCATAAAATGGTTAAATAAAGTATTGAAACATAAATTTTCAAATTTTGTTTCCATTAAAGATGGAACAATTCATTGAACAATAACCGATATTTTTTAAATTTACGCGGGAAGACATTTGAATAACCAAAAATGATTTTAAGAAAATATATTTTACGCTCTTCATCTGAATTTCTATTCCTATATAAAGGGTATACACATTGCATAATGCATCCAAACACATACAATACTCACTACTAAAAACCAATCAAAGAGCTTGAGAAAATGAAGCAAGAAACCATTGTTGTGATAGTTGGAGCAGGACCTGCTGGCATTGCAACATCAGCATTTCTCAATCTTCTTTCAATCCCAAATATTGTTCTTGAAAGGGAAGATTGTTATGCATCTTTATGGCAAAAGAAGGCTTATGATCGTTTAAAGCTTCACTTAGCCAAAAACTTTTGTCAACTTCATCATATGCCATTTCCTTTGTCTGCACCCACATTTGTACCAAAGAATATGTTTGTGCAATACTTGAAAAACTATGTTTATCATTTTAATGTAGACCCATTGTACCAACGTAGTGTCAAGAGTGCATGGTATGAAAAGAGTGCACAAAAATGGGTGGTTACCGCCCAAAATAATATTTCGGGTTTGGTCGAGGAATATGTAAGTGAGTTTCTTGTGGTGGTAACCGGTGAAAATAGTGAAGGCTTTATTCCGAATGTTTATGGCTTGGATACCTTCAAAGGGTTAGTCATCCACTCAAGTGAGTATGAAAATGGAAAGACATATGGAGACAAGGATGTGCTTGTTGTTGGTGCCGGAAATTCTGGGATGGAAATTGCATATGATTTGTGCAATTGGGGTGCTCAAACATCAGTTGTTGTTCGTAGTCCGGTAAACAACTAAATGTTCTCCCGCGTGTTGTTTGAATTTGAAAAAGTGGTGTATTAAATTTAGAAAAATGTATTTGGTATATTTTAACATTTTGTTTTTTGTTGTGGCAGATACATGTGCTTAACAAGGAGTTAGTGCAGATTGGAATGTATTTTTTAAAATATATTCTGTGCACAATTGTGGATAAGATGGTTTTAATGTTAAGTAACTTGTTGTATGGAGATCTTGGGAGATTTGGAATACAAAGGCCACTTAAAGGACCATTCTTGCTTAAAAAAGAAACAGGGAGATCACCTGTCATTGATGTTGGAACAATTTCAAAGATTAAAACAGGAGACATTAAGGTAAACATTGTGATAATGTTTTCATATCAAATCAAATGACTTCTAAGCAACAAATACTGATTGCATAATCTTCTTTGTGTGCTTAAGGTTATAACGTCTATTAAAGATATACAAGGTGATATTATCAAATTTACAAATGGTCAAGAGAGGCAATTTGATGCTATTGTCTTTGCTACTGGTTTTAAAAGCACCGTACGGAAATGGCTTAAGGTAATTGAAGTTACTACATTTTATGTCATAGCTTAACATTTTGTGTTTTTTTCGTTAATTTTAATGTTCTTTTTTTGTTTGTCTAATCTAGGTAGATGGAGGTCTGTTCAATGAAAAAGGAATGCCAAAACACAAAAGCCATAACCATTGGAAAGGAGAAAATGGTCTTTATTGTGTTGGATTTGCTAGTGCTGGATTATTTGGAATCTCAAATGATGCTAAGAATATTGCTAATGATATCTTCCGTATTGTTGATGGGAAATGACCTTGTATCAAAAAATATGTTACAGTTTAGTGGCTTTATGATCTATATGCTTATTTCCTTTTAATCATGCATTAATATCATTAGATACTTTTTTATTTATTACATTAATTAATATTAAGTTTTTTTTCCATATTTACATACACGGTCAAGGATATGATCTATTCATTCAAATTTATTATGATTTTTTTATCTGATCGAATGATCAATTATATTTAGTGTTAAACATTACTAATACTAGCATTGGGCTAACCGCGCGTTATGGCGGAGTCGACAACTTACAAAGTTGTACTCGGTTTCCGTAGTTTATCAATTGTTTGGTTTTGTGTTAGGTTTGTCACACCCCAAAATACCACATGCGGAAACACCGCAGGACGTGTGACGTACCAGGATTCAAGCCACTAATCATATCGAACCAACAATTAATATTTAAATAAAACATTCGTTTTATTGCATAAGATAAATCCAAGTCAAGAGTTAAAACCAAAGAAAACATTCAGCGGAAGCATAAGGTAAATTGTTTAACAGCTGTTGCAAAATAAGTGTTTAAAAACCAATGCGTCAAATATCCAAGAGTCTCGATCCATGACTACTCCAGTACTCCCAGATAGCAAGTCCATATCAAACACCTAACGACCTGCAAGCATGCAGACAAGTGTGTCAGACGACGCTCGTGAGTTCAAAGTTTTGTTAACGCGTTGGTTACCAGATATGTGTATAAAACAGTTCAACGTTATGTTTTGATGATGTTATTAATTCGATTACCGTATGTGCTTACTAGATGTGTTTGCCCAAACCCCAATGCCTCTATCAAAGCATTGGTCAAGTGGTCAAGGTAAATAGTTCACGCCCATCCATTCCGGCCCGGTGTTAGGGTGCCAAACCTAATAGCGCTATCAACTAAATGCCTCGTTGCCTTCCCGGCAAGAATCCGTAGATGTATGGGGTCTTATATGATAGAAACTGAGTAATAACAAACATCCCATTAACCTGACATTCTTCCCTGAAAACGTTACCCGATATCCCTTCCCGGGATGCATGCTTGGAAAAAGAGCAGTGAACTCACCTCGGTTTGCTCGGCTGGTAATTTACTTGTTAAAACTCTTTAGTCACTCAAGTCCTAACATTGTTACCATGTCCATTAGGTTCGTAATCAGAAAGCCGCACATATACACGTATTCAGCACATAACACAAGTATCACGTAAGTAGTAGTTTACACTAACAGTGCTCATTCGTATAGGTTGCATAGTTCAAGTGGTTGAATGCATACGCTGTGAGCATGGGTAATACCTAGGTGACAAGTATGGACACTGCCCATGTAATTTCATATAACACAATACACGGCACCGTTCTATCATGTATGCGAAAATCAGTTTACATACGGTTTACGTATGATCCGTAATCATAATGTGTGTACATGCAATCAGTCAACAAATGGTACGTAACAGTCAACCTACTCATGCATATCCAAAGCCCACAGAGATGTAATAATACTCATAGTCAAGTGTACTGTTCTGACAACATTTACAAGCAAACTCAATATATGTTTATTCATAGGTTTACATGTTCAAAATCTTAGCCTGTTTGTGAGACTCTAGCCCAGTGACGAAACATCATTAAAGGCCGACGAAATCACACTGTTTCGTCGAGGGACAAGCCGACGAAATCACAATGTGTTCGTCGAGGGACAGGCCGACGAAATCACAATGTTTTCGTCGAGGGACAGGCCGACGAAATCACAATGTTTCGTCGTGAGGTGGTGCGACGAAATCTCAATGTTTTCATCGTAAGGTGGTGTGACGAAATCTCAATCAACTGTTAAACCTATACAAACCCTACTCATGGCGGTTCATCTTTCCCAGTTAATCATCAATCAACATTAGTTCCAATACGTTAACTCATACACTTCTAAACCCTTGTTACACATCCATAATTAATCGTTCACACAGTTCCTTTATATCATGATTTTGTTATACGATCTATTGTGAACCCACATCATGGGCTTTTAATATCACACAACCCTAGACTCAACGACACAATCCGAGATTACTACTTGTTAATACCCGAAACTATCAAAAGCATACCCAAAAGAAGCAACACTAAATCACATATACACATACTAACCGTTAATCAAGTTCATGCATAACAAAAACAAATAATCAGGAAATAACAGAAATCCAAAACTATAAAGAAATAATACACATACCATCTGTTAATCAAGATGATGTTGCTTCGATGGGGGGGGGGGAGGTCTACTGCCGCGCACACTTGGGAGAATAAGGATGTTTAGGGATTGTGACTAATGGCCAGATACAACACTAATCCCACGTATAAATGGAGGAAAAGGGAATTGGGCCGAGTCTGGTTAAAATCGTTTAATGGAATTATACTAACATGGAGCGCGTAACATATCAAAGAGGGATAACGAGGAGTTAAGATTACGTTACTAACCTCGAAAGTTTGGGTTGTCACAAGGTTATAATAACAATTTACAACATTGTACTTGTTTTCCTTTAGTTTATCTCTAAAGTTGCAATGAGAACCACCTTGAGTTGTGAGAACCGTGAGAACTGGGCCATCCAGAAGGTTTTCCGAATTTTTTTCTCAAAAGTAATAAAAAAATCACTTGTTTCAGCAAAAGTAATAACATTACTATGTTTATATTAAATTGATAATATAATGATAATAACATTATTATCATTTGGATGAACCGTTACGTTGTCATTTCTGGCCACCCAAACACTCTATGTACTCTGTTATAACATCTAAGAACTACTCAAGTAATAACACCCTTCGTTCACCAGTTGCCACCCCCGCCGACTGCCACAATTATGTTTCCACCAATGTTACAATGCCCAACCTCTCCCTGTCTCTATCTGGCAAAACGTCCCCACCGCAACTGATACCGTCACCGCCAAATATAATTTAGTGAATTTACACATACTAACATACATGTGAAGGTTCGATCAACTTTGTCCAGCGGCAGCAGCCTCAATTGATCGAAAAAACCGCCTTTTTCCCAATGTTTTTTGATCTGTCCTAAGACGGTCCCAGCTGTGGTTGTTGCCTTATTGCGCTAGGCAAGTTATTATATGTACATCTAACCTACTTACAATAGTGCGTCAAAGTTGTCAAAGTAGTGTGAGACATGAATAAATTATAGGAATATAATGGTCTATCCAAGTTGTTTTGACGTTGCTGATGTGTGCAAAATGCAACATAAAAATTACATCAAATGAGGCATAAAACTAACTTTTTTTAGTACTAATGTTGGAAAAAGCGTGCTTTTGTCTTCCTTTTGAATTTACAGGACCAAATGAGCTTAAAGGAGCAAAAGGAACAAATATGCAGTAAAAACTAACATAAATACAAAGAAAAGGAATAAACGTGACATGCCCGACCCCTCGGCAGCAGCCCCAAGAGCAAAAACAAGAAACAGAAGACTGACCACGGGCCGTGCCCACTGGACACGGGGGCGTGGTCAGATGTCTGCAGAAAGGAAAAAGTTGTGGAAGCTTGTACGCGCACCACGGGGGCGTGCCCAGCTCAGCATGGGGTGTGGTCAACGCTAAGATACGCAAAATCTTGCAAAATCTTGCAAAATCTTGGTAGTACAGATACGCTTCTACCCACGGGGCCGTGCCCAGCGATCATGGACCGTGTGGAGCCCTATGCTGACAAAAGCAATTAATGAGGGAAGAGAAAGTGATGGCCATGGGGGCGTGTCCGCTGGACACGGGGCCGTGGCCGGGCTTCTGTTTAGGCTATAAATATGGGTGTTGGCTACCTGGTCGGGGGTTAAGGGAATGGTTTAGTAAGGTTCTTGCCTTGTTTAGTGTATAGATCCTGTAAGGACCTGGTTCAAGCTTACTAGGACCTCCTTTAATACCCACTGGTATTGGATGGCGGGGCTCCGAATGGCTTGAACCCCCTATATGTAAACTATTATTAATACATTAAACCGGCTACTTGGGATTGTATCCCTGCTGACTCAAACCACTTAGACGAGGGTAACGTCACCTTCAAAAGAGGGGCCTACCACTTTTCACATTAATAACTTAATTAATTATATTTCAATATTCTGACCCTTTGGGATTGTATCCTTGCTGACTCAAACCACTGGGTTGTGGGTAACGTCACCTTCAAAAGAGGGGCCTACTACTATAACTAAGATAATCTGTTAAAAAGTTCAAAAGTGCAAAAATCATCAAAGGATACTTAAAAGGCGAGTCGGATCCAAGTGATTCATCTTTCTATCTGTTTTTATTTTATTTCTGCATTTTTAGTTTTATTTTTCATGTTTAAAACCTTTTCTCAAAAATTTTAGATTGATTAGACGTTGAGATAAACCGGTATTAAAAGCTCTTGTGTCCTTGGACGACCTCGTTATCTTACCAATGCTATACTTCGCACACGATGGGTGCACTTGCCCAAGTGTGTGTTTAATGTTAGTAGAATATCGTGTTTTATAATTTTAAAACTTGACGAATGCGTAAACTAGGCTTAAAATATCAATAAAATCATAACAAACCTGACGCACACCGGTTGCATCTAAAATCCAATTGTAATTCAGCGACACATATATTATTTTCTTAAAATACATGAGGCGCATCGTGGATAGTTCATACGCTTTATACATGCAAAACTCACTTAATAAATTGTTTACTTCACATATATCATATCCTCTTCAAGATAATTTCTTATTTGAAAATTTTCTTTATAAAACACACCATTCGAATACAATGTATACTTTAGTAATTCTAATTTTAACATAATATACTTTACTTTACTTTTAATAACTTAATACTAGTGATTAAAATTCCTATGTTTAAGAGTTTAATGTTTGTCTTTGATATAATGAAAAAAATGTAATTATAAGATTTAACAATTTGTGTGAGATACATAAATGCATTAATTAGCACCTTATGAACACTAAATTCAAGTCAGATAAAGTTTCTAACAAAAAAGGGAACAATTTGCTAAATGATCATAAGTCTAGTGTGAATATGATGTAGTAATTTATGCAAGATACATGCATAAAATGGTTAAATAAAGTATTGAAACATAAATTTTCAAATTTTGTTTCCATTAAAGATGGAACAATTCATTGAACAATAACCGATATTTTTTAAATTTACGCGGGAAGACATTTGAATAACCAAAAATGATTTTAAGAAAATATATTTTACGCTCTTCATCTAAATTTCTATTCCTATATAAAGGGTATACACATTGCATAATGCATCCAAACACATACAATACTCACTACTAAAAACCAATCAAAGAGCTTGAGACAATGAAGCAAGAAACCATTGTTGTGATAGTTGGAGCAGGACCTGCTGGCATTGCAACATCAGCATGTCTCAATCTTCTTTCAATCCCAAATATTGTTCTTGAAAGGGAAGATTGTTATGCATCTTTATGGTAAAAGAAGGCTTATGATCGTTTAAAGCTTCACTTAGCCAAAAACTTTTGTCAACTTCCTCATATGCCATTTCCTTTGTCTACACCCACATTTGTACCAAAAAATATGTTTGTGCAATACTAGAAAAACTATGTTTATCATTTTAATGTAGACCCATTGTACCAACGTAGTGTCGAGAGTGCATGGTATGAAAAGAGTGCACAAAAATGGGTGGTTACCGCCCAAAATAATGTTTCAGGTTTGGTCGAGGAGTATGTAAGTGAGTTTCTTGTGGTGGCAACCGGTGAAAATAGTGAAGGCTTTATTCCGAATGTTTATGGCTTGGATACCTTCAAAGGGTTAGTCATCCACTCAAGTGAGTATGAAAATGGAAAGACATATGGAGACAAGGATGTGCTTGTTGTTGGTGCCGGAAATTCTGGGATGGAAATTGCATATGATTTGTGCAATTGGGGTGCTCAAACATCAGTTGTTGTTCGTAGCCCGGTAAACAACTAAATGTTCTCCCGCGTGTTGTTTGAATTTGAAAAAGTGGTGTATTACATTTAAAAAAAATGTATTTGATATATTTTAACATTTTGTTTTTTGTTGTGGTAGATACATGTGCTTAACAAGGAGTTAGTGCAACTTGGAATGTATTTTTTAAAATATATTCGGTGCACAGTTGTGGATAAGATGGTTTTAATGTTAAGTAAGTTGTTGTATGGAGATCTTGGGTGACTTGGAATACAAAGGCCACTTAAAGGACCATTCTTACTTAAAAAAGAAACAGGGAGATCACCTGTCATTGATGTTGGAACAATTTCAAAGATTAAAACAGGAGATATTAAGGTAAACATTGTGATAATGTTTTCATATCAAATCAAATGACTTCTAAACAACAAATACTGATTGCATAATCTTCTTTGTGTGCTTAAGGTTATGACGTCTATTAAAGATGTACAAGGTGATATTATCAAATTTACAAATGGTCAAGAGAGGCAATTTGATGCCATTGTCTTTGCTACTGGTTTTAAAAGCACCGTATGGAAATGGCTTATGGTAATTGAAGTTACTACATTTTATGTCATAGCTTAACCTTTTTTGTTTTTTTCGTTAATCTTAATGTTCTTTTTTTTGTTTGTCTAATCAAGGAAGATGGAGGTCTGTTCAATGAAAAAGGAATGCCAAAACACAAAAGCCCTAACCATTGGAAAGGAGAAAATGGTCTTTATTGTGTTGGATTTGCTAGTGCTGGATTATTTGGAATCTCAAATGATGCTAAGAATATTGCTAATGATATCTTCCGTATTGTTGATGGGAAATGACCTTGTATCAAAAAATATGTTACAGTTTAGTGGCTTTATGATCTATATGCTTATTTCCTTTTAATCATGCATTAATATCATTAGATACTTTTTTATTTATTACATTTATTGATATTATTTTTTTTCCATATTTACATACACGGTCAAGGATATGATCTATTCATTCAAATTTATTATGATTTTTTTATTTGATCGAATGATCAATTATATTTAGTGTTAAACATTAATAATACTAGCATTGGGCTAACCGCGCGTTATGGCGGAGTCGACAAATTACAAAGTTGTACTCGATTTCCGTAGTTTATCAGTTGTTTGGTTTTATGTTAGGTTTGTCACACCCCAAAATACCACATGCGGAAACACCGCAGGACGTGTGACGTACCAGGATTCAAGCCACTAATCATATCAAACCAACAATTAATATTTAAATAAAACATTCGTTTTATTGCATAAGATAAATCCAAGTCAAGAGTTAAAACCAAAGAAAACATTCAGCGGAAGCATAAGGTAAATTGTTTAACAGCTGTTGCAAAATAAGTGTTTAAAAACCAATGCGTCAAATATCCAAGAGTCTTGATCCATGACTACTCCAGCACTCCCAGATAGCAAGTCCATATCAAACACCTAACGACCTGCAAGCATGCAGACAAGTGTGTCAGACGACGCTGGTGAGTTCAAAGTTTTGTTAACACGTTGGTTACCAGATATGTGTATAAAACAGTTCAACGTTATGTTTTGAAGATGTTATTAACTCGATTACCGTATGTGGCTACTAGATGTGTTTGCCCAAACCCCAATGCCTCTATCAAAGCATTGGTCAAGTGGTCAAGGTAAATAGTTCACGCCCGTCCATTCCGGCCCGGTGTGAGGGTGCCAAACCTAATAGCGCTATCAACTAAATACCTCGTTGCCTTCCCGGCAAGAATCGGTAGATGTAAGGGGTCTTATATGATAGAAACTGAGTAATAACAAACATCCCATTAACCTGACATTCTTCCCTGAAAACGTTACCCGATATCCCTTCCCGGGATGCATGCTTGGGAAAAGAGCAGTGAACTCAACTCGGTTTGCTCGGCTGGTAATTTACTTGTTAAAACTCTTTAGTCACTCAAGTCCTAACATTGTTACCATGTCCATTAGGTTCGTAATCAGATAGCGGCACATATACACGTATTCAGCACATAACACAAGTATCACGTAAGTAGTAGTTTATACTAACAGTGCTCATTCGTCTAGGTTGCATAGTTCAAGTGGTTGAATGCATACGCTGTGAGCATGGGTAATACCTATGTGACAAGTATGGACAGTGCCCATGTAATTTCATATAACACAATACACGGCACCGTTCTATCATGTATGAGAAAATCAGTTTACATAAGGTTAACTTATGATCCGTAATCATAATGTGTGTACATGCAATCAGCCAACAAATGGTACGTAACAGTCAACCTACTCATGCATATCCAAAGCCCACAGAGATGTAATAATACTCATAGTCAAGTGTACTGTTCTGACAACATTTACAAGCAAACTCAACATATGTTTATTCATAGGTTTACATGTTCTAAATCTCAGCCTGTTTGTGAGACTCTAGCCCAGCGATGAAACATCATTAAAGGCCGACGAAATCACACTGTTTCGTCGAGGGACAGGCCGACAAAATCACAATGTTTTCGTCGTGAGGTGGTGCGACGAAATCTCAATGTTTTCGTCGTGAGGTGGTGTGACGAAATCTCAATCAACTGTTAAACCTGTACAAACCCTACTCATAGCGGTTCATCTTTCCCAGTTAATCATCAATCAACATCAGTTCCAATACGTTAACGCATACACTTCTAAACCCTTGTTACACATCCAAAATTAATCGTACACACAGTTCCTTTATATCTTGATTTTGTTATACGATCTATTGTGAACTCACATCATGGGCTTTTAATATCACACAACCCTAGACTCAACGACACAATCCGAGATTACTACTTGTTAATACCCGAAACTATCAAAAGCATACCCAAAAGAAGCAACACTAAATCACATATATACATACTAACCTTTAATCAAGTTCATGCATAACAAAAACAAATAATCAGGAAATAACAGAAATCCAAAACTATAAAGAAATAATACACATACCAACTGTTAATCAAGATGATGTTGCTTCGATGGGGGGGGGGGGTCTACTGCCGCGCACACTTGGGAGAATAAGGATGTTTCGGGTTTGTGACTAATAGCCACATACAACACTAATCCCACGTATAAATGGAGGAAAAGGGAATTGGGCCGAGTCTGGTTAAGATTAGCGGGTTGGGTCAACTTTAGTTCAAGTGAGGGGTTTGGGCCTAGTGTATAATAGTAAACAATAGCGGCCCAATGTATGATAACAGTAGGTGCGGCCCACAACTACTAAGCACGTAAACGTTCAACAAAGTTATTAAAATCGTTTAATGGAATTATACTAATACGGAGCGCGTAACATATCAAAGAGGGATAACCAGGAGTTAAGATTACGTTACTAACCTCGAAAGTTTGGGTTGTCACATCATCCCCAACTTGAAAGAAATTTCGTCAAGAAATTTGACAAGCAGTACGGTGCTAGATTAAGACGACTGTGCATTCTCCGCGGGTGCCACATCATCCCCAACTTGAATGGGAATTTCGTCCCGAAATTCACTAGTTGCACCAGATTTAGATTTTCCAGGCTTGGATTTGTCCTCTGGGAATAAATGTGGGTTCTTAAGCTTCATGTGATCATCGCGTTCCCACGTGAACTCCGGTCCACGTCTTGTCTTGAGTTCCAACGAACTCTCACAATCGGAATACGGCTGTGCTTACGGACCTTGACCTCCCGGTCCATAATTTCTATTGGTTCTTCGATAAACTGCAATTTGTCATCGATTTTCAGCTCTTGAAACGGTACGACTAGTGTCTCATCAGACAAACACTTCTTCAGCTGCGATACGTGGAAAACATTATGAACGTTACCCAACTCAGCAGGTAACTCTAACTTGTAGGCCACTTTACCAATCCGCTCCAGAATTTTGAATGGCCCTACATAACGAGGGTTTAGCTTGCCGAGTTTTCCAAAACGCACCACACCCTTCCAGGGTGAGACCTTCAACATAACACGATCATTGACTTCGAATTCCAAGGGTTTTCTACGCTTATCAGCATAGCTTTTCTGACGGTCGTGCGCTGCTGCCATCCGATTCCTGATCTGAACAATCTTTTCTGAAGTTTCCAACACAAGTTCAGGGCCCGAGACCTGGCTGTCACCCACCTCAGCCCAACAGAGAGGCGAACGACACTTTCGTCCGTATAATGCTTCGAATGGAGCTGCCTGAATGCTAGTATGGTAGATATTGTTGTAAGAGAACTCTATCAACGGCAAGTGTTTCTCCCAACCCTTGCCAAAGTCAATCACGCAGGCTCGTAACATATCCTCAAGTGTCTGGATGGTTCGCTCACTTTGACCATCCGTCTGCGGGTGATAAGCAGTGCTCATATCAAGATGCGAGCCGAATGATTTGTGCATCGACTGCCACAAATCTGAGATGAAACACGGGTCACGGTCAGAGATAATAGAAGTTGGCACCCCGTGCCTAGAAACCACCTCCTTGAGGTATAAAACTGCTAATTGTGAGAACTTATCTGTTTCTTTGATCGCGAGAAAGTGCGCTGACTTTGTGAGACGATCCACAATTAACCAAATTGTATCATTCCCGCTTTGAGTTCTCGGCAAACCTGTGACGAAATCCATTGCGATTTGCTCCCACTTCCACATGGGTATTTCTGGTTGTTGTAGTAATCCAGACGGTTTCTGGTATTCCACTTTAACTTTTGAACACGTCAAGCATTTACTAACATACATTGCGATGTGAGCTTTCATCTTCGGCCACCAATACATGACTTTGAGATCCTGATACATCTTATCCGAACCTGGGTGAATAGAGTATCGAGACTTGTGCACTTCGTCCATCACAAGTTCTCTAAGGTTACCAAACAACGGAATCCATATCCACTCCATGAAATAGTAAATGCCATCTGACCTCTTCTCAAGTCGCTTCTCCATACCCCGTAAATACTCAGCTTCGTAGTTTTCTTCTTTTAACGCCTCGGCCTGAGCCGAATGGATCTGATCAGGCAGGTTAGAATGAATGGTGAGCTGCAAAGCGCGAACACGCTTGGGTTTTGTTTCCTTTTGACTGAGAGCGTCTGCTACAACGTTGGCCTTTCCTGGATGATACTTGATTGCATAATCATAATCGTTCAAAAGTTCTACCCAGCGACGCTGTCGCATATTCAAATCCTTCTGGTCGAAAATATGCTGAAGGCTCTGTGGTCGGTATAAATAGTGCATTTAGTACCGTACAGGTAATGCCTCCAGATTTTGAGCGCAAATACTACAGCTCCCAACTCCAAATCGTGCGTCGTATAATTCCTCTCATGAACCTTCAACTGGCGAGAGGCGTAAGCTATCACCTTGTTGCGTTGCATCAACAACCAGCCGAGACCCTGAATAGATGCATCACAGTATACCACGAAATCTTCGGTACCTTCAGCTAGAGACAAAATTGGCGCACTGCAGAGTTTCTGTTTCAATAGTTGGAAAGCTTCTTCTTGTTTCGTTCCCCAAGAGTATACACGCTTTTCTGTGTCAATGAAGTAAGAGGTTGTGCGATCTTCGAAAAGTCTTTGATAAATCTTCGATAATACCCAGCGAGACGAAGAAATTGCCGCACCTCCGAAGGATTCTTTGGTGCCGCCCAATTTCTAACAGCATCAACTTTTGCAGGATCCATGTGTATCCCTAATTCATTAACAATGTGCCCAAGAAAATATACCTCCCGAATTCAAAAGTAACACTTAGAAAAATTCGCATAGAGCTGCTCCTTCCTTAGAAGTTCCAAAATAAGACGCAGGTGCCGCTCGTGATCTTCCTTGCTCTTAGAGTAGATTAAAATGTCGTCAATGAATACTATAACGAAATCGTCGAGATACGGTTTGCATACGCGGTTCATGAGATCCATGAAGACCGCTGGTGTATTCGTCAATCCAAACGGCATAACAAAAAACTCATAGTGCCCATAACGCGTTCGAAAAGCCATTTTCGGAACATCCTCCTCTCAGACTCTCACCTGATGATAGCCCGAACTTAAGTCGATCTTCGAATAAAAACTTGACCCTTGCAACTGGTCAAACAAGTCACCGATGCGTGGAAATGGATAACGGTTCTTGATGGTCACCTTATTGAGTTCCCGATAATCAATGCACATGCGAAAGGACCCGTCTTTCTTCTTTACAAACAAAACTGGGGCTCCCCAAGGTGAAGAACTGGGTCGGATAAAGCCTCTATCCAATAACTCTTGCAGTTGATTAGATAACTCTTGCAACTCTCCAGGTGCAAGACGATAAGGAGCACGAGCACTTGGAGCTGCTCCTGGTGCAAGATCGATCTGAAATTCTACTTGACGGTGAGGAGGTAAACCAGGTAGCTCCTCAGGAAATACATCGGCAAATTCACGTACGACTGGTAGGTCCTCGATCTTTCTCTCTTCAGACGGAGTATCAGTAACTAGTGCTAGAATTGCAGGATACCCCTTTCATAGACAATTCTGCGCTTGCATAGCCGAGATAATACCAACCATCGCCCCACTACGATGCCCTTGAATTGATAATGACTCTCCATCAGGGAGAGGAATACGTACAATCTTTTCCTTACACAGAATCTCAGCTTGGTGCTTAGACAGCCAATCCATACCAACCACTATATCGAAACTACCGAGGGTGACAGGAAGGAAATCAACATCAAACACTTGACCCACGAGATCTAGTTTACACCCAAAGAGGACATGCGAAGCTTCTATCATTTTACCATCAGCTAGTTCTACTACTTGCTTAACCTCTAAAGGTGTTGGAGTTAACCCTAATCGCTGACTAAACCCTAGGGACACATAACTCCAATCAGCACCAGAATCAAATAACACAGAAGCAATAAGATTGTTCACAGAAAACGTACCAGTCACGACATTGCCGTCGTTCCTAGCATCCCCAGCCCCAATCGTGAGTACCCTTCCACGAGCACCGTTGCCCCCATTGTTGCCGTTGTTGTTGTTGTTTCTAGCATTATTGTTATTATTCTGGCGGTTGTTGTCGTTGGCGTTCTGGTTCAACTGAGGGCAATCCCGCTTAAAGTGGCCCTCATCCCCACACTGATAACACCCTCTCTTGAAACCCTGATTCTGATGGGGTTGCTGCCTTTGCTGTCTCTGATACTGTTGATTTTGCTGCTGCTGCTGCTTTGGCTGTGGGGCTCTACAGTCTTTGGTCTCATGGCCCACTTTCTCGCACCTACGGAAAGCCCGAGCACACTGCCCATAGTGATGATAGCCACACTTGTTGCACTATGGCTTCTTCCCCACATAGGAACCTTGATTCTGATTGCTACCCTGGCCATGGTTTACTGAGGACGACTGACTGAAACTGCGGTTGCTGCTGTTGTCAGGCCTTTTCTGAGATTGGCTGGCACTGGTTTCTTTGTCAGCGTCGTTCCGTTTCCGCTTGTTATCACTAGCAGGCGTAGTAGCGGTGGTTGTTGCAGCAGTAGTGGCAGAAACACGCGGTGGTAAAGAACCACTCTCCAGTTCCTGATCGGTGATTTTGTGAGCCAAACGAACAATCTGAGTTAAGTTGTTGAGGTTTGCTGCAGTAACCAAACCCTTCACCTGTGGAGCTAATCCCTTGATAAACAATTCTATTATTCGATGCAGAGGCTGGGACAAGTTCGGGCACATGATCGCCAACTCATGTGACCGTTTCGCGTACGCCTCAATCTCAGATCCCACCATCTTCAGATCATAGTATTCATTCTCAAGCTTCTGTATTTCATCACGAGGACAATACTCCTCCCTTATCGGCTCCTTAAAATCGTCCCAAGTAGTGGCATTTGCCACCTCGATGCCCAACAGCTAAACCTGGGCATTCCACCATGTCGGGGAACCATCCTCGAGTGTGCCCGTAGCATACTTCACTCTGTCCCCAGCAGGACAATTACACATCGCAAACACTAATTCTGCCTTCTCGAACCATCGCAGGAGTCCTACAGCCCCTTCAGTCCCATTGAAGGTCTGTGGCTTACCATCCATGAACATCTTGAACGTACAGGCAGGTGGATTGTTTTGGTTTTGCTGACCTATAGGACGAAAGAAAACACATTACACGGGTAAGAGTCGTGTACGCGACACAAGATTAAAGAGTGTTTGGCACATTTCATACCAGCTTGGTAGGCTGCCAGAGCCTCCGCCACACGTGTGTTGATTAAGTTTGTCAGCTCAGCTTGGGTCATTGCGATGTGACCACGTCCATGACCTCGTCCACTCATGTTTCTATATAAGGAGAGGGAACAAATTTAGGTGTCAAGATGAGGTAAAAGTCAAGTCTCAGGTTGATATTTACAACTACCAAGTTTACACACAATAGGGCAGAACCCTTCTCACACTCGTTAAGTCTCACTGGGACTTACATGCACCTCATATTATTATTATTATTATGTGTGCACCCATAATAATAAGACAATTTGCATGCTCATCTCAGTGCCTCTTAACTTGCGCTAAAAGTTTCCCCCGCATTCAAATAACAAAACAGAAGGTATTACAGGATTACGAATCACAAGAGTCGAAGAGTAGTGTCATGCTATCAAGTCGCCATAGTATCTAGTATGTTGTTTCATGCAAGCTGTGAGTGTGTGACTACTAAACAAGTAATGCATAAAGTAAACAGAAGACGGACCTTGCAATCTGGAGCTGAGTGTCATGATCGATTTTCAAAGGTGTTCGGTTATAGTCTGGTTTTACAAAAATGTTTTAAAACCTAGTTCACTATAACCAGTGGCTCTGATACCAAACTGTCACACCCCAAAATACCACATGCGAAAACACCGCAGGACGTGTGACGTACCAGGATTCAAGCCACTAATCATATCGAACCAACAATTAATATTTAAATAAAACAGTCTTTTTATTGCATAAGATAAATCCAAGTCAAGAGTTAAAACCAAAGAAAACATTCAGCGGAAGCATAAGGTAAGTTGTTTAACAGCTGTTGCAAAATAAGTGTTTAAAAACCAATGCGTCAAATATCCAAGAGTCTCGATCCATGACTACTCCAGCACTCCCAGATAGCAAGTCCATATCAAACACCTAACGACCTGCAAGCATGCAGACAAGTGTGTCAGACGACGCTGGTGAGTTCAAAGTTTTGTTAACGCGTTGGTTACCAGATATGTGTATAAAATAGTTCAACGTTATGTTTTGATGATGTTATTAACTCGATTACCGTATGTGGCTACTAGATGTGTTTGCCCAAACCCCAATGCCTCTATCAAAGCATTGGTCAAGTGGTCAAGGTAAATAGTTAACGCCCGTCCATTCCGGCCCGGTGTGAGGGTGCCAAACCGAATAGCGCTATCAACTAAATACCTCGTTGCCTTCCCGGCAATAATCGGTAGATGTAAGGGGTCTTATATGATAGAAACTGAGTAATAACAAACATCCCATTAACCTGACATTCTTCCCTGAAAACGTTACCCGATATCCCTTCCCGGGATGCATGCTTGGGAAAAGAGCAGTGAACTCACCTCGGTTAGCTCGGCTGGTAATTTACTTGTTAAAACTCTATAGTCACTCAAGTCCTAACATTGTTACCATGTCCATTAGGTTCGTAATCAGATAGCGGCACATATACACGTATTCAACACATAACACAAGTATCACGTAAGTAGTAGTTTATACTAACAGTGCTCATTCGTCTAGGTTGCATAGTTCAAGTGGTTGAATGCATACGCTGTGAGCATGGGTAATACCTAGGTGACAAGTATGGACACTGCCCATGTAATTTCATATAACACAATACACGGCACCGTTCTAATATGTATGCGAAAATTAGTTTACATAAGGTTTACGTATGATCCGTAATCATAATGTGTGTACATGCAATCAATCAACAAATGGTACGTAACAGTCAACCTACTCATGCATATCCAAAGCCCACAGAGATCTAATAATACTCATAGTCAAGTGTACTGGTCTGACAACATTTACAAGCAAACTCAATATATGTTTATTCATAGGTTTACATGTTCTAAATCTTAGCCTGTTTGTGAGAATCTAGCCCAGTGACGAAACATCATTAAAGGCCGACGAAATCACACTGTTTCGTCGAGGGACAGGCCGACGAAATCACAATGTTTTCGTCGAGGGACAGGCCGACGAAATCACAATGTTTTTATCGTGAGGTGGTTCGACGAAATCTCAGTGTTTTCGTCATGAGGTGGTGTGACAAAATCTCAATCAACTGTTAAACATGTACAAACCCTACTCATGGCGGTTCATCTTTCCCAGTTAATCGTCAATCAACATCAGTTCCAATACTTTAACGCATACACTTCTAAACCCTTGTTACACATCCATAATTAATCGTTCACACAGTTCCTTTATATCATGATTTTGTTATACGATCTATTGTGAACCCACATCATGGGCTTTTAATATCACACAACCCTAGACTCAACGACACAATTCGAGATTACTACTTGTTAATACCCGAAACTATCAAAAGCATACCCAAAAGAAGCAACACTAAATCACATATACACATACTAACCGTTAATCAAGTTCATGCATAACAAAAATAAATAATCAGGAAATAACATAAATCCAAAACTATAAAGAAATAATACACATACCAACTATTAATAAAGATGATGTTGCTTTGATGGGGGGGGGGGGGGGGTCTACTACCGCGCACACTTGGGAGAATAAGGATGTTTAGGGTTTGTGACTAATCCCACGTATAAATGGAGGAAAGGGAATTGGGCCGAGTCTGGTTAAGATTAGCGGGTTGGGTCAAGTTTAGTTCAAGTGAGGGGTTTGGGCCTAGTGTATAATAGTAAACAATAGCGGCCGAATGTATGATAACAGTAGGTGCGGCCCACAACTACTAAGCACGTAAACGTTCAACAAAGTTATTAAAATCGTTTAATGGAATTATACTAACACGGAGTGCGTAACATATCAAAGAGGGATAACGAGGAGTTAAGATTACGTTACTAACCTCGAAAGTTTGGGTTGTCACAAGGTTATAATAACAATTTACAACATTGTACTTGTTTTCCTTTAGTTTATCTCTAAAGTTCCAATGAGAACCACCTTGAGTTGTGAGAACCGTGAGAACTAGGCCGTCCAGAAGGTTTTCTGAATTTTTTTCTCAAAAGTAATAAAAAAATCACTTGTTTCAGCAAAAAAAATTTTAAAAATGCAGCATACCCACATTTACATTAGCATAAAAAAAATATTTATCTTCGTAAAAAATTTACAGCAGCGCATAAAGAAACTTGCATCAGTCAAAACTACAGACTCGACAATTTTTTTACTTTCTCTTACAGATGTGTTTATAATATCTTCATCTAGGTTTGTGCAAAAAAAAAAATTGGCCCAACTCGCGTGGGAAGAAAAAGTCCTCTCGGTTCTCACAACTCGTGGTGGTTCTCGTTTGAACCGAGCCCCAGTGACTAATATATTCATATTTAATTCTATATGTGGTTATAATTTTAATAATATGTATTATACTTCACTAGTAAAATCTGTCGCGCGTTGCGGTGGAATTTCGTTTGATAATGGTTCTTTTGTTACGATATCAATACGATATAGACAATTAGTATAGCAATATCATCGGAAAGAAAAACACAGAAAATGAAGTCATTATATGCCCAAAATAATGGGAATACGTGTTTTACATCAATAGAAACTTGTAGAAAGGAATATCAGTATTGATACTCGTTATATACCTAAAATAATGGGAATACGTGTTTTACATCAATCTAAACTTGTAGAAAGGAATATCAGTACTGATACTACCGATATGAGTTCCCTTTTCTTTTACCGGTTTGTTTATATTTTGAAAGTACATTTTCTATATTTAATATGCATATTACACAATCTGTATTAGTTACCAACGAAAGAGAGAACTCATAAAATAAAAGCTATAACGTGCCTGAAAGTTTATCTATATATATACCTAAAGGGATGTCAAAACGTGTTCGGTTTATTACTTTTTTTATTATTTAACTATAAAAAAGACGAAAATCCAAGAGCCGACTGTGCGTCTCAATTTTCCATATATTAAGCTTTGTTCTCTCTCTACGGTTCATTAAAAATGAAATGAGTAATGGTAATAATATATATTATGTTAGCTTTAGAAAAACGTTATTAAAATAAAAAAAAATGATTTGAATTATTTTATAGTAACATTTTAGAAAATATATTATCATTTGGATGAACATGTCATAACAATAGAATTTATATATAATAACATTACTATGTTTATATTAAATTGATAATATAATGATAATAACATTATTATCATTTGGATGAACCGTTACGTTGTCGTTTCTGGCCACCCAAACACTCTATGTACTCTGTTATAACATCTAAGAACTACTCAAGCAACAACACCCTTCGTTCACCGGTTGCCACCCCCGCCGACTGCCACAATTATGTTTCTACCAATGTTACAATGCCCAACCTCTCTCTGCCTCTATCTGGCAAAACGTCCCCACCGCAACTGAAACCATCACCGCCACCTAACACCTACAGTTTCTCATCAGATGTCCCTTGGTTGTGTTTGGTCAATCAATGGTTTTGTTTTATGTTAAAAAGAAAACGAAAAAAGAAGGCGTGTACCAATGAGACCACCCCACTCAGAAAACGGAGTAACCCTCCGGTAGCGATATACAATTTAGTGAATTTACACATACTAACATACATGTGAAGGTTCGATCAACTTTGTCCAACGGCAACAGCCTCAATTGATCGAAAAAACCACCTTTTTCCTAATGTTCTTTGATCTGTCCTAAGACGGTCCCAACTGTGGTTGTTGCCTTATTGCGCTAGGCAAGTTATTATATGTACATCTAACCTAGTTACAATAATGCGTCAAAGTTGTCAAAGTAGTGTGAGACATGAATAAATTATAGGAATATAATGGTCTATCCAAGTTGTTTTGACGTTGCTGATGTGTGCAAAATGCAACATATAAATTACATCAAATGAGGCATAAAACTAACCCTTTTTAGTACTAATATTGGAAAAAGCGTGCTTTTGTCTTCCTTTTGAATTTACAGGACCAAATGAGGTTAAACGAGGAAAAGGAACAAATATGCAGTAAAAACTAACATAAACACAAAGAAAAGAAATAAACGTGACATGCCCGACCCCTCGGCAGCAGCCCCAAGAGCAAAAACAAGAAACAGAATACTGACCACGGGCCGTGCCCACCTGACACGGGGGCGTGGTCAGATTTCTGCAGAAAGGACAAAGTTGTGGAAGCTTCTACGCCCACCACGGGGGCGTGCCCAGCTCAGCACGGGGCGTGGTAAACGCTAAGATACGCAAAATCTTACAAAATCTTGGTAGTACAGATACGCTTCTACCCACGGGGCCCTGCCCAGCGACCTTGGGCCGTGTGGAGCCCTATGCTGACCAAAGCAATTAACGAAGGAAGAGAAAGAGATGGCCACGGGGGTGTGTCCCCTGGACACGGGGCCGTGGCCGGGCTTCTGTTCAGGCTATAAATAAGGGTGTTGGCTACCTGGTCGGGGGTTAAGGGAATGGTTTAGTAAGGTTCTTTCCTTGTTCAGTGTATAGATCCAGCAAGGACCTGGTTCAAGCATACTAGGACCTCCTTTAATACCCACTGGTATTGGATGGCGGGGTCCGAATGGCTTGAACCGGCTACTTGGGATTGCATCCCTGCTGACTCAAACCACTTAGCCGAGGGTAACGTCACCTTCAAAAGAGGGACCTACCACTTTTCACATTAATAACTTAATTAATTATCTTTCAATATTCCGACCCTTTGGGATTATATCCTTGCTGACTCAAACCACTGGGTTGAGGGTAACGCCACCTTCAAAAGAGGGGCCTACTACTATAACTATGATAATCTCTTAAAAAGTTCAAAAGTGCAAAAATCATCAAAGGATACTTACAAGGCGAGTCGGATCCAAGTGATTCATCTTGTCTATCTATTTTTATTTTATTTTTATTTCTGCATTTTTAGTTTTATTTTTCATGTTTAAAACCTTTTTTCAAAAATTTTAGATTGATTAGACGTTGAGATAAACCGGTATTAAAAGCCCTTGTGTCCTTGGACGACCTCGTTATCTTACCAACGCTATACTACGCACACGATGGGTGCACTTGCCAAAGTGTGTGTTTAATGTAAGTAGAATATTATGTTTTATAAATTTAAAACTTGACTAATGCGTAAATTAGGCTTAAAATATAAATAAAATCATAACACACCTGACGCACACCAGTTGCATCTAAAATCCAATTGTTATTTAGCGACACATATATTATTTTCCTGAAATACACGAGTCGCATCGTGGATAGTTCATACGCTTTATACACGCAAAACTCACTTAATAAATTTTTTACTTCACATATATCATATCCTCTTCAAGATAATTTCCTATTTGAAAATTTTCTTTATAAAACGCACCATTCGAATACAATGCATAACTTAGTAATTCTAATTTTAAAATAACATACTTTACTTTTAATAACGATTAATACTAGTGATTAAAATTCCTATGTTTAAGAGTTTAATGTTTGTCTTTGATATAAAGAAAAAAAATGTAATTATAAGATTTAACATTTTGTGTAAGATACATACATGCATTAATTAGCACCTTATGAACACTAAGATTCAAGTCAGATGAAATTTCTAACAAAAAGGGAACAATTTGCTAAATGATCATAAGTCTAGTGTGAACATGATGTAGTAATTTATGCAAGATACATGCATAAAATGGTTAAATAAAGTATTGAAACATAAATTTTCAAATTTTGTTTCCATTAAAGATGGAACAATTCATTGAACAATAACCGATATTTTTTAAATTTACGCCGGAAGACATTTGAATAACCAAAAATGATTTTAAGAAAATATATTTTGCGCTCTTCATCTAAATTTCTATTCCTATA
The DNA here is from genome assembly GCA_030545235.1 of Helianthus tuberosus. Classification (NCBI taxonomy): domain Eukaryota; kingdom Viridiplantae; phylum Streptophyta; class Magnoliopsida; order Asterales; family Asteraceae; genus Helianthus; species Helianthus tuberosus. The sequence continues at coordinate 31,640,481 of CM060352.1, read as the reverse complement.
TAAAGGGTATACACATTGCATAATGCATCCAAATACATACAATACTCACTACTAAAAACCAATCAAAGAGCTTGAGACAATGAAGCAAGAAACCATTGTTGTGATAGTTGGAGCAGGACCTGCTGGCATTGCAATATCAGCATGTCTCAATCTTCTTTCAATCCCAAATATTGTTCTTGAAAGGGAAGATTGTTATACATCTTTATGGCAAAAGATGGCTTATGATCGTTTAAAGCTTCACTTAGCCAAAAACTTTTGTCAACTTCCTCATATGCCATTTCCTTTGTCTGCACCCACATTTGTACCAAAAAATATGTTTGTGCAATACTTGAAAAACTATGTTTATCATTTTAATGTTGACCCATTGTACCAACGTAGTGTCGAGAGTGCATGGTATGAAAATAGTGCACAAAAATGGGTGGTTACCGCCCAAAATAATGTTTCGGGTTTGGTCGAGGAGTATGTAAGTGAGTTTCTTGTGGTGGCAACCGGTGAAAATAGCGAAGGCTTTATTCCAAATGTTTATGGCTTGGATACCTTCAAAGGGTTAGTCATCCACTCAAGTGAGTATGAAAATGGAAAGACATATGGAGACAAGGATGTGCTTGTTGTTGGTGCCGGAAATTCTGGGATGGAAATTGCATATGATTTGTGCAATTGTCAAACATCAATTGTTGTTCGTAGCCCGGTAAACAACTAACTGTTCTCCCGCGTGTTGTTTGAATTTGAAAAAGTGGTGTATTAAATTTAGAAAAATGTATTTGGTATATTTTAACATTTTGTTTTTTTGTTGTGGCAGATACATGTGCTTAACAAGGAGTTAGTGCAACTTGGAATGTATTTTTTAAAATATATTCGGTGCACAATTGTGGATAAGATGGTTTTAATGTTAAGTAAGTTGTTGTATGGAGATCTTGGGAGATTTGGAATACAAAGGCCACTTAAAGGACCATTCTTGCTTAAAAAAGAAACAAGGAGATCACCTGTCATTGATGTTGGAACAATTTCAAAGATTAAAACAGGAGCCATTAAGGTAAACATTGTGATAATGTTTTCATATCAAATCAAATGACTTCTAAACAACAAATACTGATTGCATAATCTTCTTTGTGTGCTTAAGGTTATGACGTCTATTAAGGATATACAAGGTGATATTATCAAATTTACAAATGGTCAAGAGAGGCAATTTGATGCCATTGTCTTTGCTACTGGTTTTAAAAGCACCGTACGGAAATGGCTTAAGGTAATTGAAGTTACTACATTTTATGTCATAGCTTAACCTTTTGTGTTTTTTTCGTTAATCTTAATGTTCTTTTTTTGTTTGTCTAATCTAGGAAGATGGAGGTCTGTTCAATGAAAAAGGACTGCCAAAACACAAAAGCCCTAACCATTGGAAAGGAGAAAATGGTCTTTATTGTGTTGGATTTGCTAGTGCTGGATTATTTGGAATCTCAAATGATGCTAAGAATATTGCTAATGATATCTTCCGTATTGTTGATGGGAAATGAGCTTGTATCAAAAAATATGTGACAGTTTAGTGGCTTTATGATCTATATGCTTATTTCCTTTTAATCATGCATTAATATCATTAGATACTTTTTTTTATTTATTACATTTATTGATATTAAGTTTTTTTTCCATATTTACATACACGGTCAAGGATATGATCTATTCATTCAAATTTATTATGATTTTTTTATCTGATCGAATGATCAATTATATTTAGTGTTAAACATTACTAATACTAGAATTGGGCTAACCGCGCGTTATGGCGGAGTCGACAAATTACAAAGTTGTACTCGGTTTCCGTAGTTTATCAATTGTTTGGTTTTATGTTAGGTTATAATAACAATTTAGAACATTGTACCTGTTTTCCTTTAGTTTATCTCTAAAGTTGCAATGAGAACCACCTTGAGTTGTGAGAACCGTGAGAACTAAGCCATCCAGAAGGTTTTCCGATTTTTTTTCTCAAAAGTAATAAAAAATCACTTGTTTCAGCAAAAAAATTTTAAAAAATGCCGCATACCCACATTTACATTAGCATAAAAAATATTTATTTTCGTACAAAATTTACACCGGCACGTAAAAAAAACCGGCATTAGTCAAAACTACAAACTCGACAATTTTTTTACTTTCTTTTAGAGATGTGTTTATAATATATTCATCTAGGTTTGTGCAAAAAAAATTGGCCCAACTCGTGTGGGAAGAAAAAGTCCTCACGGTTCTAACAATTCGTGGTGGTTCTCGTTTGAACCGAGCCCCAGTGACTAACATATTCATATTTAATTCTATATGTGGTTATAATTTTAATAATATGTATTATACTTCACTAGTAAAATCTGTCGTGCGTTGCGGTGGAATTTCGTTTGATAATGGTTGTTTTGTTACGATATCAATACGATATAGACAATTAGTATAACAACATCATCCGAAAGAAAAACACAGAAAATGAAGTCATTATATGCCCAAAATAATGGGAATACGTGTTTTACATCAATAGAAACTTGTAGAAAGGAATATCAGTATTGTTGATACTACCGATATGAGTGAAGTCATTATATGCCCAAAATAATGGGAATACGTGTTTTACATCGATAGAAACTTGTGGAAAGGAATATCAGTACTGATACTACCCATATGAGTTCCCTTTTCTTTTACCGGTTTGTTTATATTTTGAAAGTACATTTTCTATATTTAATATGCATATTACACAATCTGTATTAGTTACTAACGCAAGAGAGAACTCATAAAATAAAAGCTATAACGTGCCTGAAAGTTTATCTATATATACCTAAAGGGATGTCAAAACGTGTAAGGTTTATTACTTTTTTTATTATTTAACTATAAAAAAGACGAAAATCCAAGAGCCGACTATGCGTCTCAAATTTCCATATATTCAGCTTTGTTCTCTCTCTACGGTTCATTAAAAATGAAACGAGTAATGGTAATAATATATATTATGTAAGCTTTAGAAAAACGTTATTAAAATAAAAAAAATGATTTGAATTATTTTATAGTAACATTTTAGAAACGGTGGAGGTATCCACGCACCCCCCAAAAAGTATCTACACACCCCCTAACCCTAAATGACCCTCATTGCCCAATATGCCTGAAACTGGCCCCACCCATACGCCCCTCATTGCCCAATACGATTGAAAAGTATTTACACACCCCCTGCCATCTAATTAATGTCAATCATTGGGTGTCAGCCAATGATTACCAATGATTGGGGTGTGTGGAACTTTATTTTGATAGGGTATTTTTATGGGGAAGTTGTGAAATATTAAGAAAATAATTTTTTTTTTATAAAATGTTGTTATAAAAAATTGTGTTAGTATTATAAAAACTTCATATTTTTATGAAATGAATTGTGTATATTATAAAATGCCAATTTTTTATAAGTATTATTAAATGTCAATTTTTTTTATAAAACGAATTGTATATATACGAGTTAATATTACCCGCGCGTTGCGGCGGGATTTTGATTATGAAAGTCATTAGTATGACCGTCACATGATTATGTTTCATGAGGTGGCGTGGGGCAAGAGGCATGGGGTTTCTTCATGGCGTGGGGCAAACGTTGTTGATGATGTGGCGATGTATGACCGTCACATGATGTTTCATGCCCTTTTTTCCAAGCCCCTTCACACTAAATACTAACATTTTCTTTGAATACGGTAATCTGAACACTAAAATTTTCTTTGAATACGATAATCAGATAGACATGTTTATTTATAGTTAATAACACCTACTTACTTTCTGAAAAGTAGATTTTGAAAGATTTCCTTTATATTAATTATCTCATTGATAATAATATGCTGCAACCAAAATCCTTTCAAAATCTACTTTTTGTTTACTCGTCTTCATTTTTCTCCCCCAAGTCCATGCCGAAGATCATTCATGTATTCATATTAACAACCTTACAATTCCATCTTTCTTCTTCCTCATTTAATGATTATTTGTTGGAATATACTCATCTTCATTTTTGCTTATCCAAGTCTAATACATTTATCAAAGAGTTTAAAGATATACATATGAATTTTAAACTCAATTATTTCCAGATTTAAACATATCTTGTGCATGTATAAATGTCAGATTTTAAACATTATGTTACGCATGTATATATCTCAATGTGTTTGGTTTCTTTAAAATTATAGATCTTGATTCCAACTATTATTTTAATCATTCAAAAAAGAGTTCATTTCAATTGAAAATTCAATTCTTACTTGATTTCAATTGAAATTTTCTGCGTAGAATTCAATCGTCTGAATCGTGAAATTATTGCAACTCAAGAGAATAAGAACGGGGATTATAGAAAACAGAAAATGCAGATGATTTAATAGTCTACCATTGTAGATCGAATCACGGATTTATAATTATATCAACTTCATATACCATCGATAGTTGAAGAATATTGATCCTTCTTCTTCTTCTTCTTCTTCTTCAATTTCATTAAAAACAAATTCGCCTCTACAAACCATTAGGACCATTGCCCTGTTTTCTCTTTGAATCGCCATCAATTGATCTATGTGAATCACCGTAAAATTGGCCTCTGAAAATCGCCATATGCAAATCGCAATCAATTGTGTTCTAATTTCTGCAATTAATGTTCAATAAATTCAATCAAATGTGTTTTCTTTAATAATCACTATCAAAAACCGTAATGAAACACAATATTAAAATGTTACGTTTGATGTCGAGCGTGAGTGAAGGGCTGCAATATCAGAATGAGTTTGAACAAAGGAGAACGATATTAGGAGATAGTAACGGGATATAAATTTCGTTTCAGTTGACGGACGTTTAAGATTTGGAGATTTGAATGATGTGGCGGTTGAAGAAATAAAAATGATTTTGAAGAACCGAAAGGTGTGCCGGTTTGGGAAAAGATGCGGCGCATACATTTTAGTAGGAAAGGAACGTTCAGGAAATAATAGTATTATTATACAATTAATATCAGTAGGGTATATTAATTAATTTTGAAGTGGGGATATGCATGATGTTGGTATTTTTTTTTTAATGGAAGGGTGCGTTCCAACGAAATGATACGATGGTTCGGTAATAGCAACTTAAGTTGCTAATTGTATTAGTATATAATATCATAACAAAGTTTTTTATTTATGAATTATTATTATTTCTTTAATTGTCAAACACGAACGTAGATCGGCGTTCTAGTTCATGAATCCGAAATACGAACGTAGTTTCTCCATAACTATTACGCTACCACCACCGTCAAAACACCGACTTTCGATATCCTGTTAACAAAAAATACAATTTAGCATTAGACTCGGCATTCGAAAATATATTGTAAAAAAAAAAAAACAAAACACCACCACAGCCGACACACCACCACCACCACAACCGACCCACCACCACCACCACATCCGACACACCATCACCACCACTTCCACCAACATAGCCGACCCACCACCACCACCCTAGCCGACCCACCACCACCACAACCAGCCCAGCCGGCCCACCACCACCACCATAGCCGACCCACCACCACCACCACCACTGTCACACCCCTTTCTGCGGCGGAAGCATGAGGTGTGATGATGAAAGGTTCTCGTTGCATACGAAGAGTAAACATACTACATGCTCCAAGTAACTTCAAACATTACATTACTAAAAACATAAGTCAAGTGTCTACAACACAAGACAGCATATTGTCTTAAAAGTTACAACTTTATTTAACGATAAACAAAGCGACATCCACGAGCATGAGTAAGACCACGCGCACATCCATCCTAGTTACCTGAAATACATGTGAGTTTTTGGAAAAACGTCAACATAATGTTGGTGTGAATTCATGCAGTTTTGTATTTCACGTTTGTATACTTTGTATGAAAACATAGTTTGTGAATAAATCAAGTTTTCATATATTAATTCAGTTTCATGTGTACACCACGTACTCATGTATAATTCAATTTCTTCTTGAGTACCCCACGTACTTCAAGTATAATTCCCATTTTCTTGAGTACCCCACGTACTTCAAGTATAATTCAAGCTTTTCTTGAGTACCCCACGTACTTCAAGTATAATTCAATCTTTTCTTGAGTACCCCACGTACTTCAAGTATAATTCAATCTTTTCTTGAGTACCCCACGTACTTCAAGTATTCATCAATTTAGTATGGTATGACTTTTTTGTAAATATAGTATTCCTGTAAGTATCAGGATTGTTAATGGGTTGCAAAGCCATTAACATGTGACACGACATAGGAAGTCACCAAACCTAAGGCATTTAATTGGTATATTCTGAGACACAAAACCACTACTCGATTCTCGCCCGCACCGAGAGTGTGGCTGCCAGGCACCCGTTAGATCTAACCTTTTGTTCTGCGGTCTAAGTATATTGTTGATTAATGGTGCTTCTGTACCCTATTCGTGACACTATTTCTCATAATGCATCCTACTTGGTTCTCGTCCTCACCAAGCGCGTTTCTTTTTTTCATTTCTCATAACGTATCCAACTTGGTTCTCGTCCTCACCAAGCGCGTTTCTTTTTATCATTTCTCATAACGCATCCAACTTGGTTCTCGTCCTCACCAAGTGCGTTTCTTATTATCTTATATTTTGTCACACTTGGTTCTCGTTCTCACCAAGTGTGCTTCTTGTATTTATATCATACCATTTATAAATATTGTACTTTTGTACATGTATTTCACCCCCGAAGTTATAAAAACTGAAAACAGTTAAAAGAAAAGGGGGAGCATGAACTCACAACTTTGCGTTCCTTGCGTCGTAAACTTCACCGGATTTGCTTAATTAACGTCGTACCCTATACGCGTTTTCTTAACGTTAGTCACTAGACTTGCGTCGCACAAGTACAGTCACTCTCTTTTGTGTATATATTCTTGTGTTAAAAATATTTTATATTTTTAACTGTCTTACTTATATTATTTTCTCTAAAATAAATATAAGTCTTTTGTGTTTTGCACTTTGCACCCGAATTATGTATCTTGTATGTTGTATGTGTATTTTTATGTTTATACTCCTCATGAGTATTTAGTGTATTTTTAAGTCTTAATACACTAGCACGTATAACACATACTTTATACACTTAGCACAAAAGTTGGTGATAAAATAATATATATTTTTCTCTCAAAAATATACATACTTATATCCATTTTTATTCTTGAAGAAATCCTCATTTCTTATCACCAAAAATTAGGGAAACCTTGGTAATACTTTTAAATACATTTTTAGGGAATAAGTTTCTCAAAAACTTATATTTTTTTTAGTGTCAAAATTTATAAAAATTTTGACAGAGTTTCCCCTAAAAATGGAGGTTTCCCATGTTTTCAAAACATGTGTTTATTTTCTTTTAAATCGTCAACAATCATCAACAACAATTATCAACAATAATCATCAACAACAATCACTAATTTCTCCATTTCATGAACTTGAATATTTACAAAAATGTGTAGTAACTTACTAGCACATTTAGTAAGTCTTGTTATCTTTAAAAATAAGTTTAATTTCTTAAAAACTTTATTTTTAAAGATCTTGAAGTTTCACAACTTCTAGTCATGATTTACGAAAATATTTCTTGGTTGAACTTCCTTGTTACACAAGTGTTTACACACTTGTTTATTTACTAAAAATGCTTTTAGTTCATGTAAGGTCCGGGTTTTAACAAAACTAGCATTCCCCGCTTGGTTCTTCCGAAAAACCACTTGTAGATCTTTAGATCTACTAGTTTAGAGTCTTATTTTACAAGAAAATTACTTTTACTCAAGTCCATGTCTTATGAATGGATGGATCCATCATCTTTTAACTTTCTAACTTTTACATCCTACTAGTTCATGCTCTCTAACATGGACTAGTATGTCTAGATGATGATCCATCTTGCTTTTACTAACAACCACATCAAATAATCATAACTAGACAAGTTTCACAAGATTTACACACATATCTACTCTTTATCCAACTAGTTTATCTTTCTTTCAAGACTTTTAGTTTTGATCTTGTGTGTTCTTGAGTTTTAACCGTTAAATCACCTATTAACCACTTTCAACAAGAACAAGAGGATGTTTTAGAACACTTACTACTAGCTCAAGGCTAGGGAAGTTCAAGAGTGCAAATGAGGAGGATAAAAGCAAATGGTGAAGGTCCTTCAAGATCCGCTTGCACCGAGCTTCGTTAGTGACCTTCTTACACCTCAATATCACCTTGGAATGGATGGATGTGGATCAAAAATGAAAGTGTGTGTGTGTGTTGATGAGGCCGTAGCCAAGGAGGAAGGGAGGAGGGAGTTTTGGTGTTGGTTCTAAGTGAAGATGAGAAGTGGTAAGGTCTTGTGGTTTATAAGAAGATTTTCCAACAAGTGTTTACCTTTAGGTTAATGTGTTCCTCCTTCATCCAACAAGATCCAATAAATAAATGGAAGAAATCATGGGGTGTCCCCACTCACACACAACCGGTTATGGGGGGGGGGGGTCCTAGTTCCATCCTAAATGTTACTTACACTATCTAGTTACATGTTAAGTATTAGATTTAGTGTTTAAGTATGTTAAGTAATATATAGTGTGTTAGGGTATTCGGGGACCCTAACTAGCTTAGAAAAATAAAAATAATGCTTCTAGCATTATTTTGATGTTCCGGGTATTATCCGGTTGTTCGGTTAGACACCGATTCGTTAAAGTGCTAAATTACACTTTTTAGTGTCTTTTAAGTACCTTTCTTGTACTCTTTCAATTCCCAACACTTAGGGAAATATTCTGGATGATAAAACGAAATTTATGCATAATATTTATATGTTTAAATGCTGAATTGAGCTGAATTATACAAAATTCTGCACTTAAAGTGCGTTTCGGGTGCTTTTTAGTGCTTATTTTTGCTTTCGCAATGTCTATAAATTAAACCCTTATATGTACTCTTGGGTTTTAATGTACTTTTGTCGTCGGACCTACACCTAGGCCTCAATTCTAATGTCTGACTGCTTTCTGCAGTTCAGTCGACACAGTGTGTCTTACCGGTGAGTTTACTATTCTTTCTGACGCAACGCTCTCGTTTATGCATAAAGCAATATTTTGTAGTATACAACATGCATGAATTCACTTGTTTAATCATGTCTTCAGACATTGCTAACAATTAAGCACATAATTGCAGTCATTAAATAATGATTAAAGTGTACGGAAATTACCGGTTTGGTGCCAGTTGTCACAGTCTCCCCCCGTTAAAAGAATTTCGTCCCGAAATTCAGGTTGAACTAACTCTCGCAGGAGTCTTCTTGAATAGGTGGGGATACTTTTCTTTGAACTGGTCTTCACGTTCCCATGTGTACTCGGGTCCGTGCTTAGAGCTCCAACGTACTTTGACAAGTTTTACGCTGCTCCTCCTGGTCTTGTTGACTTTCCAGTCGGTAACCTCAACGGGTTGTTCTGTAAATCGGAGGGCTTCATCAATATGCACTTCATCCATCGGGATGATCACGCTTTCTTGTGTTGGACTCTTCTTCAGGTTGGATACATGAAACGTATCATGTACTCCATTAAGTTCTTCCGGTAACTCCAACTTGTATGCCACGGTACCAATTCTTTTCAATATTCTGAATGGTCCGATGTATCGTGGATTCAGCTTTCCACGCTTTCCGAATCTGACTACGCCCTTCCATGGTGAGACTTTTAACAACACTTTGTCTCCCACCTTGAATTCTACTGATTTTCTTTTTGGATCAGCGTAGCTCTTTTGTCGATCTCGAGCCGCCTTAATGCGCTCTCGGATCTGCGCAATCTTGTCGGTTGTCTCTTGTACAAGTTCAGGACCAACCATACGTTTATCTCCTGCATCTGCCCAACATAAGGGCGATCGGCATTTGCGGCCATACAGAGCTTCGAACGGCGCGGCTTTTATGCTCGTATGATAACTGTTATTGTAGGAAAACTCAACTAAAGGTAGATGAGTATCCCAGCTGCCGTTTAGATCCATGACACATGCGCGAAGCATATCTTCTAACGTTTGTATAGTCCGTTCGCTCTGGCCGTCTGTTTGTGGATGGAATGCCGTGCTTAGATCTAACTGAGATCCAAAGGCTTCCTGAAATGATTGCCAGATTCTTGAGACAAAGCGTCCATCTCTGTTTGAAATGATTGAGATTGGCACTCCATGTCGTGCCACAATTTCTCTTAAGTATATTTCAGCAAGCTTTCCAGTGCTGTCTTTTTCTCGGATCGGTAGGAAGTGCGCAGACTTCGTTAATCGATCAACTATTACCCATATCATATTGTGCCCTCTAGGGGTCCTGGGTAATTTCGTTATGAAGTCCATCGAGATTTGTTCCCACTTCCACACGGGAATCTCTGGTTGTTGTAGTAGGCCGGACGGTTTCTGATATTCTGCCTTAACCTTGGCACAGGTTAGGCATTTTCCAACATAAACAGCAACGTCGCTTTTGAGTCTCGGCCACCAATAGTATTCTTTCAAGTCTTGATACATTTTGTCCGATCCTGGATGGATCGAATATCTCGATTTGTGGGCTTCATTAAGGATGACTTCTCGTATGCCACCATAGAGTGGAACCCAAATACGCTTCTTGAAGTATAAGGCCCCTCTTCGTTTGGCACCATGTATTTCAGTATACCCCGTAGGTATTCAGCTTTACGGTTCTCCCTTTAAGAGCTTCTTGTTGTGCATCACGAATGCGTGTAGTGAGGTTTGTTCGTATGGTCATTTCCAATGCCCGAACCCTTAGGGTCTTAGCCCTTTCTTTTCGGCTCAACGCGTCCGCTACAATGTTTGCCGTTCCAGGATGGTACTTAATCTCACAGTCATAATAGTTTAGCAGCTCAACCCAACGTCGCTGGCGCATATTCAATTCCTTCTGATCAAATATGTGTTGTAAGCTTTTGTGATCTGTGAAGATTGTACATCGAGTACCATATAAATAATGTCGCCAAATCTTCAAGGTGAATACCACTGCACCCAGCTCCAGGTCGTGAGTGCTATAATTTCTCTCGTGAACCTTCAGTTGTCTTGAAGCGTAAGCGATGACTTTTTGGCGCTGCATAAGCACGCAACCCAAGCCTTGTCGTGAGGCGTCGCAGTATACCACGAAGTCTTCAGTGCCTTCGGGTAATGATAGTATTGGTGCATCGCAGAGCTTGTTTTTAAGTAACTGGAAGGCTTCTTCCTGTTTGTGACCCCCGTCGTATTTCTTGCCTTTCTGAGTAAGGGTCGTTAGCGGTTGAGCTATCTTTGAGAAATTCTCGATGAATCACCGATAATAGCCCGCTAAGCCCAAAAATTGTCGAACTTCAGTTGGGGTCTTGGGAGCTTCCCAATTCTTTATTGCTTCAATCTTGGACGGGTCTATATGAAGGCCCTTCTCATTCACCACGTGACCAAGAAATTGTACTTCGCGAATCCAGAATTCGCATTTCGAGAACTTTGCATAAAGTTTCTCTTTCTTCAGTAGTTCCAGAATAGTTCTGAGATGTTGCTCATGTTCTTCTTTCGTTCGCGAGTAAATCAGGATATCATCGATAAATACAATCACGAATTTATCGAGATATGGTTTGCATACGCGGTTCATTAGATCCATAAAGACCGCTGGTGCATTCGTCAGCCCAAACGGCATCACAAGAAATTCGTAGTGCCCATATCGCGTTCTGAATGCAGTCTTTGGTATGCTTTCCTCTTGGATTCTCAGCTGGTGGTATCCAGACCGAAGGTCGATCTTGGAATAGTAGCTTGATCCTTGCAGTTGATCAAATAAGTCATCGATCCTTGGTAGCGGATACCGATTCTTGATCGTGAGCTTGTTCAGTTCTCTGTAATCGATACACATCCGCAGTGATCCATCCTTCTTCTTCACGAACAATACTGGAGCTCCCCAGGGTGAGAAGCTTGGCCTTATGAATCCTTTATCCAACAACTCCTGGAGTTGTGTAGACAATTCCTGCATTTCGGATGGTGCAAGTCGATAGGGAGCCTTGGCTACAGGAGCGGCTCCTGGAACCAAGTCTATACGGAATTCGACTTGTCGTTGTGGAGGTAGTCCTGGCAGGTCTTCGGGAAAAACATCAGGGAATTCCTTCACCACAGGAATGTCTTCGAGTTTTGGCTCCACAGCCTTCTTGTCTATAACGTGTGCTAGGAAAGCGACACATCCTTTCCTCAAGCACTTCTGTGCCTTCATACAACTGATGATTCGAAGAGGCGCGTCTCGTTTTTCTCCATGCACGATGAGAGTTTCACCATTCGCTAAAGGGATGCGAATGATTTTCTCATGACAAATAACTTCAGCTTTGTTCTTGGACAACCAGTCCATTCCGACTACTACATCGAAGCTACCCAATTGAATAGGTAAGAGGTCGATGCTAAAATTTCGTTCGCCAGGTTCCAATGTGCAGCCTCTAACAACTTCGCTCGATTCAACAAGTTTACCATTGGCTAGTTCTATGGAATAAGGAATTTCTAATCTACTAGATTCTATTCCGAGTATGCGTTTAAATTCCACAGACATGAAGCTATAATCGGCGCCAGTGTCAAATAATATGGATGCAAAGTGATTGTTAATGAGAAACGTACCGGTGACCACGTTAGGGTCCTCGCGTGCGTTCTTTGCTCCAATCACAAATGCTCTAGCCTGAGCATTGTTTCTCTCTGGGCAGTTCTTCATGAAATGATCATTGCTTCCACACTTGAAGCATCCTTGGTTCTGCCCTTTCCCGTTACCCTTCTTGTTACCAGCACCGTTTCCATTTCGGTTCTTTCCTTTTCCCCAACAGTCTTCTGTTTGATGGCCCAATTTACCACATTTGTCGCATCTTGGAATGCGACAAGCTCCTTCATGATGATACTTACATTTTTGGCATCTAGGTATGGAGCCTTGGTATGCTTTGGTTGCATGGGTCTTCGCCTCCTGAGACGGGTTAGCGTCACGCTTCTTGTTGTTGAAACCCTTATTGTTACGAGTTGCTTGGTTCAGGTTTGCATGCTTTCTTTTCTTGTCACCGGACGACTCAGCATGCGTCTCGGTCTTCTCTGTTGGGTTCAATGATAACTTCTTCATACGAACACAATCTTCAGTTAGGATGACAGCCAGAGTTACAGCCTCGGTGATTGTTTGTGGTTTGGCCGACGTCACCATGCCACGAAACTCTGGGGCCAGTCCCCAAATGTAGCGTTCAACGCGCTTGAATTCGGGAGTCACCATGTAGGGAAGCACTCTTGACAGATCGTGGAACCTTCGAGTATAACCATTAATGTCAGCACCTACCATGGTCAAGTGCCAGAACTCCATTTCCAGCCTTTGGAGTTCAGCGCGAGAGCAATATTTCTCTCTCATTCTTTCCTTCAGTTCCTCCCAAGTTAAGCCATAAGCGGCATCATCACCCAAAGTTTGGGCTTGCAGGTTCCACCAAGTCAGAGCTTCATCGACAAACAACCCAGTAGCAAAGGTGACTTGTTGATCCGCGGTACACTTGCTCATGCGGATAGTAGCTTCAGTCTTCTCCGTCCAGCGCACAAATGCTGCTGCACCTCCTGTGCCGTCATAGTTCATCGGCTTGCAGTAGAGAAACTGCTTGAAAGTGCAGCCTGGAATTGATTCAACCAATTCACATGTGAGCAATCGAAGAATTAATGAAACAAGGACCGTTCATAAATTTCTTCATGCTTAGCAAAACGTCTGAGGTTACCTTGAGCTGCATTGCCTCCAGATGAATCTCCGTTCCCATTACGTCTAGCGTTGCTTGGGCCACCACTTTCTTGAGTACGGTTCGCCTCGTATTGGGCGATAGCAGCGGAGATCCTTTCTTCCAGTAGAGCGTTCAGCTCTTCAGCCATTCTTGGCAGTGGGGGAGGAGGAGGTTGATCATCATTGCGAGCATTCACAGCTTTCCGGGGTGCCATGTTCTGACATAACATAACCCAACAGGGTTAATCATTTGTTTGATATCGTCACACTAGCCAGTAGTATCATATATATTCACAGGTATATATACCACATAAGTGACATCAAACAATTATTACTCTAGCAGAGTACTTAGTAGCTTGCACTGAGTGAATCTATACGTGACAAGACTTGCTGTGATTTTTGTGCACTGAATTCCATAATTATGTATGCATCCATAATTACGTAACTCCTTGCACAGTCCGCACAGTTCGTTTCATCCTCGTATCTCTTCCTTCAAATGGGCCATCGCTTTTAGGTAAAGTTACATATACTTGTGACATTCTACTTCTAGTACATGCTAATTATCACACATAATTGCAAGTAATTTCTAGTCAACGACAAGTGCTACTCAAGTGCACTCTAAGTCTCGTAGTGTCTTTTCTAGACTCATGTAGACAGTTTCAGGCAGTGGATGTCGCGGGACGTTTTATGCAATGAAAACTCTTTGAAAATTGTTTTCGTGAAAGGATCCTAGAGATTGTAGACTAGACTCGAGAAGGAATCCTGGTTCACTACAATCGCAGCTCTGATACCAATCTGTCACACCTCTTTCTGCGGCGGAAGCACGAGGTGTGATCATAAAGGTTCTCATTGCATACGAAGAGTAAACATACTACATGCTCAAAGTAACTTCAAACATTACATTACTAAAAACATAAGTCAAGTGTTTACAACACAAGACAGCATATTGTCTTAAAAGTTACAACTTTATTTAACGATAAACAAAGCGACATCCACGAGCATGAGTAAGACCACGCGCAGATCCATCCGAGTTACCTGAAATACATGTGAGTTTTTGGAAAAACGTCAACATAATGTTGGTGTGAATTCATGCAGTTTTGTATTTCACGTTTGTATACTTTGTATGAAAACATAGTTTGTGAATAAATCAAGTTTTCATATATTAATTCAGTTTCATGTGTACACCACGTACTCATGTATAATTCAATTTCTTCTTGAGTACCCCACGTACTTCAAGTATAATTCCCATTTTCTTGAGTACCCCACGTACTTCAAGTATAATTCAAGCTTTTCTTGAGTACCCCACGTACTTCAAGTATAATTCAATCTTTTCTTGAGTACCCCACGTACTTCAAGTATAATTCAATCTTTTCTTGAGTACCCCACGTACTTCAAGTATTCATCAATTTAGTGTGGTATGACTTTTATGTAAATATAGTATTCCTGTAAGTATCAGGATTGTTAATGGGTTGCAAAGCCATTAACATGTGACACGACATAGGAAGTCACCAAACCTAAGGCATTTAATTGGTATATTCTGAGACACAAAAGCACTACTCGATTCTCGCCCTCACCGAGAGTGTGGCCGCCAGGCACCCGTTAGATCTAACCTTTTGTTCTGCGGTCTAAGTATATTGTTGATTAATGGTGCTTCTGTACCCTATTCGTGACACTATTTCTCATAACGCATCCTACTTGGTTCTCGTCCTCACCAAGCGCGTTTCTTTTTATCATTTCTCATAACGCATCCAACTTGGTTCTCGTCCTCACCAAGTGCGTTTCTTATTTTCTTATATTTTGTCACACTTGGTTCTCGTTCTCACCAAGTGTACTTCTTGTATTTATATCATACCATTTATAAATATTGTACTTTTGTACATGTATTTCACCCCCGAAGTTATAAAAACTGAAAACAGTTAAAAGAAAAAGGGGAGCATGAACTCACAACTTTGCGTTCCTTGCGTCGTAAACTTCACCGGATTTGCTTAATTAACGTCGTACCCTATACGCGTTTTCTTAACGTTAGTCACTAGACTTGCGTCGCACAAGTACAGTCACTCTCTTTTGTGTATATATTCTTGTGTTAAAAATATTTTATATTTTTAACTGTCTTACTTATATTATTTTCTCTAAAATAAATATAAGTCTTTTGTGTTTTGCACTTTGCACCCGAATTATGTATCTTGTATGTTGTATGTGTATTTTTATGTTTATACTCCTCATGAGTATTTAGTGTATTTTTAAGTCTTAATACACTAGCACGTATAACACATAATTTATACACTTAGCACAAAAGTTGGTGATAAAATAATATATATTTTTCTCTCAAAAATATACATACTTATATCCATTTTTATTCTTGAAGAAATCCTCATTTCTTATCACCAAAAATTAGGGAAACCTTGGTAATACTTTTAAATACATTTTTAGGGAATAAGTTTCTCAAAAACTTATATTTTTTTTTAGTGTCAAAATTTATAAAAATTTTGACAGAGTTTCCCCTAAAAATGGAGGTTTCCCATGTTTTCAAAACATGTGTTTATTTTCTTTTAAATCGTCAACAATCATCAACAACAATTATCAACAATAATCATCAACAACAATCACTAATTTCTCCATTTCATGAACTTGAATATTTACAAAAATGTGTAGTAACTTACTAGCACATTTAGTAAGTCTTGTTATCTTTAAAAATAAGTTTAATTTCTTAAAAACTTTATTTTTAAAGATCTTGAAGTTTCACAACTTCTAGTCATGATTTACGAAAATATTTCTTGGTTGAACTTCCTTGTTACACAAGTGTTTACACACTTGTTTATTTACTAAAAATGCTTTTAGTTCATGTAAGGTCCGGGTTTTAACAAAACTAGCATTCTCCGCTTGGTTCTTCCGAAAAACCACTTGTAGATCTTTAGATCTACTAGTTTAGAGTCTTATTTTACAAGAAAATTAAAGTCCGTGTCTTATGAATGGATGGATCCATCATCTTTTAACTTTCTAACTTTTACATCCTACTAGTTCATGCTCTCTAACATGGACTAGTATGTCTAGATGATGATCCATCTTGCTTTTACTAACAACCACATCAAATAATCATAACTAGACAAGTTTCACAAGATTTACACACATATCTACTCTTTATCCAACTAGTTTATCTTTCTTTCAAGACTTTTAGTTTTGATCTTGTGTGTTCTTGAATTTTAACCGTTAAATCACCTATTAACCACTTTCAACAAGAACAAGAGGATGTTTTAGAACACTTACTACTAGCTCAAGGCTAGGGAAGTTCAAGAGTGCAAATGAGGTGGATAAAAGCAAATGGTGAAGGTCCTTCAAGATCCGCTTGCACCGAGCTTCGTTAGTGACCTTCTTACACCTCAATATCACCTTGGAATGGATGGATGTGGATAAAAAATGAAAGTGTGTGTGTGTGTTGATGAGGCCGTAGCCAAGGAGGAAGGGAGGAGGGAGTTTTGGTGTTGGTTCTAAGTGAAGATGAGAAGTGGTAAGGTCTTGTGGTTTATAAGAAGATTTTCCAACAAGTGTTTACCTTTAGGTTAATGTGTTCCTCCTTCATCCAACAAGATCCAATAAATAAATGGAAGAAATCATGGGGTGTCCCCACTCACACACAACCGGTTATGGGGGGGGGGGGGGTCCTAGTTCCATCCTAAATGTTACTTACACTATCTAGTTACATGTTAAGTATTAGATTTAGTGTTTAAGTATGTTAAGTAATATATAGTGTGTTAGGGTATTCGGGGACCCTAACTAGCTTAGAAAAATAAAAATAATGCTTCTAGCATTATTTTGATGTTCCGGGTATTATCCGGTTGTTCGGTTAGACACCGATTCGTTAAAGTGCTAAATTACACTTTTTAGTGTCTTTTAAGTACCTTTCTTGTACTCTTTCAATTCCCAATACTTAGGGAAATATTCTGGATGATAAAACGAAATTTATGCATAATATTTATATGTTTAAATGCTGAATTGAGCTGAATTATACAAAATTCTGCACTTAAAGTGCGTTTTGGGTGCTTTTTAGTGCTTATTTTTGCTTTCGCAATGTCTATAAATTAAACCCTTATATGTACTCTTGGGTTTTAATGTACTTTTGTCGTCGTACCTACACCTAGGCCTCAATTCTAATGTCTGACTGCTTTCTGCAGTTCAGTCGACACAGTGTGTCTTACCGGTGAGTTTACTATTATTTCTGACGCAACGCTCTCGTTTATGCATAAAGCAATATTTTGTAGTATACAACATGCATGAATTCACTTGTTTAATCATGTGTTCAGACATTGCTGACAATTAAGCACATAATTGCAGTCATTAAATAATGATTAAAGTGTACGGAAATTACCGGTTTGGTGCCAGTTGTCACAACCACAACCACCCCATCCGACCCACCACCACCACCACAACCGACCCACCACCACCATCACCACCATAGCTGACACACCACCACCACCACCATAGCCGACCCACCACCAGTCATTAAATAACAATTTGTGTAAGATACATTAATTAGCACCTTATGAACACTAAGATTCAAGTCAGATGAAGTTTCTAACAAAAAGGGAACAATTTGCTAAATGATCATAGTAATTTATGCAAGATACATGCATAAAATGGTTAAATAAAGTATTGAAACATAAATTTTCAAATTTTGTTTCCATTAAAGATGGAACAATTCATTGAACAATAACCGATATTTTTTAAATTTACGCGGGAAGACATTTGAATAACCAAAAAATGATTTTAAGAAAATATATTTTGCGCTCTTCATCTAAATTTCTATTCCTATATAAAGGGTATACACATTGCATAATGCATCCAAACACATACAATACTCACTACTAAAAACCAATCAAAGAGCTTGAGACAATGAAGCAAGAAACCATTGTTGTGATAGTTGGAGCAGGACCTGCTGGCATTGCAACATCAGCATGTCTCAATCTTCTTTCAATCCCAAATATTGTTCTTGAAAGGGAAGATTGTTATGCATCTTTATGGCAAAAGAAGGCTTATGATCGTTTAAAGCTTCACTTGTCATTGATGTTGGAACAATTTCAAAGATTAAAACAGGAGCCATTAAGGTAAACATTGTGATAATGTTTTCATATCAAATCAAATGACTTCTAAACAACAAATACTGATTGCATAATCTTCTTTGTGTGCTTAAGGTTATGACGTCTATTAAAGATATACAAGGTGATATTATCAAATTTACAAATGGTCAAGAGAGGCAATTTGATGCCATTGTCTTTGCTACTGGTTTTAAAAGCACCGTACGGAAATGGCTTAAGGTAATTGAAGTTACTACATTTTATGTCATAGCTTAACCTTTTGTGTTTTTTTTCGTTAATCTTAATGTTCTTTTTTGTTTGTCTAATCTAGGAAGATGGAGGTCTGTTCAATGAAAAAGGAATGCCAAAACACAAAAGCCCTAACCATTGGAAAGGAGAAAATGGTCTTTATTGTGTTGGATTTGCTAGTGCTGGATTATTTGGAATCTCAAATGATGCTAAGAATATTGCTAATGATATCTTCCGTATTGTTGATGGGAAATGAGCTTGTATCAAAAAATATGTGACAGTTTAGTGGCTTTATGATCTATATGCTTATTTCCTTTTAATCATGCATTAATATCATTAGATACTTATAGAAAGGAATATCAGTATTGATACTACCGATATGAGTGAAGTCATTATATGCCCAAAATAATGGGAATACGTGTTTTACATCGATAGAAACTTGTGGAAAGGAATATCAGTACTGATACTACCCATATGAGTTCCCTTTTCTTTTACCGGTTTGTTTATATTTTGAAAGTACATTTTCTATATTTAATATGCATATTACACAATCTGTATTAGTTACTAACGCAAGAGAGAACTCATAAAATAAAAGCTATAACGTGCCTGAAAGTTTATCTATATATACCTAAAGGGATGTCAAAACGTGTTCGGTTTATTACTTTTTTTATTATATAACTATAAAAAAGACGAAAATCCAAGAGCCGACTGTGCGTCTCAAATTTCCATATATTCAGCTTTGTTCTCTCTCTACGGTTCATTAAAAATGAAACGAGTAATGGTAATAATACATATTATGTTAGCTTTAGAAAAACGTTATTAAAATAAAAAAAAATGATTTGAATTATTTTATAGTAACATTTTAGAAAATATATTATCATTTGGATGAACATGTCATAACAATAGAAATTATATATAATAACATTACTATGTTTATATTAAATTGATATTATAATGATGGAATCCACATTTCAGCCTTAGCCTTTTGCCTACTCACATCCAGCCGCTGGTTTTTCATAACCAGCACCACCTCCACCGTCTACTCTTTCACACACACACACACACACACAAACACGTACACACTTTCTCTATTTCACCCCTATCAGTTTCTTCAACTCTTTATCATCGCCAACCAACACACAACACATGACCAAGGGGATTCTACCACTGCAATACCGTTACGTTGTCGTTTCTGGCCACCCAAACACTCTATGTACTCTGTTATTACATCTAGGAACTACTCAAGCAATAACACCCTTCGTTCACCGGTTGCCACCCCCGCCGACTGCCACAATTATGTTTCCACCAATGTTACGATGCCCAACCTCTCTCTGTCTCTATCTGGCAAAACGTCCCCACCGCAACTGAAACCATCACCGCCACCTAACACCTACAGTTTCTAATCAGATGTCCCTTGGATGTGTTTGGTCAATCAATGGTTTTGTTTTATGTTAAAAAGAAAACGAAAAATGGAGGCGTGGACCAATGAGACCACCCCACTCTGAACACGGAGTAACCCTCCGGTAGCGACATACAATTTAGTGAATTTACACATACTAACATACATGTGAAGGTTCGATCAACTTTTTCCAGCGGCTGCAGCCTCAATTGTTCGAAAAAACCGCCTTTTTCCCAATGTTTTTTTATCTGTCCTAAGACGGTCCCAGCTGTGGTTGTTGCCTTATTGTGCTAGGCAAGTTATTATATGTACATCTAACCTAGTTACAATAATGCGTCAAAGTTGTCAAAGTAGTGTGAGACATGAATAAATTATAGGAATATAATGGTCTATCCAAGTTGTTTTGACATTGCTGATGTGTGCAAAATGCAACATATAAATTAGATCAAATGAGGCATAAAACTAACCATTTTTAGTACTAATGTTGGAAAAAGCGTGCTTTTGTCTTCCTTTGGAATTTACAGGACCAAATGAGCTTAAACGAGGAAAAGGAACAAATATGCAGTAAAAACTAACATAAATACAAAGAAAAGGAATAAACGTGACATGCCCGACCCCTCGGCAGCAGCCCCAAGAGCAAAAACAAGAAACAGAAGAGTGACCACGGGCCGTGCCCACTGGGCACGGGGGCGTGGTCAGATGTCTGCAGAAAGGACAAAGTTGTGGAAGCTTCTACGCCCACCACGGGGGCGTGCCCAGCTCAGCACAGGGCGTGGTCAACGCTAAGATACGCAAAATCTTGCAAAATCTTGGTAGTACAGATACGCTTCTACCCACGGGGCCGTGCCCAGCGACCACGGGCCGTGTGGAGCCCTATGCTGACAAAAGCAATTAATGATGGAAGAGAAAGAGATGGCCACGGGGGCGTGTCCGCTGGACACGGGGCCGTGGCCGGGCTTCTGTTCAGGCTATAAATAAGGGTGTTGGCTACCTGGTCGGGGGTTAAGGGAATGGTTAATAAGGTTCTTTCCTTGTTCAGTGTATAGATCCTGCAAGGATCTGGTTCAAGCTTACTAGGACCTCCTTTAATACCCACTGGTGTTGGATGGCCGGGGTCCGAATGGCTTGAACCCCCATATGTAAACTATTATTAATACATTAAACCGACTACTTGGGATTGTAACCCTGCTGACTCAAACCACTTAGCCGAGGGTAACATCACCTTCAAAAGAGGGGCCTACCACTTTTCACATTAATAACTTAATTCATTATCTTTCAATATTCCGACCCTTTGGGATTGTATCCTTGCTAACTCAAACCACTGGGTTGAGGGTAACGTCACCTTCAAAAGAGGGGCCTACTACTATAACTAAGATAATCTCTTAAAAAGTTCAAAAGTGCAAAAATCATCAAAGGATACTTAAAAGGCGAGTTGGATCCAAGTGATTCATCTTGTCTATCTGTTTTTTTATTTTATTTTTATTTCTGCATTTTTAGTTTTATTTTTCATGTTTAAAACCTTTTCTCAAAAATTTTAGATTGATTAGACGTTGAGATAAACCGGTATTAAAAGCTCTTGTGTCCTTGGACGACCTCGTTATCTTACCAACGCTATACTACGCACACGATGGGTGCACTTGCCCAAATGTGTGTTTAATGTTAGTAGAATATCGTGTTTTATAAATTTAAGACTTGACTAATGCGTAAATTAGGCTGAAAATATAAATAAAATCATAACACACCTGACGCACACCAGTTGCATCTAAAATCCAATTGTAATTTAGCGACACATATATTATTTTCCTGAAATACACGAGTCGCATCGTGGATAGTTCATACGTTTTATACACGCAAAACTCACTTAATAATTTTTTTACTTCACATATATCATATCCTCTTCAAGATAATTTCCTATTTGAAAATTTTCTTTATAAAACGCACCATTCGAATACAATGTATAACTTATTAATTCTAATTTTAAAATAGTATACTTTACTTTTAATAACGATTAATACTAGTGATTAAAATTCCTATGTTTAAGAGTTTAATGTTTGTCTTTGATATAAAGAAAAAAAATGTAATTATAAGATTTAACAATTTGTGTAAGATACATTAATTAGCACCTTATGAACACTAAGATTCAAGTCAGATGAAGTTTCAAACAAAAAAGGGAACAATTTGCTAAATGATCATAAGTCTAGTGTGAACATGATGTAGTAATTTATGCAAGATACATGCATAAAATGGTTAAATAAAGTATTGAAACATAAATTTTCAAATTTTGTTTCCATTAAAGATGGAACAATTCATTGAACAATAACCGATATTTTTTAAATTTACGCGGGAAGACATTTGAATAACCAAAAATGATTTTAAGAAAATATATTTTGCGCTCTTCATCTAAATTTCTGTTCCTATATAAAGGGTATACACATTGCATAATGCATCCAAACACATACAATACTCACTACTAAAAACCAATCAAAGAGCTTGAGACAATGAAGCAAGAAACCATTGTTGTGATAGTTGGAGCAGGACCTGCTGGCATTGCAACATCAGCATGTCTCAATCTTCTTTCAATCCCAAATATTGTTCTTGAAAGGGAAGATTGTTATGCATCTTTATGGCAAAAGAAGGCTTATGATCGTTTAAAGCTTCACTTAGCCAAAAACTTTTGTCAACTTCCTCATATGCCATTTCCTTTGTCTGCACCCACATTTGTACCAAAAAATATGTTTGTGCAATACTTGAAAAACTATGTTTATCATTTTAATGTAGACCCATTGTACCAACGTAGTGTCGAGAGTGCATGGTATGAAAAGAGTGCACAAAAATGGGTGGTTACCGCCCAAAATAATGTTTCGGGTTTGGTCGAGGAGTATGTAAGTGAGTTTCTTGTGGTGGCAACCGGTGAAAATAGCGAAGGCTTTATTCCAAATGTTTATGGCTTGGATACCTTCAAAGGGTTAGTCATCCACTCAAGTGAGTATGAAAATGGAAAGACATATGGAGACAAGGATGTGCTTGTTGTTGGTGCCGGAAATTCTGGGATGGAAATTGCATATGATTTGTGCAATTGGGGTGCTCAAACATCAGTTGTTGTTCGTAGCCCGGTAAACAACTAAATGTTCTCCCGCGTGTTGTTTGAATTTGAAAAAGTGGTGTATTAAATTTAGAAAAATGTATTTGGTATATTTTAACATTTTGTTTTTTGTTGTGGCAGATACATGTGCTTAACAAGGAGTTAGTGCAACTTGGAATGTATTTTTTAAAATATATTCGGTGCACAATTGTGGATAAGATGGTTTTAATGTTAAGTAAGTTGTTGTATGGAGATCTTGGGAGATTTGGAATACAAAGGCCACTTAAAGGACCATTCTTGCTTAAAAAAGAAACAGGGAGATCACCTGTCATTGATGTTGGAACAATTTCAAAGATTAAAACAGGAGACATTAAGGTAAACATTGTGATAATGTTTTCATATCAAATCAAATGACTTCTAAACAACAAATACTGATTGCATAATCTTCTTTGTGTGCTTAAGGTTATGACGTCTATTAAAGATATACAAGGTGATATTATCAAATTTACAAATGGTCAAGAGAGGCAATTTGATGCCATTGTCTTTGCTACTGGTTTTAAAAGCACCGTACGGAAATGGCTTAAGGTGATTGAAGTTACTACATTTTATGTCATAGCTTAACCTTTTGTGTTTTTTTCGTTAATCTTAATGTTCTTTTTTGTTTGTCTAATCTAGGAAGATGGAGGTCTGTTCAATGAAAAAGGAATGCCAAAACACAAAAGCACTAACCATTGGAAAGGAAAAAATGGTCTTTATTGTGTTGGATTTGCTAGTGCTGGATTATTTGGAATCTCAAATGATGCTAAGAATATTGCTAATGATATCTTCGGTATTGTTGATGGGAAACGAGCTTGTATCAAAAAATATGTGACAGTTTAGTGGCTTTATGATCTATATGCTTATTTCCTTTTAATCATGCATTAATATCATTAGATACTTTTTTTATTTATTACATTTATTGATATTAAGTTTTTTTTTCCATATTTACATATACGGTCAAGGATATGATCTATTCATTCAAATTTATTATGATTTTTTTATCTGATCGAATGATCAATAATATTTAGTGTTAAACATTACTAACACTAGCATTGGGCTAACCGCGCGTTATGGCGGAGTCGACAAATTACAAAGTTGTACTCAGTTTCCGTAGTTTATCAATTGTTTGGTTTTATGTTAGGTTATAATAACAATTTACAACATTGTACTTGTTTTGCTTTAGTTTATCTCTAAAGTTGCAATGAGAACCACCTTGAGTTGTTAGAACCGTGAGAACTAGGCCATCCAGAAGGTTTTCCGAATTTTTTTTTCTCAAAAGTAATAAAAAAATCACTTGTTTCAGCAAAAAAAAATTTTAAAAATGCCGCATACCCACATTTATATTAGCAAAAAAAATATTTATCTTCGTACAAAATTTACACCGGCACGTAAAAAAAACTTGCATTAGTCAAAACTACAGACTCTACAATTTTTTTACTTTCTTTTACAGATGTGTTTATAATATATTCATCTAGGTTTGTGCAAAAAAAATTGGCCCAACTCGCGTGGGAAGAAAAAGTCCTCACGGTTCTCACAATTCGTGGTGGTTCTCGTTTGAACCTAGCCCCAGTGACTAACATATTCATATTTAATTCTATATGTGGTTATAATTTTAATAATATGTATTATACTTCACTAGTAAAATCTGTCTGTGCGTTGCGGTGGAATTTCGTTTGATAATGGTTGTTTTGTTACGACATCAATACGATATAGACAATTAGTATTGCAACATCATCCAAAAGAAAAACACAGAAAATGAAGTCATTATATGCCCAAAATAATGAGAATACGTGTTTTATATCAATAGAAACTTGTATAAAGGAATATTAGTATTGATACTACCGATATGAGTGAAGTCATTATATGCCCAAAATAATGGGAATACATGTTTTACATCGATAGAAACTTGTGGAAAGGAATATCAGTACTGATACTACCCATATGAGTTCCCTTTTCTTTTACCGGTTTGTTTATATTTTGAAAGTACATTTTCTATATTTAATATGCATATTACACAATCTGTATTAGTTACTAACGCAAGAGAGAACTCATAAAATAAAAGCTATAACGTGCCTGAAAGTTTATCTATATATACCTAAAGGGATGTCAAAACGTGTTCGGTTTATTACTTTTTTTTATTATTTAACTATAAAAAAGACGAAAATCCAAGAGCCGACTGTGCGTCTCAAATTTCCATATATTCAGCTTTGTTCTCTCTCTACGGTTCATTAAAAATGAAACGAGTAATGGTAATAATACATATTATGTTAGCTTTAGAAAAACGTTATTAAAATAAAAAAAATGATTTGAATTATTTTATAGTAACATTTTAGAAAATATATTATCATTTGGATGAACATGTCATAACAATAGAAATTATATATAATAACATTACTATGTTTATATTAAATTGATATTATAATGAAGGAATCCACATTTCAGCCTTAGCCTTTTGCCTACTCACATCCAGCCGCTGGTTTTTCATAACCAGCACCACCTCCACCGTCTACTCTTTCACACACACACACACACACACACACACACAAACACGTACACACTTTCTCTATTTCACCCCTATCAGTTTCTTCAACTCTTTGTCATCGCCAACCACCACACAACACATGACCAAGGGGATTCTACCACTGCAATACCGTTACGTTGTCGTTTCTGGCCACCCAAACACTCTATGTACTCTGTTATTACATCTTGGAACTACTCAAGCAATAACACCCTTCGTTCACCGGTTGCCACCCCCGCCGACTGCCACAATTATGTTTCCACCAATGTTACGATGCCCAACCTCTCTCTGTCTCTATCTGGCAAAACGTCCCCACCGCAACTGAAACCATCACCGCCACCTAACACCTACAGTTTCTAATCAGATGTCCCTTGGATGTGTTTGGTCAATCAATGGTTTTGTTTTATGTTAAAAAGAAAACGAAAAATGGAGGCGTGGACCAATGAGACCACCCCACTCTGAAAACGGAGTAACCCTCCGGTAGCGACATACAATTTTGTGAATTTACACATACTAACATACATGTGAAGGTTCGTTCAACTTTTTCCGGCGGCTGCAGCCTCAATTGTTCGAAAAAACCGCCTTTTTCCCAATGTTTTTTTGATCTGTCCTAAGACGGTCCCAGCTGTGGTTGTTGCCTTATTGTGCTAGGCAAGTTATTATATGTACATCTAACCTAGTTACAATAATGCGTCAAAGTTGTCAAAGTAGTGTGAGACATGAATAAATTATAGGAATATAATGGTCTATCCAAGTTGTTTTGACATTGCTGATGTGTGCAAAATGCAACATATAAATTACATCAAATGAGGCATAAAACTAACCATTTTTAGTACTAATGTTGGAAAAAGCGTGCTTTTGTCTTCCTTTGGAATTTACAGGACCAAATGAGCTTAAACGAGGAAAAGGAACAAATATGCAGTAAAAACTAACATAAATACAAAGAAAAGGAATAAACGTGACATGCCCGACCCCTCGGCAGCAGCCCCAAGAGCAAAAACAAGAAACAGAAGAGTGACCACGGGCCGTGCCCACTGGGCACGGGGGCGTGGTCAGATGTCTGCAGAAAGGACAAAGTTGTGGAAGCTTCTACGCCCACCACGGGGGCGTGCCCAGCTCAGCACAGGGCGTGGTCAACGCTAAGATACGCAAAATCTTGCAAAATCTTGGTAGTACAGATACGCTTCTACCCACGGGGCCGTGCCCAGCGACCACAGGCCGTGTGGAGCCCTATGCTGACAAAAGCAATTAATGATGGAAGAGAAAGAGATGGCCACGGGGGCGTGTCCGCTGGACACGGGGCCGTGGTCGGGCTTCTGTTCAGGCTATAAATAAGGGTGTTGGCTACCTGGTCGGGGGTTAAGGGAATGGTTAATAAGGTTCTTTTCTTGTTCAGTGTATAGATCCTGCAAGGATCTGGTTCAAGCTTACTAGGACCTCCTTTAATACCCACTGGTATTGGATGGTCGGGGTCCGAATGGCTTGAACCCCCCATATGTAAACTATTATTAATACATTAAACCGGCTACTTGGGATTGTAACCCTGCTGACTCAAACCACTTAGCCGAGGGTAACATCACCTTCAAAAGAGGGGCCTACCACTTTTCACATTAATAACTTAATTAATTATCTTTCAATATTCCGACCCTTTGGGATTGTATCCTTGCTGACTCAAACCACTGGGTTGAGGGTAACGTCACCTTCAAAAGAGGGGCCTACTACTATAACTAAGATAATCTCTTAAAAAGTTCAAAAGTGCAAAAATCATCAAAGGATACTTAAAAGGCGAGTTGGATCCAAGTGATTCATCTTGTCTATCTGTTTTTTTATTTTATTTTTATTTCTGCATTTTTAGTTTTATTTTTCATGTTTAAAACCTTTTCTCAAAAATTTTAGATTGATTAGACGTTGAGATAAACCGGTATTAAAAGCTCTTGTGTCCTTGGACGACCTCGTTATCTTACCAACGCTATACTACGCACACGATGGGTGCACTTGCCCAAATGTGTGTTTAGTGTTAGTAGAATATCGTGTTTTATAAATTTAAAACTTGACTAATGCGTAAATTAGGCTGAAAATATAAATAAAATCATAACACACCTGACGCACACCAGTTGCATCTAAAATCCAATTGTAATTTAGCGACAGATATATTATTTTCCTGAAATACACGAGTCGCATCGTGGATAGTTCATACGTTTTATACACGCAAAACTCACTTAATAATTTTTTTACTTCACATATATCATATCCTCTTCAAGATAATTTCCTATTTGAAAATTTTCTTTATAAAACGCACCATTCGAATACAATGTATAACTTAGTAATTCTAATTTTAAAATAGTATACTTTACTTTTAATAACGATTAATACTAGTGATTAAAATTCCTATGTTTAAGAGTTTAATGTTTGTCTTTGATATAAAGAAAAAAAATGTAATTATAAGATTTAACAATTTGTGTAAGATACATTAATTAGCACCTTATGAACACTAAGATTCAAGTCAGATGAAGTTTCAAACAAAAAAGGGAACAATTTGCTAAATGATCATAAGTCTAGTGTGAACATGATGTAGTAATTTATGCAAGATACATGCATAAAATGGTTAAATAAAGTATTGAAACATAAATTTTCAAATTTTGTTTCCATTAAAGAAGGAACAATTCATTGAACAATAACCGATATTTTTTAAATTTACGCGGGAAGACATTTGAATAACCAAAAATGATTTTAAGAAAATATATTTTGCGCTCTTCATCTAAATTTCTGTTCCTATATAAAGGGTATACACATTGCATAATGCATCCAAACACATACAATACTCACTACTAAAAACCAATCAAAGAGCTTGAGACAATGAAGCAAGAAACCATTGTTGTGATAGTTGGAGCAGGACCTGCTGGCATTGCAACATCAGCATGTCTCAATCTTCTTTCAATCCCAAATATTGTTCTTGAAAGGGAAGATTGTTATGCATCTTTATGGCAAAAGAAGGCTTATGATCGTTTAAAGCTTCACTTAGCCAAAAACTTTTGTCAACTTCCTCATATGCCATTTCCTTTGTCTGCACCCACATTTGTACCAAAAAATATGTTTGTGCAATACTTGAAAAACTATGTTTATCATTTTAATGTAGACCCATTGTACCAACGTAGTGTCGAGAGTGCATGGTATGAAAAGAGTGCACAAAAATGGGTGGTTACCGCCCAAAATAATGTTTCGGGTTTGGTCGAGGAGTATGTAAGTGAGTTTCTTGTGGTGGCAACCGGTGAAAATAGCGAAGGCTTTATTCCAAATGTTTATGGCTTGGATACCTTCAAAGGGTTAGTCATCCACTCAAGTGAGTATGAAAATGGAAAGACATATGGAGACAAGGATGTGCTTGTTGTTGGTGCCGGAAATTCTGGGATGGAAATTGCATATGATTTGTGCAATTGGGGTGCTCAAACACCAGTTGTTGTTCGTAGCCCGGTAAACAACTAAATGTTCTCCCGCGTGTTGTTTGAATTTGAAAAAGTGGTGTATTAAATTCAGAAAAATGTATTTGGTATATTTTAACATTTTGTTTTTTGTTGTGGCAGATACATGTGCTTAACAAGGAGTTAGTGCAACTTGGAATGTATTTTTTAAAATATATTCAGTGCACAATTGTGGATAAGATGGTTTTAATGTTAAGTAAGTTGTTGTATGGAGATCTTGGGAGATTTGGAATACAAAGGCCACTTAAAGGACCATTCTTGCTTAAAAAAGAAACAGGGAGATCACCTTTCATTGATGTTGGAACAATTTCAAAGATTAAAACAGGAGACATTAAGGTAAACATTGTGATAATGTTTTCATATCAAATCAAATGACTTCTAAACAACAAATACTGATTGTATAATCTTCTTTGTGTGCTTAAGGTTATGACGTCTATTAAAGATATACAAGGTGATATTATCAAATTTACAAATGGTTAAAAGAGGCAATTTGATGCCATTGTCTTTGCTACTGGTTTTAAAAGCACCGTACGGAAATGGCTTAAGGTAATTGAAGTTACTACATTTTATGTCATAGCTTAACCTTTTGTGTTTTTTTCGTTAATCTTAATGTTCTTTTTTGTTTGTCTAATCTAGGAAGATGGAGGTCTGTTCAATGAAAAAGGAATGCCAAAACACAAAAGCCCTAACCATTGGAAAGGAGAAAATGGTCTTTATTGTGTTGGATTTGCTAGTGCTGGATTATTTGGAATCTCAAATGATGCTAAGAATATTGCTAATGATATCTTCCGTATTGTTGATGGGAAATGAGCTTGTATCAAAAAATATGTGACAGTTTAGTGGCTTTATGATCTATATGCTTATTTCCTTTTAATCATGCATTAATATCATTAGATACTTTTTTTATTTATTACATTTATTGATATTAAGTTTTTTTTTTCCATATTTACATACACGGTCAAGGATATGATCTATTCATTCAAATTTATTATGATTTTTTTATCTGATCGAATGATCAATTATATTTAGTGTTAAACATTACTAACACTAGCATTGGGCTAACCGCGCGTTATGGCGGAGTCGACAAATTACAAAGTTGTACTTAGTTTCCGTAGTTTATCAATTGTTTGGTTTTATGTTAGGTTATAATAACAATTTACAACATTGTACTTGTTTTGCTTTAGTTTATCTCTAAAGTTGCAATGAGAACCACCTTGAGTTGTGAGAACCGTGAGAACTAGGCCATCCAGAAGGTTTTCCGAATTTTTTTTTCTCAAAAGTAATAAAAAAATCAGTTGTTTCAGCAAAAAAAATTTGAAAAATGCCGCATACCCACATTTATATTAGCATAAAAAATATTTATCTTCGAACAAAATTTACACCGGCGCGTAAAAAAAACTTGCATTAGTCAAAACTACAGACTCTACAATTTTTTTACTTTCTTTTACAGATGTGTTTATAATATATTCATCTAGGTTTGTGCAAAAAAAATTGGCCCAACTCGCGTGGGAAGAAAAAGTCTTCACGGTTCTCACAATTCGTGGTGGTTCTCGTTTGAACCGAGCCCCAGTGACTAACATATTCATATTTAATTCTATATGTGGTTATAATTTTAATAATATGTATTATACTTCACTAGTAAAATCTGTCTGTGCGTTGCGGTGGAATTTCGTTTGATAATGGTTGTTTTGTTACGACATCAATACGATATAGACAATTAGTATTGCAACATCATCCAAAAGAAAAACACAGAAAATGAAGTCATTATATGCCCAAAATAATGAGAATACGTGTTTTATATCAATAGAAACTTATAGAAAGGAATATCAGTATTGATACTACCGATATGAGTGAAGTCATTATATGCCCAAAATAATGGGAATACGTGTTTTACATCGATAGAAACTTGTGGAAAGGAATATCAGTACTGATACTACCCATATGAGTTCCCTTTTCTTTTACCGGTTTGTTTATATTTTGAAAGTACATTTTCTATATTTAATATGCATATTACACAATCTGTATTAGTTACTAACGCAAGAGAGAACTCATAAAATAAAAGCTATAACGTGCCTGAAAGTTTATCTATATATACCTAAAGGGATGTCAAAACGTGTTCGGTTTATTTCTTTTTTTATTATTTAACTATAAAAAAGACGAAAATCCAAGAGCCGACTGTGCGTCTCAAATTTCCATATATTCAGCTTTGTTCTCTCTCTACGGTTCATTAAAAATGAAACGAGTAATGGTAATAATACATATTATGTTAGCTTTAGAAAAACGTTATTAAAATTAAAAAAAATGATTTGAATTATTTTATAGTAACATTTTAGAAAATATATTATCATTTGGATGAACATGTCATAACAATAGAAATTATATATAATAACATTACTATGTTTATATTATACGCCCCGCTTGCGGTATGCTCATATAATGTATATATGCGTGGGCGCTCGGGGGGCAAAAGTGAAAGTGCACTAATTTTAACGTTATTTTACTAATTTCGTGAAAATAACGTTAAAAGAGGGGGACGGTTAATCATGCATCATGTGGTGGCGTTGATAGCCAAAAGTCAAAGGGGTGCATGCACTAATCGGCGTTTGTCTCAATTGCTGAGTGTTATGTGCCTTATGTCCAAGGCTTGATGCAAAACCACAATCGAGCCGGGGGTCTCATTGGAAGCAGCCTCTCTATTCCTACGGGGTAGAGGTAAGGCTGTCTACATCTCACCCTCCTCAGACCCTACCTTAGCTTTGCTATTGGTGGGATACACTGAGTATGATGATGATGATGACTATGTTTATATTAAATTGATATTATAATGATGGAATCCACATTTCAGCCTTAGCCTTTTGCCTACTCACATCCAGCCGCTGGTTTTTCATAACCAGCACCACCTCCACCGTCTACTCTTTCACACACACACACACACACACACACACACAAACACGTACACACTTTCTCTATTTCACCCCTATCAGTTTCTTCAACTCTTTATCATCGCCAACCACCACACAACACATGACCAAGGGGATTCTACCACTGCAATACCGTTACGTTGTCGTTTCTGGCCACCCAAACACTCTATGTACTCTGTTATTACATCTAAGAACTACTCAAGCAATAACACCCTTCGTTCACCGGTTGCCACCCCCGCCGACTGCCACAATTATGTTTCCACCAATGTTACGATGCCCAACCTCTCTCTGTCTCTATCTGGCAAAACGTCCCCACCGCAACTGAAACCATCACCGCCACCTAACACCTACAGTTTCTAATCAGATGTCCCTTGGATGTGTTTGGTCAATCAATGGTTTTGTTTTATGTTAAAAAGAAAACGAAAAATGGAGGCGTGGACCAATGAGACCACCCCACTCTGAAAACGGAGTAACCCTCCGGTAGCGACATACAATTTAGTGAATTTACACACACTAACATACATGTGAAGGTTCGATCAACTTTTTCCAGCGGCTGCAGCCTCAATTGTTCGAAAAAACCGCCTTTTTCCCAATGTTTTTTTATCTGTCCTAACACGGTCCCAGCTGTGGTTGTTGCCTTATTGTGCTAGGCAAGTTATTATATGTACATCTAACCTAGTTACAATAATGCGTCAAAGTTGTCAAAGTAGTGTGAGACATGAATAAATTATAGGAATATAATGGTCTATCCAAGTTGTTTTGACATTGCTGATGTGTGCAAAATGCAACATATAAATTTGATCAAATGAGGCATAAAACTAACCATTTTTAGTACTAATGTTTGAAAAAGCGTGCTTTTGTCTTCCTTTGGAATTTACAGGACCAAATGAGCTTAAACGAGGAAAAGGAACAAATATGCAGTAAAAACTAACATAAATACAAAGAAAAGGAATAAACGTGACATGCCCGACCCCTCGGCAGCAGCCCCAAGAGCAAAAACAAGAAACAGAAGAGTGACCACGGGCCGTGCCCACTGGGCACGGGGGCGTGGTTAGATGTCTGCAGAAAGGACAAAGTTGTGGAAGCTTCTACGCCCACCACGGGGGCGTGCCCAGCTCAGCACAGGGCGTGGTCAACGCTAAGATACGCAAAATCTTGCAAAATCTTGGTAGTACAGATACGCTTCTACCCACGGGGCCGTGCCCAGCGACCACGGGCCGTGTGGAGCCCTATGCTGACAAAAGCAATTAATGATGGAAGAGAAAGAGATGGCCACGGGGGCGTGTCCGCTGGACACGGGGCCATGGCCGGGCTTCTGTTCAGGCTATAAATAAGGGTGTTGGCTACCTGGTCGGGGGTTAAGGGAATGGTTAATAAGGTTCTTTCCTTGTTCAGTGTATAGATCCTGCAAGGATCTGGTTCAAGCTTACTAGGACCTCCTTTAATACCCACTGGTATTGGATGGCCGGGGTCCGAATGGCTTGAACCCCCCCATATGTAAACTATTATTAATACATTAAACCGACTACTTGGGATTGTAACCCTGCTGAGTCAAACCACTTAGCCGAGGGTAACATCACCTTCAAAAGAGGGGCCTACCACTTTTCACATTAATAACTTAATTCATTATCTTTCAATATTCCGACCCTTTGGGATTGTATCCTTGCTGACTCAAACCACTGGGTTGAGGGTAACGTCACCTTCAAAAGAGAGGCCTACTACTATAACTAAGATAATCTCTTAAAAAGTTCAAAAGTGCAAAAATCATCAAAGGATACTTAAAAGGCGAGTTGGATCCAAGTGATTCATCTTGTCTATCTGTTTTTTTATTTTATTTTTATTTCTGCATTTTTAGTTTTATTTTTCATGTTTAAAACCTTTTCTCAAAAATTTTAGATTGATTAGACGTTGAGATAAACCGGTATTAAAAGCTCTTGTGTCCTTGGACGACCTCGTTATCTTACCAACCCTATACTACGCACACGATGGGTGCACTTGCCCAAATGTGTGTTTAATGTTAGTTGAATATCGTGTTTTATAAATTTAAGACTTGACTAATGCGTAAATTAGGCTGAAAATATAAATAAAATCATAACACACCTGACGCACACCAGTTGCATCTAAAATCCAATTGTAATTTAGCGACACATATATTATTTTCCTGAAATACACGAGTCGCATCGTGGATAGTTCATACGTTTTATACACGCAAAACTCACTTAATAATTTTTTTACTTCACATATATCATATCCTCTTCAAGATAATTTCCTATTTGAAAATTTTCTTTATAAAACGCACCATTCGAATACAATGTATAACTTAGTAATTCTAAT
This sequence comes from Helianthus tuberosus, assembly GCA_030545235.1. Classification (NCBI taxonomy): domain Eukaryota; kingdom Viridiplantae; phylum Streptophyta; class Magnoliopsida; order Asterales; family Asteraceae; genus Helianthus; species Helianthus tuberosus. Next base: position 31,605,747 of record CM060352.1, on the reverse strand, counting down.
TTTAAAATAGTATACTTTACTTTTAATAACGATTAATACTAGTGATTAAAATTCCTATGTTTAAGAGTTTAATGTTTGTCTTTGATATAAAGAAAAAAAATGTAATTATAAGATTTAACAATTTGTGTAAGATACATTAATTAGCACCTTATGAACACTAAGATTCAAGTCAGATGAAGTTTCAAACAAAAAAGGGAACAATTTGCTAAATGATCATAAGTCTAGTGTGAACATGATGTAGTAATTTATGCAAGATACATGCATAAAATGGTTAAATAAAGTATTGAAACATAAATTTTCAAATTTTGTTTCCATTAAAGATGGAACAATTCATTGAACAATAACCGATATTTTTTAAATTTACGCGGGAAGACATTTGAATAACCAAAAATGATTTTAAGAAAATATATTTTGCGCTCTTCATCTAAATTTCTGTTCCTATATAAAGGGTATACACATTGCATAATGCATCCAAACACATACAATACTCACTACTAAAAACCAATCAAAGAGCTTGAGACAATGAAGCAAGAAACCATTGTTGTGATAGTTGGAGCAGGACCTGCTGGCATTGCAACATCAGCATGTCTCAATCTTCTTTCAATCCCAAATATTGTTCTTGAAAGGGAAGATTGTTATGCATCTTTATGGCAAAAGAAGGCTTATGATCGTTTAAAGCTTCACTTAGCCAAAAACTTTTGTCAACTTCCTCATATGCCATTTCCTTTGTCTGCACCCACATTTGTACCAAAAAATATGTTTGTGCAATACTTGAAAAACTATGTTTATCATTTTAATGTAGACCCATTGTACCAACGTAGTGTCGAGAGTGCATGGTATGAAAAGAGTGCACAAAAATGGGTGGTTACCGCCCAAAATAATGTTTCGGGTTTGGTCGAGGAGTATGTAAGTGAGTTTCTTGTGGTGGCAACCGGTGAAAATAGCGAAGGCTTTATTCCAAATGTTTATGGCTTGGATACCTTCAAAGGGTTAGTCATCCACTCAAGTGAGTATGAAAATGGAAAGACATATGGAGACAAGGATGTGCTTGTTGTTGGTGCCGGAAATTCTGGGATGGAAATTGCATATGATTTGTGCAATTGGGGTGCTCAAACATCAGTTGTTGTTCGTAGCCCGGTAAACAACTAAATGTTCTCCCGCGTGTTGTTTGAATTTGAAAAAGTGGTGTATTAAATTTAGAAAAATGTATTTGGTATATTTTAACATTTTGTTTTTTGTTGTGGCAGATACATGTGCTTAACAAGGAGTTAGTGCAACTTGGAATGTATTTTTTAAAATATATTCGGTGCACAATTGTGGATAAGATGGTTTTAATGTTAAGTAAGTTGTTGTATGGAGATCTTGGGAGATTTCGAATACAAAGGCCACTTAAAGGACCATTCTTGCTTAAAAAATGTAGGACCGTTTTCCGGACCGAAACCGTGATTATCATGATTATGTTCATAGACGGGAAGATCATAGACGGATAAACGACTAACCTGTATTGATTTGATAACATAAGAGTACAAGCCGGCCCGATTAACAAGATAATCGAACCTTTACCAGAGCTGTTTGGTTCCGGGGAGAGATCAAGTGGTGATCTCTCCCTGGTGAGGTCTCAAACCTCCTACAATCTACTACAGTTTGAAATGGCAAAGGGTTGCTATTTATAGCTACACCCCTTTGTCTTTCAAACACACACGGTCAACCGAATAACCCTCTCGTTTGACCACTTCAAACGAGCGGGTCTATACAAGTTCGTTAGACCGTTTCACTAACTATTACAAATTCAGCATAAAATAAATCTAATCTATTCGACAAGCATCGGACACAAAATCTGCATCAACAATTTCCCCCTTGTCCGTTGCTGTCGAATGCTGAAAATGCAACTGCAATCGATCTTCAGTCAAGTATTCATCTTCTCTGTGTTAACAAATTCCCCCTTGACCGATGATCCAGGTAAGTAGTATCTTGACGCTTCTTGTATAATAGTTCCCCCTCAAAGTACGCGTATCCGTGTTGGGCGTTGTGCAATTTCCTCAAAAGGCTCAATTGACCGATCTTCCGCTGATCTTCCAATACTCCAACCGGCATTTGATAAGGGTTCCATTCTTTTAAAAACGTGTCACTAGAAAATCACAAACTCTACCACCTGTGATTGCGTTTAGAAATTTACCGAAGAAATTCAACATACGAAAATTTTTATTCCCCCATTTCTTTGGTAAGATCTCTAAACCTTAACAGATTCCTTTCCACTTTAAAGGAACTGTCGTTAAGTTTCAAATGTTCACCAGTTCCCTTCACTTAGCGGAACTGTCGTCAATCTTTACTGAACAAATTCTCTCCACTGAGTAGAATCTTTCAAATGTTCTCGGTTTTTCGAAAAATCACGAAAACGGCTTTCTTCTTTGCATATTCTAGTTGAATAAGAACGTCCCCTAATACCCCGTAGGATCCGACTTGTATCCCCCCAAGGTTCTGCTAACACCTAATCTGAAAACTTTCATCATAGGCATATACTCTTCGACCTTTTGGATTCGTTAGGACCGGTATTGACATTCTAGGTTCATACGTTCGTTTTCAAATGCGAAAATATGACAATAAACAAAATGCTTTCGAACATCTTCGAATAACCGATAACAAACATAAATACTGACGTGCGGAAGTGAACATACCGTTTTGTTTTTGGTTTTTGGCCCATTGTAGTCGCGTCACCATTTTTGACATTTTCATCGGTAACCGTGACTACCCCACATTTTTCAAAAATCAAGTTTTAATCATCTCTTGTTTTCATCATGCTGCATCATCCCGCGCTGGTTTGGCGCGCTCTCGAACCCGTACAAATTTGATGTTGACATGTCGAAGCGCGGTTCAACTAAACTTCGCGAATACCACACCCCACTCCGCAACTCACGAATAGAGACGGGTCCAACGAACAATTTACTGGGCCCAATCTAATGTCCACGAATGATGTCTTTCATCCAATGCCACTAATAACCTAAGCCCAACATGATCTTTCTTGAACTCAGTTAACATTGAATAGTGAGCACAAACAGAAAATCACAAACGCCAATATTAACAGATCTGATGAGGTCCAATTCTCATAAAGAGCTCAAAGCCCAATTTGAAGTCCATTATCTCTGCCATATACAGCATTCATAACCCAAAAAAAAAAAACATTTGTGCAGCCTCCAAAAGTCAACATCTAACCAGACATACTCCTTTCTTTACCAACCCTTTTCTCTCTCTTGCGATACATACATTCAACAATCAAAACCTTCAATTTCTTTTCCCCAAATTCTCTCTCTCTACGATACACAACCAGAAGCTTTAAAGAAAAATTGCAGCCGCCACCAACATCATACCCTGTTCTCTGTTATCTTCTTCGATGAACAATACCAGCAGCAACATTCATCTTTCAAGTCTGATTGTTTCTTCTTCGATTCACATACAAAGCAGGCTGTAATCCTCTGCACATCAAACCCCGGCTGTTAATCTAACAGCAGCCGTCATCTTCATCGGAGATTCAAACTCCGATCAAATCCAACCAGTAAGACATCAAACAACTGAAATCCTCTTTATCTCTTCGATACCCAGCAACAACAGCCGATTCCATTTTCAAACTGAACCAGGTCTGTCTTCGATAAACAACAAGCAGCAGCCGACAATGAATCTGGCCGGAATACTGTTGATGACGAAAATGATTTGTTTGGTCCGACGAAACAGGTTGTTGAACACTTGTCGACGAAACTGAATGGTTTGTTTGTGAATCTGATCGACGAAACAGAAACTTTGAATGAGTTTGACGAAACAGATTTGTTGTTTCGTCATAGGTTCAGTTTCGTCATTGAGTCGGTGTATTCAGTTTCGTCATAGATTCAGATTTGTTGTTTCGTCATGGGTGTGGGCGTTTCGCCAAGAACATCAAGAACACAGCCTCTGTTCAATTTTGCAGATTTGACAAAAACATTGTATTTTTGATTTTTGATGATGATAACTTGATTATATAGGTGAAAAACATAAAACCGAACACTCGTTTCAGCACAGATCTGAATATTCGGTTCCAGATCTGAGTTTTTCTCATTTTCACCATTTTTACATCTTGAACAAAAAGCACGAAAATCATAGATCTAGAGCACATGTGACTTAGTAAACGGTTAGATTTACTAAATCGGGCACCATGGCTCTGATACCACTTGTAGGACCGTTTTCCGGACCGAAACCGTGATTATCATGATTATGTTCATAGACGGGAAGATCATAGACGGATAAACGACTAACCTGTATTGATTTGATAACATAAGAGTACAAGCCGGCCCGATTAACAAGATAATCGAACCTTTACCAGAGCCGTTTGGTTCCGGGGAGAGATCAAGTGGTGATCTCTCCCTGGTGAGGTCTCAAACCTCCTACAATCTACTACAGTTTGAAATGGCAAAGGGTTGCTATTTATAGCTACACCCCTTTGTCTTTCAAACACACACGGTCAACCGAATAACCCTCTCGTTTGACCACTTCAAACGAGCGGGTCTATACAAGTTCGTTAGACCGTTTCACTAACTATTACAAATTCAGCATAAAATAAATCTAATCTATTCGACAAGCATCGGACACAAAATCTGCATCAACAAACTCCCCCTTGTCTGTTACTCGTCTTTGGTCTTCTAATCTTCCTTCAGTGTTGTTCGGACCTATATATATACTGCCTTGTTTCGACGAATCAGAGGATTCGACGAAACTGAAATGGGCCCGGCGAAACAGAAACTTGGGCTTGAACTTAACTTAGGTCTGATTCGTCGACTATGTTGATTCGTCAACACTTGTGATTCGTGACAGGTCTGTTTCACCAACAGATTTTTCAAAACAGCAACACCCAGGCTGGAAATATTTTGCAGTCAAAACAGTAACACAGGCTGGAAATATTTTGCAGTCAAAACAGATTATGAACACAATTCCATTCAGTTTGAATTTTCAAATGCAAGAACGTTTTTATGAAGAAGGTTTCAGGCTTCCGGTAGAAAACACCAAGCAACAACTTCGGCTTAATCAAAAACGAACTTTTCACAAATATACTAAAAACAAATTTAAAGAATAGTAAACTAAATGAAAATGCGGAAAACTGTTAAAAACACTAAACAACTGTACAAGTGCAATCTTTTTGCGAATCTCAAGGACAAGGAATCATACCAGCTTACGGTCTTAGTCAACATGATTTTGATTTCTGTTTAAAGCTCTGGATAAGTATACTACCTCGATTATCGGTATTGTGGTCCACATAAGCTCAAACTGATCAGACATAATCATAATTTAAGAGATACGATTAACGGTAAGGATTATACTTACAAGTCGATGTAAATCCACTCACGACACATTCCCGTATCAAGGTATGCACGAGAATTCATCTTACCGGTGAGTATACCGATTATCATCTGTTTGACCGTATAAAAATGTGAGAGACTCACTTATTTTGATTGAAAACAAGTCCTATGTGATAGAATCACTTATTGATGAGGAACTTGATTTTCAGATGCATGAGGGCACAGGAGCAAGTCCGTGAACAGGTCAGTACTTTCGTACAGCAGAGAGACGAACTTGACTCCCGCAAAGAATCTGTGATATATAATCACTTATTTTGTTTGGACATGTGATTGTTGATCACTTATTGAGGTCGAATGCAGTATGTACACGTATGTATAGTATCATGGAAGATCTTAGACTTCGTCTCCGTTATTTTTACGGTTTGATACAACCATGATACCCAGATGATAAGCAGCATAAAGACCGAATATCTCAGAACCTCGGCAATCTCTCAAACGAAATTTCGGTACTAAGACCATATGCCAATGTGCGGTTCCCACCTGACTTGAAGTCTGTTAGGTTTGTATCATCCTGCACATTTTAGTCTGATTGTGAGCCTACCGATACATCGTTAGTAGAGATACTTATCATTTTTCTTTTTATTTTGCATTTTGAGCACATTGACCGACCACACCAGTTTGTAATTCATCATTTTCCTTTATCCAAGAAACTCATTTTTGGTTTTTCTATTGTTTTTGAAATTTTTTTTAATTTTTCAAACGAAACGACAGAAAGTAAAGACATCTTTTTGGATTTTGAACTTTTGCAATGTTTTTGTATTTTCTTGAAATATCTCCCCCTAAAATTCGCAAAGTTTACGAAAACTAAAATCTTTTTGAATTTTCAAAGTTTACGAAAATATTTACAAAAACGATCAGCCAAAGAAGTTTACTCAGGTATCACCTTAATGCCATTGACCAAAAGTAGATAATCAAAACGTGATTTATCAAAAGCTTTTGTAAACAGGTCGGCACGTTGGTGATCAGTGGGGACATGAACGACATCGATTAACCTCTTATCAAAATAGTCACGGATAAAGTGATATTTAATGTCGATGTGTTTAGTCTTAGAATGTTGCACAGGATTTCTAGTGATTTGCAAGGCAGCATTATTATCAACAAAGATACGAGTAGATAGGAATTCTAAACCGTAGTCGCGCATTTGTTGTTGTATCCAAAGAACTTGGGAGCAACAACTCGAGGCAGCAATATATTCTGCTTCACATGTTGATGTAGCAACACACGTTTGCTTCTTGCACTGCCACGTGACGAGTCGATTTCCTAGGAACTGACATCCTGCTGTTGTCGATTTGCCATCGATTTTGCAACCACCGAAATCAGAATCACTGTATGCAATTAATTCAAAACTATCATCCTTAGGGTACCAAAGACCGAGGTCTGGGCATCCCTTCAAATAGCGTAGAATCCTTTTGACAGCTGACAGATGAGAGGCCTTCGGGTTTGCTTGATATCTTGCTAGTAAGCATGTTGGGTACATGATATCAGGCCTCGAAGCGGTAAGATACATGAGAGATCCGATTATGGCACGATAGTACGAGGAGTTGATGCTTTCTCCCTTCAAATCCGGAGTAATCCCGTGATTCTGCGGAAGTGGGGTACCAATGGGCGTTGCATCTGACATTTGGAATCGGCTCAAAATGTCACCAACATATTTAGTCTGATGGATGAATATCCCAGACTCTGTTTGTTGAACTTGAAGGCCCAAAAAGAAATTCATCTCTCCCATAGCGCTCATTTCGAACTTTTCTTGCATAACACGTTCGAATTGCCTGCATAAAGAGTCATTAGTAGACCCAAATATTATATCATCAACATATACCTGCACCAGCAGAAGATCTTCATCTTGTTCTTTGATAAAGAGTGTGCAATCAATAAGACCTCGTCTAAATCCATTCTCCAGAAGATAGTTTGATAAGGTTGCGTACCAAGCCCTAGGTGCTTGATGTAGACCATAAAGAGCTTTGTTGAGCAACCAAACCCGATCGGGGTGAATAGGATCTTCAAAACCTGGAGGTTGTTCGACATGCACCTCTTCTTGAACAATACCATGAAGAAAAGCACTTTTAACGTCCATCTGGTAAACTTTGAATCCTTTGAAAGAAGCATAAGCTAAGAAGATTCGAATAGCTTCCAGACGTGCAACAGGTGCATAAACTTCATTGTAGTCAATGCCTTCAATCTGACGAAAGCCCTGAACAACCAGTCTCGCTTTGTTGCGAATAACAACTCCACGATCATCTTTCTTGCATTTATAAACCCATCGTGTTCCAATTTTCTTGTAATTCTCCGGTTTTTCAACAAGCTTCCAAACACCAAGCTTTTGAAATTGCTGCAGTTCGTCCTGCATGGCTTCAACCCATGAATTATCTTTTAAAGCTTCCTTATAAGATTTTGGTTCTTCTTGTGAAACGTAACACGCGAAAGACCAATCATTTTGTAGACCAGATTCTCTAATAGCTGAATACAAACCAGCACTCGGGTTGTTTCTCAGCTGATTACGTGTCTGCACACCTTGTTGGACATCTCCTATGATATTCTGCTGTGGATGGGTATCGTGTATCCTCATTTCAGGATTTTCAGGAACACGAGCATTAACACCCAAATTGTTAATATTAAGATCAACAACCAACTCTACACCTGGAATATGCGTAGAAGTGGATGCATTTCCTTCAGCAGTATTATCGACTTGCACATGAGGAGTATCAACAGAAATACCCTGAACTGGAACAACTGGAGATTTAGTACCTTCAGTCGCATCAAGATTTTCTTCATCTTCTTCTGATGACTCATTGTATTCAGTAGCATTCTCAACTTCCTCATTTTGAACCGTGTTGTTAGACGAATTAGAACTTTGTGAGTTAACAACAACAGGTCTAACTAATGATGACTCAGCAGCATTGTCACTATCAAATATCATTCTAGCAGCTGCAGAATCTTCATAAAAAATCGGCAGGTCAAAGGAGTTAAATAGCCCATCATAATCGAACATCCAAGGATCACCTGGAGCTTTAACAGGATCTGTATATCTCTGAACCCGTACTTCACTCCATAGTTCAATCTTTTTGGTAGTCAGATTCCAAACACGAAAATTTGGTGTAGCATATCCAAGGAAGAAACCCTCGATAGCTTTCGCTCCAAACTTTCCATCCGGATCAATCATAGTGCATGGACCACCAAAAGGTTCTAGAATTGAAAGATCTGGTTTCCTTTTCTGTAGAAGTTCGAAACAAGTCTTGCCATGTCTCTTAACCGTAAGAACTCGGTTTAATGTGTAGCAAGCAGTCGACACAGCCTCTGCCCAGAACTGAACAGGAAATGCCGACTCTACCAGCATTGTTCTTGCAGTTTCAATTATCGTCCGATTCTTCCTCTCCGCGACACCATTTTGTTGTGGAGTGTAAGGAGAACTGTATTCATGAAGAATGCCTTTAGATGTACAGAACTCATCCATAATCCGGTTTTTGAATTCAGTTCCATTGTCGCTTCTGATCCTCTTAACTTTCAACGAGTAGAGATTTTCCAACATTGTAAGAAGATCCTTGAGGATTTGAGGAGTATCACTCTTGTGTGCCATAAAAGCTACCCAAGAAAATCTAGAGTAGTCATCAGTAACTACTAAACAATACACATCTCCGAACGTTGTTTTGTGTCTCATAGGTCCAAAGAGGTCCATATGAAGACGTTCGAGAGGCATGCCAACAGTGTTGATTTTCTTCAAAGGGTGAGACTTCTTTGTTTGTTTCCCTTTCTGGCACGAAACACAGATATCTTGTAGATGAAAACTTCTCACGGGTACGCCATTCACAAGATTGTTTTTCACCAAATGGTTCATTTTTCTTAAGTGAATGTGTCCCATTCTTCTGTGCCAAGATATAGACTCCTTCTCCGTGGCTTTCGAGACAAAACATGTGACTTGTGCAGAAGTCGTAATCGCTTGACTCATATCAAGAACATAAAGATCATTGATTCTTGGAGCCGATAAGAGAATCCATTCATCAGGAATTTTGAAACCAGGTTTAAGCACATAACAACCGGCATCATCGAAATGCACGGTGAACTTTTTATCGCAGATTTGCGACACACTGAGAAGATTATGATCAATTTGACGAACATAATTGATCTTATCGAAACATACCACACCATTGGAAATCATTCCCTCTCCAGTGATGTAACCGCCTTTGTCTCCAGCGAAAGCAACATAGCCTCCTTTAATGTTTCTCACATCATATAGAAGCCGTAAGTCGCCCGTCATGTGCCTAGATGCCCCACTATCAACAATCCAATTACTATTAATGACTATTATACACGTTCTTTAGACCGTTTCACTAACTATTACAAATTCAGCATAAAATAAATCTAATCTATTCGACAAGCATCGGACACAAAATCTGCATCAACAAAAAAGAAAGAGGGAGATCACCTTTCATTGATGTTGGAACAATTTCAAAGATTAAAACAGGAGACATTAAGGTAAACATTGTGATAATGTTTTCATATCAAATCAAATGACTTCTAAACAACAAATACTGATTGCATAATCTTCTTTGTGTGCTTAAGGTTATGACGTCTATTAAAGATATACAAGGTGATATTATCAAATTTACAAATGGTCAAGAGAGGCAATTTGATGCCATTGTCTTTGCTACTGGTTTTAAAAGCACCGTACGGAAATGGCTTAAGGTAATTGAAGTTACTACATTTTATGTCATAGCTTAACCTTTTGTGTTTTTTTCGTTAATCTTAATGTTCTTTTTTGTTTGTCTAATCTAGGAAGATGGAGGTCTGTTCAATGAAAAAGGAATGCCAAAACACAAAAGCCCTAACCATTGGAAAGGAGAAAATGGTCTTTATTGTGTTGGATTTGCTAGTGCTGGATTATTTGGAATCTCAAATGATGCTAAGAATATTGCTAATGATATCTTCGGTATTGTTGATGGGAAACGAGCTTGTATCAAAAAATATGTGACAGTTTAGTGGCTTTATGATCTATATGCTTATTTCCTTTTAATCATGCATTAATATCATTAGATACTTTTTTTATTTATTACATTTATTGATATTAAGTTTTTTTTTCCATATTTACATATACGGTCAAGGATATGATCTATTCATTCAAATTTATTATGATTTTTTTATCTGATCGAATGATCAATAATATTTAGTGTTAAACATTACTAACACTAGCATTGGGCTAACCGCGCGTTATGGCGGAGTCGACAAATTACAAAGTTGTACTCAGTTTCCGTAGTTTATCAATTGTTTGGTTTTATGTTAGGTTATAATAACAATTTACAACATTGTACTTGTTTTGCTTTTGTTTATCTCTAAAGTTGCAATGAGAACCACCTTGAGTTGTGAGAACCGTGAGAACTAGGCCATCCAGAAGGTTTTCCGAATTTTTTTCTCAAAAGTAATAAAAAACTCACTTGTTTCAGCAAAAAAAAAATTTGAAAAATGACGCATACCCACATTTATATTAGCATAAAAAATATTTATCTTCGTACAAAATTTACACCGGCGCGTAAAAAAAACTTGCATTAGTCAAAACTACAGACTCTACAATTTTTTTACTTTCTTTTACAGATGTGTTTATAATATATTCATCTAGGTTTGTGCAAAAAAAATTGGCCCAACTCGCGTGGGAAGAAAAAGTCCTCACGGTTCTCACAATTCATGGTGGTTATCGTTTGAACCGAGCCCCAGTGACTAACATATTCATATTTAATTCTATATGTGGTTATAATTTTAATAATATGTATTATACTTCACTAGTAAAATCTGTCTGTGCGTTGCGGTGGAATTTCGTTTGATAATGGTTGTTTTGTTACGACATCAATACGATATAGACAATTAGTATTGCAACATCATCCAAAAGAAAAACACAGAAAATGAAGTCATTATATGCCCAAAATAATGAGAATACGTGTTTTATATCAATAGAAACTTGTAGAAAGGAATATCAGTATTGATACTACCGATATGAGTGAAGTCATTATATGCCCAAAATAATGGGAATACGTGTTTTACATCGATAGAAACTTGTGGAAAGGAATATCAGTACTGATACTACCCATATGAGTTCCCTTTTCTTTTACCGGTTTGTTAATATTTTGAAAGTACATTTTCTATATTTAATATGCATATTACACAATCTGTATTAGTTACTAACGCAAGAGAGAACTCATAAAATAAAAGCTATAACGTGCCTGAAAGTTTATCTATATATACCTAAAGGGATGTCAAAACGTGTTCGGTTTATTACTTTTTTTTATTATTTAACTATAAAAAAGACGAAAATCCAAGAGCCGACTGTGCGTCTCAAATTTCCATATATTCAGCTTTGTTCTCTCTCTACGGTTCATTAAAAATGAAACGAGTAATGGTAATAATACATATTATGTTAGCTTTAGAAAAACGTTATTAAAATAAAAAAAATGATTTGAATTATTTTATAGTAACATTTTAGAAAATATATTATCATTTGGATGAACATGTCATAACAATAGAAATTATATATAATAACATTACTATGTTTATATTAAATTGATATTATAATGATGGAATCCACATTTCAGCCTTAGCCTTTTGCCTACTCACATCTAGCCGCTGGTTTTTCATAACCAGCACCACCTCCACCGTCTACTCTTTCACACACACACAAACACACACACACAAACACGTACACACTTTCTCTATTTCACCCCTATCAGTTTCTTCAACTCTTTGTCATCGCCAACCACCACACAACACATGACCAAGGGGATTCTACCACTGCAATACCGTTACGTTGTCGTTTCTGGCCACCCAAACACTCTATGTACTCTGTTATTACATCTTGGAACTACTCAACCAATAACACCCTTCGTTCACCGGTTGCCACCCCCGCCGACTGCCACAATTATGTTTCCACCAATGTTACGATGCCCAACCTCTCTCTGTCTCTATCTGGCAAAACGTCCCCACCGCAACTGAAACCATCACCGCCACCTAACACCTACAGTTTCTAATCAGATGTCCCTTGGATGTGTTTGGTCAATCAATGGTTTTGTTTTATGTTAAAAAGAAAACGAAAAATGGAGGCGTGGACCAATGAGACCACCCCACTCTGAAAACGGAGTAACCCTCCGGTAGCGACATACAATTTAGTGAATTTACACATACTAACATACATGTGAAGGTTCGTTCAACTTTTTCCAGCGGCTGCAGCCTCAATTGTTCGAAAAAACCGCCTTTTTCCCAATGTTTTTTTGATCTGTCCTAAGACGGTCCAAGCTGTGGTTGTTGCCTTATTGTGCTAGGCAAGTTATTATATGTACATCTAACCTAGTTACAATAATGCGTCAAAGTTGTCAAAGTAGTGTGAGACATGAATAAATTATAGGAATATAATGGTCTATCCAAGTTGTTTTGACATTGCTGATGTGTGCAAAATGCAACATATAAATTACATCAAATGAGGCATAAAACTAACCATTTTTAGTACTAATGTTGGAAAAAGCGTGCTTTTGTCTTCCTTTGGAATTTACAGGACCAAATGAGCTTAAACGAGGAAAAGGAACAAATATGCAGTAAAAACTAACATAAATACAAAGAAAAGGAATAAACGTGACATGCCCGACCCCTCGGCAGCAGCCCCAAGAGCAAAAACAAGAAACAGAAGACTGACCACGGGCCGTGCCCACTGGGCACGGGGGCGTGGTCAGATGTCTGCAGAAAGGACAAAGTTGTGGAAGCTTCTACGCCCACCACGGGGGTGTGCCCAGCTCAGCACAGGGCGTGGTCAACGCTAAGATACGCAAAATCTTGCAAAATCTTGGTAGTACAGAGACGCTTCTACCCACGGGGCCGTGCCCAGCGACCACAGGCCGTGTGGAGCCCTATGCTGACAAAAGAAATTAATGATGGAAGAGAAAGAGATGGCCACGGGGGCGTGTCCGCTGGACACGGGGCCGTGGTCGGGCTTCTGTTCAGGCTATAAATAAGGGTGTTGGCTACCTGGTCGGGGGTTAAGGGAATGGTTAATAAGGTTCTTTTCTTGTTCAGTGTATAGATCCTGCAAGGATCTGGTTCAAGCTTACTAGGACCTCCTTTAATACCCACTGGTATTGGATGGTCGGGGTCCGAATGGCTTGAACCCCCCATATGTAAACTATTATTAATACATTAAACCGGCTACTTGGGATTGTAACCCTGCTGACTCAAACCACTTAGCCGAGGGTAACATCACCTTCAAAAGAGGGGCCTACCACTTTTCACATTAATAACTTAATTAATTATCTTTCAATATTCCGACCCTTTGGGATTGTATCCTTGCTGACTCAAACCACTGGGTTGAGGGTAACGTCACCTTCAAAAGAGGGGCCTACTACTATAACTAAGATAATCTCTTAAAAAGTTCAAAAGTGCAAAAATCATCAAAGGATACTTAAAAGGCGAGTTGGATCCAAGTGATTCATCTTGTCTATCTGTTTTTTTATTTTATTTTTATTTCTGCATTTTTAGTTTTATTTTTCATGTTTAAAACCTTTTCTCAAAAAATTTAGATTGATTAGACGTTAAGATAAACCGTTATTAAAAGCTCTTGTGTCCTTGGACGACCTCGTTATCTTACCAACGCTATACTACGCACACGGTGGGTGCACTTGCCCAAATGTGTGTTTAGTGTTAGTAGAATATCGTGTTTTATAAATTTAAACCTTGACTAATGCGTAAATTAGGCTGAAAATATAAATAAAATCATAACACACCTGACGCACACCAGTTGCATCTAAAATCCAATTGTAATTTAGCGACACATATATTATTTTCGTTCATGGCTGGAGCTAGTTTCGGACAATTTGACAAGTAGTCTTGTTAGGTTTCTTCCTGCAGTCTTCTTCCTTGTGTCTAGATATTTTGCAGAAATTACAGTATATGGAGCATCTTCCAGAATGCTTCCTTTTGCAATACTTGCAGTAAGGTGCAGAAGTAGAACCTATATTTTTTCCACGATTGGAATTTCCATAGCGAAATTCCTGGGTAAGCCTTTGAGCTAGGTTCTTCCTTTGGTTTTCTTCTTGTGTACGCACTAGTTCATCAGTCAAGGTATTTGCTAGTTCTACAGCTTCTTCTATAGTTTGTGGTCTAGCTGCCTTGACTACATGCCTAGTCTCACTGATTAATCCCCAGATGTAACGGGAGATTAATACTGGTTATGGGGATGCAAGGGTCGGCACTATTCTAGCATATTCAAAGAATGTAGTAGTGTAACCCTTACTATCCACTCCAGTCATTCTAAGGTTTAAGAACTTATTTGCTATTTGTTCCTTTTCATTAGGAGGACATAATTTCCTTTCCACCATATTCTTAAATTCATTCCATTTCATATTATAGACTCTATCATTTCCCCTAGATTGGAGGATGGTGTTCCACCATTCTAATGCTGAGTTCTTAAACAGATTGGAACCAAACATTATCTTATCCTCTTCTGCGCACTTGCTTATTTTTAAGACTGCCTCAGTCTTTTCTATCCAGCGTAGAGCTGCAATGGCTCCTTAATTGTTCGAGAATTCTATTGGTTTACAAGACCAGAATTCTTTGTAAGAACAACCATAAGACATGGTTCTTCTTCTTTTTGGAATGGGCACTTGAAGTATTGGTCCATTGTTTACGCTGTGTTCTGGTTTAGTAGGTGGTCGTTTACTGCCATTATTACTTTTATTATCTGCTTCCTTAACTGTTTTGATAATATATGGCATTACGTCTATAATTCCTTGTGCCACTATGTGTTGGATGGCACTACTATCTACTTGGTTTCCATTATTATCGTTGTTATTCTGGTTTTCTTGATTCACTTCGTTGTCCATCTGAATTTTAAACAATTACCACATATTAATATCACAAAACAATATTTAATGCAAACAATCACACAACAAGCATATTGATCAAAATCGTCGAACATTGCGACCTTTACTCTATTTTATATATATATATATATATATATGAGTCTAGTACAAACTGGAACTGAAATCTAAAATTACAATACTAGTATGCATCCGTAGCTATTTATCTATCTATATATATATATATATATATATATTTTTTTTTTTATTATTTTTTTTTCAAACATACACACATATATATTTTATTATTATTATTACTATTACTAGTATGGGTTCATCCAAAATTGCATATTACGCTTGTCATATTTCCAGATGAGCCTTTCACCAATTTGTCTCATTCTCTCACTTCCTTCTAAAATCTTCTCACCAAAGGTTTGGAGTTCTTGCACATTCTCAGTGCTCATGGGTGGGGCTGGTGCTGGTATTAGGTCAGGAAACTGGGGCATAGGTTCTTCGTGTGGATAAGGGTTCTCTAGGATTTCCCTGATGTATTGGTCATTATCAAAATATGGGTCTAAAGGGTCCAGGTTGGGATAGGGTGCTAGGTTTTGCATGGGTTTGTCTTCTAGTGGATAGCATTGTTGATAATCCCTATGGTCATCAAACCGTGGGTCATAGTCTAGGGGATGGGGTGCTGGTACTCTAGGGATTTCAGCTGGGTCAAAATCAGGTATTGGTATTTGGTCTATTGTTGTCACACCCCGACCGCGTCAAAACAACGAAACCACGACGGAAACGTCGGGGAGTGTTGTAACAGAATCATCGTTTCACAACCATGGTAATTAAAAGTTTCGTTTTATTGATTTATTAAGTAATTTACATTGTCTTTAAACCAAAACAAACAAGCTACACATCGTCTATTATTGTTATTATGTCACTAAGGCCACGTCCAGAACCTAAGTGAAACATGCACCCTAGCAACCAACATCATGCAACACCACCTGAAACATATGTAAAAACAAAGTCAGCAAAGAAATGCTGGCGAGCACATAGGTTTTATTAGAGTATCGGATTCATGGCTCGTTTATATGTTGAAGTACCTCATTAGACTACAAGAGTCAAAAGTACAAACCTCGTTTTGAAAAGTGTATTGCAACATGATTAGCCAACTCAAAAACAAGTTGGTTATAGTTTATAAAATCTCGCAGCCATGATTCTTAACCCAAAACATTTGTTTTAGTAAACCAAATCGTAAAACATCTCGTAAAAACTCGTTAATAAAACTCGTATGGTTTATATCATTTCGAAAACCTCGTTGTGTGACATCGTTTCAAAATAGTTTCCCAAGTGAACTAAATAATGACACGAAATGTAATATGGTAAAAGCACTTATATATAAGATGTACCAGTGGCGTATCTACCATGCTTTTATCATACTACACCCGTCCCATTATCTAATCACAACCCAAAACCAATCGTTTAATCAAATCGTTTATCTTGTTTAAGTCATTTCAAATCGTTTAACTCGTCCCAAAATCATCCTCGTGTTAATTGTGAAACTACTTTTGGTCGTCTCGCTAATAACATTCAAACCTTCATAACTCGACTATCTCAAAACTCGTATTAACAAACCACCAAAGGGTATGTTAACAATCATCAGATTCGGTCGTTACCTACATAACCCCCACACATAACCATGGGCGTAGTCTGATAACGGGATTTGTCAGATCCTATCATAACCTAATACTGGTCGGCTTGATCAATGCTAATGAATGTCATTCGTTATGTAACTACGTCCAACAAGTTTGTTCACATTATCAAAATCGTTATTAGTTTAATATAAACCATCTTTATCGTTTTTGAAACCATCGTTTAAATATCGAAATCGTTTTAATACATATGAATCACCTCAAAACAATTGAAAACAGTAAAAGAGGGGATCTATGTACTCACATCGAAGTGCAAAGTATCCTCAATCTAAAGAACTCAACAAGCTCAATCAAACCAAGGAAACTCAAACAACACCTAATAATCGAATCACTAGTAAATAAATCGACACCTAAATCAGAAGATCAGATAGAATGAGGTCTTGTAAACCAAATGAGTATTGGAACTCATGTGATATGGTTTAACAAAGCCTACATTCTAGATCGGAACCTATCCTAAGTGCTTTCGACCCGTCACGACCCATTAAGGTAGCTTACGCTACTTTAACGCGTCGTTCGCGCAAAGCGCGTTTGAGACGTCTAACTAGTCCTATGACAAGTAATATATGCCTAAACATGTTTAAATATGTTTCATAATCAGTTAAGTGACAAAAGTTCAAGTTACATATGCTTAATATCCAATTATGCATGAAAAGGGCATTTTGGTCATTTACCTAAGGCATATAAACTACCTATCATACAACTACTTAAACTATGTGACCGTAAGGTATAACCTCGGAAGGTTATTCCCTATACAACTATGGTCACTAAAACATGCTTGGTCGGATCCTAATGATCGACCAAACGGGTCGAGTTCGAAAGTCTAAGCGGTGGTTTAGACCGCTTGACTTACGACTCTAAACAAGCACTAAACTAAAAGTGACGAGCTAAGCATGTTAAAACATGTTTAACTAAGTTAGAAAACAGGTTTTGATATCAAAACCAAGTGTTTTGATACCAAGAGTAGTTTGGTTGCAAAATACACTTAAATGCGCATTTTGACTGAAACTACAACTCGTCACTACGCCTAGTCAACATGGTAATCAGTAGGTATAGTCATAAGGGACTATAACCATCGTGATTACGCTCACGTTGCAAAGTTCAAAAGAAATTTGTGTTGACCAACTCGTGGTCAAAGAAGAAAGTCAAACACTGTTTGACTTTCGCACTCGAAAAGCGATAAAAGAACGAAAGAAGCTTACAAAGGGTCCAAGCTAGGGAGAACTTGATCTATAACACTCAGGTATGAAGCAAAGGCTTCAACTTAGAGCATTAAAATGATCAAGGGTGCAGAAAATGGAAGGAGGGCATGGCTATTTATACTTTTCGGTTCACCGTTAGGATTATTCCTTGCTAAAGAGGGAACAATCTTGGCCATCCATGTGGGCTAGTGGTTTTAGAATACAAGGGGAACATGTTAAACCATCAAAACAAGCAGATGGTATCCCAAAACAACCATTGAAACCATAAAAAACAAGCCCAAAGTCCAGATTCTATGTTTCTGATATGCAACTCTATCGTGGGCCACGTAAGAAATGGACTAGGCTTACGCGGGCCGCCTAGCAAGTTTGGCAGATTTACAGTTTTGGTCCCTACAGCCCAAAACTTGGTTTTCGATGCATTTTTGACACGTTTAAGCCCCGTTAACCTCATTTCAAGGCTCTAAAATGAAGTTAAAGTATAGGGAACTTAAAATATGCTTAAAAACATCTCGGATGTCGGTTCGTTTGGTCGTACGGTTGCGTTATTCGCTTAATTACGACGGAAGTCGTAACGAACGCAAAAACGATCCAAATTAAGAGACGAATAGAATTTTATCATGCCAATCACTAAAATAAAATATTTTAATGATTACATAAATTTTTTGGTGTCCGGATATATTCAGAACGTAAGATATGCGCGAAAATGCAAACTTATGCACTTTTTGATGCTTTTAGTCCCTATTGATCAAATAACTTTATTTTAGCATACCGAACCCCTCAAAGCCTATTTATAAGCTATGTAAAGGATATTTAGGGTATGTTTAACCTATGATCAAGTTCCGAAAAGTTCGTTACTATACAAATCAGTATAGTTTCGCAGTTTGACACAAATAGTCCCTGTGATCGAACAAACTTGATTTAGACACACTAAACCATCCAAAACTTATTTCTTAGTTATGTGAAGGTTTTTTAAGGTATGTTAAGCCTATGTCACTATTCCGGAGTGTTTGTCGCGTTAAACTGACTGCGTTTACACACCGGTTTGCGTATAACTTTCCAGAAGCGATTTAAAGCTTGAAATCGGAATCGAATCAAATCGTAAAATCATCAAACACAAATATACACATAATAACACCAAAACACATTGTTTTATTGATAATTAACATTGTTTAACATTGTACATCGATTACAGAGCACAGTTGTCACAGTCTCCCCTACTTTAGGAAATTTCGTCCCGAAATTTTAACTAGAGGAAACTTGTGAGAACAATTGTGGATATTTCGCCTTCATTTGGTCCTCACGTTCCCAAGTAAACTCTGGGCCACGTTTGGATTCGCAGCGAATCTTGACCAAACGAATCCGTTTGTTCTTCAACTGTTTGACTGCATGGTCCAGTATCTCCACAGGTTTCTCGACAAAGTGCATCGTTTCATCAACTTGAATTTCCTCAAGTGGAATGTGAAGATTAGCGTCAGCTAAACACTTTCGCAAATTGGACACGTGAAAAGTTGGATGAATATTTCCAAGCTTCGGAGGTAGCTCTAGTCGATAGGCAACCTTTCCAATTCTTTCAACAATCTTAAATGGTCCAACATATCAAGGTGCAAGTTTTCCTTTCTTTCCGAATCTCACCACTCCCTTCCAAGGTGACACCTTGAGTAGGACATGGTCTCCGACTTGAAATTCCAAGGGCTTGCGTCGCATATCCGCATAACTCTTTTGACGGCTTCTAGCTGTCACAAGATTATCACGAATTTTCTTGATTTTGTCTGTCGTTTCTAGAATGAGCTCAGGTCCAGTAAGCTGAGCTTCACCGATCTCATTCCAACAGACAGGTGAATGACATTTTCGACCGTAAAGAGCTTCGAATGGTACCATATTGATGCTAGCATGATAACTATTGTTGTAAAAGAACTCGATCAATGGAAGATGAGAATCCCAATTACCACCAAAGTCTATCACGCATGCTCTAAGCATATCCTCCAAAGTTTGAATCGTCCTCTCAGATTGTCCATCTGTTTGGGGATGATAAGCAGTGCTTAGATTTAGTTGGGTTCCCATAGCAGATTGCATGGTCTTCCAGAAATGAGATGAAAATCGGGCATCACGATCATATATGATGTCCAAAGGAACACCATGTCGAGATACAATCTCATCAACATAAATCTTTGCAAGTTTATCAGCAGATATATCCTCGCGAATCGGAATAAAATGAGCTGACTTCGTTAATCGATCTATGACAACCCAAATAGCATCGTGACCTTTAGATGTACGAGGTAACTTAGTGATGAGATCCATCACAATGTTCTCCCACTTCCAAACCGGTATCTCTGGTTGTACGAGCAAACCAGATGGTCGTTGATGTTCTGCCTTGACTTTGAGACAAGTTAGGCATTTCGATACATACAAGGCAATATCCCTCTTCATACTAGGCCACCAATACTGAGTACGAAGATCCTTGTACATTTTATCAGCACCAGGATGGATAGAATGTGTTGCCTCATGTTCAGCTCTTTCTGATTAAGAATGTGTTGGAGACTTTTGTGGTCTGTGAAAACCACACACTTCCTACCATAGAGGTAGTGTCTCCAGATTTTGAGAGCAAAAACTACAGCTCCTAACTCAAGATCATGAGTGGTGTAGTTCTTCTCGTGAAATTTCAATTGTCTAGACGCATATGCTATAACTTTACCTTGTTGCATGAGAACACAACCAAGGCCTAAGTTGGACGCATCGCAGTAGACAACGAAATCATCGTTCCCATCGGGCAAAGATAGAACAGGAGCATCACACAGCTTCTGTTTCAGCGTTTGGAACGATTCTTCTTGTTTGGGTCCCCACTCAAAAGGCTTATTCTTCTGAGTCAAAGCAGTGAGTGGAACCGCAATCTTCGAGAAGTTTGAAATAAAACGACGATAATATCCCGCGAGACCAAGAAAAGAACGAATCTCTGTGGGTGTCGTTGGTGTATTCCAATCCTTAATTGCAGCAATTTTGGATGGATCCAGATGAATACCCTGCTCGTTGACTATATGACCCAAGAACTGAACTTCTTTAAGCCAAAATTCACACTTGGAGAATTTAGTAAAAAGTTGTTCCTTCTTCAGGAGTTCCAATGTCAAACGAAGGTGTTGCTCGTGATCGGCTCGAGACTTCGAATAAATGAGAATATCGTCGATAAACACAATGATGAACTTGTCTAAATAAGGTTTACAGACCCTATTCATTAAGTCCATGAAGATAGCTAGGGCATTCGTCAAACCAAAAGGCATGACAGTGAACTCGTAATGCCCATATCTTGTGCAGAAAGCAGTTTTGGGAATATCTTCTTCGAGTACACAAAGCTGATAATACCCAGAACGCAGATCGATCTTAGAAAAACAGGTAGCACCTTGCAGCTGATCAAAGAGATCATCGATTCGAGGTAGGGGATATCGATTCTTGATGGTAAGCTTATTAAGCTCACGATAATCGATACACATTAGAAAAGATCCATCTTTCTTTTTCACAAAGAGGACAGGAGCACCCCAAGGTGAATAACTCGGTCGGATGAATCATTTATCAGATAACTCTTGAAGCTGTTTCGATAATTCTTGCATCTCCGACGGTGCAAGACGATAAGGTGCTTTCGCAATCGGGTTGGCATTCTCCTTACCAGGATGGTAGCGAATCTCGCAATCGTAGTCGTTCAAGAGTTCAACCCAACGTTGTTGCCTCATGTTCAGCTCTTTCTGATTAAGAATGTGTTGGAGACTTTTTTGGTCTGTGAAAACCACACACTTCGTACCATAGTGGTACTGTCTCCAGATATTGAGAGCAAAAACTACAGCTCCTAACTCAAGATCATGAGTGGTGTAGTTCTTCTCGTGAAATTTCAATTGTCTAGACGTATATGCTATAACTTTACCTTGTTGCATGAGAACACAACCAAGGCCTAAGTTGGACGCATCGCAGTAGACAACGAAATCATCGTTCCCATCAGGCAAAGATAGAACAGGAGCATCACACAGCTCCTGTTTCAGCGTTTGGAACGCTTCTTCTTCTTTGGGTCCCCACTCAAAAGGCTTATTCTTCTGAGTCAAAGCAGTGAGTGGAACCACAATCTTCGAGAAGTTTGAAATAAAACGACGATAATATCCCACGAGACCAAGAAAAGAACGAATCTCTGTAGGTGTTGTTGGTGTATTCCAATCCTTAATTGCAGCAATTTTGGATGGATCCACATGAATACCCTGCTCATTGACTATATGACCCAAGAACTGAACTTCTTTAAGCCAAAATTCACACTTGGAGAATTTAGTAAAAAGTTGTTCCTTCTTCAGGAGTTCCAATGTCAAACGAAGGTGTTGCTTGTGTTCGGCTTGAGACTTCGAATAAATGAGAATATCATCGATAAACACAATGATGAACTTATCTAAATAAGATTTACAGACCCTATTCATTAAGTCCATGAAGATAGCTGGGGCATTCGTCAAACCAAAAGGCATGACAGTGAACTCGTAATGCCCATATCTTGTGTGGAAAGCAGTTTTGGGAATATCTTCTTCGAGTACACGAAGCTGATGATACCCAGAACGCAGATCGATCTTAGAAAAATAGGTAGCACCTTGCAGCTGATCAAAGATATCATCGATTTGAGGTAGGGGATATCAATTCTTGATGGTAAGCTTATTAAGCTCACGATAATCAATACACATTCGAAAAGATCCATCTTTCTTTTTCACAAAGAGGACAGGAGCACCCCAAGGTGAATAACTCGGTCGGATGAATCCTTTATCAGATAACTCTTGAAGCTATTTCGATAACTCTTGCATCTCCGACGGTGCAAGACGATAAGGTGCTTTTGCAATCGGGTTGCCATTGGGTACAAGGTCAATATGGAACTCGACTTAACGAACTGGAGGCAAACCAGGCAGTTCATCAGGAAACACCTCTGGATAATCCTGAACAATCGGAATATCCTGAATACTCTTGCTCTTGCCCTTCTCATCAGTGACATGTGCCAGAAAACAACATATCCATTTCGTAAGTAACTTCGGGCCTTCGTACACGACATGAGTTTCAAACCAACTGAAGGTTTCTCGCCACGAACTTCTAGGACATCACCAGACGAAAGAGGAATACGAACGATCTTATCGAAACAAACTACCTCAGCATGATGTTTAGTTAACCAGTCCATCCCTATTATAATATCGAAACTCCCAAGTTTCATCGGTGTGAGATCAATAGGAAAGAGATGGTTATCGAGGTTCAACTGACAACCACGAATAACAGAATCGAGTACAAGAGGTTTACCAGTCGCAACTTCGACATATAAGGGTTTCCCCAGTTTAGTTCAAGGTATCGCAAGTAAAGGCTCAAATGATAATGAAACAAAACTCATATTGGCACCAGAATCGAAAAGAACAGAAGCAAGTTGATTGTTAACAAGGAATGTACCGTTAACAACCTCGTTGTCAGCTCGAGCCTCGTTTGCGTTCAAATTGAATGCTCGTCCACGAGCGAGATTCACATTCGAGTTTGCATTGGCATTCGGGTTGACATTCGCATTCACCAACCTCGGGCAGTTGTTGCGGAAATGACCTATTTCACCGTAATTGAAACATGAACCAGGTGGGAATCTCGCAGCATTCCCTTGAGCTTGTGCTGGAACCTAAGTAGCCTGATTCTGGCCCAAAGGACATATGTTGGCAACATGATGACCGTTGCATCGAGCACAGTGAGGTGCGGTACCAGCATATTGCTTCTTCGCAAGAGGTTGTGCTGGTGGGTTCTGAGGGTTCTGTGCAGTGACTGCAAAGTTCTGGGAAGCCTTGCGCTTCCTCGACTTTTTAGAAGACTCACCCTTCTTCTTACCCTTACCCTTGTCTTGAGCAGAATCGGCTGACTTTTTCTTGTCACCCTTTCGGGTCAGTTTCCCTTTTCTGACCTGAGACTCGGTCAGAGTAGCAGCCAATTCGATCGCTTGACGGACAGTAGTAGGATTACTGCCAGTCACAATGTCTTGCACAGAATCAGGTAAACCATCGATATACCTCTCTATTGCCTTCTCCAATGGGGTAACCATAGTAGGACACAACAAACTGAGCTCCTCATAACGATCCGTATACGCACGGTGTTCTCCTCCATCTTGTTTTAGATCGTCAAATTCTCGTTCTAAAGCTCGAATCTCGTGACGGGGACAGAACTCTCTCATCATGAAAGCTCGGAGCTCTTCCCATGTTTGTACCATAGCCACATCGGCACCCCTATCACGCATCACTCTGTTCCACCATGTAAGAGCACGCTTCTCGAACACACTAGATGCAAACTCAACCTTACGCTCATTCGGACATTGCACATATCTGAATGTGCTTTCCAAACTTTCGAACCATTGCAGGAGCGCGGTTGCTCCTTGAGACCCAGAAAACTTCAACGGTTTAGCAGAATTGAAGTTCTTGAAACTACATTGTGCATTATTGTTATTATTGTTGTTGTATAATTGATGGATCTGGGTTACTATGTTTGGAAGCACCGCAGCCATTTGTTGAGCGACAAGGGCTGCGACTTCTTCGTTATTTAGAGGTTGTGCATCACGTCGAGGAGGCATTGTCTAAAAAGAACAAGGAAACACGAGAAACGAGTGAGGTTGACAATTGGAAAAACAAAAGAGGTATTGAAAACATCGACAAAACACAAGGAAGGCGATCATTTGTTCGTTACCTCGAACAAACAAACGACACGCAGTGACTAATCAAAGTAAATGGATAAATACAATGTATCACTAAAGACATGCTCGCCTATAAGTGAACACTCACCCCAAGAGTTCCCAGGTAAGAGTGACTGGTCCGATACTGCGGATTTGAATGAACACTCTAGCCTTAGACAGAAAACTCAGGGTACAGGCATTCACCCTTCCAGTTTGCATGTGTTCACATTATTTAGACCCAAACTTTGACGAGATTTTGAAAACTAAGGGGGTTCAAAACCTAGTAATCAATCATCCAAGGATAGATGATTAATTTTCGAAGCAGATTTGTTATTGTGTTCTCGTTGTGGTTATCACCTAAGGATAGGTGACGGTATTGTTTTAAAATCTAAACGCAAGTGTACTCGCGTTAGGGTCCTAGAAAGTTATAGTCTAGGTCAAATCATTGCTAATAACCTAGTTCCCTATAACCGTTGGCTCTGATACCAACTCTTCTGTCACACCCCGACCGCGTCAAAACAACGAAACCGCGGCGGAAACGTCGGGGAGTGTTGTAACAGAATCATCGTTTCACAACCATGGTAATTAAAAGTTTCGCTTTATTGATTTATTAAGTAATTTACATTGTCTTTAAACCAAAACAAACAAGCTACACATCGTCTATTATTGTTATTATGTCACTAAGGCCACGTCCAGATCCTAAGTGAAACATGCACCCTAGCAACCAACATCATGCAACACCACCTGAAACATTTGTAAAAACAAAGTCAGCAAAGAAATGTTGGCGAGCACATAGGTTTTATGAGAGTATCGGATTCATGGCTCGTTTATATGTTGCAGTACCTCATTAGACTACAAGAGTCAAAAGTACAAACCTCGATTTGAAAAGTGTATTGCAACATGATTAGCCAACTCAAAAACAAGTTGGTTATAATTTATAAAATCTCGCAGCCATGATTCTTAACCCAAAACATTTGTTTTAGTAAACCAAATCGTAAAACATCTCGTAAAAACTCGTTAATAAAACTCGTATGGTTTATATCATTTCGAAAACCTCGTTGTGTGACATCGTTTCAAAATAGTTTCCCAAGTGAACTAAATAATGACACGAAATGTAATATGGTAAAAGCACTTATATATAAGATGTACCAGTGGCGTATCTACCATGCTATTATCATGCTACACCCGTCCCATTATCTAATCATAACCCAAAACCAATCGTTTAATCAAATCGTTTATCTCGTTTAAGTTGTTTCAAATCGTTTAACTCGTCCCAAAATCATTCTTGTTTTAATTGTGAAACTACTTTTGGTCATCTCGCTAATAACATTCAAACCTTCATGACTCGACTATCCCGAAACTCGTATTAACAAACCACCAAAGGGTAAATTAACAAGTTTGTTCACATTATCGAAATCGTTATTAGTTTAATATAAACCATCTTTATCGTTTTTGAAACCATCGTTTAAATATCGAAATCGTTTTAATACATATGAATCACCCCAAAACAATTGAAAACAGTAAAAGAGGGGATCTATGTACTCACATCGAAGTTCAAAGTATCCTCAATCTAAAGAATCCAACAAGCTCAATCAAACCAAGGAAACTCAAGCAGCACCTAATAATCGAATCACTAGTAAATAAATCGACACCTAAATCGAAAGATCGGATAGAATGAGGTCTTGTAAACCAAATGAGTATTGGAACTCATGTGATATGGTTTAACAAAGCCTACATTCTAGATCGGAACCTATCCTAAGTGCTTTCGACCCGTCACGACCCATTAAGGTAGCTTACGCTACTTTAACGCGTCGTTCACGCAAAGCGCCTTCGAGACGTCTAACTAGTCCTATGACAAGTATTATATGCCTAAAAATGTTTAAATATGTTGCATAATCAGTTAAGTGACAAAAGTTCAAGTTGCATATGCTTAATATCCAATTATGCATGAAAAGGGCATTTTGTTCATTTACCTAAGGCATATAAACTACCTATCATACAACTACTTAAACTATGTGACCATAAGGTATAACCTCGGAAGGTTATTCCCTATACAAATATGGTCACTAAAACATGATTGGTAGGATCCTAATGATCGACCAAACGGGTCGAGTTCGAAAGTCTAAGCGGTGGTTTAGACCGCTTGACTTACGACTCTAAACAAGCACTAAACTATAAGTGACGAGCTAAGCATGTTAAAACATGCTTAACTAAGTTAGAAAACAGGTTTTGATATCAAAACAAAGTGTTTTGATACCAAGAGTAGTTTGGTTGCAAAATACGCTTAAATGCGCATTTTGACCGAAACTACAACTCGTCACTACGCCTAGTCAACGTGGTAATTAGTAGGTATAGTCACAAGGGACTATAACCATCGTGATTACGCTCACGTTGCAAAGTTCAAAAGAACTTTGTGTTGACCAACTCGTGGTCAAAGCATAAAGTCAAACACTGTTTGACTTTCACACTCGAAAAGCGATAAAAGAATTAAAGAAGCTTACAAATGGTCCAAGCTAGGGAGAACTTGATCTATAACACTCAGGTATGAAGCAAAGGCTTAAACTTAGAGCATTAAAATGATCAAGGGTGCAGAAAATGGAAAGAGGGCATGGCTATTTATACTTTTCGATTCACCGTTAGGATTATTCCTTGCTAAAGAGGGAACAATCTTGGCCATCCATGTGGGCTAGTGGTTTTAGAATACAAAGGGAACATGTTAAACCATCAAAACAAGCAGATGGTATCCCAAAACAACCATTAAAACCATCAAAAACAAGCCCAAAGTCCAGATTCAATGTTTCTGATCTGCAACTCAGTCGTGGGCCGTGTAAGAAATGGACTAGGCTTACGCGGGCCGCCTAGCAAGTTTGGCAGATTTACAGTTTTGGTCCCTGTAGCCCAAAACTTGGTTTTCGATGCATTTTTGACACGTTTAAGCCCCGTTAACCTCATTTCAAGGCTCTAAAATGAAGTTAAAGTATAGGGAACTTAAAATATGCTTAAAAACATCTCAGATGTCGGTTCGTTTGGTCGTATGGTTGCGTTATTCGGTTAATTACGACGGAAGTCGTAACGAACGCAAAAACGATCCAAATTAAGCGACGAATGGAATTTTATCATGCCAATCACTAAAATAAAATATATTAATGATTACATATTTTTTTGGGTGTCCGGATATATTAGGAACGTAAGATATGCGCGAAAATGCAAACTTATGCACTTTTTGACGCTTTTAGTCCCTATTGATCAAAGAAGTTTGTTTTAGCATACCGAACCCATCAAAGCATATTTCTAAGCTATGTAAAGGATATTTAGGGTATGTTTAACCTATGATCAAGTTTCAGAAAGTTTGTTACTATACAAATCGGTATAGTTTCGCAGTTTGACACAAATAGTCCATGTGATCGAACAAACTTGATTTAGACACACCAAACCATCCAAAACTTATTTTGAAGTTATGTGAAGGTTGTTTAAGGTATGTTAAGCCTATGTCACTATTCCAAAGTGTTTATCGCGTTAAACTGGCTGCGTTTACGCACCAGTTTGCGTATAACTTTCCAGAAAGCGATTTAAAGCTTGAAATCGGAATCGAATCAAATCGTAAAATCATCAAACCCAAATATACACATAATAACACCAAAACACATTGTTTTATTGATAATTAACATTGTTTAACATTGTACATCGATTACAGAGCACAGTTGTCACAATTGGGTTTGGTTCAATTTCCATAGGTTGTGTGGGAAATAATGGTAATGGCTGGGGTGCTATGAGTTGTTCTAGATTCGGGTCTGCAGCTGTAGTTGCTAAGCTATGGAAATTTTCTAGTCTCCTATTGATCATATCCTGTGTTTGAGCATTCATTTCTCTATTCGCGGCTGCTAAAGCTCGCTGCTGCTGAATTTTTCTCATCATTTTTCTACGTTCATGAGCTCCTCTGCTAAACCATCCTCTCTTCTTGGGAGGGAATGGCTCTTCAGATTGTGCTTTGAATACGAAAATCCCTTCTTCGGTGTCAGTCGAATACCCCGAGGGGGTAGGCTGTGAAGAGGTTCCTTCTTCCCTAGGTGAGCTGGACAACTGACGGTAAGCGTCTGAAGGTCCTTGGTTACTCATACTGTAAACTAACAATTTGTCAAATAACACAAAACAATAATATACAGATATGCACATATCGATGTAAATTATTTCCTAACATATTGAATGATATTTTGGTGTCAGCAGAACACTTCTGTGGTTGAATCAGTGGCTGTAGCTCTGATACCACCTTCTGTCGCAACCCCCGACCCCTGCCTCGGGAGGCAGTCGGCCGCGGCCTACTCAGAGATTTTGCTATCGGTGTTTATCATTATTTGGCAGCGGAAATTTCATCAGGACCGTAGTTAGGAAATATTTATCAGAGTAAAACACCACATTTTTATAATAGTAAACATATTAGGATAAAACCCAAGTTTTCATTACAAACAGGTTTATAGGGAAAATCCCTATTTAATTGAAATAAAACATCTTCTTTATTTAGGTAGCTTTTATAGCCATCTTTCAAGCCTTCAGTGCTGTCCAGCTGGCTTCTATTTGGCTTTCACATTTTGTTACCTGAAACGCGTTTAAAACATTTTATCAGTGGGAAATACTGGTGAGTGAATCCCAATTTAATCAAGAAGAGTTTTATAATTTCACAGTATTAAGAGCGATTACAATGTTTATATCTACACAATTACTCATTCAGTACTGTCAATCTTGACTGCTGGCTATCTCATTGTCCAATGGTAACGTGTTCCACATTTTGTATACAAAACCGCAACATACTGGCAGTAATTGAAGAATTACAAAGACTCAATCACTCTATTTATAATTTAAAATAAATAAAGGTTTTGTAAAAACAGTTTGCAAAAAGGTTTACAAAAAGGAGATTACTCACATTGCAACTTTAGGGTTTTACTTTGTGATTTCCTGGTGATTATCTATTAATTACACAATGCACACGCGTTAGTATAATAACCCAAATTTACATTAGTTATACCTTCCCCAAGACAGAACTCCAACGACTACGTCGGGCAGAGCCTCAACAGCCGTTACGGAGCACTAGATTAATCGGGCAGGGTATCTAGTACGTAACCGGGGGTTATGATACTTACAAAGGGGCATAACTTCGCTATTTAGGGGGTATCATGCCCGGGTATTATAATTACTATGCAGAAATTTGAGAGAGAAAGTGAATGTGAACAAGTTGGGACTGAAGGCCGATGCTCCCATTTTATAGGGGCTGATCTCGGCTTTCTCGCGGCCCGCATAGGAAACAGAAGGGGCCTTCGCGCCCCGCGACATAGGCCGGGTAGGCCCTAGCCTTGTCGGGTCACACGCATAGGTCTGCCACGATCACGCCACGTGGCGGCTCAGGGTTTCGCCTGGTGGCCTAGCTGTCGCGGCCCGCGTAAGCCTTGGCTTACTTTTTCGCGGCCCGCGAGCGAGGATTAAATTTCATCTTTATTTAATTTTTACAAAAATAAAGGTATTCGGGACCGGTTTTCGTATACGGGGTGTATTTTAAGACGTATAGGGACATTATAAATATATTAGGGGTGTTGGAAATATTTTAGGAGGGTTGTTATGTATATCATATCATCTTCAAGATAATTTCCTCTTTGAAAATTTTCTTTATAAAACGCACCATTCGAGTACAATGTATAATTTAGTAATTCTAATTTTAACATAATATACTTTACTTTTAATAACGATTAATACTAGTGATTAAAATTCCTATGTTTAAGTGTTTAATGTTTGTCTTTGATATAAAGAAAAAAAACGTAATTATAAGATTTAACAATTTGTGTAAGACACATACATGCATTAATTAGCACCTTATGAACACTAAGATTCAAGTCATATGAAGTTTCTAACAAAAAGGGAACAATTTGCTAAATGATCATAAGTCTAGTGTGAACATGGTGTAGTAATTTATGCAAGATACATGCATAAAATGGTTAAATAAAGTATTGAAACATAAATTTTCAAATTTTGTTTCCATTAAAGATGGAACAATTCATTGAACAATAACCGATATTATTTAAATTTACGCGGGAAGACATTTGAATAACCAAAAATGATTTTAAGAAAATATATTTTATGCTCTTCATCTAAATTTCTATTCCTATATAAAGGGTATACACATTGCATAATGCATCCAAACACATACAATACTCACTACTAAAAACCAATCAAAGAGCTTGAGAAAATGAAGCAAGAAACCATTGTTGTGATAGTTAGAGCAGGACATGCTGGCATTGCAACATCAGCATGTCTCAATCTTCTTTCAATCCCAAATATTGTTCTTGAAAGGGAATATTGATATGCATCTTTATGGCAAAAGAAGGCTTATGATCGTTTAAAGCTTCACTTAGCCAAAAACTTTTGTAAACTTCCTCATATGCCATTTCCTTTGTCTGCACCCACATTTGTACCAAAAAATATGTTTGTGCAATACTTGAAAAACTATGTTTATCATTTTAATGTAGACCCATTGTACCAACGTAGTGTCAAGAGTGCATGGTATGACAAGAGTGCACAAAAATGGGTGGTTACCGCCCAAAATAATGTTTCGGGTTTGGTCGAGGAGTATGTAAGTGAGTTTCTTGTGGTGGCAACCGGTGAAAATAGCGAAGGCTTTATTCCGAAAGTTTATGGCTTGGATACCTTCAAAGGGTTAGTCATCCACTCAAGTGAGTATGAAAATGGAAAGACATTTGGAGACAAGGATGTGCTTGTTGTTGGTGCCGGAAATTCTGGGATGGAAATTGCATTAGATTTGTGCAATTGGGGTGCTCAAACATCAGTTGTTGTTCGTAGCCCGGTAAACAACTAAATGTTCTCCCGCGTGTTTTTTAAATTTGAAAAAGTGGTGTATTAAATTTAGAAAAATGTATTTGGTATATTTTAACATGCTGTTTTTTGTTGTGGCGGATACATGTGCTTAACAAGGAGTTAGTTCAACTTGGAATGTATTTTTTAAAATATATTCAGTGCACAATTGTGGATAAGATGCTTTTAATGTTAAGTAAGTTATTGTATGGAGATCTTGGGAGATTTGGAATACAAAGGCCACTTAAAGGACCATTCTTGCTTAAAAAAGAAACAGGGAGATCACCTGTCATTGATGTTGGAACAATTTCAAAGATTAAAATAGGTGACACTAAGGTAAACATTGTGATAATGCTTTCATATCAAATCAAATGACTTCTAAACAACAAATACCGATTGCATAATCTTCTTTGTGTGCTTAAGGTTATGACGTCTATTAAAGATATACAAGGTGATATTATCAAATTTACAAATGGTCAAGAGAGGCAATTTGATGCCATTGTCTTTGCTACTGGTTTTAAAAGCACCGTATGGAAATGACTTAAGGTAATTGAAGTTACTACATTTTATGTTGTAGCTTAACCTTTTGTGTTTTTTTCGTTAATCTTAATGTTCTTTTTTTGTTTGTCTAATCTAGGAAGATGGAGGTTTGTTCAATGAAAAAGGAATGCCAAAACACAAAAGCCCTAACCATTAGAAAGGAGAAAATGTTCTTTATTGTGTTGGATTTGCTAGTGCTGGATTATTTGGAATCTCAAATGATGCTAAGAATATTGCTAATGATATCTTCCGTATTGTTGATGGGAAATGAGTTTGTATCAAAATATATGTGATAGTTTAGTGGCTTTATGATCTAAATGCTTATTTCCCTTTAATCATGCATTAATATCATTAGATACTTTTTTTTATTTA
The DNA here is from genome assembly GCA_030545235.1 of Helianthus tuberosus. Taxonomy (NCBI): domain Eukaryota; kingdom Viridiplantae; phylum Streptophyta; class Magnoliopsida; order Asterales; family Asteraceae; genus Helianthus; species Helianthus tuberosus. The sequence goes on along the minus strand of CM060352.1, from coordinate 31,573,185 downwards.
TTACATTTACTAAAATTAAGTTTTTTTTTCCATATTTACATACACGGTCAAGGATATGATCTATTTATTCACATTTATTATGATTTTTTTATCTGATCGAATTATCAATTATATTTAGTGTTAAATATTACCAATACTAGCATTGGGCTAACCGCGCGTTATGGCGGAGTCGACAAATTACAAAGTTGTACTCGGTTTCTGTTAGTTTATCAATTGTTTGGTTATATGTTAGGTTATAATAACAATTTACAACATTGTACTTGTTTTCCTTTAGTTTATCTCTAAAGTTGCAATGAGAACCACCTTGAGTTGTGAGAACCGTGAGAACTAGGCCATCCAGAAGGTTTTCCGGATTTTTTTCTTAAAAGTAATAAAAAAAATCACTTGTTTCAGTAAAAAAAGATTTAAAAAATGCCACATACCCACATTTACATTAGCATAAAAAAATATTTATCTTCATACAAATATTACACCAGCGCGTAAAAAAAACTTGCATCAATCAAAACTACAGGCTCGACAATTTTTTTACTTTCTCTTACAGATGTGTTTATAATATTTTCATCTAGGTTTGTGCAAAAAAAAAAAAATTGGCCCAACTCGCGTGGGAAGAAAAAGTTCTCACGGTTCTCACAACTCGTGGTGGTTCTCGTTTGAACCGAGCCCCAGTGACTAATATATTCATATTTAATTCTATATGTGGTTATAATTTTAATAATATGTATTATACTTCACTAGTAAAATCTGTCGCGCGTTGCGGTGGAATTTCGTTTGGTAATGGTTGTTTTGTTACGACATCAATACGATATAGACAATTAGTATAACAACATCATCCGAAAGAAAAACACAGAAAATGAAGTCATTATATGCCCAAAATAATGGGAATACGTGTTTTACATCAATAGAAACTTGTAGAAAGGAATATCAGTATTGATACTACCGATATGAGTGAAGTCATTATATGCCCAAAATAATGGAAATACGTGTTTTACATCAATAGAATCTTCTAGAAAGGAATATCAGTTGATACTACCGATATGAGTTCCCTTTTCTTTTACCGGTTTGTTTATATTTTGAAAGTACATTTTCTATATTTAATATGCATATTACACAATTTGTATTAGTTACTAACGAAAGAGAGAACTCATAAAATAAAAGCTATAACATGCCTGAAAGTTTATCTATATATACCTAAAGCTAGAACTCCAAGAGCCGACTGTGCGACTCAAATTTCCATATATTAAGCTTTGTTCTCTCTCTACGGTTCATTAAAAATGAAATGAGTAATGGTATTAATATATATTATGTTAGCTTTAGAAAAACGTTATTAAAATAAAAAAATGATTTGAATTATTTTTGTTATGGGTGGTTTTCTGCTTACATATCCTGAATAATATTCTGACTATGTTTCTTTTGTTGTGATCAGGATACCGAATCAGGATATTGGTAACATCTTGACACAGTATCCTGGTAGTGACTAATTAATTCACGTGCAGATTAATGAAGCAAGTCTATAACGTTCAAGTGGACCTATTCTCCCAAAGACTCGAGCCAATCTGTTGAAATAGGAACGTTGAAGCCGGAAGACGTGGACTACAACGTTCACAAAGGGAATATTCGTTTTATCCCGGATTTGTAGGCTAGTTAGTTAGCTTTGCTTTACTATAAATAGGATTGATCGGATCAGTTAAGAACACACACAATCTCTCGAACACTCTTGCTCTCTACTAGCTGCAATCACTCACACTTACACTTGTATTCAAATCGCATTTGTAACACCTAGTTGATCCGCATCATATATCCTGTACTGTATCCTGATATTTGAAGTAATAAGAAGAACAAGGCAGCTGCAATTGTCAGCTCCCGAGGTTTTGTGCCGGCGATCTAGATTGATCAAGGGCTTTCCTCGTACATCCTGTGTCACCCTTTACCTTTTTGCTCATTGTTTGATTGTTGATACAGCTCGATATCCTGAGCCGTATCCTGAAAATTGTTTTTTGTCAATAACTTAATCAGCATACGTTTTTCAAATACTTCTAGCACACTACCTCACTTAACTAATTTGATCACTTAATTACTTAGGTAATTTTTGACCAAAACAATTTGGCGCCCACCGTGGGGCAAGTGGTGCTATTTCTACTAAAAGCTTTTGCAAAATCATGACTTGGTTTTCTATTTTCGAAACTTTTTGCTACACTATTTTCAATGGCCTCAAGATCAAACATGAGCTCTTCTACCATGTCTGCTACAACCTCTGCAACAATTGGTTCGGTGCTTCCACCACCTTCGAGGATGCAAGCCTCTTCACAGCCTCAGGATCTTTCAAGAGGAACAGAAACTCATGTGTCTCGGGCTGTTTTCCCCACTCGGAATGCTCTAGGATCTGCTATCTCAGGGGGTACTCCTATTTTGGCTTCTAATGATGAAATTCTGACTTTGTTTAGCAATATACAGGATCAGATGAAGCAACAACAGGAGACCAATCAGATGCTGATGAGAGAGATACAACTCTTGAAATCCAGCTCAAGCAGGCCTGCTGAGGATACCGTCACTCCCTTGCAGCCCAGGGCTTTGAACTTCAGTTCGGCAGTATATTCCGAGGATAACAGGGGAAATATTGTGCCTAGTCATACTCAGAATCATACTCCTGAGATACCCTCTTCGGTTAGGGTGTCAACTATGAGAAGCTCAAGATATGTTTCTGGATATGGCCAGAATCCTCAGACTGGTAACGTGTCTAATAATACCAATACTCTTGTTACTAATGGTCTTGGATCTTTGCAGGATGCAGGTATGACATCCGCATTTTCTAGGGAGCTTCAGAAATTGAAGGACATGATATCCAGTGTACATGGGGTGCTCCAGCCAATCCCGGAAGTGTCCCAGGACAGCCACAGGATATCCCGATTTGCACATCCTATCTGTGATGCTGAAATCCCAAAAAGATTTCAAACCCCCAACATGAAGCTCTATGACGGAACTACGGATCCTGAAGAGCATATTGCTCAGTATAGGGAAAGGATGGAAATTAATCCTATCCCCCTGGATCTCAAGGAAGCATGCCTCTACAAGGGTTTTGGTTCTACTTTGACAGGATCAGCCTTAAAATGGCTCTTAAATGTTCCACCTCATTCAATTACATCGTTTGCTCATTTAGTCAATTTGTTTAATAGTCAATTTTCTTGCAATAGAAGTTTTGAAAGACGAACCAGTGATCTCTACAGGATAACTCAAGGACCTCAGGAATCCTTGAGGGATTATGTGAACAAGTTTAGCAGGGAATCTCTCGATATCCCACACCTTGATGTTGCAACAGCTGTGCAGGCCTTCAAAATGGGATTGCAAAAGGATTCCCAATTTTATCAGGATCTCGTAATGAATCCTTGCAGGAACCTGGATGAGGCTCGGAACAGGGCTTTAAGATACATTCAGCTGGAAGATGACAAAAAGATGCAAGAGAGGATGAATTCATCCTCAACCTATGAATCAACTAACAGGAAGTCAGAATCCTCATACAAGCCATATCGCTCTAAGCCTTATGGTAGGAATGACAGCAAGAACGTGAATGCTGTTGAAGACTAGGATCCTGAGGAGTATCCTGAGTTGTCAGAATATTGTTTTTCTGTTAATATACCTGAACTGATGTATGCTATGCAGGGTTTGGGAGACAAAGTGAGGTGGCCTAGGAAGAACCAACAAAAAGCTGATTGGAAGGATAAGTCCAAGTGGTGTGCCTTCCATGAGGATTTTGGACATGTTACGGAGGATTGCATTGCTTTGAGGAAGGAAATAAGCTATCTCCTAAGCAAGGGATATCTGAAGGATCTCTTGGGAAGAAAGAAGAATAAGGGTCAGGATACTAAGAAGGATCCTGAATGAGCAGCATCACCTCCTGCGGATGTTAAGATAATTAACTTTATTTCAGGAGGATCCGATACCTGTGGAACCTCTTATTCTGCAGCAAAAAGACATGCAAAGGAGGCTAAGGCAGAAAGGGGAGATAAGCCGACCAAGACGACAACCCTCACAACCGATAAAGTGATAACGTTTGACAGTGATGATAGGGATGCTGTCCAGGATCCCCATCATGATGGTTTGGTAATAACTTTATTTGTTGCTAATCACTTTGTATGTAGGATACTGGTGGATAATGGCAGCTCTGTCAACATTATTCAGCTGGAAACACTGAAAAGGATGAATGTTTCCCCAATGGATATCACTTCAAAATCTACCGTACTTGTCGGGTTCAGTGGAGAAGCCAGGAATACTGTGGGAGAAATAAAGCTGCTAGTGTATGTTGAAGGGGTCAACTCAATGCAACGCTTCTGTGTCATGGACTCCTTATCCTGCTACAATATTATATTGGGTAGGCCATGGATCCATGATATGAAAGATGTGCCATCTACCTATCACCAGTGCATCAAGATCCCTACCCCTTAGGGGGTTGTCAAGGTGGAAAGTGATCAACAGGAAGCGAAGGAGTGTTATTCTTCTTCAATGAAATCCTCAACAAAGCCCAAAGCAGGATAGAAATTAAAGATGCTAGCCCAGGATATCGTGGAGGCTTCAAAGCAGGATGTTAAGAAAATTATCCTGGATCAGGATAATCTAGATATCTCGGTGCTCGTAGGAACCAATATCCCTCAAGATATTGAGAATCAACTGACTAACTTTTTGAAATGCAGGATGTCAACATTCGCATGGAAACATGAGGATATGACAGGTATTTCCAAGGATATTATAACTCACAAGCTCGGAATCGACAGGTCTTTCAAGCCTGTCCAATAGAAACAAAGGAAGTTTGCTCCTGAACGGAACGCGATCATTCAGGAAGAGGTTGAAAGATTATTAAAGAGCAAGATGATTAGGGAAGTTAAATTTCCCAAATGGCTAGCAAATGTAGTTGTGGTGCAAAAGAAAAATGGGAAATGGAGAGTTTGTATAGATTACACAGACTTGAACAAAGCGTATCCTAAAGACCCATTCCCTCTGCCTCATATCGACTCAATGGTATTTATTGTTATACTGCTGGTTATGAAATGTTAACCTTCATGGATGCATCCTCAGGATTCCAGCAAATACAAATGGAACCTTCGGACCAGGAGGATACTGCTTTCATGACACCAACAGGTATTTATTGTTATACTGCTATGCCTTTTGGTTTGAAAAATGCAGGTGCAACATACCAGAGATTGGTGAACATGATGTTTAAAGACAAACTGGGGGACACCATGGAGGTATACATTGATGATATGGTGGTAAAATCTAAGAAGGTTGAGGATCATCTCCGGGATATTGAAGGAGCATTCGATATTCTGGACCAGTACAACATGAAACTAAATCCTGCCAAATGCCATTTTGGAGTGGGGGCAGGAAAGTTTCTAGGATACATGGTGACTAAAAGGGGGATCGAAGCAAGCCCGGAACAAATTAAAGCTATCCTGGGTATCAAGTCACCTTCAAACATGAAAGATGTACAAAGATTAACAGGGCGAGTAGCAGCGTTGAACATGTTTATATCAAGATCCTCGGAAAAATGCAAGGAATTCTACGATATCCTGAAGAAGAATAAGAAATTCGAATGGGGAGAGAAGCATGAAGCAGCCTTGCAGGAACTGAAGCAGTATCTTTTAACTGCACCCCTGTTGATGAAGCCCGAGGATGGTGAACCATTATCCCTGTATCTTGCAGTATCAGGGAATGCAGTAAGTGCTGTCCTGGTAAAGGATCACGAAGGTCAGCAGTTTCCTGTCTATTATGTTAGCAAAAGTTTATTAGATGCTGAAACTAGATATTCTCATTTAGAAAAATTAATATTGGCCCTAGTTATGGCATCGACAAAGCTTAGACATTATTTTGAGACACATAGAATTCATGTTAAAACTAATTATCCTGTTAAAAATGTGCTTAGGAAACCAGAGATGTCAGGTAGGATGGCTAAGTGGTCAGTAAAGTTAAGTGCCTATGATCTGGTATATGAACCTAGAAATGCCATAAAGTCTCAGGCTCTAGCTGATTTTGTGGCTGATTTCAGTAGTGATATTCAAAGTGAAGTAGACCTAGAAGTGCAACAGCTAGGAAAAAACTTGGAATCCTGGACATTATATACTGATGGTGCATCTAATGTGAGAGGTATAGGATTGTGTATACTACTAAAATCGCCACAGGGGGACATATTACCCCAGGCTATTAGGTGTGAATTTCCTGCCACTAATAATGAAGCAGAATATGAAGCTTTGATTGCAGGATTAGAATTGGCCAGGAATATGAACATTAAAAGTCTGCAAGTATTTGTTGATTCTTTGTTGATTACTAACCATTTCAATGGATCTTATGCAGTAAAAGGTGAAAAGTTAGCTTAATATCTTGAAATTGTTAAAAAATTAGTAGGATATTTCGATGTTTTTACACTTGAACAGGTACCAAGAGTGGATAATGCTGAAGCAGATGCATTGGCGAATCTAGGATCATCAGTTAGGATACCGGAGGGAACCCGAATACCAATACTACATATCCTATATCCTGCGGTGGATCTTCTCAAATCTCATGATAAGGAAGTAGTAAGTATCCAGGATCCTGATGATGAATATCATTGAGGAGGATCCTAAGTCCTGGACGGCTCCAATCATGAGATATCTCAAAGAAGGACACATCCCAAAGGATGAGAACCCTAAGGCCTTTAGAATGATGGTATCACGGTTCACTATTATAAATAATGTTTTATATAAGAATCTCTTGCAAGACCATACCTGAGGTGCTTGGAGGATCCTGAAACTAAAGAAGTACTTCAGGATATACACGAAAGGGATTGTGGTAACCATACTGGGGGTAGATCATTATTCTCAAAAGTGTTAAGAACAGGATACTATTGGCCGACGATGAGGAAAGATGCTGCAGAATATGCTCGAAGATGTGATGCATGTCAAAGGCACAGTAATATATTGCATCAACCTACTGAACCACTATATCTTATTGCTTCCCCTTGGCCATTCATGAAGTGGGGAATGGACATAGAGGGAAAATTGCCGAAAGCTCCAGGAGGAAAAGTTTTTATGCTGGCAATGACAGATTATTTCTCTAAATGGGTTGAAGCTGAAGCATTTGTTCAAGTCAGAGACCAAGAAGTAGTATCCTTCATAAAAAGGAATATCCTAACTAGGTTTGGGGTACCAGCTGAGATAATTTGTGACAATGGCTCTCAGTTCATCAGTAAGAGGACAACCGATTTTTGTAAGAGTGGGGAAATCAAAATGATTACATCTACTCCAGTACATCCTCAAGCAAACGGACAAGCAGAATCCTCGAACAAGATAATTGTCAACAATTTGAAGAAAAGGCTAGGAGCTAAGAAAGGAAGATGGGCAGAAGAATTACCCTTTGTTTTATGGGCTGATAGGATGACAGTGAAAAGTGCAACTGGGCAAACCCCATTTTCTTTAGTATTTGGAGCAGAGGCAGTAATCCCGACAGAGATGGTAATACCTACGGCAAGATCCAATCTCCAGGATCCTAAGAAGAATCCTGAAGCTCTGTGCCAAGAATTGGACACTGTGGATGAGACAAGAAATGCGGCAAAGCTAAGGATGACAACATATCAACAGAGGATATCCAGAGCATATAACAAGAATATAAGGACTAGAAGGTTTCAAGTTGGAGATAAGGTATTAAGGAAGGCTTTTCAGAATACTACAAATCCTGCTGATGGAAAATTAGCTCCGAAATGGGAAGGACCTTATGAGATTGAATCGGAATCTAGGAAAGGAGCATATCGGCTTAAGAATATGGAGGGGGATATACTACCAAGATCCTGGAACGCTATACACCTCAAAGCCTATTTCAACTGAGTTTAGAATCTAATTTCTAACTCAAGATGGTATGAATTCTATCCCTTTTAAATACAATTCTAATTTATTTGAACCCAAAACTGACTTAAGCATCGGAGGGGTGTTAGCCAGGCTAACACCCACCTTAGTTTAAGGTTGTTTTGCAGAATATGCTTCGGGATATAAATCCAGGATATACACTCTGGATAATTCGAAAGATTAGAGGATTGGCCCCCTCTCTCACGATTAAGGGATCCTGATCCCTTCACAGGTTTAAAGGTATTCACCTTTCTCTCGAATTGGGTTTAAACACCCCGTCTAGAGCACAAGTTATCCAGGGATAGTTCAAGATAGCGGGACCAGTCCATGTAAAAGTGGCTGACAATTTCGTTGTTGTTGGCTATATCCTGGATCCTAAAGGTGTATGAGGATTGATCACCCTTGTTTTGGTCAAAAATCAAGCTAGGATAATACAACCAAATCTTCTTTTGTGAGGTGTGATGCTTGAATTATATTGCAAATGTATGATCAAACTTCAAATGAAATGAACAAGAGACACAAGAATTTATACGAGGAAAAAGCCATTGATCAAGAGATGATCTCCGACATAAAAAACCCCGGGTGATGGAAACTACCGATCACCAACTATATTGAACAAGTAAAGATTACAAATTGGGATGATAACAAGCTTGTTACAAGGATCACTAGTGTGCAAAGTGTAGGTAATAACCAATATGTTGCTGAGAGCTTTCAAGAGTGTGTGTTTGCTAACTGTTCTTACTGTTAAGACTTGTTATCCCCTTTTTAAAATAGAAAATAAACTAAATAACTAACATCCTGCAAATGGTGCTAGCTACCCACGACTTCTATAACGGTCATTAAGCTATGCACGTGCAGAATATTGAGAGCATATTCCCCAAGAATATCGGCAAGACCAAGTTCTACTCGTGTACTCCTGCAAATCAAGTTTAAACACAATGGAAACAACCATTAGTGTTAGGATAACATTGAGGATCCTGGATCCTTAAACCAGCAATGCCTTCAGAGGATCCTTAATTCAACATAACTGAGGATCAGTGATCCTGACTGCACTTGAGGATCTGTGATCCTTAGATATAGAAAATCCATCCCTAATAATTGCCCCCAAAATATGAGGAAATAAATACAACTTTGTTAGGGGTGGATTTTCTAAACCTAAGGATCACGAATCCTCAAGTGCAGCCAGGATCACGAATCCTCAGTTCCGTTTGAATTAAGGATCCTCAGAAGACGTTGCAGAATTAAGGATCCAGGATCCTCATTGTTATCCTAACACTAACGGTTGTTTCCATTATATTTAAGGTTCTTTTGCAGGATTGAATGAGTGGGACTTGGTCTTGCCGATATTCCTGGGGAATATGCTCTCAATATTCTGCACGTGCATAGCTTAGTGACCGTTTTAGAAGTCGTGGGTAGCTTGCACATTTAGCGGATAGTTTCTTATTTAGATTATTTCTATTTTTTAAAGGGGATAACAAGCTTGAATTAGAACAATTAGCAAACACACACACTTGAAACAGCTCTCTACAGTTCGTTGGTGATTTCATACACATTACACACCAGTGATCCTTGTAACAAGCTTGTTATCATCCCTAGTTGTAACGATCATTTGTTTAATTATAGTTGGTGATCGGTAGTTTCCATCACCCGAGGTTTTTTATGCCGGAGATCAACTCTTGATCAAGGGTTTTTTCCTCGTATAAATCATTGTGTCACTTGTTCATTTCATCTACAAGTTGTTCAAACATTTGTTCATTGATCTAAGCATCATACCTCACAAAAGAAGATTTGGTTGCATTATCCTAGTCTGATTTTTGACCAAAACAGTTTGGCGCCCACCGTGGGGCAATTGGTGCTTCATTTCTGAGAAATTTCGTTCATTGTGATCATTTCGGTTCATTATCTCCAAGCAGATGGCTTCTTCAGCAAAGAACACTTCAAGTTCATTGCCGACAGTCACTTCTTCACAGGGCGTTCCACCTTTGCCTCCACCACCTTTTGGATCCCAGAAGAATGCTGAAAATGCTGCGAAGAAACAAAGTCCCATCTTCCCAAAACCACCAATTTCTACTGTTTCTTCTAGTCCTTCTAACAGTGATCTTTACTCTTTGATTTTGCAGATGAGGGATTACATGCAGCAGTAGGACAAAACGAATGACAGGATCCTTCGAGAGATTGATGACATCAAGAAATTGAAGAGATCAGCGGAGGATCACTCTCCATTGGTGCCTAGGTCGTTGAATTTCGACACTGCAGCTATAACTGCCCAGCAATCTGCAGCTGCGGATGTCCAATATCAGGGTGGATCAGCAGGAATGCGTTCTGGATCATCGACAATGACTCAGGCTCTAGGATCCTACTTTCAACCTTCTGGATCTGTAGGTCCCTTATTCGTATGGATCTTCACAGAATTGTCTTTTCAATCAAGAGTGCGGAATCCTCTTGATCAGAATATCACAGAAACAAGTAGAAGAACAGAAACAGCAAATCACTTTCAAACCTGGGTTTACTATTGATTATCCAACTTGCAGTTTACAATCAATTAAAACCCTAACCAACTATCAAATTCGTCCAAGCTGTAGGAGCTCTCACGAAAATACTCACAAACTGTTTTGGCTGATTAACCTAAACCCTAAAGCCTAACCTTGTTTATATAACACAAGGTTGCAACTTGGGCTAAGGTTTCCTACATGGACTGCGAATTGGACAGGCCCAATTCGCCCCCCATCACCCAGTGTGGGTTTTGTTTAGCCCAAACTCTATTAACTCACTAATACAAAGCTAAACCCGCTAACTGTTTATCGTTTAACTAATTACAAGATATCCAAAGACCAAATCTAAGCTGTTGTCACAAACATGCACCAACAAACTCCCCCTTGACAATAGCTTCATAAAATAACTTTGTCTTCAGTCTTCTTGCAATCTTCATGTAATCTTGCACTGTCTTTGGTCTTTGGATAGCTTCAGCTTCAATAGCTTCTGTCAGCAACAGACTCCCCCTAAGCTGATGCATCCAATCACCAAATCTTCAAAAACTTTAGCGTTTGAGTAAAACTCCAGTTCAGCATTTGCACAGCAATCTTCAAACTCTTCAACTTTGTCTGCAATATAGAAAGGAGGTTCTACCATGCATACAATCAAAATCTCATCTTCACAGCAACTCATCACTTTAACTTCTCAGCAACACACTGCTTCAATCTGTTTACTATAAAACAAACATCTCGAGAAACCATAAGAATTTTTCAACAAAGTTAAACAAATTATTATTAGTCAAAAGATTTGTTAAACTGAATAACAGATTAAGCCGTTTCCAATTTATCACCAACACGCAAAACTTTTTAATCACACCCTATAACCCGCATGATTTAAAATTTTGAACTCACTTTCTAACACCGTCTCCCCCTATCAGTAACAATTCCTCCAAGAATAACAGTTTTTCGTACGTTAAGAATTTTAAACAGAAAAAGACACTATTTTTGGATTTTTATATTTTCTGAAAGCAAGTAAATAACAAAAGTAATAAACACTCTATTTTTGTGAGAATCACTGGTAAGAAGATCATATCAGCACAATCAAACCGTTTTCACACTATTAGATAATTCTTTATTTATTTTTCGTGAAAAGCAGTCCAAGACGATTACCAGTATGTTTGTCCACTTAAACAAAATGCATGAACATTTCAAGTACCATTACCGTATGATACGTTAAGGTAATATTATTTCTGATATATTAGTGTGTCCCACTTCAGGATATACCCCCGCGATCAAGGTATGCACAAAGATTCATCGTAGTAGGTGAGTATACTGATGTCATCCTTTAAGATATCCTGACAATGTCTAGGTCTGCATATAATCTGTTTTATCATGTTTTGATTGCTTAACAATGAACACCCAAATAAATACTAATCAAATCCTGGAAATATAAACAACACACTCTATCATGCAAGTATCTTCCCTACCACATATTTCACAAGTCCAATCCAGATTTCTGAAATCTTAACTGGGAATAGGTTGAGAAGAGAACAGAATAGATCTTTAGCAGAGATGGTATAATATACAGATCAAATGAGATTTTCTCAGTTTGATATAGGTTTCTTGGGTTTCTTTTGGGCACTTGAGGGCCTCTTTCGGGTGTATTAGATCTATAGCGTGACAACGTACAGCTAGGTCAGCATGTTTCTGGATGCAGCAGAAGCTGTCGTTTCCTAGCACCTCCAGGTCAGCATATATCTGGATGCAGCAGAGGAGGTACACGATTTTTTCAGAGAAGATTTCAGAATCAGATCAAAATTGTGTGTATCGGGACAACATACAGACATTCAAATAGAAATGAGCTAATTCCAAGTGACTTTCTTTCTTGGGGTCATGTACAATTTTAGTTCTGAACAGAAAGACAGTCAAGATATCCCCAGATGAAATAACAGTATAAAGACCCAAAACTTCAGATTTTAGCAATCTATCAACGTAAGATTTAAGGTCAGTAAACCATACACCACTGATGTGTTCCCCACTCATACACAGTTCATTTAAGTTTATATCACATTGGTAAGTTGATTATTTCATGCTTTTTGCCTACTGGTACATCATATAATGAAGCTGCTATCACACTTAAGCATTTTAATTTCAGTTTCAGTGTGACAGTCTAACTTGCTGATGTACTATCATTTCTCCTTTTTCACATAGTGATAACTCATTTTTGATTTTCTATTTTTTTATGTTTTTGATTTTTCAATGTTTTTGTATTTTTGATTTTTTTTAAGAAAAGCAGTAAACTATTTACAAAATTCTTATGAAAAAAACCAGTTATTCAGGATTCCTCATCCCGTTGAGTTCGACTAAGTGTTCAAAGCGAGCCCTGTCAAAAGCTTTAGTATAAAGATCTGCCAGGTTATCTAGTGTGTCGAATCAGCACTTTGAACTTCAATTTAAATCAATCAATATATATATTAACAATCTCACATCCCCCCCAGTCATGTGCCTAGAGCAGCCACTATCAACATAAGTTGATAATCCTCCTTAGCAGCTCCTGCACACACCAACTAAGAAATTAGTTAGATTGGGGGACCCAAGCCTTAATGGTCTTGGGTCGTCCAAATTCACCAACTACTGGAACATCCATCCAATATCCATTACTCCTAACTGGAGTCTTGGATCTTAGACCTGTTGATGGAATTTGATTTCCATAAGGTCTCTGGTCCTGAGGGTTCCTATATGTGTTTGGACTATTTGACCTATGAAAATTTTGATTTTGGTACCTCGAATTTTGATTCCAAGAAGCTTGATTGTTATAATTTCTAAAGCCATGGTTATAAAAATTTCGACAACCATTATTTTGGTATCGATTTTGATATTGACCTTGACTTCTGAAATTATTTGTATTTCCATTAAAATTGTTCATTCTAGGTGAACTGCTTCTAGGTCTCTCAAATCTGCCTGGTGGAGATCTAGGCTGAAATCTTTGTTGATTTCTTTGAAAACGAGGAACTAGTGGAGTTCCTTTTTCAGCCTTATCTACACCAACAGCAACATTTTCTGGTTGGTTAGGAGCAGATTTCTTTTGAGAATTTGATCCTTTCTCCTCACTATCACCCATCTTCTCAGGTAATTTCCCTCTCTGTTTTTCACTCATTTGTGCTTCACTCTTTTTGTTAGGACAGCAACTAGCAACATGTCCTTTGACGTGACACTTGAAGCACGATCTCCTTTTCAAAGACTTCTTAGCTGGAGTCTCTGAGGTAGATCCCTTATCAGATGGTGATGATCCCTTGGATGAACCTTGTTCAGTTTGCTTGGATTCAGATTTTTCTTTGTTTTTATTTTTAGCAAACTCTACATTAGATTCATTTTCAATAACAGTGGTTTCGTTTTTCATGTCACTTCCTTGAACAAAAGTAATCTGTTTAACAACAGTTGGATTCTTATTCTTAGGATGTGAAGTTTTATTTTTCAAAAATGGTTTGCTGTTATTATTCTTCTTAGCATCATCACTCTCAGATCCATCACCTTGACTTGATGTGGATGCGAAACTACTTGGTGTAGATGCCATAAAGTCTGCTAGCTCATCTTCACTAGGCAGGAATGAATAGTTATGACTAAGAGGAGGTGGAACTTCATTAAAGCCCTGGAAGCCCACACTGGTCTTGTCATTACTCTTCTTTAACCCACCCATCATGTGTTTCATTACAAAAGATGAATCTCTGAATTGACTCAATTTCTTTTCAAGTTCAACAATTTTGAGTTGTGCATCTGACAACTCTTTGCATTTTTCAGAAATCTCTTTTGTTTTCTCAGCCATCATGTCATGAGCTAAATCTATTACTTGAAGTTTTTCATTTAACTTGCATGTTAAAGCTTCAATTTCAGCTTCATAACCTCTTATCTTCTTCAAGTATGTAGATTCATTTCTTTTAGCAAAAAAAATTGACTCTTTTACGTTTGACATCTCGCTTACCAGACTTTGGTTTTGTGTTGTCAATCTGTCAACCGCACCCTGTAGTTCACGACATCTCAAACATACAGAATTAGATTGTACCTCTTTCTCATGAACTTCTGAGATTTCATCAGCAACAACCTGTTCAGCTTCACTCTCTTTCTCCACTTCAACATCCACTTTTGCTTCAGCATTCTCCACTTGAGCTTCAGCATTCTCCACTTGAGCTTCAGCATTCTTCACTTCAGATTCAGCATCACTCACAGTAGTTTCAGCCTCATCAACTTGTACTACTTCTGCCATGAATGCCTGAGTGGCATGCTCAGTATCTTCCAGATGAACACTACAATCATTTGAACCTTCTCGAGATGTAGAGCTCGCAGCTTTATTCCTTTTGACATCTTCATTTCCTTGATACTTCTTTTCTAATGCATCCCACATATCCTTTGAATTAGTGTACTTCGTAAAGGTATGCTTGATGCTATCAGGTAAGGACATCTTTATCGCAGCTAAAGCTTTCTTCTCAGCTTCAACCACCTGTCTCTCAGATTCATCCATCTTGTCATAAGACATCACTATAACCCTTCCTTCGACATGACGTGTAGGAGCAACATATCCATCAATCATACAACACCACATTCTAAAATCCTCACTTTTCACAACTGATTCAAACTCCTCTTTCCAAACAACATATTCTTTAACATTTGTAAGCTTTGGCCAATTCTTAACAGTCTCACTGAACTTATCCATTCTGACCATCTTTAAACACGTTTTACCGTAACCGTACCGATAAAAACCGTACAAAATATCTCCGAAAACAGTGGTTACCAAATTACACCTTTAGAATCGTCTCGAAAAGACAAATCCAATGATATATAATGTCGAAAACCAGATTCGGGATTTTCCAGAGTTGTTTGTTCAATTTCGCTGGTTATCTTTGCTGGACAAATTTGCTGGTATAATTTCGCTATTACGACGACCTGTAAAGTCGCCGAAAACCGTAATAATTTCGCTGAGGAAAATTATACGGTTACCAAAGTCGCCTTTGGATTTAACTTCGCCAACAACTTCGCAAGTCAGTTAAATTCGCTGGTCCAGTCTGCGAATTTGTTAATTTCGCCACCCAGAATATGGAAATTCAATCTTTTTCAAATTTCTGAGATTCTCCAGATTCTACCAACACCTTCCTGCAGAATCTAAACAGCAAAATAATCAGTAATTTTCGAAAATAATATGATGAACACGAAGAACAGTCTTCGAATTCCAGCCAAATACTCGTCAAAATCCAACAGAAATCGTCCCGAAAACCTGCAAATCAGCAAAACTCAACAAACAAACTGATCAAACACAAACAAATTCGCTGAAAATTATTAAAACTCAAGAAATTTAGAAACCCTAATTTCAGGTTTAAAAAAATTTCGAAATCTTTAACCAACTTCCTGTTTCTCCAAGAACAATTCTGAACCGAGCCTCCAAGAGCCTAATGCTCTGATACCAATTGTAGGTCCCCTATTCGTATGGATCTTCACAGAATTGTCTTTCCAATCAAGAGTGCGGAATCCTCTTGATCAGAATATCACATAAACAAGTAGAAGAACAGAAACAGCAAATCACTTTCAAACCCGGGTTTACTATTGATTATCCAACTTGCAGTTTACAATCAATTAAAACCCTAACCAACTATCAAATTCGTCCAAGCTGTAGGAGCTCTCACGAAAATACTCACAAACTGTTTTGGCTGATTAACCTAAACCCTAAAGCCTAACCTTGTTTATATAACACAAGGTTGCAACTTGGGCTAAGGTTTCCTACATGGACTGCGAATTGGACAGGCCCAATTCGCCCCCCATCACCCAGTGTGGGTTTTGTTTAGCCCAAACTCTATTAACTCACTAATACAAAGCTAAACCCACTAACTGTTTATCGTTTAACTAATTACAAGATATCCAAAGACCAAATCTAAGCTGTTGTCACAAACATGCACCAACAGGATCCTCTTTTCCGCCTCAAGGGTCCTTCTTCCAGCATCCGGGATCCTTCACTAGTTCAGGAGGATACATGGGGACACAGGCGATGCAAGGATCCTCCTCTCAGATTCAAGGATCCTCCTCTCAGGTTCAAGGATCCTCCTCTCAGGTTCAAGGATCCTCCTTTCAGGTTCAAGGATCCTCGTCTCAGGTTTTCGGATCCATGGATTATCCTCCAAGACCCCCAGTCACAGCACATCAAGGATCCAACATCTTCCAGGATCAAGGATTCTTAAGGAGTGTACAACCTGGAAGCTCAGATGTTCATCTAGGGGACTTCATACCAATGCAGACCATTGCTTCCTCTGGTCCCTCGGTTATACCAGAATCCCTTCAATATGGATTCACATCTGGAATCCCAAACTTGAATCCTCCGGGAGGTAACACTTTGAATAATTCTTATACTACTAACCACGGCTTTATGCAGGATACAGGTATCAACCAGGCTATGGCTAGGGAATTACAGAAACTGAAGGATATGATATCCAGAGTACCAGGAGTGGTTAAACCCATTCCTGAAATCCCAGATGGAAGCCACAAGATATCCCGTTTTTCACCACCTATTTGTGATGCAGAGATTCCAAAGAGGTTCCAAATACCAACTATGAAGCTATATGATGGTTCAACAGATCTAGAAGAGCATGTAGCTCAGTACAGAGAAAGGATGGAAATCAATCCAGTTCCTGAGAGGTTAAAAGAAGCATGTCTATGCAAGGGTTTCAGATCCACACTCACAGGATCAGCTCTTAAATGGCTGCTAAGTCTTCCCCCTTACTCTATTACTTCATTTGCTAATCTAGTTAATTTGTTTAATAGTCAATTCTCATGTAGTAGAAACTTTGAACGATTAACTAGTGATCTATATAGGGTAACACAAGGTCAAAATGAATCACTTAGAGATTATATCACTAAGTTTAGTAAAGAATCCTTGGATATTCCTAATTTAGATATTGCTACGGCCGTAGAAGCCTTCAAAATGGGTTTACTTAGGGATTCATTGTTCTATGATGATCTTGTCATGACCCCTTGCAGGAATCTTGATGAAGTAAGAAACAGGGCCCTTAGATTCATTCGACTAGAGGATGACAAAAGGATACATGAAAGACTGGCAGGATCCTCGAAACAGGAAAAACAGGGATCCTACTTCAGGAACAACAAGTCCAATTCTTACAACAAGTCTGATAACCAGAATGTGCATGCAGTAAAGCAGGAAGAGGATGATGAGGATTATCCTCCAATTTCTAAATATTTTTTTTCTGTTGATAACAATGAACTAATCCTTGCAATGCAGAACCTAGGTGAAAAAGCAAGATGGCCCAGAAAAAGTGATAAGCCAGCTGCAACAAAAGACAAATCCAAATGGTGTGCATATCATGAAGATTTTGGTCATCTCACTGAAGAATGTATTGCACTAAGAAAAGAGATTGGTTACTTGTTGAGCAAAGGGCACTTGAAGGAGCTATTGGGAAGAAAAAAGTCAAGGATCCAGGATCCTGAAAAAGTTCCAGAAAGAGCTCCTGCTCCTCCTGCTGATGCACAAATTATCAACTTCATATCCGAAGGATCAGACATATGTGGCACTTCCTTTTCAGCAGCCAAGAGGCATGCTAAGGAGACCAAGAAGGATAATGGGGATAGACCCATCCGAACCTCTACTGTTACACAGGAAAAATTTATAACATTTGATGAGGATGATCGTGTTGATGTTCAGGATCCTCATCATGATGGTCTTGTTATTACCTTGTTTATGTCTAACCATTTTGTTCGCAGGATCTTGATAGATGCTGGAAGCTCTGTAAACATCATTCAGCTTGATGTCCATAAGAAGATGAACATTCCTGAATCGGATATTGTGCCAAGATCCTCAGTTCTTGTGGGATTCAATGGAGAAACCAAGAACACATTGGGGGACATTAAACTTCCCATTTACATAGAGGGACTTCATTCTTATCAGAAATTTTGTGTTATAGATTGCTTATCTTGTTGCAATGTTATCCTTGGCAGGCCATGGATACATGACATGAAGGCAGTCCCATCTACATACCATCAGTGTGTAAAGCTTCCTAGTCCATGGGGGGTGGTGAAGATTGAGAATGATCAACAAGAAGCGAAGAATTGCTACACCTCATCAATGAAGCCAGCCTCAAGACCAAGGGAGCAATAGCAATTAAAGCATCCTCCAAGAGATGTCCTGGAGGAAAGGGAACAAGATATAAAAGATATCCTTATGGATCCTCAGGATCCTGAATCCAAGATCTTCATAGGATCAGGGATCCTCAACAACATTGAACATGATCTAGTATCCTTCCTAAGGAAGAGAAAAACTACCTTTGCCTGGAAGCATGAAGACATGACAGGTATCTCTAAAGTTATAATTACTCATAAACTTGGCATTAATAGGTCATTCAAACCCATACATCAGAAGAGGAGGAAATTTGCACCTGAAAGGAATGCCATTATCCAGGAAGAGGTAGATAAGCTGCTCAGAGCAGGTATGATAAGAGAGGTCAAGTATCCAAGGTGGTTAGCCAATGTGGTTGTTGTTCAAAAGAAAAACGGAAAGTGGAGGGTATGTGTCGATTTTACTGATTTAAACAAGGCATGTCCCAAGGATCCTTTCCCATTACCCCACATTGACTCCATGGTGGATGCTACCGCGGGTCATGAGTTGTTAACTTTTATGGATGCTTCATCTGGATTCCAGCAAATTCAGATGGAACCATCTGATCAAGAGGATACAACCTTTATGACCCCAACAGGTATATATTGTTATATTGCTATGCCGTTTGGACTAAGAAATGCAGGTGCTACTTATCAAAGGCTAGTCAATATGATGTTTAAGGAACAAATTGGACACACTATGGAAGTTTATATAGATGACATGGTGGTTAAGTCCAAGAAAGCTGAGGATCACCTTAGAGACTTGGAGGAAGCATTCGATATCCTTGATAAATTTAATATAAAACTAAATCCTTCCAAGTGTCACTTTGGTGTTAAAGCAGGTAAATTCCTAGGCTATATGGTAACAAAAAGAGGCATTGAGGCAAGTCCAGAGCAAATCAAGACAATTGTGAACATAAAATCTCCTGCCAATGCAAAGGATGTGCAAAGATTGACAGGGAGGATCGCAGCCTTGAACATGTTCATATCCAAGTCATCAGAGAAGTGCAAGGAATTCTATGACATTTTGAGAAAGAACAAGAAATTTGAGTGGACTGAAAAGCATGAAAATGCTCTCAAATCCCTTAAGGATTACCTATCCTCAGCTCCTGCCTTGATGAAACCAGAAAAAGGGGATATATTATCCTTATTGTTTTGGTCAAAAATCAAGCAATGATAATGCAACCAAACTTTCTGTTGTGAGTTATGATGCTTGAATCAATGAACAACACTAAGGATCACTCTAGAATGTAATGAACAAGTGACACAAAGATTTATACGAGGAAAAAGCCCTTGATCAAGGAATGATCTCCGGCATAAAAAACCTCGGGTGATGGAAACTACCGATCACCAACTCAAATTAAATAAGAAATGTGTTACAACTTCGGATGATAGCGAGCTAATTACAAGGATCACTACAGCGTAATGTGCAAAAGGTGTATGAAAAGTGTATGAAATTGCTAAGCGAATTGCCGAGAGCTGGTGAGAGCAGTTGTTAGTGTGTGTGTAGCCAAAAATAGCCAAGTGTTTTCTATTTAGCTCGCTACCCCTTTTAAAAATGGAAAATATCTAAGCTAACAAACATTCCGCAATTCATGCAAGTCCCCCACGAACTCCATAACGTCCACTTCAGGTAAGCACGTGCGGAATAAGTCATGGAATATGCTCCAGGAATATCGCCAAGACCAAGTCCAAGCTGGTACTCCTGCAAAACAACATCATATTCAAAGTAGACAGTCGTTAGTATAAGGATCCTTAAGATGATCCATGATCCTGATCCTGCAATACTTCTGAGGATCACCAATTCTAACAGAAGTGAGGATCACGAAACCCAACAGTAATTGAGGATCACTGATCATTTGGAAATCCTCCCCTAACAATTGCCCCCAAAATATAAGGAGTAAAAGTGTAAATAACGAGTTATATTTTCTGTTCTTATCCGTAACAAATTAACGGATAACTAGCCGTTGGAGTCGGACTAGCTGTTACGAGCATGACGTCACTGAAGTGACTATCCTGCAAGATCATCATTATAATTAGGAGTTAGAGATAGGGATCAATCCGCATTTAAATTCAAGAGAAACTCCCTTTAAATTCATATCCGAAGATCAAGCAGGTATCTCTCTTCCTCTTCTTCCTTTACGTTTTCTTTCTCTGCTCCTTCTTTCTTCACCTTCTTCATAATCAAGATGATGCTAAGATCCTCACCGGCTAAGGATCACAAGAAGGACAGTCCTCTTAAGAGCCAAGGGATCATCAAAGATTCGGCGAATGAAAGGTGCTGCTTCACTGATCCACAAATAGACAGAATACGCCGTTGCTTTCCGGCAAACACCGATTTCAAGCCATTTGACCCCACCGTTCTAAGTGATTATATTTCTGAAACATGGGTAGCTTTTCCGGTCACCCCTTTCACAATAGGATACTCGTATCCTTTCCCTGAATTCACCCAGTCTTTCTTCTCCCTCACCAGCATCTCCTACATTCAAGCTATGCCAATGATCTGGAGGGTTTTATATACCCTTGAAAGGATCATTGAGCAAGAAGGAATTGCTCTGGGAATGTCGGAGTTGGCAGAGATGTATGACCTTGTAACATTCGGATCCCACCGATATCTACTCAAGCGTAAACCCGGCGAAGAACACCCAATCTTCAAAGCCACTAAATATGATACCAACTGGAAACGGCGTTTTTTCTTTGTCAGAAGGGATTCTATCTCTGATGGAAAGGATCTGCCAAGGAAGTGGAGCACCCATGGTAGGATAGAGGATCCTGAGGAGGATCACCAGATGACCTTGTTTTTGTCTAAGGATCACTAATGTACTTTTGTTCTTTTTTTGCAGCTATTACTGTTGCACACCTTATTACAACACCTGCGACGAAGGAAAGGCTTGCTGCTTTTCGAAGGCTTGATCCTGAAATAAGATCATTCAAAGCAAATACCCAGGATTCTCAAGAGGTATCCTCAGGTTCTGTCACGATGTCAAGTAAGTATCCTATTTTTTGCATAGTTAAATGTTTAAATAAATAATTAAATAGAAATAGGATAAGGATACTTATCTGTTTTGGGTGTGTAGGTGCTGGGAAATCTTCAAAATCTGCCTCCAAATTCAGTGTCATTGATCTTGACAATGTCCGATCCTCCAAGAAAAAGTCTGCTGCTAGCCCCTCCGTCACAATCCCCAAGGCAACCACTTCAAAGGGAAGAGGTGGAAAGAAGAGGAAAACCTCTGAAGCTGAGAATCTACAAGGCTTGCCTCTGATCCGCCATCAGTTCCTCGAGTACTTTACAGATGTAAGGATCACTGACTTAACTTGATTATCCTGCCCATTTAAGGATCATGTGATCCTAACTTTGCATTGTCTTGTTTACAGAAATTTGCTGAAATCGAGGACTATGTTGGGAATGTTGAAGAGCTTGAGGAGAAATACTCTGACCTCCAAAAAGTGGCGGTGCTCAAGGATCACAAGATTGCCTCCCTTGAAAAGGATCTCAATGATGCCAAAACTCAGATAGCTGCAATTCAGATCAATGCTGATTATGAGAAGCACGAGATCACACAGGATGCTAAAGTCTCCGCTGCCATTGCCATGTACAAGACCAAGTTGCAGATGGCCCAAGAAGCTCAGGATCCTGCCTTTGACAGGAGCAACTGGGACATGGAGGGCTGGAAGGCTAGGTTGGCTGAGTTGGAGGATGAGGATGAGGCTGATGAGGTTCTGGCAATCAAGGCTGGTGGTAGTGGCAAGGATCAGGCGGAGGATACGGGAGCTGGAGGAGATGATGATGCAGTGAAGGTGTAGGCTGCATGAATGGGCGATGAAGGACAATTCTAGACGTAGCCGGAGCCCATTTTTTAAGTTTGATAGTTTGTTTTGGTTATGGTGTTTTTTTGTTGAACAATGATGGGTTGTACTTAAACAATAGTAATTAGGGCTAAGGATCATGGATCCTTCGAACAATAGGTAGGATTACGAATGGTGGAGGGATCCTCGGTTTGGGGGATGAAGCCATTGTGATCCTGTCGTCTTTTGATTCCTGCACTACCAAGACCCTTAAACAATGGACACCCTTTGCCAACCCATGTGGACGGGCCACGTTTTGCTGGTAGAAATGTGGGTTGGCAATTTTGACAACCTTAAAGGGTTTAATCTTTTGTGAATAAAATAACTTTAACTTTTTGGCTTATCCTGTGTTGATATCCTTGTTAATATTTTACTTTCCAACTGTTGTGATGTTTATTTTGTTTAAACTTATCAAGTAAAGAAAAAATTTAAGAAATAACCCCAAAAAGTTTAGGATATGATCAAGGATCAGATATCCTATAGTCGATTAGTTTTGAAAAGTTATATAATTTAAGGATCACAAGTTCAGTTGTCAAAGGATAAGGGTTACTTAAACAAATAATGAATAGAATCAAAATAGTTAAGGATCATACCTGAGAATCCAAGTTAGGATCCTAACCTTTAACAGTTGTAATCAGGATAATCCAAAAGACAAACCTTAGTAGAAGGTAAGGATCAAGGATCCTTGGTCATTTAGCTTCAAAAACCTGAAAGAGGATATAACTTGGGACTAAGCCAATGTAAGATAAAAGTTAGTAACTGGGGACAAGCCCAACAATTCTGGGGACAAGCCCAATATACTGGGGACAAGCCCAAAAGGATAACTAGGGACAAGCCCAAGGATAACTGAGGACAAGCCCAAGGATAATGTAACAACTCGGAATTTAGAACCCTTCTTTGTATCTCGGTGTAACATGCTTGAACGTTATGTAACTAGTTGACATGTTGGTTTAATTAATGATATAAGTGAATATTATGTGAATACGTGCTGTGCTTATATGTATGCGTATATTTATGTGACCCGAGACACAAGGACCCGACTCGAGACCACTCGGTCTCGAGTAAACAGTGAACAGCTGGGCCGGTTGGGCCGTTCACCCCTAAGACCACTCGGAATCCACTTAGAGTGCACCACCTTGTATAAAACCCAAAACCTACACTCACTCTCACACACACTCTCCTCTACACTCTCTCTCTAGAAAACCTTAAACCCTAGAGATCAAGCATCACCTCTCCTCTCCTTTCTCTCGGATCAAACCGGCGACCACAAGGACCTCTCGGATCAACTTGTGCACACCCATTCGGAAGCTTCATTCGTTACTACTTCACACCCCTGTACCTATACTTGAACCGGTTAGTGGTTTCTTTGCAAACATATGTATATGCATGATTTAAGTGTTGATTATGTGATGATATGCAATCGTGACTATTGTTTGATTATAACAAAAGTGTTTGTTTGACTTAAGGAGTCCTTGTTGTTAAATGATACATGCTTGATTCCAATATCTTAGATGAACATAACTTTGGTAGGATAACATTTGAATAAGATGTTTTGAATGACAAAAGAATGATAGCCTAGGATTATTTATGATCATCCGATTTTTATGATAGATGTTATAGAACAAATGTTTTGTTTAATAATGATCCGCAAGATGATTTTGATATCTAAATTTTTGTGTTATGATTCGGGCCCATAGGATGAACATGTTTGAATTAATGATGAAAACCCTAGATGAAGAACTTGTTGAATATGATATGAATATTTGAAAGTTGCCATGTTTGATCCAATTTATTAAGGTTTTAGACAAGAAAACATGTTGATGCATTATGGTTGGATAGTACACAATTACATGAAATCGGAATTCTATTGGCTAGTACAAATGCTTGCAATCAGCAGGTGTGCCAGTCGAGACCCCCGGTCTCGACTCGAGACCAACCCAGGACAACTCGAGATAAGCTTCAAGGACTCGAAACCAGCAATGTCTCGACTCGAGACCTCATGACCTCGACTCGAGACTGAAATCAAGACCAGATACGTGCCTACTCGAGACCACGGTTGCGACACAGGTTACGAGTCGAGAACCCCTAGTCTCGACTCGAGACCACACATTACCAGCACAAACAACATGACTTGAAACCAGGTTTGCGGGTCTTGTTGCGACTCGAGACCTGACTCGAGACCATCTGATTATATGATCTGTATGGGCTTGCACGGATACAGGCCTAAGTATTTGGGCCGAGTGTATGGACCTTATGTGTTACTGTTGGATGTGTATGTTGTACACTGTTGATTGGACGGCCATGAATAACACTTGTTTGCAATGTGCTAGTATACGTGTAGAAAATGTATGTGCATTACTTGGTTTGTATCTGACTTGCGTGGTAACCATACTAGCATGTGGTTGACCACAATTAGCTCGATTTGACTTTTCGATTAACCGCCGAGCAACCCAAGGTGAGTTCACACTCTCTACAAAGCATGGGATTCCCAGGGGTTGGGAATGGGGTTAAGGAACATGGATTCCTCGTCCTTTATTGGGTAGGACAGTGCTGGTTCAGGAATATAATTCCTCGTCCTCTTGGACAGATGACTTCCACTAGACCAAAACTCTATCACGAAGTCCCTCCTTTTTATATTGACTTAATCGCCGAGCCAATGACGAGTGGGTCATTAGTTAGATAGCGCTATTTAGGTTTGACAAACCTCACACTGTGCCACAGAGGACGGGCGTGAACTAATGGATCTGGGCACGTCAATGATGATAGACATTGACAGTTCAGGGC
Source organism: Helianthus tuberosus (assembly GCA_030545235.1). Taxonomy (NCBI): domain Eukaryota; kingdom Viridiplantae; phylum Streptophyta; class Magnoliopsida; order Asterales; family Asteraceae; genus Helianthus; species Helianthus tuberosus. The sequence goes on along the minus strand of CM060352.1, from coordinate 31,548,080 downwards.
ACATAAACATGACTACAGTCAGCAGTCGATATGGTAACGAGTCTAGTAATAAACATGGGGTAGCCCCCACGGTCGTAGAGCCAGATAATTAAACATGGGGTAGCCCCCACGGCTGGACTACCAGAGTAATTGGGTTAAACAAATCACGTTTACAACTATGGGGTAACCCCCACGGCAGGATGCCAGATAAAGGAAACTGTTTTCGAAACAACCTAAAACGAACACCCAACTGTGAACTCGCTCAACATTCTTGTTGACTCGTTACTACATGCTTTGCAGGTCAATAGGTACTTAGCTGGAGCTTGCATGGAAAGGAGTCGTCGTGGGACATGGACAGCTGTGTGCCATGTTAAACTTTGAAACAATTAAACTTATGATTTGGATTTAAACGTTATGCTTCCGCTTGCAATTTAAACTATGTTTTGTTTGGACACCAATGGTATTTGTTGGAGTTTTATAATCACTTACATGCTTGTTCAATATGATTGGTGGCTGGATCCTGGTCAGTCACGCCTCCAAGCGGTGATATTCCGCAGGTGGATTTTGGGGGTGTGACAGATTGGTATCAGAGCCATTGGTTATAGTGAACTTGGTTTTAATAAGGGGAAAAGGTTTTATTAAAATCAGACTATAACCTGTACAGTGCTCTACGATCCACAACGACGCTTCACTCCACATGCAAGGCTCGACATTCTAGGTGATATGATCTATGTATATATATTGCCTACTTGTTAGTTACATAGTACATTGCTCATGGTATGCTTGGTTAGTATAACTACTGTCGCTTGAACACGTGTGTGCTTACTCTCTTCTGTCATCGCATTTTCACGAACCCCTCTCACTCATGTTCCTCTTGATATGAAGATCATGTCTGGACGCATTAACATGACTCAAGCCCAGTTGACGGCTCTGATTAATGAACGAGTTGCTGCGGCGCTTGTAGCTGCACATGCAGGAGGTATATCCTGAAGTCCAAACTCATTCTAGGATCTTTAGACCCTACTCTCGTGAACCCACCTTTGTGTTAAACTCTGTCCTTTCTTACACCCATGACAGGTCAACATGCTCAGCCACCTGTGTGCACCTTCAAAACTTTTATGGACTGCCGACCAACTACTTTCAGCGGCACTGAAGGAGCCGTAGGTCTCCTCCACTGGTTTGAAAAGCTCGAATCTGTCTTCGAGATGTGTGAATGCCCTGAGGGTCGCAGGGTGAAGTATGCTACCGGTACTCTAGAGGGATTAGCGCTCACGTGGTGGAACGCTCAGGTTCAAATGCTGGGGTTGGTTGCTGCTAATGCCACCCCATGGAACAACTTTAAGGAGATGATCAAAGAGGAGTATTGCAATCATGATGACATTCACAAGTTGGAGGTAGAGTTCTAGAACCTCAAGATGACGGGGTCGGAAATCGAAGCGTACGCGAAAAGATCGAATGAGTTGGCTATTCTGTGTCCTACTATGGTAGACCCACCCATCAAACGCATCGAACTATTTCTCAAGGGCTTAGTGCCAGAGATCCAAAGTCATGTGACTTCAGCAAACCTCGCTACCATCTAGCAAGTTGTACAATTGGCTCACCGTCTCACGGATCAGGCGGTGGAGCAGAACAGGTTACCCAAGCGCATAGGTGCTGCAACCACTACAGAGGCTTCTAGTGACACCAAACGGAAATGGAATGGAGCTTCAAGCAAGGGGACGACTTCCGTTCAGTCTCAGTCTCAGTCTCAGCAGAGAAAGACGGATGACTACAAGAGCCCTAGTCAGCAATCATCAGGTGGTCAAAGTCATGGTGGGTACAAGGGGAATCACCCCAAATGCAATCGCTGCAACCTACACCACAGCGGGCCATGCACCAGGGGTAACTGTCATCGGTGCAACAAGCCAGGTCATGCTGCAAAGGATTGCAGGAGCTTATACCCCGCAAACCAGAATCGTCAACAACAAGCCCCCCAGAACCAGCGACAGCAGCAGCAAGGAATCAACAAAGGGTGCTTTCAGTGTGGAGCTGAAGGCCATTTCAAGAGAGATTGCCCCCAACTGAACAGGAACCAGAACAACAACAACAACAACAATCAGGGGAATGGTAACAATGGGAACAACAACAACAATGGAGCCAGGGGGCGGGTGTTCGTGCTTGGTCAAGGTGAAGCAAGGAATGACCCCAATGTTGTGACGGGTAAGTTCCTTCTCGACGACTTTTATGTTACAGTTTTATTTGATTCGGGTGCCGATACTAGCTACGTGTCACTAGAAGTTAGTCAAATGCTTAAGCGTATTCCAACACCTTTGAACAACAAGCACACTGTAGAGCTAGCAAATGGTAAGAGTTTAGAGGCCGCACACGTAGTCAAGGGTTGTAAACTTATTCTTGCTAACCAGACCTTCTCTATCGACCTCATTCCTATCGTCCTGGGTAGTTTCGACGTTGTCATTGGGATGGATTGGTTATCCCAACACCGAGCAGAGATTCTATGCAACGAGAAGATTGTTCGTATTCCTGGTTCCGGTAGTGAACCTCTCATGATTCGTGGCGACAAGAAGGGTGCTGTTGAGAACATCATCTCTTTCCTTAAGGCCCAGAAGTGCTTGCGAAAGGGCCACACTGCCATTTTGGATCTCGTTACTGACACCTCGGAGAAAGAGAAGAAGATAGAAGATTTTCCAATTGTACGCGACTATCCTGAGGTATTTCCTGAGGAATTACCTGGCCTTCCACCTCATCGCCAGGTCGAGTTTCAGATTGAACTAGCTCCTGGAGCTGCGCCTATAGCTCGCGCACCTTATCGCTTTGCTCCATCAGAATTGGAAGAGCTCTCTACGTAACTACAAGAACTCTTGGATAAGGGTTTTATTCGTCCTAGCTCATCGCCTTGGGGAGCTCCAGTGCTATTTGTGAAGAAGAAAGACGGTACCTTTAGAATGTGTATCGACTATCGTGAACTCAACAAGGTGACCGTGAAGAATCGCTATCCTCTTCCACGCATTGATGACTTATTCGACCAGTTGCAGGGGTCGAGCTACTATTCAAAGATTGATCTGAGAACAGGATAACACCAGCTGAGAGTCCGAGAAGAGGACGTCTCCAAAACAGCCTTTAGAACTCGATATGGTCACTATGAGTTTTTGGTCATGCCTTTTGGGCTGACAAACGCACCTGTGGTCTTCATGGATTTGATGAATAGAGTGTGCAAGCCTTACCTGGACAAGTTCGTCATAGTTTTCATCGACGACATCCTGATCTATTCGAAGAGTCAGGAGGAACACGAGCAACATCTACGACTTATTTTGGAACTTCTTCGAGCAGAACAGCTATACGCCAAGTTTTCAAAATGCGACTCCTGGCTTCGTGAAGTCCAGTTCTTAGGCCATGTGGTGAACAAGGATGGGATTCACGTTGATCCATCCAAGGTAGACTCAATTAAGAACTGGTCTGCACCTCGTACACCAATAGAAATTCGCCAATTCTTGGGTTTGGCAGGTTACTACAGGAGGTTCATTAAGGATTTTTCCAAGATTGCACAGCCTCTCACCTCACTAACGCAGAAAGGGGTTGTATATCGATGGGGAAACACACAGGAATTAGCATTTCAGCATTTAAAGGATAAACTTTGCAGCGCACCTATCCTTTCCTTGCCAGAGGGCACAGATGACTTCGTGGTCTACTGCGACGCATCAATTCAGGGTCTTGGTTGTGTACTGATGCAACGGGATAAGGTTATAGCCTACGCCTCACGCCAACTCAAAGTTCATGAAAGAAACTACACTACGCACGACTTAGAGCTGGGAGCTGTTGTTTTTGCGCTTAAGATATGGCGACATTACTTGTACGGTACCAAGTGCACCATCTACACCGACCACAGGAGCCTCGAGCATATCTTCAAACAGAAGGAACTGAATATGCGACAACGACGATGGGTCGAACTACTGAATTACTACGAATGCTCGATCAGGTATCACCCGGGCAAGGCCAATGTTGTGGCTGACGCCCTCAGTCGAAAGGACACCACGCCTAAGCGCGTGCGAGCTTTACAACTCACTATACATTCTAGTCTTCCTTCCCGAATACGAGACGCTCAGATAGAAGCATTAAAACCAGAAAACGTCAAGGGTGAAGCCCTACGCGGCTCAAGGCAACGATTAGAACAAAAGGAAGACGGTGCATACTACGTAACGGGACGCATTTGGGTCCCACTCTATGGCAACTTACGAGAGCTAGTGATGGATGAAGCACACAAGTCTCGCTACTCGGTACATCCTGGCTCGGATAAGATGTACCACGATATCAAAACTACGTATTGGTGGCCTAGCATGAAGGCCCACATAGCAACTTACGTCAGCAAGTGTTTGACTTGTGCGAGAGTCAAGATGGAATACCAGAAACCCTCGGGCCTACTCCAACAACCAGAGATACCACAATGGAAATGGGAGCAAATTTCCATGGATTTTGTTACTGGCCTGCCTAGATCTCAACGCGGAAATGATACTATTTGGGTGATCATGGATCGACTCACAAAGTCTGCACACTTCTTGGCTATCAAGGAAACGGATAAGTTCTCCACTCTAGCAGACGTATACCTTAAGGAAGTCGTCTCGAGGCACGGGGTGCCCACCTCCATTATCTCGGATCGTGATGCACGTTTTACTTCAGAGTTGTGGCAAGCAATGCACAAATCCTTTGGCTCACGTTTAGACATGAGCACAGCATATCACCCTTAGACGGATGGGCAGTCTGAACGCACTATTCAAACCTTAGAAGACATGGTTCGTGCATGTGTAATCGACTTTGGCAACAGCTGGGAAAAGCATCTGCCACTTGTGGAATTCTCGTACAATAACAGCTACCACACCAGCATTAAAGCTGCTCCATTCGAGGCATTGTACGGGCGTAAATGCCGGTCACCTCTTTGTTGGGCAGAGGTGGGGGAAAGTCATATCACTGGTCCAGAACTTGTGGTAGACACAACCGAACGAATTGCTCAAATTCGACAACGCATGGCGGCAGCTCGTGACCATCAGAAAAGCTACGCCGATAAGGACAGGAAACCACTTGAGCTCCAGGTTGGGGAGCGTGTACTACTCAAAGTTTCACCCTGGAAGGGTGTGGTTCGTTTTGGTAAACGAGGCAAACTTAACCCACGATACGTCGGACCTTTTGAAATCATCGAGAAAATAGGCAAGGTGGTCTACAAACTGAACTTACCAGCAGAACTCAGTGCAGTTCACAACGTTTTCCATGTGTCGAATCTGAAGAAGTGTCTGTCAGATGAGACCCTCGTAGTTCCTTTGAAGGAGCTCACCATCGACGAGCAGTTACGATTCGTCGAGGAACCAGTTGAAATCACGGACCGGGATGTTAAGGTCCTCAAGAACACTAGAATACCTCTCGTTCGAATTCGCTGGAACTCACGCCGCGGCCCAGAGTTCACCTGGGAACGTGAAGATGGGATGAAACAAAAGTATCCCCAACTATTCGTAAACAGTACAACCACTACTGAGGCTGAAGCTACGGAATTTCGGGACGAAATTCCAGATCAACGGGGGGAGGATGTGACACCCCAGGAAAACCAGGAAAACCATACAACTTAACTAGCTTCCTCAGTGAGTACTTACCAAATTTCGGGACGAAATTTCTTTCAACTTGGGGATAATGTGACAACTCGGAATTTAGAACCCTTCTTTGTATCTCGGTGTAACATGCTTGAACGTTATGTAACTAGTTGACATGTTGGTTTAATTAATGATATAAGTGAACATTATGTGAATACGTGATGTGCTTATATGTATGCGTATATTTATGTGACCCGAGACACAAGGACCCGACTCGAGACCACTCGGTCTCGAGTAAACAGTGAACAGCTGGGCCGGTTGGGCCGTGCACCCCTAAGACCACTCGGAATCCACTTAGAGTACACCACCTTGTATAAAACCCAAAACCTACACTCACTCTCACACACACTCTCCTCTACACTCTCTCTCTAGAAAACCTTAAACCCTAGAGATCAAGCATCACCTCTCCTCTCCTTTCTCTCGGATCAAACCGGCGACCACAAGGAGCTCTCGGATCAACTTGTGCACACCCATTCGGAAGATTCATTCGTTACTACTTCACACCCCTGTACCTATACTTGAACCGGTTAGTGGTTTCTTTGCAAACATATGTATATGCATGATTTAAGTGTTGATTATGTGATGATATGCAATCGTGACTATTGTTTGATTATAACAAAAGTGTTTGTTTGACTTAAGGAGTCCTTGTTGTTAAATGATACATGCTTGATTCCAATATCTTAGATGAACATAACTTTGGTAGGATAACATTTGAATAAGATGTTTTGAATGACAAAAGAATGATAGCCTAGGATTATTTATGATCATCCGATTTTTATGATAGATGTTATAGAACAAATGTTTTGTTTAATAATGATCCGCAAGATGATTTTGATATCTAAATTTTTGTGTTATGATTCGGGCCCATAGGATGAACATGTTTGAATTAATGATGCAAAACCCTAGATGAAGAACTTGTTGAATATGATGTGAATATTTGAAAATTTCCATGTTTGATCTAATTTATTAAGGTTTTAGACAAGAAAACATGTTGATGCATTATGGTTGGATAGTACACAATTACATGGAATCGGAATTCTATTAGCTAGTACAAATGCTGGCAATCAGCAGGTGTGCCAGTCGAGACCCCCGGTCTCGACTCGAGTACAACCCAGGACAACTCGAGATAAGCTTCAAGGACTTGAAACCAGCAATGTCTCGACTCGAGACCTCATGACCTCGACTCGAGACTGAACTCGAGACCAGATACGTGACAACTCGAGACCGCGGTTCCGACACAGGTTATGAGTCGAGAACCCCTAGTCTCGACTTGAGACCACACATTACTAGCACAAACAACATGACTCGAAACCAGGTTTGCGGGTCTTGTTGCGACTCGAGACCTGACTCGAGACCTGACTCGAGACCATCCGATTATATGTTCTGTATGGGCTTGCACGGATACAGGCCTAAGTATTTGGGCCGAGTGTATGGACCTTATATGTTACTGTTGGATGTGTATGTTGTACACTGTTGATTGGACTGCCATGAATAACACTTGTTTGCAATGTGCTAGTATACGTGTAGAAAATGTATGTGCATTACTTGGTTTGTATCTGACTTGCGTGGTAACCATACTAGGATGTGGTTGACCACAATTAGCTTGATTTGACCTTTCGATTAACCGCCGAGCAACCCAAGGTGAGTTCACACTCTCTACAGAGCATGGGATTCCCAGGGGTTGGGAATGGGGTTAAGGAACATGGATTCCTCGTCCTTTATTGGGTAGGACAGTGCTGGTTCAGGAATATAATTCCTCGTCCTCTTGGACAGATGACTTCCACTAGACCAAAACTCTATCACGAAGTCCCTCCTTTTTATATCGACTTAATCTTCGGGCCAATGGCGAGCGGGTCATTAGTTAGATAGCGCTATTTAGGTTTGACAAACCTCACACCGTGCCGCAGAGGACGGGCGTGAACTAATGGATCTGGGCACGTCAATGATGATAGACATTGACAGTTCAGGGCACATAAACATTATTGCAGTCAGCATTCGATATGGTAACGAGTCTAGTAATAAACATTGGGTAGCCCCCACGGCCGTAGAGCCAGATAATTAAACATGGGGTAGCCCCCACGGCTGGACTGCCAGAGTAATTGGGTTAAACAAATCACGTTTACAACTATGGGGTAACCCCCACGGCAGGATGCCAGATAAAGGAAACTGTTTTCGAAACAACCTAAAACGAACACCCAACTGTGAACTCGCTCAACATTCTTGTTGACTCGTTACTACATGCTTTGCAGGTCAATAGGTACTTAGCTGGAGCTTGCATGGAAAGGAGTCGTCGTGGGACATGGACAGCTGTGTGCCATGTTAAACTTTGAAACAATTAAACTTATGATTTGGATTTAAACGTTATGCTTCCGCTTGCAATTTAAACTATGTTTTGTTTGGACACCAATGGTATTTGTTGGAGTTTTATAATCACTTACATGCTTGTTCAATATGATTGGTGGCTGGATCCTGGTCAGTCACGCCTCCAAGCAGTGATATTCCGCAGGTGGATTTTGGGGGTGTGACAGATAACTGGGGACAAGCCCAAGGATAACTGGGGACAAGCCCAAAGGATCGTATGTAAACTGGAGTATGGCCCTCACTGGCGACTATCCAAACTTAGCGACATGAAAATGCCAAAACCTTAGCTAACGTGAAAACGTTAGAAACCTTAGGAACGGATGTATGGTACGTCTACCATTATACATAGGATCCTGAATATAGCCAGTACAATGAAATTGCCAGCCCCTAAAGCGAGTACTGGTCCCATTGCCATGAACTATACCAGGATCATCGTGCGCTACTGACGAAACTGGGGACAGGCCCAAACTGGGGTCAAGCCCAAATAACTGGGGTCAAGCCCAAATAACTGGATACTTCTGTGGATACTCAATCCTTAGTTAAGGATACATGAACCTTCAAAACTCAGAATCAAGTGAAAGGAGGATAAAGGATGCAGGATCCTTATCCTTATATAAAAGAATAAAAGAATGAAATAGTTTGAGATTAGAATGTTACCAAAATGAGGATCATCTATTCTGTAAGGATCCTTCAAGGATACTTGTCAGGTGAGGATCATGGATCCTTGTCACATGAAATATTTCTTCAGATGGACAGCATTCCAAGCTCTTGGTAGCAGATCACCTTCCATTGTTAGCAATCGATACGCCCCCTTTCCTGCTTCAGCTTCAATCAAATAAGGGCATTCCCATTTTGGTGCCAACTTTCCATCAGTAGGATTGGTGGTATTCTGAAATGCTTTCCTTAATACCATATCACCAACTTAGAATTTCCTGATCCTGACATTTTTGTTGTAGGCTCCAGCCATCCTTTGTTGATAACTAGCTATCCTTATCCTTGCCAAATCCCTGATTTCTTCTATAGTATCCAAGTCTTGAACCAAGTTTTCAGCATTTCCTTCAGGATCACGAATGCTTGTTCTTGCAGTTGGAACCACCATCTCTGTAGGGATCACTGATTCTGCCCTAAATACCAAGGAAAATGGAGTTTGGCCAGTAGCATTCTTGGGAGTTGTCCTATCAGCCCAAAGCACATAAGGTAGTTCTTCTGCCCATTTTCCTTTTTTTGGATCCAAGCTTCTTCTTCAAATTGTTGATGATGATCTTGTTGGATGATTATGCCTGACCATTAGCTTGTGGGTGGACTGGTGTTGATGTTATCATCTTAATCCCCCAGCTGTCACAAAATTTAGTAGTTCTATTCCCAATAAATTGGGATCCATTATCACAAACAATTTCGGAAGGGATACCAAATCTAGTAATAATGTTTCTTTTAATAAAGGATATAACTTCCTTTTCTCTGACTTGAGCAAAGGCTTCAGCCTCTATCCACTTAGAGAAGTAATCAGTCATAGCAAGCATGAATACTTTTCCACCAGGTGCCTTAGGAAGCTTTCCAACTATATCCATTCCCCATCTCATGAATGGCCAGGAAGAGGATATAGGATGCAAGGGTTCGGCTGGTTGGTGAAGGATATTACTATGCCTCTGACAAGGATCACACTTCTTGGCATACTCCACAGCATCCTTCTTCATAGTGGGCCAATAGTATCCTGTCCTCAGGATCCTTGAGAATAATGCCCTGCCCCCAGTGTGGTTTCCACAATCTCCTTCATGGAAATCCTTTAGGACTTCTTGGATTTCAGGATCCTCAATGCATCTTAGATATGGTCCTGCAAGAGATCGTTTATACAACATATTATTTAGTATTGTAAATTGAGATACCTTAATTTTGAAAGCCCTTGGGTTTTCTCCTGTAGGAATCTCTCCATGTTGTATATATCTCATGATTGGGAGGATCCATGATCCTAAATGCGGTTGAGTATCACCACTAGGGATGATTGCATAATCTTCTCCTATCTCCATAGTTATATGATCCTCAATGGCAGGGGTCAGGATATGGATAATAGGGATCCTTATATCTTCCGGGATCTTCAAGGATGATCCTAGATTAGCTAATGCATAAGCCTCTGCATTCTCTTCCCTTGGTACCTGTGTCAAACTAAAGGAAACAAAAGAGAGTGCCAATTCTTTGACTATCTCCAAGTATTTGATTAACTTTTCACCTTTAACAACATAGGATCCATTAAAGTGATTAGTGATTAATAATGAATCTACATGTACCTCAAGATACCTGATCCTCATATGCTTAGCAATTTGCAAACCAGCTATCAAGGCTTCATACTCAGCCTCATTGTTGGTAGTTTGAAATTCACAAGCTATGGAGTGGGGTATTATGTCCCCCTGTGGCGATTTTAGTAGTATTCCAAGCCCTGTTCCTTTTACATTAGAGGCTCCATCAGTGAAGAGTATCCAAGGATCCTTAGTTTCTTCAAGCTGTTGGACTTCTAACTCAGCTTCCTTTTGCAAATCACTACTAAAATCTGCCACAAAGTCAGCTAAGGCTTGGGATTTGATGGCAGTCCTTGGTTCATGTTTTGGTCAAAAAATCTGATGAGGATAATGCAACCAAACTCTCTGTTACGGGGTATGATGCTTGAAATGTCAAACAATGATAAGGATCACTTCAAGGTAAATTGCACAAACGACACAAGGATTTATACGGGGAAAAGCCCTTGATCAAGAGTTGATCTCCGGCACAAAAAACCCCGGGTGATGGAAACTACCGATCACCAAGCTCAAATAAATCAATAAATGTTTACAACTTCGGATAATGACGAGCCAGGTACAAGGATCACTATCGTGAAATGTGTGTAAGTGAGCGTAAACTAATAAGTGTTCGTCGAAAGCTTCAAGAGTGCGATTGTATGAGAGTGTGTGTGTAGCTGAAAAATGACTAAGTGTTCTAATTCTAGCTCGTCACCCCTTTTAAAAATAGAAGTTAACTACAATAACTAACTATCCGACTTTTGTGCCAAGCTTCCACGTTCTCCACAACGTCCATTTCCAGTCAAACGTGTGCGAAATACCCGTGGAATATTCCATAGTAACGTTGCCAAGACCAAGTCAAGCTCGTAACTTCTGCGAAGTAATACAAAACACAAACAAACAAACAATCGTCAGTACGAGGATCCTTAAAGTGATCCATGATCCTGATCCTGAATCTCTCCTGAGGATCACTATCTGTCACAGGAGAAAGGATCATTAATTAGGATAACAAGTAAGGATCACTAATTGTTAGAAAATCCTCCCCTAACAATTGCCCCCAAAATATAAGGAGTAATATGTAAAATGAGCGAGTTATGTTTTCCTGATCTTATCTGCAACTAACTATCGTAAATATAGCCGTTATTGTTGAACTAGCTGTTGCAACCATGACGTCACAGAAGTGACAACCCTGCACGATCATGATTATAAATAGGAGATAGAGATAGGATCAAATGCATTTAAAATTTCAGAAAGAATCCCTTTATAACTACATTCCGAAGATATACAGGTATCCTCTCTTCATCTTCTTCCTTCTCTTGCTCTGTTTTTCTTATTTTACTATCGTCTCTTCAAGAATGATGCTCCGGTCTTCCCCCGCCAAGGATCACCAGAAGGATAGCCCCTTGAAGAGTCAAAAGATCATCAAAGACTCCACACATGAGAGGTGCTACTTTAACGATGCTCAAATAGATAAGATTCGTCACTGCTTTCCGGCGAGTGCCTTTTTCAAACCCTTCGATCCTACTATTCTGAGCGACTATGTTTCAGAAACATGGGTTGCCTTTCCAGTTACTCCATTCGCCATAGGATACACCTATCCTTTCCCAGAATTTACACAATCCTTCTTTTCCCTTACCGGCATCTCTTACATCCAAGCTATGCCGATGATTTGGAGGGTTTTGTATACCCTGGAGAGGATCATCGAGCAGGAAGGCATTGATTTAGGAATGTCAGAGCTGACACAGATGTATGATCTCAATACTTTTGGTTCTCATCGTTATTTGTTCAAACGAAAACCCGGCGGAGAACACCCCCTTCTTAAAGTCACCAAGAACGACACAAATTGGAAACGTCGCTTCTTCTTTGTCAGGAGGGATACCCTTCCAAATGGAAAGGATCTACCAAAGACATGGTCCACGCATGGTAGGCCAGAGGATCCTGAGAAGGATCACCAGGTAGTCTTGTTTTTGTATGAGGATCACTAACCCCTTTTTGTCTTGTGTTATGCAGCCATTTCTGTTTCACACATCATCACGACACCTGCAACCAAGGATAGGCTTGCTGCTTTTTGGAAGCTTGATCCTGAAACAAGGACATTCAAGATAGACACCCAAGACTCACAAGAAGTATCCTCAGGTTCCATTACCATGTCGAGTAAGTATCCTGCGTTTTGCATAGTTTGAATATTAAAATAAATAAGTAAATTGAAATAGGATAAGGATACTTATCTTGCTTTGAATATGTAGGTGCCGGAAAATCTGCCAAGCCTGTATCCCAATTCAACACAGCTGATCTTGATGTTGTTCGATCCAGGAAGAAGAGGACCACTACCAGTCCTAGCATCTCCATTCCCAAGGCACCCATTAAAGGAAAGGGTGGCAAAAAGAGAAAGACCTCCGAGGGTGAGGATTTGCAGGGTCTGCCTCTGATCCGTCACCAATTCCTCGAGTACTTCAATGATGTAAGGATCACCGTATCTGCCTGTATATCCTGCTGGCATATCCTGCTGATATATCTTGCTGATTTGAGGATCACTCGGTCCTGACCTTATCTTTTATCTCTTTTGCAGAAATTCGCTGAGATTGAGGACTATGTGGGGAATGTCGAAGAGCAGGACAAGAAGATTGCTGATTTGCAACAGGTTGCAGTGCTTAAGGACCTTGCAATTGCTGATCTTCAGAAGGAACTCCAAGATGCCAAGACTAAGACGGCTAAACTTCTGATTGACCTTGATTATGAGAAGCATGATCTCATAGAAAATGCTAAGGTCTCCGCTGCCATCACAATGTATCAGACTAAATTGAAGATGGCCCAGAAAGCTCAAGATCCTAACTTTGACAAAAGCAGCTGGGATGTTGAGGGCTGGAAAGCAAGGTTAGCTGATCTTGAAGATGATGAGGAAGCTGAGGAAGTTTTGGCGATCGAGGCTGGAGGTAGTGGGAAGGATCTGGTGAAGGATACCGCAGCTGGAGGGGAAGAGGATGCAGCAAAGGTGTAGGCTGCACAATTGGGCGATGATGGAGCCCAATTTTTAAATTTGGTAGTAGTTTTTGTGGTCGTGATGTTAAACAATTTAATGGTTTGTACTTGAACAATAGTCGTTAGGATTAAGGATCATGTATGATCCTTTGGACAATAGGCAGGATTGCAATTGGTGGAGGGATCCTCTGTTTGGGGGATGAAGCCATTGTGATCCTGCCGCCTTTATATTCCTGCACTACTTTTTGAACTTTTTATCATGGACACCCTTTACCTACCCCAGCGGACGGGCCACGTTTTGCTGGTAGAAGCTCGGGGTAGGTAATTTTGACAACCTTTTAAGGGTTAGCCTTTTGTTAATAAATAAAATCTTAACCTTTCGTCGCTTATCTTGTGTTGTTATCCTTTTTAATATCTTACTTTCCAACTGTTGTAATGTTTATTCCGTTTATACTTATCAAGCCTTGAAAAATTAAAAAAGATATCCAAAAAGTTTAGGATATGATCACGGACCACATATCCCATAACTGATAAGTTCTAAAAGGTGATATAGTTTAAGAATTCCAAGTTCAGTTGTCAAGTATAAGGGTTATTCAAATGAATAATAAATAAAATCAAAACAGTTAAGGATCATACCTGAGGATCCAAGTTAGGATCCTAACCATAATCAGGATAACTACAAAATAAACCTTAGAAAGAAGTAAGGATCAAGGATCCCTAGTTGCTTATCTTCAAGGGCCTGAAATAGAGCATAACTTGGGACTAAGCCAATATAAGAAAAGAGTTAGCAACTGGGGACAAGCCCAAGGATAACTGGGGACAAGCCCAAGGATAACTGGGGACAAGCCCAAGGATCGTATGTAAACTGGAGTATGGCCCTAACTGGCGACTATCCAAACTTAGTGACATGAAAATGCCAAAACCTTAGCTAACGTGAAAACGTTAGAAACCTTAGCTAACGTGAAAACGTTAGAAACCTTAGGAACGGATGTATGGTACTTCTACCATTATACGTAGGATCCTAGGCATAGCCAGTACAATGGAATTATCAGCCCCTAAAGCGAGTACTGGTCCCACTGCCTTGAACTATACCAGGATCATCATGCGCTACAGGCGGAACTGGGGTCAAGCCCAAATAACTGGGGTCAAACCCAAGGAACGGATTGCTTCTGCAGATAACCAATGTTATGCTAAGGATACCTGAACTTTCAACACTTGAAATCACGTGAGAGATGGATAAAGGACACATGATCCTTATCCTTATGAGAAAATAAAGAAATGAAATAGTTCAAGGTTAGGATATTACCAAAGTAAGGATCACTGATACTTTAAGGATCCTTCGAGGATACTCCTAATATAAGGATCATCTGTGCCAAGAGGATCCTACTCACATGAAATATTTCTTCAAGTGGACAGCATTCCAAGCTCTTGGTAGCAAATCACCCTCCATGGTTAGCAATCTATATGCCCCTTTTCCTGCTTCAGCTTCAATCAAATAAGGGCCTTCCCATTTTGGAGCCAATTTTCCATCAGCAGGATTGGTGGTATTCTGAAATGCTTTCCTTAATACCATATCTCCAACTTGAAACTTCCTGATCCTGACATTTTTGTTGTAAGCACCAGCCATTCTTTGTTGATAACTGGCCATCCTTATCCTAGCGAGATCCCTGATTTCTTCAATAGTATCCAGGTCTTGAGCCAAGTTCTCATCATTCTCCTCAGGATCACGAGTACTTGTTCTAGCAGTTGGAACCACCATTTCTGTTAGGATCACTGATTCTGCCCCAAACACCAAAGAGAATGGTGTTTGACCAGTTGCATTCTTAGGGGTTGTCCTATCAGCCCAAACCACATAAGGTAGTTCTTCTGCCCATTTCCCTTTCTTGGATCCAAGCTTCTTCTTCAAATTGTTGATGATGATCTTGTTGGATGATTCTGCTTGACCATTAGCTTGTGGGTGGACTGGTGTTGATGTTATCATCTTAATCCCCCAACTGTCACAAAAGTTAGTGGTTCTGCCCCCAATAAATTGGGAACCATTATCACATATAATTTCAGAAGGAATTCCGAATCTAGTTATAATATTTCTTTTAATGAAGGATATAACTTCCTTTTCTCTGACTTGGGCAAAAGCTTCAGCCTCTATCCACTTGGAGAAGTAATCAGTCATAGCTAGCATGAACACTTTTCCACCAGGTGCCTTAGGAAGCTTACCCACTATATCCATACCTCATCTCATAAATGGCCAAGAGGAGGATATAGGATGCAATAATTCAGCTGGTTGATGAAGGATATTGTTGTGTCTCTGACAAGGATCACATCTCTTAGCATATTCCACAGCATCTCTCTTCATGGTTGGCCTGTAGTATCCTGTCCTCAGGATCCTTGAGAATAATGCCCTGCCCCTAGTGTGGTTTCCACAATCTCCTTCATGGAAGTCTTTTAAAACTTCTTGGATTTCAGGATCCTCAATGCATCTCAAGTATGGTCCTGCAAGAGATCGTCTATACAACATATTATTTAAAATTGTGAATTGAGATACCTTAGATTTGAAAGCCCTAGGGTTTTCTCCTGTAGGAATCTCTCCATGTTGTAAGTATCTCATAATTGGTGAGACCCATGATCCTGAATGGGATTGAGTATCCTTACTAAGGGTAATTGCAGAATCATTTCCTATCTCCATAGCCACATGATCCTCGATAGCCGGGGTCAGGATATGGATAATAGGGATCTTGATATCCTCCGGGATCTTCAAAGATGATCCTAAGTTTGCCAATGCATCAGCTTCTGTATTTTCTTCCCTTGGTACCTGTGTCAAACTAAAGGAAACAAAAGAGAGTGCCAAACTTTTGACTATCTCTAAATATTTGGTTAGCTTTTCACCTTTAACAACATAGGATCCATTAAAGTGGTTTGTAATTAACAATGAATCTACATGTACCTCAAGATACCTGATCCCCATATGTTTAGCAATTTGCAAACCAGCAATTAAGGCTTCATATTCAGCCTCATTGTTAGTGGTTTGGAACTCACAAGCTATAGAGTGGGGTATTATGTCCCCCTGTGGCGATTTTAGTAGTATTCCAAGCCCTGTGCCTTTAACATTTGAGGATCCATCAGTATAGAGTATCCAAGGATCCTTAGTCTCCTCTAGCTGCTGGACTTCTAACTCAGCTTCTTTTTGTAAATCACTACTGAAATCAGCCACAAAGTCGGCTAATGCTTGGGATTTGATGGCTGTCCTAGGCTCATATCTTATATCATATGCACTTAGCTTCACTGCCCACTTAGCCATCCTTCCTGACATCTCTGGTTTCCTGAGGACATTCTTAATTGGAAAATTAGTTTTAACAACAATAACATGAGTTTCAAAATAGTGTCTCAACTTAGTAGATGCCATAATTAATGCAAGAATAAGCTTTTCAAGGTGTGAATACCTGGATTCGGCATCAAGTAAACTTTTACTTACATAATAGACAGGATGTTGTGTACCTTCATGATCCTTAACAAGGACCGCACTTACTGCTTTTGAGGATACTGCAAGATATAAGGATAGCACATCGCCTTTTTCTGGTTTCATCAAGGCCGGGGCTGAGGATAGATAATCTTTGAGGGCTCTTAAAGCATTTTCATGCTTCTCAGTCCACTCAAATTTCTTGTTCTTCCTTAGGATATCATAGAATTCTTTGCACTTTTCTGAGGATTTGGATATAAATCTGTTCAAAGCTGCTATCCTGCCTGTTAGCCTTTGAACATCCTTAGCATTGGCCGGAGATTTGATGTTCACTATTGCTTTGATTTGTTCCGGGCTAGCTTCAATGCCTCTCTTCGTCACCATATATCCTAAGAATTTACCTGCTTTAACACCAAAGTGACATTTTGAAGGATTAAGCTTCATGTTATATTTGTCAAGGATACCGAAGGCTTCCTCCAAGTCTCTTAGGTGATCCTCAGCTTTTATGGATTTTACCACCATATCATCTATGTAAACCTCCATAGTT
Source organism: Helianthus tuberosus (assembly GCA_030545235.1). Lineage (NCBI taxonomy): Eukaryota > Viridiplantae > Streptophyta > Magnoliopsida > Asterales > Asteraceae > Helianthus > Helianthus tuberosus. Next base: position 31,530,863 of record CM060352.1, on the reverse strand, counting down.
TGTCCAATCTGATCCTTGAACATCATATTCACCAGCCTTTGATACGTTGCACCTGCATTTCTTAGTCCGAACGGCATAGCAATATAGCAGTATATACCAGTTGGAGTCATAAAGGTTGTATCCTCTTGATCGGATAGTTCCATTTGGATTTGTTGAAATCCGGATGAAGTATCCATAAAAGTTAACAGTTCATGACCCGCAGTTGCATCCACCATGGAGTCAATGTGGGGTAATGGGAAAGGATCCTTGGGACATGCCTTATTTAAATCGGTAAAATCGACACATACCCTCCACTTTCCGTTTTTCTTTTGAACAACAACCACATTGGACAACCATCTTGGATATTTGACCTCTCTAATCATACCTGCCCAGAGCAATTTCTCTACCTCTTCCTGGATAATGGCATTTCTTTCCGGTGCAAACTTTCTTCTCCTTTGATGGATAGGTTTGAAGGACCTATCAATGCCAAGTTTGTGAGTGATCACATCTTTAGATATACCTGTCATGTCTTCATGTTTCCATGCAAAGGTAGTCTTTCTCCTTTTGAGGAAGGATATGAGGTCTTCCTTCATACTGCCAAGGATCCCTGATCCGATATAGATTTTGGATTCAGGATCATCAGGATCCATGAGGATTTCTACCACATCCTGCTCTCTTGCCTCCAAGACATCCCTTGGAGGATACTTTGATTGCTATTGCTCCCTTGACTTCGAGGCTGGTTTCATCGATGAAGTATAGCAATTCTTTGCCTCCTACTGATCACTATCAATCTTCACTATTCCCCAAGGACTAGGGAGCTTCACACATTGATGGTAGGTAGATGGGACTGCCTTCATATCGTGTATCCAAGGCCTGCCAAGGATAACATTACAACAAGATAAAAAGTCAATAACACAAAATTTTTTATAAGAGTGTAGGCCTTCGATGTATATTGGGAGTTTAATGTCCCCCAGGGTATTCTTAGTTTCGCCACTAAATCCTACGAGCACGGAGGATCTTGGTATGATATCTGATTCAGGGATACCCATCTTCTTTAGAACATCAAGCTGGATAATGTTCACTGAACTTCCTCCATCTATAAGGATCCTGCGGACAAAATGGTTAGAAATGAAAAGAGTAATAACTAAACCATCGTGATGAGGATCCTGGATATCAACACGATCATCCTCGTCAAAGGTTATGACTTTTCCTTCGGAGACACTTGATGTTCGAACGGGTCTTTCTCCATTATCCATTTTAGTTTCCTTTGCATGTCTTTTAGCTGCTGAGAAGGATGTGCCACAAATGTCTGATCCTCCAGAAATAAAGTTTATTACTTGTGCATCTGCTGGAGGGGCTGGAGCCTTCTCAGGGATCCTTTCAGGATCCTGAGTCCTTGACTTTTTTCTTCCCAACAATTCCTTTAGATGCCCCTTGCTCAACAAGTATCCAATTTCCTTTCTTAGTGCAATGCATTCTTCTGTTAGATGCCCAAAATCTTCATGGTATGCACACCACTTTGATTTATCCTTAGTTGTAGCTGGCCTATCATTCTTTCTGGGCCATCTAGCTTTATCACCTAGATTCTGCATTGCAAGGATTAGTTCATTGTTATCTACAGAAAAACAATATTCAGAAATTGGAGGATAATCCTCATCATCCTCTTCCTGATCAATGGCATGCACGTTCTGGTTATCAGATCTGTTGTAGGATCTGAACTTGTTGTTCCTGAATGAGGATCCTTGCTTATCCTGCTTTGAGGATCCTGCTAACCTCTCCTGGATCCTCTTGTCATCCTCTAGCCGAATGAACCTAAGTGCTCGGGTTCTTACCTCATCTAAGTTCCTGCATGGTGTCATAACAAGATCATCATAGAACGACGAATCCCTAAGCAATCCCATTTTAAAGGCCTCAACAGCCGTGGCTATATCTAAGTTGGGAATGTCTAAGGATTCTTTACTGAATTTGGTGATGTAATCCCTTAATGATTCATTATGACCCTGGGTTATCCTATATAGATCACTAGTTAATCGTTAAATTTTCTACTACAAGAAAACTGATTATTAAATAAGTTAACTAGATTAGCAAATGAGGTAATAGAGTAGGGAGGAAGACTTAGCAGCCATTTGAGAGCTGATCCAGTAAGAGTGGATCCGAATCCCTTGCACATGCATGCTTCCTTTAACCTTTCTGGGATTGGATTGATCTCCATCCTCTCCCTGTATTGTGCTATGTGTTCTTCAGGATCCGTCGAACCATCATACAGCTTCATTGTTGGCACATGGAACCTCTTGGGTATCTCGGCATCACAGATTGGTGGTGCAAAACGAGATATCTTGTGGCTCCCATCTGCAATCTCTGGGATAGGTTTGACCACTCCCGGAACACTCGATATCATATCCTTTAGCTTTTGCAATTCTCTGGCCATGGCATGATTGATACCTAGATCCTGTATAAGACCATGGTTAGTAGTATAAGAACTATTAAAAGTGTTACCTCCCATTGGATTCAAATTAGGAAGGATGGATGTTAATCCATATTGTTGGGGTTCTGAAATGATCGAGGGACCAGTAGAAGCATTGGTCTGCATTGGAATAAAATCTCCCTGATGGACATCTGAACTTCCTGTTTGCAAACTCCTCAAGGATCCTGGCATATGGAAGGATCCCTGAAACTGGGACGATCCTGGAACAAAGGAGGATCCTTGAACCTGGGATGATCCTGGAACAAAGGAGGATCCTTGAACCTGGGATGATCCTGGAACAAAGGAGGATCCTTGAACCTGGGATGATCCTGGAACAAAGGAGGATCCTTGAACCTGGGATGATCCTGGAACAAAGGATGATCCTTGAACCTGGGATGATCCTGGAACAAAGGAGGATCCTTGAACCTGGGATGCTCCTGGAACAAAGGAAGATCCTTGAATCTGCTGCGCTCCTGAGTACCCTCCTGCACTCATGAAGGATCCCATATGCTGAGGATAGGATCCTGCTGGCTGGAAGTATGGACCTAATGCCTGGGTCACTGTTGTTGTTCCGTAGTGCACTCCTTTTGGTCCACCCACATATTGAACCTCTGGAACCACTGATGGCTGAGAAGTAATCACCGGAGTATCAAAATTCAAAGATTTTGGCACCAGTGGGGAATGATCCTCTGCCGTTTTCTTTTGTTTCTTGAGATCTCCGATTTCTTTGAGAATCCTTTCATTGGTCTTATCCTGTTGCTGTATATGATCCTTCATCTGCAAAATCAAAGTAAACATGTCACTAGTAGTGGGAGTGTATGAAGCAGAAGAAGTTGGAGGTTTTGAGAAAATGGGAGTTGGTTTCTTCGCAACATTCTCAGCATTCTTCTGGGATCCAGAAGGTGGTGGAGGCAAAGGGGGAACGCCTTGTGAAGAAGTGAATGAGGGCATCAAATTTGAAACATTCTTCGCTGAGGAAGCCATGTGCTTGGTTGTAGTGAACTGAAATGAGCGCAGAAACACGAATTTTTCTAAGAATGAAGCACCAATTGCCCCACGGTGGGCGCCAAACTGTTTTGGTCAAAAAATCTGATGAGGATAATGCAACCAAACTCTCTGTTACGGGGTATGATGCTTGAAATGTCAAACAATGATAAGGATCACTTCAAGGTTAATTGCACAAACGACACAAGGATTTATACGGGGAAAAAGCCCTTGATCAAGAGTTGATCTCCGGCACAAAAAACCCCGGGTGATGGAAACTACCGATCACCAAGCTCAAATAAATCAATAAATGTTTACACAACGTCCATTTCCAGTCAAACGTGTGCGATTGTATGAGAGTGTGTGTGTAGCTGAAAAATGACTAAGTGTTCTAATTCTAGCTCGTCACCCCTTTTAAAAATAGAAGTTAACTACAATAACTAACTATCCGACTTTTGTGCCAAGCTTCCACGTTCTCCACAACGTCCATTTCCAGTCAAACGTGTGCGAAATACCCGTGGAATATTCCATAGTAACGTTGCCAAGACCAAGTCAAGCTCGTAACTTCTGCGAAGTAATACAAAACACAAACAAACAATCGTCAGTACGAGGATCCTTAAAGTGATCCATGATCCTGATCCTGAATCTCTCCTGAGGATCACTATCTGTCACAGGAGAAAGGATCATTAATTAGGATAACAAGTATGGATCACTAATTGTTAGAAAATCCTCCCCTAACAGTTCATATCTTATATTGTATGCACTAAGCTTCACTGCCCACTTAGCCATCCTTCCTGACATTTCAGGTTTCCTAAGAACATTCTTAATTGGAAAGTTAGTCTTAACAATAATGGCATGAGTCTCAAAATAATGTCTCAATTTAGTAGATGCCATAATTAATGCAATGATAAGTTTTTCTAAGTGTGAATACCTGGATTCAGCATCAAGTCAACTCTTACTTACATAATAAACAGGATGTTGTGTACCTTGGTGATCCTTAACAAGGACCGTACTTACTTCTTTTGAGGATACTGCTAGGTACAAGGATAATACATCCCCTTTTTCTGGTTTCATCAAGGCCGGGGCTGAGGATAGGTAATCCCTAAGAGCTTTGAGGGCACTTTCATGCTTCTCAGTCCATTCAAATTTCTTGTTCTTCCTCAGGATGTCATAGAATTCCTTACACTTTTCTGAGGATTTGGATATGAATATGTTCAAGGCTGCGATCCTGCCCGTCAATCTTTGCACATCCTTAGCATTGGCAGGAGATTTGATATTCACCATAGCCTTAATTTGCTCTAGACTTGCTTCAATGCCCCTCTTTGTCACCATATAGCCTAAGAATTTACCTGCTTTAACACCAAAATGACACTTGGAAGGATTAAGTTTCATATTAAATTTATCAAGGATATTGAATGCTTCCTCCAAGTCTTTAAGGTGATCCTCAGCTTTCTTGGACTTAACCACCATGTCATCTATATAGACTTCCATAGTGTGTCCAATTTGTTCCTTGAACATCATATTGACTAGCCTTTGATAAGTAGCACCTGCATTCCTTAATCCAAATGGCATAGCAATATAACAATATATACCAGTTGGGGTCATAAAGGTTGTATCCTCTTGATCAGATGGTTCCATTTGAATTTGTTGAAATCCAGATGAAGCATCCATAAAAGTCAACAACTCATGACCCGCGGTAGCATCCACCATGGAGTCAATGTGGGGTAATGGGAAAGGATCCTTGGGACATGCCTTGTTTAAATCAGTAAAATCGACACATACCCTCCACTTTCCATTTTTCTTTTGAACAACAACGACATTGGCTAACCATCTTGGATACTTAACCTCTCTTATCATACCTGCCCGAAGTAGTTTATCTACCTCTTCCTGGATAATAGCATTCCTTTCAGGTGCAAACTTCCTCCTCTTTTGATGTATAGGCTTGAATGACCTGTCAATGCCAAGTTTATGAGTAATTATATCCTTAGATATACCTGTCATGTCTTCATGTTTCCAGGAAAAGGTGGATTTCCTTCTCTTAAGGAAGGATACTAGCTCCTGTTCGATGTCGCTAAGGATCCCTGATCCTATGAAGATCTTGGATTCAGGATCCTCAGGATCCACGAGGATTTCCTTCAAATCCTGTTCTCTTGCCTCCAAGACATCTCTTGAAGGATACTTTAATTGCTATTGCTCCCTTGGTCTTGAGGCTGGCTTCATTGATGAGGTATAGCAATTCTTAGCTTCTTGTTGATCACTCTCAATTTTCACCACTCCCCAAGGACTTGGAAGCTTTACACATTGATGATAGGTGGATGGGACTGCCTTCATGTCATGTATCCATGGCCTGCCAAGGATAACATTACAACATGATAAGCAATCTATAACACAAAACTTTTGATAAGAATGCAATCCTTCAATATAGATTGGGAGTTTGATGTCCCCCAATGTATTCTTAGTTTCTCCACTGAATCCCACAAGTACTGAGGATCTTGGGATAATATCAGACTCTGGGATATTCATCTTCTTGAGGACATCAAGCTGAATGATGTTCACAGAGCTTCCTCCATCTATAAGGATCCTGCGAACAAAGTGGTTAGAAATAAAGAATGTAATTACAAGACCATCATGATGAGGATCCTGGACGTCAACACGATCATCCTCATCAAAAGTTATGACTTTATCCTGGGTGACAACGGAGGTCCAGACGGGTCTGTCTCCATTATCCATCTTGGTTTCCTTAGCATGTCTTTTTGCTGCTGAAAAGGAAGTACCACAAATGTCTGATCCACCGGATATAAAGTTTATGACTTGTGCATCTGCTGGAGGAGCAGGAGCCTTTTCCGGGATCCTTTCAGGATCCTGGATCCTTGACTTCTTCCGTCCCAAGAGTTCCTTCAAATGCCCCTTGCTCAACAAGTAACCAATTTCCTTTCTTAGTGCAATACACTCTTCAGTGAGATGCCCAAAATCCTCATGATTTGCACACCACTTGGACTTATCCTTTGTAGCAGCTGGTTTATCACTTTTCCTTGGCCACCTAGCTTTCTCACCTAGATTCTGCATTGCAAGGATTAGTTCATTGTTATCAACAGAAAAACAATATTCAGAAATAGGAGGATAATCCTCATCATCCTCTTCTTGTTCCACTGAATGCACGTTCTGGTTGTCAGACTTATTGTAGAACTTGGATTTGTTGTTCCTGAAGTAGGATCCTTGTTTCTCCTATTTTGAGGATCCTGTCAATCTATCCTGGATCCTTTTGTCATCCTCTAAGCGGATGAACCTAAGGGCCCTGGTTCTTACTTCATCAAGGTTCCTGCAAGGTGTCATAACAAGATCATCATAGAATAGTGAATCCCTAAGCAATCCCATTTTAAAGGCTTCTACAGCCGTAGCAATATCCAAATTAGGAATATCTAAGGATTCTTTACTAAACTTAGTGATGTAATCTCTAAGTGATTCATTTTGACCTTGAGTTACCCTATATAAATCACTAGTTAATCGTTCAAATTTTCTACTACAAGATAATTGACTATTAAACAAATTAACTAGATTAGCAAATGAAGTAATAGAGTAAGGGGGAAGACTTAGCAGCCATTTAAGAGCAGATCCTGTAAGTGTGGATCCAAATCCCTTGCATAGACATGCTTTTTTTAACCTTTCAGGAATTGGATTGATCTCCATCCTCTCCCTGTATTGAGCTACATGCTCCTCTGGATCCGTCGAACCATCATACAGCTTCATAGATGGTATCTGGAATCTTTTAGGTATCTCAGCATCACATAAGGGTGGTGCAAAACGAGATATCCTATGGCTACCATCTGCAATTTCGGGAATGGGTTTAACCACTCCCGGTACATTGGATATCATATCCTTAAGCTTCTGTAGCTCTCTAGCCATAGCCTGATTAATACCTGTATCCTGCATTAAGCCATGGTTAGTGTTATATGACTTATTAAAAGTGTTACCTCCCACAGGATTCGTGTTTGGAATTGCGGATGTGAATCCATATTGACGAGACTCTGGCATGATTGAAGGACCAGAGGGAGCAATGGTCTACATTGATATGAAGTCTCCTTGATGAACGTCCGAGCTCTGAGGCTGCGTACTTCTCAAGAATCCTTGATCTTGAAGGACGTTGGATCCTTGAAGTTGAGATGATCCTTGAACCTGAAAGGATCCTGGAACCAGAGAGGATCCTTGGACCTGGGAGGATCCCTGGACCCGGGAGGATCCCTGGACCTGGGAGGATCCCTGGACCTGGGAGGATCCCTGAACTGCATGCATTCCCAAATATCCTCCTGACGTGAAGTATCCCTGATGCTGAGAAGAGGATCCTGATGGTTGAGAAGAGGATCCTTGAGGCTGGAAGTGAGAGCCAAATGCCTGACTCATAGTTTCTGTTCCATAACGCCTTCCTGGTAATTCACCCAAGTATTGCACGTCCGGAACTGCTAAGTGTTGTGAAGTTATGACTGGAGTGTCGAAGTTCAGCGATCTTGGCATCAGAGGGGAGTGATCCTCCACTGATTTCTTCTGTTTCTTGATCTCATCGATCTCCCGGAGGATCCTTTCGTTGGTTTTGTCGTGCTCTTGTGCATGATTCCTCATCTGCAAAATCAGAGCATAAAGATCATTAGTAGTAGGATTAGTTGAAACAGAAGAAGTTGGTGGTTTTGTGAAAATGGGGGTTTGTTTCTTCGCAGCATTCTCAGCATTCTTCTGGGATCCAGAAGGTGGTAGAGGCAAAGGAGGAACGCCTTGCGAAGAACTGAATGACGGCATTAAGCTTGAAGTGTTCTTCGCTGAGGAAGCCATCTGCTTGTTTGTAATGAACCGAAATGACCACAAAAGTATGAATTTTCTTAGGAATGAAGCACCAATTGCCCCACGGTGGGCGCCAAACTGTTTTAGTCAAAAATCAAGCAATGATAATGCAACCAAACTTTCTGTTGTGAGGTATGATGCTTGAATCAATGAACAACACTAAGGATCACTCTAGAATGTAATGAACAAGTGACACAAAGATTTATACGAGGAAAAAGCCCTTGATCAAGGAATGATCTCCGGCATAAAAAACCTCGGGTGATGGAAACTACCGATCACCAACTCAAATTAAATAAGAAATGTGTTACAACTTCGGATGATAGCGAGCTAATTACAAGGATCACTACAGTGTAATGTGCAAAAGGTGTATGAAAAGTGTATGAAATTGCTAAGCGAATTGCCGAGAGCTGGTGAGAGCAGTTGTTAGTGTGTGTGTAGCCAAAAATAGCCAAGTGTTTTCTATTTAGCTCGCTACCCCTTTTAAAAATGGAAAATATCTAAGCTAACAAACATTCCGCAATTCATGCAAGTCCCCCACGAACTCCATAACGTCCACTTCAGGTAAGCACGTGCGGAATAAGTCATGGAATATGCTCCAGGAATATCGCCAAGACCAAGTCCAAGCTGGTACTCCTGCAAAACAACATCATATTCAAAGTAGACAATCGTTAGTATAAGGATCCTTAAGATGATCCATGATCCTGATCCTGCAATACTTCTGAGGATCACCAATTCTAACAGAAGTGAGGATCACGAAACCCAACAGTAATTGAGGATCACTGATCATTTGGAAATCCTCCCCTAACACTTATATTTGGCAGTCTCTTCCAAAGCAGTAAGTGCAGTCCTTATTAAGGATCACGAAGGTACACAACATCATGTCTATTATGTAAGTAAGAGTTTGCTTGATGCTGAATCCAGGTATTCACATTTAGAAAAACTTATCCTAGCTTTGATTATGGCATCTACTAAACTAAGACATTATTTGAAACTCATGCCATTATTGTTAAGACTAACTTTCAGGTTAAGAATGTTCTCAGGAAACCTGAGATGTCAGGAAGGATGGCCAAATGGGCAGTGAAGCTCAGTGCTTATGATATAAGATATGAACCAAGGACTGCCATCAAATCCCAAGCCTTAGCTGACTTTGTGGCAGATTTTAGTAATGACTTACAAAGAGAAGCTGAGTTAGAAGTTCAGCAGCTTGAAGAGACTAAGGATCCTTGGATACTCTTCACTGATGGAGCCTCTAATGTTAAAGGAACAGGACTTGGAATACTACTAAAATCGCCACAGGGGGACATAATACCCCACTCCATAGCTTGTGAGTTTCAAACTACTAATAATGAGGCTGAATATGAACACTTGATAGCGGGTTTGCAAATTGCCAAGCACATGAGGATCAGGTATCTTGAGGTACATGTAGATTCATTATTAATTACTAATCACTTTAATGGATCCTATGCTGTTAAAGGTGAAAAGCTAATCAAATATTTAGAAATAGTCAAGGAATTGGCACTCTCTTTTGTTTCCTTTAGTTTGACACAGGTACCCAGAGAAGAAAATGCAGAAGATGATGCACTGGCCAACCTTGGATCATCCCTGAAGATTCCGGAGGATATTAAAATCCCTATTATTCATATCCTAACTCCTGCTATTGAGAATCATATATCTATGGAGATAGGAAAGGATTCTGAAATCATCCCTAGTAATGATACACAATCTCGTTCAGAATCATGGATCCTTCCAATCATGAGATATATACAACATGGAGAGATCCCTACAGGAGAAAACCCCAGAGCTTTCAAAATCAAGGCATCTCAATTTACAATATTGAATAACATGTTATATAAACGATCCCTTGCAGGTCCATACCTAAGGTGCATTGAGGATCCTGAGGTTCAAGAAGTCTTAAAGGATTTTCATGAAGGAGATTGTGGAAACCATACCGGGGGCAGGGCACTGTTCTCAAGGATCCTTAGAACAGGATACTATTGGCCTACAATGAAGAAGGATGCTGTTGATTATGCCAAGAGATGTGATCCTTGTCAGAGACATAGTAATATCCTTCACCAACCAGCGGAGCTCCTGCATCCTATATCCTCTTCTTAGCCATTCATGAGATGGGGAATGGATATAGTTGGCAAACTTCCCAAGGAACCTGGTGGAAAAGTGTTCATGCTTGTTGTTTTGGTCAAAAATTACTGAAGCAATTTAGTGATCAAATTAGTTAAGTGAGGTAGTGTGCTAGAAATGTGTATTAAAAATATACTAGTTAGGTTGTTTGCAAAAAACAGTTTTAGGATACGGCTCAGGATATAAAGCTGTATCTATGATCAAACAATGAGCGAAAATGTAAAGGGTGACACAGGATGTACGAGGAAAGCCCTTGATCAATCTAGATCGCCGGCATCAAACCTCGGGAGCTGACAATCGCAGTTGCCTTGTTCTTCTATTGCTTCAAATATCAGGATACAATGCAGGATATGATGCGGATCAACTAGGTGTTACAAAGTAATTTGAGTACAAGTGTTTGTGTGTAGTGGTTGCTAGTAACTAGAGAGTAAAGTGTGCGAATGAAAGTGTGTGCCTTAACTTGATCTGATCATACTATTTATAGCTAAACGAAAACAACTAACTCTCCTATTAAACAGAGATGCCCCGAATATTCCCAAGTAAACGTTACAGTCCTGGTCTTTCGGAATCAACGTCTCTATTCCAACTGATTTGCCCGAGTCTTGGGGGGAAGAAGTCTTCTTGAATGTTGGAGACTTGTAACTCTTAATCTGCACGTGATTAATTCAGTCAATACCAGGATATCGTACCAGGATGTTACCAATATCCTGACCCGATATCCTGATCACAAATAAACAATCAAAAGCAGAATATTAGTCAGGATATATGCTCAGAAAATGACCCATAACAATTGTCCCCAAAATATATCTGTTGGTGTACCAATCCAACGGATATATTTTAAAACTTTATCTCGCAAACCGAGGTTATTAAATTGAAGCGACGGTCAAGATAGCATTATGTAACTTCCAACGCGCTTTTCACTCGATGGATATCCATTACACCCCTATATCTTCTCTCTTCTTGTTTGATAACCAGATATCATCAACAGAATCTCCAGGTAATCACTCATCCCTTCCTCAATTCCTGTTAATTTTATTTTTCCTCCAATGGCCACTAGAGTCCACTCTCAAACCGGTGAATCGTCGGACTCCTTCGTTCAGCAAAATCTTCTCAAAAATCCTGAGAAGGAGACCTGCGCTTTTGATAACGCAGACATTGCGGCATTGAGAGCCTCCGGCGCGTTCCCCGACGGCACTATTTTTAGACCATTTGATCGATCAGTTCGATCAGATGTTTCTTCTGCCGATTGGGTCTGCTTTCCGGCATACCCTTTCTCGCTAGGTCTTCGGTATCCATTTCCTGAGTTCATGATGCAATTCTTTTGAACTACTGGTATTTCCTTTGCCCAAACCATGCCCATGGTTTGGAGAGTATTGATCGTGCTCAATCAAATCAAAAACCTTCACTATCCCGACCTCTCCATCGAGGATTTGCCGATTGCTTACCGCCTCCGATCACACGGTTTCAGTCGGTTCTTGCTTTTTTTAACTTCCAGCAAACCCCTTATACTTAAGGCCAAAAAAAATGAGGATGGATGGCAACGCAAGTTCTTCTTCGTCAAACGAGATTCCATCTATGAGGGTGCTAGTCTTCCGGTGGAGTGGTTAACCACCGGTAGGATCATGAATATCCCTATGTACTTCTAAACTTTTATCCTGTGCTAATATCTTTTCATTTGATCTTTTTGTAGTGAACTTTAAGGAAGTAGGTCCCCCTACTGTGGAATCAGAAAAAAGAATCAAAGCAGTTTACCAGTTACCGGCAAGTGACAGGAGTTTTACCACACACATCCCAAGTTCCAGTCAATATTCATCATCTGAAATGTCTGGTAAGAGTTACTTTGTCATACAATTAATTAATGCAATATAACGAAAGAGCAATAAGGATTTAGAATTCCCCCTTTATGCAGCACCAGCCAAGATCCCCGAGGTTTTCGATCTTGAGGAGTTGGATAGTTACTCCGATCACGTCCAAGTCAAGAAGGAACCCAGTCCCAAGGTTACGGCTTCATCTAAGCCCAGCAGCTCCAAATCCATCATCATACCCAAACCTTCGCCAGCCACAAAGCCCCGGGGTTCAAATTCTCGCAAGAGGAAAGAGACCCATTCACCCACCATCTCTGACACATTCCCTTATGAGAATCATGGGTTCATTGAAGCAAGCGGATTCATGACTTCTTTTCTCAACCAGGTTAGTATCCTCGAGCTATATCCTGCACCTTATGCTGGTTATAAATGTTTATTAAGACTAATACATGTTCTCTTACTTTGTAGGGTCTTGAACGTCTGGTTCATTTATACCAGGAATCGTGTGGACTCAACAAGACGCTCGAGTCCAAGTTAAAAGAAAGCCGAGGTCACCATCTCTGATCAGGGCCTGATTGCAGCCGCCAAATCTCGGCATTATGAGGACAAGGTCAAGGCTATGATACAAGAACACCAGGCCACCCTCAACAAAGCTGCTCTTGAGGCCCAAGCCGATCTTGACGTTGCCCATGCTCAACACGAACGGGATATGATCAGCTACCGGGAAGGCCTTAAACGTTCCGTCTTTACTTCCCTTCTTCAGGCCAGGCTAAAGATAGCCCACGAAGCCAAGGCATTGGGCTTCGAATGCCCCTCTTGGGATGTCAATGGCTGGGAGGCAAAGCTGAAGAGTCTCAGCAGCAACCCTGTTAAACCCGCAGCTAAAGGATCTTCGAAGGCATTCGAAAAACCAACTAGTGTTGAGAGGGATGTTCAAACTGATCCTGAGAAGGATGCTGTGGAAAATGCCATGAACGAAGAAGGCGCTGCCTCCTAAAACTTATTTCCCTTTTATTTGAGAGTTTCGTTTGTTTGAACAATTTTACTTTCTTGAATTAAAACAATTCGATAACCAAAGGTGGATGGGTCCTAGGTTTTAGGATGAAGCCTTTGGTTATCGGCAAGTATCATCTAAATAATACCACCTTTTGACTTACTTGTTGTTCTATTTAATTTTTTCGTCATGCATTACTTTACTTAGTTTAAATTTTAGCTTTGCAAAATTTGTGCAATTACTTTTTGAAAATATCCTGATCAATATACTCAGTGGTATCCAATGAAGACTCTTGTCAAATAGAACTTCTCATAATCCTAGCAATTTAGATAAAGTTTCTAAAAGATAGTTTATTTTCCATTTTGATAACACTTGTTTAACCAGAGTATTTATTTTCAATCCAAGTATCATTTCCCAAGTATTCCAATCAAATATCCCAAAACGTATCCCAAAAACACATTTTGAGAACATATCCTAAAGATACATTCTCATCAGGATATTCGAGCCTTAAACATAGTTTCAAAAGTTTAAACTTGCAAAGGAAAGATCATACCAGGAATAGGGTGTAGCCCTAGTATCGAACTTTTAATCCTTTTGTAACTTCTTCAACTAAGATGTCCCCAGTCCGAAATACTTAGTGCATTGAATTTGATTCTTCGAGCTTTACTCAATCGCCTTATGAGGAATGTCCCCTGTGCATAAAGTCTTCGAATACTTAGAAAATTTTCAAGTTTTAACTGTTTAGACAGTTCTTGTGTTACTGGGGTAAAACCCGAAAGCATTCTGGAGATAAATCCTTAGTATCTTGGGGAAAATCCCATAGGTATCCTGGGGAAATCCCAAATTTTCATGCGCTACAGGAGGGAGTGTATAAACTCCAAGACTTAGAAAGGTGAAAACCTTTAAACCTTAGAGAGTATGAAAATACCCTTTCGCGAGAGAGGGTGATCAATCCTCATATACCTTAAGGGTCCAGGATATAGCCAACAGTGGCGAAATTGTCAGCCACTTTTACATGAACTGGTCCCGCCACCTTGAACTATCCATGGACAACTTGCGCTCCAGGCGGGGTGTTCAAACCCAATTCGTGAGAAAGGTGAATACCTTTAAACCTTTGAAGGGATCAGGATCCCTTAAACGTGAGAGAGGGGGCCAATCCTCTAATCTTTCGAAGTATCCTGAATGTATATCCTGGAGCAATATCCTGAAGCATATACTGCAAAACAACTGTAAGCTAAGGTGGGTGTTAGCCTGGCTAACACCCCTCCGATGCTTAAGTCAGTAATGGGTTCAAAACAATAAATAATATCAAAATTTAATAAAAGAGATAGAATCCATACCATTCTGAGTTAGAATTTTAATTTCAAACTCACTTGAAATAGAGCTTTAGATGTATAGCATTCCAGGATCTTGGTAGCATATCCCCCTCCATATCCTTGAGTCAGTATGCTCCTTTTCCTGATTCTGATTCAATCTTATAGGGTCCTTCCCATTTTGGAGCCAACTTTCCATCAGCAGGGTTAGTAGTATTCTGGAAAGCCTTTCTCAATACCCAATCTCCGACCTGGAACCTTCTAGTCCTTATATTCTTGTTATAAGCTTTAGATATCCTCTGTTGATATGCTGCCATCCTTATCCTTGCCGCGTCTCTTGTCTCATCAACAGTATCCAATTCCTCACATAGGACTTCAGGATTCTGCTCAGGATCCCGGAGGTTGGATCTTGCTGTAGGTATTACCATTTCTGTCGGGATCACCGCTTCTGCTCCAAATACCAAGGAAAACGGGGTTTGGCCAGTTGCATTTTTCACCGTCGTCCTATCAGCCCACAAAACAAAGGGTAGCCCTTCTGCCCATCTTCCTTTTTTAGCCCCTAGTCTCTTTTTCAGGTTGTTGACAATTATCTTGTTTGAGGATTCTGCTTGTCCATTTGCTTGAGGATGTACCGGGGTGGAAGTGATCATTTTGATTCCCCAACTCTTGCAAAAGTCAGTAGTCCTCTTACTTATAAACTGAGATCCATTGTCACAAATTATCTCAGCTGGTACTCCATACCTAGTCAGGATATTCCTTTTTATGAAGGATACCACTTCCTGATCTCTGACTTGAACAAATGCTTCAGCTTCAACCCACTTAGAGAAATAATCAGTCATTGCTAACATGAAGACTTTTCCTCCTTGAGCTTTTGGCAGTTTTCCTACTATATCCATTCCCCACTTCATGAATGGCCAAGGGGAAGCTATAGGATAAAGTGGCTCGGCCGGCTGATGTAATATATTACTGTGCCTTTGACATGCATCGCATCTTCGAGCATATTTTGCAGCATCTTTCCTCATGGTTGGCCAATAATATCATGTTCTTAATGCCTTTGAAAACAACGACCTGCCCCAGAATGGTTACCACAATCCCCTTCATGTAAATCCTGAATTACTTCTTTAGTTTCGGAATCTTCTAAGCACCTCAGATACGGTCCTGCAAGAGATTTCTTATACAAGACATTATTTATTATAGTGAATCGTGATACCTTCATTCTAAAGGCCTTAGGATTTTCATCCTTTGGGATGTGTCCTTCCTTGAGATATCTTATGATTGGAGCCATCCAAGACTTAGGATCTTTCTCAGGATAGTCATCAGGATCCTAGACACTTAGTACTTCCTTATCCTGAGGATCTGTCGCAGGATATAGGATATGTAATATTGGTATTCGGGTTCCTTCCGGTATCCTGACTGATGATCCCAGATTTGCCAAGGCATCAGCTTCAGCATTATCCTCTCTTGGTATCTGTTCAAGTGTAAAAATATCGAAATATCCTGCTAATTTTTTGATAATTTCGAGGTACTCGATTAACTTCTCACCTTTAACTGCATAGGTTCCATTAAAATGATTAGTAATTAACAAAGAATCAACATATACTTGCAAACTCCTGATATTCATACTTTTAGCCAATTCTAATCCTGCAATTAAAGCTTCGTATTCTGCCTCATTATTAGTGGCAGGAAACTCACATCTAATAGCCTGGGGTAATATGTCCCCCCGTGGCGATTTTAGTAGTATACCCAAACCTACACCTCTTACATTAGATGCACCATCAGTATATAAGGTCCAGGATTCTAAGTTCTCTCCTAGCTATTGTACTTCCAGGTCTACTTCACTTTGAATATCACTACTGAAATCAGCCACAAAGTCAGCTAAAGCCTGAGACTTTATGGCATTTCTAGGTTCATATACTAGATCAAAGGCACTTAATTTCACTGACCATTTAGCCATCCTACCTGACATCTCGGGTTTCCTAAGCACGTTTTTAACAGGATAGTTGGTTTTAACATGAATTCTATGTGTTTCAAAATAATATCTAAGTTTTGTTGACGCCATAACTAGGGCTAAAATCAGTTTCTCTAAGTGGGAATATCTAGTTTCAGCATCTAATAAACTTTTACTAACATAATAAACAGGATACTGCTGACCTTCATGATCCTTTACAAGGACAGCACTTACTGCATTCCCTGATACTGCAAGATACAGGGATAATGGTTCGCCATCCTCAGGCTTCATCAATAAGGGTGCGGTTGAAAGATACTGCTTCAAATCCTGCAAGGCTGCTTCATGCTTTGCTCCCCATTCGAACTTCTTCTTCTTCTTGAGGATATCATAAAATTCCTTGCACTTTTCCGAGGATCTTGAAATAAATCTGTTCAATGCTGCTACTCGGCCTGTTAACCATTGAACATCCTTCATATTTGAAGGTGACTTAATATCCAAGATAGCTTTAATCTACTCCGGGCTTGCCTCTATCCCTTTTTTAGTCACCATATATCCTAGAAACTTTCCTGCCCCCACTCCGAAATGGCACTTAGCAGGATTTAGCTTCATGTTATACTGATCCAGGATATCAAATGCTCCCTTGATATCCTGGAGGTGATCCTCAGCCTTTTTAGACTTTACTACCATGTCGTCGATGTATACCTCCATAGTGTCCCCCAGCTTATCTTTAAACATCATGTTCACCAATCTCTGATATGTTGCACCTGCATTTTTCAAACCAAAGGGCATAGCAGTATAAGAATAAATACATGTGGGTGTCATGAAAGCAGTATCCTCCTGATCAGAGGATTCCATTTGGATTTGCTGAAATCCTGAAGAGGCATCCATGAAGGTTAACATCTCGTGGCCAGCGGTAGCATCCACCATTGAATCAATATGAGGTAGAGGAAACGGGTTTTTGGGACAAGCTTTATTCAAGTCGGTGTAATCCGCACATACTCTCCATTTCCCGTTTTTCTTTTGCACCACAACCACATTAGCCAGCCATTTGGGAAACTTCACTTCCCTAATTATCTTGCTCTTTAGTAGCCTTTCAACTTCCTCTTGGAAGATCATATTTCGTTCCGGAGCAAATTTCCTTCTCTTTTGTTGGACAGGCTTGAATGACCTGTCAATACCGAGCTTATGTGTTATAATATCCTTGGAAATACCTGTCATATCCTCGTGCTTCCACGCGAACGTTGACATCCAGCATTTCAAAAAATTAGTTAATTGATCTTCAATATCCTGAGGGATATTGGTTCCCATGAGCACCGAGATATCCGGATTATTCTTATCCAGGACCACTTTCTTTACATCCTGCTCCGAAGCCTCCATGATATCCTGGCCTCGCATCTTTAATTGCTATGCTGCATTAGGCTTTGTTGAGGATTTCATCGAAGAAGAATAACACTCATTTGCTTCTTGTTGATCACTTTCCACCTTGACAACTCCCCAAGGAGTAGGGATCTTGATGCATTGATGGTAGGTTGACGGAACAACCTTCATATCATGGATCCAAGGCCTACCCAGTATAATATTATAGCAGGATAGAGAGTCCATGACACAAAGGTGATGCATTGAGTTGACCCCTTGAACATAGACGGGCAACTTTATTTCTCCCACGGTATTCCTAGCTTCTCCACTGAAACCAACCAGCATAGTGGACTTCGAAGTAATGTCCATCGGAGATACATTCATCCTTTTCAATGTTTCCAGCTGAATTATGTTGACCGAGCTGCCATTATCCACTAATATCCTGCGTACAAAATGGTTAGCAACATATAACGTTATCACTAAGGCATCATGATGGGGATCCTGGACAGTATCCCTGTCATCATTATCGAACGTGATGACTTTGTCAGTTGTGAGGGTTGACATCCTTGTTGGCTTATCTCCCCTTTCTGCTTTAGCTTCCTTCGCGTGTCTTTTTGCCGCAGAATACGATGTGCCGCATATATCGGATCCTCCTAAAATAAAGTTAATTATTTTTGCATCTGCAGGAGGCGATGTTGCCTGTTCAGGATCCTTCTCAGGATCCTGACCTTTATTCTTCTTTCTTCCTAAGAGGTCCTTCAGATATACCTTACTCAAGAGATAGCTTATTTCCTATCTCAAAGCGATACAATCTTCAATAACATGCCCGAAATCCTCATGGAAGGCACACCACTTGGACTTGTCCTTCCAATCAGCCTTTTGTTGATTCTTTTGGGGCCACCTTGCTTTGTCTCCTAAACCCTGCATAGCATACATCAGTTCGGGTATGTTAACAGAAAAACAATATTCAGACAACTCAGGATACTCCTCAGGATCCTCGTCTTCAACAGCATTCACTTTTTTGCCATCATTTCTACCATACGGTTTAGAACGGTATGGTTTATACGAGGATTCTGATTTCCTGTTGGTTGACTCATAGGTTGTGAACGAGTTCATCCTCTCTGGCATCTTTTTATCATCCTCCAGGCGAATGTATCTCAAAGCCCTGTTACGAGCCTCGTCCAGATTCCTGCAGGGATTCATTACAAGATCCAGGTAGAATTGAGAATCTTTTTGCAACCCCATCTTGAACGTTTGCACGGCCGTCGCAACATCAAGATGTGGGATATCCAAGGATTCCCGACTAAACTTGTTCGCGTAATCCCTCAAGGATTCCTGAGGTCCTTGAGTTATCCTGTAAAGGTCACTGGTTAATTTCTCAAAACTCTGGCTGCAAGAAAATTGACTATTAAATAAATTAACTAAATGAGCAAAAGAGGTAATTGAGTGAGGAGGAACGTTTAACAGCCATTTTAAGGCTGATCCTGTTAAGGTGGAACCGAAACCCTTGCACAAGCATGCTTCTTTGAGGACTGGAGGGATAGGGTTGATTTCCATCCTTTCCCTGTACTGGGCAATATGCTCCTCAGGATCCGTAGTTCCGTCATAGAGCTTCATGTTGGGGGTTTGAAATCTTTTTGGGATTTTAGCATCACAAATAGGATATGCAAACCGTGATATCATGTGGTTGTCCTGGGATACTTCAGGAATTGACTGAACCACTCCAGGTACACTGGATATCATGTCCTTCAGTTTTTGAAGCTCCCTAGAAAATGTTGATGTCATACCTGCATCCTGCAAAGATCTAACACCATTAGTAGCAAGAGTATTATTATTATTAGATACATTACCAGCTTGGGGGTTCTGGCCATATCCTGAAGCATATCCTGAGCTCCTCACAGTTGATACTCTTACTGAAGAAGGTATCTTAGGAGTATGATTCTGGGAATGGCTAGGCACAATATTCCCCCGGTTATCCTCCGTATAGACTGTAGAACTGAAGTTCAAAGCCCTGGGTTGTAAGGGAGTGACAGTATCTTCGGCAGGCCAACTCGGGCCAGACTTCAAGAGTTGTATCTCTCTCATCAGCATCTGGTTGGTCTCCTGTTGCTGCCTCATCTGTTTCTGTACACTACCAAACAAATTTAAAATTTCTTCATTAGAAGCTAAAACAGAACCCGATCCCTGGATATTGCGAGCAGGGATAACATCCCGAGCCACGTGACTTTCAGTTCCTTGCAAAGAGGCTTGGATTCTCGGAGGAGGTGGTGGGAGCACCGAACCAATTGTTACGGAGGTTGTGGCAGACACGGTGGAAGAGCTCATGTTTGATCTTGAGGCCATTGAAAATAGTGTGGCAAAAAGTTTCGAAAATAGAAAACCAAGTAAAGATTTTGCAAAAGCTTTTAGTAGGAATAGCACCACTTGCCCCACGGTGGACGCCAAATTGTTTTGGTCAAAAATTACCGAAGCAAATTAGTGATCAAATTAGTTAAGTGAGGTAGTGTGATAGAAATGTGTATTAAAAATATACTAGTTAGGTTGTTTGCAAAAAACAGTTTCAGGATACGGCTCAGGATATAAAGCTGTATCTATGATCAAACAATGAGCGAAAATGTAAAGGGTGACACAGGATGTACGAGGAAAGCCCTTGATCAATCTAGATCACCGGCATAAAACCTCGGGAGCTGACAATCGCAGCTGCCTTGTTCTTCTATTGCTTCAAATATCATGATACAGTGCAGGATATGATACGGATCAACTAGGTGTTATAAAGTAATTTGAGTACAAGTGTTTGTGTGTAGTGGTTACTAGTAACTAGAGAGTAAAGTGTGCGAATGAAAGTGTGTGCCTTAACTTGATCCGATCATACTATTTATAGCTAAACGAAAACAACTAACTCTCCTATTAAACCGAGATGCCCCGAATATTCCCAAGTAAACGTTGCAGTCCTGGTCTTTCGGAATCAACGTCTCTATTCCAACTGATTTGCCCGAGTCTTGGGGGGAAGAAGTCTTCTTGAACGTTGGAGACTTGTAACTCTTAATCTGCACGTGATTAATTCAGTCAATACCAGGATATCGTACCAGGATGTTACCAATATCCTGACCCGATATCCTGATCACAAATAAACAATCAAAAGCAGAATATTAGTCAGGATATATTCTCAGAAAATGACCCATAACACTTGCTATGACTGATTACTTTTCCAAGTGGATAGAAGCTGAAGCTTTTTCTCAAGTCAGAGAAAAAGAAGTGATATCCTTTATTAAAAGAAACATTATTACCAGATTTGGTATCCCTTCTGAAATTGTTTGTGATAATGGATCCCAATTTATTGGGAGTAGAACTACTAACTTTTGTGACAGCTGGGGGATTAAGATGATAACATCAACACCAGTCCACCCACAAGCTAATGGTCAAGCAGAATCATCCAACAAGATCATCATCAACAACTTGAAGAAGAAGCTAGGATCCAAGAAAGGAAAATGCGCAGAAGAACTACCTTATGTGTTATGGGCTGATAGGACAACTCCGAAGAATGCTACTGGCCAAACTCCATTTTCTTTAGTGTTTGGAGTAGAATCAGTGATCCCTACAGAGATAGTGGTTCCTACTGCTAGAACAAGCATTCGTGATCCTGAAGGAAATGCTGAAAACTTGGTTCAAGATTTGGATACCATAGAAGAACTCAGGGATTTGGCAAGGATAAGAATGGCTAGTTATCAACAAAGGATGGCTGGAGCTTACAACAAGAATGTCAGGATCAGGAAGTTTCAAGTTGGTGATATGGTATTGAGGAAAGCATTCCAAAATACCACCAAACCTGCTAATGGCAAGTTAGCACCGAAGTGGGAAGGTCCCTACCTTATTGAAGCTGAAGCAGGAAAGAGGCATATCGAATATTAACAATGGAAGGAGATTTGCTACTAAGAGCTTGGAATGTTGTCCACTTAAAAAGATATTTCATGTAATAAGGATCCAGGATCCTTAATTATCTTCTTATCCAATGTCTATGAAGGATCCTCAGAGGATAGATGATCCTCACTTTGGTAATGATCTAACCTCAATTTATTCACTTCTTTAATTAACTTATTTACAAGGAGAAGGATCCTGGATCCTTTATCCTTCTTTCATTCAGTTCTGAGTTTTGCAGAAGGTTGATGTATCCTTAGCAAAGGATCAAGTATCCACAGAAGTCTCCAAAGTTATATGGGCTTGTCCCCAGTATTTGGGCTTGACCCCAGTTTTTTGGGCTTGACCCCAGTTTTTGGGCTTGTCCCCAGTCTTTTGGGCTAGTCCCTGGTTTTTTGGGCCTGTCCCCAGTATCGCCAGTAGCGCACGATGATCCTGGTGCAGTTCAAGGCAATGGGACCAGTACCCGCTTTAGGGGCTGACAATTTCATTGTACTGGCTGTATTTGGGATCCTACGTATAATGGTAGACGTACCATACATCCGTTCCTATGGTTTCTAACGTTTTCACGTTAGCTAAGGTTTTGGCATTTTCATGTCACTAAGTTTGGATAGTCGCCAGTGAGGGCCATACTCCAGTTTACACAAGATCCTTTGGGCTTGTCCCCAGTTTTTTAGGCATGTCCCCAGTTTTTTGGGCTTGTCCCCAGATTGTTGGGCTTGTCCCCAGTTGCTAACTCTTCTCTGATGATTGGCTTAGTCCCAAGTTATGTTCCATCTCAGGTTTTTGAAGCTAAACAACTAAGGATCCTTGATCCTAACCTTTTATTAAGGTTTGTCTTATGGTTATTTTGATTAAGAGTTTAGGATCCTAACTTGGATTCTCAGGTATGATCCTTATTTACCTTCACTTTATTCTTTATTTATCTAAGTGACCCTTATTCTTTGACAACAGCGTACATGATCCTTAAGTTACATCACTTTTTGAGTTTTTCGATTGCAGGATATTTGATCCTTGATCATATCCTAAACTCTTTGATATAATCTACTAAACTTTCATTCTTGACTCATGAATTCAAACAAAATGTATCATAACAATTGAAAGGTAAAGTGTTCACAAGTATAACAACACATGAGATAGTCAAAAGATTAAGCTTTTATTTATTTAGCAAAAGATTAACCCTCTAAAGTTTGTCAAAATTACCTACCCCAAGCATATACTAGCAATCCATGGCCCGTCCGCTGGGGTAGGTAAAGGGTGTCCATGATAATAAGTTCTAATAAGTGCATGAATAAAAAGACGAAAGGATCACAATGGCTTCATCCCCCAAACAGAGGATCCCTCCACCATTGGTTATCCTACCTATTGTCTGAAGGATCAGTGATCCTTAAACCTAATTACTATTGTTCAAGTACAGACCAACCATTGTTTAAAATACCAACAAACAAAAACCATAAATCCTAAAAAATGGGCTCCGGCCGCGTCTAGATAAATCCATCATCCCCCATTGTTGCAGCCTACACCTTCGCTGCATCACCATCACCTCCAGCCTCTGCATCATCAGCCTGATCCTTCACCCTGCTGCCACCAGCCTCTATTGCCAGAACCTCCTCGGTGTCCTCTTCATCATCCAGTGCAGCTAGCTTGGCCTTCCGGCCTTCTTGGTCCCAGGCAGTCCGGTCAAAGTTGGGATCCTCAGCTTCTTAGGCCATCTGCA
Source organism: Helianthus tuberosus (assembly GCA_030545235.1). NCBI lineage: Eukaryota > Viridiplantae > Streptophyta > Magnoliopsida > Asterales > Asteraceae > Helianthus > Helianthus tuberosus. Next base: position 31,507,422 of record CM060352.1, on the reverse strand, counting down.
ATTTGATCTTGAGCATAGCAATGGCAGCAGAAAGCTTAGCATCCTCCATCACTTCATTCTATTCTTGGTCAGCTGTGATGTGAGCCAGGACCACCTCCTTCTTCGCAAGGTTGAGCTCCTTCTCGAGTGAAGAGATGGTTTGATTCTTAGCCAGGAACATCTTCTGAAAGTCCAAGTGCTTCTGCTCTGCCTCTTCAACATATGCATCCATGAGCATGTGGATTTCAGCAAATTTCTGCAAAAAAGAAAGATACAATTCAGGATCCGTTATCCTCAGCCTAGGAAGATCAGATTTCAGGATCAGTAATCCTTACCTCAGAGACATACTCTTCAAATTGATGCTGGATGAGGGGTAGGCCTTCAAGGGTATCAGCAGTTTTCCTCTTTTTTCCACCCTTGCTCTTGGTGGTGATAGCCTTAGGAGCTGTGATGCTTGGGCTAGCAGCAAGTTTTTTCTTTCCGGACCGGGCAGCGACAGCATCAAGATCACTGACACTGAAGCGAGAGGCTGATTTCGAGGACTTTCCAGCGCCTACAAAGGACAAATAACAGATAAGTATCCTTAATCTATATTTATTTACTCATACATAAATCTAAATACTTACTTGACATGGTGACTGAACCAGCGGATACTTCTTGTGAATCCTTTGTGTTGGCCTGGAATGATCTAACTGCAGGATCAAGGCTCCAAAAGGCAGCGATCCTTTCTTTTGTTGCAGGTGACTGACTGAGATGAGAGACCGAGATAGCTGCAAAACAGAAAAGGATCAGTTTTCCTCAACAGAAACGGGGTTATCCTATGATCCTTCTATAAGGATCCTATGTCCTACCATGGGTTGTCCACTTTTTGGGGAGATCTTTCCCGTCCGGGATAAAGTCCCTCCTAACAAAGAAGAAACGCTTTTTCCAGTTGGTATCGTTTTTTGTGGTCTTAAGGATTGGATGAGAATCACCAGGCTTATGTTTAAAAAAAAAGCGATGTGAACCATGGCTCACAAGATTATACAACTCAGCTAACTCAGACATTCCTATCTCTATACCCTCTTACTCGATGATATTCTCTATGGTATACAATACTCTCCACATCATCGGCAAGGCCTGAATGTAACACATGCCGGTGAGTGAAAAGAAAGATTGAGTGAAGGCAGGGAAAGGATAGGAGAATCCTATCAGGAATGGGGTGGCCAGAAAAGCAACCCAAGTGTCCGAGACAGAATCACTCTTCGCAGAAGGGTCGAAGGATTTGAAGACGGTATCTGCCGGAAAACAATGGCGAATCCGGTCAATCTCCGGGTCGGTGAAGCAGCAGAGTTCCTTTGAAGGATTCATGACCATCCGACTCTATGTATGAGATTATAGAACAAATGTTTGTTTGCAAGATGAGCTTGTTATCTAGTTTAGGAATTATAACTCTTGTCCGAAAAATGCAAAAATGTGTTTGAATAAGGGTTGTTGTGTTATGAATATTTGATGAACATGATGAATAAATGAAGAACTTGTTGAATATGATATGAATGTGTTGTGATATTTGAAATTAAGGTGTTTGATCCATTTTCGGTTAAGGTTAGACAAGGAGACATGTTAGTGCAATGTTATTGGATAGTACATAATCTCATGAACATGAAATTCCATTGGTCAAGTACACTGTGTAGAATCAGCAGATGTCCAGTCGAGACCTCTGGTCTCGACTCGAGACCATGAAGCTACAACTCGAGATCACCTCATGACGACTCGAGACCCACGGTTGCGACATAGATTGCGACTCGAGACCAACACATGCATAACCCGAGACCTCATCAGTTGCGACTCGAGACTTGTAAGCTATAACTCGAGACCGCACAGTCTCGACTAGAGACCGCACAGTCTCGACTCGAGACCATGTGCATGTGCACACTGTTTGGACTTGCACCCCATTTCGGGCTTAGGTAATTGGGCCGGACTTTTGGGCCTAATGCATGGACCTTATACGTTCTGTTGTATATGAATGTTATTTGGGCTGCCATGAATGAAACTTGCATGCAATGTGCTAGCATACGTGTAGAAACATACGTGCACTACCTGAATACGAACCTGACTTGTACGGTATCTATGTTAGGACGTAGTTGGCCACTTACAACTTGATTGACTTTCTGTATCTGCCGAGCAAACCAAGGTGAGCTCACACCCTCTACAAAGCATGGGATTCCCAGGGGTCGGGAATTGGGGTTAAGGAACATGGGTTCCTCGTCCTCCTTGGGTAGGACAGTATTGGTTCAGGAATGTAATTCCTCGTCCTCATGGACAGATAACTCGTACTAGACCAAAACTCTATCACGAAGTCCCTCCTTTTTATATCGACTTAATCGCCGGGCCAATGGCGAGCGGGTCATTAGTTAGATAGCGCTATTTAGGTCTGACAAACCTCACACCGTGTCGCAGAGGACGGGCGTGAACCAATGGATCTGGGGCACGTCAATGGTGATAGACATTGACAGTTTCAGGGCACTTAAACATGACTACAGTCAGCAGTCGATATGGTAACGAGTCTAGTGTATACATGGGGTAGCCCCCACGGCCGAAATGCCAGATAACTAACACGGGGTAGCCCCCACGGCTGGATTGCCAGAGTAACCGGGAATAAACAAGTCACGTTTTTAACTATGGGGTAACTCCCACGGCAGGATGCCAGATAAAGGAAACTGTTTTCGAAACAACTTAAAACGAACACCCAACCGTGAACTCACTCAACTTGTTGTTGACTCGTTACTACATGCTTTGCAGGTCTTTAGGTACTTAGCTGGAGCTTGCATGGAAGAGGGTCGTTGTGGGACATGGACAGCTGTGTGCCATGTTAAACTTTGAACATTTAAACTTATGTTTTGATTTTAAACGTTATGCTTCCGCTTACAACTTAACTATGTTTTGTTTGGACACCAATTGTATTGGTTAAACTTTTATATCCTTTAACGTGCATGTTCAATATGATTGGTGGCTGGATCCTGGTCAGTCACACCTCCAAGCGGTGGTATTCCGCAGGTGGATTTTGGGGGTGTGACAGATTGGTATCAGAGCCATTGGTTATAGTGAACTTGGTTTTAATAAAGGAGAAACGTTTTTGTTAAAGCCAGACTATAACCTGTACAGTGCTCAACGGTCCACAACGACGCTCCACTCCACATGCAAGGCTCGACATTCTAGGTGATATGATCTGTGTATATATTGCCTACTTGTTAGTTACATAGTACATTACTCATGGTATGCTTGGTTAGTATAACTACTGTTGCTTGAACACGTGTGTGCTTACTCCCTTCTGTCATCGCACTTTCGCGAACCTCTCTCACTCATGTTTCCTCTTGATATGAAGATCATGTCTGGACTCGTTAACCTGACACAAGCCTAGTTGACGGCTCTGATTAACGAACGAGTTGCTGCGGCACTTGCAGCTGCACACGCAGGAGGTATATCCTGCAGTCCGAACTCATTCTAGGATCTTTAGAATCCTACTCTCGTGAACCAACCCTTGTGTTAAACTCTGTCTTTCTTTCTCCCACAATAGGTCAGCATGCTCAGCCACCCGTGTGCACTTTTAAGACTTTTATGGACTGCCGACCAACCACTTTTAGCGGCACTGAAGGAGCAGTAGGTCTCCTCCACTGGTTTGAGAAACTAGAATCTGTGTTCGAAATGTGCGAATGCCCTGAGGCGCGCAGGGTGAAGTATGCTACCGGTACTCTCGAGGGTTTAGCTCTCACATGGTGGAACGCTCAGGTTCAAATGCTGGGGTTGGTTGCTGCCAACGCCACCCTCGTGGGAAACTTTCAAAGAGATGATCAAGGAGGAATACTGCAGTCGTGATGACATTCATAAGCTGGAAGTCGAGTTATTCAACCTCAAGATGACGGGGTCAGAAATTGAGGTGTACACTAAGAGATCGAATGAGCTTGCCTTACTGTGTCCTACTATGGTGGACCCTCCATTTAAGCGAATTGAACTCTTTCTCAAGGGCTTGGTGCCAGAGATCCAAAGTCATGTGACTTCAGCAAACCTCGCTACTATCCAGCAGGTTGTTCAGTTGGCTCACCGTCTTACTGACCAAGCGGTGGAGCAGAACAAGTTGCCAAAGCGCATAGGTGCGTCAACTACTTCAGGTACTCTTAGCGACAACAAACGGAAATGGGATGGAGCTTCAAGTAAGGGGTCGACTTATGTTCAGTCCCAGTCTCAGCAGAGAAAGACTGATGACTACAAGAGTCCTAGTCAGCAATCATCTGGTGGTCAAAGTCATGGTGGGTACAAAGGGAATCACCCCAAGTGCAATCGCTGCAGCCTGCACCACAGCGAGCCATGCACCAGGGGCAACTGTCATCGGTGCAACAAACCAGGTCACACTGCAAAGGATTGCAGGAGCTTATATCCCGCCAATCAGAATCGTCAGCAAGCCCAACAGAACCAACGTCAGCAGCAGCAGGGTGATAACAAAGGATGCTTTCAGTGTGGAGCTGAAGGCCACTTCAAGAGAGATTGTCCCCAACTGAACAGGAACCAGAACAACAACAACAACAATAACAACAATCAGGGGAATGGTAACAACAGGAACAACAACAATGGTGCCAGGGGGCGGGCGTTCGTGATCGGCCAAGGTGAAGCAAGGAATGACCCCAATGTTGTGGCGGGTAAGTTCCTTCTCGACGACTTTTATGTTACAGTTTTATTTGATTCGGGTGCCGATACTAGCTACATGTCACTAGAAGTTAGTCGAATGCTTAAGCGTATTCCAACACCTTTGAACAACAAGCACACTGTAGAGCTAGCAAATGGTAAGAGTTTAGAAGCCACACACGTAGTCAAGGGTTGTAAACTTGTTCTCGCTAACCAGACCTTCACTATCGACCTTATTCCTATCGTCTTGGGTAGTTTCGACATTGTCATTGGGATGGATTGGTTATCCCAACACCGAGCAGAGATCCTTTGCAACGAGAAGATTGTCCGTATTCCTGGTCCTAGTGGTGAACCTCTCATGATTCGTGGCGACAAGAGGAGTGCCGTTGAGAACGTCATCTCTCTCCTTAAGGCCCAGAAGTGCTTGCGAAAGGGCCACACTGCCATTTTGGCTCTCATTACTGACACCTCGGAAAAAGAGAAGAAGATAGAAGATTTTCCAATTGTACGCGACTATCCTGAGGTATTTCCTGAGGAATTACCTGGTCTTCCACCTCATCGCCAAGTCGAGTTTCAGATTGAACTAGCTCCTGGAGCTGCGCCTATAGCTCGTGCACCTTATCGTTTAGCTCCATCAGAGTTGGAAGAACTCTCTACGCAGCTACAAGAACTCTTGGATAAGGGTTTTATTCGTCCTAGCTCATCGCCCTGGGGAGCTCCAGTACTATTTGTAAAGAAGAAAGACGGTACCTTCAGAATGTGCATCGACTACCGGGAACTCAACAAGGTGACGGTGAAGAATCGTTATCCTCTATCGCGTATTAACGACTTGTTCGACCAGCTGCAAGGGTCGAGCTACTATTCGAAGATCGATTTGAGATCAGGTTATCACCAGCTGAGAGTCCGAGAAGAGGATGTCTCTAAAACAGCCTTTAGAACTCGCTACGGGCACTATGAGTTTTTGGTCATGCCTTTTGGGTTGACGAACGCACCTGCGGTTTTCATGGACTTGATGAACCGAGTGTGCAAGCCTTACCTGGACAAGTTCGTTATAGTCTTCATCGACGACATCCTGATCTATTCTAAGAGTCGGGAAGAGCATGAGCAACATCTACGACTTATTCTGGAACTCCTTCGGACCGAACAGCTTTATGCAAAGTTCTCGAAATGCGACTTCTGGCTTCGAGAAGTCCATTTTCTAGGTCACGTGGTAAACAGGGATGGGATTCACGTTGATCCGTCCAAGGTAGACTCGATTAAGAACTGGCCTGCACCTCGTACACCAAAGGAGATTCGCCAATTCTTAGGTTTGGCAGGTTACTACAGGAGGTTCATTAAGGATTTTTCTAAGATTGCACAGCCCCTCACCTCATTAACGCAGAAAGGCGTGGTTTATCGCTGGGGAAATGCACAGGAATCAGCATTTCAGCACTTAAAGGATAGACTTTGCAGTGCACCTATCCTCTCATTGCCAGAGGGCACAGACGACTTCGTGGTCTACTGCGACGCATCAATTCAGGGCCTCGGTTGTGTATTGATGCAACGAGATAAGGTTATAGCCTACGCCTCACACCAACTTAAGGTTCATGAGAAGAAATACACTACACACGACTTAGAGCTGGGAGCTGTTGTTTTTGCACTTAAGTTATGGCGGCATTACCTGTACGGTACCAAGTACGCCATCTACACCGACCACAGGAGCCTCGAGCATATCTTCAAGCAGAAGGAACTGAATATGCGGCAACGACGATGGGTCGAACTACTGAATGACTACGAGTGCTCAATCAGGTATCACCCGGGCAAGGCCAATGTTGTGGCTGATGCCCTCAGTCGAAAGGACACTGCACCTAAGCGCGTACGAGCTTTACAACTCACGATCCATTCTAGTCTGCCTTCCCAGATACGAGCTGCTCAGGTAGAAGCATTGAAACCAGAAAATGTCACACCCCGAAAATTATCAGAGCTGGCGTGACTGGACTGGTATTTTCATTGCACAGTGGAAGCAAATAAGCAAAGACTTTCTAGAAATTGAACGCCCACTAAGTACTCGAGTCTCCAATGGTTCTCCTATTCCAACCGTGCCTTGTCTTAGAACTGTAACCTGAGAAAGAAACATGCGAAAAATCAACATAAAGTTGAGCGAGTTCATAGTTTGTTCGTAAAAGATTTGAGATAAATCTTTTGAGTTGTGAAAGGTTTGAGATAAATCTTTGGTATTGTGAAAGATTTGAAATAAATCTTTGGAATAACCGGTTTTTGAAATAGTATTGAGAAAATGAATTTAAAAATCATTTTCTTGCCAAGTTATATGGAAACGTTGTGTTTGTAACACGTTATGTTCATAAAACCATGTATTTGTAAAGCCTTGTATTTGCAATGTTCATATAACCGTCAATGCCCACCCTGACTTTGACTCCTTACCCGCATAATCATGTGCTTTGAATTTGTATAAAACATGGTATTTTAATTTGTAAGAACAAGTAGTTTCGTAAATATATATGTCCCTGGTATGTAGCAAATAAGGGAATTGAGATCACCAATGGTTTGCAAGGCCACTGATATATGTGAAGTGCAAGTAGGGAGACTCAAACCTAGCAGATTTTTGCCACGGCATTAGTATGTGGACAAAGTCACCCCAAGGTCCGTTTCTAGTTTGCCCTGGGGCTGGGCTCGCTACACCCAGATAGATCTACCGCTCCTGTCCCTCGGTCCTACCATGAGGACTAATGGCCTCATATTGCTCATACCCACTCACATGATCTAAGTAGTAAACCTCCTTACGCTAACCATACCATGTATAAAATAAATCCCTGGTCACCCTGACCAGATTTCCTGGTTACCCTAACCAAATCCCCGGTCACCCTGGCCGAATATCATTCACATTTCGAAAATAAGCATTTGTTTTTGTAAAAACCGGTATGTTTAGTATAAACCTTTCGTAAATCATTTGTGTTCCTCGAAATCCCTTCGTAATATGATTTAGAAATACGAGTTTTGCGTTTGTTCAAAACTTTGTATGTTTTTGCAAAACGTGCATGTCTTTCCACCCCGAAAACATTTACAAAAATGTAAAACCGTAAAAAGTGGGGTTATGAACTCACCTGAATATTCCTGTGCAAAGCTAGCTATATACGACTTTGTGATGTCGTTTCCAAGACTTGACTTGCTAGCGTGTATTCTACAATATTCCTAACACGGAACATCTTATAAGTTTCTGATTAATGCGGTAACAAATCTACGTGTTACCGAGCTCTACCGAATCGTTGATCGAACGATTTGACGGTAAATAGTTAACTTAATGAAAATGACTAAGTTAAATTGCCGCGAGAAGTCGTTTGAGTATGTAGGAATATTCGTATGAAAGTATTATATAATAATCTTGTATTATATATAGCGTCTTGTTTATATTTGCCAAAAATATACATATGTGCCGTCTAGGCGTATAAAATAAATATAACAGTTATATTTATTTTGTAAAAGAATCGTCGACTTGTATTGGAAAATAAATATATAACTATATTTATTTATAAAAAGGAATCGAGTTTGTTTGAGATAAATATAATAATAACTATATTTATTTTTTTTGTCAAAAAATTTCCGTATCGTTGTTCTCGTATGCTGTAAGTCGTTGTCGAAGGAAACTTTATATTTGTATCTCGTAAAAGTCGCTTTATAACAATAGTTGTCGTTTTACAAGAAAAACACGTTTTTATAATAAAACTCGTTTTATTTTACGGGTTTTCTCGAAAAACGGGCAGAGTTTCCTCTGTTTTTTGGACGCCCCGGACAACCAAGTTGTCGTAATTTTATCAAGATTCAACAATATTCAATCAAGATTCAACTATATGTAATTTTGTCAAATATATATATCGAATGTAAATTATAGTCAGTCGGTTTCAAGAGCTCGTTTGTCACGTGAGTAATAATATTATAAAAATAACAAAATAAACGTGACGTTAATTTTTACCAAGTCTTCGCGTCGGGCTGATAGACTGAGTTGACCGGGTCAACCGGGTTGACCCGCTGAGTTGACTCGCTGCGTTGATTTGGTTGACCGAGTTGGCTCAGTTCGACCGAGTCAATCGATCCGAACCATTTGACCAAGCTGTTTGACCCGAACCGGCTGACTTGAACACTGAGTTGACTCGGTTTGACCGAGTCAAACCGAACCGAGCCGTCTGACCGCGAACCGAAGCTGAACCGGAGCTGTTGACTTGTAACCTGAGCCGTGACTGAAATGACTAGAACCAATCATCATCTTACCAACCACAATGGCCATTATCAACAAAATCATCATCATCACTTCCTGTTTTGCAAGAAATAGAAAGAATAGGAGGTGATTACCGGGATATTCGTCGGACCGAGACAAGGACCGCCGGTCCGAGTCTCCGACCGCCGGACCATCACACCACCGTCGTCACTTCTGCCGACGTCGTCGCCACCGTGTCGGAAAACGCCATCATCATCAGCACATCGATGAAACTCGTCGGATAAAGACCAAGCCCGCCGAATAATGACGCCGACCGCCGGTCTATGACGCCGACCGCCGGTCCGCCGGTTCTCTCTTCCTCCTTCTGCCTCTCTCTCTCTCTGTTGCTTTGACATCGCTGCTCACCACCACCGCACGGTGGTGGTGTCTTCGCTTAATCTGCCGAGGGGGGGGGTACCAGTTGGAGATAAGCAGGGGAGGGGGTTCGTGTGTATTGTCGGAGAAGACGGGAGGCGCCGGAGCTCGGTCTTCACCTCCAGCTCCGGTCGCCGGTGTTTGGTAACGAGAGAGGGAGAGGGGGACAGACATTTAGTCTGTGTTTTATGTTTGTTTGTCTGAGATTTGCAAATGTCCACTAAAAGGCCCTAAGGTCATGTATTTATAATTAGGATCTGTGTTGTGATATCGAGAGGGAGAGAAGAAGACCTTTTGTGTCTGCATATTGAGAAGTGGAGAGGGGTATTTATGGTGGAATGTGTGGGTAATAACTAATGTTATTTAGTTCTGTTTAGTGGTTCTTATAACAATTTTATTATCCATAAGTCTCTATGTTTCAATCTTTAGAGACAAAATCTCTTGGAGAGATTTGTAGAGATATTGCAAATCTTGTGCAGATTATATAAATCTTGTCTAGATCTTGTATGTTATGTGTAGGTTTAGGCTTGCGTGCTTTGGGCTTGGGCCCAGGGCCCACAAGCCCGTCTTATGTGTAAGCGGCCCGTAATTCCTACGAGACCCGATATCGCGACCCAAACTCTATGAGCATAAAATATTCGTGTAGCATCCATATTTGTCGGCGTCGTCAGTATTTTGCACGGTATCAGTCCGTTGTCGCGTAATATTCAGCAGATCTTCTGTAAATCACCACACGCGCACTATATAGCTGAACAAACGTTCCTGGGCACTCCAAAGGCCTAATTAAGTTAATTCGCGCTGTAAACACTATTTATTATCGCGTTAATCGCTTGTTAATCACGTAATTAAGAGCCGTAATTTACGGGTTGTCACATTCTCCCCCTGTTACAGAAATTTCGTCCTCGAAATTTAGACTATGTTATCTCCTCGGAATTGTGTTGTTCGCAGGTAAGTCCGAATAATAACAAAGTGAATGACCACGTAATCGAAACAAGACTTAATGATACAGTCACCAGTGCGACTAAGTTAACAAGGATCCAACAATGTACAGGAACTTCGACCAATCGAATTCCATAGGAACGTTTATAACATGTAAATGAGTTCTAGAAGCAATAACATCCACTGGATGAACTGAGAATCAACAATCTCAAATATAATAGTTTGCATGAAACGCTCGACTGTGATCAGCGCAAGCTGCAAGTCATACCGACGCCACAAGGTGTCGCAACGAATGAAACAATTTAATAATAGAGGTGATCGAACAAATATCACCTGTGTTTTGCATGAAACGCTCAATCATGATTAGCCGAAGCTACAAGTTTGTACCGACACCACAAGGTGTCGTAGTAACTTAATTAATTCAACAATGGCGGTGATCAAACAAATTCACCATGTTTGAAGTCAAATGAAAGCGCAATGAAGTAAATAAGAATGTTTGTTCCAACAAACATCGAAAGATTTTCAATTGAAAATGGAACACCAAAGAATTACTGTTTCGATCGAAGAGGAAGGAGCAATGAATATCGCAAGACTTTCGATCGATAATGAAAGAAACGTTAGTAGGTACACCGGAATATAAAATGAATTTGTGTACCATTGTCTTATCACACTATTGTATTAAGACTGTTGTAATGTGATAAACCAAAGCGAATTTAAAGCAATTCAATAATTAAATCCGTGTATGAGATGTGTAAACGAGTTTAGCGCAAGCTTCAAACTAATGAAAATCACCATCACATGGTGTCGAAATCAACAGACAATTTAATGGAGTCGAACACCAAACAAGTTTACCTCGACTCGGAACAAATGAAACGCTTGTTAATACGAATTTGAATATTGTCACACCCCCAAAATCCACACGCGGAGTACCACCGCTTGGAGGCGTGACATGACCAGGATCAAGCCACCAATCATATTGAACATATAAGTAATAAGTAAAAGTAAATGTAATCCATCACAATACAATTGGTGCTAAATCAAAAGCATAGCATAGGTAGCGGAAGCATAGTTATGAACATCCAACACAAGTGTTTAGTTTAAAGAGTCATAAAGTTTTCAATAAAACATCCACATCCGTGCCCACAACGACTGCGCCTCCCGTGCAAGCTCCAAGAGTACCTATGGTCCTGCAAGGCATGTAACAGAGAGTCAACAACTAGTTGAGCGAGTTCACAGTTGGTTATTTAGTTATAATGTTCGTATCGTAAATCGTATGTTCGTTTAGTAATCATGTATCGTATGTAATAGCATCGCGGCCCTCTAGGCATGTTTGCGAAGTTTAGTGGGGGTTTCCCATGTTTTATAGACTAGTTATATTTGTATCGCGGCCCTCCAGGCATGTTTGCGAAGATTAAAGTATAGTTCGCGGCCATTCCAGGCATGTTTGCGAAGATTGTTCTAGTATAGTTCGCGGCCATTCCAGGCATGTTTGCGAAGATTGTTCTAGTATAGTTCGCGGCCATTCCAGGCATGTTTGCGAAGATTGTTCTAGTATAGTTCGCGGCCATTCCAGGCATGTTTGCGAAGATTGTTCTAGTATCGCGGCCGATCACGGCATGTTTGCGAAGAGAAGTATATGTATCTCAAGTCTAGTAGTATCTACCATTGACCTTCCTCTCCCGAGGCCAATGGTATGTAATTTCGATAACTCTTAAGCATAAATAATCAATCAACCCATTCCCAACCCCGGGAATCCCATGCCTTGGTAGAAGTGTGAACTCACCTTGTTTGCTCGGTATGCTAAGTATGTGCTCAAGTAAGTCAATCATGTCCTAAAGTGTGCACGTATACACAATCAGTTTGTATTTACGAAGTTGGCACGTAAGTATAATCATAGTGGACAACGCATCAATAATTACCAAGTAGCACATTGCACATATTCATGATCAGGCGTAGCATCTAACAACAGTTAGTTAACTCAGTTAAGACTTAACAGAATCAAATTACCAAACAGTTTATCCAGTCGGCGAAACACCCCTGTTTCGCCGTGAAACCCTTTGACGAAACACTTCTGTTTCGTCGATTACCCTTGGCGAAACACATTCTGTTTCGCCGTGAGTTTCGTTTTGCCAAAACATCTGTTTCGTCAAATCTGTTTTGCAGAGATATCAGTTATGTCATAAAACAGTTACGTGCAAAAACCCCAATTACCGTCATCATCAACAGTTATAGCAAAACAAGAAAACCCTACACAAAATCTTATGCAGCCTTGACCGTCTCCATGGGTGTGGCCTACTACTAGCAAAGATTAGTCACAAGAGTGTGGCCCAATGAAAACTTATTAACAAACATAGATGTCTGCCATTAATCACAAGAGACAATCTTATTCTATTGTCAATTATCATATTTCAGCCCCCATGTGTTTATTTGTCCCATGTTGTCATATCTTTTACATAAAAGCCCTAATATATAATCATTTCAAAGTCATGTGCTCATCATCATTTTCCATTAACTGTTAATACATGAAATCATATTACCACACAATATAATCGATTACATACAACAGTCATCGGATCAATGGCCATATAAACATCAAGACATCATCACCTCATTTAATGCTCAACACATTAGTAACTTTGACTAATTCTGACAAACACACATGAGCCATCATTTACTTGCACATGGATTGATGAAATAAAGATTGCACATGCTCATGGACCATATTCCTTCTATGTGATTGGACCAATTAACCTACTGATGCATCAATTTCAAATGCTATTCTTAAATCTCATGTGTTAACATATACAACCATAATACAACCACATCATCAACCCCTATTATTATGTTACCGTGCATTCAGATCCAGACGACCTTAACAACATTCAAGGTCAAGTTATTCAATCGTATTATGTTTCGCATAGAGTTATGTATCTGATTAATTAATCATACCGCGATCAAGAACATTATACACATATATTCGTAATAAAAAAAATCAAACCAAACATGTAAATCACTAACCGATGGAACGGAACAAAGATTTGATCGATCTTGGATGGCTTCGAAGATTCCAAACTGCCGTCACACAGAGGAGGGGCTCTAGGGTTTTCTAATTTGTTAAAGTGTGACAAGTGAAACCGTAATACCCAATATATACGCGTACTGGGCCGTAATGGGCTTTGGCGAACTGGGCTTCGGCGAAACACATTTGTTTCGTCGAGGTGGGGTTGACGAAACGGATCCTGTTTCGTCGGGATGTTCTTGGCGAATCAACTTTTGTTCCGTCGGGTCCTTTCAGGTGTTAAACAGTTCAAGTGTTTTTTTTTTTTTTTTCTAAAATACTAAGTCTCGTGTTTTAATATCAATCACATACATGCAGAATTTACAATACCATACGTTTCATGTTATAATAAAAATCACATAAACATGTAACAATCATAGTGCCTTTCATTATAACATAACGTATATAGTTACAAGTCAAACAATTAAACAGTCGAAGTCAACGTGTAATAAATACGAAAGTGAAAGTCGGAAACTCGAGTTGTCACATTATCCCCAACTTGAAAGAAATTTCGTCCCGAAATTTAGTATGTGGTTACTGAGGAAGCTAATTGTGTGACGTTGTTTACCTGTTTCGTATCGCGGCTCCCCGAGCAGGTTTGCGAAGATTACTGGTTTTCATGGGGTGTCACAGTTCCTAAATTCTGTAGTAGCTTCGGCCTCAGTAGTGGTTGCTTGGTTTCCGAATAACTGGGGATATTTGGGTTTCATTTGATCTTCTCGTTCTCAGATGAACTCTGGGCCACGACGGGAGTTCCAACGAACTCGAACAAGAGGTATTCTGGTGTTCTAGAGGACCTTAACATCCCGGTCCGTGATTTCAACTGGTTCCTCGACGAAATGCAACCGTTCGTCGATAGTGAGCTCCTTCAAAGGAACTATGAGGGTCTCATCTGACAGACACTTCTTCAGATTCGACACGTGAAAGACGTTGTGAACTGCACTGAGTTCAGCCGGTAAGTTCAGTCTATAGGCCACCCTGCCTATCTTCTCAATGATTTCAAATGGTCCGACATATCGTGGATTAAGTTTGCCTCGTTTGCCAAAACGAACTACACCCTTCCAGGGTGAAACTTTGAGTAGCACTCGATCCCCAACCTGGAACTCGAGTGGTTTCCTGTCTTTATCGGCGTATGCTTTCTGACGGTCACGAGCTACCGCCATGCGTTGTCGTATCTAAGCGATCTTTTCAGTAGTATCAATTACAAGTTCTGGACCTTTGATTTAACTATCTCCCACCTCTGTCCAACAAAGAGGTGACCGGCATTTACGTCCGTACAATGCCTCAAATGGAGCAGCTTTAATGCTGGTGTGTTAGCTGTTATTGTACGAAAATTCCACAAGTGGCAGATGCTTTTCCCAGCCGTTGCCAAAGTCAATTACACATGCACGAAGCATGTCTTCTAGAGTTTGAATAGTGCGCTCAGACTGCCCATCCGTCTGAGGGTGATAAGCTGTGCTCATGTCTAAACGAGAACCAAAGGATTTATGCATTGCTCGCCACAGTTCTGAAGTAAATCATGCATCACGATCAGAGATAACGGAAGTTGGCACCCCGTGCCTTGAAACCACTTCTTTTAAGTAGATATCTGCTAGTGTAGAGAACTTGTCTGTTTCTTTGATAGCCAAGAAATGTGCAGACTTTGTGAGTCGATCTACGATCACCCAAATAGTATCATTTCCACGTTGAGATCTAGGTAGGCCAGTTATATATATAAAAAAAATCCATGGAAATTTGTTCCCATTTCCACTGTGGTATCTCAGGTTGTTGGAGTAGGCCCGATGGTTTCTGATATTCAGTCTTGAGTCTCGCACAAGTCAAGCACTTGCTAACGTAAGTTGCTATGTGGGCCTTCATGCTAGGCCACCGATATGTAGTTCTGAGGTCGTGGTACATCTTATCCGAACCAGGATGTACTGAGTAGCGAGACTTATGAGCTTCGTCCATTACAAGCTCGCGTAAATTACCATAGAGTGGGACCCAGATGCGTCCTGTTACATAGTAGGCGCCGTCTGCCCTTTGTTCTAACCGTTGCCTTAAGCCGCGTAGGGCTTCAGCCCTGACGTTTTCTGGTTTCAATGCTTCTACCTGAGCATCTCGTATCTGTGAAGGAAGACTGGACTGAATAGTGAGTTGCAACGCTCATACACGCCTAGGTGTAGTATCCTTTCGACTGAGGGCGTCGGCCACCACATTGGCCTTGCCCGGATGGTACTTTATAGCACATTCGTAATCATTCAACAGTTCAACCCATCGTCGTTGTCGTATGTTTAATTCTTTCTGTTTGAAGATATGCTCTAGACTCCTGTGATCGGTGTAGATGGTGCACTTAGTGCCATACAAGTAATGTCGTCATATCTTGAGCGCAAAAACAACAGCTCCCAGCTCTAGATCATCTGTAGTGTAATTCCGTTCGTAAATCTTAAGTTGGCGCGAAGCATAAGCAATAACTTTATCCCGTTGCATCAACACACATCCAAGACCTTGGATGGATGCGTCGCAGTAGACTACAAAATCATCCGTGCCTTCAGGCAATGAGAGAATAGGTGCGCTACAAAGTCTATTCCTTAAGTGCTGAAACGTTGTTTCCTGTGTATTACCCCAACGGTAAGCAACACCTTTCTGTGTCAGTAATGTGAGCGGCTGTGCAATCTTTGAGAAGTCTTTGATGAACCGTCTGTAATAACCCGCCAAACCCAAGAATTGGCGTATTTCTGTCGGTGTGCGAGGTGCAGGCCAGTTCTTGATCGAATCTACCTTGGATGGATCAACATGAATCCCATCCTTGTTTACCATGTGGCCTAGGAAGTGGACTTCACGAAACCAGAAGTCGCATTTTGAAAACTTAGCGTACAGCTGTTCCGTTCGAAGGAGTTCCAGAATAAGTCGTAAATGCTGCTCGTGTTCCTCCTGACTCTTCGAATAGATCAGGATGTCATCGATGAAGACAATAACAAACTTGTCAAGATAAGGTTTGCACACCCTGTTCATAAGATCTATGAAGACTGCAGGCGCGTTTGTTAATCCGAATGGCATGACCAAAAACTCGTAATGGCCGTAGCGAGTTCTGAATGCTGTTTTGGAGACGTCCTCATCCCGGACTCTCAGTTGATGGTAACCTAACCTCAGATCAATCTTCGAGTAATAGCTCGACCCTTGCAACTGGTCGAATAAGTCGTCGATGCGTGGAAGAGGATAGCGATTCTTCACGGTCACTTTGTTCAGTTCTCGGTAATCTATGCACATACGAAAAGTACCGTCTTTCTTCTTCACAAAATATACTGGAGCTCCCCAGGGCGAAGAGCTAGGACGTACGAAACCCTTTTCCAAGAGTTCTTGCAATTGCTTAGACAGTTCTTCCAGTTCAGTTGGAGCTAAGCGGTAAGGCGCTCGAGCTATAGGTGCTGCTCCAGGAGCTAGCTCGATCTGAAATTCGTCTTGGCGATTAGGCGGTAGCCCAGGTAAATCTTCAGGGAACACCTGAGGAAAGTCGCGTGTAACTGGAATATCCTCTAACTTCTTCTCTTTCTTCGATGTATCAGTAACGAGTGCTAAAACAGCGGTGTGGCCTTTCGTAAACACTTCTGAGTCTTCAAGAAGGAAGTGATGCCACTCACGACACCACTCTTGTCGCCCTGAACTTCGAGAGGTTCTTTGAAAGAATGGGGACTACGAATAATCTTCTCCTTGCATAGGATCTCTGCTTGTTGTCACTGGGAATAGCAGTAGTAGTAGTAGTAGCACCAATACGTTTAAGCAGCTTGTTCTGTTCCACAGCCTGGTCTGTGAGACGATGAGCAAGACGAGTAACATCCCGAATGGTAGCAAGGTTGGCAGAAGTCACATGAGTCTGAATCTCTGGTACTAAGCCTTTGAGGTATAGCTCAATGCGTTTGATGGGAGGATCCACCATAGTTGGACATAACACTGCCAGTTCGTTGGATCGTTTCGTGTACGCTTCTATCTCTGACCCCGTCATCTTCAGGTTAAAGAACTCCACTTCCAACTAGTGGATGTCACCATGACTACAGTATTCACGTTTGATCAGTTCCTTAAAATCATTCCATGGGGTGGCATTAGCAGCCGCCAACCCCAGCATCTGAACTTGCGCGTTCCACCAAGTTAGCGCAGTGCCTTCGAGAGTACCAGTGGCGTACTTCACCCTACGAGCCTCAGGGCATTCACACATCTCGAAGACCGATTCGAACTTTTCAAACCAGTGGAGGAGTCCAACGGCCCCTTCAGTGCCACTAAAAGTATTAGGACGACAGTCCCTGAACGTCTTGAATGTGCGTACATGTGGCTGAGCGTGTTGACTTGTCGTGTGTGTAAGAGTAAACAAAATTAAGCACAAGTGTCGGTTTACGAAAGTAGGATCTAAGGATCCTAGAGTAAGTTGTGATGGCAGGTTACACCTCCTGCCTGGGCAGCTGCGAGTGCTGCGGTAAGTTGTTCAGTGATCGAAGCCGCCAACTGGGCTTGAGTTAGGTTAACGTGTCCGCTCATGATCTTGATATCAAGGAGAACATGAGTGAGAGAGGTTCGCGAAAGTGCGATGACAGAAGGGAGTAAGCACATAAGTGTTTCAATCATCAGTTGTTACGTTTATCTTAAGCATACCATGAGCAAAGTTCTATGTAATCTAGCATGTAGGTAATGTAAGCATGAACAATATTACCTATAGTGTTGAGTCTTGCACGCGGAGCGAGGCGTCGTTGTGGATCGTTGAGCACTGTTCTGGTTATAGTCTGGTTTTAATAAAAACGTTTTCCCCTTATTAAAACCGAGTTCTCTATAACCAATGGCTCTGATACCAATCTGTCACACCCCCAAAATCCACACGCGGAGTACCACCGCTTGGAGGCGTGACATGACCAGGATCAAGCCACCAATCATATTGAACATATAAGTAATAAGTAAAAGTAAATGTAATCCATCACAATACAATTGGTGCTAAATCAAAAGCATAGCATAGGTAGCGGAAGCATAGTTATGAACATCCAACACAAGTGTTTAGTTTAAAGAGTCATAAAGTTTTCAATAAAACATCCACATCCGTGCCCACAACGACTGCGCCTCCCGTGCAAGCTCCAAGAGTACCTATGGTCCTGCAAGGCATGTAACAGAGAGTCAACAACTAGTTGAGCGAGTTCACAGTTGGTTATTTAGTTATAATGTTCGTATCGTAAATCGTATGTTCGTTTAGTAATCATGTATCGTATGTAATAGCATCGCGGCCCTCTAGGCATGTTTGCGAAGTTTAGTGGGGGTTTCCCATGTTTTATAGACTAGTTATATTTGTATCGCGGCCCTCCAGGCATGTTTGCGAAGATTAAAGTATAGTTCGCGGCCATTCCAGGCATGTTTGCGAAGATTGTTCTAGTATAGTTCGCGGCCATTCCAGGCATGTTTGCGAAGATTGTTCTAGTATAGTTCGCGGCCATTCCAGGCATGTTTACGAAGATTGTTCTAGTATAGTTCGCGGCCATTCCAGGCATGTTTGCGAAGATTGTTCTAGTATCGCGGCCGATCACGGCATGTTTGCGAAGAGAAGTATATGTATCTCAAGTCTAGTAGTATCTACCATTGACCTTCCTCTCCCGAGGCCAATGGTATGTAATTTCGATAACTCTTAAGCATAAATAATCAATCAACCCATTCCCAACCCCGGGAATCCCATGCCTTGGTAGAAGTGTGAACTCACCTTGTTTGCTCGGTATGCTAAGTATGTGCTCAAGTAAGTCAATCATGTCCTAAAGTGTGCACGTATACACAATCAGTTTGTATTTACGAAGTTGGCACGTAAGTATAATCATAGTGGACAACGCATCAATAATTACCAAGTAGCACATTGCACATATTCATGATCAGGCGTAGCATCTAACAACAGTTAGTTAACTCAGTTAAGACTTAACAGAATCAAATTACCAAACAGTTTATCCAGTCGGCGAAACACCCCTGTTTCGTCGTGAAACCCTTTGACGAAACACTTCTGTTTCGTCGATTACCCTTGGCGAAACACATTCTGTTTCGCCGTGAGTTTCGTTTTGCCAAAACATCTGTTTCGTCAAATCTGTTTTGCAGAGATATCAGTTATGTCATAAAACAGTTACGTGCAGAAACCCCAATTACTGTCATCATCAACAGTTATAGCAAAACAAGAAAACCCTACACAAAATCTTATGCAGCCTTGACCGTCTCCATGGGTGTGGCCTACTACTAGCAAAGATTAGTCACAAGAGTGTGGCCCAATGAAAACTTATTAACAAACATAGATGTCTGCCATTAATCACAAGAGACAATCTTATTCTATTGTCAATTATCATATTTCAGCCCCCATGTGTTTATTTGTCCCATGTTGTCATATCTTTTACATAAAAGCCCTAATATATAATCATTTCAAAGTCATGTGCTCATCATCATTTCCCACTAACTGTTAATACATGAAATCATATTACCACACAATATAATCGATTACATACAACAGTCATCGGATCAATGGCCATATAAACATCAAGACATCATCACCTCATTTAATGCTCAACACATTAGTAACTTTGACTAATTCTGACAAACACACATGAGCCATCATTTACTTGCACATGGATTGATGAAATAAAGATTGCACATGCTCATGGACCATATTCCTTCTATGTGATTGGACCAATTAACCTACTGATGCATCAATTTCAAATGCTATTCTTAAATCTCATGTGTTAACATATACAACCATAATACAACCACATCATCAACCCCTATTATTATGTTACCGTGCATTCAGATCCAGACGACCTTAACAACATTCAAGGTCAAGTTATTCAATCGTATTATGTTTCGCATAGAGTTATGTATCTGATTAATTAATCATACCGCGATCAAGAACATTATACACATATATTCGTAATAAAAAAAATCAAACCAAACATGTAAATCACTAACCGATGGAACGGAACAAAGATTTGATCGATCTTGGATGGCTTCGAAGATTCCAAACTGCCGTCACACAGAGGAGGGGCTCTAGGGTTTTCTAATTTGTTAAAGTGTGACAAGTGAAACCGTAATACCCAATATATACGCGTACTGGGCCGTAATGGGCTTTGGCGAACTGGGCTTCGGCGAAACACATTTGTTTCGTCGAGGTGGGGTTGACGAAACGGATCCTGTTTCGTCGGGATGTTCTTGGCGAATCAACTTTTGTTCCGTCGGGTCCTTTCAGGTGTTAAACAGTTCAAGTGTTTTTTTTTTTTTTTTTTCTAAAATACTAAGTCTCATGTTTTAATATCAATCACATACATGCAGAATTTACAATACCATACGTTTCATGTTATAATAAAAATCACATAAACATGTAACAATCATAGTGCCTTTCATTATAACATAACGTATATAGTTACAAGTCAAACAATTAAACAGTCGAAGTCA
This sequence comes from Helianthus tuberosus, assembly GCA_030545235.1. NCBI lineage: Eukaryota > Viridiplantae > Streptophyta > Magnoliopsida > Asterales > Asteraceae > Helianthus > Helianthus tuberosus. The sequence goes on along the minus strand of CM060352.1, from coordinate 31,486,741 downwards.
ACATGTAATAAATACGAAAGTGAAAGTCGGAAACTCGAGTTGTCACATTATCCCCAACTTGAAAGAAATTTCATCCCGAAATTTAGTATGTGGTTACTGAGGAAGCTAATTGTGTGACGTTGTTTACCTGTTTCGTATCGCGGCTCCCCGAGCAGGTTTGCGAAGATTACTGGTTTTCATGGGGTGTCACAGTCCCGAAATTCTGTAGTAGCTTCGGCCTCAGTAGTGGTTGCTTGGTTTCCGAATAACTGGGGATATTTGGGTTTCATTTGATCTTCTCGTTCTCAGATGAACTCTGGGCCACGACGGGAGTTCCAACGAACTCGAACAAGAGGTATTCTGGTGTTCTAGAGGACCTTAACATCCCGGTCCGTGATTTCAACTGGTTCCTCGACGAAATGCAACCGTTCGTCGATAGTGAGCTCCTTCAAAGGAACTATGAGGGTCTCATCTGACAGACACTTCTTCAGATTCGACACGTGAAAGACGTTGTGAACTGCACTGAGTTCAGCCGGTAAGTTCAGTCTATAGGCCACCCTGCCTATCTTCTCAATGATTTCAAATGGTCCGACATATCGTGGATTAAGTTTGCCTCGTTTGCCAAAACGAACTACACCCTTCCAGGGTGAAACTTTGAGTAGCACTCGATCCCCAACCTGGAACTCGAGTGGTTTCCTGTCTTTATCGGCGTATGCTTTCTGACGGTCACGAGCTACCGCCATGCGTTGTCGTATCTGAGCGATCTTTTCAGTAGTATCAATTACAAGTTCTGGACCTTTGATTTAACTATCTCCCACCTCTGTCCAACAAAGAGGTGACCGGCATTTACGTCCGTACAATGCCTCAAATGGAGCAGCTTTAATGCTGGTGTGTTAGCTGTTATTGTACGAAAATTCCACAAGTGGCAGATGCTTTTCCCAGCCGTTGCCAAAGTCAATTACACATGCACGAAGCATGTCTTCTAGAGTTTGAATAGTGCGCTCAGACTGCCCATCCGTCTGAGGGTGATAAGCTGTGCTCATGTCTAAACGAGAACCAAAGGATTTATGCATTGCTCGCCACAGTTCTGAAGTAAATCATGCATCACGATCAGAGATAACGGAAGTTGGCACCCCGTGCCTTGAAACCACTTCTTTTAAGTAGATATCTGCTAGTGTAGAGAACTTGTCTGTTTCTTTGATAGCCAAGAAATGTGCAGACTTTGTGAGTCGATCTACGATCACCCAAATAGTATCATTTCCACGTTGAGATCTAGGTAGGCCAGTTATATATATAAAAAAAATCCATGGAAATTTGTTCCCATTTCCACTGTGGTATCTCAGGTTGTTGGAGTAGGCCCGATGGTTTCTAATATTCAGTCCCACTAGACTATCCTCCCAGCCTCTCAGACTGAATCTCCTAGTCCCACTAGCCTCCCAGCCTCCCAGACTGAATCTCCTAGTCCCACTAGACTATCCTCCCAGCCTCTCAGACTGAATCTCCTAGTCCCACTAGACTATCCTCCCAGCCTCTCAGACTGAATCTCCTAGTCCCACTAGCCTCCCAGCCTCCCAGACTGAATCTCCTAGTCCCACTAGACTATCCTCCCAGCCAGCCTCCCAGACTGAATCTCCTAGTCCCACTAGACTATCCTCCCAGCCTCTCAGACTGAATCTCCTAGTCCCACTAGACTATCCTCCCAGCCTCTCAGACTGAATCTCCTAGTCCCACTAGCCTCCCAGCCTCCCAGACTGAATCTCCTAGTCCCACTAGACTATCCTCCCAGCCTCTCAGACTGAATCTCCTAGTCCCACTAGACTATCCTCCCAGCCTCTCAGACTGAATCTCCTAGTCCCACTAGACTATCCTCCCAGCCTCTCAGACTGAATTCCCTTTTCCGAAGGTCTTAAATGCATGTTTCCTAAACTCTCATAGTGTTGTGCACTGTATGTAATCGTTTTGTGTACTGTGTATAAAACATCACAATAGCGTATGTTTGAAAACAAAATTTTGACTGTTTGCTTTTCGGCAACGGTTGGAGACCATATTCGAGTACTAGACGTTCTGTATGTATTCAACGTCTTAATGGTCTAAGTTCCCAGAGGAAAGTGAGGTTAGAGCCTAGGTATCACAACAGAACCTAATTCGCTGTAACCTATAGCTCTGATACCAATCTGTCACACCCCGAAAATTATCAGAGCTGGCGTGACTGGACTGGTATCTTCATTGCACAGCGGAAGCAAATAAGCAAAGACTTTCTAGAAATTGAACGCCCACTAAGTACTCGAGTCTCCAATGGTTCTCCTATTCCAACCGTGCCTTGTCTTAGAACTGTAACCTGAGAAAGAAACATGCGAAAAATCAACATAAAGTTGAGCGAGTTCATAGTTTGTTCGTAAAAGATTTGAGATAAATCTTTTGAGTTGTGAAAGGTTTGAGATAAATCTTTGGTATTGTGAAAGATTTGAAATAAATCTTTGGAATAACCGGTTTTTGAAATAGTATTGAGAAAATGAATTTAAAAATCATTTTCTTGCCAAGTTATATGGAAACGTTGTGTTTGTAACACGTTATGTTCATAAAACCATGTATTTATAAAGCCTTGTATTTGCAATGTTCATATAACCGTCAATGCCCACCCTGACTTTGACTCCTTACCCGCATAATCATGTGCTTTGAATTTGTATAAAACATGGTATTTTAATTTGTATGAACAAGTAGTTTCGTAAATATATATGTCCCTGGTATGTAGCAAATAAGGGAATTGAGATCACCAATGGTTTGCAAGGCCACTGATATATGTGAAGTGCAAGTAGGGAGACTCAAACCTAGCAGATTTTTGCCACGGCATTAGTATGTGGACAAAGTCACCCCGAGGTCCGTTTCTAGTTTGGCCTGGGGCTGGGCTCGCTACACCCAGATAGATCTACCGCTCCTGTCCCTCGGTCCTACCAAGAGGACTAATGGCCTCATATTGCTCCTACCCACTCACATGATCTAAGTAGTAAACCTCCTTACGCTAACCATACCATGTATAAAATAAATCCCTGGTCACCCTGACCAGATTCCTGGTCACCCTGACCAGATTTCCTGGTTACCCTAACCAAATCCCCGGTCACCCAGGCCGAATATCATTCACATTTCGAAAATAAGCATTTGTTTTTGTAAAAACCGGTATGTTTAGTATAAACCTTTCGTAAATCATTTGTGTTCCTCGAAATCCCTTCGTAATATGATTTAGAAATACGAGTTTTGTGTTTGTTCAAAACTTTGTATGTTTTTGCAAAACGTGCATGTCTTTCCACCCCGAAAACATTTACAAAAATGTAAAACCGTAAAAAGTGGGGTTATGAACTCACCTGAATATTCCTGTGCAAAGCTAGCTATATACGACTTTGTGATGTCGTTTCCAAGACTTGACTTGCTAGCGTGTATTCTACAATATTCCTAACACGGAACATCTTATAAGTTTCTAATTAATGCGGTAACAAATCTACGTGTTACCGAGCTCTACCGAATCGTTGATCGAACGATTTGACGGTAAATAGTTAACTTAATGAAAATGAATAAGTTAAATTGCCGCGAGAAGTCGTTTGAGTATGTAGGAATATTCGTATGAAAGTATTATATAATAATCTTGTATTATATATAGCGTCTTGTTTATATTTGCCAAAAATATACATATGTGCCGTCTAAGCGTATAAAATAAATATAACAGTTATATTTATTTTGTAAAAGAATCGTCGACTTGTATTGGAAAATAAATATATAACTATATTTATTTATAAAAAGGAATCGAGTTTGTTTGAGATAAATATAATAATAACTATATTTATTTTTGTTGTCGAAAAATTTCCGTATCGTTGTTCTCGTATGCTGTAAGTCGTTGTCGAAGGAAACTTTATATTTGTATCTCGTAAAAGTCGCTTTATAACAATAGTTGTCGTTTTACAAGAAAAGCACGTTTTTATAATAAAACTCGTTTTATTTTACGGGTTTTCTCGAAAAACGGGCAGAGTTTCCTCTGTTTTTGGACGCCCCGGACAACCAAGTTGTCGTAATTTTATCAAGATTCAACAATATTCTATCAAGATTCAACTATATGTAATTTTGTCAAATATATATATCGAATGTAAATTATAGTCAGTCGGTTTCAAGAGCTCGTTTGTCACGTGAGTAATAATATTATAAAAATAACAAAATAAACGTGACGTTAATTTTTACCAAGTCTTCGCGTCGGGCTGATAGACTGAGTTGATCGGGTCAACCGGGTTGACCCGCTAAGTTGACTCGCTGCGTTGATTTGGTTGACCGAGTTGGCTCAGTTCGACCGAGTCAATCGATCCGAACCATCTGACCAAGCTGTTTGACCCGAACCGGCTGACTTGAACACTGAGTTGACTCGGTTTGACCGAGTCAAACCGAACCGAGCCGTCTGACCGCGAACCGAAGCCGAACCGGAGCTGTTGACTTGTAACCTGAGCCGTGACTGAAATTACTAGAACCAATCATCATCTTACCAACCACAATGGCCATTATCAACAAAATCATCATCATCACTTCCTGTTTTGCAAGAAATAGAAAGAATAGGAGGTGATTACCGGGATATTCGTCGGACCGAGAAAAGGACCGCCGGTCCGAGTCTCCGACCGCCGGACCATCACACCACCGTCGTCACTTCTGCCGACGTCGTCGCCACCGTGTCGGAAAACGCCATCATCATCAGCACATCGATGAAACTCGTCGGATAAAGACCAAGCCCGTCGAATAATGACGCCGACCGCCGGTCTATGACGCCGACCGCCGGTCCGCCGGTTCTCTCTTCCTCCTTCTGCCTCTCTCTCTCTGTTGCTTTGCCGTCGCCGCTCACCACCACCCCACGGTGGTGGTGTCTTCGCTTAATCTGCCGAGGGGGGGTACCAGTTGGAGATAAGCAGGGGAGGGGGTTCGTGTGTATTGTCGGAGAAGACGGGAGGCGCCGGAGCTCGGTCTTCACCTCCGGCTCCGGTCGCCGGTGTTTGGTAACGAGAGAGGGAGAGGGGGACAGACATTTAGTCTGTGTTTTATGTTTGTTTGTCTGAGATTTGCAAATGTCCACTAAAAGGCCCTAAGGTCATGTATTTATAATTAGGATCTGTGTTGTGATATCGAGAGGGAGAGAAGAAGACCTTTTGTGTCTGCATATTGAGAAGTGGAGAGGGGTATTTATGGTGGAATGTGTGGGTAATAACTAATGTTATTTAGTTCTGTTTAGTGGTTCTTATAACAATTTTATTATCCATAAGTCTCTATGTTTCAATCTTTAGAGACAAAATCTCTTGGAGAGATTTGTAGAGATATTGCAAATCTTGTGCAGATTATATAAATCTTGTCTAGATCTTGTATGTTATGTGTAGGTTTAGGCTTGCGTGCTTTGGGCTTGGGCCCAGGGCCCACAAGCCCGTCTTATGTGTAAGCGGCCCGTAATTCCTACGAGACCCGATATCGCGACCCAAACTCTATGAGCATAAAATATTCGTGTAGCATCCATATTTGTCGGCGTCGTCAGTATTTTGCACGGTATCAGTCCGTTGTCGCGTAATATTCAGCAGATCTTCTGTAAATCACCACACGCGCACTATATAGCTGAACAAACGTTCCTGGGCACTCCAAAGGCCTAATTAAGTTAATTCGCGCTGTAAACACTATTTATTATCGCGTTAATCGCTTGTTAATCATGTAATTAAGAACCGTAATTTACGGGTTGTCACAGAAAACGTCAGGGCTGAGGCCCTACGCGGATCAAGGCAACGCTTAGAACAGAAGGAAGACGGTGCTTACTACGTAGCGGGACGCGTTTGGGTCCCACTCTATGGCAACCTACGAGAGCTTGTGATGGATGAAGCACACAAGTCTCGCTACTCGGTACATCCTGGTTCGGATAAAATGTACCACGACATCAAGACTACATATTGGTGGCCTAGCATGAAAGCCCACATAGCAACCTACGTCAGCAAGTGTTTGACTTGTGCGAGAGTCAAGTCTGAATACCAGAAACCCTCAGGCCTACTCCAACAACCAGAGATACCTCAATGGAAAGGGGAGCAAATTTCCATGGATTTTGTCACTGGCCTGCCTAGATCTCAACGCGGTAACGACACTATTTGGGTGATCGTGGATCGACTCACAAAATCTGCACACTTCTTGGCTATCAAGGAGACGGATAAGTTCTCCACTCTTGCAGAAATATACCTCAAGGAAGTTGTTTCGAGGCACGGGGTGCCCACCTCCATTATCTCGGATCGAGATGCACGTTTCACTTCAGAACTGTGGCAAGCAATGCACAAATCCTTTGGCTCACGATTAGACATGAGCACAGCGTATCACCCTCAGACGGACGGGCAGTCCGAGCGCACTATTCAAACCCTAGAAGACATGCTTCGTGCATGTGTAATCGACTTCGGCAACCGCTGGGAAAAGCACCTGCCACTTGTGGAATTCTCATACAATAACAGCTACCACACCAGCATTAAGGCTGCTCCGTTTGAGGCATTGTACGGATGTAAATGCCGGTCACCTCTTTGTTGGGCAGAGGTGGGGGATAGTCAGATCACTGGTCCAGAACATGTGGTAGACACAACCGAACAAATCGCTCAAATACGAAAACGCATGGCGGCAGCTCGTGACCGTCAGAAAGTCTACGCCGATAAGGGCAGGAAACCACTTGAGCTCCAGGTTGGGGAGCGGGTACTACTCAAAGTTTCACCCTGGAAGGGTGTGGTTCGTTTTGGTAAACGAGGCAAACTTAACCCACGATACGTTGGACCTTTCGAAATCATCGAGAAAATAGGCAGGGTGGCCTACAGACTGAACTTACCAGCAGAAATCGGTGCAGTTCACAACGTTTTCCACGGGTCGAATCTGAAGAAGTGTCTGTCAGATGAGACCCACATAGTTCCTCTGAAGGAACTCACTATCGACGAGCAGTTACGATTCGTCGAGGAACCAGTCGAAATCACGGACCGGGATGTTAAGGTCCTCAAGAGCACTAGAATACCTCTCGTTCGAGTTCGTTGGAACTCACGTCGCGGCCCAGAGTTCACCTGGGAGCGCGAAGATCAGATGAAACAAAAGTATCCCCAACTGTTCGCAAACAGTACAACCACTACTGAGGCTGAAGCTACGGAATTTCGGGACGAAATTCCAGATCAACGGGGGGTGGATGTGACACCCCAGGAAAACCGGGAAAACCATACTACTTAACTAGCTTCCTCAGTGAGTGCTTACCAAATTTCGGGACGAAATTTCTTTCAACTTGGGGATGATGTGACAACTCGAAATTTAGAACCTTCTCGTATCTCGATGTAACATGCTTAAATGTGTGACTAGTTAACTTGTGTGATTAATGATAAGTGAACCTTTTATGTGATTATGTGTTGTGTTTAATTGTATGCGTATATGTATGCCACCCGAAACACAAGAACCCGACTCGAGACCACTCGCTCTCGAGTGGTGTAACTATTTGGGGCCGGTTAGGCCATTTGATCCATCCGAAAACCCATTAGGGTGCATCACTTGAAGCTAGTATATAACCTTGTGGTTAGCCACACTTGTCATTTTTGGACAAACAACACACATACTCCTCTACACACACACTCTCCATTCTCCCTCACTAAAACCCTAAGCCACAACATCCTTCTCCTTCATTCTCAGATTCAACCGACAACCATAAGGAGCTCTTGGATCGGCTCACACACACACCCATTTGGAAGCTTTATACACACCTTTGAACCCCATACTTGAACCGGTAAGTGTTTCTTATTGTGTGTTTATGTTTCGGTTGATGATGATGAAGATTATTTGATAATATGTTTGCTTGATAAGTTTTATACATGATTAAAGTATGGATTATGTGATAATAGGCACCGTAACCATTGTTTGAACATGACAAAGTGTTTGTTTGATTTAATGAGTTCTTGTTGGATTAAATGATGCATGCTTAGGAAACATGACTTTTGTAGAATAATATTTGAACAAATAGTTTGAACAACAAAAGAATGATAAGTTTAGGATTATTCATGACCATCCGACTCTATGTATGAGATTATAGAACAAATGTTTGTTTGCAAGATGAGCTTGTTATCTAGTTTAGGAATTATAACTCTTGTCCGAAAAATGCAAAAATGTGTTTGAATAAGGGTTGTTGTGTTATGAATATTTGATGAACATGATGAATAAATGAAGAACTTGTTGAATATGATATGAATGTGTTGTGATATTTGAAATTAAGGTGTTTGATCCATTTTCGGTTAAGGTTAGACAAGGAGACATGTTAGTGCAATGTTAGTGGATAGTACATAATCTCATGAACATGAAATTCCATTGGTCAAGTACATTGTGTAGAATCAGCAGATGTCCAGTCGAGACCTCTGGTCTCGACTCGAGACCATGAAGCTACAACTCGAGATCACCTCATGACAACTCGAGACCCACGGTTGCGACATAGATTGCGACTCGAGACCAACACATGCATAACCCGAGACCTCATCAGTTGCGACTCGAGACTTGTATGCTATAACTCGAGACCGCACAGTCTCGACTAGAGACCGCACAGTCTCGACTCGAGACCATGTGCATGTGCACACTGTTTGGACTTGCACCCCATTTCGGGCTTAGGTAATTGGGCCAGACTTTTGGGCCTAATGCATAGACCTTATACGTTCTGTTGTATATGAATGTTATTTGGGCTGCCATGAATGAAACTTGCATGCAATGTGCTAGCATACGTGTAGAAACATACGTGCACTACCTGAATACGAACCTGACTTGTACGGTATCTATGTTAGGACGTAGTTGACCACTTACAACTTGATTGACTTTCTGTATCCGCCGAGAAAACCAAGGTGAGTTCACACCCTCTACAAAGTATGGGATTCCCAGGGGTCGGGAATTGGGGTTAAGGAACATGGGTTCCTCGTCCTCCTTGGGTAGGACAGTATTGGTTCAGGAATGTAATTCCTCGTCCTCATGGACAGATAACTCGTACTAGACCAAAACTCTATCACGAAGTCCCTCCTTTTTATATCGACTTAATCGTCGGGCCAATGGCGAGCGGGTCATTAGTTAGATAGCGCTATTTAGGTCTGAAAAACCTCACACCGTGCCGCAGAGGACGGGCGTGAACCAATGGATCTGGGGCACGTCAATGGTGATAGACATTGACAGTTTCAGGGCACTTAAACATGACTACAGTCAGCAGTCGATATGGTAACGAGTCTAGTGTATACATGGGGTAGCCCCCACGGCCGAAATGCCAGATAACTAACACGGGGTAGCCCCCACGGCTGGATTGCCAAAGTAACCGGGAATAAACAAGTCACGTTTTTAACTATGGGGAAACTCCCACGGCAGGATGCCAGATAAAGGAAACTGTTTTCGAAACAACTTAAAACGAACACCCAACCGTGAACTCACTCAACTTGTTGTTGACTCGTTACTACATGCTTTGCAGGTCTTTAGGTACTTAGCTGGAGCTTGCATGGAAGAGGGTCGTTGTGGGACATGGACAGCTGTGTGCCATGTTAAACTTGGAACATTTAAACTTATGTTTTGATTTTAAACGTTATGCTTCCGCTTACAACTTAACTATGTTTTGTTTGGACACCAATTGTATTGGTTAAACTTTTATATCCTTTAACGTGCATGTTCAATATGATTGGTGGCTGGATCCTGGTCAGTCACGCCTCCAAGCGGTGGTATTCCGCAGGTGGATTTTGGGGGTGTGACAGTCATGGCCCAGATAGAGGCTGATCATGAGAGGCATGACCTGCTGGAAGATGCTAAAGTCTCTGCTGCCATCACCATGTATAAGATCAAGCTGCAAATGGCTCATGAGGCTGAGGATCCTAACTTCGACAGGACCACTTGGGACGAGGGTTGGAAGGCAAAGCTGGCAGAGCTGGAGGATGAAGAAGAGGCTACAGAGGTCTTGGCGATCGAGGCAAGTGGCAGTGGAAAGGATCAGGCTGGTGGTGATGATGCTGGTGGTGATGCAGCCAAGGTGTGAGCTGCGGAAATGGGCGATGATGGATATTTCTAGACGTGGCCGGAGCCCATTTTTTAGGATTTGGTAGTGGTTTTTTGGTTATGGTGTTTTAAACAATGTTGGGTTGTACTTTGAACAATAGTTTCTAGGGTTATGGATCATGGATCCTTAGACAATAGGTAGGATAATAGGTGGTGGAGGGATCCTCTGTTTGGGGGATGAAACCATATGTTATCCTGCCATTTTATATTTCCTGCACTTGAAAGACCTATTAACAATGGACACCCTTTACCTACCCCAGCGGACGGGCCACGTATTGCTGGTAGATGCTTGGGGTAGGTAATTTTGACAACCTTTGAAGGGTTAACTTTTGTGAATAAAAATAACTTCAACTTTTTGGCTATTTCCCGTGTTGTTATCCTTGTGAATTCTTTATTTTTCAATTGTTGTTATTCACTTTCTTTGAATCTGTCACACCCCCAAAATCCACACGCGGAGTACCACCGCTTGGAGGCGTGACATGACCAGGATCAAGCCACCAATCATATTGAACATAATTATCAAAAGTCATTCATCAATACGATAGGTGTTTACAAAACCAAATATATACAAGTGTATAGCGGAAGCATTAATGTAAAACCCAACATAAGTTTAAGTACAAAATGTTATAATGTTTAACAAAACATCCACGTCCGTGCCCACAACGACTGCGCCTCCCGTGCAAGCTCCAAGAGTACCTATGGTCCTGCAAGGCATGTAACAGAGAGTCAACAACTAGTTGAGCGAGTTCACTGTTAGTTATTTAGTTATAATGTTTGTTTCGTAAATCGTATGTAATAGCATCGCGGCCCTCTAGGCATGTTTGCGAAGTTTAGAAATTGTATCGCGTTAGTCCTTGCTGCCAGTCCAGGCATGCGTGCGATAAATAGTGTTGACTAGTCGTATGTGTACGTGCCCTTCTTAATCCAAGGACCGTAGCGAGTGTGATTGTCCTACCCAAGGAGGACGAGCATGCGTTAAGGTTTGTTGTCCTACCCAAGGAGGACGAGCATGCGTTAAGGTTTGTTGTCCTACCGGACGAACGTATGTTAAGGTTGTTGTCCTACCGGACGAACGTATGTATTCTACCCAAGGAGAATACATAGGATTTATATTGGCATCCTACCCATGGAGGATGGCGGTACATATCCTACCCAAGGAGAATATGTAGGTTCCGTTTTAATTTCTTTAACCCATTCCCAACCACCGGGAATCCCATGCCTTAGAAAGTGTGTGAACTCACCTTGTTTCGCTCGGTATGCTAGGTATGTGCTCAAAGTAAGTCAATCACGTCCTAAAGTATGCACGTATGTGAAATCAGTTTGTGACCAAATTATGCACGTATAAACATGTAGCACGTAATCACAATCATATACAAGATGGCTACACTTAACAGCAGTTAAATATTCCAGTTAGCAATTAACAGAATTAACTCAAGTTACTGCACAGATCAGCTATTCGGCGAAACACGCATGTTGGCGAAACACAGATAGTGGCGAATCACATATAGTGACGAATCACAATATTGGCGAAACACATTCTGTTTCGTCGAGGTGTCCCCTGGCGAAACAGAACTTCTGATTCGTCGACTACTCTTGGCGAAACACATTCTGTTTCGCCGAGAGTTCTGTTTCGTCGAACAGTTCAGTTTCGCAGACATCAGTTACAGCAGATGCGAAAAACACATAAACCCTAACCGCCGTAAAACAGCAATTCCTCAATCATACAGTAATCATTCAACGCAGAATCAGCGTAACATCATCATAACATAAGCATCACAGTTCTTAACGTCTAGCACGAACCCTAAGTTATGTGTACAACATATAGATTAACATACAACATCATATCATCGATTCCTATCAAGATACTAATGTGTATTCAGAATCAGGCCATATAAACAACATTCAGAACCGAGTATCATCAACATACCCTCCTACAATCCAGAAATCAAGCATATACACAACATGTATAAAGAAAACAAAGAACAAAGAAACCGATTAGACGAGCACGCACTAACCGAGATATCCGGGATGAACACGGGAGGATTCAAGAGAGAAAGATGATGGTTGAAGATGGTTATCGCCTTTTCAAAAGGGAGAGTTCTAGGGTTTCTATTTTGTTAAAAGTGTGAAACAGGGAGTCGGTTCACGTTAATATACACGAATTACCGTTCTGGGCCCTTAATGGGCTTCGCGAATCAGTGGGCCGACGAAACACATCAGTTTCGTCGTGAAGTTCTATGGCGAAACACATTAGTTTCGTCGGGATGTATATGACGAAACAGTCTGTTTCGTCGGGTCCTTTCATGTTTTAAACAGTTTAAGTTTTCAACAGGTGTTTCATGTTATACAGCCCAAAAACAAAATCATGCAACCACAATGCGTTCATTACAAAATAACGTATACAGTTACAAGTTAAACAAGTCAAACAACTACACAGTCAAAGTCAACGTGCACTTAATGCGAAAATGAAAGTCGGAAACTCGAGTTGTCACATTATCCCCAACTTGAAAGAAATTTCGTCCCGAAATTTAGCATGCGGTTACTGAGGAAGCTAGGTAAGTTATCGTTTACTGGTTTTCCTGGGGTGTCACATCATCCCCCCGTTGAGTTGGGATTTCATCCCGAACTTCTATAGTAGCTTCAGCCTCAGTAGTAGTTGCATTGTTTTCGAACAACTGGGGATATTTGAGTTCCATTTGGTCTTCGCGTTCCCAGGTAAACTCTGGGCCACGACGGGAGTTCCAACGAACTCGAACAAGAGGTATTCTAGTGTTCTTGAGGACCTTAACATCCCGGTCCGTGATTCCAACTGGTTCTTCGACGAAATGCAACCGTTCGTCGATAGTGAGCTCCTTCAAAGGAACTATAAAGGTCTCATCTGACTGCCACTTCTTCAGATTCGACACATGAAAGACGTTGTGAACTGCACTGAGTTCAGCTGGTAAGTTCAGTCTGTAGGCCACTTTGCCTATCTTTTCTATGACTTCAAATGGTCCAACGTATCGTGGATTGAGCTTGCCTCGTTTGCCAAAACGAACAACACCCTTCCAGGGTGAAACTTTGAGTAGTGCTCGATCCCCAACTTGGAATTCGAGTATTTTCCTGTCTTTATCAGCGTATACTTTCTGACGGTCACGAGCTGCCGCCATGCGTTGTCGTATTTGAGCAATCTTTTCAGTAGTATCAACTACCATTTCCGGACCTATGATCTGACTGTCACCCACCTCTGCCCAACAAAGAGGTGATCGGCATTTACGCCCGTACAATGCCTCAAAAGGAGCAGCTTTAATGCTGGTGTGGTAACTGTTGTTGTACGAAAATTCCACAAGTGGCAGATGTTTTTCCCAGCCTTTGCCAAAGTCAATTACGCACGCCCGAAGCATGTCTTCTAGAGTTTGAATAGTGCGCTCAGACTGCCCATCTGTCTGAGGATGATAAGCTGTGCTCATGTCTAATCGAGAGCCGAAAGATTTGTGCATTGCTTGCCACAGTTCTGAAGTAAAACGTGCATCACGATCAGAGATAATAGATGTGGGCACCCCGTGCCTCGAGACAACTTCTTTAAGGTATACGTCTGCTAGAGTGGAGAACTTATCCGCTTCCTTGATAGCCAAGAAGTGAGCAGACTTTGTGAGTCGATCCACGATCACCCATATAGTATCATTTCCGCGCTGAGATCTAGGCAGGCCAGTAACAAAATCCATGGAAATTTGCTCCCATTTCCATTGTGGTATCTCAGGTTGTTGGAGTGGGCCTGATGGTTTCTGATATTCTGCTTTGACTCTCGCACAAGTCAAACACTTGCTAACGTAAGTTGCTATGTGGGCCTTCATGCTAGGCCACCAATATGTAGTTCTGAGGTCGTGGTACATCTTATCTGAACCAGGATGTACTGAGTAGCGAGACTTATGAGCTTCATCCATTACAAGCTCGCGTAGGTTGCCATAGAGTGGGACCCAGATGCGTCCTGTTACGTAGTAGGCGCCGTCTGCCCTTTGTTCTAACCTTTGCCTTGAGCCGCGTAGGGCTTCAGCCCTGACGTTTCCTGGTTTCAATGCTTCTACCTGAGCATCTCGTAACTGTGAAGGAAGACTAGACTGAATAGTGAGTTGCAACGCTCGTACACGCCTAGGTATAGTATCCTTTCGACTGAGGGCGTCGGCCACCACATTGGCCTTGCCTGGATGGTACTTTATAGCACATTCGTAATCGTTCAGTAACTCGACCCATCGACGTTGTCGCATGTTCAAATCTTTCTGCTTGAAAATATATTCGAGGCTCCTGTGATCGGTGTAGATGGTGCACTTGGTGCCATACAGGTAATGTCGCCATATCTTGAGCGCAAAAACAACAGCTCCAAGTTCTAAATCGTGCGTAGTGTAATTCCGTTCGTGAATCTTAAGTTGGCGCGAAGCATAAGCAATGACTTTATCCCGCTGCATCAACACACATCCAAGACCTTGGATAGATGCATCACAGTAGACTACAAAATCGTCCGTGCCTTCAGGCAATGAGAGGATAGGTGCGCTACAAAGTCTATCCTTTAAGTGCTGAAATGCTGTATCCTGTGTATCACTCCAACGGTAAGCAACACCTTTCTGTGTCAGTAATGTAAGTGGCTGTGCAATCTTTGAGAAGTCTTTGATAAACCGTCTATAATAACCCGCCAATCCCAAGAATTGGCGTATTTCTGTCGGTGTGCGAGGTGCAGGCCAGTTCTTGATCGAATCTACCTTGGATGGATCAACATGTATCCCATCCTTGTTTACCACGTGGCCTAGAAAGTGGACTTCACGAAGCCAGAAGTCGCATTTTGAAAACTTAGCGTACAGTTGTTCCGTTCGAAGGAGTTCCAGAATAAGTCGTAAATGTTGCTCATGTTCCTCCCGACTCTTCGAGTAAATCAGAATGTCATCAATGAAAACAATAACAAACTTGTCAAGATAAGGTTTGCACACCCTGTTCATAAGATCCATGAAAACCGCAGGTGCGTTCGTTAGCCCGAATGGCATGACTAAAAACTCGTAATGGCCGTAGCGAGTTCTGAATGCTGTTTTGGAGACGTCCTCATCCCGAACTCTCAGTTGATGGTAACCTGACCTTAGATCCATCTTTGAGTAATAGCTCGACCCTAGTAACTGGTCGAATAAGTCATCGATGCGTGGGAGTGGATAACGATTCTTCACGGTCACCTTGTTTAGTTCACGGTAATCTATGCACATACGAAAGGTACCGTCTTTCTTCTTTACAAATAATACTGGAGCTCCCCAGGGCGAAGAGCTAGGACGTATGAAACCCTTTTCCAAGAGTTCTTGCAATTGCTTAGACAGTTCTTCCAGTTCAGTTGGAGCTAAGCGGTAAGGCGCTCGAGCTATAGTTGCTGCTCCTGGAGCTAGCTCGATCTGAAATTCGACCTGGCGATGAGGCGGTAACCCAGGTAACTCTTCAGGAAACACTTGAGGAAAGTCGCGTACTACAGGAATATCCCAAATCTTTTTCTCTGTCGTCGATGTATCAGTAACGATGGCTAAAATAGCTATGTGGCCCTTTCGCAGACACTTCTGAGCCTTCAAGAAGGAGATGATGCCGCTCACGACACCACTCTTGTCGCCTTGAACTTCAAGAGGTTCTTTGCCAGAACGAGGAATACGAATGATCTTCTCCTTGCATAGGATCTCCGCTTGCTGTTGGGATAACCAATCCATACCGATGACAATGTCGAAACTACTCAGAGTTATAGGAATGAGATCGATAGAGAAAGTCTGACCAGCGAGGATAAGATTACAACCCTGAACTATGTGTGTGGCCTCTAGACTTTTACCGTTAGCTAACTCTACGACATGTTTGGTGCTTAACAGTGTTGGTGCGCGTTTAAGCATTTGACTAACATTCAGAGACATATAACTGGTATCCGCACCCGAATCAAATAATACGGTAACATAAAAGTCGTCAAGAAGAAACTTACCCGTAACCACATTAGGATCGTTCCTTGCGTCACTCTGGCCAATCACAAACATACGACCTTTTGCACCATTGTTGTTCCCACTGCCCTGATTATTGTTATTGTTGCTTTGATTCTGGTTTGATTGGGGACAGTTCCGCTTGAAATGACCTTCAGCCCCACACTGAAAGCATGTCTTATTTCCTTGTTGTTGTTGCTGTGACTGGTTTCGTGGAACGGGTGACTGTTGTTGCTGGTTCTGATTCGCAGGCCTTAAGCTCCTGCAATCTTTAGCCTCATGACCTACTCTTAGACATCTCTGACAGCGGCCTCTACGACACTGACCACTGTGGTGTTTGTTGCACCTGTTACACAGTGGATGAATTCCCCGATATCCACTCTGCCCCTGACCACCAGACGATTGCTGACTCGAACTCTGATAATCACTAGTCTTGCGCTGTTGCTGTGCTTGAGACTGTACAATAGCTGAACCCCTGCTGGAATCCCCTTCCCATTTCCGCTTGTTGTCACTGGGAATAGCAGGAGTAACTGGAGTGGTAGCAGTAGTAGCGCTGATACGTTTAGGCAGCCTGTTTTGTTCAACCGCCTGATCGGTGAGGCGATGAGCTAGCTTGACGATCTGTTGAATAGTGCCAAGATTCGCTGAGGTTACGTGACTTTGAATCTCCGGCACCAAACCATTGAGATACAGTTCAATACGCTTAATGGGAGGGTCCACCATAGTAGGACACAGAATAGCCAACTCATTCGATCTTCTGGTGTACGCTTCAATTTCTGACCCCGTCATTTTCAAGTGGTAAAACTCTACCTCCAGCTTATGAATGTCATCACGGCTACAGTATTCCTCTTTAATCAAATCCTTGAAATCATTCCAGGGTGTGGCGTTAGCAACAGCCAACCCTAACATCTGCACTTGCGCATTCCACCAAGTCAGCGCAATGCCTTCTAGTGTACCAGTGGCGTACTTCACCCTGCGAGCCTCAGGGCATTCGCACATTTCAAATACTGACTCGAGCTTTTCAAACCAACGGAGGAGTCCAACCGCTCCTTCTGTGCCACTAAAAGTAGTAGGACGACAGTCCATGAACGTTTTGAAGGTACAAACAGGTGGCTGAGCGTGCTGACCTGTTGTGTATAAGAATTAAGAAAAGTTTAAACACGAGAGTTGGTTTAGGAGTGTAGGATCTCAAGATCCTAGTGTGAGTTTACAACTGCAGGGTATACCTCCTTCTTGTGCGGCTGCAAGTGCCGCAGCAATTTGCTCGTTAATGAGAGCCGTCAGTTGGGCTTGCGTCATGTTAATACGTCCAGACATGATCTTCATAGCAAATGTGACATAAGTGAGAGAGGTTTGAGAGTAGTGCGATAACAAAAGGGAATAGTCACACAAGTGTTCTCATGCAATAGTGTTAAGTTAACCTAAGCATACCCGGAGCAAGGTTCTATGCAATTCTAGCAAGTAGGCAATAAAACATGTACCATATTACCTAGAGTGATGAGTCTTGCACGTGGAGCGAGGCGTCGTTGTGGATCGTTGAGCACTGTTCTGGTTATAGTCTGGTTTTAATAAAAATGTTTTCCCCTTATTAAAACCGAGTTCTCTATAACCAATGGCTCTGATACCAATCTGTCACACCCCCAAAATCCACACGCGGAGTACCACCGCTTGGAGGCGTGACATGACCAGGATCAAGCCACCAATCATATTGAACATAATTATCAAAAGTCATTCATCAATACGATAGGTGTTTACAAAACCAAATATATACAAGTGTATAGCGGAAGCATTAATGTAAAACCCAACATAAGTTTAAGTACAAAATGTTATAATGTTTAACAAAACATCCACGTCCGTGCCCACAACGACTGCGCCTCCCGTGCAAGCTCCAAGAGTACCTATGGTCCTGCAAGGCATGTAACAGAGAGTCAACAACTAGTTGAGCGAGTTCACTGTTAGTTATTTAGTTATAATGTTTGTTTCGTAAATCGTATGTAATAGCATCGCGGCCCTCTAGGCATGTTTGCGAAGTTTAGAAATTGTATCGCGTTAGTCCTTGCTGCCAGTCCAGGCATGCGTGCGATAAATAGTGTTGACTAGTCGTATGTGTACGTGCCCTTCTTAATCCAAGGACCGTAGCGAGTGTGATTGTCCTACCCAAGGAGGACGAGCATGCGTTAAGGTTTGTTGTCCTACCCAAGGAGGACGAGCATGCGTTAAGGTTTGTTGTCCTACCGGACGAACGTATGTTAAGGTTGTTGTCCTACCGGACGAACGTATGTATTCTACCCAAGGAGAATACATAGGATTTATATTGGCATCCTACCCATGGAGGATGGCGGTACATATCCTACCCAAGGAGAATATGTAGGTTCCGTTTTAATTTCTTTAACCCATTCCCAACCACCGGGAATCCCATGCCTTAGAAAGTGTGTGAACTCACCTTGTTTCGCTCGGTATGCTAGGTATGTGCTCAAAGTAAGTCAATCACGTCCTAAAGTATGCACGTATGTGAAATCAGTTTGTGACCAAATTATGCACGTATAAACATGTAGCACGTAATCACAATCATATACAAGATGGCTACACTTAACAGCAGTTAAATATTCCAGTTAGCAATTAACAGAATTAACTCAAGTTACTGCACAGATCAGCTATTCGGCGAAACACGCATGTTGGCGAAACACAGATAGTGGCGAATCACATATAGTGACGAATCACAATATTGGCGAAACACATTCTGTTTCGTCGAGGTGTCCCCTGGCGAAACAGAACTTCTGATTCGTCGACTACTCTTGGCGAAACACATTCTGTTTCGCCGAGAGTTCTGTTTCGTCGAACAGTTCAGTTTCGCAGACATCAGTTACAGCAGATGCGAAAAACACATAAACCCTAACCGCCGTAAAACAGCAATTCCTCAATCATACAGTAATCATTCAACGCAGAATCAGCGTAACATCATCATAACATAAGCATCACAGTTCTTAACGTCTAGCACGAACCCTAAGTTATGTGTACAACATATAGATTAACATACAACATCATATCATCGATTCCTATCAAGATACTAATGTGTATTCAGAATCAGGCCATATAAACAACATTCAGAACCGAGTATCATCAACATACCCTCCTACAATCCAGAAATCAAGCATATACACAACATGTATAAAGAAAACAAAGAACAAAGAAACCGATTAGACGAGCACGCACTAACCGAGATATCCGGGATGAACACGGGAGGATTCAAGAGAGAAAGATGATGGTTGAAGATGGTTATCGCCTTTTCAAAAGGGAGAGTTCTAGGGTTTCTATTTTGTTAAAAGTGTGAAACAGGGAGTCGGTTCACGTTAATATACACGAATTACCGTTCTGGGCCCTTAATGGGCTTCGCGAATCAGTGGGCCGACGAAACACATCAGTTTCGTCGTGAAGTTCTATGGCGAAACACATTAGTTTCGTCGGGATGTATATGACGAAACAGTCTGTTTCGTCGGGTCCTTTCATGTTTTAAACAGTTTAAGTTTTCAACAGGTGTTTCATGTTATACAGCCCAAAAACAAAATCATGCAACCACAATGCGTTCATTACAAAATAACGTATACAGTTACAAGTTAAACAAGTCAAACAACTACACAGTCAAAGTCAACGTGCACTTAATGCGAAAATGAAAGTCGGAAACTCGAGTTGTCACAGAATTTGTCAGTAAAAGATAAAGGTTTAGTAAATCACGTTTAAAAGTTTTAGGATATGATCAAGGATCAAATATCCTATAATCGAAAAATTCAAAAAAGTGATGTAACTTAAGGATCATGTATCCTGTTGTCAAAGAGTAAGGGTCAGTTAGGTAAATAAAGAATAAAATTAAGGTGATTAAGGATCATACCTGAGAATCCAGGTTAGGATCCTAACCCTTTAACATTCATAATCAGGATAACCAAAAGACAAACCTTAGTAAAAGGTAAGGATCAAGGATCCTTGGCTGTATAACCTCAAAACCCTTAAACAGAACATAACTTGGGACTAAGCCAATTATAAGAGAAGAGTTAGTAACTGGGGACAAGCCCAACAATTCTAGGGACAAGCCCAATATACTGGGGACAAGCCCAAAGGACAACTGGGGACAAGCCCAAAGGATAACTGGGGACAAGCCCAAAGGATCTTGTGTAAACTGGAGTATGGCCCTCACTGGCGACTATCCAAACTTAGTGACATGAAAATGCCAAAACCTTAGTTAACGTGAAAACGTTAGAAACCGTAGGAACGGATGTCTGGTACGTCTACCATTATACGTAGGATCCCGGATACAGCCAGTACAATGAAATTGTCAGCCCCTAAAGCGAGCACTGGTCCCATTGCCATGAACTGTACCAGGATCATCATGCGCTGCTGGCGATACTGGGGACAGGCCCAAAAACTGGGGACTAGCCCAAATAACTGGGGTCAAGCCCAAATAACTGGATACCTCTGTAGATACTCAATCCTTTGTTAAGGATACCTAAACCTTCTGTAAAACTCAGAATCAAATGAAAGGAGGATAAAGGATCCAGGATCCTTATCCTTATATATAGGATAATTAAAGAGTGAAATAGTTTAAGATTAGATCATTACCAAAATGAGGATCATCTGTCTTGTAAAGATCCTTCAAGGATACTTGTTAGCTAAGGATCATGGATCCTTATTACATGAAGTATTTCTTCAAGTGGACAACATTCCAAGCTCTTGGTAGCAAATCACCTTCCATTGTTAGCAATCGATATGCCCCCTTTCCTGCTTCAGCTTCAATCAAATAGGGACCTTCCCACTTTGATGCTAACTTCCCATCAGCAGGATTAGTGGTATTCTGGAATGCTTTCCTTAATACCATATCACCAACTTGGAATTTCCTGATCCTGACATTCTTATTGTAGGCTCCAGCCATCCTTTGTTGATAACTGGCCATCCTTATCCTTGCCAAATCCCTGAGCTCTTCTATAGTATCCAAGTCTTGAACCAGGTTTTCAGTATTTTCTTCAGGATCACGAATGTTTGTTCTTGCAGTAGGAACCACCATCTCTGTAGGGATCACTGATTCTGCTCCAAATACCAAAGAGAATGGAGTTTGACCAGTAGCATTCTTAGGAGTTGTCCTATCAGCCCAAAGTACATAAGGTAGTTCTTCTGTCCATTTTCCTTTCTTAGATCTAAGCTTCTTCTTCAAATTGTTGATGATGATCTTGTTGGATGATTCTGCCTGACCATTAGCTTGTGGGTGGACTGGTGTTGATGTTATCATCTTAATCCCCCAACTGTCACAAAAGTTAGTAGTTCTACTCCCAATAAATTGGGATCCATTATCACAAACAATTTCAGAAGGAATACCAAATCTAGTAATAATGTTTCTTTTGATAAAGAATATAACTTTTTTCTCTCTGACTTGAGCAAAGACTTCAGCCTCTATCCACTTGGAGAAGTAATCAGTCATAGCAAGCTTGAACACTTTTCCACCAGGTGCCTTGGGAATTTTACCAACTATATCCATTCCCCATCTCATAAATGGCCAAGAAGAGGATATAGGATGCAAAAGCTCTGCTGGTTGATGAAGGATATTACTGTGTCTCTGACAAGGATCACACTTCTTGGCATATTCCACAGCATCCTTCTTCATGGTAGGCCAATAGTATCCTGTCCTCAGGATTCTTGAGAATAATGCCCTGCCCCCAGAGATCGTTTATATAACATGTTATTCAATATTATGAATTGAGATACCTTGATTTTGAAAGCCCTGGGGTTTTCTCCTGTAGGAATCTCTCCATGTTGTATGTATCTCATGATTGGAAGGATCCATGATCCTGAATGAGATTGTGTATCGTCAGTAGGGATGATTGCATAATTCTCTTCTACCTCCATGGCTACATGATCCTCAATAGCAGGGGATAAGATGTGGATAATAGGGATCCTGATATCCTCTGGAATCTTCAAGGATGATCCTAGATTGGCAAATGCATCAGCTTCTGCATTCTCTTCTCTGGGTACCTGTGTCAAACTAAAGGAAACAAAAGAGAGTGCCAATTCTTTGACTATCTCTAAATATTTGATTAATCTTTCACCTTTAACAGCATAGGATCCATTAAAGTGATTAGTAATTAACAATGAATCTACATGTACCTCAAGAAATCTGATCCTCATATGCTTGGCAATTTGCAAACCAGCTATCAAGGCTTCATATTCAGCCTCATTGTTAGTAGTTTGAAACTCACAAGCTATGGAGTGGGGTATTATGTCCCCCTGTGGCGATTTTAGTAGTATTCCAAGTCCTGTTCCTTTGACATTAGAGGCTCCATCAGTGAAAAGTATCCAAGGATCCTTAGTTTCCTCCAACTGTTGGACTTCTAACTCAGCTTCCTTTTGCAAATCACTACTAAAATCTGCCACAAAGTCAGCTAAGGCTTGGGATTTGATGGCAGTCCTTGGTTCATATCTTATATCAAAAGCACTAAGCTTCACTGCCCACTTAGCCATCCTTCCTGACATTTCAGGTTTGCTGAGAACATTCTTAATTGGAAAATTAGTCTTAACAATAATGGCATGAGTTTCAAAATAATTAATTTAGTAGATGCCATAATTAGTGCAAGGATAAGTTTTTCTAAATGTGAATACCTAGATTCAGCATCAAGCAAACTCTTACTTACATAATAGACAGGATGTTGTGTACCTTCGTGATCCTTAACAAGGACCGCACTTACTGCTTAGAGGATACCGCCAAATACAAGGATAATATATCTCCTTTTTTCTGGTTTCATCAAGGCAGGGGCTGAGGATAGGTAATCCTTAAGAGCTTTGAGAGCATTTTCATGCTTTTCAGTCCACTCAAATTTCTTGTTCTTCCTCAAAATGTCATAGAATTCCTTGCATTTTTCTGAGGATTTGGATATGAATATGTTCAAGGCTGCGATCCTGCCTGTCAATCTTTGCACATCCTTAGCATTGGCAGGAGATTTGATATTCACAATAGCCTTAATTTGCTCTGGACTTGCTTCAATGCCTCTTTTTGTCACCATATAGCCTAGGAATTTACCTGCCTTAACACCAAAATGACACTTGGAAGGATTTAGTTTCATATTAAATTTGTCAAGGATATTGAATGCTTCCTCCAAGTCTTTAAGGTGATCCTCAGCTTTCTTGGACTTAACCACCATGTCATCTATATAGACTTCCATAGTGTGTCCAATTTGTTCCTTGAACATCATATTGACTAGCCTTTGATAAGTAGCACCTGCATTCCTTAGTCCAAATGGCATAGCAATATAACAGTATATACCAGTTGGGGTCATAAAGGCTGTATCCTCTTGATCAGATGGTTCCATCTGAATTTGTTGAAATCCAGATGAAGCATCCATAAAAGTCAACAACTCATGACCCGCGGTAGCATCCACCATGGAGTCAATGTGGGGTAATGGGAAAGGATCCTTGGAACATGCCTTGTTTAAATCAGTAAAATCGACACATACCCTCCACTTTCCATTTTTCTTTTGAACAACAACCACATTGGCTAACCATCTTGGATACTTAACCTCTCTTATCATACCTGCCCGAAGTAGTTTATCTACCTCTTCCTGGATAATAGCATTCCTTTCAGGTGCAAATTTCCTCCTCTTCTGATGTATAGGCTTGAATGACCTGTCAATGCCAAGCTTATGAGTAATTATATCTTTAGATATACCTATCATATCCTCATGCTTCCAGGCAAAGGTAGTTTTCCTCCTCTTAAGGAAGGATACTAGATCCTGTTCAATGTTGTTGAGGATCCCTGATCCTATGAAGACTGTGGATTCAGGATCATGGGGATCCATAAGGATTTCTTTCACATCCTGTTCTCTTGCCTCCAAGACATCTCTTGAAGGATGCTTTAATTGCTATTGCTCCCTTGGTCTTGAGGCTGGCTTCATTAATGACGTATAACAATTCTTAGCTTCTTGTTGATCTCTCTCAATTTTCACCACTCCCCATGGACTAGGAAGCTTTACACATTGATGATAGGTAGATGGGACTGCCTTCATGTCATGTATCCAAGGCCTGCCAAGGATAACATTACAACAGGATAAGCAATCTATGACACAAAATTTTTTATAAGAATGAAGTCCTTTAATATAGATGGGGAGTTTGATGTCCCCCCAATGTATTCTTGGTTTCTCCATTGAATCCCACAAGAACAGAGGATCGTGGCACAATGTCTGATTCAGGAATGTTCATCTTCTTGAGGACATCAAGCTGAATAATGTTCACTGAGCTTCCTCCATCTATCAGGATCATGCGAACAAAGTGGTTAGAAATAAACAGAGTGATAACAAGACCATCATGATGAGGATCCTGGATATCTATACGATCATCCTCCTCGAAAGTTATAATCTTATCCTTGGTAACAGTGGAGGTCCGGATGGGTCTGTCTCCATTATCCATCTTGGTTTCCTTTGCATGTCTTTTGGCTGCTGAAAAGGAAGTACCATAAATGTCTGAACCTCCGGATATGAAGTTTATAACTTGTGCATCTGCTGGAAGAGGAGGAGCCTTTTCCGGGATCCTTTCAGGATCCTGGATCCTTGATTTATTTCGTCCCAAAAGCTCCTTCAAGTGCCCCTTACTTAACAAGTAACCAATTTCCTTTCTAAGTGCAATACACTCTTCAGTGAGATGTCTGAAATCCTCATGATATGCACACCACTTGGACTTATCCTTTGTTGCGGCTGGTTTATCACTTTTCCTTGGCCATCTTGCTTTCTCACCTAGATTCTGCATTGCAAGAATTAGTTCATTGTTATCAACAGAAAAACAGTATTCAGAAATAGGAGGATGATCCTCATCATCCTCTTCCTGCTCTACTGCATGCACGTTCTGGTTGTCAGACTTGTTGTAGGATTTAAACTTGTTATTCTTGAAATAGGATCCTTGTTTTTCCTGTTTTGAGGATCCTGCCAATCTCTCCTGGATCCTCTTGTCATCCTCTAGAAGGATGAACCTAAGGGCCCTGGTTCTTACTTCATCAAGATTCCTGCATGGGGTCATAACAAGATCATCATAGAATAATGAAACCCTAAGTAAACCCATTTTAAAGGCTTCCACAGCCGTGGCTATATCCAGATTAGGGATATCTAAGGATTCTTTACTAAACTTAGTGATGTAATCTCTAAGTGATTCATTTTGACCTTGTGTTACCCTATATAAATCACTAGTTAATCGTTCAAATTTTCTACTACATGATAATTGACTATTAAACAGATTAACTAAATTAGCAAATGAAGTAATAGAGTAAGGGGGAAGACTTAGCAGCCATTTAAGAGTTGATCCTGTGAGTGTGGATCCGAAACCCTTGCATAGACATGCTTCTTTTAACCTCTCTGGGATGGGGTTGATCTCCATCCTCTCTCTCCATTGAGCTACATGTTCTTCTGGATCCGTTGAACCATCATACAGCTTCATAGTTGGTATTTGGAATCTTTTGGGTATCTCAGCATCACAAATAGGTGGTGCAAAACGAGATATCCTATGGCTTCCATCTGCAATTTCAGGAATGGGCTTAACCACTCCTAGAACGCTGGATATCGTATCCTTCAGCTTCTATAATTCCCTAGCCATAGCTTGATTGATACCTGTATCCTGCATAGGGCCATGGTTAGCATTATAAGAATAATTGAAAGTGTTACCTCCCATAGGATTTGAGTTAGGAACTGCAGATGTGAATCCATATTGACGGGATTCTGGAATGATGGAAGGACCAGAAGAGGCAATGGTCTGCATTGGAATGAAGTATCCTTGATGAACATCTGTACTTGGGGGTTGTATACTTCTCAAGAATCCTTGATCCTGAAAGATGCTGGATCCTTGAACCTGAGAGGATCCCTGAGGCTGAGATGATCCTAGAACCTGAAATGAGGATCCTTGAAACTGAGAGGATCCTTGAACCATGGAGGATCCTTGAACCCCGGAGGATCCTTGAACCTGAGAGGGTCCTTGAACCTGAGAGGGTCCTTGGACCCGAGAGGATCCTTGGACCTGAGAGGATCCTTGGACTGTGTGCATTCCCAAATATCCTCCTGAGCTGACGAAGGATCCCTGATGCTGGAAAGAGGATCCCGAAGGCTGAAAATAGGATCCTTGAGGCTGGGAGTGAGACCTGAAAGCCTGACTCATAGTTGTAGCTCCGTAATGTCTTCCCAACGGTTCGCTCTGGTACTGGATGTCTGGAGCCGCAGATTACAGGGCGGTTACGGCTGGAGTATCAAAATCCAGTGACCTTGGTATCAGAGGAGAGTGATCCTCTCCTGATCTCTTCTGTTTCTTGATGTCAGCGATCTCCCTGAGGATCCTTTCGTTGGTTTTGTCCTACTCTTGTACGTGATCCCTCATCTGCAAAATCAAAGTAAAAAGATCACTAGTAGTAGGATTAAAAGAAACAGAATAAGTTGGTGGTTTCGGAAAAATGGGGCTTTGTCTCTTTGCAGCATTTTCAGCATTCTTCTGGGATCCAGAATGTGGTGGAGGCAAAGGAGGAACGCCCTGTGAAGAACTCATTGCCGACATAGAGCTTGATGTGTTCTTTGCTGAAGAAGCCATCTGCTTGGTTGTAATGAACCGAAATAACCGCAATAACAAGAATTTCTTAGAAATGAAGCACCAATTGCCCCATGGTGGGCGCCAAACTGTTTTGGTCAAAAATCAAGCAAAGATAATGCAACCAAATCTTTTATTGTGAGGTGTGATGCTTGAATCAATGAACAATATTAAGGATCACTCAGAAATGTAACGAACAAGTGACACAAGGATTTATACGAGGAAAAAGCCCTTGATGAAGAGTTGATCTCCGGCATAAAAAACCTCGGGTGATGGAAACTACCGATCACCAACTAAGATTAAACAAAAGAAGTTTGTTACAAGGATCACTAATGTGCAATGTGCAATCAAATGTACGAAATCGCCAAGTATTGTTTGAGAGCTGACTGAGAGCTGTTACGAGTGTGTGTAGTTGCTAAATTTGCTAAGTGTTTTCTATCAAGCTTGTTATCCCCATTTAAATTAGAAATAACTAAGTTAACAAACTATCTGATAATCAAGCATGCTCCCCACGATCTCCACAACATCTATAATGGTCAAACACGTGCGGAATCTTTAGATAATATGCTCCAGGAATTTCGGTGAGACTTGGTCCATGCACTTGTTCCAGCAAAACAAGTTTACGTACAAAGAAGACAATTGTTAGTAGTAGGATAATAACAGTGATCCTGAATCCTGATCCTGCGACACCTGCTGAGGATCCTTAATTCAAACAGAATTGGGGATCCATGATCCTGGTAGCAGCTGAGGACCCGTGATCCTTAGGATTTAGAAAATCCTCCCCTAACAGATACTTATCTGTTGTTTGCCATTTGTAGGTGCTGGAAAGTCCTCGAAATCAGCCTCTCGCTTCAGCGTCAGTGATCTTGATGCTTATTGATATTCGCTAATTTACACATATTTTAGTCCCCTGTTTTACCCCTATTTTATGCGTTTTTGGCCATAAAACCGTCATTCGGATACTTAATTATCTACACTTTTGTTTACAGGCCTAAAACAGCATACCAGACAAGATGATAGCAAAAACGAGGACTTTCCGGACAAAACGATGAAGCTGCGAACATTCTGTTAAAGAAACTGACCTGGGCCTGTGGAACGGTCGTGCGACCTGATGCACGACCGTGCATCTCCGACGAATGCAAGGAAGTCCGGCAATGAACGAGGGTGCGACTCCACGTGCAGGGCATTGAAGGCCAACCCGGGAATGCACGGTCGTTCCATATTTGGCACCCCGTGCGGATCCGATGATCCAGCCACATGTCGGAAGTGAACGATCAGTGCGACCAGGCATGCAACAAGAGCCCGGCATTGAACGACCGTGCTATATGAGGGACGGTCGTGCGATTTCAAATCTGGTCAAAGATCTGATGACGTATGCAGTATGGTGCCCCATACCCAATAATTGCTTAAAGTGCACGGTCGTGCCATATGAAGAACGACCGTGCGACAGCGAAAAAATATAAAAACAGAACAGAAACATTATGTTCGACATTCTGGAATTTTGGGAGCTTCACAGGCGATTATACAGGCTCCGGAGGCTTTGCTTTTGACCCGGATTCAAGCCACATTGTGCCGTTTAGCTCCATTACTATCCGGATTCTTAGTCTAGTGCTTGTTTATGGTTTGGTTTTCTAATCTTTCCATGATTTTGTTAATCTTTCAAGTACTTAGATTAATGTTTATGTATTATTGTAGCCTTTGGGCAAAAACACAACAATCCCTTGCTTGATTATAGCCATTAGTGTGTTAATCTTTGTTTGTAATGACATTTTGAAGTATTTTCTATGTTAATCTTTGATGATTAGTTTGCAACCTTGTTATTGATATTGAATTCTTGATTATAAGTAATTATGTTGGATGATTGATGCTTGGTTAGTTAAGATAGTTGAAAAATGAAGCTTAATTAATCTTGTATTAGTAAACTTTGAACTTAGTTAACTAGTTTAGCTTGGTTTAAATGTATGCATCATGATATTAGAAATGATTAGTGATTTAATAAAATGTAATTATTGTTAATCAAGAGAGCTTGCCGTCACGTAAGGACCTTAACGGGTTAGATGGTGTCGTTATAAATTCTTGCCATGATTTGTTAGCTTAGTTAGTAGTTTAGGCCAAAATTGCTATCTTGGTGAATTTTTGTGCAAGATTTGTAAAATGAACTCGGTTGTGATTTAATCTAGTTTATGCTTGACAGTTAGTGGTTGCATTGTGTTTATCGGTGTCGCTTTCCTTGTTTAAGTGCGGTTAGAAAACTCCTAACGGATGACTAACTCATTTTTAAGAAATTTTCATAGACATTTAGCAATTGCACGATAAAGAACAATTTTAGGTGGTTAAAATGTGTTTATCGTTTTAGCTTTCCGAATGATTGTCATGTTAGGATTCCCGAAAGGGATACTAATTGTCTTAAATTGGAAAATTGACCAAATGCTTCTAGTGCCAAAACCGACTTAGTTGACATGTTGTGGTTGTGTATTAAGCAAGGCTTTTTATCTACTATTTATTATGTTTTTATTATGTATTCGTTTACGCTTACTTTAGTTAATTAAAATCAAACAAAACCTATGTTTTTACCGGTAGTTTAGTGACAAAGGTCTAGTATTAATTCTCCGCCCATTTCCTTGGATCGATACTTGGTTCTTACCGATACTTTACTACATATATGACGGGGTACACTTGCCTCTTTCGTGTGTGTTTTGATGTAGAAGTAATAATCACTTTTATAAATTTAAAACCAAATCGTGTGTAAATTCATTGCAAAATTATGTATATATACGCACACGTCAAGTTTTTGGCCCCGCTGCCGGGGAAATGGCGAGTTTTAGGAACGACCCGAGTCATTGTGTTATCGGCGTATATACTTGTTAATATTTGTGTATAATTTCTTGATTATTTATTTGTTTATTTATTTGTCATTGGAATCTTTTGGGTATCTCAGCATCACAAATAGGTGGTGCAAAATGAGATATCCTATGGCTTCCATCTGCAATTTCAGGAATGGGCTTAACCACTCCTGGAACGCTGGATATCATATCCTTCAGCTTCTGTAATTCCCTAGCCATAGCTTGATTGATACTTGTATCCTGCATAGGGCCATGGTTAGCATTATAAGAATAATTGAAAGTGTTACCTCCCATAGGTTTTGAGTTAGGAACTGCAGATGTGAATCCATATTGACGGGATTCTGGAATGATGGAAGGACCAGAAGAGGCAATGGTCTGCATTGGAATGAAGTCTCCTTGATGAACATCTGTACTTGGGGGTTGTATACTTCTCAAGAATCCTTGATCCTGAAAGATGCTGGATCCTTGAACCTGAGAGGATCCCTGAGGCTGAGAGGATCCTAGAACCTGAAATGAGGATCCTTGAAACTGAGAGGATCCTTGAACCATGGAGGATCCTTGAACCCCGGAGGATCCTTGAACCTGAGAGGGTCCTTGAACCTGAGAGGGTCCAAGGACCCGAGAGGATCCTTGGACTGTGTGCATTCCCAAATATCCTCCTGAGCTGACGAAGGATCCCTGATGCTGGAAAGAGGATCCCGAAGGCTGAAAATAGAATCCTTGAGGCTGGGAGTGAGACCCGAAAGCCTGACTCATAGTTGTAGCTCCGTAATGTCTTCCCAACGGTTCGCTCTGGTACTGGATGTCTGGAGCCGCAGATTGCAGGGCGGTTACGGCTGGAGTGTCAAAATCCAGTGACCTTGGTATCAGAGGAGAGTGATCCTCTCCTGATCTCTTCTGTTTCTTGATGTCAGCGATCTCCCTGAGGATCCTTTCGTTGGTTTTGTCCTACTCTTGTACGTGATCCCTCATCTGCAAAATCAAAGTAAAAAGATCACTAGTAGTAGGATTAGAAGAAACAGAAGAAGTTGGTGGTTTCGGAAAAATGGGGCTTTGTCTCTTTGCAGCATTTTCAGCATTCTTCTGGGATCCAGAAGGTGGTGGAGGCAAAGGAGGAACGCCCTGTGAAGAACTCATTGCCGACATAGAGCTTGATGTGTTCTTTGCTGAAGAAGCCATCTTCTTGGTTGTAATGAACCGAAATAACCGCAATAACAAGAATTTCTTAGAAATGAAGCACCAATTGCCCCATGGTGGGCGCCAAACTGTTTTGGTCAAAAATCAAGCAAAGATAATGCAACCAAATCTTTTATTGTGAGGTGTGATGCTTGAATCAATGAACAATATTAAGGATCACTCAGAAATGTAACGAACAAGTGACACAAGGATTTATACGAGGAAAAAGCCCTTGATGAAGAGTTGATCTCCGGCATAAAAAACCTCGGGTGATGGAAACTACCGATCACCAACTAATATTAAACAAAAGAAGTTTGTTAAAAGGATCACTAATGTGCAATGTGTAATCAAATGTACGAAATCGCCAAGTATTGTTTGAGAGCTGACTGAGAGCTGTTACGAGTGTGTGTAGTTGTTAAATTTGCTAAGTGTTTTCTATCAAGCTTGTTATCCCCATTTAAATTAGAAATAACTAAGTTAACAAACTATCCGATAATCAAGCATGCTCCCCACGATCTCCACAACATCTATAATGGTCAAACACGTGCGGAATCTTTAGAGAATATGCTCCAGGAATTTCGGTGAGACTTGGTCCATGCACTTGTTCCTGCAAAACAAGTTTACGTACAAAGAAGACAATTGTTAGTAGTAGGATAATAACAGTGATCCTGAATCCTGATCCTGCGACACCTGCTGAGGATCCTTAATTCAAACAGAATTGGGGATCCATGATCCTGGTAGCAGCTGAGGACCCGTGATCCTTAGGATTTAGAAAATCCTCCCCTAACAGATACTTATCTGTTGTTTGCCATTTGTAGGTGCTGGAAAGTCCTCGAAATCAGCCTCTCGCTTCAGCGTCAGTGATCTTGATGCTTATGCTTCCTCCCAGTCAGGCAAGAAGCAAATTGCTTCTAGCCCTAGCGTCCCAATTCCTAAGGCTGTCAGCACCAAGGGCAAGGGTGGAAAAAAGAGAAAGACTGCTGACACTCTTGAAGGCCTGCCCCTCATCCGTCATCAGTTTGAATAATACTTTTCTGAGGTAAGGATCCCAGATCCTTAAATCTATCCTGCCCATTTTGAGGATAACGGATCCTGAATTGTGTCTTTCTTTTTCACAGAAATTTGCTGAGATCCAGATGCTCTTTGATTCTTATGCTGATGAGGCTGAGCAGAAGCAGCTGGACTTCCAAAAGATGTATCTGGCCAAGGATCAGAAGATCGCCTCCCTAGAGAATGAGGTTAACTTGGTGAAGAGGGAGTTGGTCCTAGCCCACATTACATCTGATCAGGAGAAAGCTGAAGTGATGGAGGGTGCCAAGCTTTCTACCACCATTGCTATGCTCAAGATCAAGCTTCAAATGGCAAAGGAGGCTGAGGATCCTAACTTCGACAGGACTGCCTGGGACCAAGAAGGCTGGAAAGCCAAGCTAGCTGAGCTCGATGATGAAGAGGAGACTGAGGAGGTTCTGGCAATCGAGGCTGGCGGCAGTGGGTTGAAGGATAAGGCTAAGGATGCAGCGGCTGGTGGTGATGATGAAGCAGCGAAGGTGTAGGCTGCAACAATGGGCGATGATGGATTTATCTAGACACGGCCGGAGCCCATTTTTTATGGTTTGGTAGTTTTTTGAACAATGGTTGGTCTGTAATAACTCTAAACAATAGTTTTTAGGTTTAAGGATCACTGATCCTTCAGACAATAGGTAGGATAACAAATGGTGGAAGGATCCTTTTTTTGGGGGATGAAGCCATTGTAATCCTGTCGTCTTTCTATTCTTGCACTTATTCAGAACTTATCGTTATGGACACCCTTTACCTACCCCAGCGGACGGGCCACGGATTGCTGGTAGATGCTTGGGGTAGGTAATTTTGACAACCTTTAAAGGGTTTAACTTTTGATAAATAAATAAAACCTTAATCTTTTGGCTATCTCATGTTGTACATGTTATGTGAACACTTTACCTTTCAATTGTTATGATACACTTTGTTTGAATTCATAAGTTAAAAACAAAAGTTTAGTAGATTCTGTCAAAAAGTTTAGGATATGATCAAGGATCAAATATCCTATAATCGAAAAATTCAAAAAAGTGATGTAACTTAAGGATCATGTATCCTGTTGTCAAAGAGTAAGGGTCAGTTAGGTAAATAAAGAATAAAATTAAGGTGATTAAGGATCATACCTGAGAATACAAGTTAGGATCCTAAACCTTCAATACTTACAATCAGGATAACCAAAAGACAAACCTTAATAAAAGGTTAGGATCAAGGATCCTTAGTCGTTTAGTTTCAAAAACCTGAAATGGAACATAACTTGGGACTAAGCCAACATAAGAGAAGAGTTAGCAACCGGGGACAAGCCCAACAATTCTGGGGACAAGCCCAATATATACTGGGGACAAGCCCAAAAAACTAGGGACAAGCCCAAAGGATCTTGTGTAAACTGGAGTATGGCCCTCACTGGCGACTATCCAAACTTAGTGACATGAAAATGCCAAAACCTTAGCTAACGTGAAAACGTTAGAAACCTTAGGAACGGATGTATGGTACATCTACCATTATACGTAGGATCCTGAATACAGCCAGTATAATGAAATTGTCAGCCCCTAAAGCGGGTACTGGTCTCATTGCCTTGAACTGCACCAGGATCATCGTGCGCTGCTGGCAAAACTGGGGACAAGCCCAAAAGCTGGGGACAAGCCCAATAAACTGGGGATAAGCCCAAAAAACTGGGGACAAGCCCAATAAAACTTAGGAGACTTCTGTGGATACTTGACCCTTTGCTAAGGATATTTCAATCTTCTGCAAAACTCAGAATTAAGTGAAAGAAGCGTAAAGGATCCAGGATCCTTCTCCTTGTAAATAAGTTAATTAAAGAAGTGGATAAATTGAGGTTAGGTCATTACCAGAGTGAGGATCATCTATACTCTGAGGATCCTTCATGGATATCGGACACGGAAATAGTTGAGGATCCTGGATCCTTATTACGTGAAGTATCTCTTTAAGTGGACAGCATTCCACGCCCTGGTAGCAAATCACCTTCCATTGTTAATAATCGATAAGCCCCCTTTCATGCCTCAGCTTCAATAAGGTAGGGGCCTTCCCACTTCGGTGCTAACTTGCCATCAGCAGGATTGGTGGTATTTTGGAATGCTTTCCTCAACACCATATCACCAACTTGAAACTTCCTGATCCTGACATTCTTGTTATAAGCTCCAGCCATCCTTTGTTGATAACTAGCCATTCTTATCCTTTCCAAATCCCTGAGTTCTTCTATGGTATCCAAGTCTTGGACCAAGTTTTCAGCATTTCCTTCAGGATCACGGATGCTTGTTCTTGCAGCAAGAACCACCATCTCTGTAGGGATCACTGATTCTGCCCCAAACACCAAAGAGAATGGAGTTTGACCAGTAGCATTCTTGGGAGTTGTCCTATCAGCCCATAGTACATAAGGTAGTTCTTCTGCCCATTTTCTTTTCTTGGATCCAAGCTTCTTCTTCAAATTGTTGATGATGATCTTGTTGGATGATTCTGCTTGACCATTGGCTTGTGGGTGGACTGGTGTTGATGTTTTCATCTTGATCCCCCAGCTGTCACAAAAGTTAGTAGTTCTACTCCCAATAAATTGGGATCCATTATCACAAACAATTTCAGAAGGAATTCCAAATCTGGTAATAATGTTTCTTTTAATAAAGGATATCACTTCTTTTTCTCTGACTTGAGCAAAAGCTTCAGCTTCTATCCACTTGGAGAAGTAATCAGTCATAGCAAGCATGAACACTTTTCCACCAGGTGCCTTGGGAAGTTTGCCAACTATATCCATTTCCCATCTCATGAATGGCCAAGAAGAGGATATAGGATGCAGGAGCTCTGCTGGTTGATGAAGGATGTTACTATGTCTCTGACAAGGATCACATCTCTTGGCATAATCCACAGCATCCTTCTTCATTGTAGGCCAATAGTATCCTGTCCTTAGGATCCTTGAGAACAGTGCCCTGCCCCCAGTATGGTTTCCACAATCTCCTTCATGAAAATCCTTTAGGACTTCTTGAATTTCAGGATCCTCAATGCATCTTAGATATGGTCCTACAAGAGATCGTTTATATAACATGTTATTCAATATTGTAAATTGAGATACCTTGATTTTGAAAGCCCTGGGGTTTTCTCCTGTAGGAATCTCTCCATGCTGTATATATCTCATAATTGGGAGGATCCATGATCCTGAACGAGATTATGTGTCATTACTAGGGATGATTTCAGAATCCTCTCCTATCTCCATAGCTACATGATCCTCAAAAGTAGGAGTTAGGATATGAATAATGGGAATTTTAATACCCTCCGGAATCTTTAAGGATGATCCAAGGTTGACCAGTGCATCAGCTTCTGCATTTTCTTCTCTGGGTACCTGTGTTAAACTAAAGGAAACAAAAGAGAGTGCCAATTCCTTGACTATCTCTAAGTATTTGATTAGCTTTTCGCCTTTAACAGCATAGGATCCATTAAAGTGATTAGTAATTAGTAATGAATCTACATGTACCTCAAGATACCTGATCCTCATATGCTTGGCAATTTGCAAACCAGCTATCAAGGCTTCATATTTAGCCTCATTATTAGTAGTTTGAAACTCACAAGCTATTGAGTGGGGTATTATGTCCCCCTTGTGACGATTTTAGTAGTATTCCAAGTCCAGTTCCCTTGATGTTAGAGGCTCCATCAGTGAAGAGTATCCAAGGATCCTTAGTCTCTTCCAGCTGCTGAACTTCTAACTCAGCTTCCCTTTACAAGTCACTACTGAAATCTGCCACAAAGTCAGCTAAGGCTTGGGATTTAATGGCAGTTCTTGGTTCATATCTTATATCATAGGCACTAAGCTTTACTGCCCATTTGGCCATCCTTCCTGACATTTCAGGTTTCCTGAGAACATTCTTAATTGGAAAGTTAGTTCTAACAATAATGGCATGAGTTTCAAAATAATGTCTTAATTTAGTAGATGCCATAATCAAAGCAAGGATAAGTTTTTCTAAATGTGAATACCTGGATTCAGCATCAAGCAAACTCTTACTTACATAATAGACAGGATGTTGTGTGCCTTCGTGATCCTTAACAAGGACCGCACTTACTGCTTTGGAAGAGACTGCCAAATATAAGGATAATATATCCCCTTTTTCTGGTTTCATCAAGGCAGGAGCTGAGGATAGGTAATCCTTAAGGGCTTTGAGAGCATTTTCGTGCTTCTCAGTCCACTCAAATTTCTTGTTCTTTCTCAGAATGTCATAGAATTCCTTGCACTTTTCTGATGACTTGGATATGAACCTGTTCAAGGCTGCGATCCTCCCTGTCAATCTTTGCACATACTTTGCATTGGCAGGAGATTTTATATTCACAATTGCCTTGATTTGCTCTGGACTTGCCTCAATGCCTCTTTTTGTTACCATGTAACCTAGGAACTTCCCTGCTTTAACACCAAAGTGACATTTGGAAGGATTTAATTTCATATTAAATTTATCAAGGATATCGAATGCTTCCTCCAAATCTCTAAGGTGATCCTCAACTTTCTTGGACTTAACCACCATGTCATCTATATAGACTTCCATAGTGTGTCCAATTTGCTCCTTAAACATCATATTGACTAGCCTTTGATAAGTAGCACCTGCATTTCTTAGTCCAAACGGCATAACAATATAACAATATATACCAGTTGGGGTCATAAAGGTTGTATCCTCTTGATCAGATGGTTCCATCTGAATTTGCTGAAATCCAGATGAAGCATCCATAAAAGTCAACAACTCATGACCCGCGGTAGCATCCACCATGGAGTCAATGTGGGGTAATGGGAAAGGATCCTTGGGACATGCCTTGTTTAAATCAGTGAAATCGACACATACCCTCCACTTTCCATTTTTCTTTTGAACAATAACCACATTGGCTAACCACCTTGGATACTTGACCTCTCTTATCATACCTGCTCTGAGCAGTTTATCTACCTCCTCCTGGATAATGGCATTCCTCTCAGGTGCGAATTTCCTCCTCTTTTGATGTATGGGTTTGAATGACCTGTCAATGCCAAGTTTATGAGTGATTATATCTTTAGAGATACCTGTCATGTCTTCATGCTTCCAGGCAAAGGTAGTTTTTTTCTTCCTTAGAAAGGATACTAGATCCTGTTCGATGTTGTTGAGGATCCCCAATCCTATGAAGATCTTGGATTCAGGATCCTGGGGATCCATAAGGATATCTTTTACTTCTTGTTCTCTTGCCTCCAGGACATCTCTTGGAGGATGCTTTAATTGCTATTGCTCCCTGGGTCTTGAGGCTGGTTTCATTGATGATGTGTAGCAATTCTTGGCTTCTTGTTGATCACTCTCAATCTTCACCACACCCCATGGACTAGGAAGTTTTACACATTGATGATATGTAGATGGGACTGCCTTCATGTCATGTATCCATGGCCTGCCAAGGATAACATTGCAACAGGATAAGCAATCTATAACACGAAATTTATGATAAGAATGAAGTCCTTCTATGTAGATGGGAAGTTTAATGTCCCCCAATGTGTTCTTGGTTTCTCCACTGAATCCCACAAGAACTGAGGATCTTGGGACAATATCTGATTCAGGAATGTTTATCTTCTTAAGAACATCAAGCTGAATGATGTTTACTGAGCTTCCTCCATCTATCAAGATTCTGTGAACAAAATGATTAGATATAAACAAAGTAATAACAAGACCATCATGATGAGGATCCTGGACATCAACACGATCATCCTCATCAAAAGTTATAACTTTTTCCTGTGTAACAGTAGAGGTTCGGATGGGTATATCCCCATTATCCATCTTGGTTTCCTTGGCATGCCTCTTGGCTGCTGAAAAGGAAGTACCACATATGTCTGATCCTCTGGATATGAAGTTAATAATTTGTGCATCAGCAGGAGGAGCGGGAGCTCTTTCTGGAACTTTTTCAGGATCCTGGATCCTTGACTTTTTTCTTCCCAACAGCTCCTTCAAGTGCCCTTTTCTCAACAAGTAACCAATCTTTTTTCTCAGTGCAATACATTGTTCAGTGAGATGACCAAAATCTTCATGATATGCACACCATTTGGATTTGTCTTTTGTTGCAGCTGGCTTATCACTTTTTCTGGGCCATCTTGCTTTTTCACCTAGGTTCTGCATTGCAAGGATTAGTTCATTGTTATCAACAGAAAAACAATATTCAGAAATTGGAGGATAATCCTCATCATCCTCTTCCTGTTCTACTGCATGCACATTCTGGTTATCAGACTTGTTGTAAGACTTGGACTTGTTGTTCCTGAAGTAGGATCCTTGCTTTTCGTGCTTCGAGGATCCTACCAGTCTTTCTTGGATCCTTTTATCATCCTCTAATCGGATGAATCTAAGGGCCCTGGTTCTCACTTCATCAAGATTCCTGCAAGGGGTCATGACAAGATCATCATAGAATAATGAATCCCTAAGTAAACCCATTTTGAAGGCTTCTACAGCTGTAGCAATATCCAAATTAGGAATATCCAAGGATTCTTTACTAAACTTAGTAATA
The DNA here is from genome assembly GCA_030545235.1 of Helianthus tuberosus. NCBI lineage: Eukaryota > Viridiplantae > Streptophyta > Magnoliopsida > Asterales > Asteraceae > Helianthus > Helianthus tuberosus. The sequence continues at coordinate 31,448,586 of CM060352.1, read as the reverse complement.
TAATCTCTAAGTGATTCATTTTGACCTTGTGTTACCCTATATAGATCACTAGTTAAACGTTCAAACTTTCTGCTACATGAGAATTGGCTATTAAACAAATTAACTAGACTAGCAAATGAAGTAATAGAGTAAGGGGGAAGAATTAGCAGCCATTTAAGAGCTGATCCTGTCAGTGTGGATCTGAAACCCTTGCATAGACATGCTTCTTTTAACCTCTCAGGAATTGGATTGATCTCCATCCTTTCTCTGTACTGAGCTACATGCTCTTCTGGATCCGTTGAACCATCATATAGCTTCATGGTTGGTATCTGAAACCTTTTTGGAATTTCGGCATCACAAATAGATGGTGCAAAACGAGATATCTTGTGGCTTCCATCTGGGATTTCAGGAATGGGTTTAACCACTCCTGGTACACTGGATATCATATCCTTCAGTTTCTGTAAATCCCTAGCCATAGCTTGGTTGATACATGTATCCTGCACAAAGCCTTGGTTATTGTTATAAGAATTATTCAAAGTGTTACCTCCTGAAGGATTCAAGTTTGGGACTCCGGATGTGAATCCATATTGGCGGGATTCTGGTATAATTGAGGGACCAGATGAAGCAATGGTCTGCATTGGTATGAAGTCTCCTAGATGAACGTCTGAACTTCCGGGTTGTACACTCCTTAAGAATCCTTGATCCTGGAAGATGTTGGATCCTTGATGCACTGTGACTGGGGGTCTTGGAGGATAATCCATGGATCCGAAAACCTGAGATGAGGATCCTTGAACCTGAAAGGAGGATCCTTGAACCTGAGAGGATCCCTGAACCTGAGAAGAGGATCCTTGAACCTGAGAGGAGGATCCTTGAACCGCCTGCGTCCCCATGCATCCTCCTGAACTGGTAAACGATCCCTGATGCTGGAAGAAGGATCCTTGAGGCTGAAAAGAGGATCCTGAAGGCTGAAAGTAGGAACCTAGAGCCTGAGACATTGCCGATGATCCATAACGCATTCCTGTTGATCCACCCTGGTATTGAACATCTGGAGCTGCAGATTGCTGGGCAGTTATGGCTGGAGTGTTGAAATTCAGCGACCTCGGCATCAGAGGAGAGTGATCCTCCACTGATCTCTTCTGTTTCTTGATGTCACCAATCTCCCGGAGGATCCTCTCGTTGGTTTTGTCCTGCTGTTGTATGTGATCCCTCATCTGCAAAATCAAAGTAAAAAGATCACTGTTAGTAGGGCTAGAAGAAACAGCAGAAGTTGGTGGTTTTGAGAAAACGGGGGTCGGTTTCTTCGCAGGATTCTCAGCATTCTTCTGAGATCCAAAAGATGGTGGAGGCAAAGGTGGAACTCCCTGTGAAGAACTGATTGTCGGCATGGAACTTGAAGTGTTCTTTGCTGAAGAAGCCATCTGGTTGGAGATGATGAACCGAAATGATCACAATGACAAAAAATTTTCAGAAATGAAGCACCAATTGCCCCACAGTGGGCGCCAAACTGCTTTTGTCAAAAATCAAGCTAGGATAATACAACCAAATCTTCTTTTGTGAGGTGGGATGCTTGAATTATATTGCAAATGTATGATCAAACTTCAAATGAAATGAACAAGAGACACAAGGATTTATACGAGGAAAAAGCCCTTGATCAAGAAATGATCTCCGACATAAAAAACCTTGGGTGATGGAAACTACCGATCACCAACTATATTGAACAAGTAAAGATTACAAATCGGGATGATAACAAGCTTGTTACAAGGATCACTAGTGTGCAAATTGTAGGTAATCGCCAATATGTTGCTGAGAGCTTTCAAGAGTGTGTGTTTGCTAACTGTTCTTACTGTCAAGACTTGTTATCCCCTTTTCAAAATAGAAAATAAACTAAATAACTAAAATCCCGCAAATGGTGCTAGCTACCCACGACTTCTATAACGGTCATTAAGCTATGCACATGCAGAATATTGAGAGCATGTTCCCCAAGAATATCGCCAAGACCAAGTTCTACTCGTGTACTCCTGCAAATCAAGTTTAAACACAATGGAAACAACCGTTAGTATTAGGATAACATTGAGATCCTGGATCCTTAAACCTGCAATGCCTTCAGAGGATCCTTGATTCAACAGAACTGAGGATCAGTGATCCTGACTGCACTTGAGGATCCGTGATCCTTAGATATAGAAAATCCATCCCTAACAACCCTCTCTCGTGAAAGGGTATTTTCATACTCTCTAAGGTTTAAAGGTTTTCACCTTTCTAAGTCTTGGAGTTTATACACTCCCGCCTGTAGTGCACGAAAATTTGGGATTTTCCCCATAATACTTAAGGATCTATCTCCAGAATATTTTAGGGTTTATCCCCTATAATACGAAAATTATACACAAGTGTACAAACAATTGCAATTGATATCCAAGAAATTTCTAAGTATTCAAAGACATTATGCATAGGGGACATTCCCGCTAAGGTGTTGTGGAAAGTTCAAAGGATCAAGCTTGGCACAGTTCACTGAATATCCCAGACTGGGGACATCTTCGGTGGAAAGAGTGCCAAAGGATTGGAGTTTAAGCATAAAGGTGTACTCTATTTCTGGTATTGTCTTTCCTTTTTTGTTCCTTTGAGCCTTATCTGAATTGACTAAGTTTTTGAAACTATGTTCAACAAAGCTCTAGTTAAAACACTTATGAGTATCCTCATCAGGATATATTTTCAGAATATATTTTCAGGATATATTTTCGGGATATTTGTTCAAAATAATTGAAATTTTACACTGAGATTAAAGAATTAAAATTGTATTCAAGCCAAGAAATATGTGAGAAAAATTACAAAAATGGATAACAACAGATAAGGTCGCAAAAGAAAGTTATATTATTAACATATCAAAAGATTGTGCTTTTGGTTTTATCTCAAACCGAGACCCATCCACCAAAAGCACAGTTAGTTTTCTACCATATTTACTTAACAACTGAAGGCTTCGTCTTGGAACCCAAGATACCTCCACCTTCAGTTGTTAACATTGTTCAAAACAAATCGTACTAACTAATGACCAAGGGCTTCGTCCTGAAACTCAGGATCCCTCCACCTTTGGTCATCATATTGTCTAAGTGCAGGAAATATAAATTGTTTGAAAGACAGGAAATAGAAATTGTTCAACAACCAACAAACTTAAAAAAGTGGGCTCCAGCCTAGGCACGAACATCAATCATCGCCCACACCGCTGCTTTCAAGGAGCAGCACCTTCTTCACCAGCAGCCTTCCCTCCAGCATCCGCTCCATCATCACCATCAGGATTCTTTTCAGCATCAGCCGCCTCCTCCGCTACCTTGGAAGCCTCTTTACCCACATGCTTAGCAGGATACTCAACAGGACTCCCCCCGAGATCTTTCAACTTCGCCTCCCAAGCACTTACATTCCAGGAAGGGCATTCAAAGCCCAAAGCTTTGGCTTCATAAGACATCTTTAGCCTGGCTTGTAGGAGAGAAATTACAACTGACCCCTTGAGACCTTCTCGGTAGGTAGTCATATCCTGCTCGAATTGAAGATGGGCGGCATCTAGCTTGGCTTGGGCATCTTCATTGGCCTTGTTGATGGCAGCTTTAGCTTCTTGGGTCACAGCTTTGAATTTATCTTCATAGTGTTGTGACTTAGCGGCGGCTATCATCCCCTAATCTGTGATGGTGGTCTCAGCTTTCCTCAGCTTCACTTCCAGCATCTTGTTTAGACCACAGCTTTCTTCGTAGAGGCTCGTCAGGCGTTCAAGACCATGCAAAACGGAGAAACAAGTATTAACGTGCATTAACATATATAACCAGCATATGGTGTAGGATGTAGGTTAAGGATATGAACCTGGTTAAGGAAGCTGGTCATAAAGCCGCTGGAATCAAGGAATCCATGGTTTTCATAGGGGAAGATCTCGGATGATGCTGGAGAACCGGTTTCTTTTCTTTTGCGGGAACTTGAGGCACGTGGCTTGGTAGCAGGAGAGGGCTTAGGAACAGCTGTCGGTTTAGAGCTGGATACAGGCTTAGAGGTGGAAGCAGATTTGCTGGGTTCCTTCTTCACCTGGACAGGAATAGGGTAGCTATTCAGTTCATCAAGGTCAAAGACTTTTGGAACTTTGGCTGGTGCTGCAAAACAGGGAAATTATCTAAATATCTACTCTTATCTCTTATTTTGTTAATTAAAAATATGCAAAGATTATGTGATCCTTACCAGACATATCTGATGAAGAATATTGGCTTGAACTTGGAAGATGCAGTGTAAAAGATATGTCACAATCAGGCAACTGGTAGACCCTGTTGATTCTTTTTTGGGATTCTTCAGTGGGAGGAGCCAACTCTTTGAAGTTTGCTGCATAAGAAACATCAGGATGTTAGTACAGGATACATTATCAGGATATGTTTGGGGATATCTTAAAGCCCTAAACCCTACCGGAGGTCAACCATTTCACTGGAAGGCTTTTGCCCTCGGGAATGGAATCTCATCTAACAAAGAAAAAATTTTGTTGCCACCCATCCTCATTTTTTGAAGCTTTGAGGATGAGGGGGTTGCTAGAGGTTGAGAAAAGCAAGAAGCGACTATTGCCGTGGGATCGGGGACGGTAAGCAAGCGGAAGGTCTTCGATACAGAGATCGGGGACGTGAAGGGTTTTGATCTGGTTAAGCATGATAAGTACTCTCTAGACCATAGGCATTGTTTGGGCAAAACAGAGGCCGGTGATTCGAAAGAACTGCATAATGAATTCCGGAAAAGGATATCGAAGGCCAAGGGAAAATGGGTATGATGAAAAACAGATCCACTCCTCGGAAGATACGTCAGAACGAATGCTCCGGTCGAATGGACGGATAATCTCCGTGTCGGAGAAAGCACCGGAAGTCCTTAATGCGGCGATATCGGCATTATCGAAGGAGCACACCTCCTTCTCGGGGTGTTTGAGCAGGTTTTAATTGACAAATGACGAGGTGGACTTGCCGGAATGGGAACGTGTTCTAGTGGCCATCGGAAAATTTGAGCTAAGAAGTTCTAAGAGATAAGAAAAGGGAAATACCTGAGAAATCTGAGGAAGGTGATCATTTATCAACAAGAAAAAGAGAAGATATAGGGGCAAGATAGATGGCCATCGAGTGAAAAGCGCGTTGGAAGTTGCACAATGTCACCTCAATCATCACTTCAATTTAATTACCTCGATTCGCGAGATAAGACTTTAAAATATATCTGTTGGAATTGGTATACCAACATATATATTTTGGGGACAATTGTTATGGGTGGTTTTCTGCTTACATATCCTGAATAATATTCTAACTATGTTTCTTTTGTTGTGATCAGGATACCGGATCAGGATATTGGTAACATCCTGACACAGTATCCTGGTAGTGACTAATTAATTCACGTGCAGATTAATGAAGCAAGTCTATAACGTTCAAGTGGACCTATTCTCCCAAAGACTCGGGCCAATCTGTTGAAATAGGAATGTTGAAGCCGGAAGACGTGGACTACAACGTTCACAAAGGGAATATTCGTTTTATCCCGGATTTGTAGGCTAGTTAGTTAGCTTTGCTTTACTATAAATAGGATTGATCGGATCAGTTAAGAACACACAAAATCTCTCGAACACTCTTGCCCTCTACTAGCTGCAATCACACACACTTACACTTGTATTCAAATCGCATTGTAACACCAAGTTGATCCGCATCATATCCTGCACTGTATCCTGATATTTGAAGTAATAAGAAGAACAAGGCAGCTGCGATTGTCAGCTCCCGAGGTTTTGTGCCGGCGATCTAGATTGATCAAGGGCTTTCCTCGTACATCCTGTGTCACCCTTTACCTTTTTGCTCATTGTTTGATTGTTGATACAGCTCAAAATCCTGAGCCGTATCCTGAAAATTGTTTTTTGTCAATAACTTAATCAGCATACGTTTTTCAAATACTTCTAGCACACTACCTCACTTAACTAATTTGATCACTTAATTACTTAGGTAATTTTTGACCAAAACAATTTTATAGTAACATTTTAGAAAATATATTATCATTTGGATGAACATGTCATAACAATAGAAATTATATATATTAACATTACTATGTTTATGTTAACTTGATAATATAATGATGGAATCCACATTTCAGCCTTAGCCTTTTGCCTACTCACATCCAGCCGCTGGTTTTTCTTAACCAGCACCACCTCCACCGTCTACTCTTTCACACACAAACATATACACACATGCGCCGGCTGGCGCATGCTTCTCTATTTACGAGCGAGCCTCCACTTACGAGCGAGCACACGTGCGCTAACTATCGCATGCTCCTCTACATATGAGCATGTAAGTCGCCATACGCGCAGGCTCTTTTACATACAAGCACGTAAGTCGCCACACGCGCATGCTCCCTTACTTACTTACGAGCACACATGTGCTAGCTGTCGTATGCACCTCTACATATGAGCACGTAAGTCGGCATACGCTCAGGCTCTTTTACATACAAGCACGTAAGTCGCCACGTACGCATGATCCCTTACTTAGGAGCGAGCACACATGCGCTAGCTGTCGCATGCTCCTCTACCTATGAGCACGTAAGTCGCCATACGCGCATGCTCTTTTATATGCGAGCACATAAGTCGCCACGCGCGCATGCTCTTTTACATACGAGCACGCCGGTCTCCATACGAGTCTGTTGTTCTACATACGAGTATCTCAGTCTCCATGTGAGCCTGCCGCTCCGCATATGAGCATGTAAGTCGTCATATGCGCATGCTCCTTTTACATATGAGCACGCCTATCTCCGTGCGACACAGTTGCTCTACATACGAGCACATAAGTCGCTATATGCGCATGCTCCTTTCGATATTTGCACGCCAGTCTCCTGGCGAGCTTGCTGCTACACACGCAAGCACGCTAATTGTCATGACCCCAGCCCCGGTTTGACCCGGTCAGGAGCCGCGGAACAGGAACCCATGGTATCTGTGATGCGACAGCGGAAGATTTTTAACAGGATCTTTTAAAACTCAAAATGCCCAATTATTTTATTTCATAATTTGGGATAAACCCCGTAATTTACAATAGAGGAATTTAACTAGGAAATTCCCTGATTTATTAAAACATGTTTATTTATTTTTAACTGAGCCACCTCTTCAAGCTTGTTAGTGCTCCGTAGCACGTTTCCTTGATTTACAGCAAGTCGCCTGAAATATGTTTTAAAAATATTTTACCAGCGGGGAAATGCTGGCGAGTCACTCAAATTTGATAAAACGACACATACTTATCAATTACAGCATAAGAGCGATTACAATGGCTTCTATCTTATTTTTATCTGGCGCCGTGTCACATTGCGTGACGATGGTCATACCACTATTGGGTCCTACCACCCAAGTAGTGATGATCACTGTTAGGATATATTAGCCTAACCAGTGAAAATTAGTAATGTGCACAATACCCCACTAGCCAGTGATTAAGATAACCACGACTTACTCCCTCTAATTATAACATTTGAAAAATAATTTGAGGTATTCTAAAACAGTTGATAAAAAGAGAATGACTCACATTGCAGATTTATACGGGCAGAGTTTAGCCTACTGATTAGCCTTTTAACCTAAATTTAAACAACATGCACACGAACTAGGTTAGTAACTAATACAGCATTTACGATAACTCACGAGATTAAACCCTCACAACGAATGACAAAGTGCGATACTCAAACATCCATCGAATTCACGACGAATGACAAAGCATAACCCTAATGTGGGCAGCACTTAAACATCCATTGGATAGTTTCAATCGATCGGACATTGAATCGTAGCAGCGATCGAGTTATTACCCTGTTATAGCGGCACCGTTTCGTGATCGTGTGTGTTTTAGGACTGTTTCTGCTATATCCCAGTGTACGTATTGAATTTCTACGTCGAACCAACGCGAAATTGCAAGTGCCAAAGTCTACTATTTATATCTGAAAAACCGACCCCCTCGCGTGGCGCGAGGGGTCATCGCGTGGCGCGAGAGGAACTACCCTATCATAGGGTAGCCCCGTGTCCCAGTAGCTCAGGTGAGTTGGTTTTGCGTTAAAATTCGTTTTACACGTAAAACTATCAAGATAGTATCAACTAGGGTTTACCCCCACTGAGTTTTAGGGGCCCTGATCCTGATTCCGATTATTCTGAAAATTTTAGGGTTTATGCAGGATCACTTGGGAGTCTCAATTAGGGTTTCCTTTTGAACCAAATATAATAATAAATATTAGTTTTGGTGAGAGTTGTTACATCCTCCCTACCTTAATAAAAATCTCGTCCTCGAGATTTACTGGAACAAGTGAGGATACTTTCGCTTCATTTCTGATTCCAGCTCCCAAGTGTATTCAGATCCTCTTTTCGAATCCCACTTGACTTTGACAAGCACTAAACGCTTGTGTTTAAGAAACTTGATCTTTCTATCTTCTATCTGAAGAGGTTTCTCAACAAATTTTAACTTTTCGTTTACCTCTATATCTTGGAGAGGTGCTACCAGAGATTTGTCAGATAGACATTTCTTGAGGTTAGCTACATGAAACACATCATGTACTCCAACTAACTCTTCTGGTAGTTGTAAACGATAAGCAACTGGTCCTATACATTGGATTACTGGAAATGGTCCTACGTATCGTGGACTTAGCTTTCCTTTCTTACCAAATCGAACTACTCCTTTCCAAGGAGAAACTTTCAAGAGTACCTTGTCTCCCACTTGGAATTCTAGTGGTTTGCGTCAATTGTCGGCGTAACTCTTTTGGCGATCTCAAGCAGTTTTCAGTCTTTCCTTGATCTGAGTGATCTTATCGGTAGTTTCTTGTACAATTTCAGGACCTGATAATTGACTTTCTCCTATTTCTGCCCAGCAAACTGGAGTTCTGCACTTTCGTCCATACAGTGCTTCGAATGGGGCAGCTTCAATGCTTGCATGATAACTATTGTTATAGGAGAATTCAATCAAAGGTAGGTGATCGTCCCAGTTTCCACCGAAATCTATTACACATGCTCGGAGCATGTCTTCCAAGGTTTGTATCGTTCTTTCACTTTGCCCGTCTGTTTGTGGATGATATGCCGTACTTAAATTTAGCCGGGTTCCCATTGCTTCCTGGAAACTTTTCCAGAAGTGGGAAGTGAAACGACTATCTCTATCTGATACAATGGAGAGTGGAACTCCATGTAAGGATACTACTTCATCTACATACAACTTTTCCGACCTTTCCATACTAAAGGTTTCCTTCATGGGTAGAAAATAAGCTGATTTGGTTAATCGATCCACAATTACCCAAATCGCATCATTACCTTTTCTGGTTTTGGGTAACTTAGTAACAAAATCCATTGTTATGAGTTCCCATTTCCATACAGGCATTTCTAGTTGTTGAAGTAGACTCGAGGGCTTCTGGTGTTCCGCCTTAACTTGTGAACAAGTAAGACACTTAGAAACATATCTAGCTATGTCCTTTTTCATTCCTATCCACCAGAAATTATTTCTTAAATCTTGGTACATCTTATTGTTTCCTGGATGCATGGTATACCTAGATTTATGAGCTTCCTCTAGAATCTTATTTCTTAATTCTCCTTGCTTAGGTACCCAAATCCTTTTCTGATGGAATCTCCAAATTCCATCATTCCCTTGCTCTAATTCCTTTATTCTTCCTTTCATTCCTTCAGCATCATCCTTGATTGCTGTCTCTTGAATGTTTTTCAGTTGTTTCATTAAATCTAACTGTAGATTTAATCTAAGAGCACGAACCCGTCGTTGTTTCTCATGATACTTACAACTTAAGGCATCTGCAACTACATTTGCCTTTCCTTCGTGATACTGAATATCACAGTCGTAGTCGCTTAGTATTTCCATCCATCTCCTTTGTCTCATGTTTAACTCTTTTTGCCCAAATATATATCTTAAGCTTTTATGATCTGTATAGACAGTAAACTTACTTCCGTACAGATAATGTCTCCAAATCTTAAGGGCAAAAATTATGGCTCCTAACTCTAAGTCATGAGTCGTATAGTTTTCCTCGTGCTTTTTCAATTGCCTTGATGCATACGCAATTACCTTCTTGCGTTGCATTAGCACACATCCTAATCCTAGCTTTGAAGCATCGCAGTAAACTTCAAAATCTTATGTTCCTTCTGGTAAGGCTAGAATTGGAGCATTTGTTAGTTTCTGCTTTAAAATCTTAAAAGCCTCATCCTGTCTAGGTCCCTATTCAAATTTTGTTGCTTTACAGGTTAGCTTAGTTAATGGTACAGCTATCTTGGAAAAATCCTTAATAAACCGTCTATAATATCCTGCTAAACCTATAAAACTTCTAATTTCCATAGCTGATTGCGGAACCTTCCATTTGGTGATGGCTTCTATTTTAGCAGGATCTACGTGAATACCTTCGTGGTTCACCATGTGTCCTAAAAATTGCACTTCCTGTAACCAAAATTCACACTTTGAGAATTTGGCGTAAAGCTTTTCTTTTCTTAACAAAGTTAAGAGTGCATGCAAGTGCTGACAGTGTTCATCCTGACTTTTGGAATAAATGAGTATATATCGTCTATGAAGACAATTACAAATTTATCTAAATACGGTTTACAGATTCTATTCATCATGTCCATGAATGCTGCAGGTGCATTCGTTAGTCCGAAGGGCATGACTGTAAACTCGTAATGACCATACCTAGTTCTGAAAGCTGTTTTAGGTATGTCTTCTTCCTGTACCTTTAACTGATGATATCCGGAGCGTAAGTCGATTTTAGAAAAATATCTAGCTCCCTGAAGTTGATCAAAAAGATCATCAATTCTAGGTAATGGGTATCGATTCTTAATTGTAACCTTATTCAATTCCCTATAATCGATACACATTCGCATCGAACCATCCTTCTTTTTCACAAACAACACTGGAGCTCCCCAAGGGGATGAGCTAGGTTGTATGAATCCTTTGCTTAGTAATTCATCTAACTGCTTTTTCAATTCTAACATTTCGGTGGGTGCTAACCGATAAGGTGCTTTAGCTATCGGTGTAGTTCCAGGAATTAGATGAATTCTAAATTCTACCTCCCTATCAGGTGGTAATCCAGGTAGTTCTTCTGGGAATACTTCCGAGTATTCTGATACTACTGGAATGTCCTTAAGTTCCTTTCCCTTAGTGTTAATGATTACTGAAATCATATACACTACTCCTTGCTTTCGTTCATAACTAGCAATTTTCATTACTGAAATGAACTTTAGTGGCTTTCGTGGCTTATCTCCTGTAATTATTACTAATTCTCCTGTAGGTGCATAAATTTCTATGGAGTTTCTATCACATAGGATTCGAGCATGGTTGGCTACTAACCAATCCATTCCTAATACCACATCGAATCCAGCTAAATTCATAGGTAACAGATTTGCAGAGAATTTATAACCTGAAAGTTCTATATTTCCTTCTCACAACATCTTATCTATGTTGACAGAATTTCCATCTGTCGTTTCAACTGTAAAAGTCTGCCTAAGGTTGGTTAAGGGTAACTTAAGAGCTTGGCAGAATGAAGTATTTATAAAACTTTGGTTTGCACCAGAGTCAAATAATACTTTTGCATAGACGTTGTGAACTAAAAACGTACCAGCTACCACATCCGGGATTAGCTCTGCTTCTTGAGTAGTCAGTTGGAAGGCTCTTACGTTCTTCTTGTTAGTTCCTTCTGCAGGTTTGGCTTTATTATCAGCTGGTTTGATCAATTTCGGACAGTCTGGCCTAATATGTCCATTTTCTCCACAGTTATAGCAAACTGTGAATTTCTTCTTCCTGCAATCTTCCTCCTGATGCCCTGGAATTTTGCAAAAATTGCAATATCCCTTGCATCTTCCAAAATGCTTTCTTTTGCAACTATTGCAAAATGGAACAGTGGAAGATTGCCCAGTTCTTCTTCTCTTGAAATTGTTACGGTTACCCATACGAAATTCCTGGGTAATCTTTTGGGCCACTTCCTTTTTTCTATTTTCTTCTTGCGTCCGCACCAGTTCGTCAGTCAATGTATTGGCTAAATCCACCGCATCATCAATTGTGCGGGGTTTTGCGGCCTTAACAATATTACGAATCTCACCAATCAATCCCCAAATATAACGAGAAATAAGTACCAATTCTGGCGAAGCCAGGGTTGGTACCACTCTAGCATATTCGAAGAATGTCGAAGTATATCCTCGACAATCTACACTAATCATTCGATGATTTAGAAACTTATTTGTCATTTGTTCCTTTTCATACTCGGGACAGAATTTTCTTTCTATGAGATTTTTAAACTCTTCCCATTTTATAGCATACGCCACAGTTCTTCCTTTAGCTTGTAGAACTGTATTCCACCATTCTAAAGCCCCTTCTTTAAAAAGATTCGACGCATACATGACCTAGTCTTCTTCAGCACATTTACTTATGGTAATTACTGCCTCGGTTTTCTCTAACCAACGCAGTGCTACAGTTGCCCCTTCGTTACCTGCAAACTCAGCTGGTTTACAGGCAAGAAATTCTTTGTAAGTGCAACCAGATGTTGCAGCTTTCATTTTCTTAGGGAGTGGGGCCTGCCGTGGATTATTATCGTGATTAGTATGGTTGCCGCCTCCGTTTACACTATTACTGAAGTTATCTTCTTGGGTACGTTTACTAGGAATGATTTGTTGAGGTTCAACAGGTTTCTGGGCAGCAGCAAGGATTGCTGGAATAGCATTGGCTATTCCTTGAGCAACGATATTCTCGATATCTTGCTGAGTCATAAATTGATCCTCCTGGTGTTGCTCAGATTGGTTAATCTCGTTAACTGGTTCATTATTAGCGTTTTCCATCTGATAATTAATATATATAATTTATTAGTATAAAGTAAATAACAATTATACATAAAACAATCATGCAAATTTCACAATACACATATAGCCAAAATTATCGATTTCTCGATTCCCATTTTATATATATATTATGCATCATTACACATCGTTATCTTACAAAGATTTTATTTGTAGGTTATTTTACAGACTTATTTTATTTTTATTATTATACAATCACAGCTTCACAACCATCCTATCCCTGGGTACTTTTAGAAGCGACGTTCCCTCTCGTCGTACTTCCAGGAGATCTGTTCTCCTACTTCCCGAATCCTATTCCCCGCACCTATCAGTTCCTCGCCAAAATGGCGAAGTTCAGCTAAATTTTCATTGCTCATTGGTGGGTTTGGTATAGGTTCTGGGTCGAACTGAGGGAAGAAGGTATAAGGGTTATTAAGGAGGTTTTGAAACTGCCAATCATTGGTCCACCACTCGTCCATTTCTCCTAGAGGTTGGGTGTGGATCAGAGGATCTAGAATGGTTGGTTCTAAGTTTATTGGAAGTTGAGTTTCAGCAGGATAAGGATAAAGGTTGGTATTGATAGGACTAATGATATCACAGCCTGCCAGTATGCGATCCAATTCTTCCTGTAAAGGCAACTCCTCGACTTGCTTAGAACTTTCCCCAATTTCCATTTTTGCTTGCCTGGAATCTTCCCCAATTGCAATTCCTTTTCCTTTATCTATGGGATTCCCTATTTTGGGAATTCTCCTAGTTGCTGGTTTCCTTCTGCGTACACGCCTCCATCCTACAATTCTTCTCCTTTTCTTAGGTTTTGGTTTCTCCGGAGGTGGAGCGTTGAATTCTATAGGTTTTTCTATATCGGGTATATAACCAGTAAAGTCTCTGGAAACTTCTATTTTCACCGGATAGAGATTGAGATTCTGAAGGGCTTCAGATAACTCATTCATGCTGTTTAGCATATATGCAAAAATACACACAAAATGCTAAGTTAAAATTTTATAATAAAAATCTCTCAGATAAACATTCAAGTATTATTGCACACTGTGTGACTAATTTAATACAAAGGACAACTGATAATTAAAACATACTATGGTTTATTATAAACTTATTTATTTATTGGGTAAAATTTTCTTTTAGAGTTTCTGGATTGTAGAGGATATGGTTGCTAGAACTGGGTCATGGTATTTAAATGTTAGCATTGACTGCTGCCGTAGCTAACATATAGAGATTTGCCCATTTTTCCTCTAATTTGTCTTCCCATGGTGGATTACTGCCTAGTTCCTGGGTTTCTGGATTAATCCTCACTTCTTTTGGTTGTGATTTCTTTAATTTCTCCTGACTTTTCCTAATAACCAAACTTCTTTTATTAGGAGAAAGTGGTTCCTCATATTGTGCCTTTCGAACAAATATTCCTTCCTCAGTATCTACTGAGTATCTTGAAGAATTTGATTGGGATGAGCTTCCCTTTTCTTTTGATGAATTATCTAATTTAAGATAGATATCCGATATTCTTTGCTTACCCATACTGTAACTAACAAGTAGTCAGTTAATAAAACATCTAATCACAAAATGAAAATCAGGAAAATTAAGTATTTTAAAATACTTAATAGGCTTAAATCAGTGGCTCTTTCAGTAGCTCTGATAGCACCTTTTCCTGTCATGACCCCAGCCCCGGTTTGACCCGGTCAGGAGCCGCGGAACAGGAACTCGTGGTATCTGTGATGCGACAGCGGAAGATTTTTAACAGGATCTTTTAAAACTCAAAATGCCCAATTATTTTATTTCATAATTTGGGATAAACCCCGTAATTTACAATAGAGGAATTTAACTAGGAAATTCCCTGATTTATTAAAACATGTTTATTTATTTTTAACTGAGCCACCTCTTCAAGCTTGTTAGTGCTCCGTAGCACGTTTCCTTGATTTACAGAAGGTCGCCTGAAACATGTTTTAAAAATATTTTATCAGCGGGGAAATGCTGGCGAGTCACTCAAATTTTGATAAAATGACACATAGTTATCAATTACAGCATAAGAGCGATTACAATGGCTTCTATCTTATTTTTATCTGGCGCCGTGTCACATTGCGTGACGATGGTCATACCACTATTGGGTCCTGCCACCCAAGTAGTGATGATCACTGTTAGGATATATTAGCCTAACCAGTGAAAATTAGTAATGTGCACAATACCCCACTAGCCAGTGATTAAGATAACCACGACTTACTCCCTGTAATTATAACATTTGAAATATAATTTGAGGTATTGTAAAACAGTTGATAAAAAGAGAATGACTCACATTGCAGATTTATACGGGCAGAGTTTAGCCTACTGATTAGCCTTTTAACCTAAATTTAAACAACATGCACACGAACTAGGTTAGTAACTAATACAGCATTTACGATAACTCACGAGATTAAACCCTCACAACGAATGACAAAGTGCGATACTCAAACATCAATCGAATTCACGATGAATGACAAAGCATAACCCTAATGTGGGCAGCACTTAAACATCCATTTGATAGTTTCAATCGATCGGACATTGAATCGTAGCAGCGATCGAGTTATTACCCTGTTATAGCGGCAGCGTTTCATGATCGTGTGTGTTTTAGGATTGTTTCTGCTATATCTCAGTGTACGTATTGAATTTCTACGTCGAACCAACGCGAAATTGCAAGTGCCAAAGTCTACTATTTATATCTGAAAAACCGACCCCCTCGCGTGGCGCGAGGGGTCGTCGCGTGGCGCGAGAGGTACTACCCTATCATAGGGTAGCCCCGTGTCCCAGTAGCTCAGGTGAGTTGGTTTTGCGTTAAAATTCGTTTTACACGTAAAACTGTCAAGATAATATCAACTAGGGTTTACCCCCCTGAGTTTTAGGGGCCCTGATCCTGATTCCGATTATTCTGAAAATTTTAGGGTTTATGCAGGATCACTTCGGAGTCTCAATTAGGGTTTCCTTTTGAACCAAATATAATAATAAATATTAGTTTTGGTGAGAGTTATTACACTAATCTCCATGCAACCCTGCTGCTTTACATACGAGGGCGTAAGTCGCCCGTGCGCGCATGCTTAGTCACATATGAACACGCTTACAAAATGTATACTGTGCTACAAATGCACATACCACTTTGGGTATATGCAAAAACACATTGGCTAAAACAAAGTTTCGCGTACACCTACAATCTTCAAGACAAGCCGCATCTCCTTGCTTCACGCCACATTGTTGTTGTGGCACACCGGAGGATCAGCGCAAGCTCGGGCTTCCACTTCGTTATCCTGGCGTGACTTTATGCCAATTCTCATTCGCGATAAACTGAACAAAGTGGATTACACGTGCAAATATTGTAGACAACAGTTTACAAAGATTCAAACACTATATATATACGTATGCTTCATGGCCTAAGACACGCGCACCATGCGCTAACCAACAGAAGTCACCAAAGGGTGAATATTTTACAGTAGCCACACGACTGTGTGGGCACTGCTAAAGCTGGGCCACACTCGAAAATCATCCGAAGGGAAGACACTCATCTAGTCCAGAATTCCACCCACTTGCCATCCGCGCATGGGAGCAACACTGGACTGGGGGGACCCAAAGGGGTATGGTCCCAAATGCTGCAAAAGTCATACGAGCGTTGGGCCCTAACCAAACTCAACCGCCAAAACTCAGCCTGTTCCAAGACTCATGCATGAGACCTAACCACGTACGCGAAACCTTGACAAGCTCATGGTAATGCGCAAGTACAAATGGCAACAGACTGCAACCAATCAGCGTGCGCCAGGTTTGCCCAACCAATTTCCACGATGAACAATCGTGGGATATTCACTCCTCCATTATCTCTACTCACAGCTAAAGCCAGACTCACCAAGCGTGGCCAGCAACTTTCCCGCACCCATGCGACAGGTAAGCCTAAAACTCAATCTTTACTTCCGAGCACTCCTAACAAATCTAGTACTCCTCCCACGCTTGCACGCGGGAGCAACACTAGACTGGGGGACATGATGGGGTACGATATTAGACCCAACCTGAGCGACCGGACATATCCGTTACTTTTCGCATTTTATTATAGTATTTATTATTATTGTGTACTAACCCGCGAAGCCTACCGCGTTGTAGTTTACACTACACTAGGTTGTGGGCTTGTAGAGATAACCCCTAACTGGGCCTGGCCCATTGAGGTTAGGGAAGGCCCATGTCTCCTATATAAAAAGGTTTTCACCTTATTATCAGGGCACAAGATATGGAGCCGCCACACTTTTGTTGCTAGAAATAAGAGATTCTTCTCTTACCGGTCATCTCTACATCCCCATGTTTCTCTCTTCTGCATTGCATATATAGGTTCAAGAGGAAGAGCAAGGTGTGATTCTCCATCCTCTCAGAGAAAGCGGTCCAATCACCCCGGCGGTGATTCCGTGTTTCAACAAATATAGAAACAAAAATTACATGTTAAAGTAACACACGGGTTAAGAGATCATAAAAATGGCACAGTTACTTTTGTATACTTAAGATATCAATTGTTTCTTCAAAAATAATAACAAAGCATATAACAATCACAAACGATAGGCACAGAGTCTTACTTAACTATTTCAGAAGCATCTTCCACAGTATACCGTTCCCACTTTGTAATGCACCTTTCCATAGCTTTGGATATGCAATCAGACCTGTGACACGAATAAAAAAGATCAGAACCCAATCAGAGGCGAGATGTATATGAGTATTTAAACAACAAACCGACTAATCGTGCACGGCTATCTCCATATAAGCGACATCCGGTAAGAATAGTGGCCGGAACCCTTTCTCTCTGTTTCAGATGGTCAGTAAAGTAACATGTTATCACTTGCTTTTATCATTCCAAAATACATAAAACAGTTAAAGGAATTGCATACAACCATATTCAATACATATATTTGCATGAAACTTTTTTATAACCATCCAATTATTAAAGACTAAAATCCAGTTAATATAAAACTTTAGATATATATATACATATATATATATATATAATATCCCTATTCCTAAATACCACCGCACTCGATCAGATCATCACTATCATCCATTCCCTCTGCAACCCGATTCCATACATATACATATATGTCACACTTTTTAAGATATTCAAGCAAGATTTGATCTAAAAGATCTCCATCACCACATCCATTGGCCATACCAGAAGTTCAATCGTTGATTCACGTAACAACAACAGAACCAAAGGATTGTGGATAAGCGTATAAAGCCCTAAATCAGATAAAGACAAAAGAAAAAAACATTCCAGTTGAGATAAATAGCAGGGAACAGAGCAACCGCACCTCGGAAAGTGATAAGGAGTCCCTTGCCGGAGGAGTGGAGGAGGAGACTAGGTGGAAAATGTGGATGACACTTCGTATACCTTGACTGAAGTCATTACCCCATCACATCACCCTGGTCGTTCTTCGAAACCCTAGTCGTAACTCAAAGATGTGGCTGCTGACCATCGGCGAACTACCATCACCATCGTCACTATGTCACCCTTGAGCGGTGACGTTACCCCCATCACCCTCGTCGTCGTGTCCTGAGTAACAGAGGGTCACCGAGTAATGTAGCCGGCAACCATGCACTCTCTCTCCAGGCCCCTCTCCCCCTGATTATCTTTGTGGCGATTTATTCCAGATTCTCTCTATATGTATAAATTGAGCATGATTGAAGGAACTGAATAGATTAGAAACGGAAGCATTCAATAGGAAGGCTGAAATCCCCCAATTAACCCTCTAGTATCTTAAAATTTTGGGTTAAATACGGATTTAACCTCTCTAAAATGGCTTACTCATTCTTGTACATGGTGCTTGGTAACTTGTATGCATGGTAAAATTACAATCTTATCCATCACATTTGCTTTATATAGTTATATATAAATACATACATGCATTAATTAGCACCATATGAACACTAAGATTCAAGTCAGATGAAGTTTGTAACGTAAATTATAAAAGTTTGTTTTCAACAAAAGGGAACAATTTGCAAAATGATCATAAGTCTAGTGTGAACATGATGTAGTAATATATGTAAGATGCATGCATAAAATGGTTAAATAAAGTATTGAAACATAAGATTTCAAATTTTGTTTCCATTAAATATGGAACAATTTATTGAACAATAACCGGTATTTTTAAATTTACGTGGGAAGACATTTGAATAACCAAAAATGATTTTACAAAAATATATTTTAGGCTCTTCATCTAAATTTCTATTCCTATATAAAGGGTATACACATTGCATAATGCATCCAAACACATACAATACTCACTACTAAAAACCAATCAAAGAGCTTGAGAAAATGAAGCAAGAAACCATAGTTGTGATAGTTGGAGCAGGACTGCTGGCATTGCAACATCAGCTTATCTCAATCTTCTTTCAATCCCAAATATTGTTCTTGAAAGGGAATATTGTTATGCATCTTTATGGCAAAAGAAGGCTTATGATTGTTTAAAGCTTGACTTAGCCAAAAACTTTTCTCAACTTCCTCATATGCCATTTCCTTTGTCCACACCCACATTTGTACCAAAAAATATGTTTGTCCAATACTTGAAAAACTATGTTTATCATTTAAATGTAGACCCATTGTACCAACGTAGTGTCGAGAGTGCATGGTACGACAAGAGTGCACAAAAATGGGTGGTTACCGCCAAAAGTAATGTTTCGGGTTTGGTCGAGGAGCATGTAAGAGAGTTTCTTGTGGTGAGTGAAAATAGCGAAGGCTTTATTCCTAATGTTTATGGCTTAGATACCTTCAAAGGGTTAGTCATCCACTCCAGTGAGTATGAAAATGGAAAGAAATTTGGAGACAAGGATGTGCTTGTTGTTGGTGCCGGAAATTCTGGATGGACGATTTTGGATGTACGGTCCGATTACTGGACAAGCTGTGATTGTGTGTGCAAATACAGAATACAGGGTTACTGACGCGAAAGATTTGATGTGCTTTGGAGAGAACGATGTCAGGCTTCTGGCAAGAACTCAGATTGTGTGTGCAAATACAGAATACAGGATTACTGACACAAAAGATTTGATGCACTTTGGAGAAAACGATGTTAAGCTTCTGGCAAGAACTCAGATCAGGAGCGATCTTCAGTATGAAGTTTGTGCTAAAAACTTCACAGCTTCGCTTGCTCAAATTATGTTGTTTAAGCTATGGTCAGGACAACGCACGAGAGTGGAAACTCAGCTGTTTGGTCCGTATGTAGGAAGGAAGCTACCTGGTCTCAAGAAAAAGCAGAAGAAGAAGAAGAAGAAGAAGAAGAAGAAGAAACGCAAGTAGAGAATGAACGGCCAAGACAACATAAACCTAGGGGGATATTGTAAAGGCATAAACTTGTATAGGTTTACATTTGTCTTGGTTTACTTGTTTTGGGTTGGTTAGACTTGAATAGTGGGCTTGGTTAATGTTTGTGTGGTCGATTAGGGTTGGGCTTGGCCCATTGTATTAGGGCATCCTATAAGCTATAAATAGGATGTTCCTCTTCTTGTTTTGGTTGTTGATTGATTAGCAAACTTGTGTAATTCTCGAGTACCAGACGGTTCCTAGAAACCATGTGTTGTTTGTTTAATCTACTCGACATTCATTCAATCTTCTACACCTTTCTTGTTTTTCCGCAACTAGACTAGGTGTCGTGATATCCGATTGTATCGTTTTCTGGACTTACATTCGGATATGATAAACAACCTTCCGTCACCCATAATAGAAACCATCTTACATCTTCTACCATTTAAAGAGGTAGTAAGGACAAGTATCCTCTGTAAGGATTGGAAATACCATTGGACCAACGTTCCCAAACTTGAGTTTGTTGCGAATGTGGTTAAAGTATCAAATAATGATA
Source organism: Helianthus tuberosus (assembly GCA_030545235.1). Taxonomy (NCBI): domain Eukaryota; kingdom Viridiplantae; phylum Streptophyta; class Magnoliopsida; order Asterales; family Asteraceae; genus Helianthus; species Helianthus tuberosus. Next base: position 31,427,967 of record CM060352.1, on the reverse strand, counting down.
ATGAGCTTCATAAGGAACAGTTAAGTCAAGCAAATCGTAAAGTTTTCCATGCTATAAACCAAGTTATGTCAATTCACCAGGGTCCAATACATGAGTTTTCTCTATCCACGTATGCTGCACAAGGCCCGTGTGTTGAAATCGTTCATATAATAGATAATTTGTCAAGGAACAACGCTGTCAAGAAATTAACACTTGACATGCCAAGGTATTGGTTACCCGAATCTCTTTTCTCCTTGCATTAGTTAACGGACCTGTATCTCAATCCTTGCAACATTAGTTTACCCGTGATTAAAAATCTGACAATTCATCTTCTGACGTTGAAGGTAATATTATTCACATCTATATAATTGGTTCAACTCTTGATCTCAATGTTAATCTTGTGTTTGTTATGGTTCAAGTATTTTGCTCAAGGCAGAATTCCAAACAAGCTTCCAGCCGCATTAGTCCCACCTTAAATACTTATGTATTAGAGATACGTGTATTGCTTATGAACACAGAATTCCTTGTTATGCTCTTTTGATCAGAAGCAGCCCGAACCTGGAGAAACTTAAACTGGTGGTAAATAACATAAATCTGTCCTGTGTGTATTTACAAATTAATGCATAATATACACTGACATAAATCTGTCCTGTGTGTATTTACGATCCCCGCGTGTATCACCGATGGTTGAAATAATTGTAGAAAGAGGAGTTAAGCCTCGTAGGCCTTATAACCGAGGACTATAGACTAGTAAACATATATTTGTTTGGTTAATGTTTTGAGTTTTTCGACAATGTATTTAACATGTTAAAACTTTTAAAATATTAATTGGTGGTTTTATGTAAACTTTTTAATTAGTTAACATCTTTTTGTTTAGTGTGACTTTAAAACTCAAGGCTTAATTTGGCCGACAGCGTTGTAACACTTTAACAATCAGGGTCGACCCTAAAGATTCAAGTGCCCTATACAAGACCAAAAAAAGGCCCTCGGACCCTAGCAAGTTATATAAACTAATTTTTCTAAATGACGATTAACATTGTAGCAATAAACATAGCAAAATCATAGTATTAGAATAACATACCGTATAATCTATGACAAACCGATTGTTTATAAAATTTGAGAAAAAGAAATAAATGAAGACAAAAAAATGATACAACGGTATATTCGAAAATCAAGGAAAAAGTTATCTTGTTGTAAAAAGTTAGCGTTAAGAAACATGAAGTGTATTTAAAAAAGTAAAAATGGGGAGTAAACCGAACGCAGGTGTTGTAATGTTAATAACTAATCCTAATATATATGCTCGTGTGTTGTAATGAATTAAATTGACCCATATTTTTCAAGTTTGAGTTGTACGTGAAAACTTGCATAAACTAAGAGGAGGGGCGGTGCGTTATAGCACCGTGATACACAAACATAACGCGTGGGAAAAACATTACTTCCACCGCCACCTAAAAGTCCACGCGTGATAAAGTCCACGAATTCAAATTTCGTTATTTTCTTCACGGCGTGATGGTTTTTTTTGTGAGGGTAATTGTTGGTGGGGGGAAATTGTTGGGTGTGGTGGTGAGTGATGACCATTGTCACTAAAATAGGTTGTGAGTGATGGAAAAATGGTTGATGACATGGCGGAACTTGATTGGGTGCTTATGAGTGATAGAATTCTATCACTAGTGACCACCCCACCCCCTAATACAAGTATTTTTACTTTAGGAAGGCAACAAGTTTAAAGAGTACCCAAGTAATTAAAGGGTCTATAAGCTGATGTGAGTTTTACATGACCTTAATTGTGAAAGTTTAAGTGATTTTCTAAATTTGGTTAAAGGCGTGTTTGTGATGTGTGAATGGTTTTATAAACAATAAATTAAATAACATGGATACAAAGTTACATAATTTTTTGTATAGATCCTATACAAAGTGATCCTCCACTTCGTATTTGGTGATCAACATTGTATGTCTTTTTATTAAGCGTATGATAACAAATTAGTTACTCGTATATATGAAGGAAAACTATTGATGATTGATAGTATTAGAGATGTAAAAGTTGGGTTCTAGCCTGAAGGGGTATGGTCCCAGATCTTGTGCTAGGCTTAGGCGCAAGTGACCATTACTCAGTTTACTTTGCCACTCGGCTAAAAACATACTTTAGTCCCGCGCGGGCGCGCGGGCGGATATATGAAAATGGGTGTTTTAGGCAGCATACGCAGAATGCGGTGATTGCTACTAAATATGGTAGTTGTGACTCGGTGGTTATAAGTGGTCAACGCCATTTGACCCATGCAAATGACCATCACCCAGTTTGTTAATATCATCTGAATCCACATCTTCTACAACTGGGGTGTTACTGCATTCACCTATTGTCACACATTTCCATGCTACAGTCCCACGCGAGCGCGTAAGGATAGCATCAGACAATGGAACCTTCTCTTGCGGAAGGAAGTGCAGAGTAGTTAATGGGGATGTTTCCAACACACGCTACGGTCTTGCGCAAGCATACAGGGCGCACGCGCAAGGGCAGCATCCTATCTTGATGCAGGTGGGACCTTCGCTTTGACTTATGTGACCAACCAGCAGGTGGTACGCCCTGACACTGACAACAACGGTCAGCTGACCATGCAATACGCGGCTACCCGGTCCACTAACAGGGCTTCCACTTGCATAAAGTTTATGAACAGGCCATGTGGTGGCCGCTCCTCCGTGCGCCTGACACAGCAGGACACCTGGCGACACCTCCACCATGCGCCTGACACTTTTGCAGCCTGCACACCTACCAGACCAGTGGATAAGCTGCAAGTTGTCAGTCAGACCCAAGGCCCATCAAACGGCCCATTGGCCCCTCTCCTTCACTCTTCGGCTATAAATACCAGACTTCAAACCAGGTTTGAGGTAATGCTAATCTGCTCACTCACACTTACTACTTAATCACTTATCTTGCTTCCTAAGCAAATACTGATTCTCATGCCGGATGGTGGTAACAAGGAGCAACCCCCCACCTCATTCTCCTTGTATCCGCCTATGCTTGTATTGTTTCGCTTCTTATCAACTTACATTACGAGAGATATCATTTCAGTTGTTTATTTGTTTATTTGTTATTTGAGCCTATTATTCCGTACTGGGCAATCGGCTTATTCCGTAAACTTTTTGTATACCTCAGGTTCACATGATACCTAGGGCGGGATCAAGAGAGAAGACTAATGCTTAGGAATAATCAAAATAATCCGAAGATGCCCATTAACTTTATGTTTTCACAATAACATGTATTAGACATTTGGGCTAACCCTAACTTTTGTTATGTATTTCCAACTTGGGTTTAATCAATGGAATTATGACTTTTGTTCTGATCCACCGTTATAGTGACACGTCAGCAGGTTGGGGTGTTACATATAGTGTCAAGAAATTACCTCACTTAGGGTGTATGTGTTACCCTTATCTATGTTATCATTTTATCAGTTAACGGACCTACATCTCATTAGTTGTGAGCTTGGCTACAAACCGATGACGTTCAATGTATATGATAGCCTTACGTTGTCCATTGCTTAAGAGCTTGACTCTGGTAAGTTCTTGTGATAATAAAATACTGATCCTTTTCTTTATATTCCTCAATATTGCAAGTTGTTGCAGATTATTGATGATTCACAAGGTTTTGACGATTCACAAGATTTTGAAGAGTGCAGCCTTACAAATCTATTTGAGTGTTTCCCTATGGTTGAATCTCTATCTACTTGTCTCTCGATAACTGAGGTAACCAAATAACCAATTCAACTTAGGATTTTTTTTTTGTACATATCCAATCTTTGTTTTGGCTATGATTCAAGGTTTTTTTTTTTTTTTTTTTTTTTTTTTGCATATAACCAATCTTTGTTTTGGCTATGGTTTAAGTATTTCGATAAAGACGGAGTTCCACAAGTGCTTCCAACGACGTTAATCAACCTCATACGTGTATATTGATTGATACAATGAGTTTCATGGTACGAACATGGGTTACCTTTCCTTCTCTTTTTTATTAGAAGCTCCCCTAACATGGAAAAACTTAAGCTGCGAGCGAATGGCTTTTATTATCATAAGGATCCGGTTCTTCTGTCTCAATGCGCTTCTACACTTGAAGATAGTTCGAATATTTGGTTGGAGCATCTGAACGAACTAGAGATATCAGATTTGAGGAACAAGAACAAAAAGGCTGGGTTGGATTTTGTGAAGTTTATCTTGGCCTAGTCACCTTTGCTCAATAAGGTGAGGATATCGCTTCAGAAGGGCGTTCACAAGGATAACGAGTTGCAGGTTTTCAAAGTTTCTCTCGTATTTTTTCTAAATTTTTTATTAGGGAATGTATCAATGTAGTGTTGCAGAAGAGCTAAGATGTTGGTACGATGATGTAAGGGCATTAATTAGAGCTTATCAAAATCCGGTCCGCACCTCCAACCCAAAACCGGGCTATATTAGCATTCTGTGGTTCGGTCTATGCTCTTTAAATTTCTTGGTGTTGTCCGGGACCAAGATAACCTGAGTAGGGTTGCTCATTGGTTCGGTTTTTGGCTTAGTCGATTGTGATTTTCTTTGGGCGAAAATGAAAAGCAAACCAAACTAAATTTCTGAAGTTCAAAACCAAACCAAAAATTAAATTGAGTTACGTTTTTTGAGTTTTAGTTCTGGTTTTGGTTTTTGGCTGAATAAAGACTTTTTAATATTTTTTTACCATTATTTGATATTGGATTGTGTTCAGCTAAATCTTCTTAACCAAAGTTGTAACTAAATTGAGCTAAATGATGAAACTTGAATTACCGTTATTTCGGCAAACCGAATTGAAATTTTTTAAAGAAAAAAAAAATCGAACCGAAAATTGAATATGTAATTCAGTTCGGTTTTTAAAGTGGTTTTGTTCGGTACTTCTTATTCAGATTGAAACCGAATAATGAACACCTCTAGGTTCAAGTGAGTTTGTTAATTGAACTCACAATTTGGTCCAGCTAGCTATACCGGCTATGACATAGTGCTCTAGTAATACAGGTGTTTGTCCCATAAAGTAGTGATGTGAGTTTAAATCTTTGAAAGTGCAAGGTTAAGTGGTATAAAGAAGGTTTTTTTTTTTTTTCTTTTTTTTTTAAACAGTTTGATCCAGCTCTTTTATAAAACACCTGAAGCAACAACTTTGCACCTCCAAACTTTGAAGGCTCCCAATTTCAAAGGGTTATTTTATGTTTCTAAATACAGTAGAGAGAATCTTAAAACGAAGAGGAGTAATGTTTTTGACACCTAGGTGCAATGATAAAACTATAAACATTTTTAATTAATATTTACCAACTCATTTGAAACTTTATGAACACCTTGGTGTATTGCAATAGCCGGTTCTCTTAGGAGAAAGCAGATCATATGGAACATTATATGTTAGTATTATAAAATGCATAAATAAATATTGCAACAGGTCTAATGTGCCACATACTTTTATCTTAAGAGGGTACAACTTTATTCAATCCATGTATGACGGCTATAAGGATATGAAATTCCAAATAAATTGGCTTCTTCGACATTTTTGTCATCGAATGTGTGATAGTTGCATGTCTCGAGAGAATAGAACACTATCTTCGTATTCGAGTTGTGTGATAATCTTGGAACGTAGATGTTGTTCCCCATTTGTGGTGATTTGACTTCCGTATCGTTCCTGTGATATCTGGGAAAGTAGATCTTGTTCCCCATTTGTGGTGATTTGGCATCAAGGCAGATACATGACGTTTCAGAAATATAAATCATGTGTTTTCCTAAATCATTTATTTTCTCCCATTCTTTTGTAGAATCATTTAGTTTGAACACCTCAACGGATTCTCCATACTCACTCACGATAACAAGTAAAAGATGTTGATCACATTTTGATAGATAGAAGTTTGCCCGAGGTCTTGTAGGGGCTTCGACTTTAACAACCTTCAAAGAGTAATCTCCTTTACCCCTGTCGCTAAAACTAAAAGCATCAACTCTTCCATTGTTACACAAGGCATAAATACTCCGGCCACTGAATGTTGGAAAGAGATAAGAATGCGGATCATTGCCATAATCATCCCAACGATACCTACGCCATGATGGTGGTTCTCGAGACATGAAGTGGATGTAGACATGATAGGGCCCATGTGTTGTGAATCCAACAACCATACAATCGGGGGAAGTAGGGGGCGCTGAAAAACAAACGCTTCCAAAAGAACAAGGCTTTGCTGAAGGAAGCTTACGGATTTTACCTGTAAATGGGTTACAGAACACAAACTCGCGGATGTGTCCACGATTGTTAAGCATCAACAACCAACCATACCTAGAACATACTATTGAGCATTGACCGTTGAGTAATTCTGGAGGTGTTTTTACAACATACTCGTCACCGCACATTGGATCTATAAAACTAATAATGTCATGATTATTGCGTAACACCAACAACCATGGTGAAGACATATGCGGTCTCCTTAATGGTGCTGCTAAATAACAATGTTTGCATGTAGCACGGAAATTCATGAACTCGACATCACGAAAATGCTCCATAACCATTTCCAAAATATGCAATGGAATACTGAGCAGGTGTGACTCACTTGTGTTATAAATTTTAGTCTCATTCTCATCGCGGTTTTCAGCAATTAACGACTCGTAACTTGCCGACTCATCACAAGAAATCTGCTTTAGCTCCATCTAATGTTTGCCCAGAATGATCAAACAATCAACAAACAGATCAACCACGAACACAAGACATTGGGGGGGTTACGACTCTTTCTATATAATTAAACGAACTTATAAGGTAAAAGAACATGTATAAATAATAACCCAGACCTCTATTTATACTAAAATAACCATACTAGTCCGACTCAAACACTTCTATCAGTTATAATCTAATACTAACTCATATCATTTTTCTTTTTGAAAGTTATATGTTTTGTATAACTGGCTCACATTCATTAAAACACACCATTGGTTCACATTCACTGAAACACTTAAATCAATGGCAATGATGCAATTAAATACTTGTTGTAACTATAACTAACAGAAATCAGTCATTACGGATTCGATTGAAAGACATGACGAAGACGACAATGATATAAAGACTAAAAGACATTATGAAGATGACAATGATATAAAACGCTGTGAGTAAGAGACCATAGAATCCGTACTTAATAATGAATAGAGATAATGGCAATAAACCTTGAGTTCAAATCAAACGTCGTGAAAGCCTATAATTTTGTGTCGTTTGTCATGTTTGCTAGCCAATCAGCCGTAAACAACAATTGAATCAGCCCTAAACAACTAATGAAATCAGCTAATAGTAATATGAAATCATTCCTAAACAATTCTGGTGTGTACACAGTACATATTAATTTTTGGTGGCCAAAAATCATCATCATCATCATCATCATCATACTCAGTATATCCCACCAATAGCAAAGCTAAGGTAGGGTCTGAGGAGGGTGAGATGTAGACAGCCTTACCTCTACCCCGTAGGAATAGAGAGGCTGCTTCCAATGAGACCCCCGGCTCGATTTGGTGGCCAAAAATCAGAAACAGAAAATAGTTAAAACAATCAACCACCCCAAACAACAATTGAAATCAGCCCTAAACAACTAATGAAATCAGCTAATAAATAGAAATTGAAATCATCCCTAAACAACAATTGAAATCAGCAAATCGACCCTAAAAAATTGTCATTTAAATAGCCAATGCACAATAGCAAATCAAAATCACCAACACTAAAGATTCAAATCGCAAAAACTAAATTAATTTTTTAAGTTATATACACAATACAAGAATGCAAGATTAGTAGATGTTGCAAAATAATAGTCGTTACCTGCTTTGAGAAGTGCCAATCTGCAATTGAGATAGATGGTTGATTCATTGAAACGCTGCTGATTGGTTGATTTTGTCCGGCCCTAATATATGGAACAATATATAAACTTTGGAGGCCCTAGATTTTGTAGGCCCTATCCCATTGGGCCGAAATAGATATTCTAAACTTTCAAATAATTAACTAAAACAAATTAAACTAAACTTACCAATTTTACCCCTTTAACTTTATCACTAATTCAAAATTTACCTTCATCTAAGACATCATAATTGTAACTCAGAACTTCATTAAACCACGCCTTTTTAATAACCATGCAAAATCATCATTATATAAGCTTATTAATCACGGAAAAAAACAAATTTTGACGTCCAGTTTTGTGATAAAATTCAACGGAAAATGCAATGAAATAATAGTGAAACAGTGCCTAGATAATTTATAGGTTGGACTTAAATATTACCTGGATATAAAATAGAAAAACAAACCGATGGGTGAAGCAAATCGACTCACGGAGGTCTAACAGCACAGCAGCGAGGGGGCAGTTGATGTTCGATTGAGGCATTCGTAGGTTAAATAACGAAGGCAGCCGAGTTAAGCAAGGAAACTAAATCGTTGCTCTTTTTTATTTTTAAAATATCTATATCTATATCCTTTAATGTGCGAATGTTGTTTATAAATCTTTAACAAACCCTATAAAATATAATTGCCCCACGTTCGTACATTGATATACTTTATTTTTTAAATTACACCACAAAAACAAATATTTTATATTTTTTTTTTAATTTGAGTATGGGAAAGCTATAGCTTTTTTCTTAATTAAAAAATTGATGTGTTATGTAATTAAAAGTATCCAGGGCGAGCAATAACAGAATCGTTAACCGAAACAAAATTGAAAACAGAAGAATTAACCTCATTCACGTTAGTGATTATCCGAGAAACGAGTGTGTAAAAGTTGAGAACAATAGTTGTAATTTTAGAAAGGTGGGGATTATAGCACAGGGACTATTCGGGCATTTTTTCTCAAAATTATATATAATTAGTTAGTAGTTACATATTTCCCCCTTATAAAAAATAATCACCCCCACGATTTTTAAATAACCATAACTTTTTTGTAAGTTAGTATTTTAAAAAAAAAAATAGACCATGAAAACAAGCATTTTGTTCTGGTTAATCAGAGTATACCATAGCTATGGCTTTTTTAATAAAAAAATTGATATTTTACGTGAACAGTGTTTAGATTGAGCAATAATTGAATCGTTAATCGAAACTAAACCAAACCTAAAACAAATGAAACCAAACCAAAATCTACCAAAAACTGAATTAACTAAGGCCCTAACTATTTGCACACCTTGGTAGGCTATCTACACACTTAGAATTGGTTTTTCTATTCAAAAGGGGGTGGCGGCGCAACTTGTTGCCCGACTACCTGCCATTGCTTTGTAATTGCCCTTTTTCGTGTGGAATGAAATAATTTATTAGAGTTTAAAAAAATATATATTTAAGTTTACCGATATTTTTGAAATATATGTTTAAGTTTACCGATATTTATGTTTAACTTGACCGATATCTTTTATTAGATTAAATATGTTAATTTTTCCCACAAAATCCGCTCTTATTTCATTTTTTATAGTTTATAACTTATAATTTATAGTTTTTAATTTATAATGATAATGACAATTATTATTGTAATGATATTTTTAAATTAAACCTTAAAAACATATTTTTGTGAAACTTTTGTATATTAAATTTATAATAATACTTTTAATTAAAATACAAAATTTGTGATCATATTTACTATGTTATTTAATATTTACTATATTGTTTAATGTTGTAAAGATTGAAAATGTGTAGATCAATATTCGATGTAAAGAAGATTGTCATTGGCTTCAATATTACCAAACGATCCTCACTTCCAGGTTCAATCTGCAAAAAAGAAAGGGTTCATACAATCGTGAACCGTTTTATATTTTTTGCAAAATAAATGACTTTAAAGGGTACATTTGTGCACATATGATTTGTGTTTAGTTTTTGGTTTGTGAATACTAACGACGGGCCTATGGGTTGCCCCATTTACCCGTCTTGGGCTACTATCGCGTGGGCCCAACAAGATATAAGCCCAACAACAACTTACCTTGCCCACTAGGGTTCTCCCTTTAGAAAATGAGCGGGAAACAAGGACGCAGAGAACTGAGGCAACATTTAATGCATGACGTGAAGAGGATCTCGGCTGGCATTGTACTTCTTCAGCCGGAAACATTAAATGAGACTGCCATCTTACTGTTGGGGGTCAGACACGTGTCTGAGCCCCCCGAAGACTCTCGGGGTCCATTGGATCATCTCATTAAAATATCTCACATGGAAGATAAGGTTTCATACTTATATAAAAGAGAGGAGCGGTGATCAAGAAGACGCCAAGGTATCACATTAAAAGCCCTCTCATTTACTCCTCTCTCATTTATTCCGACCAATATTCTCATACATTAATCACACACACACATTTATTGGATTCACACCTTAGAGGAAACATTCCGGTGATCATACTCATCGGAATAGGCCCCTCCAACTCTCCGGCAAGTTTACTTATCCTCACGCCGGAGCTTGGTCACGGATCCCCCTTCCGGGGCCCTCCGTGGCGAGGCTAACGGTTTACTTTTTTGTAGCAACGAAGGCCGGGATATCTTGACGTCAGCGAAGATCCATTGAACGTCAGCCGGGATTTGGGTATTCGACAGTGGCATCATCCGTGGGACACCAGTCCAACCGGTGTTCCCACTTTGAAGATTCGACGTTAAGATAACTCGTTCTGCAAAAGACAACATGGCAACTCCACCTAGCTCGCGTACCATCCAGACAGTACAGAACGATCATGATAAGGTCACGGTTGAGGACATAACTCATGAGGAAGAAAACGAAAATCAAGTGGAAATTCTGGAAAGGGAGGAGACCATCACCCCAGATTTCGTTGCCATGCACAAAGAGAAGCTGAAAAAATGCCTTGAGGACTTAGAAAGTCAAGAGAAGCTCGAGAGCCTCAGGGCTAGACTGTCCTTCGACACACCTTCCAACCAGGAAGGGGTGGACCCTCAAAACAAAAGCTGTGGAAATGACCCACTTGAAACTTTCATGACGGCCTTTAGACAGATGTCCTCGGAGGAAAGGGAGGATCTCATTACAGGGAAGAAGCAAAAAGGAAAAGAAAAAGAAAAGGAAAACCAAAACGATGATGGTCTGGATCAACCCTACCTCCCACGAGACTTAGCCGAGATCTCGAAGTTCACTAGGAGGATAGCGGAGGCACCCATGCCCCCTAAGACAAAACTACCTCCAAACTTCGACCGGTACGATGGAACAAGTGTAACACCCTTAATACTAGACAGAATTTAACTAATAATTATATGAACTTTATACTTATCAGAGTTTACAAAAAAAAACTTTCGTGTTTAAAACCATACACATTTGTGATAGTACCAAACAAATCCAAGATAGTGCTTAACAAGTTTAAAGTTAACCCTTGCTAGTCAACTAACAACTAGTTTAAAGGATTCAAAACACGATTGACAAAACGTTTACAATATGATTAAAGTCTAGACAAAGTTAAGTTTGGTGCGGAAGCTTCAAAATGCGTGTTCGGTTCTTGACAACGTACTTGATCACCATCCGGAAGGACCTCATCCATACCTAGGGTCAAACCACTAAAAACATTAGTTTTGACATTAATACAATACATATAAACGAATTCCGACATCGAAAAGTGATAAATAAAATACAAGTTTTCTGGGCTCCACCGTAACTTACGGTGTCTACCGTAAGTTACGGTAGACCCTGAATGATTCTGGTCTGCCGTAACACAGGGGTGAATCACCGTAACGTTTTTGTTTTCCACCGTAAATTACGGTGGAGACCGTAATTTACGGTGGACTCTGTGATTTTGCCATTTGACTATTTTGTTGATTTCGCCCTAATCCGCATACCGTTTTAGACTATTTCTTTCCTGTATGTCTGTAAATTCATTACGGACATGTTCATTTTGATTATCATACCAACAATTGATTCACCGATCATACGGCTAAAAGTTTCTATACTATTATTTATTCGACCCATTCCAACTATAAGTGTATATTTCCAGTTTCTTATTCTAAGACCCTTTTAGATGCTATTACCCAAGTTCCCGGGCTTGTACATCTTGGTGTGTTTGCGATATTCATGGCTTTGTGTTCCCTTGGAACTAAAAGCTCGTTTCCTCGGAATTCAACATTCCGTTTTAAATGGCCTTTTCAACATACCCCCATTTATTATTCCAATATCCTAGATTCACAACTTAAAGTATCATAGCTAGGTTCATAAGCGTAGTGCAATCCAACACTTAACAACTTACGAAACCATCATATCGTTATTGTCATGATTCTTTTTATGGTATCTATTCAACCCGTTTGACTATCTAGTGAAAACCATCACTTTATTAACAAGTCAAACCCAATCCCAAGTCTTTATTTTGACCCGTTTGATGTTCAAGTGAACTACGCCACTTTAGAACACGTCAAACGCATCCTTTACACTACAATTCTGTCTATGCACTAAACTCAACCATATATGCATAATTTAACGAGACTAAAGTCACGTACCTTTAAAGCACACCTTTTCCGCGTGTATCACCTCCGGCGTGTCCACTTGACGTTCCGGATTCCTTGCCTAAAGAGTTCAATTCATAACAAGATTAGGACTCTTTCATAAGCTTTAACGCATTATTTCTTAACATATTCAAATCTGCGTTTTACCCAACCTTTAACATTTTAACCCTCATTTAGGCGTTTTATCAAACACCTAGCGGGTCAGATTTCTACATGATCTAAACCAAGTTCATGACTTGAGTTTATCACCATAATTAACTTAAATTAGACTACATGTCCATATTTTTTAACATCAACAATTTAGAGATTTCCTCATAATTTCAGTTTACACTAGAACAAGAGTTTTAATCCTAGTGTTTATCAAGTTCCACTAACATATTAGTCACCCACTATGGTGATTTTAATCCTTACAATTATCATGCAAGAATTTATCAAGAAATCATCTAGGGTTTGTCCCTAAACCTTATATCACTTCCAATCTCATGTTTACAACACATAATTAAGCTCTACACTTGATTTCAATCACATGCATGAACTTTGAATCGAATCAAAATGACCTAATTCGACATACCTTATGATCCCTTTGTCGAGGTGATCACGATTCTATGTTCAGATTTCAATTTCAACTTGATTTTGGCCTTCAATTTGATAGTTTAGTAGAAGCTAGGGTTTTGAGAGTGAGGGTGTCGCCCCCTCCTGTCTTGATCGACCAGAGACCTCAACTGAGGTGTTTGGTTTTGTTTTTTATTATAACTAATAATAATAGTTTCAAGTTTGACAACATTGGCCCCTCTACTTTTGTTTAACATTTAGTTTTGGTTATTCGAACCTTATTTCAAGTTATTTCTAGACTTCTAGTTAACTAGGTTATAATTTTCTAGTTAAATAAATTCTTGTTTATTTATACTTTATAACTCTAATATAAAGTTTTATATTTTCGGGATGTTACAAGTCCACCCCCCTTAAAAGGGTTTCGTCCCCGAAACTGAATTTACGTACCAAAAAGTATGGGGTAGAGCCGTTGCATCTCTTCTTCAGATTCCCATGTGGTATCCGCACCCTTCCTATGTTCCCATTTAACCTTCACTTGGTTAGTCACTTTGTTCCTCAAACTCTTCTCTTTACGATCTAAAATCGCAATTGGTTTTACTGCATAGTTGAGGCTGTTATCCACCTCGATATCATCGTAGTGGATACGAGCAGTTTCGTCTGCTAAACATTTTCGGAGATGTGACACGTGGAATATGCTATGAATCCCACTCAACTCCTCGGGTAGTTCGAGACGGTATGCTACTTTACCAACCCGTTCTGTGATTCTGAATGGCCCAATAAATCTTGGGCTCAATTTCCCTCTTTTTCTGAACCGTATTATTCCTTTCCACGGTGATACTTTCAGCATTACCTTATCGCCCACTTGAAACTCAATTGCCCTATTTCGTTTATCCGCGTACGACTTTTGTCGATCCTGAGCTGCTTTTAGGTGGGTTCGGACCATGTCGATCTTCTCATTCGTAGTTCGGATTATATCAGTAGGTGCTAGTCCTCGTGGACCCACTTCTCCCCAACATACCGGGGTTCGACACTTTCTACCATATAACATCTCATACGGGGCCATTTTAATGCTCGAGTGATAGCTATTGTTATATGAAAATTCGACCAAGGGTAGATAGACATCCCAACTACCCCCGAAGTCAATAATGCAAGCCCGCAGCATATCCTCCAACGTTTGTATTGTTCTTTCACTCTGCCCATCCGTTTGTAGATGGTAAGCGGTGCTAATGAATAGTTTAGTCCCCATTTGTTCTTGGAAGTCACGCCAAAAATTCGAAGTGAACCGAGTATCTCTGTCTGACACAATGGATATCGGTACCCCATGACGTGCTATGATTTCATTAGTGTACACCTCCGACATCTTCTCGGATGTATAAGTCTCACGAATCGGAATGAAGTGAGCACTTTTCGTCAATCTGTCCACGACTACCCATATAGCATCAAACCCGCGGTTGGTTTTGGGTAATTTGGTCAACAAATCCATGGTGATTTGTTCCCATTTCCAAATTGGGATGTCCAATGGTTGCAACTTACCATATGGCTTTTGGTGCTCCGCTTTGACTTGCAAGCATGTCAAACACTTCTCCACATATTTCACGATGTCTCTTTTCATTCCGGGCCACCAATAATTTTGTTTTAAATCGTTATACATCTTGGTCGCCCCCGGATGTATCGAATAACGAGATTTATGGGCCTCATCAAGTAGAAGTGCCTTGGCCCCACATGAGTTTGGAACCCAAATTCTCCCAAATCGAGTTTTCAATCCTTGGTTATCATCCACCAGGTCTTTTAACTGCCCAACTATTCTTTCCCTTTTTACATTTTCTTCCTTTATTGCTTCGATTTGAGATTTCCGGATTTGCTCAAGCAAACCCGATGTCACAATTAGTTGCATCGATCGTACTCGAATAGGCGTATAATCTGTCTTTCGGCTCAACGCGTCTGCCACTACATTAGCCTTCCCGGGGTGGTAATGTATTTCATAATCAAAGTCTTTGACGGTTTCTAACCACCGCCTCTGTCTCATATTTAATTCCTTCTGATCGAAGAAATACTTCAAGCTTTTATGGTCGGTAAAGATAGTGCATTTCACCCCATACAAATAATGCCTCCATATTTTCAAGGCGAACACCACCGCCGCCAACTCGAGGTCATGGGTAGGGTATCTCTTCTCATGAGTCTTTAGCTGCCTCGAGGAATAGGCTATAACCTTGCCCCGTTGCATCAAAACGCAGCCAAGCCCCGAATGTGATGCATCTGAGTAAACTACCATGCCGTCTGTTCCATCCGGTAATGACAATACCGGTGCATGGGTCAGTTTTTCCTTAAGCGTTTGGAACGCCCTTTCTTGATCATTACCCCAGTTAAACTTTTCGTCCTTACGGGTTAATTTGGTTAATGGCATAGCAATTTTGGATAAATCCTGTATGAATCTTCGATAATAACCCGCAAGCCCCAAAAAGCTTCTGATCTCCGAAGGATTCTTCGGTGGATCCCATCTCGCCACGGCTTCTATCTTTGACGGGTCTACTAACACCCCGTTTGCACTAATGATGTGCCCGAGAAATTGTACTTCTCACAACCAGAAAGCACATTTCGAGAACTTTGCGTACAATTTCTCTTTTCTGAGCGTCTCTAATACTTCACGCAAATGATTTGTGTGTTCCGCTTTATTCCTCGAGTATATCAAGATGTCATCAATGAACACTATTACCGACTTATCTAGCATAGGCTTACAGACCCGGTTCATGAGGTCCATGAAAGCCGCGGGTGCATTAGTTAACCCGAAGGACATCACAAGGAACTCGTAATGTCCATACCGTGTACGGAAAGCCGTCTTCGGTATATCTTCCTCCTTGACTTTCAACTGATGGTATCCCGGTCTAAGGTCGATCTTGGAGAACCAACTTGCGCCTTGCAATTGATCAAATAAATCATCGATTCTTGGGAGTGGGTATCGATTCTTCACCGTAAGTTTATTTAATTCCCTGTAATCGATACACATGCGCATGCTCCCATCCTTCTTTTTCACAAATAGCACCGGTGCGCCCCACGGAGACACACTAGGCCGGATAAACCTTTTGTCTAACAGATCTTGAATTTGCAACATCAATTCTTGTAATTCTGATGGCGCGAGTCGATACGGCGCCTTGGCCACAGGTTTCGCGCTCGGAACCAATTCGATTCCGAACTCTACCTCCCGTTCTGGCGGTATTCCCGGTAGGTCCTCCGGAAATACATCGGCATATTCGCGTACCACCGGTACATCTTCAATCTCTAGTGATCTCTTGTCTGGTTCGTTCGCGTATATCATGAATGCCCTACAACCGTGCCTCATGAGCTTGCGAGCTTTTAGCATTGAACACATAACGGGATTACCCCTCTTTTCGCCGTATATGGTAACAGATTTTCCACTTGGAGATGTTAGTTTTATCTCCTTGCGGAAACATACGACTCTCGCATGGTATCGGGATAGCCAATCCATCCCGACTACTACTTGGAATTCCCCCATCGACATAGGAATCAAGTCTATTGAATATTCTTCATCGTCAATGTTTATCTTACAATCTCGACATACATCACACACAAGGAAACTTTTGTTATCACCTATTTCTACTTCTAATGGCATTGGCAATTTTGTTAGTAAAAAAGAAGGATGTCGAATAAATCCATGTGAAACAAAGGATTTATTTCACATGGATTTATTCGCACCCGTATCAAATAACACTTGTGCAGGAATTGAATATATGGCAAATATACCTTAGACCACATCGGGCTCTGTTTTTGCCTCCACTGCTGTTAACTGGAAAGATCTTGCCTTTGCTCTTGGTGTCTCAGTGTGTGTATTCTTGTCATCTTTCTTTCCGATCAACTCTGGGCACTCAGATTTCTTGTGACCCGGTTCGTAGCATTTGTAACACACTAACACCTTCCCCGGTCACAATGCAGCCGTGTGCCCCGTTTTCCCACATATAGGACACGGTTTGTCCTTGAACCGGCACTCACCTTTGTGCCCCTTCCCGCATATCTTGCAGTTTGATGACCCGCTTTTCCCTTCTTGTTTCTTTGAGGATTCTGTTGTGCGCGCCTTTTTCGTTAGGCTTGGATTGACTATATGCGCCCTACTTTCACCTCTTTCAATCTGTTTCTTCAACTCTATCTCCCGTTCCCGAGCAACGTTTATAATCTCGGTGAGAGTCTCATACTTTGAAGGAGTCATAAACTCCCTATACTCGGCGCTCAATATATTATAATAATAATATATTTTCTGCTCCTCATTCGTTATCAATTCATCACAAAACTTCATCTTATCCATGAACATTCCCATGATTTTATCAATAGATTCACCCTTGTGTCTAAGCTGCATGAATTCTTCCTTGAACTTGTTAATGACCGCCTTGGGACTGTGATATTTAAGAAACGGCGTCTTAAACTCGTCCCATGTCATAGCTTTAGCCGCTTCACTTCCAATTTCTTTCTTCTTGTTATCCCACCAGTCTTTCGCTTGACCCCTTAACTGACCCGTGCCATAGGCTACGTAGTCGTCTGGATCACAATGAGTCCTTTCGAATACTCCATCCATATCGCTTAGCCACCGCTGGCATATTATCGGGTCAACCTCCCCATTGTAAATTGGCGGTTTGCATGCCATGAACTCTTTATAAGAACAAGATTTTCGTCCTCCCGACTTCTCCTTTGCTAAATTGGTATTATCCTCCAATTTCTTGATTCTTTCTTCCACCACTGATAATACCATGTTTTGGATTTTGTCGATGAAACCCGACAGACTGTTTTCGATTGCCTTCCCTACCTCTTCAGCAATCACTTCTCTCATTTGCTCGGTGACTCTTGGCACCGCATTATCATTACCTTTATCCGTCATCTTTAACTGAAATATTTACATCAAGCGTTAAACATTTCATCTATAGCATATGGTTTATTTACTTCGGTTTATTCAAGTTCATAACTTGTTTTTATCGCTCTTATTTAATGCACTTTTCCGGGCTTGAGTGTATTGACACGCTCTTCCCATGCATATCTATTCATCATTCCCTTTTTATACTTAGTAACTCTACTTAGAACAATTAATTCTTACCGGATGCTTGATCAAGCTTGAACCGAACACTTTGTTGACAACCTTAAGCTCTGATTACCAACTTGTAACACCCTTAATACTGGACGGAATTTAACTAATAATTATATGAACTTTATACTTATCAGAGTTTACAAAAAAAAACTTTCGTGTTTAAAACCATACACATTTGTGATAGTACCAAACAAATCCAAGATAGTGCATAACAAGTTTAAAGTTAACCCTTGCTAGTCAACTAACAACTAGTTTAAAGGATTCAAAACACGATTGACAAAACGTTTACAATATGATTAAAGTCTAGACAAAGTTAAGTTTGGTGCGGAAGCTTCAAAATGCGTGTTCGGTTCTTGACAACGTACTTGATCACCATCCGGAAGGACCTCATCCATACCTAGGGTCAAACCACTAAAAACATTAGTTTTGACATTAATACAATACATATAAACGAGTTCCGACATCGAAAAGTGATAAATAAAATACAAGTTTTCTGGGCTCCACCGTAACTTACGGTGTCTACCGTAAGTTACGGTAGACCCTGAATGATTCTGGTCTGCCGTAACACAGGGGTGAATCACCGTAACATTTTTGTTTTCCACCGTAAATTACGGTGGAGACCGTAATTTACGGTGGACTCTGTGATTTTGCCATTTGACTATTTTGTTGATTTCGCCCTAATCCGCATACCGTTTTAGACTATTTCTTTCCTGTATGTCTGTAAATTCATTACGGACATGTTCATTTTGATTATCATACCAACAATTGATTCACCGATCATGCGGCTAAAAGTTTCTATACTATTATTTATTCGACCCATTCCAACTATAAGTGTATATTTCCAGTTTCTTATTCTAAGACCCTTTTAGATGCTATTACCCAAGTTCCCGGGCTTGTACATCTTGGTGTGTTTGCGATATTCATGGCTTTGTGTTCCCTTGGAACTAAAAGCTCGTTTCCTCGAAATTCAACATTCCGTTTTAAATGGCCTTTTCAACATACCCCCATTTATTATTCCAATAACCTGGATTCACAACTTAAAGTATCATAGCTAGGTTCATAAGCGTAGTGCAATCCAACACTTAACAACTTACGAAACCATCATATCGCTATTGTCATAATTCTTTTTATGGTATCTATTCAACTCGTTTGACTATCTAGTGAAAACCATCACTTTATTAACAAGTCAAACCCAATCCCAAGTCTTTATTTTGACCCGTTTGATGTTCAAGTGAACTACGCCACTTTAGAACACGTCAAACGCATCCTTTACACTACGATTCTGTCTATACACTAAACTCAACCATATATGCGTAATTTAACGAGACTAAAGTCACGTACCTTTAAAGCACACCTTTTCCGCGTGTATCACCTCCGGCGTGTCCACTTGACGTTCCGGATTCCTTGCCTAAAGAGTTCAATTCATAACAAGATTAGGACTCTTTCATAAGCTTTAACGCATTATTTCTTAACATATTCAAATCTGCGTTTTACCCAACCTTTAACATTTTAACCCTTATTTAGGCGTTTTATCAAACACCTAGCGGGTCAGATTTCTACATGATCTAAACCAAGTTCATGACTTGAGTTTATCACCATAATTAACTTAAATTAGACTACATGTCCATATTTTTTAACATCAACAATTTAGAGATTTCCTCATAATTTCAGTTTACACTAGAACAAGAGTTTTAATCCTAGTGTTTATCAAGTTCCACTAACATATTAGTCACCCACTATGGTGATTTTAATCCTTACAATTATCATGCAAGAATTTATCAAGAAATCATCTAGGGTTTGTCCCTAAACCTTATATCACTTCCAATTTCATGTTTACAACACATAATTAAGCTCTACACTTGATTTCAATCACATGCATGAACTTTGAATCGAATCAAAATGACCTAATTCGACATACCTTATGATCCCTTTGTCGAGGTGATCACGATTCTATGTTCAGATTTCAATTTCAACTTGATTTTGGCCTTCAATTTGATAGTTTAGTAGAAGCTAGGGTTTTGAGAGTGAGGGTGTCGCCCCCTCCTGTCTTGATCGACCAGAGACCTCAACTGAGGTGTTTGGTTTTGTTTTTTATTATAACTAATAATAATAGTTTCAAGTTTGACAACATTGGCCCCTCTACTTTTTTTAACATTTAGTTTTGGTTATTCTAACCTTATTTCAAGTTATTTCTAGACTTCTAGTTAACTAGGTTATAATTTCCTAGTTAAATAAATTCTTGTTTATTTATACTTTATAACTCTGATATAAAGTTTTATATTTTCGGGATGTTACAACAAGAGATCCTGAGGACCACCTCCATGCCTTCAGAGGTGCAGGACAGTTGGGACGGTGGCCCATGCCAGTTTGGTGCCATATGTTTGTGCAGACCCTAACGGAGGGAGCTAGGCTTTGGTTTGACAGCCTTCCCCCCGGAGGAATTGACAGCTACGAAGAGTTAAGTGAAAAGTTTCTCAGAAACTTTGGTCAACAAAGGAAAGTGGTCAAGAACCCAAACGAAATCTTGCACATAAGGCAGAGGGACAATGAACGAATAGATCAATACATGGAGAGGTTCGTCAAAGAAATCATGAACATCAAAGATGTCCCGGAGGTCATGAAGATCAGCAGTTTCATTAACGGATTAAAACATGTACAACTATGCGAGAAGCTGGGGGAGGAGTTCCCACACTCGTTTGACAACCTCATGGACAGAGTCAGAGCCTTCGTTAGAGGCAAAAACATAGTTAGCAAAGCTAAGGAGATGGACACCCCACCCCGAAGGGCCAATCCGGCTGCAAAACCTCCCGAAAATGGTACACCTTACTCAAGAAAACCAACTTTTGATAGAATGTTGCATGATAGGACGAGGCCCTCGTACTCCTCATATAGGCCTCGGGGGAGAGGCCCATCCCCCTACTCTGACAGCTTCACCCTTCTCACTAAAACCCCAAGTGAAATATTGGCCACTGAGAGGGTGAAGAGCTCCTTCCCAAGACCGCCACCCATAAAACCCGGGCCAAAGGCACAACCGAATGACTATTGTGACTTCCACAAAGGATTCGGTCATAAAACTGATGATTGCATGTATCTAAAAAGGGAAATAGGGGCTGCGGTAAAAACGGGTAAACTGGCACATTTGGTTAAAGAAATTAAGGAAGGAGGGGGGACCGTAAAGGGAAAGATGTGAGGGAGCCTGGAAGGGCAGATGTAGACATGATTCGAAGGAGGGATGAATTTGATAACCCCAGAAGTGTAAAGGCCAGAATTCTGGGCTCCCCGGACCGCATGAAAGCTCCCATCTTGATGCCACACCTGGAGGAAAACGAAGTGCAGCGACTCCCCCTTAACATCTCAGCCATAATAGCTGGCCACAAGGTGGCCAGAATACACGTGGACGGGGGATCCGGGGTAGAAGTAATATATGAACATTGTTTCCTCAGATTTGACAGGGATGTAAGAGATAGGCTCGAGGAGGACTCTATCCCCCTAGTGGGCTTCAACAACAGTGTATCACACCCCTTAAGGAAGATCAGACTCCCATTCACGGTTGGGGTAGGAGATCGCGTCCGAACTATAAACCTAACATTCACAGTGGTCCGGGCACCCTCGAGGTACAATGCAATCCTGGGAAGACCTGGGATTGGAGATCTGCAAGCACAGGCGTCAACCCCACACGGAGCTCTAGTGTTCCAAACGCCAAAAGGCTTGGCTGGGGTAAAATCTGCATATGAAGTTATTTCCTCCGTGTCTGAGGGGGAGGCATCTGAGAAACCCCAGAAGGGCGGGGTCGAAGAGTGGGTCCTTTGTGACAGATTCCCAGAGCAGATGGTTAAAGTAGGAAGTCACCTGAGTGACAAGTGTAAAAGTGCTCTCAAGGAGCTGCTCCTTCTTAACATAGATGTGTTTGCATTTCAACATGGAGACATGACAGGAATTCCAAGGAGCTTGACTGAACACCGGCTCAACACATATACCTGGGCAAATCCAGTCAGGCAAAAGAAACGGAGTATGGGCCCCAGTAAGAGGAGGGCCGCCTGTGAAGAAACCAGGAAGCTGCTTAGAGTCGGAATAGTAAGGGAAGTGAAATACCCATCTTGGGTTGCCAACCCGGTTATGGTCCAGAAGAAAGATGGAGGGTGGAGGATGTGCATTGACTTTCAAGATTTGAACAAAGCTTGTCCCAAGGACCGCTACCCCCTCCCAGAGATAGACGTCCAAGTGGACTCCTTATTCCAGTATCCCCTGAAATGCTTCTTGGATGCCTACAAAGGATACCATCAAATACAGATGTCAATGGAAGACGAGGAAAAGACCGCCTTCATCACAGACGAAGGGACATTTTGCTATACCAAAATGCCCTTCGGACTTAAAAATGCTGGTGCCACCTATCAAAGGTTCATGAATGCCCTTTTCAGGGAACAACGGGGACGAAACCTGGAGGTATATATTGATGACATTGTTATCAAAAGCTTGACCGAAATGGCCATGATAGATGACATAGCCGAGACCATTCGAACCATGCAAGATGTGAATATGAAACTGAACCCCGGGAAATGCTGCTTCGGGGTAGAAGAAGGAAAATTCCTGGGAGTAGTAGTTACTAAGGGAGGAATCAAAGCCAACTCGGAGAAAACTCAAGCCGTGGCCGAAATGCGATCCCCCAGGTCCCTGAAAGATATTCAACAGCTGAATGGAAGATTAATCACCTTGAACCGTTTTCTGTCAAAGGTAGCTGACAGGACCCTTCCCTTCATGAAGGTACTGAAGGACTGCCTCCAAACACACAGGTTCAGATGGACCTCTGAGGCAGAAACCGCTTTTCGAGAAATGAAGGATTATATTTGCAAGCTCCCAACTCTAGCCACCCCGGTGCCCGGGGAAGATCTGTTGTTGTATTTATCTGCTTCAAAGACAACCATAAGTGCGGTTATGATGGTAGAACGGGAAGGGAAGCAAATACCAATATACTTCATCAGCAGGACCCTCAAAGGTCCTGAGGAACGCTATATGCCCCTGGAGAAGTTGGCTTTATCTCTCGTTTTAGCGTCCCGGAGACTCAGGAGGTACTTCCAGGGTCACAAGGTTACCCTAATGACAGATCAACCCCTCCAAAAAGTGCTAAGAAGGCCGGAGTTGTCGGGGCGACTGGCCAAGTGGGCAGTCGAGTTAGGAGAGCACTCCTTGGAATTCAAAGCTAGAACTGCCATGAAAGGGCAAATACTGGCCGACTTCTTGGCAGAGGTCCCTGAGGATGAAGAAAAGGAACTTTTAAAGTGGGAAGCTTTAGAAAAGGAAGATAAAGAGAAGGAAGATGAGGCAGTGTGGAAGTTGCTTACAGACGGGGCCTCCAGCGAAGAAGGTAGCGGGGTGGGCATTACACTGATCAGTCCTGAGGGGGTTGAGCTAACCTATGCCATCAGACTGGACTTTGAAAACACCAACAACACCGCGAAATATGAAGCCCTTTAAGCAGGGATGAGGCTAGCCAGAAAGATGAAAGCAAGACATGTGGAGGCAAGTACTGACTCTCAGCTGGTGGTCAAACAATACCAAGGGGAGTATGAAGCTAAAGACCACCATGGCTCGGTACGTGGCAAAGGTAAAAGAAACAGCCGAGGCCTTCAAGACCTTTAAGCTAGAATACATCCCCCGCGGGAGGAATAGAAAATCTGACGCCCTCAGCAAGCTGGCCTCTGTAGCATTTGATCACCTAGCGAGAGAAGTCAAAGTGGAAGTCCTGACTTCCCCCTCTCTTGACACAACTGAAGTAGCCACGATTGAGAATTCATAAGAAACATGGATGACACCAATCATAAGGTTCCTCAAGGATGGAACATTACCCGAGGGAGACTGGGAAGCCAGGAAAGTAAGAGTCAAAGCCTTACAATATGAGCTGATCGATGGGCAACTTTACCGAAGGTCATACCTAGGCCCATCCCTGAAGTGCGTTGATAATGAAGAAGCCAAGTATGTGATTAGAGAAATACATGAGGGGATTTGTGGGATGCATTCGGGGCCAAGGACAGTAGTGGCAAAGGCAATGAATGCGGGATTTTATTGGCCTCGAATGTATGAGACAGCATCAGAGGAGATCAAAAGATGTGACAATTGCCAGATCCATGCCCCCTATGACGCACCGCCACAAGCACCCAATGATCGCTGTTTCAACGTCTTGGCCCTTCCAAAAGTGGGCCATCGACATAATCGGACCCTTCCCAGAAGGCCCAGGAGGTGTTAAGTACGTGGTGGTTGCCATCGATTATTTTACCAAGTGGATAGAAGCAAGACCCTTGGCAAAAATAACGGGGGAGCAGATGAGACTATTTGTACTAGACAACATCATTTGCAGATATGGGGTCCCGAAGGAACTGGTGAGTGACAATGGTGTCCAATTTGCTGGGAAACCCTTCAGGCCATGGTATGAGCAGATGCACAAACATCAAGTATTTACTTCCATCACCCATGCCCAAGGCAACGGGCTAGTGGAAAGGGCAAATCAAAGCGTCATCAAGGGAATGAAGGGGAGACTTGGAAGAAAACAAAAAGGATGGCTGGAGGAATTACCATTTGTGCTTTGGGCATACAGAACCACCCCTAAGGACTGCAATAGGGAAACTCCTTTCAGCTTAACTTACGGGACGGAGGCGGTCATGCCGGCTGAAATAGGGTCCCCAACTGCCAGGATGAAGCTCAGGGAGGCCGAAAACGAACAAGACCTCCGGATGAACCTGAACTTGCTTGAAGAGAGAAGAGAAGCGGCAGCAGTCAAGGAGGCTAAGTACAAGAAGCAGCTTGAAAGCTATTACAATGCAAAAATGAAAAGGCTTAACCTCGTCCCAGGGGATTTGGTCCTAAGGTCAAATGAAGCCAGCCTACAAGAGAACACCGGAAAGCTAGGGCCCAATTGGGAAGGGCCTTACCGGGTCACATGGGCAAACGGCAAAGGAAGTTGCAATCTAGAAACACTTCAAGGCAAGTAGGTCCCCAGGACATGGAACCTCATGCAGCTCAGGAAGTATCACATATGAGGGGTTTACCCCCCAGGAAAAACGGCCAGGGAGCCACTTTTGTAATATGTAACTACTATTCGGGGGCCTACCCCCAGAAAAAATCTTTTGTAAAAACTTGTACTGGGAAACTTAGTCCCCAAGAAATGAATGACAAACGGACAATCCACTTGTCCTCTTTTGGCAAAATAACAGGTATTATACTAAGGCAGACGTGCCCAGAAAGACTATAAGCCTAACAAACAAACAGACACACGTGTACAAGGTATACCAAACATACCGAACGCCCGGCCGTGGGGCAAAATAGGGTCTAGCTAACACAAAGAAAATGGACAAACAAGCCAAAAACATAATCTCACATTATAAGATTTGTCCAAGTGATTTTCCTCGAACAGACAATCCTGGTTTATAAAGCAAACCAAGGATACAACACACTTTTGTAAACAAACTACAAAGAAAAGTTGTTACAACAAAATAAATGTACAATACGAAGCCCTATTGGCTTTGACAAGAACAACTAACGTACAAGCCAACAAGCATAACAAACAGACTAAAGCACGGTTTCTTGCAAACAACCCAAAAGTCTTCAGGAAAGTGCCGACCTGATGCCTGGCAAAAAGCTCCTGCAAAATGAAAAAATACAACAGAAAACAAGCAAAAGAACAAGATAGCAACATACAGTCATAGGTTATATGATTAAGTACTTAGGAGAACCCCTACACAAAGGTTCTCCTTCCAAACACCAAAAAAGTTTAAAGTATCCTAGGGTAAGTAATTATCCGGATTACAACCATATCGAAAGAGGTTAATGTTCAGAAATCACTGGGGGCCACCCCCAGACAAATACTTCGGAGACGAAGGACCAGCAGAGGAAAACAGGGCTTTCAATTCATCTATTGATATCATGGGATGCTCCAGGATCTTCTTGAGAATGACCGGGGTCTTACCCCCAAACTCCTCGTCTAGCTTAGACAGCCGCTTCTTGGCTTTGGAATTGTAAAGCGGAGTCTCTTTCCTGCCCAGACCCTGAGCAGAGTAAATACACCCATCCTTCAGCCCAGCCTGATAGCCAACATCCCGGTACGCCCTATACACCTCCTCCAAGCCACTTTTAAACTCCTCCGACTGAGAGACAGCAGTAAGAAAGGCTCCGAAACCTTCAATGATTAACCAATGCTTCTCCTTGGCTAACCGCTGGTTATCATCAGAAGTTATCCCATAATCAGCATACATAGTGTTCAGCTGCTCCTGAGAAACGAAGCCAACCTCCTTCAGATGCTTCAGCTCAGCGGCTAGCTCTTCTTTCTCCTCTGCCAACACTGCCATCTCCCTTTCCCAAGCTCGCTCCCTTTGCTCCAACATAGCTCCAGCCCCCTGAGCAAAAGACATCATCAAGAATCCCAAAGCAGTTAACAAAAAAAGGGGGGGAGGGGAAGGTTATGTACCTTCTCTTCCTGCAGTTTTCGCTCAGCCTCAACCACTTGACATCAAAGTTCAGCAGCAACAGTTTGGGAGGACTTAAGCTCATCCTTGAGTCCCTCATTCTCCTTCCTCAAATCATCAACCCGCTGCAGCATACCGGCACCCCTGAAAAAGCTCGCACAGAGTGACATGTTGTACTGATCCTCAAAAAGGCCATCCCTCAAAGCAGAATTCATAAACCTACGGGAAGGAGGAACAACATGACTAAAAAAATCCCTGGCAGTCTCAGGGTGCCCTATCACCGAAGAATGAGTTATTTTCCACTTAGGAACATAGGTGAAAGGGAGGGCATCAGCAAACAGGGGAGCCAAAGGGGATCGATGAGCAAGACCCTCAAATTGGGAAGGTTTACTGGTCCCAGTAGCATGATGAGGAGAAACCTCAAAAGCTGGAGTCTTGTCCCGAACACGGGAAGAGGAAGGGCCAGTAGGAATCTCTATTGGATCATGAGAACTTCCCTACTCAGACAAAGAAAGAAAAAAGAACATCAAAAACCTCCCAAAATGAAGGTAAGGCGACAGGAAAAAGAGAAAATAAACTCACCAACAAAGGTGCACTCACAAGGTTGGAGGTCCGCAGGTGCTTAGACAAGGAACCCTTAACCCCGACAGGGGGAAGTTCGGAAGCAGCCTTTGTTGAAGGAGGGGGTTTCTGTCCGCTCGCACTCCGGAGCCTCTGTCGAATGTCACGAGGAGCAGGGGCTGGCTTAAGGCTAACAGATTTTCTCTTACGAGCCAAACGGCTCTCCAGATCTTCATCATCATCACGATTAGAATGGTTAACGGGAAGGGGATCAGGGGAACTCTCCTCCCCATCGAAAGAGGTCCCTCATCTTCTCCCACAGCAACGGAACCCCCGGCCTGGACAGACCCTCCAGTAACCTGCACCTCAACATCCCGGTTCAAATCCGGTTCAACTTCATCACCAACCACAAACTTCACATCTCGTGAATCCCCCTGAAGCAACCTCCACCGAGTCAACTCTACACAAGAGAAACACTAAAGATGACTACACAAATCTTAACCAAAATAACAAGTCAGGAACACAAGAATACCTTTTTTGCCAAAAAAGGCCCTAGGACGGACCGAGTAATAAGGGCTCAAACCTCCCATAGCCAAGATCCCTTCGGAAAAGGTAAAGGCTCTTGTTGGATTTTCACACATACACTTCCACTGGACAGTTTCGTCGGCAGACAAGGCAGGAATACTATCTTCAATAGTGGCCTCGGCGTCTCTTGGCAGTGGAGACCCTGGTATCATGGCGGCAGAAACAAAGATAAACCGACTCTTCCACTCTTTAGGGTAAGTGGAAGTCAGCATAAAAGAATAGCAAGGCCGAGACACACTATTCTGCCGTTTAGCAAAGGTAAACCAATCCCTATCGGAAATCATTTTATAAAACAAGCAGAACAAGGGGACAGACGGTTTGCCAGAAATAGCCACACAAGATAACTCGAAATGTACTACTCTCATAAACCCTAAGGGGTGCAACTGAGAGAAATGAACCCCAAAATGACGCAACAAGGCTATCTTAAAAGGTTAAAGGGGATACCGGACTCCACAAGAAGAGAATGCCAAGGTATAAAGAGCAATCCGATCTGGTGTGCATTCCGCCGATTCATCAGGACCTGGAAATGTTGGAGAGAAACGCCTGGGTATCTTGTAAGTATCGACGAATGACTCCAAGTCCTTCGCTGTCAAAACGGAACGGATCATTGATCGACCTGTACGGCTCATGATCAGAGAAAATGGTGATCGGAGAAGTGTAAAGAAAATAGAGAAAAGGGGATTATGATGGAAATTGAAGGAAGGTTCAAGAAACCATGGGGGTATTTAAAGGAAATAACTGACTGGTATGGAGCAAACCGTCACATCATCATTCATTTCAAATTTAAACCGCATAGCACGTGGTCCAATAAGGATAAACCCCAGCCGTCGATTACTAATAGTTAATAACACCCCGAAAAGAGAAAAGGGGACATGTGATGATTACATAGAGACGGGCCCACCTCCTTAGCCCAATATGACTGTTCTCGCGAATAATTATAACTCAGCCCTGGATTCTGAGATTTAAGTCTCCAAACCAGGGACTAAAGATGACTTGATGACGGGCCTATGGGTTGCCCCATTTACCCGTCTTGGGCTACTATCGCGTGGGCCCAACAAGATATAAGCCCAACAGCAACTTACCTTGCCCACTAAGGTTCTCCCTTTAGAAAATGAGCGGGAAACAAGGACGCGGAGAACTGAGGCAACATTTAATGCATGACGTGAAGAGGATCTCGGCTGGCATTGTACTTCCTCAGCCGGAAACATTAAATGAGACTGTCATCTTACCGTTGGGGATCAGACACGTGTCTGAGCCCCCCCCCCCCCCCCCCCCGAAGACTCTCGGGGTCCATTGGATCATCTCATTAAAATATCTCACATGGAAGATAAGGTTTCATACTTATATAAAAGAGAGGAGCGGTGATCAAGAAGACGCCAAGGTATCACATTAAAAGCCCTCTCATTTACTCCTCTCTCATTTATTCCGACCAATATTCTCATACATTAATCACACACACACATTTATTGGATTCATACCTTAGAGGAAACATTCCGGTGATCATACTCATCGGAATAGGCTCCTCCAACTCTCCGGCAAGTTTACTTATCCTCACGCCGGAGCTTGGTCACGGATCCCCCTCCCGGGGCCCTCCGTGGCGAGGCTAGCGGTTTACTTTTTGTAGCAACGAAGGCCGGGATATCTTGACGTCAGTGAAGATCCATTGAACGTCAGCCGGGATTTGGGTATTCGACAGATACTTAGAACTTTAGAGTTGATGCAAATATGCAACAATTCTCTAATATATTTAA
The DNA here is from genome assembly GCA_030545235.1 of Helianthus tuberosus. Lineage (NCBI taxonomy): Eukaryota > Viridiplantae > Streptophyta > Magnoliopsida > Asterales > Asteraceae > Helianthus > Helianthus tuberosus. The sequence continues at coordinate 31,398,574 of CM060352.1, read as the reverse complement.
TGAAAATTATTTCATTACTTCATTTGCTAGTATAGATAATCAAAGCATTTTTTGATTACTTTTGCTTTTAATACTTGAAGGGGAAAGAAAGCGATGGCAAAAGAAATGTGTGTGTGTGGGGGTGGGGGAAGAAAAGCCTTGAACCCGGGAGGCTTCATTCAAAAGAAAAAGAGCATAACCTCTGAAAGTGTAAAGAGCCCGAGATCTAATACCATTTGTAACATCGGATATTAATACCAACAAATACAGTTTGCTTTGCCCTTAGGGAGCTCCCGAATTTGTTGTCGGCCGCTTGAGTGAGAGTAGTACTAGGGTTATTGATCTTGACAACAGTCGTAACTATCATCGAGACGGCATAACAACTTTTTATGGCTACCAAGAAGCCTTGACCATCTTCGCCTTCACGTGACCCCACCACCATTAAGAACTCCGACAAGCACCTCTCTCAACCTCTCTTTTCTAGGAACTTTTCTTCCTCATGTACTTAAAGATTTCCCTTTATACTCTTGTCTAGATTAGAAAAAATCATCAAGAATTTTCACTTTTTAACCATTGTGGAAACTAATATAAATAGTCGAATGCCGCACTTATTAGATACTAGTACTTTAACCAAAGAGCTTGTATCCCAAAGCTCAGTAAAAGAATACTCACTGGAAATCGGCTCAAATGATTTGGAGCCGAGCCGAGCTAGCTCACTTACATTTCAAGCATAGATACGCTAACTCGCTCGACTGGCTTAAGCCCAAATTTTGAACTTTTATACCCAAAATCAGCAACCCAATTTTAGTCGTCTAGAGCCCAAATAGTCATTCCTGATCCAGCCCAAATTCACAGTCCAGTTTCTTCTATTCTATCTCGCATATGCCTCTGGTATCAAGTTTGGAAACATTGGTGCCCTGATTTCAGCCTTCACACATCACAGCTTAGGTGGTTTGGTCCCCTGCAGGCTGCATCGATCGACAACGAACTGCTTTAAATCAAACTGGTAATCTTTTGAACTTGTTCCTTAGGGTGAGAGGGGTGGTCAACTCTTGAGGAGAGGTAAACTCTCCACCCACCCAATTATTTCTTGCCATGTCAACTTCCCTCTCTAACTCCACTCTTGCCCTTAATCACAAGGGGTGGTTCACCCAAACCAATTTTCTTTTAAAAAGTAAAAATGTATGATTGGCTGGAAGAGAGTGGGGTTCACTATACACCCCTCTCTCCCCTCTTCCCTCCTCTCCCCTTGTACGGTGTAGGGGCGGTCAGAAAAAACCGTAACCAAATAAAAACCGTAAACGTAACCGAATAAACCGACCCAAACAACGAATTTGGTTTTTGGTTTGGTTTCTAAATATGGTTTTTGGTTTGGTTTTTGGATCCACGTTTTTTTAGTTTAGTTTATTCGGTTTATTTAAATAACCGAATAAACTGTTAATTTCGTAAACGTAACCGAATAAACCGACCTAAACAACGAATATGGTTTTTGGTTTGGTTTCTAAATATGGTTTTTGGTTTGGTTTTTGGATCCACGTTTTTTTAGTTTAGTTTATTCGGTTTATTTAAATAACCGAATAAACTGTTAATTTAATTAATTATTAAATAAAAATAATAATGTCACGGCCCCCGAACCGTACCCCGGTTTGGGAGCCGTGAGGCAGACAGCAGTGGTACTGATGTTTATTATTTGGCAGCGGAAAAATCGTCAGGACCAGGTGTCAGGAAAATTTTTATCAGAGTTTTTCAAAACACCAAGTTTTCATTTCAATAAACTGTGGGGTAACCCCCGTATTTACAGAAAGGAATTTCTTTAGGAAATCCTTTGTTTACAGAAAACACATTTATTTCAGATTTTCATAGCCACTTATTTAAGCTGAAGTGCTTCACGGCACTTTTTCCTTTCTTCACAGTAAATCACCTGTAACGCCTTTTAAAAACATTTGGTCAGCGAAAAATACTGGTGAGTTCATTCAGTTGTTTAAAAACACATTGTTATAATTACAGTATTAAGAGTTTTTACATTTGCTTATATCTTATAATTCCTCAACCTAATTGTCACTCGGCAAGACTTGTGACTGTGATCATATCACTATTGGATCCTGTCATCCAATAGTAACGCTTGACAAGTGATGTATACAAAACCCCACATACTGGCAGTAATTTAAGAATACAAACACTTAATCACTGTAAGTATAACTGGAAAACATTTAGGGTTTTGCAAAGCAGTTTGATAAAAAGAGAATGACTTACAATGTTGTGAGAAAAAGAAGAATGACTCACTTGTAGGTTTAAGTTGATAGATCTTGCCTACTGGTTTAAAGCTTGGTATACCTAATTAAATACACAATGCACATGTATTAGTGCATTAACTCATTTCAACTTTAACGATAATCACGAGATCAAAACCCACAACGAATGACAAAGTATAGCCGGGTATCGGCAACACTTAAACATCTGTTGGATCGGTTTCAATCAATCGGACAAAGTACCGTATCAGTGATTAGAGTTATTACCCTGATATCGGAGCAGCGTTTCAGGAATTTAGAACTTTGTTGAAAGAAACTGAGATACGAGAAGTAGGATGACGTTTTAAACGATCGAACTAAGCAAACTGAACAAGTCCCACACTGCTGGATTTATACTCAATTTTAGTGCCTCCCGCGCGTCGCACATGGGCCCCCTCTTCCTTCCGCGTGTCGCGGGGCTAACGCCCCAAGGCTAGATTAGCCTTGTTGCAAAAATTGGCTGGCCACTTGTCAAATTTCGAGTCCCACGTGTCCAGGGATTCCGCCACGCGTCGCGGGAGTTTTAGGGGATCCCCCCCCCCCCCGCTTGTCTCCGGGGGTCCCTATTTCAAGTTTCTTTTGTTTTTCATTTCGGGTCGCGTTGTACAAGTTCGGGGCCTCAATCAGGTTTCCTTGAAATGTATTTTGGGAATGGTTATTTGAAATTTTGGAGGTTGTTACAAATAATGTTTAATAAACTATATACAATTTATTAACCTAAAATACTAAGTCTAATATCTAAGTATATGTATCCCCATTGTTTAAAGATTATTTATATTTTGTGTCATTAGACTTGTTGACTATTTATAGTTTCTATAATCTATGTTTTGAAGTTTTAACTTTGTGGTTGTGTGTACGACTATTTTATGGATAAGTTTGTTTTATTTTGCTATGTCTTTTATTTATATATTGTTAAGTTTAAATTCGTTGTTGATTTGATGTTCGGAAGTTAGAACACAAACATAAATATAAATTCGGAAAAAAAGTACTTAGGTACAATTTGGTTAAATATGGTTTATTTGGTTTTTAATCGAAACCAAACCAAATTGAATTTGGTTTGGTTTGGTTCGGTTTGCATATTCCTAATTTGGTTTGGTTTGGTTCGGTTTGCATATTCCTAGTTTGGTTTGGTTTGGTTTTTGGTTTTGGGTTACAAAATTTTGAAAACCGAATAAACCGAACTGAATAAAACAAATAAACCATAAACTTCACCAATGAACACGCCTAGTACGGTGAACACTCCCCGAATTCACACTCACCACGCGGTGACTTGGTTGACATCGCCAGTGTTGCCAAGTGGTAAACCAACTCCCCGACCCCTTTCCCGCACCCACCCTTATAAACACTTCTGCAAGTGTAGTGAAACAGGGTAAACCGTTTGTTATGTGATTGATGAACATCATTGTCGAAAAAAAAAAGTTAAATATTGATTTGTTTAGTATATACTAGTTTTTTTATCTTGTTATTACCAAAATATAAAGAAATAGAAGAATCGTTTTTAACTGTCATCATCAAAAATAAATAAAAAAATGATATTTAGCATAAGTATTTTTATAATAGGGTAAATTACTTTTTTAAGTATCTGTGTTTATAGGGTTTTAACCGTTTGAGTCCAAAATTAAAATGTTTAACGCCATGAATCCCTAGAGCCACTTTTCTTAACCATTCGAGTCCAAATTTTTAACATCATCCACCAAGTCTGTTAACTATGAGGGTAATTTGGTCACTTACACACAAAGTGCAACTCACATATGCATAAGAGTATAATGAACAAGTCTTTATATAAAAAATATAAAAGTATGTTATTCACACAATTCACACATTCACACTGCACTTTATCTCTCTTTTTTCCTCTCTCTAGACATCCTATCACCACTAGCCCTACCACCGCACCGCACCACCACCATCCCCACCACTGCACTACCATCATCACCACCACCGTACCACTATCCCCACCGAACCACCACACCACCATCATCCTCACCACTGCACGAGCATCCCCACCACTATCACCACCATCGTTCCCACCACTGCACTACCATCCCCACCAAAATCGTTTTCCAGATCGGACAAAAAATACACAGAACTCTCAGAACCCATCATGGATCGAGTCAATTTCAGGACCCAAATCCTCACCCGCCATCTTCAAATGATTGTACATATCTGATAAAAAATCGGGGGAAGGTTGCCATCGTCAACCTCAACACCTTTTATTCTCTGTCAATAGAGTCGTCAACTTCAACACTACCCCAACACCTTCGATCTTCAGTTGGAGAATTTTGAGATGGAATCGTGACGGAGGCGGCTAGGGTTTTTGGTGGTTGGGTATTTTTGGTTCGGTAAGGTTTAGGGTTTCATGGTGCTCCAATCCCCAACAGATCTGAGTCGAGGGATGTCTGACGGCGAATTCTTGGCAGCAAAATCGCCACTGATCTTGCAGATTCAGCGGTGGCATTGGTGGTGTATGGTGGTTGTGGTGGCGGGAAAACGGAAAGAGATAGATCGGGAGGGAAAAGGGTTGTACGGACTAGTGGTTGGTGTGGTGTTATGGTGGAGGGGATGTAGGTGGTCTACAGAGAGAAAGAAAGATGAGAGAGAGATGAAGGGTGCAGAATGTTCAGATAGAGAGAGAAAAATCTAATAATAATTTTATTTTTATTTTTTAAGGGTATTTTGGTCATTTAACAATACTTAACCAAAAAATTCTAATAGTATTAAAAATTTGGACTCAAATGGTTAAGAAAAGTGGCTGAGGGACTCAGTGCATTAAACATTTTGATTTTGGACTCAAGTGGTTAAAACCCCTAAAACATAGGGACTCAAAAAATAATTTATCCTTTAGGCCACAGGGTGTGGCTTAACGCCACCCCGCCACCTCACCAATTATAGCGCCCCGGGGCGCCAACCACCATACCACTGCCGCTAAGAGGGGGCGCTAAAGGCTCTCCGCCAACGTGCTAACGACCGTTTTTTGGCTTGATCGAGGCATTTGGTCAAGATAAGGGGGCGCTATGGCATTGAGGGAGCTTTAAAACATTGCATGTAAGTTAAAGGAATGGGCTTTAAAGCCCCCTATGTGACGTAACGTTGAGATGGCGCTTATGTGGCGTGATAAAGCCCCTTGGGGCTTTATACCAAACCCTCCAGCCTTATAATATTATTCAAATTTGTAATTAAGAAGATGCAGAATTAATTCACTCCGGGAAATGACAATTATATATATTGTTAACGAAGGGCCATGAATAGTAACTTTATTTTTATAATAATATATAGTTTTTTATTATTATTGTTGTTAATATTATAATAGTTTATTATTATATTTACTTTTATTAACATACTTTTATTTTTCTTTTTTTTAAACCACATATTTTCTTTACCAATTTTTTTAATACTTCTTTTTTCTTTTTTAGAACATATATTAATTTATCAATTAATTTGATACTTTTTTAATAAATTACGTTTATAACTTTTTTCTAAAAAATTAAGTACGTAGTTCTTGATTTTTTCCATCAACATTCCGCTATAAGTTTTGTTAAAAACAAAGTTGTACTCAAAATAAGGTATTTATTTGGTATCATGAAACGGTACAATGATAAACTAAATTATTCTAATGGTTTGATTTTCTAAACAACATGCTTTATTTTAAAATCACGTTTGTTTTACATTATCATTTGCTCGGTTTCACCGTAATACGCGACGTAAAAAAACTATACACATTAATTAACCATCCTTTATTTATCAAAACTGAGCCACCTCACAATTTTATTATTCAACTTTTGTTTACAAAAAGCCCCCTCAAGCATGTGATAACATTCAAGACAAACCTATGGTTTGGTTTTATTTTTGGATAACCCTCAAAGTTTTCTTATTTATCTAACTTATTAGAATTTTCTTATTTTTCTTATCTACATTATAGCACAAAACTGTTTGGTACTGCTTCAAACCCTACAAAATAATGACGGTGATCAATAGTGGTGATGGTCAGTGAGTTCAACCGCCGTCATGAGCTTCTCTAGCTTTGTTGCGCGCGTATGTGGTTCAACGTTTTTACATAAAAAAAATATTTTAATAGGTCCGTCTTAACGCACAGATTAGTTATTTATAAAAGTCAACTCATATCAACACTAGAATACATTGATTATAGTGAACTGAAATTATCTACGCTATTTGAAAAATAATGATCGTATATCGAATTACATTATTCAAATAAAATATAAAGCAGCCATGACATTATAACCTATTGGTATCTTAGAGGTGGGATAAGACTTATATTAGGGCCTGGGTTCGATTCCAACAATAGAGTTTTTCCAGATTTATTGGGTCGGACGGTTCAATGGTGGCACGATGATACTCCAAGGTCGGTGATCCTAAGGTATCAAGTTGTGTCGATGATGCGCCGCTTCATGAGGAAAGGGTTCACAACATAATAAGTCAAAGGGAAGGGGAAAGCTATTGGTGTAAACTATTCTATGCTTTATATCAAATTTTGTTAAAACACGAGGGTCCAATAGATGAGTTCACCCTTTACGTTAGCGCAGATGAGACATGTATTGAACTCTATCATCTCGTTTCATCAATTAACGGACCTACATCTTGACTGTTATCTTGGCTACGAAACAACATTCAACATATTTGATAACCTTACAAACTTATTTTTGGAAGGTGTAGTCACTAATAAGAAGACACTTCTACCTCTTCTATCTTGTTGCCTAATGACGGGGGTAGCCCAAGACCAAATAAAATGACTTAGACATATGAACGCTTAAAAGGTTAAAGGGTTAAAAGGTTCAGATCCCGTGAACTTGGGTGAGCAGCAAAAAGGATGTGAACAGTGAGCCATCACTTCTCTGATTACTTGTCCAGCCTCTCACAGCCGTAAAAGAAGACATGTGCACATAGTGTAGTCTTTTATCTGCAGGTCCAAATGCTTCAACCCCTAAAAGGGTAAGTCCCCCACTGCAGACATATTTCACTAGTCAATGGTTTCTTCTTTGGGAGATGTCCTTCTCTATAAAATGACACTTCATTTAGTGCTAAGACACATTCCGATCAGCTCTGATTCCATTGGGATCTCTGGTCTTTGCTCTTGAATACTTGTTCCATGCAAGTCATTCTTCCCTACATTCAACACACACATTTCTATTGCTCCTACATCCGAAACTGAACACACTTCAGTGGAGGATCTCGAGCAAACAACAAATCTAACTAGTGAACCTCTCTCCATGTCTTGCAAACGTGGGGGGACCCCATGACCTGCGTTAGGCAAATCTGAACCCTCCAACCCTTTTGCCTAACCAGCCCAGCTACTACCATCGGTTTAGTATTTGTTGCATCAACAAGTTGGCGCCCACCGTGGGGCTACGCCACTAATTTTCTTCAAAAGACCTAGTAGTGTAGCTCCATTTCTGCTTAAGAATCAGCATGTCAGAAGGTGAGTCTCCGGGAGAGGTTAACCAAGTCCCTCGTACCTCTACCCCAAACACTAGCCAAACTCCTGTGGCCATACCAACCTCCATCTCAACACCGGGAAGCACTCCAACTTTAGCAACATACCCCGAGTTTCTCACTTTCCAAATGGCAACACCATCTCATTCTGGAGTACCTTCTCCCAACGTTGGTGCCTCTAACACCCCCTCACGTGTTGACCTTACTCCCGAAGGGGTTGCTAACAACTTTCTCGAGTTAAGGTCTCTTCGTAACCAATACGTGAGTAAGGAACGAGACAAGGGAGTGAGGCTGGTACCAGTAATCCTCCTCCAAATCCTAACCCATATTTGTATACGAGGTCAGATCCAATGTCTTTTCCTCTCTTTTCTTCCCAACCCATTGCAACCGGTGCTCCTTTGGGGCACGAGCTAACTTTGGATCAACTCCTAGAATCTCCAGTAACAAGCCTTCCACCCTCAGTAATAACCACATGGGAACAAGCTTTGTCTGTGCTTCCCTTGGCACGGAGTGCCGTTATGAGCACTCCCTTGGGGGTAAACTGCCCAGTTGCACCCGGAAGCCTTCAAGGCTTCAACCTTGTGCCTCAGATGATGGCTCAGATGATGGCAAGCTTCCCATGGCAACACTTTATTAATCAAGTGTTGGCCACCCAAGGGAACAACAATAACAACAACAACACAGGTGCAAGAGTGGAAGAGGATTTAGCCAAGCCATATAAACCAAGCAATTTGTCATGTTTCTCCCAACAAATTGCTGATTATGATTTTCAAACAAAGATCAAAATGCCGTCCCACATCAAAACATATGATGGGACTGAAGATCCTGAGGATCATCTTCAGATCTTTACTGGTGCTGCTAGGATTGAGAAATGGTCAAATGCTGAATGTTGTCTCATGTTCATGCAAACCCTTGTCGGATTAGCCAGAATCTGGTTCAATGATTTACCTGCCAGAAGCGTTCCAAGCTTCGATGACCTTAGCAAGGGGTTCCTGACCAACTTCTCCTAGCAAAGACGGTACGTTAAAGATGCTACAGTAATCTTCCAGATAAAACAAAGGGATGGCGAGAGCCTTCGAGAGTTCATAGAAATGTATAAGAAGGAAGGTCTAACGTATGTGGGGGCGGATGAAAAAATGAGAGTAGCCGGTTTCATGAATGCAATTACCTCCAAGTACCTTACCAGGGATTTCAACAAGTCCTTGCCAAAAACCTTAGAAGAGGCTCTCGAAAGGGTTGAGGCCCACATCAGAGGAGAGGAGGCTGTAGACATAAAAGAACAAAGAAAAAGGGGATCTAGTTGGCGAGGCAACAATTCACCTAGGATAAAGGGGAACTTTCATTCCTATGACAGACGCCAAAGAGGTTCAGAGCAATGAAGGTCTGAAGGCCGAAACCCTCCAAGCAGAGAGAAGGCCATGAACTTCACACCCCTTACCAAGACCACTCAAAAGATTCTTGCCATAGAGGAAGTGAAACAAAGCTTCTGACCTCCCAGACCTCTCCCTAAAAGCAAAATAAATGAAAATTCCACCCAATTTTGTGAATTTCATGAAGAGAAGGGCCACCATACTAATGATTGCTTCCAACTCAAAAAGAGGATTGAAGAAGCCGTCAAATCCGGGGAACTTGCCCACTTAGTGAAGGGGATAAGGGACAAGATGGCCGAAGGAAAAGGCAAGAAAGTTAACATGGTGGATTTTGATGGAAAGGTTCCACACAAACGGCAGCGGTTGAAAGCTTGGGAGCTTCAGTGTGTCTACTTTCCTCCAACAGAAAAGGACCCACTCTCAAACCCCCTTGTGGTTGAGGCAACTGTGGGTACATTAATGACAAGCAAAGCATACATTGACACTGGTGCAGCCACTGAAATTATGTTTGAAAAGTTCTTCAACCGTTTGAGCAATGAGGAATGTTCAATGCTTCAACCCTCAGGAACCTCCATAAAAGGTATTGCTGACATACCCCTCAAGCCTTTAGGGCAACTAACCCTTGATGTCCGTTTCTGCGAAGGCAAGATGGAGAGAGTTCAACCCCTCACCTTTGTGGTTATCAATATACCTTCAAACTATGATGTCGTCATAGGAAGGCCGGGGCAGTGTGCATTCTACATGGCCGTTTCTGTTGGTCATGGCACAGTCAAGTTTCCTACCGAGAGAGGGATTGCAACCCTTCAACCGTCACAGCCCCAGCCCCGGTTTTACCCGGTCAGGAGCCGCGGGACAGGAACCCGTGGTATTTATTTATTGAGTTGACAGCGGAAGATTTTACAGGATCTTTTAAAACTTGAAAATGCCCGATTATTTTATTATATAATCTGGGATAAGCCCCGTAATTTACAATAGAGGAATTTCACAAGCAATTTCCCTGGTTTACAAAACATGTTTATTCATTTTATTGAGCCACCTCTTCAAGCTTGTTAGTGCTCCGTAGCACGTTTTCCTTGATTCACAGCAGGTCGCCTGAAACATGTTTTTAAAAATATTTTATCAGCGAGGAAATACTGGCGAGTCATTCAAGTTATCGAAAACGACACATTAGTTATCAATTACAGCATAAGAGCGATTACAATGGCTTCTATCTTATTTTTATCTGGCGTCGTGTCACCTGGTGACGATGGTCATACCACTATTGGGTCCTTCCCCAAGTAGTGATGATTATCACTGTTAGGATTTATTAGCCTAACCATGAGAAATTAGTAATGTGCACAATACCCCACTAGCCAGTGATTAAGATAACCATGACTTAATCCCTGTAATTATAACTTTTGAAAATGGAGTATTGTAAAATACTTTTGATAAAAGAGAATGACTCACATTGCAGATTTAAACGGGCAGAGTTTAGCCTACTGATTAGCCTTGTAACGTAATTTAAATAACAATGCACACGAACTAGGTCAGTAACTAATACAGCATTTACGATAACTCATGAGATAAAACCCTCACAACGAATGACAAAGTGCTATACTTAAACATCCATCGAATTCACGACTAATGACAAAGTATGGCCCTAATGTGGGCAGCACTTAAACATCCATCGGATAGTTTCAATCGATCGGACATTGAATCGTAGCAGCGATCGAGTTAATACCCTGTATCATGGCAGCGCCTCGCTATTGTAAAAGTAAATTTCGAATTTAAGCAGCCAAACTTCGTTTTTGAGAATTGGTTTCGACACCATTGAACTGCTCCTGATCCATTCTATTTATAGCTGAAAAATGGGGTTCACGCGCCCGCGAGGGCCAGCTAGATGTAGACTAGGGCTACGGTGTCATCAGTAGACTTGCCACGCGTGCAACACGAGGCCCGGATGCTTATCCGGTCAAACTCTAAGTTGACGCGGCCCACGTAAGGGTCTGGTCATCCTTTACGCGGCCCGCTAGAGGACCAAAAATAAGATTTTCTTGATTTTTGATATGGATTAGGGTTTCAGGGGTCCGGGTTCGCACTTATGGGTTGTTTTGGGACATTTTTGAAGGTCCTTACATCCTCCCCACCTTATTTAAAATCTCGTCCTTGATATTTATTGAAATAAGTGAGGATGTTTTCGCTTCATCTCCGATTCCAGCTCCCAAGTGTATTCGGGTCCTCTTTTTGAATCCCACTTGACTTTGACTAGTACCAACCTTTTGTGTTTGAGAAACTTGATCTTTCTGTCTTCTATTTGCAGTGGCTTCTCAATAAATTTTAACTTTTCATTTACCTCTACTTCTTGAAGAGGTACTACTGGTGATTCGTTAGATAGACATTTCTTGAGGTTGGATACATGAAATACATCATGTACTCCAGCTAGCTCCTCTGGTTGTTGTAAGTGATAAGCAACTGGTCCTATACGTTGGATTACTGGGAATGGTCCTACGTATCTTGGACTCAGCTTTCCTTTCTTACCGAACCGAACTACTCCTTTCCAAGGAGAAACTTTTAAGAGTACCTTGTCTCCAACTTGAAACTCTAGAGGCTTGCGTCGATTATCGGCATAACTTTTCTGGCGATCTCGAGCTGTTTTCAGTCTTTCCTTGATTTGAGTGATCTTGTCGGTAGTTTCTTGCACAATTTCAGGACCTGATAATTGACTTTCTCCTATCTCTGCCCAACAAACTGGAGTTCTGCATTTACGTCCGTATAGTGCTTCGAACGGGGCAGCTTCAATGCTTGAATGATAACTATTGTTATAGGAGAATTCGATTAAAGGTAGGTGGTCATCCCAGTTTCCACCAAAATCTATCACACATGCCCTGAGCATGTCTTCCAGGGTTTGGATCGTCCTTTCACTTTGTCCGTCTGTCTGAGGATGATATGCAGTACTTAGATTTAGTCGAGTTCCCATTGCTTTTTGGAAACTTGTCCAGAAATGGGAAGTGAAACGACTATCCCTATCCGATACAATAGAGAGTGGAACTCCATGTAAGGATACTACCTCGTCCACATACAACTTGGCTAACCTTTCCATGCTAAAGGTTTCCTTCATGGGTAGAAAATGAGCGGATTTGGTTAATCGATCCACAATTACCCAAATCGCATCATTACCTTTTCTGGTTTTGGGCAACTTAGTAACAAAGTCCATTGTTATGAGTTCCCATTTCCATACAGGCATTTCTAATTGTTGTAGTAAACCTGAGAGTTTCTGGTGTTCTGCCTTAACTTGTGAACAAGTAAGACATTTAGAAACATATCTAGCTATGTCCTTTTTCATTCCTATCCACCAGAAGTTATTCCTTAAATCTTGATACATCTTATTGTTACCCGGGTGCATGGTATACCTAGATTTATGGGCTTCCTCTAAAATCTTATTTCTTAATTCTCCTTGCTTAGGTACCCAAATCCTTCTTTCATGGAATCTCCAAATTCCATCACTACCTTGCTCTAATTCCTTTACTCGTCCTTTCATTCCTTCAGCATCATCCTTGATTGTTGTTTCTTGAATGTTTTTCAGTTGTTTCATTAAGTCTAATTGTAAACTTAATCTAAGAGCACGAACTCGTCATTGTTTCTCATGATACTTACGACTTAAAGCATCAGCAACTACGTTTGCTTTTCCTTCGTGATATTGAATATCACAGTCGTAGTCACTTAGGATTTCCATCCATCTCCTTTGCCTCATGTTCAATTCTTTTTGCCCAAATATGTATCTTAAGCTTTTATGGTCTGTATAGATAGTAAACTTACTTCCATACAAATAGTGTCTCCAAATCTTTAGGGCAAAAATTATGGCTCCTAATTCTAAGTCGTGAGTAGTATAATTTTCCTCGTGCTTTTTCAATTGCCTTGATGCATACGCAATTACTTTCTTGCGTTGCATTAGCATATATCCTAATCCTAGCTTAGAAGCATCACAGTAGACTTCAAAATCTTCCGTTCCTTCTGGTAAGGCAAGAATTGGAGCATTTGTTAATTTCTGTTTTAAGATCTTAAAAGCTTCCTCTTGCCTAGGTCCCCATTCAAACTTAACTGCTTTACATGTTAGCTTAGTTAATGGTACAGCTATCTTGGAAAAATCCTTAATAAACCGTCTATAGTATCCGGCTAACCCTAGAAAACTTCTAACTTCCATAGCTGATTGCGGAACCTTCCATTTAGTGATCGCTTCTATTTTGGAGGGATCTACGTGAATGCCTTCGTGATTCACCATGTGTCCTAAAAAATTGCACTTCTTGCAGCCAAAATTCACACTTCGAGAATTTGGCGTAAAGTTTTTCCTTTCTTAACAAAGTTAAGAGTGCATGCAAGTGCTCACAATGTTCCTCCTGGATTTTGGAATAAATAAGTATATCGTCGATGAAGACAATTACAAATTTATCCAAGTACGGTTTACAGATCCTATTCATCATGTCCATAAATGCTGCAGGAGCATTTGTTAACCCGAAGGGCATGACTGTAAACTCGTAATGACCATACCTAGTTCTGAAAGCAGTTTTATGTATGTCTTCTTCTTGTACCTTCAATTGATGATATCCAGAGCGTAAATCTATCTTAGAAAAGTATTTAGCTCATTGCAATTGATCAAAAAGACCATCAATCCTAGGTAATGGGTATCGATTCTTAATTGTAACCTTATTCAATTCCCTATAATCGATACACATTCTCATTGACCCATCTTTCTTTTTCACAAACAACACTGGCGCTCCCCACGGGGATGAACTAGGTTGTATGAATCCTTTGCTTAGTAATTCATCTAACTGCTTTTTCAATTCTAGCATTTCGGTGGGTGCTAACCGATAAGGTGCCTTGGCTATCAGTGTAGTTCCAGGAATTAGATGAATTCTAAATTCTACTTCCCTATCAGGTGGTAATCCAGGTAGTTCTTCTGGGAATACCTATGGGTCTTCTGATACTACTGGAATTTCCTTAAGTTCCTTATTTTTAGTGTTAATGATTACTGAGATCATATACACCATTTCTTGTTTTCTTGAATAACTGGCCAATTTCATTACTGAAATGAATTTCATTGGCTTTCGTGGTTTATCTCCTGTAATCACCACTAATTCTCCTGTGGGTGTATGTATTTCTATGGAATTCTTATCACAAAGAATTCGAGCATGGTTGGCTACTAACCAATCCATTCCTAATACCACATCGAATTCGGCTAACTTCATAGGTAACAGGTTTGCAGAAAATTTATGGCCTAAGAGTTCTATCTTTCCTTCTCGCAAAACCTTATCTATGTTAACAGAATTTCCCTCTACCGTTTCTACCGTAAAAATTTGCCTAAGCTTGGTTAAAGGTAGGTTAAGAGCTTGGCAGAATGAAGTATTTATAAAACTTTGGTTTGCGCCAGAGTCAAATAATACTTTTGCATAAACGTTGTGAACTAGGAACGTACCAGCTATTACGTCAGGAATTAGTTCTGCTTCCTGAGTAGTCAACTGGAAGGCTCTTGCGTTTCTCTTGGTAGCTCCTTCTGCAGGTTTGGTTTTGTTGTCAGCTGGTTTGGCCAATTTTGGGCAGTCTGGCCTAAAATGTCCAGCTTCTCCGAAGTTGTAGCAGATTGTTGCTTTCTTCTTCCTGCAATCTTCTTCTTGGTGCCCGGGATTTTGCAGAAATTGCAATATCCTTTGCATCTTCCAAAATGCTTCCTTTTGCATGTATTGCAAAATGGAACAGTAGAAGATTGCCCGGTTTCCTTTCTCTTGAAATTACTCCGATTACCCACACGGAATCCCTGGGTAACCTTTTGTGCCACTTCCTTCTTTCTATTTTCTTCCCGCGTAAGTACTAGTCCGTCAGTCAAAGTGTTGGCTAATTCCACTGCATCGTCAATAGTGCGTGGTCTCGCAGCTTTAACGATATCACGGATTTCGCCAATCAATCCCCAAATATAGCGGGAAATAAGTACCGGCTCTGGCGAAGCCAGGGTTGGTACCACTCTAGCATATTCGAAGAATGTCGAAGTATACCCTCGACAATCTACATCCACCATCTGGTGGTTCAGAAATTTATTTGCCATTTGTTCTTTCACATATTCGGGACATAATTTTCTTTCCACCAGCCGCTTAAATTCTTCCCAGCTCATGGCATAGGCCACATCGCTTCCTCTGGCTTGTAGTACTGTATTCCACCATTCTAGCGCCCCTTCTTTAAAAAGATGTGACGCATACATGACCTTGTCTTCCTCTGCACATTTACTTATTTTAATAACTGCCTCGGTTTTCTCTAACCAACGCAGTGCAACAGTCGCCCCTTCGTTGCCTGCAAATTTAACCGGTTTACAAGCAAGAAACTCCTTATAAGAGCAACCAGGCGTTGCAGATTTTATTTTCTTAAGGAGCGGGGCTTGCATTCCATCGTTGTTGTTATTAGTATGGTTGCCGCCTCCGTTTACACTATTACTGAAATTGTCACCGTGTGTGCGTTTGCTAGGAATAATTTGTTGAGGTTCGACTAGATTTTGAGCAGCAGCAAGTATTGCTGGAATAGCATTGGCTATTCCCTGAGCAACAATATTCTCGATATCTTGCCTATTCAGAAATTGATCTTCATTGTTATGCTCAGATTGATTAACTTCATTATTGGGTTCATTACCAGCGTGTGCCATCTGGTAATTAATTTATATAAGTGATTAGCATAAAATAATTAATAACCAATCATAATAAAATAATCGCACATAATCATGTCAACAAGTATAGCCAAAATTGTTGATTTTTCGACTTTCGATATTTTATATATTATAATAGGCATCCGTACAAACTGGTTATCTTACAAAAGTTTTATTTTTAGTTATTTCACATAATCATATTTTATTCTTATTTTATTATTAAACACATATTCCTACAACCACACAACCATGGTCACACCATCCTCGTCAGCTGGTATCTTAGAAACGACGTTCCCTTTTGTCGTATTTCCAAGATATTCTTTCCCCTACTTCCCTAATTCGGTTTCCCGCATCAATCAGCTCCTCGCCATAGTGGCGGAGTTCAGCCAGATTTTCAGAGCTCATAGGTGGGTGTAGTGGAGGCTCTGGGTCGAATTGAGGGAAAAAGGTATTAGGGTTATTTAGGAGATTTTGAAACTACCAGTCGGTGGTCCACCACTCTTCTAACTCTGCTGGTAGAGGTTGGGTGTGGATAATAGGATCTGGGATTTCAGGTTCTAGGTCAACTGGAAGTTGTGCTTCCACTGGGTAATTAAAGAGGTTTTCACCGGCAGGTCCGATGAGGTCACTAAGTGCCAGTTTATGGTCCAACTCTTCCCAGGGTGGTATTTCCTGATTTTGCCTGGAACTTTCCCCAATCTCTATTTCCTTGCCTTTACCTTTGGGATCCTCCGTCTTTATAACTTTCTGTGTTGCTGGTTTCCTCCTGCGCACACGTCTCCAGCCCACAATTCTTCTTCTTTTCTTTGGCTTTGGTTTCTCCGGAGGTTGGGTTTGAAATTCCATAGGTTCCTCCATGTCGGCACAATAACCGGTAAAGTCTCTAGAAACTTCCACATTAATAGAATAGAGATTGAGATTCTCAAGAGCTTCAGATAACTCATTCATGCTGTTTAGCAGATATGAAGAAATACACAAAATTCTAGGTTAAAAGTTTGTAACTTGAATTTTCACAGAATCATAAAATGAAAATCAGAAAATTTAATATTAATTACAAATATCTTAATAAACCATTTTATTGAAACAAAATATTTGTAATTTATATTTAGTAAAATTAAAATTCGAAATATACTAGTGGTTATTTATTATATTAAAGTTTCTGGCTTGTAGGTGACATAGGTGTTGGTATTGGTTTGGCGATTAAACTATAAGTTAGCATTTACTGCTACAGTGGCTAACATGTAGAGTTTTTCCCATTGTTTGTCTAATTCATCTTCTCATGGTGGGTTAGTGCCTAATTTCTGAGTTTCCTTTTTAATCATCACTCTTTTTGGTGGTGACTTCTTCATCTTCTCTTGACTTTTTCTAATAATGCAACTTCTTTTCTTAGGGGTAAGTGGTTTCTCAAACTGTGCCTTACGAACAAATATTCCTTCCTCAGTATCTGCTGAGTATTTTGAGGAAATTGATTGGAATGAGATTTCCTTATCTTTTGGTGAACTATCTAATTGACGATAGATGTCCGAGATTCTTTGCTTGCCCATACTGTAACTAACAAGTAGTTAGTTAAAAAAACATAATCACAAGACGGTACTCTGGAAAATTAAGTATTTTTAAATACTTAATAGGCTTAAATCAGTGGCTCTGATACCACCTTTTCCTGTCACGGCCCTAGCCCCGGTTTTACCCGGTCAGGAGCCGCGGGACAGGAACCCGTGGTATTTATTTATTGAGTTGACAGCGGAAGATTTTACAGGATCTTTTAAAACTTGAAAATGCCCGATTATTTTATTATATAATCTGGGAAAAGCCCCGTAATTTACAATAGAGGAATTTCACAAGCAATTTCCCTGGTTTACAAAACATGTTTATTCATTTTATTGAGCCACCTCTTCAAGCTTGTTAGTGCTCCGTAGCACGTTTTCCTTGATTCACAGCAGGTCGCCTGAAACATGTTTTTAAAAATATTTTATCAGCGGGGAAATACTGGCGAGTCATTCAAGTTATCGAAAACGACACATTAGTTATCAATTACAGCATAAGAGCGATTACAATGGCTTCTATCTTATTTTTATATGGCGCCGTGTCACCTGGTGACGATGGTCATACCACTATTGGGTCCTTCCCCAAGTAGTGATGATTATCACTGTTAGGATTTATTAGCCTAACCATGAGAAATTAGTAATGTGCACAATACCCCACTAGCCAGTGATTAAGATAACCATGACTTAATCCCTGTAATTATAACTTTTGAAAATGGAGTATTGTAAAATACTTTTGATAAAAGAGAATGACTCACATTGCAGATTTAAACGGGCAGAGTTTAGCCTACTGATTAGCCTTGTAACCTAATTTAAATAACAATGCACACGAACTAGGTCAGTAACTAATACAGCATTTACGATAACTCACGAGATAAAACCCTCACAACGAATGACAAAGTGCTATACTTAAACATCCATCGAATTCACGACTAATGACAAAGTATGACCCTAATGTGGGCAGCACTTAAACATCCATCGGATAGTTTCAATCGATCGGACATTGAATCGTAGCAGCGATCGAGTTAATACCCTGTATCGTGGCAGCGCCTCGCTATTGTAAAAGTAAATTTCGAATTTAAGCAGCCAAACTTCGTTTTTGAGAATTGGTTTCGACACCATTGAACTGCTCCTGATCCATTCTATTTATAGCTGAAAAATGGGGTTCACGCGGCCCGCGTGAACCTTAGCTTGATCCTTACACGGCCCGCGAGGGCCAGCTAGACGTAGACTAGGGCTACGGTGTCATCAGTAGACTTGCCACGCATGCAACACGTGGCCCGGATGCTTATCCGGTCAAACTCCAAGTTAACGCGTCCCGTGTAAGGGTCTGGTCATCCTTTACGCGGCCCGCGAGAGGACCAAAAACAAGATTTTCTTGATTTTTGATATGGATTAGGGTTTCAGGGGTCCGGGTTCGCACTTATGGGTTGTTTTGGGACATTTTTGAAGGTCCTTACATCAACCCACTCAAGAGGCATACATGGTTGAATGGGAAAGTTCCAAGAGTGAGGAAGACAAGCAAAGGCTAATCATAAACCCTAAGTATCCTGAACAAAGGACAAGGGTTAATCCAAGCCTTTTACAAGAAATTCTCTCATATCTTGAAAAGCTGCTAGTACATTATAGTGATGTCTTTGCTTGGTGCCCGGAAGATATGACGGGTATCCCTCGAAGCATTGCTGAATACGAGCTGAAAATACCACCCGATGTCAAGCCTGTTGTCCAAAAGAAGCGAAGCCTAGCACCCGAAAGAAGCTTGGTTGCATGCCAAGTGGTTGAAAAGCTTGTATCAGCTGGAATTCTCTGAGAGGTCAAGTATCAGTCCTGGGTTGCAAACCCAGTCATGGTTTGAAAGCCCGATAACTCTTGGAGAATGTGCATAGACTTCAAGACTTGAACAAGGCTTGTCCTAAAGATTGTTACCCGTTGCCAGAAATTGATCTCAAGGTTGACTCACTCACGAGTTACCCTTTCAAGTGTTTTCTCGATACTTACAAGGGTTACCATCAAATTCTCATGAAGAAAGAAGATGAAGAGAAAACTGCCTTTCACACGGACAAAGGAATCTTTTGCTACCAAAAGATGCTTTTTGGCCTTAAAAACGCGGGTGCAACCTACCAACGCCTAGTTGACAAGGCTTTTGCTAGTCAAATTGGTACAAACATGGAAGCATATGTCGACGATTTGGTAATCAAAAGCAAAACAGAATACCAAATGCTTGATGACATCCAAGAAACCTTCAAGAACTTAAGGAAGGCCAACATGAAACTCAACCCTGAGAAATGTTCGTTTGGGTTTGAAGAAGGTAAATTCCTGGGGCATATTAAGGGAAACAAAGTATAAAGGCCAATCCAAACAAAGTCAAAGCTGTTCTCGAAACCAAGCCACCACGAAGCAAAAAAAAGGTAGAAAGCTTAAACGGGAAGCTTGCAGCCTTAAAGCGTTTCACCTCAAAATTGGCTGAAAGATCGTTGCCTTTCTTCAAAACACTCAAGGGGTGCTCTGACAAAAAGGATTTCAAGTGGACTGAAGAAGCTGAGGAAGCCTTCAACCAGATGAAGCAACACCTAGCTTCGCTCCCAGACATTGCAGCCCCAGAAACGGGAGAGTTGATATCTTTGTATACCTTTCGGTTGCTGAAGAAGCAATAAGTGTGGTCCTTACCATTGAACGAGACAAAGTTCAGGTACCCGTTTATTTCTTCAACAAAACTCTAAAACTGGCAGAGATCAAGTATCCTCCTTTGGAAAAAACTTGCTCTAGCCCTAGTACAAACGGCTAGAAGGCTTCGAAGGTATTTCCAAGCACACCCTATACAAGTGGTCACTGACCAACCCATTAAGAGTGTGCTTGAAAAACCAGAAAATTTAGGACGATTAGCCAAATGGGCCGTGGAACTAGGTGAACACAACATCACCTACGTTCTAAGAAAAGCCATCAAAGCCCAAGTCTTGGCTGATTTCATTGTAGAAGTCCCGAAGCAAACAATCACTGAAGTAAACACAGCTGCCACGGAACCCTCAGACCTTGAAGCCTGGAAGCTTTTTACCGATGGGGCTTCAAGCGTTGAAGGGTCAGGGGCTGGGCTCATTCTGATCAACCCGGAAGAGTTAGAATTCACGTATGCTCTTCGATTTGAATTTCAGACCACCAACAACGAAGCTGAATACGAAGCGTTGATAGCCGACTGAAGGTTGGCTAAGGAAATGAAGGTTCAAAAGCTTGAAGTCTTCACAGACTCGTTGCTGGTATAAAGCCAAGTGAACGACAGTTATGTTGCAAAGGAGCCCAATATGAAGAGATACAAAGAAAAATCCAAAGAGCTGATGAACACATTCCAAACATGTACCATCAAGCAAATTCCCAGGTCTCAAAATAAGAAAGCTGATGCGTTGAGTAAACTCGCTTCTCTCACCTTTGCCCACCTCACCAAAAAGGTATTGGTAGAAGTGTTGAAAACTCCATCAATTGAAGAATTGGAAGTTCAAGACGTAATCACCGAAGAAGGTCTCAATTGGATGACTCCAATTAAAAAATTCCTTAAAAATGGTGAGTTACCTGCTGATCAAACAGAGGCTGAAAGGGTTAAAATCAAATCTAGACAATACGTGTTGCAAGGTGAAATCCTCTACAAAAAGGGTTACCTTGCACCCTTGCTGAGATGTGTTGGTCCCGAACAAAGCCAGTACTTGGTCAACGAGGTTCATGAAGGGATATGCGGAACCCATTTTGGAGCAAGAATGGTTAAACTAATGAACCTTTGGTATTTTTGGCCCTCCATGCACCGAGACACCGCTGAACAACTGAGAAAATGTGATTCCTGTCAAATTCATGCACTAGTCCCAAAGAGCCCCAAGCATGACCTTGTCCCGATATCTTCAGCATGGCCATTTTATAGGTGGGGAATGGATATCGTTGGCCCATTCCCACCAGCAAAAGGTGGAGTGAAGTTCTTATTAGTGGCCATAGACTACTTCACCAAGTGGCCGGAGGTTAAACCACTTGCAAAAATTATGGGCAAACAGGTCATTGACTTCGTTTGGGAAAACATCATTTGTCGCTATGGATTGCCGGGAGTGCTTGTCACCGATAATGGAAAGCAATTCGCTAAAAAACCTTTCAGCGTTTGGTGCAAAAAATTCAGAATAGCTCAGGTTTTCAGCTCAGTGGCATACCCACAATCAAACGGTCAAGTTGAAAGGATGAATCAAAGCATAGTTGAAGGAATCAAAGCCAGATTTGGAAGGCATGAAAGCAATTGGCTTGATGAGTTGCCAAGTGTTCTATGGGCCATAAGAACAACCGAAAAAACAAGCCACAAAAGAACACCTTACATCTTGGTGTTTGGATCTGAAGCCGTGATTCCAGCTGAAGCAGGAATTGTAACTCAAAGAACGGTCAACATGGATCCCGAAGCAAACCACAAAGAGACCATGTTGAACTTACAACTCCTAGAGTAAGCACGAGACCAAGCTGCAATTCAAGAAGACAAATACAAACAGATGATGGAAGCATATTACAACAAAAGAGTCAAGCACGAACGCTTCAAGCCAGGAGACCTGGTGCTTAGAAACAATGAGGCTAGTAAAAAAGAGAACCAAGGAAAGCTTGGCCCAAAATGGGAAAGGCCATATACAATCCTTGAGGCACATAAGGGCGGATCCTATAAGCTAGCCGACTCAGAAGGTAAAAAGCTTCCAAGACATTGGAAGGGAAAGACCCTTAAGAGGTTTCATGTCTGATCAAGAAAGATTGGTTTGTATTTTACAAGTTGTATTTCAAGAGTTGTCCAATGATCACTTTTTGTAACACAATATCTCTTGAATGAATGATGATGTTTTATCAAATTTGTCTTTCTATCCTAAAATCAGGTTGAGAACCTAGCAAAAAACTCCATGGCAAGGGCCATGTAAGGGGATGAGCTCCCAGGCTATATCAATCAATAGGTTCAAGGGTTGAATGAACCTATATAAGGGGTGAGTTCCTAAATCAATACAACTCCATGAGACTTATAATTAAAAACAAAGTTGTCTCGTAGATGGGTCCGAACAGCCTACACCAAATGTTCCTTAAGCCTTAGTAAATTTATCAAAAACAGGCTTACGAACTAAAATCAAACTAAGGAAAAGGATAGGTGCTATGTCTTCTTGTTAAAAATACCAAGGCTAAGTGACTGGAGCACTGAACCCTTTAAGGTATAAAAAACATAAAAACAACACAAACCAAACAAAGACAATACCATAAAGATAAAAAAAAATAATTCAAGGAGCAATGCAACAACATAAGTAAAAAGGTTGCACACAACCCAAATCTAAAAAATACAAACCAAGACATCAAGTCATAAAACTAAAGTAGTAACCGGAAGCCTTGAAGGCTTCAAGCTACATACATTCAAACAAACAGCCAGAAGCCTTGAAGGCTTGAACCCAACCAAGCTGCCTTACTAAAACAAGCACCAACACAAAAATCATAACACAAGGCAAGTAGTAGAAACTTAGTAACATAAGAAAAGAAGCCTTAAAAGGCTTCCAAACATCCAAACAAGTTAAAACAAGCCTTAGCGGCTTGTAAATCTAAGAATTGTTCAAATGGCCACCAAGGCCAAACCACAACCACAAAGCAGGAACCTTAAGGGTTCCTGCAAAACCTAAAATTGTTTAAAGTAACATACAAACCATTAAATTGTTTAGTAGTGCTAAGAAAGCTACGAATATTGTTCAAGCATCAACAGGAGGCTTAGAAGCCCCGGAACCATCACCCTTAACCTTCTTAGCCTTCTTTGACTTCTTAGCCTTTGACCCACCATCACTCCCGACAGCTGAACCTTGGAGGCTTGCTTCCTTAGATACATTGGCATCATCTGAAAAAGTTTCATCACTATCTCCTAAACGAGAACTTTTCTTGGATAGGTAATCAAACACCTCAGCACAAACTTTTTCATTAAGCCCAGCCGGCTTCAGTTCCTGTAAGACAGAAAGAGGTTTACCAAAGCAATTAGCAACTTGACTTACATATGGGTAAGTCAACCTCTCCATCTGCTGGACAGATGGCTTAAACACTTCGGAAGCATCAGGACGGAAAAGGGGAGATTGCTCCAAGGCCTGGCCAGACTTGTGAAGTTTAAAACCAGCAATAAGGCCTTGATGTTTCCCCAAATTCAACAGCTTCGTATAAACCTCTCCAAGGGCAGAGTTGAACTCATTGGAATAAAGGAGGTAGTTAACAACCTGGTGGAAGCCTTGTTCAATAAGCCACTGGTTATCACCAGTGGCTTGAACAACTGAAGCCTTCAGACCTTCTTTCTCTTTGTCAAAGGCCTTCTGTTGAACAGCCAACGCCTCCCTATCAGCCTTTAACTTCAACCGGTCAGCTTCGAAACTTTCCTTGAGATCATTTATCTCAATTTCGTGCCTCCTTGTGTCACACCCCTTTCTGCGGCGGAAGCACGAGGTGTGATCTTGAAAGGTTCTCATTGCATACGAAGAGTAAACATGCTACATGCTCGTAAAATAACATCAAATACCATAATTTGAAAACATAAGTTTAGCGTTTGCATCGCTAGACAGCTTAAAGCATTGTCTTAAGAGTTTACAACTTTATTTAAAGTTAAACACAAGCGACATCCACGAGCATAAGCAAGACCACGCGCACATCCATCCTAGTTACCTGAAATACATGTGAGTTTTTGGAAAAACGTCAACATGAAGTTGGTGTGAATTCATGCAGTTTTGTATTTCACGTTTGTATACTTTGTATAAAAACATAGTTGTGAATAAATCAAGTTTTTCTTGAGTACCCCACGTACTTCAAGTCATATATCAATCCTCTTGAGTATCCCACGTACTTCAAGTTATATATCAATCCTCTTGAGTACCCCCACGTACTTCAAGTTATATATCCATTTTAGTATGGTATGAATTTTATGTAAATACAGTATTTCTGTAATTATCAGATTGTTAATGGGTTGCAAAGCCATTAACATGTGGCACGACATAGGAAGTCACCAAACCTAAGGCATTTAATTGGTATATTCTGAGACACAAAAGCACTACTCGATTCTCGCCCCGACCGAGTGTGAGGCTGCCAGGCACCCGTTAGATCTAACCTTTTGTTCTGCGGTCTAAGTATGTACACGATTAATGGTGCTTCTGAACCCTATTCGTGACACTATTTCTCATAACGCATCCTACTTGGTTCTCGTTCTCACCAAGCGCGTTTCTTGTTATTATTTCTCATAGCGCCTCATACTTGGTTCTCGTTCTCACCAAGTGCGCTTCTCATATTCTTATATTTCATCACACTTGGTTCTCGTTCTCACCAAGTGTACTTCTTGTATTCTTATATTTCGTCACACTTGGTTCTCGTTCTCACCAAGTGTACTTCTTGTATTCTTATATTTCGTCACACTTGGTTCTCGTTCTCACCAAGTGTACTTCTTGTATTTATATCATACCAATTATAAATTTTGTACATTTGTACATGTATTTCACCCCCGAAGTTATAAAAACTGAAAACAGTTAAAGAGAAAAGGGGGAGCATGAACTCACAACTTTGCGTTCCTAGCGTCGTAAACTCCACCGGATTTGCTTAATTAACGTCGTAACCTATACGCGTTTTCTTAACGTTAGTCACTAGACTTGCGTCGCACAAGTACAGTCACTCTCTTTTGTATATATTCTTGTGTTAAAAATATTCTATATTTTTAACTACGTATCTCACTTATATTATTTTCTCCAAAAATAAATATAAGTCTTTTGTGTTTTGCACTTTGCACCCGAATTATGTATTTTGTATGTTGTATGTGTATTTTTATGTTTATACTCCTCATGAGTATTTAGTGTATTTTTTTTATGTCTTAATACACTAGTACGTATAACACATACTATATACACTTAGCACAAAAGTTGGTGATAAAATAATATATATTTTTCTCTCAAAAAAATATACATACTTATATCCATTTTTATTCTTGAAGAATCACCATTTCTCATCACCAAAAATTAGGGAAACCTTGGTAATACTTTTAAATACATTTTTAGGGAATAAGTTTCTCAAAAACTTATATTTTTCTAAGTGTCAAAATTTATAAAAATTTTGACAGAGTTTCCCCTAAAAATGGAGGTTTCCCACGTTTTCAAAACGTGTGTTTATTTTCTTTTAAATCATTATCAATCATCAACAACAATTATCAACAATACTCATCACTTTTCCCCACTTCATGAACTTGGATATTTACCAAAATTGTGTAGTATCTTACTAGCACATTTAGTAAGTCTTGTTATCTTTAAAAATAAGTTTAATTTCTTAAAAATCTTATTTTTAAAGAATATGAAGTTTCACAACTTCTAGTCGGTTTTTATGAAAATTATTTCTTTGTTAAAACTTTTGTTACACAAGTGTCCACACACTTGTTTGTTCACAAAAACCACTTTTGTTTGTGTAAGATCCGGTTTAGAACATGTGATTTCTTTTGATGCTTGGTCTTTTGAAAATACCACTTGTAGATCTTTAGATCTACTAGTTTTGAACAATATTTTGCAAGTAAAAATACTTTTACACAAGTTCATGTTTCATGTGTGGTAGAGTTTCACCTTTTAACCCTTATCTCTTCTAACATAACCTTATGTCATGATCCAAGAACATGACTACATCGGGTTAAATGGTGGTCCGAGCTACCACAATCATAGATCGGGTCTCAATAATCATACATTTCGAATACTACATCATTTACACAACTTATGTGCTATTAACCACCATTTTTAGTGTTTTAAGTAGACTTTAAAGCATCATCTTGCATGTTAACGAGTTTTATCCGATAAAAATCCTTTTAACCACTTTAGATTAGTTCAAATATGAGTTTTAAACATTATACCTCTAGCTCGAGGCTAGGGAAGAATCTATGCGCAAAATGAGTGGATAAAAGCAAAGTAGAGAGGTCCTTCGCGTTCCGCTTGCACCAAGCTTCCTAATACGTGACCCTTAACACTTGTGTGTGCTTGGAATGATGATGATCGAACTTGAAAATGGATGGTTGAAAGAGGGATGTTTGGCCGTGAGCTAGGTAGAGAGAAAGAGAGAGTTTGGTTTTTGTTTAAGTGTGGTGAATGATCTCATGTGCTATTCTTCCAACTTATAGGCAATTAGGATGTGCTTTATCCAAAGGTCCATATGTAGTCTTGATACTAAACATAGTGATTAAAATAATCAAGGTTGTACAAGGGGTGTCCCCCTTAGTTTGGGGCCGGTTAGAGAAAGGGGGGGGGGTCTAGTTCGGTTCCAAGTATTAGTTAGACATTAGTTATGTTAAACCAAGTTAGTTAGGTGTTTAACTTGGTTAGTTATGTTTAGAGAGATACAATGGGTGTTAGGGTATTCAGGGACCCTAACTGGCTTAGAAAAAAGATAAATAATGTTATTAACAATATTTTCATGTTCCGGGTATAGTCCGGTTGTTCGGTTACATACCGATTCGTTAAAGTGCTAAATTGCACCTTTTAGTGTCGTTTAAGTACCTTTCTTGTACCCTTTCAATTCCCAACACTTAGGGAAATATTCTGGATAATAAAACGACATTTCTGCATAATATTTATATGTCTAAATGCTGAATTATTGCTGATTTGTATAAATTCTGCACTTAAAGTGCGTTTCGGGTGCTTTTTAGTGCTTATTTTTGCTTTCGAATTGCATATACATTAACCCTTGTATGTACTCTTGGGTTTTTAATGCATTCTTGTTGTCGGACCTACACCTAGGTTCCAATTTTATTGTCTGACTGCTTTCTGCAGTTCTGTTGACACGTTGTGTCTTACCGGTGAGTTTACTATTATTTTTGACGCAACGCTCTCGTTTATGCATAAAGCAATATTTTGTAGTATACAACGTGCATGAATTCACTTGTTTAATCATGTGTTCAGACATTGCTGACAATTAAGCACATATTTGCAATCATTAAATAATGATTAAAGTGTACGGAAATTACCGGTTTGTGCCAGTTGTCACACCTTGTCAATTCACCCACCTTCTTGACCCAAGCTTCTTCCTTCTTTAAAAACCCATCAATTTCCTTCTTCATCGCGGCCATTGAAGACTTCATCTTTTCCTTCTTCTTAGAAAACTCCTCGTATACCTGCATTCCCTTCTGAAAACAAGTAACACCCTTGGCTACTAAGGCAGAAAGGTTGCAGGAACTTAACATCAACCTTGATATAAAGTGGTCACTCTCCATTTCAGATATAGCACCACGAACGCCAGGAGGAGCAAAGTGAGCTAACACATTAGCACAAACATTCGGATCTTTGAAACTATCACCAACCTTCACAGTCCAATCAGGAACATAAATTTCATCTTCATTCAACCCTTCAACGTCTCTGCTTTATGAACCTTGAACAGGAGTGGTCACAACCTTCTTAGCCGAAGCCTTCTTCTTACCATGAACAACTAACTTTTTCTCCTTCTTAACATCAACATCTTGACCTTCGGAAGCCTCAATATCATCACTTAATTCCATGGGATCAGAAGAAGTAGATTGAGGTACACTCCTTAACAAACGACGAGTAGAACGACGGGTTGAAGCCTTGGGAGTAGCAGGCTTAGTAAAACCCTTGACGTTAGAAACACTAACATAGCCAGCATCTTCAAACCTCTGTTCTACACCCCTAGCAACAGCATCATCCCCTTCAGCGGCTTGAGCATCCGTAAAGGTAACATCAAATGTATCATCACTCTTGATAAAGTGCAAAGCAGACATGACTGCAAAATATTTTAAAACAAATAAGCTACCAAATAAAGATATCCCAAAAAGGCAAAACAAGGAAAAAGCATACCCTGGCCATTCCTAATAAGAACTGGATCCCGATTAGCCCTATCCCACAATTTGCTAACACCTAACAGAACTAGCAAATGTTTGGGAAAAGGACGAACCCTTGAAGGGCACTCTCGGATGGCTTTAAGAAAAACTTCATTCAAATCAGACTCGGAAGGTTCCGGTTCATTGAGAACGGCATCCGGGTGCCTCTACACCATTTTGAAGTGGACAATAGAATTAGAAACCCAGAAAAATCGATCCTTCCACGTACCAAGTGTGGTAACCATGGAAGAGATTAGGCAAGTGTCAACCTTTGATGTCTCAAAGGTGAACCAATCACCGTTTTTTGCCAAACGAAAAAATCGACGGAATAACAACAAAGAAGGGTCATAACCACAAGCCCGGCATAAAACCTCGAAGTGTAAAACCCTAGCCATGCCCTTCGGATGAATTTGACCAAAGGAAACACGATAGTACTCCAAAACGTTCAATACAAAAAGCGAGAAAGGATGACGAAGGTTGGAAAATTCAAAATGCCGACAGTACAAAGCGACCGAACCGGATTAAATTTAAGACCAATACCCCAATCCATACAAAAATTCTCCACTTCTTCTTGAGTAAGGCGTGAAAAACTAACGGAAAGATCTTTCCGTGCACCCATGATCAAAGTAAAGAAACAAGCAAAACACACAAGGAAATGGGAACTAACCTGAGTTTAGAAGAGGAAATCGGAATTCTCGGAAGAAGATAAGTGAAAAATCTCACCAAAATATGTTAATAAATGAAAAAGTAATTAAATGAGAGGTTATTATTACCTATTGTACAAACCGCCGACTGAAAAACTGCCACACATCAGTTGTCAGTTTTAAAATTAAAAAATTCTCAACTGTTCTCAACCCTTCAAGCCTTTAAGCAATACAAATAAATGTGTAAAAGTCAGAAGTCTTTGAGCTCATTTCCCAAAAACCTCTGACTTGGGGGGCTGGTGACGGGGGTAGCCCAAGACCAAATAAAATGACTTAGACATATGAACGCTCAAAAGGTTAAAGGGTTAAAAGGTTCAGATCCCGCGAACTTAGGTGAGCAGCAAAAAGGATGTGAACAGTGAGCCATCACTTCTCTGATTACTTATCCAGCCTCTCACAGCCGTAAAAGAAGACATGTGCACAAAGTGTAGTCTTTTACCCGCAGGTCCAAACGCTTCAACCCCTAAAAGGGTAAGTCCCCCACCGCAGACATATTTCACTCGTCAATGGTTTCTTCTTTGGGAGATGTCCTTCTCTATAAAATGACACTTCATTTAGTGCCAAGACACATTCCGATCAGCTCTGATTCCATTGGGATCTCTGGTCTTTGCTCTTGAATACTTGTTCCATGCAAGTCATTCTTCCCTACATTCAACACACACATTTCTATTGCTCCTACATTCGAAACTGAACACACTTCAGTGGAGGATCTCGAGCAAACAACAAAATCTAACTAGTGAACCTCTCTCCACGTCTTGCAAACGTGGGGGGACCCCACAACCTGCGTTAGGCAAACCTGAACCCTCCAACCCTTTTGCCTAACCAGCCCAGCTACTACCATCGGTCTAGTATTTGTTGCATCAACATTGCCCATTGCTTAAGAGCTTGACTATGGTAAGTTCATGTAAAATAGAATATTGATTCTCATTTGCTTTCATTATTTACCTCATTATTGCAAGTTGCTGCTGCAGATTATTAATGATTTACCAGGTTTTGAAGATTACACCATTACAAATCTATTTGAGTGTTTCCCTATGGTTGAAAATCTGTCTACTTACTTCTCGATGATTGAGGTAACCGATTCAAGTCATCATTTTTTTTGTATATATCCAATCTTTGTGTTGGCCATGTTTCAAGTTTTTTTTTTTTTTTTTTTTTTTGCATATAACAAATCATTGTTTTGGTTGTGGTTCAAGTATTTTGATAAAAGGCAGAGTTCCACGAGTGCTTCCAATGACGTTAATCTACCTCAAATATGTGTGTATTGATGAGATGTGTTTCATGTACGAATATGGGTTACCTTTCCTTCTTTGTTTGATTAGAAGCTCCCCGAACATGGAAAAACTTAAGCTACGGGTGAATGGCTCTTATTATTGTGAGGATCCAACTCTTTAGTCTCAGAAAGGCTCTTCTACACTCAAAGATAGTTCGGATATTTTGTTGGAGCATCTGAAGGTAATAGAGATTTCAGATTTGTGGAACAAGAACATGAAGCCTGCGTTGGATTTTGTGAAGTTTATTATGTCCAAGTCACCTGCGCTCAAGAAGGTGAGAATATCCCTTCTTAAGAGAGGTCCCAGGGATGACGAGTTGCAGATTTCTGGAATTCTCTTATCGTCCCAAAGTGCATCACCAATGGTAGATATCATCGTTGAAAAAAAACGTTTAGTTTATATATAAACCTTTTAAATGCAATTTAGTTGTATTTACATGTAATGCTAACTTCAGAGTGTGAACTAATATGAGGAGGACTTGAGCGTTGGAATTTCCTTTGGGCGAAGTGAGTAACTACCCGACCCACATATGGAAGTATATATGCGCATTTCTTATGTGTATCATGTGGTTGATATGTATCATGAGTTGATACTTTATTCTGTTAACATGTCGATTGTGTTATGTGTAAGGAAGTAAATTCTTATTAAGAGATTAGGATTAATGGATTATACAATGATATGAGATCCAAATTATTTGTTTTGACATACAAGAGAGCTTATGGCCTTTAAGAGCAATATGTTCATTAAAGTAAGAAAATTGAGTTGATTTACATGTGAGTAATGTGAGCTATAAAGAATGGGATCCAAATTTAGGATTATGGGTAACATTCCATAAAAGAATGAGATGACTAATTTTATGGGTAAACTTGGTTCAAGCAAGGAGAGATTGCTAGAACCTAGTGTATACAAATTTACAAATTTAGGATTATTGTTTACAACTTTACATTCATTATGCTTAATATATTGGTATTATGTGGAAATTGGAATTGATTAGGATTTAGGGCTTATGTAGTTATGTGCAATTGTTATTATGTGTAATTGGTATTATGTGCAATTGGAATTGATTAGGATTATAATTAGCCTTTTAGGATTCGGCGCGCATCATTTAGACACGTATTGTTTTCGACCTGAACCGTTTCGACTGATACCGTTACAACCCGAACTGTTTTTGACCTGAACCATTTCGACACGCATCGTTTTGACCCGAACCATTTAGACTCGTACCGAACCATTGTATGAAGTACGTTAAAAAATTGAATGTTGTCCTTATAATTATTTTCTAGATCCGTCAGTGTGGGTGCTAGCGGCGTTTGAGTCTTGGAGAAAAGACCAGAGTTCAAATCTTTACATGAATGTAATTTAGAGGGTGTTTGGGATTGTTTATTTATTTAACTGTAAAAGTTTTTTTTGTCAAAAGCGTTTATTGACTTTTTACGTTTTCAAAAGAAGATTTAAAAAAGTGTTTGGGTTAGCTTTTAAGGTGGGAAAAAATAAAATGACTAAAAAGGATTCGGTAAGTTTTCATGTTTAGTTGTTATTTTAAAGGGTGTGGTTAGATTTGTAATTTTATGTTAAAAAACCAAAAAAAAAAATTTAAAAATCTATGTTTTTGTGCCTTTTGAAGAACAAAATTTTACTCCTTCTCAAAAAGCCAAAAATAATGCCAAACACTTTTTTTTAACTTATAAGTCAATAAATCATTTTCAAACTCAATCCCAAATACCCTCTTAGACTGAAGGGAGTGGGGCGACTCCCCCTCCCGAGTCGCCCCAGGTCGCCTGGAACACCGCCCCCCTGGGCGTCTTGGGTGGCGTCCCACTTCCGCCCGTCTCCATCAAGTCGCCCAAGTTTTTCAAATTCCCATTCATATATCCGTTGCCAAACGGATAGTTTGGCCAAACTTTTTTTTTTTTAAATAATCCAACCTTTATAAATAATACCACATATCAAACACATTTTTACCACAATCTTCTCTCAACTCATCAAAATTTATACCAATCTTCTATCAACTCATCAAAATGTATCCCCACAACATCCCTCCTTTCAACCAAAATACACAATCTTCCAATCCACAACCCGATTTGGCGGACCCAAACGTTTTAAATAACCCCGCTTTTTACGCGTATTTCAATAATATGCACGTTGCTAGCCCTACACCGCAAGTATACTACAACAATACGACGATACCGCAAAATATGAGGTTCACCACTTGGAACACACAACAACCCGGTGGTTTTCAAAACGTTGGAGGATCGAGACAACAAAATGGTATAAATTTTTTAGATATTTTTTTGTAAAGAATATGTTTTTTTTAACTTTGTTTGTATTCCATCTAGTGGTTGATTTAGATGACGAAGAAGTTCCGGAGACCCAGTTCGATGTCGGTCAAAATGATGTTGAACCTCAAAAAAAGAAACGTTCACACAAGAGGAAAACACCGGGTGAAGAACGCTTGAAAACCAAACCGATACCATGGACTTCCAACGAGGAAATGAGCTTGTCCAAGGCTTGGCTAGAAATAACCGAAGACCCGAGATGTAGTAACTATCAAAAGGAAAAAACATATTGGTCTCATATTTACAACGTTTTCCTCAAGTTGGAAAATCAAGAAGATGGATACCGTGATCCCGATGGTATCGGCGCGAAGTGGCGTAAAATGCGTCCTTTGATTCAAAGTTTCAACCAAATATACACTCGCCTAAGTAACTCGAGAGTGCGCCAAAGTGGTTCCGACGATGCGATGCTCCAAGCAAACGCCCAAAATGAATTCCGAGCCAAACACAAGAAGGCGTTTCCTTATCTTGCTATTTGGCAATTTTTAAGAAATAGTTCGAAATTTCACATAGTCATCGCCTTCGATCCATTTAAAACTCATGGCCAACCGTCGGCTAAGCGGTCAAAAACCTCATCCTCAAACGACCATCAAAGTACCGGGTCGGACGCTCGGTGCCAAATAAATCTCAACGACATTGAGGAAGATTTCGAAGAGCCACATGAAGAAGCCGATGCGTTTCAACCACCACAACGGCCGGTTGGCCGAGATAGGGCCAAAAAAGCCGCCCAACCGTCTTCTAGCGGTGTACGAATCGACTACACCGAAACGTTCGAAAAAGTGACCAATAAGTTAGATGGCTTGTTGCAAACGAGCCAACAACGGATCAACTTAAAAAAAGAACACGGGACCGAAAGCTAAAGCTGAAAGAAAGTCGTCAAAAAACACTTGATTTGCAAATATTAACATCCGACACGACAAACCTTACTGGAGCCGAGCTCGCTTTAGCCGAACAAATGAAGCAAGAAATTCGAGAAAAATATAACCTTTGTTGATTGTATTTTTTTTTTTAGTTGATGTATTTTTTTATTTTATTGAAGTAATTTTTTTATTGAAGTATTAGTTTTTATTTACTTTGATCAATACTTTTATAAAAAAATAGGACTTTTTTTTATATCTTTTACATAAAAAAAAGACAAAATAAATCAATCCACGTGTCGCAAGACGCCCCACCCAGCAAGGTTGCCCCACTCACCTTTTTTTGGTCAAAATCCTCTAATATGACGTGGCGCCACGTGTCGCAAGACGCCCCATCATAAGGATGCTCCACTCCCCTTAGTCTTAGTATCCATTGGTGTAGTTTAAAAATAGAGTGTTGTTAAATATACCCAAAAGTCAATTTTCAGGAGAGAGAATTGTGGGTAAGAGAGAGAAAAAAGTTGTCATTAATTACCTAAAGCATTAATTATCTAATATTTCTATTTTATTTTTTAATTATTAATTACAATCATTAGTTTTTAGAGTTTTTTTCCAAACTAGTGATAGTGGAAAAAATATTTACCAAAATAGTGTCAATGAAAAGTATTTTCCAAAATGGTGTTTCTTGATTATTTTGTGTGTCTTTTCTTTGTAACCAACATATTAAACTTTTATTACTTTTGACTTTTATAATAAAATAATGTAATAAAGTAAATAACATAAAAACATAATAATAACTTTTATAATAAAATAATATAATAAAGTGTTTAATCATTACAAAATTTGACTAATGGGTAGATTTATCCTTGCATTGGGTGTATTTACAACACCCCTAAAAATAGAAGTAACGTAACATTTGTCACTAAAATTTTTTATTGATGTGCTTTAAAAGTGGAAATAACTTAACCTTTGCCCTTTGCTGTTAAAAAAATAACGTGAATGCTCCAACGAACAAACTTATCAAGATCTGGCAAAGAGGGGTGGTGCAGTGATGTCTTATCTTATGACTCAAGTAAGTTTGTGTCGATGGGAGGACTGAGGAGCAAAATTGGGTGAATCTGATGTGAAACACAAGAAATTTTAAGGTGTATTCGTCCTTCTTTGAGTGCTAGGAGCTATATGTAAGCATTTCTTCAACCTAAAACCTAGGTTATAGAGTGTTCTTGAGTGGGTACAACTTGGGGGTTTATGTTCATTTTGGGTGTACATGATATATTTAAATGTATATTGTTCTTAAAGTTCTTAGAACTCCATGTTAGATGAGTAAATCATGATACATGTTTGGGGGTTTTGAGTAGTTTTTATTTATTTTTATTTTTTTTCTAACAGCAAATTATTTCCTTCCTAATAATACACCTAATCATGTTCGAACATGGGTTTCACCAAAGTAGTCTTTGACTACTTACCATTGGGCCACAGCCCAAGTGGCTTGAGTAGTAATATAGTGGGTTTAAGTTTGGGGTTCTTAAAACCCCAAATAGTCTTTTCAGAATAAAATAATGAAATTTAGCATAAATATGTTTTATAATATTAGCTAACTTTGTGATTAAGAAAATGTAGACTTAATTCACTTTGGGATATAAACAATAAACAGATTCTTAAAATGAGTCTTAAATACTCATTCTTCTTCCCCAAATATGTAATTTAAAATACATTAAAAGAAATAGATCGATTCTCAGTTACATACAAACAATAATAGATCGACCAGCGGATCTGCTTGTATTTGGCTGGGTTGGAGGGAAACATGCTTGTGTGGACCTCACGGGGTTTTCCCTTTGGTTAGTTTAAGGAAAAACGGGTTTGTAGCTAGGCAAGCATCTAGACAAGCAGAATCGAAGAAAGTGGGTAAGCACGCTAAAGCTTGCGCAGAGAACCAACATGTTTTTGTCCCTTTAGCTTTTGATACCTTTGGCTCCTTAGCACCAGAAGCTATCCACTTCTTGACTAGGGTTCAACGGGTCATCCACAGCAATTGTTCATCCCCAGGGGGCAATGGTTTGTGTTTGGAAGATTAGGGGCAGCTTGTTGCCCGTCTACCTTCTGTTTTGATGTAACTTGACAAGTTTTTTTTAGTGAAATTGACTACAATGAATTGAAATTAGGTAAAGAAGAATATGCACTAAGATGGACATGTTCAAGAAGCTTCCTCACACCATAATTGAAAACATTCTATGTCTTGTACCGATTCAAGAGGCAGCAAGGACAAGCATCCTTTCTAAGGAATGGAGGTACCATTGGACGAAAATCCCAAAACTCGTGTTTGATGAGGAGACGTTTCAAGTATTAGGTGATGTGGGTGATGAGCGGCCCCGTCAGGAAGAAAGGGTTAGCAACATACAAAATCAAAGGGAAGGAACGAGCTACTTGTGTAAACTTTTCTATGCTTTCTATCAAATTTTGTTGAAACACGAGGGTCCAATACACGAGTTCACTCTTGATGTTTTCTCAGATGAGACATGTGATGAAATCTACCATATAATAAATTATGCGTTGAGGAACTATAGTGTCAAGAAATTAACAATTCACATCACTTGGGCGTATGTGTTACCCTTATCTATGTTGTCGTTTCATCAGTTAACGGACCTACATCTCGATAACTGTGAGCTTGGCTACAAACCGATGACGTTCAATGTATTTGATAGCCTTACAAACTTATATTTGAGACATGTAAACACTAGTAAAAAGACGCTTCTACATCTCATATCCAGTTGTCCATTGCTTAAGAGCTTGACTCTGGTAAGTTCTTGTAATAATAGAATTTTGATCCTTTTCTTTATATTCATTCCTCAATATTGCAAGTTGTTGTAGATTATTGATGATTCACAAGGTTTTGACGAATCACTAGATCTTGAAGAGTACAGCCTTACAAATCTATTTGAGTGTTTCCCTTTGGTTGAAAATCTGTCTACTTGTTTCTCGATAACCGAGGTAACCAAGTCAACTTACGATTTTTTTTTTTGTACATTTCCAATCTTTGTTTTTGCTATGGTTCAAGGTTTTTTTTTTGTAAACCAATCTTTGTTTTGGCTGCGGTTCAAGTATTTTGATAAAGACGGAGTTCCACAAGTGCTTCCAACGTCGTTAATCTACCTCAAGTACGTGTATATCGATGAGATGAGTTTCATGTACGAATATGGGTTACCTTTCCTTCTTTTTTTGATTAGAAGCTCCCCGAACATGGAAAAACTTAAGCTACGGGTGAATGCCGATCGTTATCATCACAAAGATCCCATTCTTCAGTCTCAGAAATGCTCTTCTACACTCAAAGGTTGTTCAGATATTTTGTTGGAGCATCTGAAGGTAATAGAGATTTCCGATTTGTGGAACATTAACACGAAGCCTACGTTGGATTTTGTGAAGTTTATTATGTCCAAGTCACCTGCGCTCAAGAAGGTGAGGATATCCCTTAATAAGGGAGGTCACAGGGATGACGAGTTGCAGGTTTCCGAAGTTCTCTTATCGTCCCAAAGTGCATCACCAATGGTAGATATCATTGTTGAAAATGACGTTTAGTTTATATATAAACCTTTTAAATGCAATTTAGTTGTATTTACATGTAATGCTAACTTCAGAGTGTGAACTAATATGAGGACTCGAGCGTTGGAAGTTCCTACAAGCACACGACCCGCATATGGAAGTGTCTATGTGCATTTCTTATGTGTATCATGTGATTGATTTCTTTTATGGAATGTTATATATGTATCATGAGTTAATACTTTATTGTGTGAACATGTCGATGTGTTATGTGTAAGGAAGTAAAGTCTTATTACGAGATTTGGATTCTATAATGATATGAGATCCAAATTAATTGTTTTGACATGCAAGAGAGCTTATGGCCTTTAAGAGTAATATATGTTCATATAAGGTAGGTAAAGGCTCATTCTATACACACCCCCCTCCTTACTGATTATACCCCCCATTGTGAGAGGAAAACTGTCGGTCCCACGCAGGCCCCACCTGTAAGTATGTGAGAGGAGGGGGGTGTAGAAAGTAATAGGGGGTGTGTATAGTAGCACCCGTAAAGGCTCATTGAGTTGATTCACATGTATGTAATGTGAGCTATAAAGAAATTGACCCGAATTTAGGAGTTTGAGATGAGTAATTTTATGGGTAAACTTGGTTCTAGCAAGGAGAGATTGCTAGAACCTAGTGTGTTGCATAAAATGAGTGTTGTTATGTTCATGTATTAGCTTACATAAGAGTTTGCCATGATTTGCATGTTAAAGACCATAAAAGAGCTAAAATGACCTGCAACCAACGTATTATACGCCCAATGGTGTTTTATACGTTGGAAGCAAATACGTCGGATCCTACAACGATATGCCACCTTATATACCAATAAGCATGACAAAAACGTATATACGCGCCGACCCGACATATGTTATGTCGTTGTAGGATTTCACACGAGTTGTTTTCGAGTCTTGGTTTACTCGTGTGAGTATTTAATGTGTTTACGTCACTTAGCTTTATGCTAAAACAATGGTTGACAAAACGAACCATTAAAACGTCAAAATAGTCTAACCAAATGGTTCGGCCACCCAGCCAACATGACCGATTTTGTTTGTCTTTCCTCAAACCATAGTTAATGTTTTGGCCCAGATATTCATCAAAACCGGATGAACAACCCAAAACCATCCCGACAAATTTTGTGCATGATAAATAAGTAACTGATTGCCGCATATGTCACAATTCTACGAGCCCAATCTTACTTTTCTCACGTCTCTTATCTAATCCCTTTGTATTCTATTTTTCTAATTAAAAAAAAACGAATGGTAATATAACATAATATATCAAATTATTAGTCATGTCTTATCTCAAAATATCGCATTACCACTAACCCTAATTTTACACAAATTTTGTGGTTATGGATTAAGATCCAACCACAACCATAAATTGTTTCAAAACATGTTAATTGTAAATTCACATTGTCCCTATCTTATTCATCTCTTTCTCAATCACAATATGCCAAATGATAATCAATCTTAACTAGAAAAAAAAAAAAAAGTTAAAAGAAAGTGACAATCAACCAACTAATCACACTCACACCCTTTAACCAACAACCATAAACCCCAAATTAAACCCAAATGTAAAATCATACATACAACCAATAATCCATCTACTTCACAACACCCTCTGGTTTTCAGTTTCAGTTTTAGTTTTAGTTTTCACCCCTTATTATTTCTACCCTCAAACACCCGCTTGCTAGATTCACCAAATCTCCAAATTCTCCGATCCAATCTCCCCATTACTCACATCTTCATGTGGGCTATCAAACGGGTTTCATTCCGATTCATCACCGGATCTGAGTTGACTCACCGTTGACTGAAAAAGGGTTTAACCGTTAACATGAAGAGGTCAATCCGTCCTATATTCAGTGTGGTGTTTATTATTGCAGCCGCCGCCACACTCTGTTTCCGAATCATGGTTTCCGGCGTCTCCTCCGGTGGGGAATTGGGCTACCGGAACGACGTCGTGGTGGAACAAAGACCTGCACCGGTGTTTAACGACACATTGTTGAGATTTGCTGCTGTTGATTTGGCTGAAGATTCATTGAGGCAAGATGTCGAACAGTTGGTGGACGGTAATTTTAGGGACTTAACGAGCGGTCGCCACCGCTCGTTTCTTATGTCCGGCCGACACCGGATCGATATCCGAGCCCGGTCCGCTCGTGGGGTCCCGGTTCAGCTCCGGTCCCCGGAGTTTTACCGGCTCTGGTTGGAGTTTAGGAGATATTTACAAACCTGGTGGCGTAACCACCGGTTTCGGGATGATGTAATGTCGAATTTGATCAACACTGTCAAGATTTTAAACACTAGTAATGATGATAATGAAAAGGGTTTGAAGTATAAGACTTGTGCTGTGGTGGGTAATAGTGGGATCTTGTTAAAATCCGATCTTGGTGAGGTGATTGATAGTCATGAGTTTGTGATCAGGTTGAATAATGCGAGAACGCGTGGGTATGAACACAATGTGGGTTCGAAAACGAGCCTCTCGTTTGTGAACAGTAACATTCTGCACTTGTGTGCGCGGCGCGAGAGGTGTTTTTGTCACCCGTATGGAGAAAACGTGGCGATAATGATGTACATGTGTCAAATGATACATTTTCTCGATTATGTTGTGTGTAACGCGTCGCACAAGGCGCCGTTGTTGATCACTGACCCGCAGTTCGATATCCTATGTGCGCGGATAGTTAAGTATTATTCGGTTTCTAGGTTTGTTAAAGAAACCGGGAAGCCGTTAGAGGAGTGGGCGGGTTCACACGATGGATCTAGTTTTCATTATTCGTCGGGTATGCAGGCGGTGATGCTTGCGTTAGGGATTTGTGAAAAAGTTAGTATTTTTGGGTTTGGGAAGTCGGATTCGGCTAAGCATCATTATCATACGAATCAAAAAGGGGAGCTGCATTTGCATGATTATGAAGCGGAATACGATTTGTATCAGGATCTTGTGGAGAGGCCTGAGGCGGTACCGTTTATTTCAGATAAGTTTAAGTTCCCTCCGGTTGTTATACATAGATGACACGTTTTACATACATGTTATTACAAGTAGTTCATTCTTATTTCAATTTGATGATGAATTGTTTTTTTGTGAAATTCGCAATTGTAAGTGTCCCTTTTGGGAATCAGTTATCATGATACTAGTTACAGAATGGTGAAGGTGTATAAGTGAACATAGAATTTGAAGAAATTCATGTTTTTTTTTTTTTTTTTTTTTGGTGGTGAATTGAAACTTGTTTAAGGTTTTTGTTCAAGGACTATGACAAAGAATCCATTTGCACAATCATTTGTATGTTTGTTCTTTATCTATTTTCCTTTTTAGGTTAGAACAAACGTTCATGTTCGGCAAATGGTTCTAACCTAACAAGGAAAACCGGTTCTCGGCCACTTGTGACTTTGGATACCACGTTTCCATGAATGTGGTACCCAAAGTCACAAGTGAACGATGAATCTAAACACAAGCTTGCGTGTAGGCGAATCCTGAACCATGTAAATGTTATCTTTCATATTTTTTTGGCGTCCTAGTATTTGCTGCATGTGATCGTTGGTCACTGCACACATATGCTTGCTTGTTGCGCTACTCGCCGTAATATAAGGCACGATGGCTTTGATATATATATATAACAAATGGGTACAAGAAGGAAGTGCCCATATGTCCTTTAGCTTCTATAGAGCAATTTATGAGCGTACATGTCTATTTTAGGTTGTCTAGAAGAAGGTATCGAAGGAATGAAGCATATTAAGTGAAGGGTTTGCGTTTTTGTAGAGGTTAGAGTGTTAAACATGGGAAAGTCGCCTGATTATCCCTAAAACCCAATGTGAGTTTCTCATTTTGATTTGCTACCCCGCCGTGATTTAATGAGAATGGATAAGAGGCTCGTGGGATTACAGGCATCACGTGTCAAAAGAGTGAGTATGCATTTGTTAATAAATCAAGTTTTTTGTTGTGGGTTGTAGTTGCTGCCGATCAAATTTGTGAAGGCTGCAGGACTAGAACATAAAGAGAGCGTAAAGTTGAAGGATCATGAAGGAAAAGAGTGGACAATGAAGTTAACGGCACATGGAATAAAAGGATCAGCGAGTATCAAATACAGCTTATCAGCAGGATGGGCAATGTTCCGTAAGCATTACAAGTTATCAGAAGGTGATGTGGGCACATTCACGTTCGACAAGCAAGAAGGCGTCATAAATCTAACTCAATTGATCAAGAGCAAAAGACCAATCAAACAAGAAACTCCAATGGGAACACAATCATGTTATGGTGATGCGAATGTTCAGATTGAAGATCAATGGTCGCCAACTGAGAAACCTTGCAGCAGCGGTGGTGCTGGTGTGAAGGTTAAGACCGAATATGAGTCGGGTCCTGAGA
This sequence comes from Helianthus tuberosus, assembly GCA_030545235.1. Taxonomy (NCBI): domain Eukaryota; kingdom Viridiplantae; phylum Streptophyta; class Magnoliopsida; order Asterales; family Asteraceae; genus Helianthus; species Helianthus tuberosus. The sequence goes on along the minus strand of CM060352.1, from coordinate 31,357,347 downwards.
TGGTAGTGGTGAAGGAAAATAGGTGAAGGCCGCCGTTGAGATGTGCAGAAGTTAAAATTGAATATGAATGGGTTCCAGAGATAATGAGGAAACCAAAGAGGGAAATGGCGCCACTTGAGAAACCGAGCAAGGGTGGTGGTGTGGGGGTAAATGCTGGAATGGGGGCGGAGAGTGTGTTTCGAAGTAAGCATGTTGTTTACTTCTAATGAAATGGTGATCGTTTGATAGTGGTTGTGGCAGTTTTCGTTCCAAATCGTTTAATTCGCCATATGGATCCACAAGGTGGTGGATAACAAGAAGTCACAAGTCGATGAACAGGGCCGTTTCCGAAAATCCATGAACAATTTTTGGCCCTGTGCGAATAGAAGAAAACAGGCCCCTATAATATAAAGTCAATAACCCAGATTTAAAAAGAGAAGATAAATATTTAATTGAATATATACTAGAAAACATAAGAATAAATGAAAAAAATGGCCGCAAAAATATAACTTTTTATTTAAAAAGTATGTGTATATATATAAAGTAAGAAATATATACAAACTAGTGGGATCAACCTGAGCGTTGTGTGGGAGGAAAACTTTGTCTGTTTTGATGCACTTGTTATGACAAACGAAATAAAAAGTCCAAAAATTTAATCGTGATGCTTGTTCTCTTTATTATTTGTTGTAAAATAAAAGGAAAAACAATTTAAAAAATTCTTTAGTTGTATTTAATTTAAATGATAAATAAAATAAAATAAAATAAATAATAAAAAATTTCAGTTTCTAACTGAAAAAGAAAATCTAGATTTGAAACAGGGAGAAAACGATAATACAATAAGAAAACGAAAAAAACAAGAAAAAAAATATTAGGTGGGTGTTTGGCTTAGCTTCTATTTCAACTTATTGACTTATTGAACAGTGAAAATGGGTGAAAAGGACTTATTGAAGTGTTTGGGAAATGTGTGTATGTGAGACAATAAGTCAATAAGCAAGAAATTCTAGCTTATTGAATAGTGAAAAGGACTTATTACAAGTCACAAATAAGCTAAGCCAAACACCCCCTAGGTGGGAAAGAAAAGGGAAGAAAAAGGAAATAAAATAGACTGATATGCCTTTTGCAAGAATCGAACTTGAGAAAATTGATCAACCCTTTTAAGTGGACCAGAAAAACCACCAGAACAAGCTTCTAATTGTTAACAAACTTGAAACAGAATTGGACCCTGAGCGGTGCTCCCCCCCCCCCCCCCCCCCCCCCCCGGGGCGGCCCTGTCGATGAACTTGGAGGACCAAATTTGACAAGTTGGTTAAAATGGTTTAGTTTCCTAATAATGTTATAATTAGTTTTTTTAGTTGTTTGTTGACCAAGTTGGGTTTCAACTATATAGCCAAGTTTAGAGTTATGTTCGAGAGTTAGAATGTCACTGTATTGTGGTTTTTGAGTTACTTTTTCATAATAAAATAAAACTAAGGTTACTCTTAAACGTGTGTTCGGTTTATCAGGTCTGGACTTGAATTGGTATCAGATCTTGGTGCCGGTGGTTTTGAGAGTCATTTTTCGAGAAAGGGGAGCAACCCCTTTTAGCTACACGGCTGCAATGGTCGTAAAAGGTTTCTTGGTGATCGAGTAGCAACAAAAGTCGGTGATCAAGAAGTGGTTTGAGAAGCCGGAAGATCACTCAAAGTTTCTGTCATCATTGTCGGTTTTGATTTATTTTTCCAAATATAATAAAAGTAAGGTTACACTTAAACATGTGTTTAGGTTATCGATTGGGTTGTGACTTGAAAAGATGGGAGTGGGCAAGGGTGTGGCTTTAGCCACGGAGAAAGGGGCTCAAGCCCCATCACAAAACGTGTTTAAGGGTGATCTAGCAAGTGCGTGAGACCATATTGATGGTCTAACATATTTAAGTTTAAGTTTAGGGTATTTAGACTTTAGCGTACACATAATAAGAATATAAATCTTTATCTTGGACACTAATGTTGGTAGCAGGGTTATCAAACTTGTTAATCTTTGTGGGAACATATTGGAAATAATTGATTTAGAGACAAATACCGGAAGACATTCTTTGGAGTTTATCGTGGAAGTGACACATGAAAATCTATTTTTCCTTTTGTTTTTTTTAAACTATAATAATAATAAGGGTTATTGGATTTTATCACCCCCAAACTATTGGCTATTGGCCGCTGCCATCTCTAACTATCACTTTGACGTCCGCCACCCCCAACTTAACACTTAGTGTGTTCTGTCACCATGTCGTTAACTGATCACTAACTTTTGATCATGTTACTATACTTTTGAGGGTAACCTAAGATCCCTAAAACCTTTCTAAAATCCTTATGACACCCCCAAAAGTATAGTAACAGGATTAAAAGTTAGTGATCAGTTAACGACGTGGTGACAGAACATGCCAAGTGTTAAGTTGGGGGTGACGGACGTCAAAGTGATAGTTGAGAGTGGCAGCGACCAATAGCTAATAGTTGAGGGTGATAAAATCCAATAACCCTAATAATAACCATGTACATATGTGTTTAATAAGATTTCAATCACCTGATGATTAGGGTTGTAAACGAACCGAACGTTCAGCGAACATTTCGTGAACCGTTTGGCAGGAAGTTCGTTTATTTTTGTTCGAATAACTTAATGAACGAACACGAACAAAAAAATTATTTCGCTTATCTTAGCGAACGAACACGAACAAAGGTCTCGTTCTTTCGACTGCGTTCGTGAACGTTCGGTAATATGTTCTGCTATGTTCGTTTACGTTCGATTGATTATATTAAAAGAATAAAAAATAATAAACATTTTATCTAAACATACTAAAAAACATGAAACACTATTTATTTCTAAGTTAGCTAAAATTTGGACATTCAAGACATTTTTTTGGGATAATTATATCTAAGTTAGTTAAACTTTCAATAGTTTTGTCTAAGTTAGTTAAACTTGATTCATCGTTTGGTGATTGTAGTAGACTTCTTGTGTTTTGATTTATAATTACATACGTCCAATGTTTAAGATTAACAATGATTCTATTTTTTAATTTTCAAGTTAAATGTTCGTTTACGTTCGTTTTTATTCGTTTGCGTTCGTTTGTGTTCAAGACCAGTGTTCACAAACTGTTCGTGAACAACAGAATTTCCTTAACGAACGAACACGAACATAAACTTATGTCCGATATGCGTTCGGAAACAATTCGCGAACATGTTAATATCCTTAACGAACGAACACGAACATAGACTTGTTCGTGTTCGTTCAGTTCAATTACAACCCTAGTTATGATTGGTGAGACGATAGAGACATCCATGCTAATACACCTGAAAATTTATGGCATTTCTTTAATTGTAAAATACAAAAATAAAATAAACATCAAAATGATTAAACTTCTAAAATTATGATTCCAAGATTTGGGAGCTTCTTGTTGGAAATTTAGATATTATGAATGAATATTAATTTAGTGAGATTATAATTTATTGAAATCATAATTATTACTAGACTATTCATATGAAACATAAACTCTTAAGTAGAGTTTTTATGTCAATTTATTAGTTTTTATTAGAGTTTATGTCTGTAATAAATCTCTAATTAAGTACTAGACTCTTCATATGGAATATAAACTCTTAAGTAGAGTTTTTATGTTAATTTATTAGTTTTTAATTAGAGTTTATGTCTTTAATAAATCTCTAATTAAGTGAAACTTTTCTCTATCCGATGTCTTTTGTATTAAAAGTAGGCTATATGCCTAACTTGATGAGTTTCCATATATAAAACTACAAGAGTAAAAATACAAGAAGGTGACATAAAGTTATGCATGAAGAGTCCTTGAAGAAGCAGTACTTGATGACCCATATGTTCGGAACATATAGAGATAAGTTTCTCTACATGGTTCAACTACAATTCTATTCTTAATTTCCAAAAGGTTTAACACTATGTTTTTATCCGGTGTAACCTCGGGTGCGTGGCCTTATCCGGCAGTACAAACTGCTTCGGCTGTTGTACCATGGGAGACAGACGCGTCGTCTTTAGTAGAGGCGCGAAATCTGTTTTAAGGAAGCGTGTTGAACATGTGCCTCAGCCACAACCTTCAACATTTGTTTGTTCTTTTTGTAGGAAATTATTGTACAAGAAGACGTGGTTCAAGACCTCGTTGAAGCCTACACAACGGACTGAAAACACAACGAACCATACAAGTAGACGAGGTTAAAGATCAAGTTGAAGACTTTATCTTTTGAAGATATTGGTTTGAATCGATTGCTTTATTAAATATGTTGTAGTTCATATTTATTTTCGTTTGAATTTGTACACGGTTCATGTACTACAATTTCCCAAATGTTTAAAGAGAGTATCTTTATTTTTTTATTAGTTTTATTCATAAAACTAGGTTTTAATGCTGCGCGCCGCGTTGCGGCGCGACAAAACTAAGTCATTGTAAAACTATTTATTGCGACTAAATACTTGGTTGTTATTAAAGCTGTGCTATTTAGTGTCTTATTTTTAAGTTGACAAGTGGAGTTTTCATACAACTGAGCCGTTGGCAGCAAGCGAGTTAGTAACTCCTGGCGATGGCGACTATTGCGATGTCTAAGCATCCACTAACCCAACAAATAAGGAATAAGAATTGTATAAATACAATCAGAAAAACGTGTGAAAGAGGAGAAAAGGGAAGATGACGTGAAGTTATGTAAGCATAAAATGGAAAAGAAAAAAAAAAGACCTCATTATTTGAACTTGAGTATCTTTAAAACACATAAAACAGAGATGTGTATAAAACCCCCTTGTTTTATTAACTGAATCACATTATTAATATGTGTGTATATAGTAAGTAATAAGTATTTTAATATTTAAGTATTTATAAAAAAAAAAACAATTTTTAAGTGTTATTCAAAAGTCAACAATTTCGGCCAAGGGAGGGTGTTTCGGGTGGGTAGTGTTTCAGGTGGGTATTTTAATATTTAAGTATTTATAAAAAAAAACAATTTTTAAGTGTTATTCAAAAGTCAACAATTTCGGCCAAGGGAGAGTGTTTCGGGTGGGTATTTCGGGTGAGTAGTGTTGGGTGGGTAGTGTTTCGGGTGGGTAGGGGTGTTTGGCAAAAATTCCACTTTATTATTTATTAACTTTGTCACGTGTCTATATGTTATATGTGAGTGGATGTACATGAACCAATAAGGAAAGTTTACTATTGATTATGATGTGACAAGTACTATTCATTAGCTTTTTAATATATAGGATAATTGTGACCAATTTCCTACACTTCTTATTAGACTTTTGATTTTTCTATAAATAAAATTAATTTCAAATGTTTCTTGCGCCGAGTTTACTTTGACGAGACACGTGTTTGAATATCGAGTCTGCTAAAAAAATGTGTGGATTCCTAGTTATTTTTACATATATTTTGGGAGTACCTTAATATTAAGGAAATGTGTGTGCAAGAAGTGTAAGTGCTTACATTTACACTTCTCGAACACCTCATAGCTCACGAGTTAAGATCAAGGGCGTAGCTTAAGAGGGGCTGGGAGAGGCTGGGAGGGGCGCCCGACCCCTCGAACTTTTCGCTCAGTAGTGTTATATATGTAGTTTTCGTATAGAAATTTTTTGGGTATATACGTTTTCGATCCCCCGGTTCTATCGAAATTTTTGGGTATATACGTTTTCGACCCCCCCCCCCCGTTTTCATGGTCAAGCTTCGCCACTGGTTAAGATCATTACCATGATGAGATCTAAAGCATGAAGAAATCAATGACCGGTGATTATAAGCAGGACAAAATGACTAATCCTAGGTGTTTTAAGTACGAAGTTGTGACACCCTAGAATCTCGATCCTTAAGAGTGGCCTAGAAAATCCAGAAATCCAAACACAACAATTTAAATTCAAAACCACAAGTGCTATGTGTTCAATTATGAGCTAATGGGGAACACTACAATGAACATGGTCATTGATTCAATTGCAGATCTGATTTTTTACTACATTATTAATGAATATTGTTAGTAAGCTAATACAAACACATTTTATAATCAATTTAAAACAATTATACATTGGTGTGATTTTTTTTTCTTTTCAAAATCCAATTCATGGTTTTGGTTAGATTTAAACTAAACGGTCCCTGTATGGTCAAGATCTTAATTGATTTATCTACCAATAGTTATAGATCTTGATTGCTAGTACAGCTTTGTTGTTCATAGACATCTCTCACACACACCAAAAAGGTGATATCAACATTACATCTCACCGAACCAACTTTTTTATGTCCCACAACTCATTTAATAAGAAATTATTTTGTTTCATCTCATACGAAATATAAAATATCTTTTAGATAATAATTTAACTGAATTATAAAATAACTATTAAACCTGTTGATCCTAGTAAAGATGTTCAAATGATACACCATATATGAGTATATAATTTAATCTTTTAAAATTGCTTTATAAGATGTGAAATCATTTAGGTGTTTAGGCGTAAAAAATATTATTAAAAAGGATGTGTAGTAATTGATTTATGTTGATTTAATTAAGAGAGTTAATATTCATGCACATCTCTCCTCTATCTCTCTATACATATATAGATATATATAAAGAGAGATGGAGTGAAAAAGATGTGAAAATAAGATTTAGGGCTGTGAGAATAATGAAAGCCTTAATTAATACTTATTACTCATAACCTCTAAGGGTGGCAGGTGCGTATATGGGACGCCCGACAAGGAGACAAGTATGGGCTTCACCGAAGAGGGTGGGGCGGTGTTTTCGCTCGTCCCACACATTAGCCCTCCATTCCCAGCCTCCCTCTCGCTTCCAATTTTTCCTTCTTTGTTTCTTCCTCCATACAATCACAACTCCACTCCCCTCACCCTAATCAGATACACACATTAAGGGACTCTTTGATAACCTTGTGTTAAGTTATTAAAAAGACTAATTAATTAAGAGATAGCCTTTGAATTGATAAGTTTTAGAAAAATGTGACCAATTCAGAGACAACCTCCCAAACAACCTCAAGTTACTTTTTTTTTTTTTTCATATTTTACAAAATAACCTAGAAATTCATTTTTTTTTTTGAAAAAAAAAATTATTTTATTTTAGAATTAAATTATCAAAAATCTATACCATATATTTCAAACGGGCAAAATAGATTCTCCTCACTTCTATACCCTTCAAGAAGAAAAACACTCATTTCGATACTAACTTCAAAAATGGCCGATGTAAATCTCACCACCACATCTCCACCGGAACTCCCGGCGGAGCCACCCACTTCCTCCCACCCTCCACCACCACCACCACCACCCCAAAACCAAGAAACCCCATCTTCACCACCACCACCACCACAAAACCAAGAAACCACCTTTTCACCACCACCCACAACCACCACCACCGCCGCCGCCGCCACCATAGCTGACGTCATCGAATACCCAGAAAAACCCACATCAACTGACCCCACCACCACCAAAACCCCTGAACCCATGCCTTCTTTCAAAGAAGAAAGCAACCAAATCAAAGATCTTTCACCCTCACAACAAAAATCACTTCAAGACTTCAAAACCCTAATCCAAGATTCCCTCACCAACACCAAAGATTTCGCCTTTTTACAAAAACAAAACGAACCCATTTCAGAACTCTCAATTTGGGGCATACCCATCTTGAAAGACGACCGAACCGACGTCGTTTTACTCAAGTTCTTACGAGCTCGAGACTTCAAAGTCAAAGATTCCTTCACAATGCTTAAAGATACCCTCCAATGGCGGGAAACATTTGATATTGAATCTTTATTGGAACAAGAGTTTGGGGATGATCTTGAAAAAGTTGTGTTTAATCATGGGTTTGATAAAGAGGGACACCCAATTTGTTACAATGTGTATGGTGAGTTTCAGAATAAAGATTTGTATGAGAAAACATTTTCTGATGATGAAAAAAGGTTGAGGTTTTTGAGGTGGAGGATTCAGTTTCTTGAGAAGAGTATAAGAAAGTTGGATTTTAGGTCTGGTGGTGTGAATACTATTTTTCAGGTTAATGATTTGAAGAACGCGCCTGGACCGGCTAAGCGCGAGCTTCGGGTTGCTACCCAGCAGGCTCTGCAGCTGCTGCAGGATAACTACCCTGAGTTTGTAGCCAAACAGGTGAGTTTGTGGTTTGTAAATATCTAATGGTGTTGATTAATGTGTGATGATTGAATTTGTTAATACGATTTTCGTTTAGAACAATTGAATATTGTAAGATGATGAACAGAATGAAGTGATTGCCTGCATTTAGGTTCAAATTTGTGAATTTGTGTAGAGCTAATTATTTATATATAGCCTTTTTAGAAGTTTGAAAATTCGTGTATTAACTTGTTAGATTGTGAATTTGTGATCATAACAATGATTTATTTGTAAAGTTTCAAAAAAGGACAAAAATGCGATTGCGGGTCAACTCAACCCGATAGACGAAAAATAGTTAACCATCTTATTATCTTAACATGTTATCTGACCCACCATTTTTGCCACCTACTCTTCATGCAATAATTGTATGTGTGATTATTGATCCTAACATCTTCTTTGAAGGTTTTCATCAATGCCCCATGGTGGTATCTAGCTTTCTATACAATGATCAGTCCATTTATGACTCAAAGGACTAAGAGCAAGTTTGTTTTCGCTAGCACCGCAAGGACTCCCGAAACCCTTTTTAAGTAAGTTCTGCATTTATTTTGTTTAGACGACTTACTTTTTAGAAACTGTAGATGCCAATTCAACCCATTATTAGTAGGGCTGCAAACGAACCAAACGTTTAGCGAACAGTTCGTGAATCGTTCGGCGGGAAGTTCATTTGTTTTCGTTCGTTTAATAAATGAACGAACACAAACGAGAAATTTTTGTTTGTTTAGTTAAACTAACGAGCATGAAAAGGGGCCACATTCGTTCATTTATGTTCGTGAACGTTCGGTTACGTGTTCGTTTGTGTTCGCTTTTGTCTGATACCAAAAGTTAACGAACAAACGCAAACGAACACATTCATTTCCTTAATGAACAATCAAAAAATCTTGTCCGGCAAGTGTTCATAAACAGTTCGTGAACATATTATTTCCTTAACAAATGAACACGAACAAGGTTGTGTTCTTGTTCGTTTGCAGGCCTAGTTATTAGTAATTGTCTTAATCCAGGTTATGTTTCTCTAATCAGCCAAACGGGCAAGATAAACTTTTTTAAACATTGTAAATATGTTAAATGTAATTACGACCTCTCATAATGGCTTATTAAAAATGTTATATTGGCTTATATTGGTGAAACTTTAGGGGGAGTAAAATGCCATTTTCAGCCTTGAGGTTTGGCCAGTTTTGCGACTTTCGTCCAAATATTTGTTTATTTGCATCTGGATCCAAAAGTTTTCATATCTTGCCATTTTCTCCGTTAAGGCAGGGGTATTTTAGTCTTTTTGTTAATTAAAGGGCAATTCGGTCTTTTTCACTTTATGTACAAGCATTTAGCATAATGTACCTATTCAAAATACCCTTACTAAGTAAAAAGACGAAAATACCCCTGATTTAACAGAGAAAAATGGATGGGGTTAACGAGCCGGATGAAAATGGCAAGATATCAAACCTTTCGGATCCATATGCAAGAAACAAACATTTAGACGAAAGTCGCAAAACTTGCCAAACCTCAGGGACGAAAATGGTATTTTCAAAACCAGATGCTTTAGATTTTAAGTGAGTTGGGTTGTTTTAACAGATACGTGAGTCCCGAGCATGTACCGATTCAGTACGGTGGGTTGAGTGTGGATTACTGCGATTGCAATCCGGAATTCACAATTGATGATCCAGCCTCAGTGGTTACTGTTAGACCATCCACCAAGCAGACAGTGGAGATTATAGTAAACGAGGTACGTTTTACATTCCGTTTTGTGCTATTAATATCATCACATGGGTAATTGAACTGATAAAATGTCGCAGAAATGCGTATTTGTGTGGGAGCTACGGGTAGTTGGTTGGGAGGTAAGCTATAGTGCCGAATATGTACCGAATAACGAAAGCCATTACACCATAATCATACAAAAGGCTAAAAAGATGACCCCGACCGATGAACCAGTGATTAGCCATAGTTTCAAGATCAGTGAGCTCGGGAAGATACTTTTAACCGTCGACAACCCGACTTCAAAGAAGAAAACTCTGCTCTACAGGTTCAAGGTGAACCCGCTTTCTGAATAGAGAAGTTGCATCAAGGGTTTACATATGATCTGTGAATCGAGTGTTTATTTATTTATAGTTTTGTTATAAGTTGTTGTAGCCTGAAGGTAGTTTTTATGTTGTTTTTGGTTTGGTATGAAATTGTTTTTTATGGTGTTATGTACTTAAATTTATGTTTAAAAGGCCTGTAAGGTTTGAGGAATTATGATTTTGAGGGGAGCATACTCTTGGTCTGATTTTTTTCTTCTAAACCCAGTAATGAAGTAAAGCCAATGAAAGTAGGCCCATAGCTCTCAATTCCATAAAGTATTGTTGTTGTAATGCCTTCCAAACAACCAAACTGTTAAACATGAAATAACTTAACTATAATAATAATAATAAACCTGAGATAATTCAATAATTACTAAAAAACACACAATGTGTAAGACCCTTACTATAGATTTAGTATTTTTATATCATATTTTGTGCATTTCTATATAAAAATGCCACTTTTCAAAACATTGATGTAACAATGTTAACAAAAATTTCAAACCATTCTAACAATATTTACGAAATTTGTAAACCTTCACAAGAAGTTTATAAAGTAGGACATAAGTTTATCACACACCACTAAAGGATTTTATAACAAAAACATAGTTTCATTGCGGAAGCTTCTTTTGAGTGCGTGTTCGGTTCTTTTACAAGGCTTGATCGTCATCCGCAAGTTCATACCCATTACCTATAACCAAATTCATCAAATATTAGTTAAGAGGAGTTATAATATGCATTAACAAGTCCCTAAGCTGAAAACAAACACACAACAACAGTATTGCTGTCATTTTTGTTCGTCGCGGGGCGTGACAAGGGAGGGCCTCTGCTCTCGCGGGCCGCGAGCATGGTCGCGTTGCGCGACAGGCTTTATAGTTTGCCGTCGCGTGGCGCGACGCCCTCGTTTCGACAGAAACATCAGTTTTCAGACCTGCACTTTTCCAGCTCAACTTACTTTTACGAAAATGATCATAACTTGTTCATATTAGATCCGATTTACGTCACGTTTCTTTCTACGTGATCGTAATTCAATCATCTATTCGATGGAATCAAAATCTAACATCTAAGTGAACAATTTTCTCAAATTATTTTGACCCATTTGAGTTTTTTAAACATCAATTTGCTCAAGTGACTATCCGTTTTACACTAACAACACAATCTGGATATTTGCTAATACTAGGGGCTATAACCATGAAGTTTATATGCCCATTAAGTTTAAATGCATGTTAATTATTCGACCCGTTTAACTATGACTAGTTAAACAAATTTAACACCAATCCTATATTTGGAATTCATGCATATATTAGTCATACTCACAACTGAGTTTATGACTTATGGTCGGCGTTACCCTTTCTCGGCTAACGACTAATATATATATATATATAGGGAGGGGCTCATGCGAGAACCACCCTTATTGTGAAAACCGCGAGAACCAATGTGAACACAACCTAAAATAGCTAAAAAAACCTAACCCCCCCCCCCCCCCCCAAAAAAAACCTAACCGCCCCCCCCCCCCCCCCACCACCCCCCAAGCTAAAATGCTAAAAACTAAACCCCCAAAAAACCTAAAAAAATCTAAAAAAAATCTAAAAAAATCTAAAAATATTTTTTTTAAATATTTTTTATGCTCAAATCGCTACTTTTAGTGGCCAAAAATTTTTTTTTTTTTTTTTTTTAAATTAATTTTTTTTTTGCTTCGAAAAGTAGCGATTTTTATATAAAAAATATTAAAAAAAATTTGTGTGATTTTTAGCTATTTTTAGGCATTTTTTGTTGTGTTCACATTGGTTCTCGTAATAAGATGTGGTTCTCGCATGATCTTCTCCCTATATATATATATATTATTTCTAAAATCCGGCATCATTTCGACATCTTTAAGCATGTAACCTTCCCGGTTTACATCAAGACATCCTATTGACCCGTTTGGCTTTCTTAGCGACGTTCGTCGCCTTATATCACCAAAGTTTTACTACTTTGGTTATTTCGACCCATTTAGTTTGTTAGTGAAATCCATCGCTTTTATCAAACAAAACATGTATAGTTCGAGTCATTTTGCCCCGTTTGAACATCATATTGGAATCCACCACGTCTACGTTTTTACTTATCGCTATATTCTAGTTATTTTAATCGGTTAATACATACGAAATCCTCCGTTTTAGTATTAACCAACTTCATAACGATTCAATTATCAGTCAAGTAATTAAACATAAAATTCTAGCGAAATTTTACGAAGCGTAGAGCTGCGTACCTTTAAAGCTTTCCTTTTAAACAGTTATCCGATCCGCCTTGATTACTTGACGATCCGCCCAAATTGCCTATAGACTTCCATTCGAACATATCGCTTAGAATTCATATTTCAAGATTCAACACACAACGTTGCTAGCTAATCAATCACGTGATTCTTTCATATTTATCACTTATCTCAAGTTCATTTAAGCATTTTGTCAAACATCTTGTAGGCGAAATTAATATACTAACACTATCATGCTCATGATTAAATATTTAACTATGTCATAACATCATTTTCATATTTATATGTCAAGAATACCATAAACAACCCTTGAATTTGCATCATAACAATCAAATAACATCAAGCATCACAATGATTCAAGCATCTATCACAAAACCCATATAACCCACATATGATAAATCTTCATATCACTAGTTCATAACATGAAATCGCTAATTTTCATCTAGGGTTTGTTCCTAGACTTGTACTCATCATAATTTAGCCATAACATAATCCAATTCTTCAATAATTTCAGTTATGAAAATTCAAGAAGAATCAAAACATCATCAAAGATCAAAATTAAACATACCTTGTGATCTCCTATGTATAGTGATCACTAATATAACTTGAATTTTATCTCTAATCGATTTTCCTTCTTTGAATTTGATAGAATTTGGTGGTTTAGGGTTCAAGTAAAGGAGTTCTCTGTTTCCTGGGATTTGGTCCAACTACAGGGACACACACACACAAATGTGTTTTGATGCTTATCTTATTTTTTTAAACATAACTTTCAATGATTGTCATATTTGGTCCCTCTAGTTTTTCAAGATATATAAAATGGTTAGAACCCTTTGATTCTTATCTTTTATAACAAACTTTTAACTAGGTTAGTCATTCCTAGTTTTAATTTCACTCTTTTATTATCAATAATATTAATTATACATGTTTTCACACATATATTGTTTAATATTTTTAGGGGTGTTACACGTCGACCCCCCTTAAAGAGGATTTCATCCTCGAAATCGTTATACGTACCAAATAAGGAAGGGTATATGCGTCTCATCCCTTCTTCGGACTCCCAAGTGGTGTATGATCCCTTCCGATGTTCCCATTTAACTTTTACTTGATCGATTTTTTTTATTCCTTAAGCTTTTAACCTTTCAATCAAGAATTTCGATAGGCTTTACGACATAGTTCAGTTTATCGTCAACTTCGATGTCGTCATAGCTTATATAAGTTGTTTTATCAGCTAAGCACTTTCGCAGATGTGAAACATGAAAAGTGTTATGTATACTGCTTAGTTCTTCTGGCAGTTCGAGTCGGTAAGCTACCTTACCCACACGTTCCACGATTTTGAATGGCCCAATAAATCTTGGGCTCAATTTCCCCCTTTTTCGGAATCGGATGACCCTTTCCACGGAGATACTTTGAGCATAACCATATCACCAACCTGAAACTCGATTGGTCTTCGTCTTTTATCCGCGTAAGATTTCTGTCTATCTTGGGAAGCTTTGAAATGAGCTCGGACCACTTCAGTCTTTTCATTAGTGATCCTGACTACATCTTTGTGGACTAATTCTTGCGGACCCACTTCACCCCAACACACTAGAGTTGACATTTTCTGCCGTAAATCATTTCGTACGGGGCCATTCTAATGCTGGAATGATAGCTGTTGTTATATGAAAATTCAACTACTGGTAGATAGATATTCCAACTACCGCCAAAATCGATAATACATGCTCGCAGCATGTCTTCAAGCGTTTGAATAGTTCTTTCGCTTTGTCTGTCTGTCTGCGGATGATATGCGGTATTAATAAACAACTTAGTGCCCATCTGTTCTTGAAAATCAAGCCAAAAGTTTGAAGTAAACCGAGTATCTCTATCCGACGCGATGGACACCGGCACTCCGTGGCGAGATACGATTTCATTCGTATATACTTCCGACATCTTCTCAGACGTGTATGTCTCGTGAATCGGAATAAATGAGCACTCTTGGTCAATCTATCAACTACTACCCAAATGGAATCAATTCCACGTGTTGTTCTTGGTAGTTTAGTTAATAGATCCATAGTGATGTGCTCCCATTTCCACACCGGAATGTCTAACGGCTGAAGTTTACCATAAGGCTTCTGGTGTTCTGCTTTTACTTAATTATGTCTCGCTTCATTCCGGGCCACCAATAGTTTTGTTTCAAATCTTGGTACATTTTGGTAGCTCTCGGATGAATAGAATAGCGCGACTTGTGAGCTTCAAAAAGAAGAAGTGTTTTAACACTACAAATGTTTGGAACCCAGATTCTACCGAAACGGGTTTTTAATCCATTACTATATTCTACCAAGTCTTCCAGCTGGCCTACAATTCTCTCCTTTTTCAAAATCTCTTCTTTTAGAGCTTCGATTTGTGCCTCTCTGATTCGTTCGAGTAAACCTGAGGTTACTACTAACTGCATCGACTGCACCCGAATGGGTGAATATTCTTCTTTTTGACTTAATGCATCTGCAACTATGTTGGCTTTTCCGGGATGATAGTGAATCTCACAATCATAATCCTTCACCGTCTCTAACCAACATCTTTGTCTCATATTCAACTCCTTTTGATCAAAGAAGTACTTGAGACTTTTATGGTCAGCGAAAATAGTGCATTTTACACCATATAGATAATGTCTCCAAATCTTTAAAGCAAAAACCACTGCCGCCAATTCAAGATCATGTGTCGGATACTTCTTTTCGTGGATCTTTAATTGTCTTGAAGCATATGCGATCACTTTCCCGCTTTGCATAAGTACACACCCGAGACCAAGCTGGGAAGCATTAGAATATATGACCATGTCGTCAGTTCCATCTGGTAATGTTAATACCAGATCACTGGTCAATTTTTCTTTAAGTATTCGAAAGGCATCTTCTTGTGCGCTTCCCCAAACAAATTTTCATCTTTACGGGTCAACTTGGTTAATGGCGTTGCGATTTTGGAGAAATCTTGTATAAATCTCCGGTAGTAACCCGCAAGACCTAGGAAACTCCTAATCTCTGATGGATTCTTCGGAGGTTTCCATTTAGACACAAATTCTATTTTGGTTGGGTCCATCGATACCCCGTCAGCACTTACAACATGCCCCAGAAATTGCACTTCGAGTAACCAAAATGCACATTTTGAAAACTTCGCGTAAAGTCTCTCACGCCTAAGCATTTCAAGTACTTCACGCAAATGACACTCGTGATCCATTTCGCTCTTCAAATACACGAGAATATCGTCGATGAATACTATCACCGACTTGTCTAACATTGGTTTGTAGACGCGGTTCATGAGGTCCATGAAAGCCGCAGGTGCAATTTGTTAACCCGAAAGACATCACTAAAAATTCGTAATGTCCATAACGCGTTTGGAACGACGTTTTCGGTATATCTTCTTCTTTCACCTTTAACTGATGATAACCCGACCTTAAGTCATTCTTTGAAAACCAACTTGCGCCTTGCAACTGATCGAACAAGTCGCCGATCCTCGGAAGCGGGTATCGATTCTTTACCGTGAGTTTATTTAACTCCCGGTAATCAATACACATTATCATGCTTCCGCCTTTCTTCTTTACGAATATACCGGCGCTCCCCACGGAGAAACGCTCGGCCGAATAAATCCCTTGTCGAGAAGATCTTGCAATTGCAACAACAATTCTTGTAGTTCCGATGGCGCTAGTCGATACGAAGCCTTGCTACCAGCTTTGCACCCGAAACTAATTCGATGCCAAATTCCACCTCACGCTCGGGTGGTATCCCTGGTAAATCTTTCAGGAAAACATCTTCAAACTCCTGTACGACTAGTACGTCTTTAATTTCTGGAGACTCTTTAGTTTAATCGTGTATGTAAGCCAGATACACCTTACATCCATGTTGAACAAGCTTATAAGCTTCGATAAACGAGCAGATTATGGGACTACAACTTTTCTCCCCATTGATAGTAACATGTTTCCCGCTCAGATATGTTAGTTCAGTTGTATCTCCTTACGGTAGCATATTACCTTTGCGTGATATCGAGTTAGCCAATCCATCCCGATTACCACTTGAAATTCTGCCATTGACATGGGAATTAGATCGACGGAGTATTCTTCATCGTCAATGCTCAATTTGAAGTTCCAACACATATCACAAACAATAAAAATTTTATTATTACTTATTTTTACTTCTAGAGGCATAGAGGCATAGGTAATTTTGTTAACGTGAATGCAGGGCGTTGAATAAATTGATGTGAAACAAAAGATCTATTCGCACCCGTATCAAATAAAATTTGTGCTGGAATTGAATTTACAAGAAATATACCTGAAACGACATCAGGTTCAACTTTAGCCTCTTCGGCTGTCATGTGGAAAGACCTTGCCCTTGACTTCTGGGCATCAGACTTGGTGTCAGTTGTTTCTTTGGTTCCAACCAGCTCCAGACATTCAGACTTCTTATGTCCAAGCTTATAGCATTTATAACACACTGACACTTTTCCCGGGCAATTTGCAACCACATGTCCCACTTTTCCGCAAGTAGGACATGGTTTGTTTTTGAAGTAGCATTCGCCCTTGTGAGTTTTTCCACATATTTTACACTGGGGTATCCCCCCTTTTATAACTCCTTTCTTAGGAGTTTCATTAGGCCTTGATTTCTTCGCGGGATTTGGGTTTACATCAAACACCCTCCTTTCACCTCTTTCGATCTGTTTCTTCAGCTCGATCTCTCTTTCGCGTGCGGCGTTTACTATCTCTGTAAGATGCCTGTATTTAGAAGGAGTCATAAACTCTCGATACTCCGCACTTAACATGTTGTGGTAATAGTATATCTTCTGTTCTTCAGTTTGAACCAGCTCATCCCAAAACTTGAGCTTGTCAAGAAACACTCCCGTGATCTATTCTATCGACTCACCCCTATGCCTCAGCTGAATAAACTCTTCTTTGATCTTGTTGATCACAGCTTTCGGGCTATGGTGTCTAAGGAACGGTGTCTTGAATTCCTCCCACATCATATTTCTCGTGGCCTCAATTCCTCGTTCCTTCTTCAGATTATCCCACCAATCCTTAGCTTGACCTCTTAATTGACCGGTTCCGTATGCCACGAAATCGGTCTCATCACAATGGGTTCTTTCGAATGCCCGTTCTATGTCGCTAATCCATCGTTGAAAAACGATCGGATCAACTTCGCCATTATAGATTGGGGGTGTGCATGCCATAAATTTGTTATATGGACATGCTTTCGATTTACCCTTGTCTCTTTCTTGCGTGAGACTTTCTTTCTTTGCATTCATCTTATCATCCATTACCGATAAAAGTGTGGTTTGTAGTCTATCGATAAACTGCGGTAGACTTGCTTCTAAAGCCTTTCCGACCTCCTCAGAAATTTTAGCTTTCATCTCTTCAGTTAAGTGAGATGCCGAATCACCTCTGGTTGCACCGGACATTTCTTTAACTGAAATGTTCATAATAGTTAATCAATAACTATTTAATTCATTTCCATCTCGTTACATGGAAATTTATATCACACATACTTATTCATAATAATGTGTTATTATTTTTCGGTTTGGTCAAGTATATAACTTGCCTTACCTTTCTTACTTAGTGTATTTCATGGGTTCGAGCATATTAATACACTCCTCCCATACACTTTTCACATCTTTTACTTCATTTAAATCTATAAATATAGACTCGTTTATAAGTAGCTCTTACCGGATGTCTTGATCAAGCTTTGAACCGAACACACTTTGTCTAAACCTGAGGCTCTGATTACCAACTTGTAAGATCCTTACTATAGATTTAGTACTTTTATATCATATTTTGTGCATTTCTATATAAAAATGCCACTTTTCAAAACTTTGATGTAACAATGTTAACATAAAGTTCACACCATTCTATCAATATTTACTAAATTTGTAAACCTTCACAAGAAGTTTATAAAGTAGTACATAAGTTTATCACACACCACGAAAGGATTTTATAACAAAAACATAGTTTCGTTGCGGAAGCTTCTTTTGAGTGCGTGTTCGGCTCTTTTACAGGCTTGATCGTCATCCGCAAGTTCATACCCATTACCTATAACAAAATTCATCAAATATTAGTTAAGAGGAGTTATAATATGCATTAACAAGTCCCTAAGCTGAAAAAAAACACACAGCAACAGTATTGCTGTCATTTTTGTTCGTCGTGGGGCGTGACAAGGGAGGGCCTCTGCTCTCGCGGGCCGCGTGCATGGTCGCGTTGCGCGATAGGCTTTATAGTTTGCCGTTGCGTGGCGCGACGCCCTCGTTTCGATAGAAAGATCAGTTTTCAGACCTGCACTTTTCCAGCTCCACTTACTTTTATGAAAATGATCATAACTTGTTCATATTAGATCCGATTTACGTCACGTTTCTTCCTACGTGATCGTAATTCAATCATCTATTCGATGGAATAAAAATCTAACATCTAAGTGAACAATTTTCTCAAGTTTAAGCCCTTGGTTTATAATAATTTCAAGTTATTTTGACCCATTTGAGTTTTTAAACATCAATTTGGTCACGTGACAATCCGTTTTACACTAACACAATCTGGATATTTGCTAATACTAGGGGCTGTAACCATGAAGTTTATATGCCCATTATGTTTAAATGTATGCCAATTATTCGACCCGTTTAGCTATGACTAGTTAAACAAATTTAACATTAATCCTATATTTGGAATTCATGCATATTTTAGTCATACTCACAACTGAGTTTATGACTTATAGTCGGCGTTACCCTTTCTCGGCTAACGACTAATATATATATTATTTCTAAAATCCGGCATCATTTCGGCGTTTTTAAGCATGTAACCTTCCCGGTTTACATCAAGACATCCTATTGACCTGCTTAGCTTTCTTAGCAACATCCGTCGCCTTATATCACCAAAGTTTTACTACTTTGGTTATTTCGACCCATTTAGTTTGTTAGAGAAATCCATCGCTTTTATCAAACCAAACATGTATAGTTCGAGTCATTTTGACCCGTTTGAACATCATAGTGGAATCCACCACTTCGACGTTTTTACTTATCGTTATATGCTTGAATCTAGTTATCACAATGATTCAAGCATCTATCACAAAACCCATATAACCTACATATGATAAATCTTAAAATCACTAGTTCATAACATGAAATCGCTAATTTTTCATCTAGGGTTTGTTCCTAGACTTGTACTGAAGAAACACTAGAATAATCGATCGGAATCAATTATCTAGGGGGTTTGAATCTGCATAAAGAAGGTAGGTTTCCTCTCGTTTGATTCGATTACAACTGATCTCCTTCTCCGATAATTCTGCAAAAAAGAAGCACCGTTAGCCTCGCCAAGGGGAGAAAGGGGTTCTCTCCTTGACCCGACTCCGGTGTGAGAATAAGTATGGGTTACGAAGAAGAAGATGTATTTGAGAAGTGTGTGTAACTTGAATTCATACCTGAGTTGCTTCTCATATTTATAACCGAGAGTTTAGGGGGGAAACCCGTTAGTGAAAAGTTGACGGAAGATGCTAACCCCGTGAGCGGTTACATTTCCTTCCGTTTAAGCTTCTTGATCCGACGTGAAAGCACACGGATTGCTGTTAGATCTATGGCTGGGGACATGCCACGTGGAAAGTGATCAAGTGGAGATTACTCTCCAATTACATGCTATTGTAGTGGTTTTAGGAACGTCTGAAGTGTTGACACGTGTCCAGACGGTTATAACCGTCTTAGTGGTGCACGATTGAACTCTTCTAGAAGATTACTGCTGTAATCTGGTGTGACCCTTTACCGTGTGGAGTCACTTTGTACAGACAATATCCAAGTCTGGATTCCAAGCGAAAGTGTTTATTTTAGGATTTCTATCCTTTGTTTATGGGAGAAAGCGCAAGGATTTATGATTTCCTTTGGGCGCGCGAGTGTTAACTGTTGACTGTTTCTTAAGCCTTTCTTTTGTAAGACCAGTGCGCGGCCGCGCAAGGTAAAAAGAGACTTAAAGATGAGGTTGTGGTATGGTCCCAAGCACTTATTATGAGGTTTTTGGGACCTTACCCCTTCAAGTCCCCCCAGTCTAGTGTTGTACTTATGCAAATAAGTGGAGCACTGGACTTATGAGAGGAAATGCTTTTTGGCGCGAAAATGGGGAATCTTCTATGAGAAGATTTTAATTCTGCCTAAAAACTTTTTTTTAGGGAAATTGTGACTTTTGCCCTTTGTAATTATGACCTGACTTGTCAGTTTGTAATAAAAATTGATATTTTGCAATATTTTCCTTCTTACATTGGGATACGTAATGGCGCCTGTCAGGTTTTATTTATGGAGATGTGACATTTGTTCCTGTAGCGCCGTCTGGAAAAGACATTTGACAGGTGATCATGACCTTCTCTTTTCCCGGAGTTAACTTGCCTATATATACGCTTGATGGATTCTTTTATCTTCTTGTTGATTTTTGTCAAAAAAGAAAATGAAACGTTCTTACCATACTCGTCTTTAGTTGGATGTTTTTAGGGTTTACGAGGCTGCTGAAGGCCTCGTGCTTCTTTCTAGCTCACCACCTTTAGTTGCTGTTAGGGCAAAGGGTCCGGTCAATTCTGTTTCTTCGGTGGCTGTTGGTTCCGATTGTAAAGCTTTCCGGCACAAAGGTGTCGTTGATGTTGGTATCACTGTGCTGGATGCTGATGACTTGATAGCTCGCTTTCCGATGGTCCAGAAAGGAGGATGCCAGTTGGTGTATCAACGCCGGAAGAATCGCCGGTGTGAGCAGGTGCCCACCGTTGATGACGGTCCCGGTGCTAGTTAGGTGTTAGCTTTAGAGCTAGTTCTTTCCTTTGTTAATGTTTTTTGTAAATTTGCTAGCTTTGGTACTGAAAAAAAAAAATTGAAGATCATTGCTATGATCTTTGTTATGAAGTGTTATGCTACACTTGATAATGTATATGTTTTGGTGTACTGCTGTACCTGTATGTTTTGTATGTTTGGATTACAATATGTTGCATGTGTTTTAATTGCTTGGATCAGGTAGGGCGAATGAGAGATGGTATTGTGCTCATGTGTGAACGTTTGTCCAGAATATGCGCTTATGTTGCGCTTTTTCCGGACTGTTCATGAGGTGTACAATGTTTACCATATTGTTTTCGCGCAAACCAAAAGAATTACATGCAATTTGTAACAAACAGTAACAAGTATGAAGATGATGTTTGTATTAATAAAGCGCGAGGCTTGCAATACAAGTGCAATAGGAAATACATTGCCTGTGAATGTTTTGTCCTATATGTAACATCTGCGCAGCTCCTGCGCATTCCAGGTGCGGGGAACTAGAGTCCCATCAATTCTTTTTAGGGTGTATGCCCCTTTACCTAGGACCTCATTGATGATGTATGGTCCTTCCCATTTTGGCGCTAATTTTCCCGGTTTTTCTGCGTTTAACGCCTCGTTGTCTCGTAAGACGAAATCACCGGGAACAAAGGTACACACGCGTACGCGCGCGTTGTAATATTTTTCGAGTTTGGATTTGTACCTTGCTTCTGTGATGGCGGCGTTTTCGCGCCTTTCTTCAAGAAGGTCTAAATCCATTCTTCGTTCTTGCTCATTATTTTGTTTTTCCATGGCTATCATGCGCGGTGACGGTAGGCCGATTTCGGCTGGGATTACGGCTTCAGACCCGTAGACCAAGCTGAATGGAGTTTCTCCCGTGCTAGTCTTTGGCATTGTTCGATGTGCCCATAGGATGCTGGGGAGTTCATCAACCCATCCTCTGCGCGCTGTGCCGAGTGGCGCTTTAATGCCGTCGACTATTTGCTTGTTGATGCTTTCGACTTGGCCGTTTGCCTGTGGGTGCGCCACAGAGGCAAAATTGTGCTCAATCTTCATTTCTTTGAACCACTTCTGAAGATCTTCTGAGGCAAAGTTTGAGACGTTGTCGGAGATGATGCGCAATGGTAATCCGAATCTGCAAATAATGTGTTCCCATATAAATTTGCGAATTACCATTGCTGTTGTTGAGGCTAGTGCCTTAGCTTCGACCCATTTTGTGAAATAGTCGACCGCTACGATGATGAATTTTACTGCGCCTGGCGCGTCAGGGAATGGACCAACGAGATCGATGCCCCATTGTTGAAAAGGCCAGGCGGAGGTGACCGGTATGAGCGGGTTCTTTGGTCGGAGTGTTTTTGGCGCGTGGCGTTGACATGCTGCGCATCTCCGTAGTAAGTCTACTGCATCCACATGCATTCCGAGCCAGTAGTATCCCGCGTTCATTATTTTTGCCACAACCATGCGCGGTCCTGCGTGTATTCCGCATAAACCTTCGTGGATTTCTCTGATCAGATATTGCGCATCTGTTTTGTCAACACAGCGTAGTAATGGTCCCATAAATGACTTTCGGTATACGACGCCATCCACCATTTCATAGTTTATTGCTTTGTGTTGGATTTTTCGAGCTTCTGCTTTTCCTTCCAAGAGCTTTCCGTGTTGCAGGTATAAGATGATCGGAGACATCCAGGATGGATTCCCGACTTCTATAACATTTACTTGTTTGAGGTGAATGGAAGGATTAGACAATACCTCTATGCGCACTTCTTTTGCTAAGTGCTTGAAGCTGGTAGCGGCTAATTTGCTTAGCGCATCTGCGTGCTTGTTTTCGCTTCTGTTTATATGGTTAACCTTGAATGTCTGGAATTGGCTGATTAACATTCGCGCTTGTTAAAGGTATAATGCCATAGCTTCTCCTTTTGCGTCGTAATGGCCATTAACTTGCTCGGCCACCAATTTTGAATCGACGTTGGCTTCAAGGTTTCTTGCCCCCATTTTAAGTGCTAAACGGAGACCCGCCAAGAATGCTTCATATTCAGCTTCGTTGTTCGTGCTTCGGAAATCCAAGCGTATGGCATATGTGAGTTCGTGATCATCGGGACTGATTAATCGAAGGCCTGCGCCGGCTCCGTCGTCATTGGAAGCTCCATCTGTGTGCAGAGTCCAGACTCTATCATCGAACACAGGAATAGGGTTCTGGATTGCTTCGCACTCTTGAATTTTGTCGATGGGAACTTCTGTGGCAAAGTCCGCTAGAACTTGCCCTTTAATTGCTGGTCTTGGTTTATACAGGATATTGTATCCTCCCAGCTCAATCGCCCACTTAGCCAATCTTCCCGCTACGTCAGGTTTGGATAAGATTTGGCCTAAATGATAATTGGTGAGGACTGTGATGACATGGCCCAAAAAGTACCGACGTAGGCGTCGTGATGCATGTACCAGTGCTAAAACCAGCTTTTCTATCATTGAGTAACGAGTTTCCGGACCGGTGAGCATTTTGCTTATATAGTAAATTGGAGTCTGAATGTTTTCTCGCTCTACCATTAATACCGCACCAACTGCTACTTCCGCAGCAGACAAGTATAAGATCAGTGGTTCCTTTTCTCGTGGTGCTGTTAGTGTTGGCAACTGAATTAGGCATTCTTTCATTTGTTTGAAGGCTGCTTCTGCTTCGGGTGTCCACTGGAAGTGGGTCTTTTTCGCGCAGTTTCGCAGTGTACTGATGAATGGATAGGACTTTGCCGCATGATTGGCTAAGAATCTGTTCAAGGCCGCTAAGCGTCCAGCGAGTCTTTGCATTTCTTTTATTGTTGCAGGTGATGGCATTAACTGGATGGCCTGCACCTTTTCTGGATTTACTTTAAACCCATCTCGTGTTACTATGAAACCCAAAAACTTCCCTTCCTCCATCCCGAAGGAACATTTTGTTGGGTTAAGCTTTAAGTTTACGCTGCGCAATGAGTCGAATGTGCGCTGAATGTTTGCCAACATTGTTTCTTCCTCATGACTCATGATGACAAGGTCATCCATATATACCTCGACTGTTTTACCGATGTCTCCTCTGAAGACTGTGTCCATTAGTCGTTGGTATGTTGCGCCTGCGTTGCGCAAGCCGAAGGGCATTTTGGTATAGCAAAAGATGCCCTTGTCTGTACGAAACGTAGTTTTGTCTTCGTCTTCTTCTTTCATCTGGATCTGATGGTAGCCTTTGTAACAGTCAAGAAAACACTTCCATCTGAATGATGCTAGAGAGTCGACTTTTTTGTCTATCTCCGGAAGCGCGTAACAATCTTTTGGGCATGCTTTATTCAGGTCTTTGAAGTCGACGCACATTCTCCATCCGCCACTGTGTTTCTGTACCATTACTGGATTGGCAACCCATGTATGGTATTTAACTTTGCGCAAGATTCCTGCGTTAAGTAGCTCTGTTACTTGCTCGTCCATGGCTTTTGCTTTCTCTTCACTAAAACTGCGCCTCCCTTGCGCAACAGGTTCTGCTGATGGTTTGATATTCAGGCAATGCTGCGCTATATCGCGTGGGACCCCAGTCATGTCTGCTGGGCACCAGGCGAATATGTCTTTGTTGTTAGACAACAATGCTTTTAATTATATCCGAGTTGCTGGGGAAATGGCATGACCTAGCAGAATGGTTTGTTCTGGATAATCGTTATTTAGAACCCATTTTTCTGGTTCGTTTGATGTTGAGGGTTTGGCTACCTTCGTCGGTGGTTCGTCATCTACGTACATGACTTCTTTGCTTGAGTATAGTATTGCAACTCCGGTTTCTGTTGGGAATCCGCATGCAGCATGTGGAATAGAGGTGATCATGCTGAATTCTCTTTGTGACCTTCTTCCGAGCAGAACATCATGGCGCGATGTTGCTGGCATGACGATGAAATTTACTGTGACTGTTCGTGAATGCTCGCCATTAGATAGAGTCACAGGAAAAGCTATTTGCCCTAATGGGAATACAGCTTCATTGCAAAATCCGGTGAGAGGAAAATCAACCGGTTCTAGACGTGCTTTGTCTTCTGGATCAAGCTGTTTGAAACATTGCTCGTATATAATGTCCATCGAGCTTCCCGGATCTATAAACATATAGTCCGTCCGGTAATGGCCGAAGATGCCAGTAATAATTACTGGTCGTTCTTCTTGAGGGCTTCCAGGAACAACAGGAAACACGACTTGTTGTTCCCTCCAATGTTGATCATGGTTTCGTTTGTTTGGCCTTTGTGACGGACCTCCTTGAATCATGTTTATGTGTCTGGTTTCCTGATAGTTGATATCTTTTAATTGTTGAAGTATCTCAACATAACTGTCAGATTGGATGTCCCACTGACGAGGTGTCTGTAGGTCCAATACTGCAGTACTGAATTCCTTCTTGTTTCCTTTTGAAACGTTAGATCTGATGTTTGGGGACTTAGATCTGTAAATTTGCGTGAAAATTTGGTTTAAAGCAGTCTGGCATCTGTCGAACCAGTACTCTGGAGCTTCCTCTGTGAGCTAATCTGAGGAACTTTTTCCATCTGGATGATTGTTATGTTTGTTGATCCCCATGATTCCGTCGATCTGGGTATTCTGGGTTGCAGAACCCTTGAATTCAGATCGAGGACCTGATGGGTTAGATGATGAATTTTCTGCCATTTTTTAAAACAGAGAATGAAAAGACTGAATCGAAACGAAATGAAACTGAAAAAACAGAGGAATCGGTGGGCGCCAATGAAGAAACACTAGAATAATCGATCGGAATCAATTATCTAGGGGGTTTGAATCTGCATAAAGAAGGTAGGTTTCCTCTCGTTTGATTCGATTACAACTGATCTCCTTCTCCGATAATTCTGCAAAAAAGAAGCACCGTTAGCCTCGCCAAGGGGAGAAAGGGGTTCTCTCCTTGACCCGACTCTGGTGTGAGAATAAGTATGGGTTACGAAGAAGAAGATGTATTTGAGAAGTGTGTGTAACTTGAATTCATACCTGAGTTGCTTCTCATATTTATAACCGAGAGTTTTGGGCGGGAAAACCCGTTAGTGAAAAGTTGACGGAAGATGCTAACCCCGTGAGCGGTTACATTTCCTTCCGTTTAAGCTTCTTGATCTGACGTGAAAGCACACAGATTGCTGTTAGATCTATGGCTGGGGACATGCCACGTGGAAAGTGATCAAGTGGAGATTACTCTCCAATTACATGCTATTGTAGTGGTTTTAGGAACGTCTGAAGTGTTGACACGTGTCCAGACGGTTATAACCGTCTTAGTGGTGCACGATTGAACTCTTCTAGAAGATTACTGCTGTAATCTGGTGTGACCCTTTACCGTGTGGAGTCACTTTGTACAGACAATATCCAAGTCTGGATTCCAAGCGGAAGTGTTTATTTTAGGATTTCTATCCTTTGTTTATGGGAGAAAGCGCAAGGATTTATTATTTCCTTTGGGCGCGCGAGTGTTAACTGTTGACTGTTTCTTAAGCCTTTCTTTTGTAAGACCAGTGCGCGGCCGCGCAAGGTAAAAAAGACTTAAAGATGAGGTTGTGGTATGGTCCCAAGCACTTATTATGAGGTTTTTGGGACCTTACCCCTTCATGTACTAATTATAATTTAGCCATAACATAATCCAATTCTTCAATAATTTCAGTTATGAAAATTCAAGAAGAATCAAAACATCATCAAAGATCAAAATTAAACATACCTTGTGATCTCCTATGTATAGTGATCACTAATATAACTTGAATTTTATCTCTAATCGATTTTCCTTCTTTGAATTTGATAGAATTTGGTGGTTTAGGGTTCAAGTAAAGGAGTTCTCTGTTTCCTGGGATTTGGTCCAACTACAGGGACACACACACATAAATGTGTTTTGATGCTTATCTTATTTTTTTAAACATAACTTTCAATGATTGTCATATTTGGTCCCTCTAGTTTTTCAAGATATATAAAATGGTTAGAACCATTTGATTCTTATCTTTTATAACAAACTTTTAACTAGGTTAGTCATTCCTAGTTTTAATTTCACTCTTTTATTATCAATAATATTAATTATACATGTTTTCACACATATATTGTTTAATATTTTTAGGGGTGTTACAAGTCGACCCACCTTAAAGAGGATTTCATCCTCGAAATCGTTATACGTACCAAATAAGGAAGGGTATATGCGTCTCATCCCTTCTTCGGACTCCCAAGTGGTGTCTGATCCCTTCTGATGTTCCCATTTAACTTTTACTTGATCGATTTTTTTTATTCCTTAAGCTTTTAACCTTTCGATCAAGAATTTCGATAGGCTTTACGACATAGTTCAGTTTATCGTCAACTTCGATGTTGTCATAGCTTATATAAGTTGTTTTATCAGCTAAGCACTTTCGCAGATGTGAAACATGAAAAGTGTTATGTATACTGCTTAGTTCTTCTGGCAGTTCGAGTCGGTAAGCTACCTTACCCACACGTTCCACGATTTTGAATGGCCCAATAAATCTTGGGCTCAATTTCCCCCTTTTTCGGAATCGGATGACCCTTTGCACGGAGATACTTTGAGCATAACCATATCACCAACCTGAAACTCGATTGGTCTTCGTCTTTTATCTGCGTAAGATTTCTGTCTATCTTGGGAAGCTTTGAAATGAGCTCGGACCACTTCAATCTTTTCATTAGTGATCCTGACTACATCTTTGTGGACTAATTCTTGCGGACCCACTTCACCCCAACACACTGGAGTTGACATTTTATGCCATAAATCATTTCGTACGGGGCCATTCTAATGCTGGAATGATAGCTGTTGTTATATGAAAATTCAACTACTGGTAGATAGATATTCCAACTACCGCCAAAATCGATAATACATGCTCGTAGCATGTCTTCAAGCGTTTGAATAGTTCTTTTACTTTTTCCGTCTGTCAGCGGATGATATGCGGTACTAATAAACAACTTAATGCCCATCTGTTCTTGTAAATCACACCAAAAGTTTGAAGTAAACCGAGTATCTCTATCCGACACGATGGACACTGGCACTCCATGGCGAGATACGATGTCATTCGTATATACTTCCAACATCTTCTTAGAAGTGTATGTCTCGCAAATCGGAATAAAATGAGCACTCTTGGTTGATTTATTGTCACGACCCCCGACCCACCCTGGACGGAATCGAGAGCCGTGAACAGCCCAGTGGTACCGGTGATTATTTTTGAAAAATATTGCAGCAGAGATTTCATCAGGACCGTGAGTTAGGAAAAATATCAGAGTTTAGAAAACACCGGATTTTATTTTTTTAAATAGCTGGGATAAACCCATGTTTTACAAAGGTAGCTTTAATAAGGGATAAACCCAATTACATAAAACAATATTTCTTAATTTGATTTAATTAATAAAATAAGCCACTTCTTGAAGCCTTTCAGTGCCGTATCCATCTCTTACTCCAATCTACTGTAATTACCTGAAACGCGTTTTAAAAATGTTTTGTCAGCAGGAAATACTGGTGAGTTCATTCATTTTACTAAAACGACACGTTTGTTATAATTTACAGTATTAAGAGCAATTACAATGTTTCCTGATATCAACCAACTACCCACGGTATTTTGTCACTCGACCCATTGGCCCTCCCGTTGTCCAATGGTGTCTGTGACTATGGTCATATCACCCCTTGGCTGCCCCAATGGTGAAGATTATCAAGTAATCTATACAAAACCCCACATACCGGCTGTAATTTGGTGACTACAAAGACTTAATCCCTGTAATTATAACTTTGAAAATAAACTTGCTTTTGTAAACAAATTTGATAAAAAGAGAATGACTCACATTATAAGCATGCAGATTCATATGGCAAAGTTTAGTCTATAGATAAGCCTTGATATATTACAGATACAGGCAGAGCTTAGCCTATTGATTAGTCTTGTAACCTAGTGCACACGAATTAGGTAAATAACTAATACAGCATTTACGATAACTCACGAGATTAAAACCCTCACAACGAATGACAAAGTGCAATCACTTAAACATCCATCGGATTCACAATGAATGACAGAGTATTCCCCGAGTTCGGGTGGTACTCAAACATCCTGTCGGAATCACGACTAATGACAAAGGACAGCGCTTAAACATCCGGTCGGATAGTTTCAATCGATCGGACATTGAATCGTAGCAGCGATCAAGTTAATACCCGGTATCGTAGCAGAAGTTGAGCTAGTGTGTGTTTGGTAGTATTTGGACGATATCTCAGTGCCTGAATCGAATTTTAACGTCGTTCCAACTCCAGAAATCAAGTCCCAACATCCTCTATTTATACTGAGAATTTGACCCCCTCGCGTGACGCGAGGGGTCACCCTGGAGGCGTCGCGTGGCGCGACGGGTCACATTTCTTTGTAGGGTTGCCACGTGTGTTTGTAGGTTAGCTGAGTCGACGGATCGAAGAATCTCGTATTTTACAACGAGTTATGAGGATAATCGTCGAGTAGGGAATACCCCCCTGAGTTTTAGGGGCCCTGATCCTGATTCTGATTATTCTGAAAATTTTAGGGTTTATGTAGGATTACTTAAGGGTCTTAACTAAGGTTTCCTTGTGAACAAAATATAATAATAAATAATAGTTTTGGTGAGAGTTGTTATAGTTTGGGATAAAAGGGAATAAAATAGTGAGAAAAGAGAATGGACTCGCTTTGTAACTTTAGGGTTCAACTAGAAAGTCTCCTGGTATAAATTTTGGGTATAACTTCTGAGCTTATTTAAAAATATATAATGCACTCGTGTTAAGTATAGTACCCCTCATTCAACCTTGTCCCTATGTCACGAGACAGAACCCCAACAACTTAGTTGGGCAGAGCCCTGACATATGTTATGAGGCTCAGGTCAATCGGAAAGGGTAGCGGTGATCGGGAGTTAAAACACTTAAAACTGGGCATAGCTTTATTATTATTATTATAGGGGAAAAATAAAAAGAATTATGAGAGAGAGATGGCGATTTTTAGTGAGAGAAAGAAAAGAAAGCTATGCCATTCAATTGTTTGTAGAATAGTCTATTTATTATTTATAGTTAAACTTGGAATCATTGTCATCTTTTCCAAAAGACACGTATGTACTTTCTTTTGTACATATGCTTTCTTTTTACTTGAGGAAATTTTAGATCTTTATCCAAAAGAGACGTAAGTATGTGAATATAACATTATTTTATTTATTATATTATTTTAATTTTGATCGATATGTACACATACAAGACAAATTCTCAATTTGTTAACTTTCATTATTTTATTATAAGTTTTTGATTATTATTTTTATTATATTTAATTATTAAATGATTCCTAGGCTCGTCCAGGTACTTCATATTTCTTATCTTCAACTTACCCGTAATCTACCTGTCTAATAATATAAGTTTTTCATATACTTTTATTTTATTAGAAAGGTCAACCATATACAAGCCAATTAATTATATTATTTCAACCAACTATATAAAATAGTGTTTAAAACTATTTGGGTTGAATAATTATATTAAAAATAAACTAGTTACTAGTGGTTAATAAATTTAACCAAACCTATAATTTTTATATATATAAAAATAGGAATGTTACATTTATCAACTACTACCCAAATGGCATCAAATCCACGTGTTGTTCTTGGTAGTTTAGTTAATAGATCCATAGTGATGTGCTCCCATTTCCACACCGGAATGTATAACGGCTGCAGTTTACCGTAAGGCTTCTGGTGTTCTTCTTTTACTTGTAAACAAGTTAAGCATTTTTCAACATACTTAATTATGTCTCGCTTCATTCCGGGTACCAATAGTTTTGTTTCAAATCTTGGTACATTTTGGTAGCTCCCGTATGAATAGAATAGCGTGACTTTTGAGCTTCATCAAGAAGAAGTGATTTAAAATGAATGTGACGGACTTTTAGAATCAACAAAATTCTTTTGTAAAAAGAAAGCCTACTTTGATTGGCAACTGAGGAAGACTTAGAATTGACAGGTTCCAAATAAAATAAAAGTATGAAAAATGATTTGTCAAATATTTATGATATGAGAAAATCGAAGTGTTGAGATGAGTAAATTGCAAAGATACACCAAAAGATAATAGAGTTAGTGTATCATTGTTTAGAGTTCTAAGTTGTTTTAATTGTGAAACAATGTGATAGTACACTATTAGTGACCATATTTTTCATACTATGTCCTAGAAATTGAAATATAATAAGAAAAGTTGTTTTGGCATGACCAACCATTATATTATATTTGTAAAGCAAATGTAATATATATTATTTGCGTCCCTGTCTGAACCGTATCTTACATATCAAATATAATTACTATGTAATATATATTATTTGTTACGCATTTTTACTATATGTAAATGGTCACCACTTTTAAATAAATATTATTTTAGTATTTTACTATACTATGTAAAATAACTTATATTTACTATGTAATATATATTACAAAACACCGCAATGAAGTTATTACATTACAAAATATTTTAGTATTATTATTATTTTGTAAAAGAAATCACTATTATTTATAACGTTAAATGAAAGTTGTAAATAAAAGTGTAAAAATATTTATTGTACAAAAGTATTTGTAAAATATTTTGTAAATATGTAACACTTAATGGGTCGATTCTATGTGATTACTTATTTTCATTTTGAAACCATATAACGTTGTGAATGTATTTACAAATGTTGTAAATAAATGAAAACGGGGACTATTCTTATATATTACAATGTTCCCCTTAACCCAACGTAGTTGATGACTACCATATTATTCTTATATGGTCATTTTCTTGCCAGAGCGTTACGGTACATAGTTACCACAAAACATGTGATAGACAATTATTTATATAATTTTATTCGTCCCTCTAATTCTTGTATGAAAATATGTCTTCTCCTTACAGTACAAAGTATATATATTTATATATAAAAATATTTTTATATATAATTAAAATTTACTGAATAAGTATGATGACTTAATTTATATATATTAACTAGTCATTATCATGGGTGGATATTGGTTAGTGCTGCCTTGTTTAAGCATAGGTGATCAGTCCATGCCTAACTAAGGCTAGGCTATCCAATACCTGCCCCTGATAATAACCCTAGTACTTAAAATAATACTAACACTAACTATATTATTACTAATAATAAAATTAATATTAATTATCAATAATAAATAACTAAACATAAATTTGAACGAGAGTATACCTCAAACATAATTTTATACATATATAATAAAATATAAATTCTTCACCTCAATGGTTTAACAAAATTCATTGACTCGATTGATGCTGTAAGAACTATTAAGAGATATACCGAAATATGAAATGAATTTGTGTGTCATTATTTGAGCACATGATTGTTTTAAAATTGCTTGTATAGAATAAATCAACAAAGCGGATTCAAATATAAATAATTAAATCCGAGATTAGCGCAAGCTTCAGATTTATGAAAACGTCACCACAAGGTGATCGTGATCAAAGAAATAATTCAGTGAAGTCGAAGACTAAGTAAGCATGTTATAAAACAAATGAAGTGCTTGTTGGGTACTATTTTGAATATGATAGCTTCAATTCATCATATGGAACCTTGAATTGATAAAATAACAAATTGGAATGAAGCCCTCCAGTGGTCTTCATAATTAAACGAATCACATGCGCAACAAACAGTGCATGTGTAACGTGTGGATTTATCAAGAAATGAAATAGATCAATATTTGCTAATATGAAAGAAATCCTCATGGTATGATGACCATTAAGGGGAAGTAGAAACACGACAGTCAACTCTTTATATGCACAAGTCAGAATTTCAACGAAAGAAATTTAAGAATTTTATCTGGGATTTTGTGTGATAACTGTTGTTAAGAGACATTATCAGGGAATGTCGAATATAATGAAATAGGGGAGTTGCAAAGGTATGTGACTCCTTTTTCAGTGATAATAATTATGACTCTGATTAGACTGTGCACCGATGGTTGTGAAATCTTGTTCCAACGTACCTCAACGATATTCATGTCGTTTGTAGGATCATGTGGCAAAGTGTCTGCTTTTTGATCAGTAGTTCTTCTACTGACGGGATTCGTATTGGTATCGTCGTGCCTAATCATATTTTCCAAAGGTCTTGCCTTGGAAGTCTTGTGTGATATACTTCGACGTCTTGTGGACGTAAAATTTTAATTTTTATGTGTTTTCTTGTGCACTAGCACAACTTTACATGCTTCTTACTTGCGTTAGTAGTCTATGGTAATGCATTTAGAAATTCTTATACTTTTGATAGTATCCCAACTTAATGGGTTTCTATTGTTGTTATTATCGCTCGAGTTACGAGGCAGATGATCAAACGAAATAATGTTTGATATCGGAATTATAGATATATACAAGAGATTCCTGATAAAGAAATCTAGATTTATTATTGACACATATGCTTGTGCTTTAATCTTAATTGACTGTTGGAATTTCTTATAGATATACATATTTATATAATCATATATTTCACATGCTGTATTATACATATCCTCTATAAGGTCAATGTATTTAACAGATTCATATTTCCAAAAACAAGTTAGATATCAGGTCATGATATTATTTAGGGAAATCTTGTCACTTGTTTGACATATTATATACCCCGTCTTATCCGGTTCGCTCCGGAGAGGTAACCTCAGTATATCCGGACAAGCTGGAGAGTCTGCTACACATACCCAGTCTTGCCGGAGAAAATTTTCTATTTCCCATAAATAGTATCTTTTCAAGATTTTAAAAGTGCCTCTTTTATTAGGGCTTTTATCCAGAATCAAGGAAATTTGTATTCCCGTAACATATCTTATTCTGGACCAAGTAATATCACTAAGCAAGAATTAATAGCAATTAAGTGCTATTGCCTGCAATGTCATTCTTACGGCATACCAAAATCCATCATACTTTATTTACACAAGTACTTAGCTTATCTCGAAGCTTATACTAAGGCATCTTTTCTTAAGTTCAAGTCTAAATGCTATCATGTGTGCTACCAGTTAATAGCAATCTCCTAACTCTTTTAGGTATTATTATCACAACACCTATAGGCTTAAATCAGTGGCTCTGATACCACCTTCTGTCACGACCCCCGACCCACCCTGGACGGAATCGAGAGCCGTGAACAGCCCAGTGGTACCGGTGATTATTTTTGAAAAATATTGCAGCGGAGATTTCATCAGGACCGTGAGTTAGGAAAAATATCAGAGTTTAGAAAACACCGGATTTTATTTATTTAAATAGCTGGGATAAACCCATGTTTTACAAAGGTAGCTTTAATAAGGGATAAACCCAATTACATAAAACAATATTTCTTAATTTGATTTAATTAATAAAATAAGCCACTTCTTGAAGCCTTTCAGTGCCATATCCATCTCTTACTCCAATCTACTGTAATTACCTGAAACGCGTTTTAAAAAGGTTTTGTCAGCAGGAAATACTGGTGAGTTCATTCATTTTACTAAAACGAAACGTTTGTTATAATTTACAGTATTAAGAGCAATTACAATGTTTCCTGATATCAACCAACTACCCACGGTATTTTGTCACTCGACCCATTGGCCCTCCCGTTGTCCAATGGTGTCTGTGACTATGGTCATATCACCCCTTGGCTGCCCCAATGGTGAAGATTATCAAGTAATGTATACAAAACCCCACATACCGGCTGTAATTTGGTGACTACAAATACTTAATCCCTGTAATTATAACTTTGAAAATAAACTTGCTTTTGTAAACAAATTTGATAAAAAGAGAATGACTCACATTATAAGCATGCAGATTCATATGGCAAAGTTTAGTCTATAGATAAGCCTTGATATATTGCAGATACAGGCAGAGCTTAGCCTATTGATTAGTCTTGTAACCTAGTGCACACGAATTAGGTAAATAACTAATACAGCATTTACGATAACTCGCGAGATTAAAACCCTCACAACGAATGACAAAGTGCAATCACTTAAACATCCATTGGATTTACAATGAATGACAGAGTATTCCCCGAGTTCGGGTGGTACTCAAACATCCTGTCGGAATCACGACTAATGACAAAGGATAGCGCTTAAACATCCGGTCGGATAGTTTCAATCGATCGGACATTGAATCATAGCAGCGATCAAGTTAATACCCGGTATCATAGCAGAAGTCGAGCTAGTGTGTGTTTGGTAGTATTTGGACGATATCTCAGTGCCTGAATCAAATTTTAACGTCGTTCCAACTCCAGAAATCAAGTCCCAATATCCTCTATTTATACTGAGAATTTGACCCCCTCGCGTGACGCGAGGGGTCACCCTGGGGGCGTCGCGTGGCGCGATGGGTCACATTTCTTTGTAGGGTTGCCACGTGTGTTTGTAGGTTAGCTGAGTTGACGGATCGAAGAATCTCATATTTTACAACGAGTTATGAGGATAATCGTCGAGTAGGGAATACCCCCCCTGAGTTTTAGGGGCCCTGATCCTGATTCTGATTATTCTGAAAATTTTAGGGTTTATGTAGGATTACTTAAGGGTCTTAACTAAGGTTTCCTTGTGAACAAAATATAATAATAAATAATAGTTTTGTGACAACCCGAACTCTCGTTGTCGAGAGAAGGGCATTTTAGTAACACGCGTATATTACTGTTGCCCTTATTATTATTATTATTATGACTATTATTATTGTGATTATTATTATTGTTATTATTGTTATGAAACAATAATAATCCGCGACGGGAGGTTCATTCACTTAAATTACCTAAATAAACCCGGATCAGTCTGTTGAGCGAGACGCCTAATCGTTTAGCGGGTTCACGCACTTGGGCCCAACCCAATTAACCTAAAACCCTACCCTATAAAATAAACTTAAACCCCCACCTCCCTCATTCTTGATTAAAACCCTAAAACCCTATTAGAAAACCCAGCCGCACACCAACACCTTTCCCTTCTTCCCCATTTCCTCTCTCTAATCTCCGATCATCGGAGATTCACTCCAACCGGCAACGAACTCCGGCGACATCTCAGGCCACACAACACACACCCTTTTCTTGAACACAATCTAAACCCCTTTCCTCCTTGTCTCGATTCCACACACACTGTCTTTTATTGATGTCAGATTTATAGAGAGAGAGAGACCGAAGTGAAGGAAAGAGAAAGACAAACAGAGTTCGGTGATCGACGGCGGACACTCGCTGATGTCCGGTAGTGTCGGAGACAGACACGGGTGTTTATTGGTGGTCACAGAGGTTCGGACCTGAATCAACAGCGTGGTGGTTCCGTTTGAGTGGCGGCGACGGTGGTTGTTTGAGAAGGAACGGCGAAGAGGGTTACGGATGAAGATGATGATGGGTCTGGGAAACAGTGGCAGCGGCGCTGCAAGAGATGTGTGGTGGGTTCGATTCGGGTCTCGGTTCAAAGGAAATGGGTGGTGGCAGAACCCCCATGATAGCAGCACACACACACTCCTCTTGTCTTACAAATCTCTCGGTCAGTTATTTGTTTATTCAAAGATTGTGTGGTGATTTTTAGCTCTACGCTTTTGTGCATGATTGTTAGAAACCGTTCTGTTAGAAAATGGATTTTTGCAAACAAACTGATGGATTTTTGGAAATGCTTTGTGTTAAATGATGATTTCTAAGGATGACATAATAAACCGTTGATATGTTAGTTATTGAGAGAGTATATGTTGTCTTGAATTCATTGAGAGTTATGGATTGTGAGATAAAAGTGTATGTTTTATGTTTCTAATGATATCTTTGCAACAAGCTGTTTGTTAGATCTGAACATGCATCGGTTGATTTAATAGAATTGGGATTTTAGATGAAAATTATAGTAATGATAATGGATGTGAAAACCCTACATGATGAACAGTTTGAATGTGTGATGAATATTTGAAAAACCTATTAATTGATCTGATTTGATTAGAGAAGAATGTTGAAATCATGTTATTGAATTTTGATTGGATAGTAAATACTCGTGAAATATGATTGGATAGTACAAAGGTTGGAGAATGTTCTAGAAGGCTTACACATGTGCTTGCATCAGTGGTTGCGAGTCGAGACCGCGAAGTTGCGACTCGAGACCATTGAACGACTACTCGAGACTAAGCATGCACATCAGGAGACTCGAGACCAACTAGGTTGCGACTCGAGACCTTCTGATCTCGACTCGAGACCTCGGGGTCTCGACTCAAATATGCATTACTCGAGATGTTCGGCTGCAACTCGAAATCGTTGGGTTGCGACTCGAGACCTCATAGTCTCGAGTCGAGACTACCCGGTTTCAATTGGACTACTTAAATTCATTATTGGGCCGCACTACGTGATGTTATGTTTTGGGCTGTGTGCGACTGTTGTTGTCTAACTGTTACTGTTTAACTGCCCACATGCTAGGATAGGCCCAATACAGTATATACTAGTATAACATGCATGCTATGTGTTAGATTACGTGTAGGATTATACGTGACACTACTTGCATACGAACCTAATGAATATTAATAACCATAATAGGGTATGGTTGGCCAACGTAACACGAGTAAATTAACTACCGAGCAAAGCAAAGGTGAGTTCATTACTTTTACTTAAAGCATGTGTTCCCGGTAGTTGGGAAACGGAACGAAACACTTTTCCTGGTTTGGGATTGCTTACTATCTCCTTGTGCGGGAAACGGTATTTCTATCTCCTTGTGTGGGATACGGGTAACAACGTCATCTCCTTGTGAGGGATACAAAACTATTTTTCTCCCCTTATGCGGGACTCTTAGTTAATTACTGTTTATACGGAATGCAACGAGCAACACTAAACGAAACTCTATCACTCAAGTCCCTACCATTTAATACCGATTAGTCGTCGGGGCCAGGCGAACGGGTTATTAGTTGATAGCGCTATTTAGGTGTAACCAGCCTCACACCGACCCTTGTTACTGGGAACGGGAGTGAACTAATGTACTCTGGCAAACCGTCAATGATGATAGAACATTGACAAACGGGGCACTGCGGAAACGTACGGTTAAGTAAGTATTCGGTATTGTAAAACAGTTTAGTCGCTTACTTATGGGGTAGCTCCCCATGGCATGTATAAACGGACAAATTAACTGGTGAAACAAGTTTTTGGATTTAAAAACTAGAAAACTACAAACACGTGAACTCGCCAACGTTATGTTGACACTCTACTGCATGCTTTACAGGTTGCTCGTTACAGCTCGGGACGGACGTTGCAATCGGATGGAGTGCGTGGTTCGTAAGTAACATGATAATAAACTTGTGGTTTCAATTATGATGCGTTTTCTTTCCCTTTCCGCTGTGAACTTAAACTATGTTTTTGAAAAAATTAAATTAGGTCACTAATTATGCTAATGTTTATAACAATAACTAATCCGTTCAAAATAATTAGTGGCTAAGATCCTGGTCGTCACATGCCTCGTGGTAATACTCCGCGTGTGGATTTTGAGGGTGTGACAGATTGGTATCAGAGCCATTGGTTATAGCGAACTAGGTTTTAAATATAAAATATTTTGGTTTGGGAAATAAAATATTTTTATATGAAAACCAGACTATAACCGTTCTTTAGTGGAAACCACAACGACACCACACTCCGGATTGCAAGGTTCGTCAACCTCAGATACTCACCTGGTAATGGTAGGCTAACGACATGTACTTGTGCATAACTTATGTGTGTGAACGCGCATGTGTGTTTGTGTATAATTAGCATATATGTGTTAGTATGTATGCGTATATTTAGTATTTAACACAGTGGATCATACGAAGGCTAGGCTAGCGTGTTACGTGTTAAACAGGAGCGAGTCCTCCTAAACCTGATTCAAAACCACGATACACTAAGGGCAAGGAACCAGTTATTCCAAGCCCTCGCCCACGTATTTCCTGATATCATCCTTGGACTGCAAATCGACGCAAGGGACGTCCACTCGATAGACCTGCCCAGGAAAGGTCTGCTACGAAGCACATAGAGAAGTTACGAGAACGAATCAACGAAG
This sequence comes from Helianthus tuberosus, assembly GCA_030545235.1. Lineage (NCBI taxonomy): Eukaryota > Viridiplantae > Streptophyta > Magnoliopsida > Asterales > Asteraceae > Helianthus > Helianthus tuberosus. Next base: position 31,318,259 of record CM060352.1, on the reverse strand, counting down.
GGGAGCCACCCCTATAACATGGGATATTAGAAGGAACGAAGACGTCATTCGCATCCTTTTTACTTGCGTATTTCTTTTCCCGACTTAAGTAGTGAGACTTGTTCCCTCACACGATTGATCACCTGGATTCTTGAAGCATTCTGGTAAGTCACACGAAAAGCCTGCGTGGCGTATGCTTCTCATTGCAGTGCCAGCAATCGTATCACCTTTCCATCGACCACGAAGTTATTTCCCCCAAATTCCTCATTACATGGTTAATCCTTATTCAAGTTGAACCTTATACCATAGCACGCCTCGAAACCCAGCAAAGTGATATCTTTCTTACAAACCGGCGTATTTGGAGGCGTGGCAAGACGAAGATACGAGCCATTCAACCCACCTACGAGTACGGTGACCTAGATGCTTACCTTATCCAGAACCGTTATTCTTTGACGACTTTCCTAATTCCGTGGATCCTTTCGCTAGCTTTTGTACGAATTCACGCTCCTTGCTCAAGATGGTATCCCCGCTTCTATCGTTTCTTTATCACGACATCTACGTTTCTTCGTACAGAAACCTTGACCAGATCTCTCTTTAGTTTGGTGAATTCAACAAACTCGACCTTTAGCCGACAAACTTTTTAGCCCTTGAAATTCAGCAACGTATTACTTCAATCGTGCTTTCTCAAAAACCTGTTTTTGTAGTTTCACCTCGAAACCCCTCGACAACGCAAACGCTACTCTAAACTCATTCGCGTGACTTAGAACAATCCACTCGAACTTGATTTTCTACCGACCTGAGAAAATCACATCCTGCCAGACGTCTCAGTAGACCCTGAAACCTACAGACCTGCACGATGACCATCCCTCTCTAGTCGCTTCTTATTGTGCTAACCAAAAGTTTGAAGTAAACCGAGTATCTCTATCCGACACGATGGACACCGGCACTCCGTGGCGAGATACGATTTCTTTCGTATATACTTCCAACATCTTCTCAGAAGTGTATGTCTCGCAAATCGGAATAAAATGAGCACTCTTGGTTGATTTATTGTCACGACCCCCGACCCACCCTGGACGGAATCGAGAGCCGTGAACAGCCCAGTGGTACCGGTGATTATTTTTGAAAAATATTGCAGCGGAGATTTCATCAGGACCGTGAGTTAGGAAAAATATCAGAGTTTAGAAAACACCGGATTTTATTTATTTAAATAGCTGGGATAAACCCATGTTTTACAAATGTAGCTTTAATAAGGGACAAACCCAATTACATAAAACAATATTTCTTAATTTGATTTAATTAATAAAATAAGCCACTTCTTGAAGCCTTTCAGTGCCGTATCCATCTCTTACTCCAATCTACTGTAATTACCTGAAACGCGTTTTAAAAAGGTTTTGTCAGCAGGAAATACTGGTGAGTTCATTCATTTTACTAAAACGACACGTTTGTTATAATTTACAGTATTAAGAGCAATTACAATGTTTCCTGATATCAACCAACTACCCACGGTATTTTGTCACTCGACCCATTGGCCCTCCCGTTGTCCAATGGTGTCTGTGACTATGGTCATATCACCCCTTGGTTGCCCCAATGGTGAAGATTATCAAGTAATGTATACAAAACCCCGCATACCGGCTGTAATTTGGTGACTACAAAGACTTAATCCCTGTAATTATAACTTTGAAAATAAACTTGCTTTTATAAACAAATTTGATAAAACGAGAATGACTCACATTATAAGCATGCAGATTCATATGGCAAAGTTTAGTCTATAGATAAGCCTTGATATATTGCAGATACAGGCAGAGCTTAGCCTATTGATTAGTCTTGTAACCTAGTGCACACGAATTAGGTAAATAACTAATACACCATTTACGATAACTCACGAGATTAAAACCCTCACAACGAATGACAAAGTGCAATCACTTAAACATCCATCGGATTCACAATGAATGACAGAGTATTCCCCGAGTTCGGGTGGTACTCAAACATCCTGTCGGAATCACGACTAATGACAAAGGACGGCGCTTAAACATCCGGTCGGATAGTTTCAATCGATCGGACATTGAATCGTAGCAGCGATCAAGTTAATACCCGGTATCGTAGCAGAAGTTGAGCTAGTGTGTGTTTGGTAGTATTTGGACGATATCTCAGTGCCTGAATCGAATTTTAACGTCGTTCCAACTCCAGAAATCAAGTCCCAACATCCTCTATTTATACTGAGAATTTGACCCCCTCGCGTGACGCGAGGGGTCACCCTGGGGGCGTCGTGTGGCGCGACGGGTCACATTTCTTTGTAGGGTTGCCACGTGTGTTTGTAGGTTAGCTGAGTCGACGGATCGAAGAATCTCGTATTTTACAACGAGTTATGAGGATAATCGTCGAGTAGGGAATACCCCCCTGAGTTTTAGGGGCCCTGATCCTGATTCTGATTATTCTGAAAATTTTAGGGTTTATGTAGGATTACTTAAGGGTCTTAACTAAGGTTTCCTTGTGAACAAAATATAATAATAAATAATAGTTTTGGTGAGAGTTGTTATAGTTTGGGATAAAAGGGAATAAAATAGTGAGAAAAGAGAATGGACTCGCTTTGTAACTTTAGGGTTCAACTAGAAAGTCTCCTGGTATAAATTTTGGGTATAACTTCTGAGCTTATTTAAAAATATATAATGCACTCGTGTTAAGTATATTACCCCTCATTCAACCTTGTCCCTATGTCACGAGACAGAACCCCAATAACTTAGTTGGGCAGAGCCCTGACATATGTTATGAGGCTCAGGTCAATCGGAAAGGGTAGCGGTGATCGGGAGTTAAAACACTTAAAACTGGGCATAGCTTTATTATTATTATTATAGGGGAAAAATAAAAAGAATTATGAGAGAGAGATGGCGATTTTTAGTGAGAGAAAGAAAAGAAAGCTATGCCATTCAATTGTTTGTAGAATAGTCTATTTATTATTTATAGTTAAACTTGGAATCATTGTCATCTTTTCCAAAAGACACGTATGTACTTTCTTTTGTACATATGCTTTCTTTTTACTTGAGGAAATTTTAGATCTTTATCCAAAAGAGACGTAAGTATGTGAATATAACATTATTTTATTTATTATATTATTTTAATTTTGATCGATATGTACACATACAAGACAAATTCTCAATTTGTTAACTTTCATTATTTTATTATAAGTTTTTGATTATTACTTTTATTATATTTAATTATTAAATGGTTCCTAGGCTCGTCCAGGTACTTCATATTTCTTATCTTCAACTTACCCGTAATCTACCTGTCTAATAATATAAGTTTTTCATATACTTTTATTTTATTAGAAATGTCAACCATATACAAGCCAATTAATTATATTATTTCAACCAACTATATAAAATAGTGTTTAAAACTATTTTGGTTGAATAATTATATTAAAAATAAACTAGTTACTAGTGGTTAATAAATTTAACAAAACCTATAATTTATATATATATATAAAAATAGGAATGTTACATTTATCAACTACTACCCAAATGGCATCAAATCCACGTGTTGTTCTTGGTAGTTTAGTTAATAGATCCATAGTGATGTGCTCCCATTTCCACACCGGAATGTCTAACGGCTGCAGTTTACCGTAAGGCTTCTGGTGTTCTTCTTTTACTTGTAAACAAGTTAAGCATTTTTAAACATACTTAATTATGTCTCGCTTCATTCCGGGTACCAATAGTTTTGTTTCTAATCTTGGTACATTTTGGTAGCTCCCGTATGAATAGAATAGCGTGACTTTTGAGCTTCATCAAGAAGAAGTGATTTAACATTACAAGTGTTTGGAACCCAGATTCTACCGAAACGGGTTTTTAATCCATTAATATCTTCTACCAAGTCTTCCAGCTGGCCTATAATTATGGGTGTGCATGGGTCGGTTTGGGTCGGTATTGACCAAAAACCATAACCATAACCGCGATGTCGGTTATTGGATAACCTTAACCATAACCGATCGGTTATGGTGGTTATGGTTATTCGGTTTGATGGTTATAGCGGGTCGGTTATGGGTGGTTAACCGTGTATTTAGCTTAGCTAAAAATAGCTTAATTTTTTTAACATGGAATAAATTGTTATTGCATATTTGTATATATTAGTATATTACATAGTATTAAAAAATACATATAATCTATAATATTAATACCAATTATTCTAGAATATCTAAATAAAGTGATATGATACATTCCATAAATTCAAATAAACATTCAACCAAAACTACAAAATATTATGAAAAACCCATAAGTACTAAAAATCTTTGGTCAAAAACATAAAATATTAAAAATAAGGGGAAAAGTCCTAAATCCTACAAAGATTTATTACATGTCGGTTCGGTTCGGTTATGGTGGGTATGGAAAAAATGATAACCATAACCGACCCGCTACTTTCGGTTTTAAAAAAAACCATTAACCGACACACCGGTTTTTTATTTGGTTCGGTTTTTTTGGTTTGGTTTTGTCGGTTAATTCAGTTATGGTTCGGTTAATTCGGTTTTTTGCACACCCCTACCTATAATTCTATCCCTTTTCAAATTCTCTTCTTTTGCAGCTTCGATTTGTGCCTCTCTGATTTGTTCGAGTAAGCCTGAGGTCACTACTAACTGCATCGACTGTGTAACAACCCGACTTTCCGAAGTCAAAGTCAAAGTACATGTCAAAGTCAAAGTCAAGGTCAAGGTCAACGTCAGGTTTACGTTCAGATCTGTCATTCCTTGCTTAAGTATTGCTTGTACTCGCAACCTCGATAATACATGTATGACAATTACGCTATTTTGAAATACGATTTGTTAATATGTGAAGTAACAATGCGATAAACGTAATTAAACGCTAATCTACTAAACGCTATCACATCGCTACCGCATCGCAATTTGAATAGCAGTTATGGATATTGTTTTACGTGTGTGTGTGTGCTATTATGTGCTTTACTTGTGTGTGCTTATATATATATATATATATATATATATAGGGGAAGGTTCTATGCAGAACACAAAATTTTGCGAGAACACACAGAACACAATGAATCACCTATTTTTTCAATCCTAAAAACCTAAAAAGTAAATTAAAATGTTGTAAATGTAAGATTTATTGTTTCTTACACTAGAATTCAAAACAAAATTTGGAAAATTTTCACTTTTTGTATAACCTACGCATATGTAGGTTATGTGTAGGTTAAATTACCAGCATGTATGTAAGCTACGTGTAGGTAAAAAAAAATATGGTTTTTTATGTATATATAATACACATATGAATGTAAGAAACATAAAATTTAAAAAAACATGAAGTTAAATCCCAAAATTTAGTGTTTTAGAGTTGTTCTTTTTGTTCTCGCAATAGTTAGTATTCTGTAATGATCCTCATCCTATATATATATATATATATATATATATATATTGTGGGATGTTATTCGCAAGCGCAATCGCAACTCTATCGCGTCACATCGCAACCTGAAACGCAGTATACTTTTATGATTGTTAGGTTGGTTCAGGGCCGGCCCGGAGGGTGTGCCGGGTGGGCGACGGCACAAGGCCCAAACTCTCCTAGGGCCCGAAAGGTTTTTTCTTAAAATATATATATTAAAGTTTATATATAAATATTTAGTTTCAAATTTGTTTAACAAAAAGAAGCTTGGCATGTTGGCCTTTAATACACATTGAAACTGTTTAAATGGCATTGTCTCAAGTTCGATTCCCTAGCCTGCTTTAATTCCCTTTAACTTTTTTTCCAGTTTTCTTATTTTTTTGTTTTTCGTTTTCCTATTTCAATTTTATGTTTTCTTTTCCAGTTAAAACTTAATTTTCGTTTTTTATTTTGTTTAAAACTTAAATTCAACAAACAATATTTGAAATGTTTTATTTTTTTCTCTTTTTATACAAAAAGTGATGAAACGGACACGTTTGCTTGCGCATGTTACAATTGCATTTTTTGGGTTTTAACTTTCGTTTGCTATAACGTGTGCATCGAAACAATGTTCCCGCTCGATGCAATGTGTAGGTGATCCCACTAGTGTATAAATATATATATTTTTAGTTTGTATATGTACTTTTTAAAAAGTTAGCGGCCCCTTTTTTTATGTTTATTATTATGTTTTCTAGTATGTAAATATGTACTAATTCAAATATGTTTATTTTTTCTTTACAAAATTGTGTTATTGACTTTATATTATAGGGGCCCGTTTTTTTTATACTCGCTCCGGGCCCAAAAATTTTGGAGCATTTTCGGAGATGACCCTGGGTTGGTTATGTTATTTGTGTAACTAATGTGTAATACTGTCGCATCGCTTACTCGCAACGCAACGCAATGCAACGCTCGACGCACGAAACGAAAGTCGGAAACTAACCCACGTAAGACATCCGACAGGATGACCATCCGATCGGATGGCCATCCGATCGAAAGGCCATCCGACCCGTTAACCTGCACCGCCTTTTCTCCTCTCACACTATAAATACCCCTCATGTCACATCACTGTTCATTGATGTGACAGCTCCCTCCGACCAGCACGCTCTCAGCCACTTTTCTCTTGATTCCTCGCGATTCTTGTAAGTTTTCACTCTAAATCTTATATTTTCTTCATCACTACACATTTTCACATCATCTTCTCCAACAAATCACAACTTCTCACCGTGAAATCTTCGGATTTGGGTTGTTCTAAGGTGACGTCATCATGGAGTTCCTATGAACATTGAAGTGTGGCCTCATCTTATCAAGAACGGTTCGGATCTGATGGATTTCTACATGTTTTTACACTGATTATAATCAAGATGCTTCAAACTTTTCTTCAACATTCTTAACTTTTCACTCAAAACCGTTAGAATCTGGACTCGTTCGGGTGTCACACCCCAACCGATGGCGGAATCATCGGGGCGCGGCACTAGGCGAATCAGATTGCTCAAGAGAATCCATAACAACTATATTGGGATAATATTTATTACATTCGTTATCCCATACTAACAAATAATACAATCACTTAAGTTATCACAGATTTCTTGTCCTCTCGAACAATACAAATCCGACAACCTAGATTTTAGGCGAGTTTCTAGACTCCCTAGCTTGATTTGATGTAGATAGCAATCTAACCTGCAACATACGTTAAAACAGCGTCAATACAAAAGTATTGGCGAGTATACAAGTTTGATAGTGTAGCGATAAAATAGTTAAAAGTGTTGCGAATTACCAAATACATAAACGGGATACCTCAACATACATTCAAAAAGACAGATACTACCAGCTAAGTCACTCGAGCTGCGATTCTGATTGCTATTCATCCTAACTAGACCCCGTCGGGTGCTATAGTACTATACTAGTTAAGGCGGGACCTCGCGAGTATAAGTCCTAACACATATGTAACTAGCATCACGTGTAAATATGCATAACAGTTATTCGCAAGTGACAAATAGATTGATTGAATAATTCGTTTGATAAGTTCGATTTATTAGGAACGTATGTTACACCCAAAAATGCGATTAAAAGGGGTTCGAGTATACTCACAGTGCGTATTTAGCGAGGACACAACTTGATGGGATCGGTTGAGAGCGCGTCTGAGTTAGCCTAAACATCGAATGATATCGTCAGCGATGCGTGCTAAACGCGAAGAGCCGAGTAAACGGCCAAGTGTCAATCCGATCGGATGTCAACCCGGTCTGATGGGCTTATCCGGTCGGATGACCACACCTGGTCGGATGAGCTTACTTGGTCGGATGACCATATCCGCTCAGATGAGCTATCCGGTCGGATGAGCTTGTCTGGTCGAATGGTTGTATCCGCTCGGATGAGCTATCCGGTCGGATGACCATCTCCAGTCGGATGGGACTGTCCGGTCGGATGAGACTGTCCGGTCAGATGGTATGTCCGGTCGGATGGTCTGTCCTGTCCTGTTGGTTGACAACAGTCCGTTCCAACGTCCTGATCAACTGTTCCTGACGGCTTTTGGAAAGAATACAGGTGGTTTTTACCGAAACGTTGTGACATCGTGTTAAACAAATGTAATTCCGTCAGTTCCGACCCGTTCTAACGGCCGGGAACCACCCCGTTCCATCGGATCTGGCCATTCTTGACGGTTTCTCCAGGTTTAACCTGAATCACACCATACTTTGATTAGATACATAGATTTTAGGTGAGATTGTTATAAAAACATGTGGAAATCACTCAGATTTGAGTTGTTCATGGTGAAATGAGGTCACACTTTGAAGTTCATATGAACTCTTGATGACATCATCCTAGAACACCTCAAATCAGTAGATTTCACGGTTAAAAGTTGAGTTTTAAAAGATAGAAAGGTGTAGAATTGCATGTAGTTCATAGAAGTACAAGATTTAGGTTGAGATCTTACCGGAATCGCGAGTAATCGATGGAAAAAGGGTCCAAGAGCGTGCTGGTCGAGTGGGAGCTGTCACATCACTGTTCAAGTGAAGTGACAGGCTATTTATAGGCAAGAGGGGAGAGGGGAGATGATGTGGTGTGTTGGGTCGGATGGCTCATCCGTTCGGATGGCCCATCCGTTCGGATGGCCTATCCGTTCGGATAGCCATTCTGGTTGGGTCTTCGGTGCTGAGTATTTCATCATTCCGAGCGTTGCGATAGTTTTGGGAACGCGTTTCCTATATTTATTATTACTATATAATTATTTATTCATAAGGGCCGTATGTACGTATTCATATATTTAATTATTCAAAGTTGCGATACAATAATCGGGTTTTGTTTCGAGTATGCGATTACTTTGCGACGCTTCACAGTCATTGAGGAGGGCAGAATAGGCCCTCTCTCTATGCCATCATGAACGTTATTGTGCGTTTTGAGTAATGAGTTGCACTGCGACACATCACGGCTATCAAGGAGGGTAGATTTGGTCCTCACTCGACAACTTCGTGGTTGTCGGCAAGTGCAATGTGATGTGATCGTGATTTAGCGATATATGCGATATAGGTACATTATGATCCGAATCTCTGGTGCTAGGCGTAACGAGTATAACGAGTGGTAACAACGCACGAACGTGCGGGTTGTTACATCGGGTTCACTACTCATTCTCTGGTAGGGAACCGAGCTGAGAATGGATTCCTATCAAAGAGACGGACGATTCACGGGTTGAACATGAAGCTCCGTCAAGAACAGCCGAGTCTGGTCGAACGAGGTGATTCCCGTCCGATCGGATGAGTTGGACCTGATGTGGTTTCCTTTGTTTGGCACGTTGTCATACCGTCTCAATAAAATCTTTCAACTTAAATGATTTTACAAAGTTTTCAACCCGAAACAGTTGATCAATCGAACAGCCATCCGATCGGATAGCCATCCGATCGAACGGCTATTCGACCAAGTGACTTGTGATTTTAACACTTAACCAATTTTCAAAACGACAAAGTATATCAGTTCCACTCGGATCACCATCCGAGCGGACGACCATCCGTCCGGATGACCGTCCGACCGGATGACCTGATATGTAGAAACACTTCAAACTTTTTAAAATGCTACAACGAAAAGTTCAAAGTTTAAACATTTCACAAACACATCCTTCCCAAACGAACGACCCTCCGACCGAATGGTCATCCGTCCGGACGGTCATCCGACCGAATCACCGTTCGTCACTCAAACTCTCTGATGCACTGTTCAACGCTTACACTATCGTTCTCTTATCAGGCTAATCTCTCAAGCGCTCCCTTCAATCCAAGCTTGTGTTTATTTACTAAACACGAACTATGAGTATACTCGATCCCTTTTTGCTTAACGCACTTTTGGGTGTTACATACATTACTTATATCAAATCACAGTCAACACACAACACAAACACTTTTATACGCTAACCGCTCTCGCATGTTATACGTGTTATTCGATGAATGCTAGTACATTATGTTTACACAGTGATTGTTGCCTGACACCTTAGCAACGATAGTACTATAGTTTGGACTCAGCACCTGTCGTGGACAGGGGTTGTTAAGGGCTTTTCTTCACGTGTCACAGTGGTGATATGTGTTGCGCATTCTACAACTCGCAGTCATGTCTGTGCATATTTCATTGTCGATAGCTTACTTGCTTCACATTTCTACGTGTTACATGCTGGTTATGCGTAAAACGCTTTCACTACTATTATGCTATTAAACTTGTATGCTCACCTTTACACTATGTGTATTGACTTTATTTTAACGTATGTGACAGGTGTTTAGGATGCTTGCTTGCCATAAGGAATCAAGTTTAGGTGGTCTAGAAACCTACGAATAAATTTATGAGTTGTCAGAATATTATTTGTCTTTGAGAAACTATGTCTGTAATAACTATGTTACTTTATATGTTATGGTATGGGACGTAACGTTAAGTATTAGGTAATTTTAGTTGCTATGGATTCTCCTGGACAATTTGTTTCGCTCAGTGTCGCGCCCCGATGTTTCCGCCATCGGTTGGGGTGTGACAGATTGGTATCAGAGCCATAACTATAGGGAATTAGGTAAGACTCGACCTAGTCCGGGTTGATGTCTTAGAATTGACCTAGTCTATAGTCTAACTACCAACAGACCGCCTTGTGCGAACCCGGTAGGGGTTCTGCGCGAGCTTACTCTTTATAAACTCATTTGCACTCGCTAAATTCACAACTTTGCGCGAACACCGCATACTACCGCTTCGCGCAACTACTCAGCCTTTCCTAAGGCTGACGACACACACACGCTTTTTCGAAAACACTCACATGACATAATCAAGTGATTTGGTCGAGATTAGGTGCGAAAACCAGGAACTCTCGATAGAATCGCTCGACACGCATTTTTAATAATAAAACATGAGAATTTGCGTTGAGTCAGGTGTGAAAACCATACCCCGACGAAATTCTCCCTATCTATCTCGTGATTTTATCACACGACCAGGAATAAAGTTGTTAAGTTAGGGGTGAAACCCGCATCTTAATGACTTATTCCGCTCTATATTTTAGTTTCACATAACTCTCACCAAATTCTCGATGGATTCCAATGACTTGAGTCACGTAATGGTCGAAAGGGTGCGTGTCGTTCGCCCGGGTTGAGGTGAGAGCACAGTCTATTAAGCCAACGTGTGCACTCGAAGTCCTTGAGAATAGTCGAATCACTTTGGGTAGTCAAAGTCTATCACACCTAGGACATTCCATTTTCAACCCGCAATCGCCGATTTTACGCTTTATCGCTTTTATGTGTTTCGATTCTGAGATCGCAACCGCAGACTCTGTGAATCATTGGTTTATGTGCTTTATGTGGTTTTAAATGCTTATGTGTTTTGATTTTGGAGACTTATTCGCTTTTCGCTCCTCGCTCGATTTAACGCGCACGACACGCACAACTATTTACATCTCAAAACGCTAACAAATTGTAGACACACTACGAGCTATTCGCATCGCTAATCGCTGTTTATGCTACTCGATGTCGCTACTCGCATCCACAACTCTCGATCGCTTTTCGCAACTCTGAAAGATAGGTGAATACGTGCAGAATATGTAGGTGAATACGTGCAAAATATAGTGGAATATATGTGCGTACGTGGATTACGTGTTTCTGTGCTCTACATGCTTATGTGCAAGAAAAACTAAATGCAAGAAAAATGAAATAATGATATAATTATTATAAAGAATATATTTAGATTATCAACTCCTAATATAAACCAACTTGTTCTCCAAGTTTATTACCCCTATAAATAGTCCATGTATTCTATTGTATATGATACGCCATTAATAATAAACATCTCTTTCTTCCCCAATACCTCTTCTCATCTTCTTGCTGTTTGGCTTGTTCATAACACGTTATCAGCACGATTGCTTTGGATCACACAATCATAAGGTATATCATATTCTCTAATTATTTTACCATTATTCATTACACTCATACATAATCCATATTGTAATTCATACAATTTTGGTTGTGTTAGAGACAACCACATTAACAAACCATATTCATTACGTATATATAAATAATAATTGAACCCAACATATTCAGTCTAGTTAACTACATATAAAAATTTTGGTTGGTTTTATTAGACAATAAACATATTCTGTTTTAATTGTTAGTCTAGTTAACCATATATTTTATTATGTTAATGAATAATTATCAATCATTATATATTTTAACAATTTTGGATCTGTACGTTAATTGTGTTATGATCCTTCAGACGAGATATACTGTAATATATGTTGGCCTGTTGGGTAATATAATTGTTTTTACATATATTTTATTTTAGCAAATATATGAAACAATCACACTGATAATTTTAAGGGATTAACCCATCAATACGAATTTGGGCTGAACTAAGTATTTATGCTATATTCTCTTTTATTGTTTTTATTTAGTTCATCAACGTATAAAGTTAACTCGAATTATTCTACCATTATATGTGGATTCGAGAAGCATGTCTGCATATTTGAATGGTCTTAGTGTAGCTCGAATATGCCTTGAAGTTTGATGTTGAATATTGTTCTAATTGAATCATAATTTACTTGCTAACGGTAATTATAAATTAAGGTCGCTGGATAATTACATCTTAATTTCTATGTTAGGAAAAATATGAAATTACTTATGGTATATTGTTCAAGTCACATGTTAATGGCCAAGGAACCCGGTTTTAGTCGGTTTTTGCCTTGGCTAATTTATTTTTTGGTTACCATCATTAAATAAAGTAATTATGGAACATGCAAAGGTAATTGCTATTTTATTTTAATAAGAAAAAAATTTCGCAATAACAATATATCACTGAAAAAAAATCGTATTAGATATTAAACAGTTATATATAATCTATTTGTTATCTTATATTTACAATATTATATTGCAATCAATGTTATTTATAGTTTTAATTCACATGTATATTTTATAATATAGTTCATCATGACAAATCTTGCAAAGCTTGAGTTCATGGCTCTAGACATTACTGGGAAAAACTATTTGTCATGGGTATTGGATGCTGAAATACATTTGAATGCCAATAATTTGGGTGAAACAATTAAAGAAGGAAATAAAGCAACAACCCAAGATAAGGCAAAAGCCATGATCTTCTTACGCCATCATATTCATGAGGCTTTGAAAAGTGAGTACCTCACTATCAAGGATCCACTTGTCCTTTGGACCAACCTGAAAGAAAGGTATGACCACCAGAAAACGGTAATATTACCGAGAGCTCGTTACGAGTGGATAAATTTAAGGTTGCAGGACTTTAAGTCTATAAGCGAGTACAACTCGGCAATGTTTAGAATCACATCACAATTGATTCTATGTGGTGAAAATATTACTGATAAGGAAATGTTGGAAAAAACATTCTTAACATTTCACCCCTCGAATGTGATACTGCAACAACAATATCGTGAAAGGGGTTTCACCAAATATAGTGAGTTAATATCATGTTTGCTTGTGGCCGAGCAAAACAATGAGCTCTTAATGAAAAATCATGAGACTCATCCGGTTGGAGCTACCCCAATCCCTGAAGTTAATGTGGCAACATACAATGGCCAAAGTGAAAGTTACGGACGTGGTCGAGGTTATCATTGTGGTCGTGGTCGTGGTTATGGCCGTGGCCGTGGTCGTGGTCATGGTCGTGGACGTGGCCGAGGAAATTATCATAGTGTTCAGTTTAAAAACAAAGGGACCCACCAAAAGTGGCATAATAATGAAAATAAATCCAGTGATGAAAAAAATAAAAAGAAGGTGGGATCTTCATCGAATGCATGTTACCGATGTGGAAGTAACAATCATTGGTCGAAGACTTGTCGTACGGCCAAACACTTGGTGGAACTTTATCAACAATCCATCAAAGACAAAGCAAAAGGAATAGAAACAAATTTTACATATGAGGTTGCAAATGTTGATGTCCCTGATGGTCATAAAGATTATAATGATACAACTAACCTGGATTATGATGATTTCCTTATTGAGCCAACTAACTTGGATTCTGGTGATATCGTGGCTGATACAACCCAGTTGGATGCTTGCAATTTTCCTTACATATGAATTATTAGTTTTTAAGTGATGTTATTTCTTTCATTTCTTTAAGACATTTTGAGATTTTGTTTTGTTTTGTTTTGATGCGTATGAAACATTTTGGGATTTGTTATGTTTGAATCATGTTAGACATTTTATTCATATGATTTTGTTTTGTTTTGAAGCATATGGAGTGTGTAACTAAGATCCCTATTAATGGAGAAGACATATGTCTAATTGACAGCGCATCAACGCATACAATTCTTAAGAAAAAGAGTTATTTCTCTACTTTAACCATGAAAAAGGCAAATGTTGGTACTATATCTGGTAAATCAAAATTAATTGAAGGCTTTGGAGAAGCTTATGTAGTGTTGCCAGGTGGAACACCATTTAAAATAACCAATGCGTTATTTTCCCCAATGTCTCAAAGAAATCTAATAAGTTTTAAAGATGTTCGTTTAAACGGATATCATCTTGAGACTACATCTGAGGGACATGATGAGTACCTTCATATCACAAATATAAGTTCGGGTAAAAAGCATGTGTTAGAAAAGTTGCCCGCACTTGCCTCTGGTTTGTATTATACTAAAATTAATGCAATCGAATCAAATGCAGTCATAAACAAGAAGTTTATCGACCAAGAAAATTTTATCATATGGCATGACCGGTTAGGCCATCCCGGATCAACAATGATGCGAAAAATTATAGAAAATTCAGTTGGGCATTCTTTGAAGAATCAGAAAATTCTTCAGTCCAAGGATATTACATGTGTTGCATGTTCACAAGGGAAGTTAATTACTCGCCCATCACCAATGAAGGTGGAGACTGAATCCCTGATTTTCTTGGAAAGAATACATGGGGATATTTGTGGACCTATACATCCTCCTAGTGGACCATTTAGATACTTTATGGTCTTAATTGATGCATCAACTAGATGGTCACATGTGTGCCTACTATCAAGTCGTAATATGGCATTTGCACGACTACTTGCTCAGTTAATAAGACTAAGAGCACATTTTCCCGATTACCCCATCAAGAAAATCAGATTAGACAATGCTGGTGAATTTACATCCCAAACATTTAATGATTATTGCATGTCTATTGGGATACATGTTGAGCATCCTGTACCTCATGTACATACACAAAATGGGCTTGCTGAATCGCTTATCAAGCGACTTAAAATGGTTGCAAGACCAATGATTATGAAATCAAAACTACCAGCATCTGCTTGGGGACATGCAATTTTACATGCAACAACACTAATTCGCATCAGGCCAACGAGTTATCATACTTCCTCCCCATTAAAGTTGGTTCTTGGTCAGGAACCAAATATTTCCCATCTAAGGATTTTTGGTTGTGCTGTATATGTTCCAATCGCTCCACCACAACGCACACAGATGGGGCCTCAAAGGAGGTTAGGAATATATGTTGGGTATGAATCACCATCGATCATTAAGTATTTAGAACCTACAACGGGTGATTTATTTACAGCTCGATTTAGTGATTGTCATTTTGTTGAATCAACATTCCCAACATTAGGGGGAGACAAAAAACAGCTGGATAATAGTATTATTTGGAATGAATTATCATTATCTCATCTTGATCCTCGAACTAAACAATGTGAACTAGAAGTTCAAAGGATAATTCATTTACAAGGATTAGCAAATCAATTACCAGACGCATTCACTGACCCAAAGAAAGTGACTAAGTCACATATACCAGCTGTTAATGCTCCAGTTAAAATAGGTGTCCCACAAGGACAACCACTTATTGGTAATGAGTCTAATGCACGCCTAAAACGTGGTAGACCAATCGGTTCTAAAGATAAAAATCCTCGAAAGAAAAAGGGAGCAAATAATGTAGATGGTCAAGTCGAGGTAACAATAACGCAAGAAAATGAGTCTCCAGAAGAGACACTAGACATGATGGTTCCAGAAGAACCTCAGGTACCTGAAAACGAAGAGATCTCAATTAATTATATCATGTCTAGAAATGTATGGAACCGAAGCGAAATCGACGTCGATGATAGTTTTTCATATAATGTAGCGCTACAAGTAATGGAAAACAATGAGGATCAAGAACCAAAATCAGTTGAGGAATGCAAACAAAGAAATGATTGGCCAAAATGGAAAGACGCAATAGAGGCAGAATTGAATTCCCTAAATAAACGAGAAGTTTTTGGACCTGTGGCCCACACACCTGAAGGTGTAAAGCCTGTTGGATATAGATGGGTCTTTGTGCGAAAACGTAATGAGAAAAATGAAATTGTACGATACAAGGCAAGATTAGTAGCACAAGGATTTTCACAAAGACCTGGAATTGATTATGAGGAGACATGTTCTCCAGTGGTGGATGCGACAACTTTTCGTTATCTTATTAGTCTGGTAATACAAGAAGGGATCGATTTGCGTCTAATGGATGTTGTGACAGCCTACCTCTATGGCTCACTTGATACTGATATTTACATGAAACTTCCTGAAGAATTCAAATTGCCAAACTCATGTAAATCTAGTTCTCGAGAACATCTTTCAATCAAACTAAACAAATCATTATATGGGCTAAAACAATCTGGGCGTATGTGGTATAATCGCCTTAGTGAGTATTTGTCGAAAGAAGGCTATAAAAATGATTCTGTATGCCCGTGTATTTTTACAAAAAGGTCAGGATCTGAATACGTTATAATTCCCGTATATGTGGATGACATGAATATAATTGGAACTCCAGGGGAGCTTCAAAAGGCAGTAGAATACTTGAAAAGAGAATTTGAAATGAAAGACCTTGGGAAGACAAAGTTTTGTCTTGGATTACAAATTGAACACCTTAAGGGTGGAATCCTTGTGCATCAAGAAACTTATATAGAGAAACTACTAAAAAGATTTTATATGGAAAAATCACATCCATTGAGTACCCCAATGGTTGTAAGGCCGCTTGATGTGGAAAAAGACCCATTCCGACCTCCTAAAGATGAAGAGGAAATCCTTGGTCCAGAAGTACCATATTTAAGTGCAATTGGTGCACTAATGTTTCTTGCTAGCCATACACGACCTGATATATCATTTTCTGTAAATTTATTGGCAAGATATAGTTCATGTCCAACAAAGAGGCATTGGAATGGGGTAAAACAAATATTTAGATACCTTCAAGGTACAAAAGATATGGGTTTGTATTTTACAAATCAATCGAAAACAGGTTTGGTTGGTTTTGCAGATGCAGGGTATTTGTCTGACCCTCACACTGGGCGATCTCAAACTGGATATTTATTTACAAGTGGAGGTACTGCAATTTCATGGAGTTCGGTAAAGCAAACAATCACAGCCACATCATCTAATCATGCAGAAATATTGGCGATACATGAAGCTAGTCGAGAATGTATTTGGTTAAGGACCGTAATACAACACATTCGTGGATCTTGTGGTATTTCTTCGGGAGATGAGGGACCAACAATCTTACATGAAGACAACGCAGCATGCATTGCTCAACTAAAGGAAGGATACATCAAAGGTGATAGAACAAAACATATTTTGCCAAAGTTCTTTTTTACACATGATCTACAAAAGAATGGAGATATTGTTGTCCAACAAATTCGTTCCAGCGAAAATTTGGCAGACTTGTTCACTAAATCACTTCCAACCTCAACATTCAAAAAGTTAGTTCATGGGATCGGGATGCGTCGACTCAAGGAGCTTAAGTGATCATCATCAGGGGGAGATAATACGCGCTGCACTCTTTTTCCCTTAGTCAAGGTTTTGTCCCATTGGGTTTTTCCTGACAAGGTTTTTAATGAGGCAGCATTAAGCGTATGAAGTTGATAATCAGGGGGAGTATTATAAAGAATATATTTAGATTATCAACTCCTAATATAAACCAACTTGTTCTCCAAGTTTATTACCCCTATAAATAGTCCATGTATTCTATTGTATATGATACGCCATTAATAATAAACATCTCTTTCTTCCCCAATACCTCTTCTCATCTTCTTGCTGTTTGGCTTGTTCATAACAATAATTAATAAATAGTGAAGGGGCCGAGCCGAGCTTAAAATATTACTTACGAGGCAGGCACAAATTTTACATATAGAGTCCGAAACAAGTTTAACTCAAGCTCAAGTTCTGTTAAATTAAATAAGCTAAACTCAAATTTAAACGAGCTCTAGTTCAATTCAAGTAGTTTACACTCTTATAAAAAAAAAAGAAACCAAACTTTAGTTTTTTCGTGTGCTTTGACTTTTACAATAAGCTTGCAGCCATGTTTTATGAACAAAAATGATAGACGTAAAATTTGAATAAAATGGATTTAATTATTCTAAGTTTTTATAGATATTTCGAAAGCTTTTTAGACATAAATTAAGTTATAAATAAAAATTAATTTTGTACAAAAAAAATTAGAAATCTATATCTAAAAAATAAGTAAGGGATTGTTTGGTAGCCTCTTAATGATTTCATTAAGAGATTAACTCTAAATTAGTCGACATTAAGTGTGTTTGGTTCACTGACAGAACACTCTAAGCCAGTCAGTGAACCTCTTACCCATTAAGTTTAAAAATGATGTTGAATGAAAATTTTACTCATTTATCCATTCACATGTGTTCATAATCTTCAACCTGTCACTCACGCACCACCTCCTCGACCAACCACCACCTCCTCGGCTCCTCTACTACCAACTAGTCAGACCGAGCCAAGTTAAACCTCTTACTGGTTTAGTGTCTTTTACCCAATTAGACTTCTTGATACCTTAATTTAGAAAAAAAGGGTAAATGAGTTGAAGTATAAATAAAATGAAATAAAATTTTAATCTTCGTTTATTACATCACAAGATATGCCACTACCATGAATCCTAAGTCAATCAATCGGATAAAATTAAGCGTCTTAAAGTTAAAAAAAAAAAAAAAAACATGTTTAGTTGTAATAAGACATCGTTAATTTGTCATGCATTAAAATATAAGGATGAATTATTATACAAATTAATATTCTTAGAGCATGTGTGGTCATAAAATTCTTTTTGGGACGTTATGCGACAAGTGGCGAAATGCGTAACAGAGGGATTTTATGGGGCTTTATATCACAAGAGGGTGTAGTGGTAAGGGGGTTACATAACCCTTCAATTATACATACATATGTATGTGTGTGTATATATATATATATATATATATATATATATATATATAGAGTAGGGTTCATGCGGAAAGTGTGCTTTTTCTAGAAAGTCTAGGAAGCGATCTGGGCCATCCGATTGGTGTGTTTAATGGCTTAGATCAAATGGATGTCATTTTCGTAATATATGAGTTATATAATTAGAGACTTTTAATATAGTGAGGGTATTTTGGTAATTGGAAGTGTTTTAAATAAGTCAAGAAACTGCCATATCAATAACAAATCCCTAAATTCATGCGATTTCCCCTCTTTCTCTCTCTAGGGGCTTCGGACGCCACTTTTCTTGTGGAAAAAGGTGTACAGGTGTTGGCCAAACTGATATTATTTAGTTGTGGATGAATTAGAGATATGAAATATTACATAAGTGGGCCGCAAAAATCAAATGCAATGGCCAGCCATGCATGGTCACGATCAGTTGGGGAATTGTTTATTTTCCTTTGGGCTTGGCGTCCAATTAGTGGACATGGAATATTAACAAACCCTAAAGGAAAAGAAGGAGCCAATATGCATACAGATATATAGTTGACGGCAGCAAGCATACGGAGAATAGGCTGAATTTCGACGAACAAAAAGAAAAAAAGAGAGAGAGGCGATCAAGAGAGGAGAAAAAAAAGAAGGCCAATTGGTTCGAGGGTTCAAGCCAGGATCAAGATTCCAGTCCGGGTTTGCAAATAGTTTATATTCAGTTTTAATAACTTTGTGTTTTTTGAACTTGATTGCTATGGATTATTTATTATCTGGGCGTCAAGAAATCTGCTTGCTGTTAAAACACAGCGTCAAGAAATCTGCTTGCTGTTAAAACACAATATCAAGAATCCTCCAACAAATCTGCTTGCTGTTAAAACACAATGTCAAGAATCCTCCAGCAATCTTCTTGCTGTTAAAACACAGGGTCAAGAAATATGCTTGCTGTTAAAACACAATGTCCATCAATCTGCTTGTTGTTAAAACACAATGTCAAGAATCCTCCAGCAATCTTCTCGCTGTTAAAACACAGCGTCAAGAAATCTGCTTGCTGTTAAAACACAGCTTCAAGAAATCTGCTTGCTGTTAAAACACAATGGCCAGCAATCTGCTTGCTGTTAAAACACAGCGTCAAGAAATCTGCTTGCTGTTAAAACACAATATCAAGAATCCTCCAGCAAATCTGCTTGCTGTTAAAACACAATGTCAAGAATCCTCCAGCAAATCTGCTTGCTGTTAAAACACAGCGTCAAGAAATATGCTTGCTGTTAAAACACAATGTCAAGAATCCTCCAGCAATGTTGTAAAATCCTTTTTTACAAATTCCTGTGAATATGTTGTATGGATTGTATGATTTAAATTGAAACTGTCAATTTCAATTAAATGGGATATTTAGTTTCCATAATTTTCTGGTTAGTTAGTTATCCTAATAAAATAATCCATAATTAAAATAATATTCAAATTACACAATTGCCCTTTTAGTTAAAACCTTCAATGCCACATGTCGCGTTCTTATTGCTTCCTAGACTTTCTAGGAAAAATACACTTTCTACCCAACTCCTACTCTATATATATATTTATATATATATATGTGTGTGTGTGTGTGTGTGTGTGAGTGGGGAAACATGGTGTAGAGGATTAACGCCGCTATGTGTATCGCGGCTCCAAGAAAATTCACCCCCATAGCGCCCCCTGTAGTGGTGTGGGGCGGCGCTATGGCCCTTCTCCCTGTGACATAAAGCCCCATTACACATGGACTTATCATGTTAAATGTGATAAGTATAGGAAAAAAAGGAGTAAATTACGATTTTGGCCCCTATGGTTATATCACTTTTACCCTATTAGCCCAAAATAGATTTTTTAACATCTGTGCCCCCATGGTCTCTATAACTAACTATTTTGGCCCCTGATTCTAACTCAACCCATTACCCTAAGTATAACCACAAGGGCCAAAATCGTAATGGGTTGAGTTAGACTCATGTACCAAAATAGTTAGTTATACAGACCATAGGGGCACAAATGTTAAAAAATTCTATTTTAGGCTAATATCGTAAAAGTGATATAACCACATGGGCCAAAATCATAATTTACTCGAAAAAAAAGGCACTGCGTTTTTGTAATGACATCCCTTTCATAAACACAAGCGTTGCGAAAGGGCAGTGGTACTATAGAGCATTTACATAGTTATGTAAATACCCTCTAAAGTAATTATATATGTAGCGTAGTTGCATTATGCTAGTTTTACTCTAGAGTATTATATGTAGAGTAATTTATAGAGTAATTAATCTATCTTCTTCTTCATCTAATTGTCTCCTTCAAAATAATGCTAATTTCCATATGTTTACCTATTTTTCCGTTTAATCGTCTCCATCTAAATCACGCTGAACAGTGGCGGCTTTGATGGTGTGCAGAGAGGACCTCCACACAAGCCCTGTGATTTCGAGGGGCATGCGATTTAAAAAAAAATCCGATATATATATGTTATTTTTTTAGATAGTAAACACATACCAATTCTAATATAGGCCCATTTACAAATAATTTTTTATGGTTTAGAATTTAGCCCACTTGACATTAGGTTTATTAAGCCCAATACTAAATTGATCGTTTTTTAATAATACTAACATTACGAAAGGGCACCTTTTTCAAGCTCAAACAGGGTACGTGAATTCTCAGAGACGCCTCTAACGCTGAATTTGAGTTTTTGCCACCAAACCCCTTACAACCTGTTAACCACCACTCGCTTGCAGAATACATAAAACGGTTAACATTTATCTCTTCAACGATTGATCGAAAATAAAATCGGATTCGTGATCCTTCGATAAAAAGATTTATTCTCTTCATAAAAAATAGGAAATTTATTGGTTTTATTTCCTATTTTTTTATGAAGAAATGGCTAATCTTGTAAGACATATGCTTCTGTTGTTGTTGTTTGTTTTGGGTGTTATTCTTTGCCAAAGGATTTATATCATAGTTATGGAAAGTTGTTTCCTTTAGATGATAAGATGCCAATACAATCGATGTAAGAGGCAATGGAAATGGGATGGTATACAAAGTCAACAGATTTCAATGAATACAATAGGATGTGGTGCGGGCGGGTAGGGATGGGTTTGTGTTGAGGCCGTGCAACGTTGTTTTTGGTTTTGAATAATTGAATACACTTGACTATTGAATGGTCCTTTCCAATTCGCAAAATTCAAATGAACAATTATATATACTTCTAATTTCTAACATTCTTAGGCTTTATTTGTTGTACATTGTGTTTTCATACTTGTAAGGTGGTTTCTTGAAACTGTGGGGTGGTTTCCTTTACACGTGGTTGGTAAGTGAGATATGTGAATTAAAACCCTGTATTCCCACTCTTTTTTACCAGATTGCAAACCCCTCTCTCTCTCTCTAATGTTTGGCCTCTCACCTCTCTTTCTCTCTCTAAATGCTTGGCAACTGTACATTGCTGCTCGATCCGTACGGCACAGATCTATTGTTATCAATGATACAAAGGGGAATGTGTGGTGTTAGAGAGAGAAATGGGGTAGTGGGTATTGCACCACCGTTGCAGGAGGTTTCGTCTTCAAGTCGGTGTATGAATAACTTACGAGCTGGGCGATGGTGGTGTTATCACATGGCAGCGACGTTTGTGAGTTCAAGGGCGTTTACGGTGAGGCTTTTTGCGGCTAATCTCAAAGGTATATCAAGAACCCTAACTTTCTTTAAAGTTTTATTCGATGAACATATTGTTTGTATGTTTATGCTTCTCTTATAGTAAGTTCCTTTTTAAGTGATCTAGGTTTTGTGTGAAATTTTATTTTTTTTCGGAAGATGCGATTGCCAAGTGATTAACTGGTGTTCTCTTGATTATTTATAAACTCATCCGTTAATTTTCTTTGTAAAAATGCATCCTTAATATTATGAATGTAAAATTTATTGGTTTTGTCTCTGTTCGCTTATTTTAATTTCATATATAAGGGATGTTATTGGGGAAAATAGTTGAGGTGTTCTCTGATAGTCTATTGAATTGTTGATGTTATTCATGTCTACCAATATGAACAATATACGTATGGTTATAAATTAACGAAAACCCCTGGGAAAACTAGCAGTACACTTCACAAAACCCAGCCAACCCCCCCCCCTAGCAGGAAAAGCGCTCCAATGTTCGATGAAAAGTTTCAATGAATTTGTGCATTACTTTTTTTCAGAAACTTGTGATTTTGGTTGTTAATAACTGAATAAAGCATGATTATTACATTAGTTAATATCAAATTTATATTAACATAGTCTTTTAAGTATGTGATATGCTTAAATGATGTCAGGTGGGTAAATTGACTTGCTTCCGTAGTGCCCACAAGATGTTTGATAGAATGTTTGAATAAATTAGATTTGTGTTTTCCAATGTGAATAATTGAATGAAGCATGGTTTATTCATTAGTTAACGATTAATTTAAATCGGCATAGTATTCCAAGTGTTTGTGAAATGCTTAAAAGATGTTTGGAAAATCGAGATTGGTGATGTATTTGATTGTGTATTTGAAGGCAAGCAGAGATAGATGTCGAAATGATCGAGGTGGTAGAGCATCTTTAACGGTTTGTCGAAAATGCGTCTATCTCTTCATCTATAAATCTCAGAGATGGGAGTGACTTTGGTATTACTCTCACTCTCGCCTTTATCGTTCGTCGAGCTGAGCTAATTTCGTTATTTGTTTTTTTATAGATGGAATGGAACACAATAGTTACCCTGTTGCAAGTCTTATTTATATTGCATTATTGTGTGTATTGATTTATAGAACTTTTTCTCTCTTTCAGTCTTACATCGTTAACTTTTTTTGTAGGGTGCTGATGTCGTTTTCACTATATAACCTCATTCAAGATGCTTTTTAATTTTTGAGGTAAACCTTAAAACCAAAATTTTTGGCGTTTTCTTGAAATTCACCTTTTGAATTCTTAATGTCCATGAAGTTTCACATGTGGATATATGAAGTTCCATTCTTTTTTTTATCTTTCTAGAGATTGTATTCAAAAGGATCTGATCAGCTAACAAGACCTGCACAACCTATGATAAATTTATTATGTTAATGTAAGTAGCTTTTTCTTATGTTATTATTGTTTGGATTTGAGAGTATTTACGTATCCCTTTGTTCAGTTTATGGCAGGATGTTCAAGTTTGGATGATTCTTTGATGCGATGAATTTTGTTGAATCAATCAAAATTGGTGGTGTGGACTGATCTGGATGTTTTTGAAACTGATTATAGATTATAGTGATTTGTAATTTTGCTTTGATCTCAATAATAAGCTCTTACAGCAACTTTTCTTTATATATAATAAGATTATTTTGACAATGAATGCTCACGAAGATGAATGATTATTATGACTAATGACTACACTTTATATACACATCCACTCTCTGCTTCATTTGTGCAGAAAGTAGCAAAAACTTGGTTCACACTAATATCGTTTAAACTTTAAAGAGACTAAAACTGCAAATTTTCCGCCGGAAAAGGTGGAGGTGCAGGTGCGGGGGAAAAGTTGGTGTACTCTCTACCATCAACAATTCTGTATTCTTGATTTTAGTTTGGTATGATGATGCAAGATGGTCGCAACAACCAAGCCCAGTGAGTAGAACCGGCCGCAACGCGCCGGGTACTACTTCTAGTTAAATCTAATTCTCAAGCTTCAAATCATTGATCTCTATATTTACAAGTTTGTCACTGTCTAATTTCTCTCTAATTTCTCTGTTTACTACTTGACTTCTCATGTTTAGCACATTAAATCTATTTGTATTTGATCCTAACACTTAAAATATATTTAAAAAGGTGTGTACCAGTGGCGGACATACCATATAACAAGGGGTAGTCTCTGCTACCCGGCCTACCCCTTAACGCTTGTCGGTAGTGTAAAAAAACAATTTTTTAACGTTTTTTCAATTTTGCTGTCCCCTTAGATTTTTTTTTCAACGTTGGCCCTATAATTATTTTCTAGATCCGCCATTGGTGTGTATGCAATGGCGGAACCAAGGGGGGTTAGGAGGGTCCGCTGACCCTCCGGCCACCCTCTCGCGTATCAAAGTTTTAAATTGATTTAGAGCTTACGGTGACATTTATTGATACTTTGACCTTTCACTCCTTCAGTTATATCCCTAGCTGAGAGAAAAAATCGAAGAAAGAAGATAAAGTGACCATAATCTATATCTCCGGCAGAGAGTGGCGGCAGTTCTACAGCTCTGTTATTAGGGTTGAGAAAGGTAGAAGAAAGAGAAATAAAGATAATACAACTTTACGTTTATTATTTGGGCCTTTTTAATAGCTAATTTATGACCCAATTGAAAAACCTGATAAGTACTACAAGCTGGACTACTTGAAATTTAATACTTATATTTTATCATATGGATAGGATTTTGTTTGTTTGTTAAGTATTTTAATAATGAACATACAAAAAAACACTGCTGTTAAGTAATCTTTTTATAATGAACTTAAAAAAAACACAAAACAAATATGTATATGTAATAATAGCCTATCTTACCATTAGCAAGTTAAATTGTTATATGGGCCGCAGTACCTCAACCACAAAAATGTAATAATTAATATATGTTTATCGTATGTAAAAGGTACATGTTGACCCCCCAGTTGTAAAAGTCTGGTTCCGCCACTGTGTGTATGCATGTGGATTTATAAAATCTATGTTGTTTATAATAGCTTAATTACTAATCAAATATTATATAATAAAATAGTCTTAACAAAACGAAATAATGAGAACTTACTATCATAATCAAAGTTCTTAACAGTACTGAAGTAGCAAAAGTTGATTAACAAAGAAGTTCGTTTTTGCACCAAAAACTTACCACTTTTTAGGAGGATAATGAAAAGAAAGTATGTGGATTAAATTGTGACTGGTCCCATTAGAGGAACAACTATTAAGTATTAAGAATTGTATAATTGATGATAATATTAAGTAATAAGAATTGTATAGTTATTAGTTAACGATAATATTAAGTATTAAGAATTGTAAAATTAATGATAATATTTTTTTAAATGAAGCATGAATTAAATACTTAGGGGCTGTTTGGCAACATCTGAATGGTTAAGTGCTGAACTAATAAGAGGTTTGAACCATTAAGTGTTGAACCAGTAAGATGTCTGAACCATTAAGAGCCTATATAATGCTTAACCGTTCATAGGTAAACATCTGACCAATTCAGACTAGAGGTCTTAACCATTCAGAGGCAAATGTCTGTACCATTCAGACATCTGCTCGTGAAACAAACAGTCTGAACCATTAAGTGTTGAACCAGTAAGAGGTCTGAACCATTAAGAGAGGTAACAAACAACACCTTAGACGAGGACCTAAAGAATTTGCGAATGAAATAACGTTAACTAGAGCTTTCTATTAGACTAGACGTAATGTAATCGGGATGTGAGACCATGTGTAGTGGGAGGGGAAGATCCTTGGGTGTTTGCGTCATGAGTCAGCAATGGGGCATTATAGGGCGTTTTTTTTTTTTTTTTTTTTTTTTTTTTTTCTAAAATGGGTGTAGTGGAGATGTGGGCATTGTGGGGAATTATGTTAAAAGGGGTGTAAAAAATTAAATCAAAAAAAGGGTATTGGTCAACCAAAAAGAGAAAAGCTGTCATTGGCCAAAGAAAAGAGTGGGGGCGTGGAAAAAAGGACGCTTCTTTGATTTTTTTTTTGGAAAAACACCCAAAGGGGTGGTTTGGGGGCGTAGAGGGGCATTTTTTTTTGGGGGGAAAACACCCAAAAACCTCCCACTACGGATGATCTGATAGGATAATGAGTTGGTCGCTCAGTACCGATGGGAACACGATCCCGCCATTCGTAGTACCGAAGATTTCATCCGGAAACATGACAGTGGTGCTGGCCTTTTTGAACACCATCTCTCTCTCTCTCTATATATATATATAGGGGAATGTTCTATGCAGAACACAAAATATTGCGAGAACATACAGAGCACAATGAATCACCTATTTTTTCAATCCTAAAAAACTAAAAAGTAAATGAAAATGTTGCAAATGTAAGATTTATTGTTTCTTACACTAGAATTCAAAATAAAATATGGAAAATTTTCACTTTTTGTATAACCTGCACATATGTAGGTTAAACTATCAACATGTATGTAAGCTACATGTAGGTAAAAAAATATGGGTTTTATGTATATATAATACACATATGAATGTAAGAAACATAAAATTTAAAAAAAATGAAACTTAAATCCCAAAATTTAGTGTTTTAGAATTGTTCTATTTGTTGCCGCAATAGTTAGTGTTCTGTAATGATCCTCATCCATATATATATATATATATATAAACGGGATCGGGAGAAAACGATCAAAAGTGTGAGAACGGTGAGAACGCTTCTTGGCCCAACACGTGTCACGCCGCTTAGAAAAGGGCGGAGGGGCTTTTTTGTCCTTTCATCTTCTGCTTTTCCTGTTCCGCTTTTTCCCAATGTTGTTTTCATTTTTGGTTTTTGAGATTTTTGGCGTTAACCAAATTCAATAATTAATGGCGTTTTAATGGTTCCATTGTATCAACATTTTGGCGTTTATGGCGTTTATTCACAACGTATGCCATTGGAGCCCAGGGGGTAGGAAATCTATTTGAATGACGCTTTTGAAGGGGTTTTAAACAAGATGGCTCATTGTTCTATTATTTTTTTATAAACATTTTGGCGTTTGGGTTATCTTGGCGTTTTACAATTGTTGGATTATATTTCAGCCACAGTAAAAAAAATACAAGCGAAGAAAATAAATTAAAAATGATAATCGGATCTCTCTTCACAATATTCACTGTCTTCAGTCTCTCTGTTCTTTAATAGTACAAGAAGTGACACCAAAATATGGCGTTTTATGTAAAACTTAATAAACCCATCGGTTTGATTATTTTGCCTGCTCGTCTGTTGTAGTGGTTTTTTTCTGGATGTTTGGGGACATGGATCTATGACGTGTGGGTGGGTTTTTCGCTTTTTCTTCATGTTGATATTCATCTTTATCATCATCCCACTCTTCAGTGTCATTGATCTCTTCTCGTCATCCAAGCCTTCTTCAAGAACAAAAAATACAAAATGCCATTTGACTAGCATTAGTATCTTTTTCTTGAATTTTTGTCTATCTCATGCAACAAAATCTTACTGAGTTACTTGCCTCTCTAACAATTCATTCAGTGAAACTTGACGAATAACAATACTGAATAGCCAAGAAAGCATATTAGCCATCTTGATTTTTTTGGCGTTTTACAATGAGTGGTATTTTAGTAGTATTGGCGTTTGTGTTTTTTTTTTTTTTTTTGATCAAATGGAAGTTGCTGAGATGTATCATTTTATAGGATCTCTTTTTGGCGCGTAAGTTAGGCGGTGCGTTATTATAATAAAGTTTTCGTCCTTTTAGTTACTATTTGTAATTATTGTTTTTGACAAGCTTTATCTCTGAAGTCTGTAACACGTCCCATCTTTCAAGTTTGGCGTTTTAGATTCTAATATAATAAATTTTCCCTATCTTCAGTTTTTCTGATTTGAAGTTACTGTTTCTAGTTACATTTTCAAGTTTGTTTTTTATTTTTTATTTTTTTTGTGTTTTTTATAATACTTTTTTAAACTAATTTTATTATAGTTTGGGAGTTTTTGGTGGGGCGTTTTAACTGGATGATATCGTTTAAACAAGCATTGGCTGTTTTGGCGTTTTTATTATATGTGGCGTTTTATTATATACAACAATCAACTGAAAAGGAAAATAAAAAAAAAGAATACATAAAAAAAGTTTTTTTATAATACTTGTTCAAAGTCATTTTATGATGGTTTGATAAACGCCAAAGGTGTAAGACATTTGCCTTTTTTGGCGTTTTTATTAGATATGACGTTTTTTATTAAATAACAATCAACTGAAAAAGAAAATTAAACAAAATAAATATTGATCTTCAAATTTTCACTGTCACCAGTCTCTTTCTTCTTTTGAAGCATCTTCACTGGCTGTTTCGACTTTCGTATGAAATCAGCCTCTTTTTCTATAATTTTTGTCCATCTCATGCAGCAAAAATGTTATTGATTTTACACTCTGTCAGCCAAAATGTTATCTTTTTTGGCGTTTACCGATAAAAAGAACGCCACAAAATAAACCATCTTAAAACTGTAAATTTGATCATGCTAAAATCAATAAAGTGTTGCTGTATGGTGTTGGATAACATTGTTAATCCTCAGTTAAGAAATATAACTGACAATGTTGTCCACACCATACAGCTACACTTTATTGACAGCAATATATTTGATGTTTGGGGTTTCTGGCGTTTATCAGTCTAATGGTATATATTAAATATGGCGTTTGGGGTTTTTGTTTTGCGTTTTTTTAATTGAATGTCTGAGTTGTTGTATATATATGATTTTTTGACGGTTTTTTTTAGGCGGGATTTTACTATAATTAGGTTTGGCGTTTTATATCTAATGGCGTTTTTAGCATAATGTTGTGTGATTTTTGTTTTTTGGCGTTTTATTTTCATGAGATGGCGTTTTGTTTGGAGTAGTCAAAAGACGCTTTTACCCTTAATGAAGCGCGTCCACGCAATAAAATTGATGTTATTTACGAAAACGCCACCGCGCCAATCTAGTCCATAGATTGTTTTGATCGGACGATCGTTAAACGTTCTCACCGTTCTCATACTTTTGAGCGTTTTCTCTAAATCCCGACCCTATATATATATATAATTTCAAAAATGGTTTAGGGATGAGCAAGATGATGAGGATAGATGCCCTTGGTTTGGGGATAAAATGATAGGATGAAAAAAAATGATGATGTGGCGCTGACATGGCTTTAGGATAATGGGGAGGGATTCCCTCCATCCTTATGGTGTTATTAGGTGAATTTTGCATAGCTTGTGAATATGTTAAATTAAAATGTACTCTCTGCCTTACTAAACGTTTGTCATTTTAGGGCCACAAGCACATCACTATGACGACTAGTGGCAACGGGTATTGATGGAGTCGCAATGGAGATCCCAATGGACAAGGGAGATGGTGGTGGAGGCGGCGGCGGTGACGGTGTTGGTGCCAATAGTGGTGTCGCATAAGACGGTGATGGGCGGTGGTGGCACTGGCGATGGTGTTGGTTGTTACGTCAGTGGCAAAAGGGACCATTAGGTGGTGGTAATGAGAAACAATGGCCTTAGGCGTTGCTTATCCATTTGGAGTCATCTAATGGTAACAAATGTTTAAAGAGCGACCGATGTTAACCTGTTACTTAATCTAAGTCGAAACAAATTAACCCGTTATATGGTTTAAATAGACTAAAAGTAACCTGGATGTAATTTTTTTACTCAAGTCAACTCATCAATCGATGAACAAGTCATGATTGTCAAGCTTAGCCTCATCAAATATAACATGTTTGGGCTATAAGTGCGTCAGATTCCATTATAACATGACAAGTATGTGACCTTTTGAGAAATCTCTACTCATAATTATATAACCATGAGCTAATGGAAGTAGAACTAACAATATCATGATCATGTTAAAAATGTTGTGTGTTTAAATTTGTTGAAATATAAGTGTATAATTAATTAATAGGACAGAAAAAATATACATAAATACATTTATTTTGCAAGTATGTATGTTGTATTGGCCAATATGCTGTTAAAAAAAATGTATGTTGTAGTGACATTTAATTACCAATTTACATGGGAATCATAACATAATTGAAAAATACCCAATAAAGTTTTACATATATGGTAGTAGATTTCTATAAGTAGAAACTCATGAGAATATCTTTTGCTTTGATGAAATGACTCCCCACCACTTCCTCAAACAAGCAACTCTCGGTGGAGTTGCTTTATGCTCCAACTCTTTTATGCTCAAACTTAAGTATGATATCCTTTCCACAAAGTTTTGATACTAAAAGTAATGAAGTCCTTACTAAATTCCTACCTTTATTATAATTTGTCGGTATACTATAAGTATGTTTAGCATGAAGCTTTTTGGAGCTTCTAGCTTTAAGCTTTTAAGAAAAAACTCCTACTTAATAAAAAGTCTTGTTTGGTTGAAGGACCTTGAAGCTTTTAGGTTAGAAGCTTGAAGCTTTTGGTTGAACGCTCCTACCAGTAGTGTTTAGAAGGAGCTACAAGCTTTTAGAGAAAAAAAATGACTATTTTAACCTCTAAAGATAATGAACTTTTTACTGCACAAACTTTTTAAATTTTTAGTTATATCCATTTTGGTCATTTTATACATTTTATTAAAAACTCAAGCTACTCTGCCAAACACCAAATATATCTAAAAAGCTACAGCTACCCGCTACCAACTTACAGCCACTAGCTACCAGCTACTTTTGCCAAACATACCCTGTATATTAACTGTTCTACACATCTTTTTGATATATTTCTTTCAGTTAATGTCACTTGTGAGCCTCATAGTTTTAGGCGTATAAATTTTTATGGTAAATTTTATAATTGTTATTATTATTCTTATATATACACACACTCAAATTTTTATCATTGACATATCCAGTAAAGCTTGAAGGCCGATGTGAACTTGAAATTATTGCTGAGACAAAGCAAATCAAAAAAGGTTTGTTTTATTTAATGGTCTAAAAGCATGAAAGTTGAAACATTGGCCAATTTACAAGAAACACCCTATTTTATGTCCTGATACTTTCATATTGTCTGCAAGAGTGCAAGCAACTAAGAGCATCCACAACGCATGTGGATGTGGCAAGTCTGGAAATCCGGACGTTTAGGTGGCAGCTTGCAATGTGGGTGAAATCCGGTCCCAAATCCTTGTGGTGTGGACTGTGAATTCAAACCAAGTCCGGAAGTTGGTGTGGGCTCTCCTCTCTCACATACAAATATTAAATGTATAAATTTAATATTTTTAAAGTTGGTTTGTAGAAGGTTGGTGTTGTGGAAAAATAGGATTTTTTTTTGGGGGGGGAGGGGGGTGGATTTGAAATATGATATGATTAGTTGAGGTGAAAGTTTGTAACAATATGCATGTGGATGTTCTAATAGCGATTGTTTCATCTTTTGCAAAATGACTAACCTACACCTAGTAGGGTAGTGGGATTTTTTTTGCAATGGATGTCTAAAAAAGGTTTGAGCGTACATTTTTTTTATAGAGTAAAGTGCAATTTGCGTCCCTATAATTTGGAGACGGGATCTTTTTAAGTCCCTATTTTCAAAATCCCGCATCATAAGTCCCCATAGTTTACATTTCCTAACACAATACGTCCTTCTGTCGAACGCCCGTTTGTTTGAGCGTCAGATGAAAAGGTAGTTCGGTAATCTCGCATTAAAACCCCACTACACCACTACTTGTTCCGATCACCAGAATCACTACCAATACCATCGCACCACTAGCTATACCACCCACACCCACTCAATGTTGGAAATTTTGGAAAATAATATTATATTATTGAATAATATAATGATTATTTAGTGATTAAAGGCAAATAAATGAGAGATCATAAGTTTTAATTGTGTGTTGGAACTTTAATGTGTGGGAATGTGTTTGTCCCACATTGGTAGAGAGATAAATCTTTTGTTGATTTATATTCATAATTATAATTCCCTACACGAATGTATTTTTATGTTACAAGTCACACCCAGTGGCAGCCGGGAGGGTGCGAAGCACCCAACACGTGCACGCGCCCGGGCCCGGACAAGGGACAATGTAGCGCTTTGATGACACACTTTTCACTTTGCACGCTGGCATCGCCATGAGCCGCTTGGAGCCGCCTTTACATTCCTACTGGTCAAGTTGAATTAAGTTCTTAGAATTCATTATGTCATTGAATTTGAGACTTAATTTTTATTGAATTTTGTATTCAATTATGACTTTTCAACTTTGGAATTTTATCGTATGGTTCAGACAACACACACATCAAACGAATTCCCTAACTTTGCATCTCTACGCACTCTTGTTTCAGGTATATTTTCAAGTGCTAGGCTAATCGCGACAGTACAATTTGCTTAGGCTGTTGTACCCTGGGAAACAGACAGGTTCACCTGGTTACCCAAAATCTGTTTCAAGGGAAGCGTCTTAAACGTGCCTCAGCCAAAATCTCATCTTTCGTCTATTGTTTTTTTTCTTTGGTTATAATCAGTATAATGTTTTTCGTTCATTCTATTTGTAATTTATAGTACTTTTGTAATGATGTTCAATAGATTTGTTACTGTTCATTTTGTTATTTTTCATTTGTAATGAGTAATTGAAGAACTAATGAATTGATATTTATTTTATTTTTATTTTATGAACAGATGTCCTACACTCACCACCACCATTTACCTCTCTTGAACATCATCACAGTGAACCACCTATCTCCGCTGCAAACCCGTCCACCATCCATAACCACATATCTCCATTGCAAACTTGTCCACCATCCACACCATCGTACCAGCATCTTCCAAACAAGCACCACGATGAATCACCACCTGCAACTTGAATGATAATAATAGCGCGATTTTTTGTTTGTTGTTTATTAGATCATTGCAACTTGAATATTAATAGCATCAAGAATCTCCCTCTGCAACGACACAATCCCAACATTTCTCACAACCCCTAAATCCTCATAACCTAAATTATCATCCAAACCACACATATTAGACCCCATAACAATAATAATCAAGTTTTGCCCACCCGGTCGAAGCATAACAACAGCATGACCAGTAGGCACTTCCCCAACTTCATCCACATAATCAACAACAACCCCACCACCCACAAACGCATCAATTATCAACTTCCCATGAGCATCTTTTCAGAGCCGACCCACAAAGTAAGTCAAGTACAACAACATTCCACCGCAACTTGAATGAAAAAAGCGATGTGGTATGAACGAAGAAGGTGACCTGGTGTGAATGAAAAAGGTGATGTGACCGAAGGTTTCCGATAAGTGTGGCGCTTAGAGTGTTATGGTTGTCGAAAAAATGGGTGGGTGTGGGTTTCAGGAGTCAGGGTTAGGTGTGGTGGTCCTGATGGTTAGGTGTGATTTTCAATAGATCCAATATCTAAACTTCCTTTTAAAATGGCTAGAACTTGGTCAACGAGATGGCCAAATCTACTATGCCACAAACTGACTTTATTTATACTATTAAAAGACATGTTAATAGTATTTCCATTGTTACTCACAAAATACAAACCATTATCCTGCCTACCAGTCACTAGGATTCTCTTTGATTTCAGATCCTAAAGAGAACATGTACTTTCATTAAAACAACAAACAATTTATTGTCTCTAGCTAGTTTATGTACGGACACTAGATTAACACAATTAGACATATGTTTATCTGTCATAACCATATGTTGGTTAGCTCCTGGGTCTATTACCCAATTATAATCAAAACCAAAGTTCACAGAACTAAAACAGCTAACAAAATTACCACACACACAAGATAAACTTGACCTAATGTCTAAATTAGAAAACTCACCTCCCAAATTTGAATTTTGTTGATTAGTACCAGACTTTTCACTCATAAGACTTAGTGGTTTGGAAATCTGCTCAGAGGTAAAGGGTAATTTAGAAAAACTAAAAGCCATGTTCGATTTGTTTGAAGACGTATTATTATTAGTACTACCCTTCCCCATCTAATTTCCAGATCTCTTTTTAGACCCTTGTGGATACCCAACAAACTAAAAACACCTATCCACAATATGTCCTTAACATATTACAATGTGTACACTTCAAGTTAGTATTAGGACCTCTAAATCCTCTCTTTCTAGGATCAAAGGACTGATATGTTTTGTACATAAAAGAGACATTCTGATTTTTAGTCAACCCACTAGAACCTATATGAGATTCTTCTCTAGACACTATAGAAAAAGCAACTTTAACAGTTGGTAAAGGAAAGGATCCCTGGTTAACATATTAGTTCTTACAGACTGAAAAACATCAAAGCCCCATAAGAAACTGCA
Organism: Helianthus tuberosus; assembly: GCA_030545235.1. NCBI lineage: Eukaryota > Viridiplantae > Streptophyta > Magnoliopsida > Asterales > Asteraceae > Helianthus > Helianthus tuberosus. The sequence goes on along the minus strand of CM060352.1, from coordinate 31,283,357 downwards.
TTAGTTTAATTAGGCTACTAAAATCATTAAATTCCTTAGAGGCTTGACATGTACAAGAAGGCAGTTGAACCATGGCATCAAATTGCTTCCACATAGTATTTAACCTATGACAGTATTTAGAAACAAAACTACCACTTTGTGTTAGATAATTTATCTTTGAATATCAAACACCATTGACCCATCTACTTTGTCATATGTCTCTTTTAAATCAACCGAAACTTCTGAGGCAAGTTTTGAAAACACTTGTTCTAAATATAATTCCTAAGATACAGAGTTTAAAATTCAGGATAGAACAACAGAATTGCATCTATCCCATTGTTTACCTAAGGTTTCATCATCTTCAGACGTATCACATTTACTGTCAATAAAACCATATTTGTTGTTTGCTTCTAAAGCAAGTTTCATAATACTAGAACATACAGAATAGTTTCCAGTACCTTTTAGTTTTATACCAACAATTGTTAAAGTACTAGAATCACCGGGATATAAATATGGAGGATTACCAATGTCTAATTTACTTATAAGGGTTTGAGAAGGACCCGCAACATCACCCATTTTAGGCATAAAAGAACAAGATTATACACACAACCAAACAAACAAGATGCTATCACACAAGCACACAGAAGGCAAAGTTGTGCAAGGGGTCAGATTCCAGGTTCTTCACTCAACGATGCCTAGAAAAGTCTTTGCATAGGATCCTTAAATCAGAGTGTGGCTTTCTCTAATATTCAATACTAGTCCGTCTAGCCATTCCAACAAGGAAAAATGTCACAGAATAGTAACTAAGTTTCAAAAGTTTTCTAATTAGGTCACTCGTGTCGTTTTTGTCCCAATTAGATAACTTAACATTCAAATCGACCTATGTCCTTTTTTTCATGTCTCAAGAGAACAATGGAGTATAAGATGCTAGGGTCGGATTATTTAAATATATGAAATTATATTTGTTAAAAATAAAAACACTTTAATTACATTAAAAATTAAAAAACAAGTTAAAATCCACATCATCACTCGACATTAATATCAAATAAAAGTGAAAAAGAAACACAAATCCACATCACCACGGTTACCTATGAAATAGATGAAAAAACTCTTCATTTTAATAAAAATGGATGTTGAGTGACCTGACTGAAACATTTTTTAAACTTGAGTGACATAATTGAAACACTTTTAAAACTTGGTTACTATTCTACAAAGTTACCCCTTCCAACAATGCCTAATCAAGATAAATCGTGTGACAAAAACTAGAGAGTTAGTTTAGAATACTTACAGAGTACTCCGAGGCCGAGCAACCAATAAGAATTCAGAATATTTACAATGATTTTACAAGTGCACAAACCTAGAAGATCGAAGCTAAACCTTCACTTAGGGTTTATCTTTGATCAAGAACAACTTTGTAGATCTCAAGTCCAGATCTACCTTTCGAACATCCAAACTTCGAGTTTCCGAGTTCAAAAACCCTAATCGCCCAAAATCAATCAAATAACCAGTGAAAACAACCAAATCAAGAGCTCTAATAGCATGAAGAAAATGAAAGATCTATTTACAAACACAACATATAGCGATAAAACAATGACCAAAACTTTATTGATTAAACCAAACCAGAAAACACCCCAAATACCTGAGAACTCACCACAATGAGTTCTCAAACAACAATACAAAGATCATATTGAACTGATTAACAGAGTTGAATGATCCATCGAAATACAACAGAAATCACAAAAGTGTGCGTGAGAGAATAAACCCTAACAATCTGAACAACAATAATGTACAATAAACCCTAGCTTTTTCTATTTATACCAGCTGCATCCTAAACTTACACTTCAGTCGTTGCATCTTCTAAACAACTTTTCTAACCTGCACACTTAGTAAACAATTAATAATAACAGTTTTATAACAAGGTTTGTTACAAGTTTGTTATATGAATTATATTTATTTTATACATTTTAACACTATTTCCAAGCCTTTTTTCAAACGAACTTGCTATGGATTTGCTACGAATTTGGCCATAGCAAATACCTATATCTGTAGTAGTGTTTTTCTATTTATACCATCTGCATCCCAAACTTACACTTCATCTGTTGCATCTTCTAAACTGTTTCACTTTATCTCTTTAACTTTCATGACCTTCACACTTAGTAAACAATTAATAATAACGGTTTTATAATAAGGTTTGTTAGTTTGTTATAAGTTTGTTATATGAATTATATTTATTATATACTATTTCCGAGCCTTTTTCAACGAACTTTAGTTATTTGAACATATTGCATTTTCATATCTGAATCACACATAAGGCTCAATCGCTACACAATATGAAGGTTGTTTATATCAAAGGGATTAAGTATGCTCCTTTGTTAGAACATCTCTAGAAGTTCACCCTCTAAAGTCACCATAAGCCAACGCTTAAGCACAAAAAGATTGAACATCCGAAGAAAAAAAGAAATATAAATAAGATGAATAAATATATTCCAATTGTTTTCTCAATTTGGTGATGAACAGAAATTTTTAAGATTATATATTTTAGGCATTATATCTTTTGGACATCATAAAATTATATTGTGTGCAGTTTATTTCAATCATAGGTGGCTACGGTTCGGTTTCAAACCGTGAAACTGCCCAAACCGTTCATTGGTTTGGTTGGTCGGTTTTTTGCTCAACTTTAGGTCGGTTGGTTTCAATATTTTGAAATCATAGCGAACGATTTGATTTACGGTTTATACAAAACCAACCGTATAAAACCGAACTTGACTATAAGCACTACAAGAATGGACCGGTATTGATGACATTTTTCGCCGCTATTGACTTTTAGCGGCGACATGTCACCGGTAAAGGGTCTCCGGTATTGATCGGCCGCTATTGGCCTGTTGTCGCCGCTAAAGGTCACTGTCGCCGGTATTGATCTTAGACCTTTAGCGACGACATGTGGCCGCTAAAGGGTCGCCGGTATTACTCATGGCCGGTAAAGGTATAAGGCAATAGCGGCGATAGGTGTCGCCGCTAAAAGTCTTTTTTTAAATGCAGCAGCTGTATATACAGCACCCAGCCAGTTTTACGGCCGAAAAACAGAACCTACCTATATCAAACAACGCAAACATACGCCATGAACATATACTAAAGGTAATATAATTAAAAACTACGTTTAAGTCGTACATTATAATCCTACAATGTTTAATTAAATCATACATTAAAAACAACAAGTCACTCGTCGGAATCATTATCGAATAAGTCATCAGAATCGTAGTCGTTTGACTTTCCTTTTCCTTTTCCTTGCGAAGCAAGATAGTTGTTAAGTTGGTTAAAAAAGGACGGGGTTTGGAACAAGCTGTTAACAAAATCCTACAATAATAGATATCAAAACGTATATTAGCATATTAATTAACGCTACCAACATATATTTAACAAGGAAACATGCGTTCGTTTGTCATTTTATAAATTGCGTAGTTTACCTCGGAAAAGGGTTCTTGCGTCCGAGCTTGATAAGACGACATGTTCGAGGACGTGTTGGAAGAAGGTTTAGGTCCCATCCCGCGGTACCATCCTCGCCGCTCTCCCAACGCTTCCTGATACGGGGCAATTGGAGGACCATCACCGCTCCATTCATTTGTGGCCTGTTGTAAGTTCTGCTGTATTTTACGAAGATGATTATATATATATTTGTTATAGAAAATAATACTTAAAAGAAATACTTACGTAATTTTGTTCAGCAACTGGATCAACCCAATTCCCTTGATTGTCCGTGTGGGTTTTAGCATACATAGGTACCCAATCCATATCATGTTTTACATTAAACTTAGATTAGACATTAAATAAACAAAAGCTTACACACACGCACACATACATAAAACATTACACACCCAATCCATATCATGTCCCGGAAACCTTCGATGGTTCTCAACCAGTTATCATAGGGCATATCCGCGGGATGGTATGCCCTTGCGCTCTCAATATCATTGTAACCTCCCTTGCTCTTAAATAATTTTTTAGCATCGTGTTTGCGGTCAGAGTACCGCTTCATAAGCACACTCCTAATACCACCCGTCAAGTTTTTCGCCTCTAAATCACGTTCCACTTCATCAAAATTGAAATTTTCCTACGAATTAAATAAAAAAGTTAAAATATTATATATAAATTAGATTTAACGATGGCTACAAAATCGCCGTAAACGGGCCTTTAAACGGCTGCAAACTCAGGAGCAAACGGCTGCAAAATCGCTGCCGTTTGTGGATGCGTTTGTAGCCGTTTAAAGGTGCGTTGACGGCTGCAAATGTGCCGTTAAACGGCTGCGAATTCGCTGCCGTTTAACGGCGCATTTGCAGCCATAAACGGGCCTTTAAACGGCTGCAAATGCGCCGTTCAAGGGCTGCAAAACGGCTGCGATTTCGCACATGTATGGTAACGGCGCATTTACATGTGCTTAAATATTTGATAAAATTTTATGCATATAACTTATTTACCCGTAAGTGGTTCATGAGGGCATCCTTATGCGATTGTGAAACGTTATCCCATCCAATTTTATCAAACGGGATGGTCCGCCACATATACAGGTCGGCCTCCCTTGAAAACAAATCTCTTGATTTACCAACGGGGGTATACGTCACCTGTCTGTCAAACGTAAGCGATACCCCCCCCCCCCCGCTTTTACCAGACGCCGTAGTTTCTCATTTTTGGCTTTCCCCCGAACCCTCTTCGGGGGAACCGCTGCAATTAAAACAAAAATAATTAGTAACAACATTTATAATATATAAAATATAAGGACTACAAAATAATTTAGTAAAAGACTTACTGTCAGTCTCATGCGTGCCACTAAAATGACCACCAGGAGGCGGTGGATCACCAGCGTCGTCACCCCCATGTCCCCATGGGGCCACATCCGCCATCAGATATGCGAATATAAGCAATATCGAAAACATAATCTCTAAAAAGTTACAAATGTTACAGCATGTGTATCTACTAGAAATTAAGGGAAAGTACAACAAGTGTAACTCAAACTCAAATAAATATTTCAAACAAGTGTTTATCAAATACAAATTAATATAAATTACAATAACTTTTCTTTTAGTCAGGCTCCACATAATCGAGATCGTCCTCATCACAATCAGCCTCGACCTCATCACAATCAGTCTCGACCTCAAACACTTCATCGACGGTAGCCGTTGGGGGATCAACTTCAATTGAAGGCTCACCCGCAGTAACATGAGAAGATCCAATTTGAAAGTATTGGGTCAAGTCAATAACAAGTGGACAGTCAGATGAAGAGTTGTTGTCGACAACGTCAATATCTTCAAAGCCTTTGTCAACATTTTGAACCTTATTGACGCGGTCATCACTTAATAGCCGATCCCAAATTTTTCGATGATTAACATTTTTGACTACCCACCTATGTTTATTTTTTTGGTTTCGAGACGTTTCTTGGATGAAGAACACTTGTTTGGCTTGCGAAGCAAATATGAGTTGATCGTCTTTGTCCCATTCATGTTCAGTGCTTATACTGGTGATATTATTGTCATGGTTTACACCCCTTCGAGTATCAAACCACCGAAATAGGACAGTTGAATAATCATTTGTATAACGTAACTCAATAATTTCTTCTAATTGGCCATAAAATTTCACACCGTTCTCTCTAACCACTTCCACCCCATAGTTTTGCGTTGCGCATTTTGCATCACGTTCAAGTATCTTAAACTTAACACCGTTGACTATGCAAGCAGTGTAAGTGTAAGCAGTCATCTTCGCACAAATTGAAAAAGCATACAAATCCGGGTGGAATTCTGGAGAATTTTGTGTTTTCATCGAATGGACCTAACAAATATAGAGTAATAATGTTTGTTATATATGTATTACCTAGCAAGTGTAGAGTAATGAGTGTTATATATGTATTATACCTTATGGAGAAACCATCCCGGAAATTTGGTTTTAAGATCATCTTGGGGATGTGTATGTTTGAATTCACTACATTGATCACAAATATAAGAAAGGAATGAAAAATACCAATTAACATATTATGAAAAGTTAAAGATAGAAACACTCACTTCATGTACTCCCTAACTTCTGCGCAGTTTTCGAGGACAAACTATTCCATCTTGCTTTTTTCGATGAATGATAGATATTTGTTCTTTGTTGCGCCAACAGGACGACATTTGGACTCAAACACCCATAACTTTCTTTTTTCAACAACGACATCATCGTTTCTATCTGGGCGATTGAACTTAGTCTGAACATCTTTAAGGTACATTGAACAAAATGTTAGAGCTTCTTCAAACACATAACCTTCAACAATACAACCTTCAGGCCTTGCCGGGTTTTTGACATTGTTCTTTAGTTTTTTCATGTACCTTTCAAATGGATACATCCATCTAAAAGCTACTGGACCTCCCGCAATCGCTTCATCAGGTAAATGCACAAGTAAATGAACCATAATGTCAAAAAACGCAGGTGGATAGATCATCTCTAACTTACATAAGATGGTAACAATGTCGTCCTTTGCTTTCTTCATATCATCCACCGATAGTGTTCTAGAGTAAAGTTGCTTAAAGAACATACAAAGGTCTACTATTGGTGTAGATGTATCTTTAGTCAAAAGCCCTCTAACCCCAATCGGTATCAAACGTTGCATGAGGATATGACAGTCATGAGATTTCAACCCGGTAATGTTAGCATTGTTATCTGTCACCCTCTTACTGATATTAGATCCAAACCCATCTGGTAGTTTAACATTTTTTATAAACTGAAAAAAAAGTTTTCGATCATCGGACTTGAATGAGTACTTTGGGTGGGGACTTAAGAACTTGCCACCCGATTGTTTCAGCCATTGTGTCGGCCGAATGTTTAGTTTTTCCAAGTCGGACCGCACATTTGGCGTGTCTTTGCTCTTATCGTTCATTAGAAAAGTACCGAGCAAGCTGTCGCACACATTTTTCTCTATATGCATCACATTTAAGTTATGTTTCAGCTGCAGAGAAGACCAATACTCAAGTTCAAAAAATATGCTTCGTTTGGACCAGTTCAACTCGAAATCTGACCGGGTTATCCTCCCACCTCCAAAAGCTGGATGCTTGCCTGGTAGACGATTAATTAAACGACCGAGTTGAGCTTCTATGTCAGCTGGGCTAAACTGTCTCGGAGGGTCTCGTGTCTCGGGTCTCCCGTTAAAGTCGAGACTTGTTCTCCAAGGATGGTTGGCATTTAAGAACCTGCGATGACCAACATAAGCACATTTACCAGTTACACGTATTGAAGGAGTGTCTTGGTTACAAGTTGGGCATGCCATGTAGCCTTGTCCGCTCCAACCTGATAGACTACTACGGGCTGGAAAGTCATTTATGGTCCATAACAACGCCGCCTTCATTGTGAAGTATGTGTTTGTTGCTGCGTCTTTAGTACATACACCTGTCAGCCACAATTGCTTAAGCTCATCCACTAACGGTCTAAGGAAAACGTCCATGTCTTTCCCAGGTGATTTAGGGCCAGGAATCAACAAGGTCAACATGAATGTGGACTCTCGCATGCATAGCCAGGGAGGCAGATTGAATGTGGTGAGTATAAACGGCCACGTGCTATGAGTTGAGGATCCACTACCGTTGTTAAAGGGATTAAAACCGTCAGCTGCAAGCCCTAAGCGAACATTTCATGGCTCCATCGCGAAGTTTGGGTACTTTGTATCAAAGTCTTGCCATGCAGATCCATCAACTAGAGGACGCATAGTCCCATCTTCCGATCGTCCGGTACTATGTCATATCATATCTTTCACTGTGTGCGTTGAACAATACAAACGTCGTAGTCTAGGCGTCAAAGGAAAGTATCGTAACACCTTATGAGCCACCTTCGTGCCTTTTGTGTCTTTATCGACCCATCGACTCTCATTACAAACGGGACAATTTTGTAAGGACTCGTTTTCTTTCCAAAAGAGAGAACAATCATTTGTGCACACATCTATCATCTCATATGCCAAACCAATCTTCTTAAATGTCTTTTTAGCTACATAATACGAAAGGGGAATCTTGTTGCCTTCTGGCATTGACTCTCGCAACAACGAGAGGATATGATCTACTGCTTCATTAGTCAAATGGTGCATATCCTTTATATTCATAAGCTTTGCTAAAAAGTCAAGAGAAGAAAACTTGGTACAACCATGATATAATTGTGTTTCAACTTCCTTTACTAGGTCTTCAAAATCATCATCAACACCACTACTATCTCCATTCGAGTTCTCTTGGTTAAAGTATGTATCTTCTTCCATATGCTCCCCCTTAACGTCTTTAATAACGTTTCCCATACCGTCTTGTGGCGCAACATCGTTTACTTCTGCACTTGGAGTCGTGTCCCTGTGATAGGTCCACTTCGTGTATTCCTTCAAAAAACTGTTAATAGGCAAATGGTATTTCATTTCTGCCATTTTTATTAAGCCGTAATTTTTACATTGGGTACACGGACATCTAACTTCATCGTGGTTTTTTATCACTCTTTCACACATCTCGATAAATGACTTGAGTCCTTGCTTGTAGTGAGGTGAATGTGTAGGTCCGTTTTTCTCGGAGGATCCGATACGTAACATATCCTTGTTTATCACAAACACAATCGCGGGTGCGGAATCCCCGTGACGGTGCAAACCAAACACAATGTAAAACACACGCGTAACCAAAGATTCAATATCTATTGATTAGGGATGAGTACAACCACAAACATATACAAACAATGTTTACAGACTCTCTCTAAGTCTCTTTGTGCTCACTCATGGAGTTTCACAGTGGTCTCATAACTAAACTGATAAACAACTGAGCTATTTATACTGACCAACGGCGAAAACCCTTTGGACGAAAACCATGTGTGACGAAATCAGGGATTTCGCCACACACACACATAATGACGAAAACAGGGGTGTTCGCCATCACAATATTGACGAAAACTCTTAGAGTTCGTCATGTATCTTTCATGAAGTCTTCATATGATCATCATGCCATCATCATGACATCATCATGGTGATGTCATGGATGATGTGTCTTCGGGAATGGCCGCGGCTCTCCGTGCTTCGCGTGTCGAACTCTGGGGCGCACGACAGAGGAATGTCGCTACGTCGGGCTTGAGCCGAACCTAACCGAGTCGAACCGAACAGAATCGAACCAAGTCGAGTCGCGTCCACATAAAGTGTACCAACAGAATGACGTGGGGAATCAATCCAACTTTTATCGATAGGCATTATGCAACTGAAAGAAAATCTAATTTAAGATTAACAAGACAAGGGTAGGCTGCTAAACCCACTTTTTGAACACTTTATCTCATATGTGAATGTGTATTGCATGATTGTTTGTTTAAGAAAAATTCGGCAGCATTTCCTCTTAGCTCCCAAGTATATATGTAATGATATATATACCCGAGGAGCAAAGAGAAAATGATAACCGAATCCTTCTTAAACAAACAATCATGTAATACACATTCACATCCTAAATGAGATAAAGTATTCAAAAAACAGTCCCAAGATAAATGGGGACAACCCGAAATTAATTTCTAAATCAATTTCGGGCGGGTATTTCTAAGCTCGTTATGTTTAAAATGTTTAATTCAAACACGGGCACAGTTTTTTAAGATTGTTATGTTCTTAATGATTGTTTTAAATTTTGGGCGGAACGTTATGTTTTAAATCATGATTTCAATTTCGATTGGGTATTTTCTTAGCTCGTTATGTTTGAAATGATGAATTCAATATCAGGCACGATTTTTTAAATATGTAATGTTCTTCATGATGGTTTAAATTTTGGCGGGTATTTTCTTAGCTCCTTTTGTTTTAAACGGTGATTTCAATTTTGGCGGGTATTTTCTATGTTCATTATGTTTTAAATGATAATTTTAATTCAAGGAGGGTATTTCCTAACTAATAGATATCTTTCAAAGTTAAATATAAATGTTTTCAAACCTAAACACAAACATACTAATTATCAAACTTAAACTTTTTTTTTTCAAACCTACACATAAACAACATTCAAATTATCATCTTAAATATATTTTTTTCTCAAACCTAAACATAAACATAGAAATTATCAACTTAAACATATTTTTTTTTCAAACGTGACCATAAACATATAAATTATGAAACTTGACCATAATTTATGCACATTAACACATACTTTATACATACTTACATACACAAACTTACATACTTTATACACACATATTAACATACTACCAACACACATACATACTTATAAAACACATGTACATACTTACACATACACATACATACTTACAAACACATATTTTGATCAAAACCACAAAATTTATACATACACATTTGCATACTTTATACAAATATACATACTAACATACACATTTTTCACCAATTGCAAACATTTACATGCACAATTATTCATCATTTACATACACCTACATACATACATTCAATCATAGACTTACATACCCACATACATGCTTACATACACCTACATACACAAATACATACACCTACACCTACATATACTCATTTTCACCAATTACACCTACATTATACATTTTCACAAACACTTACATACAAATATATATCCTTACATACACCTACATACACATACATACACCTACATACACAATTACATACACCTACATATACTCATTTTCACCAAATACACCTACATTATACATTTTCACAAACATTTACATACAAACATACATTCTTACATATACATTTACATAACTAAACAAAAAATTATTCAATTTCTAAACTTTGAAAAAATTCATATAAAACTAACCGTAATTTCAAGCTTTCAAGTAGATGTAGACCACTGAGACGAGGTGGTGGCCGGAGAAGTGATGGTGGTGACCGGAGAGGTGATGGTGGTGATCCGAATTTTCTTCCATAAACATAAATATACACAAAAACGAGCAAAAATTAAAGTCTATAACATGTAAATAACAAAATAGAGAAGAGATTTAACAAAAAATAAGTTAAACTAACAGATTTGGTGAAAATACGCGGTTCTCCGGCGGTATGATGAAGAGGTTTGGGGGGAAAAGTGAAGGAGGATGGAAGAAATGGCGCTGTATAGGACTTTTACGGAACGAGTATTACCGGCGACGGGCTGTCGCCGCTACTGGTTCGTTTGTCGCCGCTATTAGGTTAACCAGGGTTAACCATGATAAGATATGTGTGGCTGGGGATTAAAGTGGGACACCTACCTTTAGCGGAGAAAATCTGTCGCCGCTATTGATCCTAACATGTCACCGCTATTGCCTTTTTAATCCCCAACCGTTAGATCAGGATAATGATCAACGGCTGGGGTTTGGTTTCATACTCCGTGACGCGGATCGACCAATAGCGGCGACAACTGGCCTGTCTCTGCTAATGGTGTCGCCGCTAATAGTATTCTTTTCTTGTAGTGAAGAATTTGTTATGCTTTTTAGTAAATATTTCATATTATATATAAATTGTTTTTGTAACTACATTAATGTAATGGATGACCCAACGTGTATGAGAGAAAAGTGGTCTAAGTCATTTTCAAATTCTTACATTTTAGTACTCGACAGTCGACCATCATCTATTAGTTTTTTAATTTCAAATTTTCAAACATAAAAAAGTAAAGAACATCCAACACCTTTCTTTGATGTTTCTGGACATAAAAAAAGTATAGCTGGTTATTTTAGACGACTAGTTTTAAGGATGGTTGTAAATAAGGTCTCCAAAGCCAAGTACTCTTCGAGTAGTTGCCACAAGGTAGTCTACTAATGCAACTTTTTTCAACTCCGCCTAATTACTCGGAATCGATCAAAAGCGGTCAACCTCGGCCAGAATCGGATCTAGTATATCAACTCGGGCCGAGTTTGACTTAAAAAATGAATAATATTATCTATATTATCATATTAAAGAATGAATATCATTTTCACGTACATATTTCATTATAAATATTAGTAAATTTATGTTATTTGACATATTTATTTTCGAAAACTAATTTCTTTATAATTTAACATGTCCAAGGACTCCCCGAGTACTTTCCGCCTAGGCCGAATACTCTCATCTCAACTCCCCGGTCAACCGACTAGGAGCGCTTAACGACTTTTACAACCATGGTTTTAAGCGTCTTTTTATAATTTTGGAATGCTTTTATGACATTCTGGATTGTGGACAACTTGTTTTACAATTTTTTTTTTAAATTTGTTTGATAACTTTTTAAATCTGCAAACTTCACTTATATATATAATATCTTATTTTAGACATCTTATTTAAATGCCAAATGAGCTAAATCCTTGAAACTAAACCGAAATCAAACTGTTATGAGCGTCTTAGTTTGGTTTGGTTTAAGAGTTATATGGTTTGGTTTACGATTTGACCTAAAACCGTAAAAAGCAGACTGTAAACACCCCTAATTTCAATTAAAAATGCTTGAAATAGAATAATATGCAAAGTTTTGGGAATTGAATTATAACTTGCAATTATCTTTTATTACAAAAATATGCAAAGTTTTGGGAATTGAATTATAACTTGCAATTATCTTTTATTACAATTTTTTTTATAATAAATTGAATAATATTTTATAATCAACATTACTGATTACAAATATATATATATATATATATATATATATATATAATAAATTGAATAATATTTTATAATCAACATTATTGATGAATTACTACGGGGATCTCAAAAATAATATTTAACAATAATTTGAAAAGTACGATCCATCCGTAGAAACCAAAATGAACAGTTGAAAATGCATCATCTCTAAAATTGTGGTAATTGAGGCTGCTAATGCATAAAATATAATAAAAAATTGTCGGTAATCCGTGTCTTATATCTCTAAACCGTTAATAATCTGTAGTTTGGAATTGGTAATAAAAACTATTGCAATCCCTAAACCGTTAATAATCTGTAGTTTGGAATTGGTAATAAAAACTATTACAACCGGATGTGATCCAAACTCCTGTTGTTAGTAAGCTTGCTAAACCGTCTGAAAATTAGCAATTAAGTTTCTATGACGGTTGATTTTCGTTGATGATATATGGGTTATAACGTACGCGTTTGGAAAGCTAGAAACGAATTTATTTTGCCAACAAGCGTCAATTCCAAGACAGATGAGGACATCAAATCGACGGACAACCTATGGGTGAAGAATATATATCTAAATGGCGTAATATTTTTGCTAACAAGTGTCATTTCCAAGACTGACGAGGACATCAAATCGACGGGCTACCTATGGGTGAAGAACATATCTAAATGACGTAATATTTGGGTGGATAGATTGGTGTATGTTTAATTTAGATTTTGATCGTGTATTGTAATGACGTTTTTGTAGTAGCTTCTTGCTAGATGTTTTGGTTTTTCCTTTTCTTTAATAAAATTGTAGCCATTCCAAAAAGAAAGTGTGCGGATAGCGGTGAAGTCTTTGTTTCTAACAAGGGTGTAAATGTGTCAAGCGGCTCGTGAACTACCCTAGATCAATTCGCACAAAGCTCAAATCATGCCAAGTTTAAACGAACTTGAGCTCAAGCCTAAAAAACAAGTGTGTTTAATAACTGAGGCCGAACGCGGGCTTCACTTATCAAGTTTGAGTTGGCTCTTAGGTCTAAACAAACATATTATTTATATAATTTTTATTTATTATATTAAATTTATTCATATAATTATAATAATACTTCATATATAAAATTACTAAAAATACTAATTAATATACATTATGTTATGTATATATATACAATTAAAAATGTATATAAATTAAATTATAAACGAGTCGAAATCTTGAGCTTGAAGACCACTCATGGCCCATGGACTGGGCTTAGTTAATTTAGAAATAGAGCTCAAAACAAGCTGAGCTTTAGCTTAGACGAGTTTTAGGCTCGACTTGACCCGACTCGTTGACACCCCTTGTTTCTATATATACCTTTGTGTTCAATCATTATTATACAATGAACTTTGTAAACTAGGAATGTGTTAATTTTAGAATGGCTTAGATTAGGTTTTTAATAAGTCTATTCATGTAAACTGAAATTAATATAACAATAGGGTTAAATAAATCAAAACAAATTAATACACTGCAAACCAATACAGTTAAATAAAAGTCATAAAATTAGCTTACCTTGATGAGATGGTTTTATTAAGAATCATGCACTTTTTGCATATTATAAGATATGCTATTTTTGTATCTATCCTTTTCAAATGTAACAAAGGTCTAGACCAAAAAATAATGATTTTCCCTCTCTTATAAATAATTTGATAAAACACCAATCATTTGTCCGATTCTATATATGACAACTAAAAAATGACAAAGATTAATATGGAGGGAGAGAAAGTGGTCTCTCTGCATGAACCCTACAAATATATATATATATATATATATATATATATATATATATATATATATATATATATATATGACCATGCCACACTGATTTCTTACAACTCTAGTGACCAAAAAACACATTTGGTCACAAATAAAAAGCTTCCGGTTTAACAAATGGCAAGACTAACATCAGATCATCCTCTGGTGATTGGGCGGATCGTCGGCGATGTTGTCGATAGCTTCGTTCCAAGTGTGAATATGTGTGTAACATACAACTCATCAAACCAAGTGTACAATGGTCATGAACTGTTTCCTTCTTCTGTCACTGTTAAACCTAGGGTTGATGTTCATGGTGGTGACATGAGGTCCTTCTTTACACTGGTATGTACACCACCTTCTACTTTTTAACTCAATAATTATTTGTGAAAAAAAAATGGTCAAAGGACATCTCAAAGATGTCCTTGATTCTAAATGTGGTAACAAACCTAAAAATTAATAATTTGATTCTTCTAATGGGGTAATTAGGAATCTTATCTAGCAAATATGCTTTTTATTTTCAGATAATGACAGATCCAGATGTTCCTGGTCCTAGTGATCCATATCTCAGGGAGTATTTACACTGGTAATAATAATAACAATAATATTTTTATTGTTGTCATATATTATTATTAGTTAACCAATATTTTTTATGTTTTTAAACGAACAAATCAAGTATTTTTTTTGTAATATTACAATTTTTATTGGTTTATTTTATCATGCTCAAATTTCCCTGAAACCCTAATGGTAACTACAGTACTTCACAAAATAAAGGTGTACGTTATAGTGGGTGTTCAGACTTCATGTCTCTTGTGTAAATGCTGAAATGATATCATGAATTTTTGTACTTCACATAAACATGTGGAAAATAATTATTAGCACATGTCTTAATTCATTTCCTAAAAATTTAGAAGAACTTTTTAACTATTTCGAAATGACAGGTTTGGTTATCACCATTTGCCAACCTCTAACTCGAATAATCATTGACACTAATAGACATTAGACCATGTGTAGTGGTTTAGCTCAATAATACCCCCACCATGGGGCGTTTTGCGACACGTGGCAGTCCAGTTAGCATGGGACATTATTGGGGGTTATTGCAAAAGTGCCGTAGTGGGAATAATGCCCAATAACGCCCATGCAATCATTTCACAAATTTTTTTTTAATTTAAAACATAAAAATCTTCATTAATTTAAAAAAAAATTACACTACTTGAAATAAAAAAAAAAAAGCAGAATAAAAAAAATCGAAAAAAAGCCGAAGGTGGGAGGCACGAACAGAGTGGCGCCACTCAAGTAAGCCGCGTACGTTAACATGCTCGGGTCCATGTCTTAAAGGTTAAACGGGTGTTGCGGTTGGGTTGTGTTCGGGTTCATGGGTCTTGCGGGGACACCAAAGGGGGGTCGGAATTGATGCATGTTTGTATAAAATATAGAAGAAGTATGAGAGAAAGTGTGAGTTTTTTTTATAAAAAATAGGAAAAAGTGGGTAGTATATATATAGTGGGTAAATTTTGGAATTTAAAAAAAAAAATTAAAGAAATGACCGTTTGGCAACGGTCACCTCTTGCCCCAATGCACAATTCAGCGTTTTATATAAAACGCCATTTTGATTTTTTTTCAAAAAAAAAACGCCAAACAACGCCTATATGTAATGGGGGGGGGGGGGGCGTTTTTCAGCGTTTTTTTTGAATTTTTTTTTTAAAAAACGCCCCACTACGGGGGGTCTTACAGTATATTAAAGGTTTATGAAATAACTAAAATACTCTTGTTAAATAATTTGAGAAAATATAAATAAATTTTAAACAAATAAAAAATCTACTAAAAACCCAAATCCCTTTCCTCCCCCAACTCATCATCTTTGTTGCGCATGGCCATTGACAGACACTCCCAACGACGGTCCATGTAACTTACCTAAAATTGTGCGAATTTGTTAACTCATTCACGACCCATTTAACAAGTTAACAACTTGATCACAATTTGCCAACCTCTTTTGACTTGTCAACCCCTTTAAATTGATCATTTAAATAAATGACTTACATGACTCTAAATATGTACGGGTTTAATTTGATATATTTATAAAAAATAAAATAAATATATGGTTCGTGTTTAAGTTTGTTAATTTTCTCACTAATCAATTAATCATTTAACCCGCCAAGAGTAACACCACTAGTGTTACAGATGCATTGCTCACATGTTAATGTGTTGCAATACAAAACTTATATATTCACTAGAGAGTAAATTTAATATGAGATATATTATATATATTTTTTCATAAGGCAACTTGGTGATTATATTTGTACATTTATATTTGCATTTTATATATTTTACTGTTAAATATCATTCCAATCACTAAAAAATTATTTGTGAAATTTGTTTGTTAAATAAGAAGAATCTAATTCCGAAAATTTTTAAATAGTATGTGAAATTTGTTTGTTAAATAAGAAGAATCTGCCCTTGGCTTTATAGCCTAATGACATTTTGGTGGTGAGATATGGCTTTGGGACCAATAGGTCCTGGGTTCGTTTTCCACAAGGGGGTTTTCCCATGTTTATTAGGTTTCCTCCTGAATTGGTGTTGCATTATGCCTAGTGGAGATGGATATGATCGGGTGGTTCCTCTGGTGGCACGATGATACTCCAGTGGTCCGTCAGTGATCCAAATTTGCCGTTAAAAAAAAAGAAGAATCTAATTCCGAAATTTTAAATAGTATGAGAAATATATATATTTGATTTCACTTTTAGTGATAACTTGGTTTTAATTATATTTTATTTCACTTCTAATGACAACTTAGTTTTAATTAACCCAGCATATAAATATTATATATACTTATATTATTTGTTTCCATATAATTGTAAGCTAAAATAATTTATTTTCTAAGGCTATACGGTGGATTTATCACGCTAGTAAGCAAGAGACTTTATTGTTAACTTGATCGATGTGGAATAAAGCACCCTTTAAAACTATGACAGAGACCATGTAACCTCCTTTGGCATAGGCGAGGTGGTATTGGGGGCACATAAAGTTGAGGTGGCTGGGGGCGTTGCCCACACCGTCCAGCCTAACTATGTTTATTGCGATCAATTAGCATTTCTTTTGTTTACATAATTAAATGATAATTTTCAACAAGTTCATCTCTATTATCATGTTGAGATACACAATATAACTTGTATGCTGTTTTATTTTTATGTATCGTCAAACACATCTAAGAATATATGATCTTGACTTATCTTTTAAGAATTTATTTTATTATTTTGTAATTTCACATGTTTTAAACAGTACTATATAGAAGAAGAAAAAAATTGTCTTAGTATAAGTAAATACTCGCATACATAAAAAAACACATGACACACATGTGTATGTATGTATGTACACGTACCATATAGTGATTGAAGGTTGTTTCAAACTGAAATTCTAGTAACTTCCTAGATTTGGTAAAGAAGTAACGGAGCTAAAAGTTGATAACTAACCAAAAAATATATATGTTGCATGTACATTTTTATTAAGCATAAATACCCATGAAATATTAAATATAAATAAATTGGTATATTACAATATTATCCTTAACACGGAATTGACACTTGTCTTCTCTTTATTTCTTTCTTTTACAGGATAGTTACTGATATCCCAGGCACCACTGACTCTTCTTTTGGTATATTCTTCTTTTTCATCATTCAAACATCCTCTTTTACTGTTTTTTCATTGATTATCAACATGCATCATAATATAATGAAAACATATGACAAAAATTAAATAATATATTCATAAAATTTAACATCAATTATATTCAATATACCGGTTGGGTGAAGTTAGTAAAAAAATATGGTTATGCCGAGTGAGCTGATCTAGCTTAAAACTTTAGGGCTATTCTAAAAAAAATTATCAGGGGTATGTTTTGTATAAAACTGGAAAAAAAAATTTACACTACGTAGACGGAGTTAAGGGGTAGCTCGTGCTACCTTTACTTGTACACTACCTCAACCCTGGTTATGCCATAACAATCAACCACGACCCAAGGTCTCTAAGGGAAACGTCCACAACGACAAACTACAACTCTTATCCTAGCCATGTTACAAAGTCTTGTAGCCATGTTGTTGCCCAACAGATAGTTGCTGCAATTCCTAATATTTCGAAACTATTTAGAAACTTAATTTGAATTTGATTCAAACTTTAGTTTTTTTCTAGTATAATCTGTAATAAACACCCATAGTTCATTCATGTGGTAAAAGAATGGTGAACCCACAAACGTACTTACGTTTTCATATCATCATCTATTTTTATATCATAAAAATAAATATAATATGATTAACAATAAAATATATTACATACTATAATTAAATGATGTATAGTATATTAAAATATTATATAATAATTAAGGGAAAAATTAGAAAGACAATAAATTAAACATTTATATATACAGTAAAACTCTTTTCAGCTTGTTGACGGGTTGATGGATTTCGAGTTGACAACTTAGGGATTTAAATTCTTCAACCCGAACACGATCCATAATTCATGCCAATAATAACAACCCTAAGCCACACACAAGTAAAATCACATGGCTTGATCACTACCCATTAATTTAAATCACCCAACTTTAATAGGGGTTCCCTCTATTTAAGAGGTAAATTGTTAAATCCCGCTAGATGTAGGTATTTAAAAGTAGGTTTGTTTTAAATAACAACCTTAAGATCATGTGTAGTGGGAGGAGAAGATAATGTCCTCACTTTTGGGTGTTTTGTGCCATATGACGGTCCAGTCAGCATGTAGGCATTATAGGGCATTATCTTAAAACGAGTGTAGTGGTACAATGTCCTATAACCCTCCATAACCCCCATTCAATCATTACCCATATTTATACAATATTTATACATCCAACCGTGGAAGGGTCTGATTGGCCCAAGATTTCTCCACCCGGCGTTTAATTTGGAACGCTCCAACCCAAATTCGCAACAAAAACGCCCCTGGAAGTGGTGGAAGGGCGTGATTGGCGTTCTTTTTTTTGGAGAAAAACATCAAAAAACCTCACTACGAGTGGTCTAATAAGGATCGTTTACAAAAACCAAGATGACCCCGAACGTTTCTCACTTCACGTGAACGTGAAAAATTCAAAGTGCAAGTACATTCATGTCAAGTACTATTGTACTAACAATAGAAATTGCTAAATAATTTAAAAGGGAGTAAAGTATCTATTGATATATATATCTCTTTGCCCAAATAAGTTCTTTCATTTATCCTCATAAAATACGTATAGCTATTTCATGTCATATTATATTATAAATTAGTATTAAGCCCCTGCGTTGCAGCGGTTGTTATAGGACTGTGTTAAGTAGTAGCAATACTATACCATTGTCAGCGACCACCAACACCGGAAAAGCTCGTAAAAACAAAATAAATAAAAAACGGGGAAAAAATAACACTGAGCGAAAAGCAGACGTAAAATCTTTGAATTACGCACGCTCGTTGCTGAGAAATTAAACCGAGACGTAAAACATAGAAAAAAAATAACTAAGTCCATCCAAGCATCCAGGACCCGCGTGTTGGACGAACTTGTCAAACACAGAAAAATAGATGTGACGCGACGGGTCAGTCAAACGGGAAAAAATATACAAAAAAATGTTGAACCTCACATGCACGTTGCGGTGCGTTAACTCACAAAATTTACAACGAAACGAAAAACTTGGGAAAGATGAAAAGTATGGTGGACCAAAATTGAAAATAAAAAAAAGTTGGGATTAAATTGCAAAAGATGAAAAACTTTGGGTTAAAAAAACAAAGGGTCTGAATTACAAAATTGAAGTTATTTATTAATTTTAGATAAAGATAAGGATAAAAATAAGTGATATTTATATATTGGTGATTAATTAATATTAATATTAAAAGAAATTTATTAAACAAATATAAATAAAATTTATGAGGTTTAAGGAGAGAATGCCATGTGGCGTTATTTGAAGTCTTTTATTATAAGTTAGATTATTATAAGATCTATCTTTAAATGTTTTAATTCTCTTAAACCAGTTTACGTTTGAGAAGATTTTTGTAGGTTAATTTTTTTATGATTATAATGGAGTGAAAAATTATTTGATAAACGCCAAAATTATTTTGAAACATTTTAAGACCTAACCACTTAAACAAGTACGTTCTATTACAAATATTTTGTTGAATACCCTTTACACCATAGTGACATATTCAACTCAATCAACATATTTTTTTCTAGAATACAACACATACCACGCCTAAAAGGCTAAATTGCTCATCAACCTGGTATATATACCAGTTCTTTGTGAAATAAGTTAAACTCCCGACATAAAAGTATCCAACATACACAAGTAGGTTTTGAATATTGGAGTTAGAGAGCAGTCACAATGGATCCTTCATATTTATGTGAGTGTAACTTCTATATTTATGAGAGTGATTGTAAATTGTTGTAAGTGAAGGAGAAAGAAAAAAGAGAAAAAGTTACCGTTCATCAATAAATTTGGGAGAGATATTGTTTACCTCTAAAAAAATTTAATATTTTTTTTAAAGTGATTGTGAGTAGAGAAGAGAGAAAAGATAATGATAAAAGTATAAAAATGTATTTTTTTAAATTGAAAAGAAGAAAGAAAATGTATTATTTTTTAGTGTAATTTTAGAGATGAAGTAAAATATTTGATTGTGAGTATTCTTACAAAATTTTGAATATTGAACCATTCATTAAAATGTCTCTACAACTAGTTCACTTGTTCAAGCGGCTAGACCAACATTAAAACCAGATGATATCATAATATATATAGGGTGAGAGTTGGCTAAAAGGTCCATTTTTCCTGCAAAGTGTAAAAAGTCATAAAACAACATAATGTCAACCATAAAACACAATCAACAACCACAAATAACAAAGTAAAGATTACTAAAACACCATATTTGTAGGTTTTGTGTTGTGTTTTGGATGATAAGGCTTTGATTATCGAATAACTAACATTAGTGTGTTTTATGTTAATTATCATGTTGTGTTTTATATTCATAGTTCTACGATTGTGTGTTTGAAGTTTTTATGGACTGTTAGAGTTGGGATATTGTGTTTTAATGATCTTTACTCTGTTATTTGTGGGTTTTCAATGTGTTTTATGGCTGAAATTATAGTGTTTTATAACTTTGTACACTTTGTAGGAAAAGAGACTTTGTAGCCGAACCTCACCATATATATATAGAGAGAGAGAGATTAAAAATCCTATACATTAATTCAAAAGTGTGAGACGTGTGAGAAATATTGTGGAGATGACATGTGTCCTCAATCTAAATTAAATCAAAAGTGTAAACAAGTAATTTTCTCATTGATTCAATTAATTGATAATTTTCCATAACCGTCACCATTTATTTTAGGAATACGAATTAATCTACGAATTTGTATTTTTTTATCGTTCATCAATTATAACATACAGTGTTATAGTGTTATATTTCCTGGTAGCAGTCTATGATGATGTATAGTGTTATATAGTGTTATATTTTTTGGTAGCAAGTCTATGCTGGATGTATAGTGTTATATTTTTCTGGTAACAGTTCTATGATGGATGTATAGTGTTATATAGTGTTACATAGCGTTATGTGGTGTTATATGGTGTTTATAGTGTTATATAACATTATATATTTCTGGTAGCAGTTACATGTTTCCGGATTTTTAGTGTTAGTTTAAAAATGGATCGCTGGAATTTATAAGAGGTTACCTTATTTGAAACATATAAAAAGACACTATTACCCCTACAATTTTCAAATCAATCCAAATAATTAAAACACAATTTACAATTTGGTCTCTATTGATCTCAACCATTAGATCAAATATCTAATGGTTTTAAACACTTCTCACACTTTAGGCCCTTTTTACACTATCCTTACAATATATATATATATATATATATATATATATATATATAGAACAATCATTTTTTTTTTAACACTAGTGAACTAATCATAGCTCTTGATTATCAATACACAAGTGTAAATCAATGGCTAAGATTTGATTATGAAAATACACTAGTGTATTTTACGATTTGATGATGAAAATCAATAATCAGGATTTGTTCACTCAGTTCACAAATACACTAGTGTTCACTCTAAAACCTCACCCTATATATATATATATATATATATATATATATATATACATACATACATACATATACAGGCTAAGAGTTGGCTACAAAAATCTAAATTTCCTAAAAAGTGTAAAATCATATAAAAGTTAAACTCTACGACGGTAGAAAATTTAAAACAATTATATTGATACATTGGTCGTGTCTTAAAAGGGTCATTATATTCTCACACCCCTAAAATTTTATTCTCATATCCTTTTCTCTCTATGTCTCTCTATACATATCTATGTATATATAGAGAGAGATAGAGAGAATGAATGTGTGAATATCAATACCCTTTTCTCTCTATCTCTCTCTATACATATCTATGGATATATAAAGAGATAGAGGGAATGAGTGTATGAATATCAATACCCGTTTTTCTAAAATATTTGTTTATAAAACAAAATAATGCATAGAGCTTTCTTGAGAGGATATATTCCACTCAAGTCGGTTGGTTTAAAAATCAAAATTTGAGAATCAAATCCAGAATTTGGTTCAGACAGTTCGAAATTTTGAAATCCAAATTCGAATTCAAATTTCATTTTTCAAGCCTAATTGACAATAACAGTAACACCCCATACTCGAACTCAAAACTTCTACATTATCCTAACATTTTTCATCCAATTCAAAAACAAGAACACCACAAAAGAATATTGACACATATATGGTTGGATTTTGTGTGTTTTCTGTAGGAAAAGAGAGAGTGCGCTATGAGATGCCAAGGCCAAACATCGGCATTCACAGGTACTTGTTTACATCTCTTGTTTTATTTAACGTCATGTGTATCGATCATTGACGCCTTTAACCTAACTAGTCCACTGGTGTACTATAGATATGTGTTTCTCCTTTTCAAGCAAAAGGGAAGAGAGACGGTGAGCTGCCCATCTTCAAGAGAAAGATTCAACACTAGAGCCTTTGCTCGTGAAAATGATTTGGGTTTGCCAGTTGCTGCTATTTTCTTCAATTGTCAACGAGAAACTGCTGCCAGAAGACGGTAGTTAATTATTGTTGAAATCAAATAATAAATTAATCACGAAATAAATAATCGAGGATGCCAATGTAACTCCTTGCAACTTTGTAGTCCCATCTAAATAAGCACAATATAAATTGGTTGTATGGTATTTTCAAGTGATCAAACAAGTTCTTCAAAAATTGCAAGAATAAAAATGTTATTGCATAATAGTCGTTGTATTTGTAAAAATAAACCACAAACAAGAAGTTGACCTAACCCAATTATGAGTTATGACCTAAGAGTTATAAAAACTCGACCCATATGATCAGGGAAAACATATTTGCGATTGACTAAAAGTGGTCACAAAATGTAACATTTGAAATTTTAAAAAAATAGGTGTCATAGTAATTGAATTAAATCGATGAATAACAAGAAAATAAAAGAAACACAATTTTGAACAAACTTGATCGACTCTTTTATTGATTTATGAGAAAATAGAAATCAATCTTACCTATTACATAAGCATCGACAATCTACATATGCCCATCAACCTAAACATAATTAAACTCAAACACTAATTAACTAGACAATTTATATGTGCCCATAAACTTAAACATAATTAAACTCAAACACCAATTAACTAGATAAACCAAACTAACCCATTTGAATTTCATACTAACCCACTCTGCTGACTGAGTTTAAATAAACAAATTAATTAATTAAAACTTACTAATTAACCGCTTAAACTATAGGACTTATAAAGACAAGATTAGTCTAACAATTATTGTTTTCACGGAGATAGTTAGCCCACTAAACGAAAATAAGTGGGCCAACAACTCACTTACTTTGAGGGTTTATGACGGATTCTTGCCTCGAATAGCAACCAATAAGAGAGGACACCTTTCTATCTCAGATACATTAAAGTTTACCTATGCAGGTCAATCAAAATTCAACACATGCATTGTGTTTAGTGAAACACAATGGATCCATGAACAAAAGCTGGTCCACTGTGTGAGTGCACGAATGTCTATCGCCTCCGTCAATCTAAACCGTAGCAAGAAACTGAACAAGACGAGGTCTTATATTGTAAAATATAGGGGAGAGTCAAGTTTAAGTGAGGAGTGGCAAACTTGTAATTACTTAGATCTTCTTTTAGAGCCTTGCCTATAAATAGGAGGCTTAGGGTAATGATTTAGAACTTTTTGCAACTTGAAGAACTTTAGAAGATCTAGAGAGAGAAAGTGATCAAGGTGATTCAAGGTTTTGTATCCTGTCATATCATCAATTGAATCATAGTTTATCAGGTTCTTGTTTTCGGTCCACACACGTGCACGGATTCCGCACGTCGTACGTGTCGTTTCGCAATCGTTTGGGAGTCAAACACGATCCTACAACGCATTCACAAGTGGTATCAGAGCGGGAGATCGATTGCATGGATCAAATCTACAAGAATCTACGTGATTTCATCAGTTTCAGAGCTTAATTCGCTTCAGATTTGTCAAAATTCTTCTTCTACTCATTTTCTTCATTTTTTAAAACAAAAATCCAAAATTAACGAGCTTTTCATGGTTAAAAATTGCTGAATTTTTGATATATTGTGCGAAAATCATAGTTTTACAACCCAACAAATTTTCATAACAAAATTCGGAGTTTTAAGGGTTCAAATCGAGATTTTTCGGTCCGAAAACATGCTTTTTCGCTGCTGTTCTTGGCCATCCGCCCGGATGGGTAATTTTTAGCCCCATCTGGACCAAAACATTGCCATTCGGACCATTTTATAACCCATTCAAACCTTAGTATTGCCATCCGCTCGAATGGCATGAAAACCCATCCGGACGTCTGACATTTAACAATTTTTCGGATGATCATCCGGACCTTGTATACTCATTCGAACCAATAACATCATCCGAACAATATATCTATGGCCCAATAAGAATTCTATTATAACAATTGAAAACATGTGTTAGGTCCAATTAATATTCAAACTTGCATGTGAAGCTCTCGGTACAAGATCAATTATAGCACTGTGGTCCTCGGTCCATTAAAGACAAAACATTTTGTGGTTCAATGAAATTTGAAAGTTTTTAACAAGGAAAATTGAATTCGAAGTGTGGCAAACATCACGTGAGTATTCCATTCGAACAATTAAAAGATTAGTTGAGGTCCAATAGCGTTAATAATTTGTCAGATGTTTCATATTGTATCGGTCCAATCAAAGAAACGGTGATGCAGCCCATTTAATGTCAATCGTTTAAAGAAGTGTTCAAAATTGTGGCCCAATTAAAACATTTGATAGTGTATTTGATGGTCCAATTGCATAATAGTTCATCCGACATGGTCCAATTATTCTCAATTGCATTTAATTCAAAGGTATCACGTGAAAGATCTAGTGGTCCAAAATTAAATTTTTTTCATTCGGCGGCACACTTATGAATGTGAAAAGTCTCGATTAAAAGTGTTGGTCCAATTAAAAAGTAGTGATTAAATGAAGTTGTCAGCCCATGTGCTTAAAATTTGTCGATCGTCGAAATTTGAGAGGTCTTGATAAAGTGGATTGATAACATTTAATAATAAAGGAGGTCCAATGGTACACAAGAACATGTATTGATTGT